>OX424500.1:2400000-4800000 GCA_949152395.1 Agrochola litura
CAAGAGTTACTTGACAGACCGTTCTCAAGCTGTTAATATTGGTAACTTTACCAGTAATGAAGAGGTCCTTAGTTATGGAATCCCACAGGGTAGTGTCCTTGGACCTACCCTTTTTTAAATTTATTTAAATGACCTAGAGCAATGGTGGCCCAGTGGTAACGGCCGCGACTTACGAGTTGTAGGTCGTAGGTTCGAACCCAGACAGGCGCTTTACTCTGTATAAATTATTTCATCATCACTGCTCTCAAAACGGTGAAGGAAAACATCGTGAGGAAACCGGCATGTCCTAGAACCGAAAATTCGAAGACATGTGAACCCGCACTGGGCCCGCGTGGTGGATTACGGCCCACTCCCTCTCACAGAGAGGAGGCCTGTGTCCCAGCAGTGGGAACATTTATAGGCTGATGATGATGAAATGACCTCTGTAAATTATGTTTAAGAAACTCTAAAATGATAATGTACGCAGATGACTCTGTAATTCTTGTTCATGGTAATGATTGGCTTGAAACTCGTTCCCATGCGGAATCTGCCTTACAGGATGTTATGAATTGGCTAACTAGCAATCTCGTTACCTTGAACCTGAATTAAACTGTCTTATCACGTTTGCACCAAGAACAGCATCCCAACCGGCTTCACCCTACATCCTAACTGCACACAAGTGCTGTTTGATAACTAACACTTCATATAGATGTAATGTGATTATGCGAGCTAACAGCATAAAATATCTTGGTGTTATTATCGACAGTACTATGTCGTGGAATGAACAGATCGGGTCACTGGTGAGACGGGTCAGGAAAGTAATATTTGTATTTAAAAATTTTAGATTTTCTGCCGGCTTTCATACTCTGAAAATGGTTTACTCTGCCTTGGCGCACTCTATCATAACCTACTGTATTGCGGCTTGGGGTGGCACTGATAAGTAAGTGTTATTGCTTAGACTGGAACGGGCAGAGGGCAGTTCTTAAAGTTATGGCACACAAACCTATTCGTTTCTCTACCATCGAAGTTTATGCTCTTTGTAAAGTGCCCACAGTGAGGCACGCATTTTTCCTAAGCACTATAATTACGCAAACATTCGGCTTACTTTTGATCCTAATCACAGTTCAAAAAAACGAAGGGCGGACAGAGTGTGCCAGACTCAGCCGGCCAATGTTGTGTTGGTGAAACGGCAGTATCACTTCTTTGGCCCTGTTTTGTACAACAGAGTAAATAAGATTTTAAATATCTATCCACTTAGGTACCTCACGGGAGTGTAGAGCGCTCACGGACAAATGGTTCCAAAGTCTGACGTATGAGGAGTTAGAAAATCTGGTGACACATACTTACCTATGACTATTACCTAAATATACAATACAGACATGTGTCTGTATTGTGTATCTGTATGTACAGATACACCCTGCATACACACACACATATCACATTAAAGAACTGGAACATTTTATCCTAATTTATTCTGAATGTTTTAATAATGTCAATAACATAATATAATGTTTAAAAATAATAGTAATTAAATGTAATCATAATTAATAATATTTTAGTTTAGTTAAATAGTTGATATACCTACTTTAACTTGAGGTTCTTTTAAATCAATATTTTTATTTTATTGTTTTTATATATTTAAGGCACCCACAGGAAAGTCCGGTTAAGCAGCCAAGACCTCAGTGGTCAAAACTGCGAGAAGCCATTTGAAAAAAAAAAAAGGCAAGATAAGTAGATGACATTTTGTTTTTGACAATGACAGTTTTTGACACTGCTGACAGCCGACGGTGAATGAATTTCGAAGAATGAAGTGCAGCTCAACCAAGCACTATTCATAAGCGGGGGGTACTAGAAGAATTTTGCAAAGTAAGTACCTAAGCTCGAAGATGATTTCACTTTTTCTTCGACAAAACATTAGAGTTTATCGTCACAAACTATGTGACTTATGCACTCGAGTGTTTCGTACAATCAGTAAGTATTAATTTGGCGGGAAATAGGTACACTTTGTTTTCACTAGGTACTTTATAAATTACTAGCGGACGTCACGCGGTTTCACCCGCGTAGTTCCCGTTCCCGTGGGAGTACGGGGATAAAATATAGCCTATGTTACTCGCTGATAATGTAGCCATCCATTGCTGAAAGAATTTTTCAAATCGGTCCAGTAGTTTTTAAGTTTATTCGTTACATACAAAAATACAAATCTTTCCTCTTTATAATATTAGTAGTATAGATAGATATAGATAAACACGAAGACACTTTATACGGTTTGACGTTTTGACAGCTCGTGAATGAGTGATCTTCATATGATACGCGTGTGCATTGATCATTACCCACTCGGCAATACCGCCTGTGTGTACCCTAACTACACGAACACGACGTGTTGTTACACCCAGCGCTCTGCGTTTAGCGGGCTGCGTTCAGCGCTCGGTGTGGCAACACACCGTATTAAACTTATTTTTCTTTCTTTTTCTTTATTTTCTTTCTTTTATTCGGGTTCGCGACAAATCAATCATCATCCTGAGGATACCTCGTTAAGAGGTGAAACACATGTCGATTTCTTTCAGGGTTTTTAATGACTCTTTAGAAATAGCAGGTTACTAAATATATCCACGTCTATTGTATTTTATAATGGTTTCCGCAAGGTCTTGCCTGAATCAATTAACTATCTTACTCCAAGTAAGATGAACATTAGTTACATTTTGATCTATACTCAATACTCATCTCATTTCATTTATTGCATTCCATATGTATTACATAGATGGTATAACAAATTAAAAGATCAATATGGACCCTGTCGGGCACAGCAAAATTAGGAGAGAGGAAGAGGGCTAAGTAGCAATTCAATGGTGCCGATTCCCTTGTTCACAAACTAAACTAAATTTAAGTTCAGTGCATCTTTTTCTTTCTATTTCATTAAGAAAAGGACAGAAGGTAAATTTTAGTTTAGTCCTGTCAAATTAATCAGCGCTTGACGTAAATTGACGTAATTTTAGTAGGCAAGTTTTTAATCACGTCTAAACTTGTATGGAGTAGTGACAGGCGTTAATTAATTTGATACCTAGGACTAAACTAAAATTTACCTTCTGTCCTTTTCTTAATGAAATAGAAAGAAAAAGATGCATTGAACTTAAATTTAGTTTAGTTTGTGAACAAGGGAATCGGCACCAGTATTATTATAAATTATCTAACCCACATGCTTGATGCAACAGGCTGTTACGACCCTACGACAGAAAAAAAATGTAAGCATATATGCTCTGCTACCCGTGTGAAGCCAGGCCGAAGCGAGTTACTATAGTATCAATTTAAAAAAAAACAAATAAACAAAATTCATCACCGATCATCAATATCACATCGGTGAAACCAGGGCAACATTAGTTACCTACAGGAATAAAAAAAAATCTAATCTAAGTACATATAATTTATTTTATGAGGATAAGGTAAAATCGATTGACCTTAAAAACGACTTATTCATACATTAATATTATATACAACAAAAGTATTCCAACTTCTCCTCCTGTTATCATCAGACTGTCTCTGATATGCTGTATGGTTTGGAGTCAGGCACTGCTGGAGGCACCTCCTCTTTCAGGGTCTTCATGCCTTTGAGTGTGTTCTTCACCACATCGTATGGAGCTGAAACAAAATTATCGTCACATTATTTTTTTTGCAAGTAACTGTCAGCGCCATCTGTCGGTTTGAACGCGAACTATAACAATGAAGAAAAAAACATAAGACTAAAAAATCTAGTTTTAAAAACTGGCCAAGTGTGCGAATCGAACTCGCATAAGTACGAAAGGTTCCGTACCACCTTACAATATTTAGGAAAAAACACGTTTCTTGTATTTTTGTACCCTTTCATTTTTTCTTTATTATATTTTTATTATTTGTTGTTACAGCGGCAAAAGAAATACACAATCTGTGAAAACAACCATCTACCTTTGTTCATAAGCACAGTTGTACTCTAAATCTGTGTTCATGAGATAGGTACAGCCCGCTGACAGACGGACAGCGGAGGCTTAGTAATAGCACAGATAATATAAGTAATAGGGTTCCGTTTGGCACCCGTTGCGTACGGAACCCTAAGGCGTCGTCCTAATTAGCTAACGATCGTACGAGCAAACGATGCGATTTCATCGCACGATGAAAAAGATCGTGCGATGGTCCAACAGGTGTCTGAATGCGATGGGCATCATCCGATGCCGCCGCGTTATTGTGCTCGCGCGATGACGCGTGACCAATTAGGACACCCAAAAGAGATTTGTAGCTTTGATTGCACGATCGCACGATCAAACCCGTCGTACGATCGTTATTAAGCATTTCCTGTGCTCGCGCGATGACTTGCAAGCTTCAATTAGGACCCTCAAGAAATGTGTGTGTTTAATCTCGTCGTGCGATGAAATCGCATCGTTTTCTCGTACGATCGTAGCCAATTAAGACTACGCCTAAAAATGGCACGTGTGGGTATTATATTACAGATCTTAGACCATTTAAATGGTCTAACTAACGTATAGGCAGGTACAGAGACACTGCTTGGTTCGTCTTCTGATCACAACCAAAACATCCAACTTCAAGCCACCAAAAAGCTGACGCTAGTAATGATGGTCGGGGTTCCCCAAGGTACTGTATTGGGATCACCCAAATTAACAAGATAAAACATTGGCACGTAGCTGAGCTACTTTATTTTGCCATAATAGTGGTATTTATAGTCTGATGACCAGTCTTACCAAGGAGTATCCAGTTACTGGGTTGTGGAGGTCGGATAGGCAGTATGTTGCTCTATGTAAAATACTGATGAATATGACTGAATATGAAGGCGACCCCAACATAGGAAAAGGCTAGGTAGATTGATTTTGAGTGGTCTTAATAGTACGAGGAACTGCTGAATTTACAGCAAATAGGGAAGAACTCTAGTTAAGCATGTTTTTCATTCGTAAGCACATTAGGTCATCCACCTTTCCATCCATTACCAAAAGATTTAACAGCTCTCTTACTCAGACAATATTCTTTAGAAAAATGAGAATAAAAGAATATCTTGTCAGACTTGTCAGTCATGTCAGTCCTGTCACGTATTGTTCTGTCATAGTAGAAGTGCTAAACTAGAAGCAAACTACTTCGCATTGTGTTTGATATTATAATGATGCTAAAAATATAAATATGAGCTCATCTAAATCTACGTCCTTGAAAGAAACAAATGTTTGCCGTCAAGGCGCCAAGTCTATTCGAAATTATAATATGGGAAACCAAAATACAGGAGCGACTAATTAATTTACCAGATCTTGTGGATGTTGTGGTCCCAAAAGAAAATGTTTTTAGGATTCCGTAGCCAAATGGCAAAAAACGGAACCCTTATGGATTCGTCATGTCTGTCTGTTCGTCCGTACCTATGTCACAGCCAATTTTTTTCCGAAACTATAAGAGTTATGCTGTTGAAACTTGGTAAGTAGATGTATTCTGTGAACCGCATTAAGATTTTCACACAAAAATAGAAAAAAAACAAAAAAAAAATTGGGGATTCCCCATACTTTGAAACGCAATTTTTTTTTTTTTTCATCAAACCCTTACGTGTGGGGTATCTATGGATAGGTCTTTAAAAATGATATTGAGGTTTCTAATATCATTTTTTCTAAACTGAATAGTTTGCGCGAGAGACACTTCCAAAGTGGTAAAATGTGTGTCCTGTAACTTCTAAAATAAGAGAATGATAAAACTATAAAAATATATGATGTACATTACTATGTAAACTTTCACCGAAAGTTGGTTTGAACGAGATCTAGTAAGTAGTTTTTTTTTAATACGTCATAAATCGTAAACCGCAATTTACCTTTCATTCAATGTTACTTGCTGCTACGGAACCCTTCATGGGCGAGTCCGACTCGCACTTGGCCGCTTTGTTTGTTATTGCGGAATGGACCTGCTCTCAACCTAGATCTTTCCTGATATGTAGAAAGCGATTGATTTGGTGTACGGTTTATACATACAGCTGCTATACCTACCTACAAACTGAAGGAAGTAAAAGTAGGGCCCTAAAATAACCACAAAACTAGTGTCAGCCAATCGATTCTTCTACTCCCGTATTGGCAAGAATTATAATTGTATAAGAATAATTTATGAAAATTGTACAGACGCCAGCACATCAAGCTACCCGAAACTGTCAAATTTTCCCAATCAACTTTGAACCTTAAGCTTCAGCGATAAAGTTCAAAATCTATTAAATAAATTTGACAGATTGTAGTAGCTTGATATGCTGGCGTCTGTACATACTTGACTGTAATACTTGCTGAAAAGTTTAATTATAAAATACAGTAGAAGTGGATATAGTATTTAGTAACCTGTTCCGCTTAGCTGTTTCTAAAGAGTCATAAAAACCCCTGAAATAAATCGACACGTGTTTCACCTCTCAACGAGGCATCCTCAGGATGACGATAGACTTGTCGCGAACTCGAACACGGCGTGTTACCACACCAGCCGAGCTGTGTGTGTCTGTGACTGTGATTTATTTCAGGGGTATTTTATGACTCTTTAGAAATAGCTAAGCGGTACAGGTTACTAAATATATCCACTTCTATTGTATTTTATAATTAATGGATTTCCGCAAGGTCACGCCTAAATCAATTAACTAAGTTTAATTAGATTTGTCACAGAAGAACTAGATGCTTTTGGGGGGGGGCTTGAAGCCCTTAGCCCTGGATTCGCCACTGGTTCACTTCCAATATGTATGGCGGCATGGATGGCGTATGAGTTCTATGAAAAGTGGGTGGAGTCGAAAGAGTTAACGTGCTTGCCGAAGCACGGAAGGTCTCAATATGTAATAGATGGTCACCCATCCACGAACCGGCCGCGGCAAGCGTAGCTTAACCTTCGGTCGACCCGACGGCGACGGCTGTTATTGCATAGCCACGAACCACATACCTAAGTACTTCATAGAGATACTTTTGTAATATTAAAAAATTTCGTTACAAAATCCTCAAATCTAATATCCGAACTTTGAGAATTTGTACACATTGAATTGCATCACGAGAAATATCAGGCACCAAATGAGGCTTACGTAATGACGGTCAGACCACTAGCACCCGGTGTAACGAAATTCGACTGACTCTTCAAGGTTCTCTCTAGCATATTAATAAATTAACTGTTTAGTAACTATTAAGGCGACGATAACCGACTTTTAATGATTTTATAATGAAGATCACGTCTAAACGAGTAGTGTTAATGATTTAGAAAAACTATAAGTTAAATAAGAGCATTTTCTTAATAACTTAATATAGAAAAATTTTAGATTATATATATACTACTTATTGAAATTAATTTGTAAAGTTATATCTAACGCGGATAAAAAACTGAGAATCACGACAAATCTATCAAAGGTATTTTTCTGAAACCTTCACCATTTTAAAGATAATTTAACTATTGATCTTTTAGTATAACTACGTGTTTTATTAAAATACCTTTTGTTTTATGTATAATAAATTAATAATGCGTTTAATTTGGGACAGCGCTCCTTGATGGGCGAGTCCTATTACTGGCTGGACGTACGACGCGTTGCGTGAGCTCAGTACCGAACACGCAAGCTAACCACTCAAAGTCACTGGCATACATCTGCGTCTTAAGCCAGTATTTGTATCTATTGTAAGTACCTACTTATTTACATTTAAATTACACGCTAGGTAAGTACTAATAAATAAGTTTAAGTTGGTATCTGATGTACCGCCTAGTGTCAATGTAGAAGTGCTGGTTTGAGAAATGACAAGGAAAATAATAAATTGATCGACATATTCAGCTATGAGTTTATTAGGTGACTTAAATTTGGTTCATTATAGGTAGGTATTTAGTCTAAGGATAATTTCTTTAATCAGGAATTAAATCCTTTTTGTCCTCACATTGAACTCAATAACATTTATCTATCTATCCTGAACCATCCTCACGTACAAAATTAGTCTAATTTAGGTACCTATTAATATTAAAAAATGTATTACTTTCAACACCGAGCATGCACCTTTCACATTCAAACATCTGCCTATGATAGATACTTAAAAAAACTACGTCTTTCTAACATAATGATGTCAAGAAACTATGAACACATCTCAACGAGAAGCATGTAATCGCATGAGAACAATTAAATTACAATAACAATGTCCCAATAGTTACTCAATCGCTGTGCGCGATCGTAAACATACACTTTTATTGCTCTTTTCGTAACTAACAACTTAGTTTTTACCAATAACATTTTGATAACTAAACTCGGTAATGTGTCACTTTCAAAAAAGGTTTGTTAAATTATGGGACCCAGAATGCAACCCTGCAGGACACCCAAGAAACTATCCGTTGAGTGAAGAAAAATTTCAATTATAATGTTCTTCTATCAATAGCTTATGTGCAATCGACTCAAAGGTGACCTTTTAATATGAACTCTTCAGCTAAGTGATTGCAGGCGTCACTTGAAGTCAAAGTAATTTATTTGCCAGAAACATGGTGATGTTCATACATTTAAGAATAAGTATGTTTACATTTATCACCGTTAACCTCTACAAATATTAGTTACTAGCTGCGCCCCGCGGTTTCACTCGCATAAGTCTCGATTCCGTGGGACCATCGGGATAAAAAGGTTTCCTATGTCCCAGGGGTCATGGTCTATCCATGTGCCAAATTTCATACAAAAACAAACAAACTCACTTTCGCATTTATAATTTTAGTTAGGATAGTTATGAGAATATTTCAAATAGGTAATTAATTGAACAAGGATAATAAATAGTTAATGTTATGGTTGTTTCTGCTGACCCTATTCTGATTTCTCAATCAAGTACCCATACATAGTAAGCTCATTTAACTTTACGATGCCTACAGTCAGAAATGAAGCAGCTTTGGAGACACCTATTGGTGGTAAAATGGAAGTAAGGGATGCTAAAGGAATTGAAAAACATGATTTATCTTCTAAGCATGAAGTCACGGAGTAAAGAGTTCCTATAGAACTCACGTCGAGAAAACTTCAATTAATTTCGCTAAAAATTAAAATTAAAATGCCACGGTATTTGATCGCATACAAATTAATTGTATGCAAAGTTATACGAATCCAAACTGGTTATGTTGTTTTATTAGAAGTGGCTAGACATGTTTTAATTTTGCCTTTCTCAATTTTGTTTCCTTATTTAAATAGATGTATCCATAACTAGGTATTAATGCCACGTCCCCTTAGACGCCTTATTAAAATAATTATCCCACATTCTTTTTCTTAACGTGTCGATCGCAATTTATTTAAAGTCAGCCCAGAATTCGGGTACGAATTTGGTACCTTCAGTAGCGTCCATCTGCTCCTGCATCGTACAGGACACGCAGGACACGATACCCATTGTTTGTGGGATAGCAGACTGCACACCTCACATTGGGAGTCCTAGTCTTCCAGTGTCTTTTTCCCATGGTCCATTTGCATTGGGGAGAGATTGAACATCCTCTATACCAGCATCTACACCCATTATGTGCCAAACGAAAGCATTTTCCTAAATCTTTACTGTCTTATGATATGACGAGATAAATATTTATCTAGTAAATGAATCAAAATGTGTAACTACCTATTTCAAAGTACAGAGGTAGGTAAGTTAGTGCTCAAAGAATGAACATGTACCCTACCTATATCGTGCTTTTGTGGTTCCTTGCATACAGAATTTAAACTGCTTGATTTTAACACTTTGAGGGACACTAAATACTCATATGCGTATAACAACAAAACTTCTGTTGTATCTAGTTCAGCGTCCTTGGTAGTCCTTCCACAAATTTTGTAGGTATACAAGGAAAAAATACACTTTGTCGTGTAAACATAATTATTATATTAACTTAGCTAAGACAATGTATGGAAGTTACATACCAGACCACATTCTCAGCCTCCTTTTAGACACCTCATCGTCATACGTACAAAGTCTTATTATATCGAATACTGCTAGAAAAGTTAAGAATATAAGTAAACTATACACAATTAGCTGTAACATGGCAACTGCGGTAAACTTAACGGCACGAGCAGCCTCGTCGACGATAATAATACAACTAAAAACAGTATGGTAAGATACTGGTTTTTCAAGACCAAAAAATACGTCAACTTGAACTTGAAATCTAAGTGGCTTTACCTGCACAATTTTTTACTTTACAGTATTATTATGTACATGGATTGAATTCATTTGTAAGCCGACGTTCGCAAGGACGTAATAAAATCGCGGCGGGAATTTATCACGCACTGGATTTTCAACGCTCTGCTTAGCGCCGAGAGTTGAAAATCCAACAGTGTGTTTTTTCAACGCGCTGGGACGATAGTGCGTCCCAGCGCGTTGGATTCTCAACGCTCGGCTTAACACCGAGAGTTGAAAATCCAGTGCTCGATAAAATCCCGCTGCGATTGTATTACGTCCGTGCGTACGTCGGCTTAGGTTAGGTTAGGTTAGGTACATTTAGTAATGTCCTGTGCACTGTGCAGGTAAAAATACTGTAATTTTTGTCTTAATTTTAATGATTTATAATCTTATTAAAATTTTAAAGTTAATTGGTATCTACATTTAACACTGTTGGATTTATAACAACCAACCCGTAGTAAGTACATTATGTAGGCTATTTGTTTAGAAATATCGTTAAATTATCTTCATGCCTTGTAACCAGAGATAGGTTTGTTAGCCCAAATATTACATTTAATTCAAATTTTAGGTGCAGCCATGCATAGCAGAATCTAATCTGTAACAGAAGGGCTAAAAGTGGGTACCTAAGCCGACATTCGCACGGACATAATAAAATCGCGGCAGGATTTTATTTCGCACTGTATTTTCAACTCTCAGTGTTAAGCCGAGCGTTGAGAATCCAACGTCCTGGGACGTCGTCCCAGCGCGTTGAAAAAACACTGTTAGATTTTCAACTCTCGGCGCTAAGCAGTCTTGAAGATCCAGCGCACGAAAAAAAATCGCAGCAATTTTATTACGTCCGTGCGAACGACGGCTAAAAGTAGCCGAAATGTGTGCCAATGTCAATCGCATAAACCGATCAACTTAGGTAAGGTTGAGGTTTATAAGTATAATAATGAGACTAGGCAGTCGGCCTCTACGACCTTGCTTGGAGGTACCTACTTCCTTAATTTCCGCTGTTAGGTACCTAGGTACTAGACATGATTGTTATGACTCCGCCATTACTGACCTTATCTATGATTTTGCTCATTTTATCAGGACACTGGTGATATAGGTGTAAACCTATAGGTAACCTAACCTAACTATATATATAAAAAATGCCTGCTGGTTTTGCAGAGCTTTCTTTTACTTAATCTGAATGAACAATAATCTGTACCACAGTGAGTTTCCTTCCTTAATTTATGAACGCATATTTTTTGACATTGACATTTGTACGTGCGTTCCATATACCTTGTATAAACGCATATTAATCATGCAAAATTATGATTAAGAGAAGGTTGGATGATCTTTATATTAATCTGGATGGAATACAAAATATTTTCCATGCTCGAAATATGTACCTGTACATTTGGAATGGCATGTGACTGCTTGCCAATGCCAATGCCAAGTTGACAGAAAGAAGAAGATACGTTTCCATTTATGACGTTTTTTTTTTTGTGCTAAACGTAAACAAAAAACAGTTTAGTGCGTATCGACTTATAAAACTCAATTATCATGGAGAAGGAATTAGACAGAGTAGTTGAGGAGATAATGTCAACGCCCAACGTGAGTGGTTGCCTGGTAGCCGACCACCAAGGTCTATGTTTAGCAGCAAAGGGAACAGCGCACGTTGACTCAGCAGGTATTGTAGTTGCGATATCGGAGCAGGCGTGCAAGATACAGCCTAATCTGAAGCCGCCCACTGTCTGCCTGGAGACGGACAAGAAGCAGTGTTTGATTCAACGACACGGGACGATCACTGGAGCGATTATTAAGCAGAGGTCATAGTAAGTTTTGCTGTTATAATTATTACTAGTAGCAAGGTATTACTTTTACGAAGTACCCTCCCGACTATCTGAATGTGATAACCTTCTGGCGACATTCTCCTCTTTGCAAATGGTCATAACCACCTGTGTGTATCACTTTGTGTGACAATAGTTCTTGCATGTGAGAGTCTAGTGTAGACTGGTGCCTCCAACTAATATTGTGTTGTTCGCGAACGAACTGGGTATTAAACGCGCTCACACAGACAAACTATGCAAACTATTTTCCAAATCCATGATACCTAAAAATGCATCCTTAAGGTATATTTTTCACAAAAACTGAAACAAGTGCCAGAATTTAGTCGTTTTTCGACCACCATGGGAGAAGGACAATGTTTTCAGGGTTGCAACTTGGGTATAATATACTCTCAGGGGACTTAACAACATATTAAAGAATCGTAGTAACATGCCCGTTTACGATGTTTGATGTTGTTATTGACTGGGCTAAAAAAGTTGTTTTCTTTTTCAGATTTTAAAAGGCAAGAATTATTGGTTTGATTCTATAAAGACTGCATAGAAATACTTCTTGGAATTACTATTGTGCTAAAGATTACTCCAGTCTTTTGTTATTATGTTACAATAAACAAAATAATGTACCTACCTATTAAAATAATAATGTAACTAGTATATTTTTTGTAAATAAAGTATAATGCTATAACTTTTCTTGCTTGTTTGTTAGTACCTACCCAATTTTGTAGTCTTTCAAATAATAATCGTCGAGACCGAATCAGCGACCAAACTCAGCGGAGACCAGCAGATATTATAGTGCACAGGTATAAGCCGTTGGCCCTGCGCCTGATCTCTCTCTGGTCATGTCGGATTGCTATCCCATCGGACTATGAGTGAGGGAAGAGAGAGTGCCCCTGTGTTCAAATAATAGCATGATCGTCAAACTCCGTAAGAAGCCTTTTGGAAATAATATAAACATAACATCACAACCCTATTATTATTCCCTAAGGCTTAAGCAGAGCACCCACATTTCGCCAGTTATGTTTAAGTCCCATGTAATAGGGGGTGAGCCTATTTGCCATCAACCAGGCACCAATCCAGACTCCGGGCTACTACTGAGAAATTCCAGATGGTAAAACACAATAACACTGCCTGAATCGGGAATCCAACCCAAGACCTTATTCTCATCAGTAGCGCTTGCAACTTGATGTTTTTTCGGGTTTTCATAAAACTGCGATAACTTGAAAACTATAAATATTTTCTAAATCTAATTGGGGCACACATTAAGAGCTACTCGTGTATGTTTATTCTACAGGGGCACATGCAATGGTTTTAGAGATATACGATTCATCAAAACGTTACTCCAGCAGGAAATGTAATATCTCGAAAATCTGAAGGGGCACAGATTTTATTTTTGGGGGCACATTTTGGCACACATATAAGCTCTCTGGCCATGCACAATTTTTCTCTCCGATCATTTGTTTAGAATTTTCCTGCTAGAAAAATGTTACCCCAGCAAGAATCGTTTTTTCCAAAACGACAGGGGGCACACATTTTTTATGTGGGGGCACATTTACAGCAGATAAGGCATCAACTATTTGTTCTACTCATATAACTCTAGGAGATACTTTCTTGTTGGGGTAACGCACACTACTGACTAAAACCCACCTGTGTTCTTTTAGTTGCCATATTGCCGGGTACCCCCTAACAATGTAAAAATACATAGCTTCTGCTTACACTCACTTTAGTGTTTGATACTCACTTTATTGTATTTTAGGGAGTGAGAGTTCTCTGCAGCTGACTGAACAAAATAAAACATGGACTTCAATATACACACATTTATTACAGATATGCTTTCCTAAATATAACATTAACTTGACAAGAAACAACTGCAACCACTTACACTATACAACTATGCATACTCTTACTGTAGTGTTACAAACAATTTTTACTATTTATAACTTGGTTTCAGTGCAGGGATAAAGACTACTGCCCTTTTTTACTAACATGGGCGACATTTAACTGAATTTCTAAATAAAAGCTCGTTGTTGAAAAACTTTCGGCACTGGGCAGAGCGTTGAAAATCCAACCGCGCAGTTATATGCCTATATTATTACTCTTCGATTTGAACAGTCAGACAACACTGCCAATTTACCTTGCCAGTTTATTACAAAGTAGTTTTTGGCCATAGCTAAGATTGTCAATATGTCTTTAATTAAGCATGTAGTAAAAAGGTGTCGAGATATTATTCAATTTTATTAATATCATTTTCCAGCAGTGTTATACTTCTCTCACCAATAAACAATAGATTTAACTGTCTAAATCCAGTTTACTTCAGCTGCCTTATTCTTTCAGCAATCTAAGATGTAAAAACCACTTTTCAAATTGGTTTATTTGTTCAAAGATTTGACTACACTGAGCAATCTTAAATAGTTCCTACTTCTATCTCTGCACCAACCCTAAGTATACAAGCAACATATTAATTAACGATCTCAATTAACTTTCTAACTGAATATTCAACTAACAAAGTTGCAAATGTTTTAGGCTAAGCAAGAATGTATATCAACTTATCAATTTAATCATAGCATATACTATATACAATCTCAACGTAAATTCTTATTATAACAATTAATTCGCTTAATATTATATAAATAAATCGATGCATGTAAAAATCAAGATATATTTCATTTAAAAAAAATCAATGTAAATAAGGAAGCACATGCCACATAGCAATCAATCATACCAATCAGTGTTGCCAGTCCATAAATTAATTTTTACTTTTCCTGTTTTCGAAACTAGCAACACTTCATACAAATTCAAATAAAAAATCGTTCACTAAGATATTGGCTGTGTGTGAGCAAAAATGTTAAAACTAGCAAAATATTACCTAAGACTAGGGTCTTTCTTATACACAATAATACTTACGCAGTCAATGTGGCGTTTTATATTGTTATTTTACAAAAATATCTTGCATTACAGTAACAGTGATAATTTAATCTATTCATATTGTTGCAGAACAATTTTCTAATGGCTATGTGTTAAATATTTTCAAAAATGTGTCCATTATACGTTGATTCAACCAGTACTTTAATATAGGAAGATTAATGACTCTGTAACTTTAACAAAGTTCTTAAGAAAAGTCATTTTCTCAGCACAACATTAAAGGACCGATTCAACTGTTGATAAAATATACTATTACACCAATACTGACCAAAAACATGTATTAAAAGATTTGTAGCAAGTAATGTTACAATGTCCAACCGCACATATTTCTGGCTAGGGATTATTCCGTGTAGTATCTCAAGTGCGACCCACTACACTTAACATTATCTAAACAAGGATATCGTATAACAAATTGACATTGTTGTAACAATGTTTTAGTCACCAACAGCAGTAACTACTTACTAGTAAATATTGAGGCATGCAAGATATAGGTATATTTAGAAAACAAGGACTGGAAAGAAAAGACCCATAAATTCAGTACGATTTCGGAATGCATACGTTAGATATTAGGATTCCAATGCCTTGTCAAAGCAGGCGATGACTTCACGACACAAGCGTAAGTGGCGCCCTCTGCATTCAGATGTACGAATTTACTTTTAAAATATAACAGCTAAAAGCCAAAATTTTCATGAAGAAAATCATCATTACAATGCAAAAGAATCCTTTCCTAATGTCTTTAACAAACACAGCTCATAAAATGCTCCCGAAATAAATCACAATTTCATAAGAAATACGATATGATGAAATATCAGTAAGTCTAGCACGAAGGAAGGCGTGGCTATACAATATATTCTATAGTAATAAACACTTTACATCAATGTCAAGAAAATTTCACTAACTACTATGCTATATCATTAATTTGGATCAAACTCGTTTGAAACACGACATAATGGCCGCACAATTCCATACGTTCAATTTAAATAAAATCAATCAAAATGGACGAAAATAAGGTAAAATATGAGCAATAATATAATTCATTTAATATTTGTGTGACCACAAGATTAACAATTTACTAACGTAAACAAGAGTTTAAAGTAAATCTATATACCAGCCAGGTTACTGTGTAGATATGTATGGAATATAGACGTTTTATATCTTCTGAGAGGGCGAAAATGAGTTGGCAATTTCACTCGACAGTGGATTATCGACCGTAAGAGCGTTACAATCTGTTGAATTATCTATTTTGCTACCCACTAAAATGTAATAATTCCCTAACGCATTTCTATCCTCACCAAAAGTAATAAAACGTCAAAAAACCTAAACATGAGCCATCGGGCACCGTTTGTCTAATAAATTAACATTAAACAATTAATTATACTATTAACAGCCCTCGACTACGTTACGATTACAACTCGCTACTTACCAAACAAATAAATATGGAGTTACCGTGACAGGATACATCTTAGCTCAAAGTACATGATTTTTTCCTAAAATTTATATTATTATAATACACGGTGCAAGGGACATCGACGCTCAAACCATACATTCAGCACGTTTCGAGACCCCAGCGAAGAATATTTCCGACGGTTTAAAAAAAATTGTTGTTTCATACAAAAGTGCGATACCTACACGGTCAAAATGTATGGAACGGTAGGTTTCTTTTTTAATATGCGTCGAAATAATTCAACGCGTTGTGGGTCTAAATCATGTACGAAATCATGGTTCAACAGTTTGCGTGTCATGTCCGATACACCCTGTATAACGCCGTGACTTCAAAATTGACATACCGATTATTAACATGGATTCCATAATAATTAATTATGACAAAATTGTCTATAACATTAGGTATTTTTATAAACTTTATTTTGAAGCCACTTTACAGTTTTATGATTGGCTATCAAGACAATCATTTAAATAAATTATTCTCCTACAAAATTACTTCTGTTTGACTTCAATAGATTTCAAATGCATTGGTCCGTTGTTATGAACATGTTATTATTAAAAAGACCACTTATTGCAAAACAGCCTCTATTGCAAACAACATAATGTCTATTTTAGTTTTATCTCTTATGGGCCAAGCGATATGGTACAATATGTCTAGTATAATATGTGCTTAGTTTATAAACCTCTATAGATATAACAAATAATTAGATATTATAATACATGCTGAATATTATCATAGACAAGAATATTAACTATCTACAAGCAGACTCAAATAAAAAATGTTGGCAATTCTATTATTTTGTTTGGAGGACACTGGTTTTTATTGGCAACACTAAACTAAGGAGTTTAACAGTGAATATTGCTGAACATCTCGACTGGAGTTGTTTGTAACTTACACCATTAGTACAGACACCATTAAAGTCTTTGCAGTGATTTCTATGCGCTCCGTAGTACCAGAAATACGAACAAAAATTATCCTAGTAAACAGCAGTCATTTTAAACATGCTAAAATATTGATATAAAACAATTCGGTATTTCGAAGCACTTCCCCCAGTTAACAACAGTATGATAAAAATATTGGTTAAGTTACAAACTATGAATAACATTTTACAGTCACCATTCAGAAATCGACTAATTCACATACTGGAAGCTAATCATGATCTCTATAATTTCACTTAAAAATTACGTGCAATTTTGCTCGAATAATGTGAACTGTGCCCCTCGTTCACCTTTAGTGTTAAATCATGCGTACGCGCACGGGTCAGCACTATTCTGTACACTTACAGGCGCCATTCGCCAGAGCGGGAAGTCCGTTTAAAAGAACCCGCAGTCATTCGCATTGAAAGCGCTTTTAAGTACGAATGAACGTTAGTGTCAGAAAGGGGAATACAGAAAATTGGTGATCTGTGCGTGTTTTGATTTCACGTATGGTACGAATAAGCAGTTCAGTTTACACAACTTAGTTAAAATGAGTAATAATTAGATGATTAGAGTTCATGAAAAGCCTCGGTGTTCGCTACAGTACCAGGAGCGCATATCGTGTAGAAGACTCACGTAGTCGGCGTGCGGGGTCGCCGGTGAACCTGATTGGCGCGATCACATACGCCCGGGAACGCCGGTGAAACTGATTGGCTGCTCGTTTGTGACGAGGTTCGCTCGAGGAGCGCTCGTTGGCTGGCCCGCACCCGCCTCTAAGTTAGCAGCCGACGTCCTCATATCATCTATTGATCCTCTGTGGGGAATAATTAGATTTTTTTTATTATTTTTGTTTTTTATCGTGATCACGGAGTATTAATGAAATGGAGTGCAAATATGAATATTTTTGAAACGTTTACCATTTTAATGAGTGTGTGCAAAGGGAGAAAATGAGAACACTCCACTTAATTTCTAGTTTGATATTTTTTGCGGAATCGAGATTTTTAAATTATATTGGGTAGGCATATTGACAAAAAAAAAATGATGATACTTTGTGTATAAAATAAAATATTGTAAAATGATGTTCGAAGAATAAAACAAAACTGTGCTCCCGAATGCTGAAAAAAGAAACCTTGTGCAGAAACAAAACAAAGACAAATAAAGAGGAAATTATTCGAAGCACGAACATGCAACATTAATAAGAATGATATCATAGTTAATTTTAATAGAATCATCCACTTCATTAAATTATGGGGAAAGTTCAAATAAACATTATGGAACTGCATCGGTATTGGTTTTCAAGACGTCAAGCGGATATTTTTATTAAAATTGACCATGACCTACCAACCACCATGCAATCCCGAGCGCAAACAACAAGCATAGACGGAACACTGAACAATCATGTTAGATACACTGTACAAGGATCTTTTGGCGCTCGAGTGACGTAGACAGTGGTGCATTTATCGTTTTGTGAAACAACATCACACCAGTATTCCCCGAAGGGTTAGGCAGAGGTGAACCCTATAGTACACCCACATTTCGCCAGTTAATGTTTAAGACCCATGTAATAGGGGGCGAGCCTATTGCCATCAACCGGGTACAAATCCAGACTTCGGGCTGCTACTGAGAAATTCGTAATGGAAAACCCCAATAACAATTTGCCCGACACGGGAATCTAACCCAGGACCTATTGCTTAACATTAGCGCTTGCGGCCACTAGGTAAACATTTGTACAATTATTGTTTTGTTAAATGTATTGAAAAAACAAGATGAAGGCTTAGTTCCGAATTTGGCCACGCGCCAAAAGAACCTTGTAGCGTTATAGATGCGTGCCTCGTTTAGTTGGGGCGCCACACGTCCGGGTCCTCCATAAGGGTGACGTTGTGGTCGTGCGAGCCCGCCATCGGAGCGCCCGGGGGCGTAGTCCCGCCTGCCGCCATCGCCGCCATGTCATCGCGGGACCCCCTGCGCCCCACACGCACACACAACACACATCGGATTAGTTCACACACGCCTTCGACCCAGTTAATGACACAACATAAAGCTTGGCTATGGTACTTTTATGATTTTGGGAATCACTCAAGATATCCAGTAGGTACGTAAGTAGACCTCGTCGGCTGTGGATATCTACAATACTAGAGATACCGCAGGGGCGTTGACATCCGAGAGACAAAACGGAAATGTCTCATGCGCTTATTGTGCCTGTACCCGAGCCATACTCTTCAGCCTGAAGTGGAAACCAACAACACTTCATGGCTCTAGAAATAATTACTGTGATAGTATTTCCCCGGACGAACTCATACATAATTATAATTTACCCTCTCTGATTTAATTTGCATCTTGGTAATCCATTTAATCATCCTCTTTGGTATGACATTTAGCATTATATTATTAAGTAAAACCAACAGTAAAGCTATAGTTCTCTTACAAACTGATAAATTCTTAATTTGAGTCTGATTTTTTTTACCAATTAAACAGTAGAAACCCAGCAGGTAAATATGAAGAAGTAGACATAATGGAAATTGAATATCAAAGCACAGCAACACTTAAGTTTAAGCCAAGTTTCACAATTTCACTGACAAAAAATGTAATTACAAAGAACAATATGATAATTCCATTGTCATTTCCAGACTAGTCAGGCAGACATTAGATGCTCACAGACTTAAAGATGGCAACTATAAGCAAGATATCGACAAAAAGTTAGATAAATACACCCACACCAAAGAGTTAGTTACATGGTTTATATTTTCAAAAGTAAGGGATATCTTTACCAAATCTCTTTCATTTCAACAATACCAAATTGGGAAAGATCGGTAACAATGTTCAATTTTGGTAAAAATATTCCCTTTTTCAAAGAATCTGCCATGGAGGATGTTTCATACAGAAGGTGCTAATTGGTGGTGAAATTAATAGTCAGATTATTTAAAAATGTTGTACTGTCGAGTTTTTTTTTTTAAATCATGTTGACACACTACGCCAATCTGCCGAGTTATAACCAGTCCATACAACTTTCAATGAGAGTTGTGATTTGATTTTAATTTATGGACAATTTAAGTTGCTGGTCAAGATGGTTTAAATATTGTTAAATAAATATTTTAAAAGAGTAACTCTGGAGTTTCTTGCCCATTCTTCTCCATACAAAACTACCTTTTGGAAGGGGCGACTAGAATCAATTTAATTTTTATTTAAGTAAATGTAGCCTTTTAATGGCATACTTGAAATAAATTAATTGACTTTAACTTTTGACTATTTCCTTGACCTTTAGATTGTAGAATTATTTCACCTTTCCACAGCATCCTTATCAAACTACCCTCCATATTACCAAATTACTTCAGTTAGTCAGTCATTTTAGCAACACATTTAATGTATGGTAAGTATACTGACTTTTTGCCGAGCGCCATCATCCCGTAGACGATGCCGGTGGCGAAGATCAGCCCGCTGCCGAACCACGTGCTCATGCTTAAGAAGCACATGAAGAATGGCGGAACTGATAGCCTGGAGTAGAGGGAAAAATACAGATTAAAACCTTAGTTTATCTTTGTGAGGAGAGTTAAGTTGTCAGCGACGTCTATGTAGGTCCCACGTACCACCTGTAATTGACAACATTTCGAAATTTACAATCCCCTAAAACAAAAATACAATGGCTTGTTTTTTTTTATTAATCCTGAGTTCGAATAAACGTGCGACGACGTCATTCAAACGCTTATAATAATTAATAAGTATTATAACAGATTAATAACTCTCACTCCGTAGTAATAACCTAATGTCATCGGAATGACTGACGTCAAATTCTAACTTGACGTCAGTCATTTTGATGACCATATACGGTGTCATAATTATAATTTGGAATTTAAGTATTACGTTTATTTTTTTAATAGAACGAATTTCATAGATGCTTTTTTTAATGTAAACTTGTAGTTACCTACATGTTTTGAATATCATCATCAAGACGTCCACTGCTGGACATAGGCCTCCCCCAAGTACCGCCACTTCGACCGATTTTGTGCTTTCCGCATCCAGCGGATTCCTGCGGCCTTCACAAGGTCATCGGTCCATCTTGTGGGAGGCCTTCCAACGCTACGTCTTCCGGTACGTGGTCGCCACTCCAGAACCTTTCGACCCCATCGGTCATCCGTTCTGCGAGCAATGTGCCCTGCCCATTGCCACTTAAGTTTGGCAATTCTTCGGGCTATGTCGGTTACCTTGGTTCTCCTGCGGATCTCTTCATTTCTGATTCGATCACGTGGGGAAACTCCAAGCATAGCCCTCTCCATTGCCCTTTGGGTGACTTTTAGCCTTCTGATAAGGCCCATTGTGAGCGACCACGTTTCAGTACCATAGGTCATCACTGGCAACACGCACTGGTCAAAGACTTTCGTCTTGAGACACTGTGGTATGTGGAACGAAAAGATATTGCGTAGCTTCCCGAACGCTGCCCAGCCGAGTCGGATTCGACGATTGACCTCTTTCTCGAAGTAGAGCCTCCGAAAGAGTGGGTCTTAAAATGAACATGGACAAGGCAAAGGTTCAAATGCCCATGTGACATCCACTCTCATGAAGATCGGAGACGCTACGCTCGAAGTTGTGGACGAGTATGTTTACCTAGGACAAACTATCCAGCTAGGTTTTGAATATAAGTAAATGAAAACATGTAGGTTGTAAATAAATGAAATTATATCTAAAAATAGTTTATTAGATGTATTTTCATTATATTATATGATATATAATATAACATGAAATGTTGTCTATCCCATTACTTACTATCGTCGGTTGGCAATTATTTATTTATTTAAATCACAATTTTAACACCTTTATAGAGACTCATCCAAGGCGATATCTATCTATCTATCTATATATAAAAATCAATTGCTGTTCGTTAGTCTCACTAAAACTCGAGAACGGCTGGGCCGATTTAGCTGATTTTGGTTTTGAAATGTTTGTCGTAGTCCAGAGAAGGTTTAAACGGTGAGAAAATATGGAAAAACTCACGAAAAAATTATGAAGAAAATTCACGTTCTCATACATTTTGTGTGGATTGGCTTTTTTGATATCTAGGTAGGGTAGGTAGGGTAGAAATTTTTAAATCCTAAACATGCACATTCATTGACTGTTAGGCGGAACGAAGTTTGCTGGGTCAGCTAGTTACTGCCCAATACTTAGAAGACACTTTTCAACCCAATGAGAGCTCCATAGACATACTTGAGAGTGAAAAGTTATCACAAAGTCAAAGAATTCGACTTGTGACTCCTAAAGAAGTTCTGAGAGAAATTCAAACCAACATTAGCTCAAAGAAATCCCCGGGTTACGACCTCATAACAGGAGAAATTTTAAAACACCTCCCGCGTAAAGCCATAGTAAAGCTGACCAGACTTATAAATGCTGCATTTATGCTAAAATATGTACCTGAGCCATGGAAGGTTGCTGAAGTCATTATGATTGCGAAGCCTGGGAAACCACCCCATGAAGCATCATCATATAGACCCATTTCCCTGTTGCCCGTATTATCGAAGCTATTTGAAAAACTGTTATTAAAACGGTTGAAACCAATAATAGAAGAAAAAGACCTAATACCAAACCATCAATTTGGCTTCAGGGAAAAACACTCTACAATAGACCAGGTACACAGAATAACTGACATTATTGAAAAAACACTCGAAAACAAGCAAGTCTGCGCCACCGTATTCCTAGATGTTGCGCAAGCTTTTGATAAAGTTTGGCATGAGGGTCTGGTATTTAAACTCAGACGCATGCTACCTCCAGAATTTGCAGACATTCTAGAATCATATATAAGTAACAGAATGTTTAGAATAAGGCAAGAGGACGCATATTCCGAGCTAAAAACTATAAAAGCCGGGGTACCACAAGGAAGTGTGTTAGGCCCAATCCTGTACCTGCTATACACTTGCGATATCCCTGAGCTGGAAAACAACACCATTGCGACCTTTGCAGATGACACTGCTATTATGGCTACCGGATCAAGCCACAAAGAAGCAGTCGAAAAAGTTCAATTAGCTGTGAACAAAGTTTATGACTGGACACAAAAGTGGAAGATCAAACTGAATGAATCAAAATCAATTCATATTGATTTCACTAATAAACACTGCGATTACCACCCAATCTAAATGGCATGCAAGTGCCTTATGCTAATACAGCCAAATACCTTGGCATAACTCTTGACGCGAAACTGCGTTGGAAATCTCATGTCAAAAAGAAAAGACAGGAACTAAACATACGTTATAAAAGTATGTATTGGTTACTCGGAAGGAAATCTTGCCTATCAATACATAATAAACTTATAATATACAAGCATATTCTTATGCCAATTTGGACGTATGGCATCCAACTTTGGGGCTGTACTAAACAAAGCAACGTCAAAATAATTCAAAAATTCCAAAACAAAGTACTCAGGGATGTTGTAAATGCACCATGGTATATTAGAAATGACGACCTCCACCGTGACCTTAAAATGGAACTCGTCACCACCATCATCCAAAAATTTGCTGAAGCCCACGAACACAGACTCCACCGACATGTGAATGTCGAGGCAATACAGCTGCTAGACAACACGGACATAGTGCGTAGGTTAAAGAGAACTAAACCATTTGAGTTAGTGTAGTGTGTAAATAGTGAATTAATAAATAGTAACAATGTTGTGCTATACATATAACACAAGAACAAAGTGTTTTACCAATTATCAGACCCTAAGAAAGTGCTACGAAATTGACCTTGTGTAAGAGTGCAAATTGACACTATTCTTAGATATAACATAATCTATCTCGTAAAATATTAAGTTAGAATTAAATTGCTTATTAGTCTATTAGGCTAGATTGTAATCAATTACTAAGAACGTCAATTCTTATTAATACAGAAGAAAAAAAAAAAAAAAAAAAAGCTAGTTACTTATAAGTCACAGTGTCTACACAAATTTACAAAAAAATGAATGACCTTTAAGCAACATAACACAGAATTATATATGTATATGTAAGTAACTAATACTATAACAAATGACAACTTTTATAATATCAAACTACTTTCACTTATTATTTGTGGGTATTATCTCCTGTCAAAAAATAATACAGTGTAAGAACGAGTATTGCAGATCATCACACGATCGAGATGGAATGAGTAAATCAGAGTAAGGTAGTTGTAGAACACAATACTTGCAATAACTTTGTTGAAGTGAAAACTTCTTTAGGCGCGTTGTGCATTTTTGAGATGGAACTAAACCATTGATTTCGCGACACTGTGACGACACCAGCTAAAGCTGACCATTAAAAAGACATCAACGCGTTGATTACCGCGGTGCCGATTCTTTTTCAAGTTTTCACTTCTGTCGGCACTCCCGGAGTGCCACTGTTTTTTTTAATGCCGAAGTCACAAATATGCATACTGTTTGATCACATATTCGCTTACCTCCATATTTTCCTAGACATAACGCACGGAACATTGTTTCTATACTAAAATAAACTTCAAAACGAGTTGGTTCAATTTATTCGTTAAATAATAACAAGAACATTGAGTCACATCACATGTTTTTCAGAGAAGCATAAGTATCGCTATTATTTAACAGCTCCTACACAATGCCTTGCAAAGCATTCAATCGCGCGAGCTCGTGACGTCGCATACAATTTGCAACGCATGCTGTGAAATTTTATTGCTTGATTATTATCATGGGAGTAATTAGATACCGTTTATATTTAGGTACCTACTAGCTGCTTCTGCCTCTTACCATGGATTCAGTACATTATTTTGAACCCCCTGCGTTGAAATTTATTCGTCGGTTATTAAAAAAAAACGACTGTTCCATACATTTGACCGCGTAAGTATTGCACTTTTCAAGTGTTGTGCTCTGTAGCCACGCCACCGTATATTTTTTTATTATGATATAACCCATTTTTATGTACGGCTGACGGCCATGACGTACATGCATTTTTTGTGAATGTACGACTTTTAATTTAAAAGAAAAAAGTAAATTAATGTGGCGTTGCTGCGGAAAATTCTCTGTAGCCACGCCACCGGTAATCAACATTTGTAGATACAATTTCAGCTATTTCTCTGAAGTTATATAATGTACGAACGCTGTGTATTATGTACACGTGATAAGTATGAAAAAATATGTTAATTCTAAAGTTTAATTCTAAACTCACAAATTGTCCCTTTTAGTGTAGGTATTAAACTAATACATTTTAACGATTACTTCGGATTGACAGGAAAATTAAAATAAAACTAAACAGATTTCATAAATAGAAGTTATTTATTATAAAATCCGTGTTGTAACAATGGTTACAAAATATTTTACCTTTATAATAATTACCTGGAAAAGCCTGGATCCTGGCCTTGGGGGCTCTCCGGCCTCGACTAAGGGCTCCTAAGCGCATGTATGGAGAGGGGCTAGTTCCCACTTCGTTGGACGACGGGGAAACTGGTCCTCATCAGGAAGCCGGGACGCCAGCGGACTCTTCGTCCGCCTATCGGCCCATTGTGCTGTTCGACGAGGTGGGCAAGCTCTTTGAAAAAGTCATTGCAGACCGCCTCGTCGGGCAGCTGGCGAGGGTGGGGTCGGATCTGGCGGAGACCCAGTTCGGTTTCCGTAGATATATATTTTAAAAAAAATACGAAATTGTCCGAAATTATATAATTTGTACATACTTTTCCATAAAAAGCCCTTTTTTTTTGGGTGGGTAATTATCAAATAACTCTAGCGGACCCCGTCAATTCTGCTGACATCTCTTTGAGGCGCGCGTGGAACACAACGCGCCGTCGACCCGGGCTTAGTCCTTATCGGACGGCGAGCTACCCATTGCTCACCGTCCACAAGCCCGCGCTTACGGTGACCAGAAATCGGCCTGCGATTCCCGAAGCCCAGGGCGTCTCCTTCTGTGGCGGTTAGGGGCGTGAGGACGCGAATATTGCCTCTCCCTCACGCGTTCCACCTCCTCCTTCGCGAGCTTTACTGCTTCGCAGAAGGAGGTGACGGGCTCCCATTTCCTTTCGCTCCGTACCATGGCCTGAATCAGGGTCGGACGCGAGAGATCACCGCCGTCGATCGCCTCCACGAGGACACAGCGATGCTCCGCCCAAGCCGGGCAGACCTCCACCGTGTCCTCCGGGCGATCCACACAATGGTGACACCCTGGCGTTTCCTCCCACCTTATCCTGAACAGGAACCTCCCGAAACAGCCGTGTCCGGTGAGGACCTGCGTCAGGCGGAAGGTGAGGACGCCATGGCGCCTCTCTAGCCACTCCTCTTATCGCCGCAATTGTGGCGTGCCCAGTGATGGGTTGCAACAATCGCACTCTCCATGACGCCATGAGATCCCGCCGGAGCTATGCCCGCTGTGCCGTGATTTCTCGCGGCAGCGGAGTTAAGCCCCGGCGTTTCGCCCCCTCGCGCCACTCTCAGATGTGCGCAAGGACCTTTGCCTCCAGATCCCATGGCGGTAATCCGGCAAGTAGGCTCGCCGCCTCCCAGGAAACCGTGCGGTATCCTCGGGCTACCCGGATGGCCATGACCCTCTAGGATGCGTTCAACCAGCGGGCTGGCCGCAGCCTCAAAGAATGCGCCCACACCGGTGCCCCGTAAAGGGCCATGGACCGCACGACCCCCGCGTAAAGCCTCCGGTAGGAGGCGTTTGGATCACCTAGATTGGGCAGGAGCCGCTTCAAGGCAGCCCCGGCCCGCTCCAGTCTGGGAGCCAAACGTCGGAAATGTTCGACAAAATTCCACCGGCTGTCGAGGACGAGTCCCAGATCAGTAGCGAAGGCTCACGTTAAGGAAAGGGAAGCAAAAAAAAAAAAAAAAAACATCTACGAATATGTTTTAAAAACCCTATATTCTATAAACAACTACAATCTATGAAAAGTAAACACGGGAACAATACATTTTATTAAATTTACGACTGCCAGTCACTCATTGATATTTATCGTAAAGGGAAACATTTAAATGTTTGAACGAACCATCGCGGCGTTTGTAATTTATAGTCACATCTGGGCGAGCACGTATTTTCAAAACTTAACCTTGAAAAGCATGTTTCTTCACAAAGTAATTGTCAAACGACATTCTAAAACTATGAATGCCGCCATCCTAATAAGATCGTACTAATTATTTTCAAATCTACTCTAAATAAGTAATTTCAGCTTATTAAACTATCTACTTACCCCAGTACCTAATTACAAGGTACTTTATTTTCACATCCAATAAACTCAAAACACTATGTTAATCACTGTCCTATGATTACAAACAAATATTAATACTACTAGTAATGATAAACTAATGAATTCAATAAATACTGTGCGAAAAAAAGCAAATTAATATGGTTCTAATACGATTACGTCAAAAAGCAACCACACATTGTCATACGAATAATGAAATGTTTACGAACTCCGAACTCCTACCCAGTATTACGAAATTCAATGAAAACTACCGAATCAAATGCGTGTGCCAGAAAGAGGTGGTGCAACAGCAATAATTCCTTCTCGCTCCCGCGCGCACGTTTCTGCTACTCTGTGCCTACAATAACTCGCTACAGACCGGCTTATCCGGCTCATAGAAATCGCGGTATCACGTGACCGAAGTGACGTCATGATGACTTTATTTTTTGTAAGGAAATTGAATTTAGCATAAGCCGGACGCGCCTACGAGTTATTTTAGCGCAGTGTTTTGTGGTTGGGTTATTAAGACAATTTTTAATGTGTAGGCATTTTGTAATAGGTATTTTAATTTTATGGTGTATCAAATACTTATAGTTTGATTATTCAATGACGATAGAGTGGTTGTGTTCCGAATTTCCAAAGGGAAGCCGGTAGGAATCGGCTTATATGGACGTTTCGCCCCTGTCCCAGATACTTCATAATCGACTCGACACCGATGTGAACCCCTCCCGCTATCACCTGGGAACCTGACGATGGCGCATTCCGAGGATCATGAAAACCCATGGCCTCAGACTTGTGCTGGGCCACCTCGAGTCTCAACCTGTTGACGATTGTCGCAACCCCACGTGTCGCTAAGTCGGCCGCCGCCTGATACGACTTCCCCTGCGCCAGGACCAACGTATCGTAAGCGTAACAAACGACGCTGACGCCGCTAGGGAGGTCGGCGCGCAGCACCCAGTCGTATCCGATGTCCCACAGATGTGGTTCCAGGACCGATCACTGTGGGACACCGCACGACATCTCTTGCCGGTTCCACTCTCCCTGGTGACCGGAGTAGATGACGGCCCTGTCCGTCAGATAAGCCTCGACCACACGACAGAAGTAGGTCGGCATCCCGTGATACCGGAGTGCCTCCCTGATGCAACTCCAGGGCAGGTTGTTGAAGACATTGGCGATGTCTAGAGACACCAACAAGACGACCCCACCCCGGGCCACAGCATCCCCCGTCGTGGGGCCCGCACGCGCGTGATGGCGTCCACCGTAGAGCGCCCCCTGCGGAAACCGAACTGGCTCTCCGCCAGATCCGTCCCCACCCGCACCAGCTGCCCGACGAGGCGGTCTGCAATGACTTTTTCAAAGAGCTTGCCTACCTTGTCGAACAGCACAATGGGCCGATAGGCGGACGAAGAGTCCGCTGGCGTCCCGGCTTCCTGATGAGGACCAGTTTCCCCGTCTTCCAACGAAGTGGGAACTATCCCCTCTCCATACATGCGCTTAGGAGCCCTTAGTCGAGGCCGGAGAGCCCCCAAGACCAGGATTCAGGCTTTTCCAGGTAATTATTATAAAGGTAAAATATTTTGTAACCATTGTTATAACACGGATTTATAATAAATAACTTCTATTATTTACGAAATCTGTTTATTTTTTTGGTCAATCCAAAGTAATCGCTAAAATATATTAGTTTAATACCTACACTAAAAGGGACAATTTGTGAGTTTAGAATTAAACTTTAGAATTAACATATTTTTTCATACTTATCACGTGTACATAATACACAGCGTTCGTACATTATATAGCTTCAGAGAAATAGCTGAAATTGTATCTACAAATGTTGATTACAGGTGGCGTGGCTACAGAGAATTTTCCGCAGCAACGCCACATTAATTTACTTTTTTCTTTTAAATTAAAAGTCGTACATTCACAAACAATGCATGTACGTCATGACCGTTAGCCGTACATAAAAATGGGTTATATCATAATAAAAAAATATACGGTGGCGTGGCTACAGAGCACAACACCTTTTCAATTAAACAGCAGATTTTTTAAAATAACCGACGATAAATTGCAAGGCAGGGAGGGGGGGTTCAGAATCATGTACTGAATCCATGGTAACAGTTTTCGCGTCGATGTCCCTGCCACCATGTATGTTGATGTTCAAAGGTACCTTTTAATTAGGATAATAATAAAGCTTCCGAAAAAAAACAACTTTCGAAAATCTGTGGTTGACTTTTATACTAAATTTCCAAAAAAAAAACTAAACTTTGGCGGGCGAGGCGGCCCGCGAGCTGAGGAGTAGGTGGTTTTATAACGCTCGCCGCCCGCGGCTGAGGCAAGCCGAAGCTGCGGTGGTGAGCGTTAAAACCATCTGCGACGATAAGCTCGCGTGGGACCGCCGGAGCCGTGACAGAAACCATGCCTGCTGCATACTGCATGCTCGCTTGCATGCTGCATGCATGGTGTATGCTTGTTTGCATGTTTGAAAAATATTAAATTAGCAAATTCTGTATTGATTTTTCGGAATTTTCAGTATTTTATTCGGTCGTTTCTTTATTTGTATTCGCATATAAGCTACCGGAAAAGTAGTATTTATAGCAGTAAATTTAATATTTTGATGCACATATTTGTAGGCACATATTAAATTTTTTTTCCGGGGCGTTTATTACTACCCTTTTAATTATAATGGCCTACTTGAAATAAATGATTTGACTTTGACATTTTTGGGTGTGGAAGTGAGAATGGCGGTGGGTGTTGGATGGGATGCCATCGGAGGAGGTAGAACTTGGATGAGATTGTTGCAGGCAGATAAAAAGACAGCCCTACACAGAGTGCTGCTGGGGAGTTTGTTGCGCCACTTCTTCACAGCTAAAGCACTAGGAAGTGGCGAAGGGCGGGCGTTTTGGAGGACTGTCTTATGTAATTTTGACGTTCAAAAATGGCTGATTCTCAGCCTAGTTTGAATAAATGACTTTTGATTTAGATTTTTTTTAATACCCAGCAGTGGGTGACATCGGGTGTGGATAATGATAATGAAATAATTTGGCACCGAGATGGCCCCAACAATGGTTAGTAAAAATTGTGAGGTGTGGAAAAATGCGGTTTAAATACAGGCAAATTATTTAAATTATAATAAAAATACAATTTTTACGTTATTGTTTGCACAAAACTAATTGATTCAGTGGTTTAACCTTATTTAAGGAAATTGTCAATTAAGGTAAAACTAAATTATTTAGGTACGTTCAACATTTAAAAATTGTAGCCCATCAGCAGAAGGTAGCTAGGACTCGGGCTAACTGTTCAAGCTGTGTCTGAAGTACGTTTATGTATTGCCAGTCGTGTACTTAAGACGCAGATATATGCTAGTAACCTTGAGTGGTTAGCTTGCGTGTTCTGTACTGAGCTCACGCAACGCGTCGTACGTCCAGCCTGTAATAGGGACTCGCCCATCAAGGAGCGCTGTCCCAAATTAGACGTTAATTTATTATACATAAACAAAAGGTATTTTAATAAAACACGTAGGTATACTAAAAGATCAATAATTAAATTATCTTTAAAACGGCGAAGGTTTCAGAAAAATATGCTTGATAGATTTTACGTGATTGTCAGTTTTTTATCCGCGTTAGACATAACTTTACAAATTAATTTCACTATGTAATATAAACATAATCTAAAATATTTCTATATTAAGTTATTAAGAAAATGCTCTAATTTAACATATATTTTCCAATCCTTTAGACATGATCTTCAGTATAAAATCATTAAAAGTCGGTTATCGTCGCCGTAAGTAATTGAATGCACCCCAAATAATCTGCGATAACCGTGTTACGTATGAATCAACAACATTAAATACCTAACAATAAAACATAATTACTAATAAATAAGGCAATAAATTAACCTAGAAACGTCATACAAATTTGTGATAAAGAAACTACCTATCGATAACAGACTGTTCCGTCCCTTTGATAGCAAACTGTCTTTTGTGACTTTGATAAAAACGATGAATCAGTTTACGCGACGTGACGTAGGTACTTATAGAACTGATAAACTACGTCATAATTGGTGTCGATTTACACCAGTGTCACAACAGAGCCCTAAGCTCGTTACAGAACGACACAATATAGAAGTTCCATCGGCTAATTTCGTCGCTACACTTTCCAAATCGCGTGACTTGGGCAGGGATTGAATTTGACAGAGACAGAGAGGCCATAGTGTGGCCTGCGCTTCAGAACCTGCCATGAAGCGCGAGAGGTGAGAAAAACGATTGCCACACTAGTATACAGGGCGTCCCAAAATTATGGGACATGAAGGGAAAGTACCTTAAATATCGTAGATAGGGTATTTTGCTGAAAGAAGACTTTATGTTATTTTTAAAAGTTAGTAATTCTGCATTCAAAGATTTTCTAAAAATTACTTACCTCGTCTGGGAATCGAACCGACTTAAATGTAAAAAAAAAACACCGCTACTTTTATGATGCCAATCGAAAGAATGACCAAAAACTAATAACTCTTCTTAAGTAACATAGTATTTTAAAAGAAACGAACAACGTAAAATGTATGAAGTAGGAAAACATTCACTACTTTTCGAACGTCGGCAATCAATAACTTTCTTGAAATTTCACTCATACATTTTACGTTGTTCCTTTCTTTTAAAATACTATGTTACTTAAGAAGAGTTATTATTTTTTGGCCATTCTTTCGATTGGCATCATAAAAGTAGGGGTGTTTTTTTTTTTTACATTTGAGTCGGTTCGATTCCCAGACGAGGCAAGTAATTTTTAGAAAATCTTTGAATGCAGAATTACTAACTTTTAAAAATAACATAATGTCTTCTTTCAGCAAAATACCCTATCTACGATATTTAAGGTACTTTCCCTTCATGTCCCATAACTTTGAGACGCCCTGTATAGTCGGCGGCACGTAACTTGGCAAGAATCGTAGATGCGCAGAATTAGTTTTCGCTTGTTTTTCTTAACAGATATGTTTAAAAATAAATTATGGCAATCACCATAGAGTTATGACCTGCCATAAAAGTGTACATATTTTTGTAGCACTAAGTGTACATGCGCAAACTTACTCCCAATACGCCAAAACCTTACCAAGTTACGTGCACTGTACCAAACTAGTAGTTACTAGTTTGGTCGATCAGCGGGGTAATTGCGTAATACACAATTGCAATGCTTTTCATTTTGACAGTTCAACAACGTTCATTGCGATATCGTTGTCGACCAGACGATTTTTTTAGAGCAATGGATTTAAAATTTCATTCAAAATTCTTTGGATTATAATTGAAAGTTTTACGCGATTTATAACTATATTTTTTTATTGCTTTATTATTATAAGTATATGTATATGTTGGAACGCCGACGTCTACCATCTCGGAGGTGGGCGCTAATGGCTGCAGAAGCGGTATTTTTTTTTAATAATTTTGCTATTAACGAACACAAAAAATGTTTATTTATCTGTTTTTTGTTCCACTAAAATATTCTATACCTATATTTGATTTGTATTGGGGTGCAGGCTAATACATCCATGTTACCTCTAAATTGAGTCGAACTGTATCTACACATTTAGTGCCGAATTCACATTACTGATACGTAACTACATTGTTAATGCTTAAACCGGTAATTCTGGATACAACATGAATTATTTTATTTAATCCTCCATCCCTAGTTTTGAATTTTCCAATATATTTACTGAAATATTTGTGGTAGAAAATTCGTCTTTTACCTACATGTGATTTTTGTTCTAGGCGTCAATGCAATCTAAATTTAATGTTATACAAATAAAAATCTTAAAATCATTCACTGACAGACAACCCCTAAAACCGCTGGATCTAGAACTAGAAGCATTAAATTGTGCACACAAGTTTCTTATATTGCAAAAATGAACTCAAAGGATTCTTGAAAATTTCCAAAAAAATATCACTTCCATCCGTTACGCGGCAATGTAAATTGAGCCTTATTGGCCCACATTTCGCCAGTGCCTATGCCTAATCCTTTAACTGATAAATAAATAGTCATATTAGTCATTTGTATCTGAATTTAAATTAAATAAATGAATTATGAGATGGTGCCTGACGATGAGACGGTGCCTGACGTTGAGACGGTAGCTGCGCGGTGCGAGAAGGGTGTGAACACAAATGTCGCGAGACCTCTGTCACTCTCGCTGACGGGCGTCAACATCCTCCCGCACTGCGCAGCAACCTCAGACACCGTCACAATTAAACGGTAAGCCGGTATAGGAAAAAATGGACACTATCAACTCACCCAATATACAAAGCAGCCTTATTCCAGTAAGGTCTAGTCTCCACCTTATCGCTGAGGGTCTGCACATAGTCTATGAAGAAGCAGCAGCAAGGAGCTTCACACACTACCACTATGAAGCCGGCGAGCATCTGCCAGATGCCGGCGATCAGGCAGGCCACGTTCAAGACCACGATACTGATGCAGTTGATCAGGCCCAGGACTATGGCGACTGAAATAAAAGGGAGTTTTATTTATTTATTGGATCTCCAACAGAGGCTATACAATTACATTCAACTTTACAAGAATCGGAACAAATACTAGTGTGCGCTTCCAATTATAGAATGAAACTTATGATGAAGATGGTGAGGTGAGGGCATGTCCTAAAACAAAAAAATACGAAGACATGTGACGTTCACTGCCTGATAGACTAAGGCCTACCTCCTCTCGCAGAGAGGAGGGCTGAGTCCCAGAACACTATGGGCTGATTACATAGTTGTGAATATACGGTTATACCGGTACGGTTGTATATGTTTGAGCCTCGAAATTGAGTCGGTACTTATTGAAGTAAAGTCAGACCGCAGCATCTATTTGAAAGTGATAATCTCAAAAAGTGCTGAAAGGACTTCCTTTAAATTTTCACCAATAGAATATCTTTACATTGTCCACCAGCTCATTACATCCACTGCCGAACATAGACTTCGTATTACCGCTATTATTGTAAAAAAGGAATAAGTATGCCGTAAAAGCGGCAGACATATTGGCGAGCGCAGTTTGTTCATATTAGGACTCCGACAGGATGGCGTTGTGCCATCCTCTGATGTAATACTTTAGTCGCCTGGCATCCTCTGACGTCATCCATCCCCTAGTAGCTTTTACGTAGTGTTTAAGTGGGCACGTGGAATCAGTAGAGCGATATTTAGTCATATTTTATACCTTGAAAGACATGATCTGACATCTGAACATGATTATGTCTGGACTTTAAGAGACAGTGACCTCCTGAATTTGTTTTGGTCTTCCTTCTCAGAGTTGTCGAATAGGAAACACCTGACTCATACAGGGTGGCAGGGACATCGACGCGAAAACTGTTACCATGGATTCAGTACATGATTCTGAACGCCCCAGCGCAAGCGTTCAAATTTTTCGTCGGTAATTTTTTTTAAATCTGCTGTTTCATAGAAAAGTGCAATACCGCGGTCGAAATGTATGGAACAGCAAATTTTTTTTTTTTCATTTCTTATCAAGCTGTTATTTTGACATTACAAACAGACACTTCAATTATATTTATTTGTATAGATAGGTATATCATGTCAACTGACAAGATTCTATGGGTCACAAGATATACAACCAAAAGACAAGACCAACTTACAACTTTAGCACAAGACAACATTTTATTTTGATTAGGTACTTTAATTGCATTGCATTGCATTTGCATTACATGCATTGTTTGCTTAAAAGGAGGAGGAGGGGCTTGTGGCTAAGTAACAACAGCTGCACGGGTCGATCGATCAGGTTAAACTACGCTTGCCGCGGTTGGTCTGTGAATGGGTCACCATCTTTACATACCAAGACCCCTCCGTGCCTCGGAAAGCACGTTAAGCCGTTGGCCCCGGCTGTCTTTGGAAATCTTTGACAGTCGTTACGGGTAGTTAGAAGCCCAAAAAGTCTGACAACCAGTCTTACCAAGGGGTATCGTGTTACCTAGTAACTAGGTTGTGGAGGTCAGATAGGCAGTCGCTCCATGTAAAATACTGGTATTTAGCTGCATCCGGTTAGACTGGAAGCCTATCCCAACATAGTTGGGAAAAAAAAGGCTAGGCAGATGATGTTTGCTTAAAAGGAGGCTACAAACACGAAACCCTGTTTTGTAAACTGAAGAATATATTTTTTTTAAATACATCTTATTTTTATTGCATAATTCTATGTTGTCCTTATCGACAGACAAAATCATTCCAAGAATAGTAATTTAATTTTGTCTTCGTTCCATAAACATTTTAGAGAAATTATTTCGCGAGTTCCATATAATCTAAGCCGTATAGCACAGTTACATAAGCTATTTTCTAAAAATAACCCGTTACAGTTTTGGTTAACGACCTTCCTACACACGCGACAATTGGTCACAATGGTCGAATCGTCGAGAGACCAGTTGACCACACATGCCCCAATCTGCCATACAATAAGTATTATAGTACCAAGGTCGGATCATTTCTACTGCGCTACAAGTTCTGCCTTTTCCAACTATGTTGGAGTCGGCTTCCAGTCTAACCGAATGCAGCTGAATACCAGTATTTTACATGAAGGGACTGCCTATCTGACCTCCACAACCCAATTACTGGGTAACACGGTGGAAGCCCTTGGTAAAGCTGATTGTCAGTCAGACTTGGGCTTCTGAGTCGGGTCCAACGGGTTGACGTGCTTTCCGAGGTACGGACCTGTCTCGATATGTAATGGGTGGTCAATCATCCACGAACCAACCGCGGCAAGCGTAGCTTAACCTTCGATCGACCGACTGTTATCTTTTAGCCACGAGCCCCGCTAAAATCCCATTTATATTAATAAAATTGTAAAAGGCAATGATTTCAAAAGTAATATTTCAGTCAATGGTATAAAAACAATAGGATTATCGTCTTTTGTATGTGACGATTACAATGCAGAATAATCCACTATGTATGTATATGCTAATGTACCGAATATCGACCTTATTCCATTGAGTTGTTCGATTTCTAACGTATGTGCGGTCTAAAAACGATCATGTAAAGCAATTATATTTTTACTAGCTGACTCGGCGAACTTCGTTCCGCCTAACAGTCAATGAATGTGCATGATTGGGACAAAATTCCTACCCTACCTACCTTACCTACCTAGGAATCTTTATTTTTCGTGAATTTTTCCATATTTTCTCACCGATTAAACCTTTCCTGGACTACGACAAACATTTCAAAACCAAAATCAGCTAAATCGGCCCAGCCGTTCTCGAGTTTTAGTGAGACAAACGAACAGCAATTGATTTTTATATAATTAGATAGACTAAATTATAGAGGGCGCATTTCGAACTGTCATTTTCATTCAAAATGCTGGCAATAAAATCGTCGGAAAAATAATAAGGTGCACGTAAAAAATTGCCATAAGGTGCTTAACGTATTAATTCGTTGAATGTACATGTTACTTTGCTTCTCAATTTTAGTGCTGACTGTCCTCTGTTAGAATGTTTTAAATTTTTATATCAAGAATTGATGAGTTCGTAAGAGTGCTTCTGAGTCGGGAGCGAGGTTCGCTATCGAAAAATTAGAATAGCGAATCGAAGGTGTACGGTAAACTGGTCTTTTTTTTAACTAGGGCTCTCGCATTTGACCTATGAGGTCAAGGCTGCTTAACCGGGCTTTCCTGTGGCTGCCTTAAGCTTCTACACTCAAAGCCTCCAGCCAGGGGCAAAACTATGCTAAATTAAAACTAGGCGAACGCTAGCTAAGGGCACCCCTTGTTGGGTACGAACCTCGTCTTAGGGCGTCGCTGGGGGAGGATAGCAAGACGGGACAGGCTGGATCAAACTTAGATTTTTATCTTGATTATTATACGGGGTATTTAAAGCTACGTGTTCAGCTGCAACAACTGCTGGCACCTCGTTTTCGAGCAAGGGTCGGGGGTAAACTGTTCCTTGCTAGGGTTGCAGTACAACCGACGAGGGCCGACATGGTCGACCATGGACGTTAAAAAAAAGGTTTAGGACTCGGTTGACTTCTCCTATTGTAATTAATCTATAAACCAGCCACCATGACCACATCTGGATGCAAAAACCAATGCCAAGATCATTTGACAAGACATCAATAATCCTAACTTAATATTTTATAAGTATAGATGCGAAAGTCAGTTTGTTTGTTACGCTTTTACGCTAAAACGGCTGAACGGATTTGGATGAAATTTGTCACATGGGTATACCATGACCTGGGTTAAGACATAAGATACTTTTCCCGATATTGCCTCTGGATCGAGACGTATGATGCGGGTCAATAATAATGATCTATATTTTAATATGAATGAACATAAAAACTTAATTTAGCCAGATGTTATCAGTTATTATCAAGTAAATAAGTCCTTTAAGTGATTACAATGTTTATTTTGATAATGGAAATGGCAGGCTGGAAAAACTCATTTTAATGTGATTGATTTTAGATGGTCTGGGTCTCTAGTTTAATTATCTTGTTATTTAATGCAAACGAAATACTGACAGTATGCTGTACATTCGTCATTTATCGTGTACTATTTATTTTGTCTAATTTATGTTTAATAGGTATTTTGTACCGACCTTTTTTTTCTCTTTTTTATGTTACGTGTTTATCAGTGGAAACTTGTAAATGGCCTTCAATTTTATACAATTTAAGAACACTGTGTAAGTTAGCTGTAAGTTTCTCGAATAAAATAAAATAAAAATAAAATTCTTTAACGTATCACAGAATCTGATATGACACTGATAAGCATTGTTGTGTGAACTAAGTACTTGTTATTTGTTTTTTTTTTTATGTTGACATTGAAATTGTTTTGATAGTAAAACTTGCATCATCTATTTGCATTTCCACTGAATCGGAGACGAGCGGAGCTGAGTGGAGACATGCGGGAATCGTCCAATCACAGACGAGATGAGAGAGACGCGATGAGGATTTCGAAAATTGTAATTCTCGATTCCTGTAGGTCTGCGCTCAGCTCCGCTTCAGTGGAAAAGCACCCTTAACCTTTTCTTTTAATTTTGCCTTTGGTACTTGAAACAACATGCAATTATTTTAAACCAAATTGCAGTTCAAACAACCTACCATTTTATAGGCACATAAACTATAATTGGTTTTTTTACGAGGAAAATCAATGCTTTTAGTAATACATTAGCTTTATTTTCATTACAAGCAAAAACATTAAGTGTGATGTTGACTATCTGATATATTTGATATGTGATATTATCAGTTAAACTCTGTTTAGAGAACCGGTTCTACCATTTTTGTCACAAATTAATGTAATGATACATTTTTATTCAAAAAACCTGTTTGATTCGGGTTCATAAATATTTATCACTACCTTCTGTCCGCGATTTCGTCCGAGTAAATTACTTCGCTTTCGCTCGGCTCCTTAGGATCGTAGCGTGATGATAAATAGTCTATACCTAAAAATAGCCTTAACCTTCCTCAAGAATTGGGCTACCAAATGCAAAAATATTTTTCAAATCCCGACTGGTAATTCCGGAGATTAGCGCGTTCAAACAAACAAACTTTTCAGCTTTATTATTAGTATTAGATATATACCTCTTCTTCTGAATTAATTAATGTGCTTTGACGATGTTCATTAAAATGTTTGCTTCTTGCTAGGGAGTTTACTGCACTTCTTTAATACTTGTTGGACCTTAAGAAAGTGCAGATTCTCGGACAAAATTTGACTGACAAACATAACAAATTATACTGGAAGGGATTTCTTTAGAAATAAGCATCACCTTTGAACATATATTTCTGTTCCTTTCTTCTTATTTGTTTATGTGTGTACGTTAACTGATAAATAAATTATCTACATAATGAAGCACTTATCAGAGATTTGTGTTCCTAAAGTTTGTTTTTTAATCCCAGAGACTAATTTGACAATTCAAGAGATTGTTTTTTCAATTTGGGTTTGACATTTGCACCAGTCAAATTTATCTCTGGGATTAAAAAAACGAATGTAGTGTTATAATGTTATTGCTATTGGTCAACACCCAGATTGGTTAATTTAATCTGGAAAAAAAAACTGGGTTTCAAGGATGTTTTGTTAGTTTTTAAAACAAGTTAACCCAATACTAGCTAACCCAATAGATATTGTTACGTAAAAATTGTATAATAATTTTATGCAATCTACTTGCACATAGTAATTAGCATTATATTATACTAGCTTTTGCCCGCGGCTTCGACCGCGTGGATGTCGCAAGATATCGGGAATGTACTACCTGATATAAACTATCTGGGTGCCAAATTTCATCCAATGTTTACATGGCGCACATCAGTAAAGCTCCCCAGTCGGCATGTTTTTTCAGACATCTTCAACAATCATCATCATATTTCAGCCGATTTACACAAAAGTTAAATGAATTATAAACACCGAAACTTTCCTCATGAAAATCCGTTCAGAAGTATTGAGTGCAGGGAGGACTTTGTTTATAATATGTAGTAATAACAAGCCTTTATAGGCCTTAATGTCAATGCAAGTAAGCAATTAAATGCCTTATAGACTGAAGAAAACGAACAGTTGTTATTAATTACATGAAAAGGTCAATAACAAGGTAGTTGACTGAACTGGTGACTGAAATTGCATTAAATCAATCTGCTTACCCTTTTCCCAACTATGGTGGGGTCAGCTTTCAGTCTAATCGGCGACAGCTAAATACCAGTATTTTACATGGAGCCACTGCATTGTTACTGCCAGTTATTGGGTTCTACGATTTCCCTTAGCAAGACTGGTTGCCAGACTTTCGGGGTTCTGACTACCCGTAACAACTATAGGTCTACATATGACAGCCAAGACCAACAGCTTAACATGCTTTCTGAGGCACGGTGGGGTTTCCATATGTAATGGACAGCAAGAGTAGCTTAACCTTCGACTGACCTGTGTGGCTGTTATAGTTAAGCCACAAGCCCTTCCAACCAATTGCATTGTAATCAATAAATATTGGGTCTGACAGTAGGTCACCCGATATAGTTAGGTACATTAAATTACTTTTTCTTTTCAATTGGTTAATATTCTTGAACATACCAGTTACAAATGTAAAGTATATCAAAATGCATTAGATTAATCTTCTAGATTTACGAGTTTATGTATGTAATAATCATAATAATGTACTCATTAAAATTATAATTGTTTAAATTGAATGCACCAATTAACTTGGGGAACACTTTCTAAATAAATATGCACAAGTAATTATCCCTTTGTCAGAGCAAATAAGGTGCAATACGTTACAGCTCATAACTGTTTGTTATTTCGTCCTCATTGTCTAAAATCAAGGGTGGTACTGTAGATTTGGGTTCTAAAGATAAGATAATACTGTTGATCTATTGGTCAACTCCACTTAAATGTACTCGCACAGAAAATTTCTACTCGTCACTTCAAAGTGGCATGTGTATCATATTTAATTTATAGCAAAATAATACGAACTGAAGCCGCCAACTGTTCCAAGTCCCCGACCAGCGTAGCGCATCCACCAAGGCACGTCATCTTTCTGGGCATTGTCGCCGCCCGGCCGGGCCATAAGCATAGTAAGTTTGTCTGTTAACGACTGAAACAATTGTTAACATTATTATCAGGTTTCCCTAACGTTAACAAAGCAAATTATTTAATATTTACGACTAATTCTTACCATTTTCGAAAAAATCAATTCACTGCCCTGTCACCTGTCAAGTCAACTAAAAAATGGCTTGTTCTCTTTGCCCAGTCTGTAGCTTATCACGATATATTAAAAGTATGGAATGACCACAATATTTTTTTTATCAGAACTTAATTAATTTAGAATTATTTCAGGAAATGAAAATAGATCTCATGGGGTAGGTATCATTCACCGCTAATATTAATCATTTTACAATAATTTCTTACTTTTTAGTCATTGAAAACAGTCTTCCTGGTCCCCCCATTGTGCGTTTCGTTATTCCTACCATTCATTTTTATAATTTATTTATCATGTATTATTGGCATTCCTGGGAGTTGATTTATTTAAATACAACTATTGTAATTTTATTATTTTAAAATTATTTATTTGTAAATAAATCAAATAGTAGTATTTAAATTGAAAGTTGAAGAACGCGAAATGTGAAAATAAAACGTATTCTCATGTCGGTCGGCATCAGCGGTTTGCTGTTGTAATATTTGCATGATTTTTTGCAATTACGATTCTATTGTGAATTTGCGGTAAAGTTTCTGAAATTCATGAGGAAAGTGGAAGATTAGCTCAATAATGGCACCAACAACAATGCTTCCAAAGCTATCGGATGCCACTCAAACGATGTAAGTGACATTAATCTGAAACTGAATTTCTTCTTTGCTAAATTGCTTACGCAAATAAATACTACCTTCTAAGTGTATCCTGTCTAGTAAAGGCCGTATCAAGTGATGTCCTTGTTTATTTTTTACATTATTTCTGCTAAAACTGCTGTAACCTGTTGCCTAAACATCCGCCTAACATGCCCGAATATCACGTAGACAATCAACCCTTATTGGGCTTTTCCGATGCTACACTGTGAAAGTTTGAACAACACCCTATGACACATTTTTGTTGCATCTAGAACAATATAGTTTACATTAGGTCATGGATTCCTGTAGTAATTCCAGTGTACTAAATGATAATTTCATCTTCTTTTCCCCTCACACTACTTAGCATTTTTCCTCAATTAGTAACTATGTCCGGTTTTCTGTTAGGGCTGTTGCTGTTATTATTATTATTTTTTAATAAACACCAATAATAAGGTAAGATAGGTTTTGTGCCAATAATAAGGTATCATGAATGCCTAATTTGAGTGTATATTCCAATCTGTAGTATACCAAAATGAGCTGATTTACTCAGTAATTATTTAGTTACATCATAATTGGATAAAGCGCTGCTAAACCAAACATTTCTCTTTTAAAAACTATGTTCCCGCACCAATATTGTCCATTATTCATATTCATATAACTGCTCTATTCCAGATCATTTTCGGATGGAGACGGAGTGTGCAGTGCGGAGGTGTACTCCACCAATGTCATGGTAAACACCAACGCCGGAAACCATGACCACGGCAGCTCCAAAGTGAAGCTTAAAAACTTGGTGGATTACAACTGGGAGCCCAAGTTCTACGCCGGGCAGCTGCTGGCTATACACACCAGTGGGAAATACCTGGCATACTCTATCAAAGGTATGACGATTAGAATAGAATTTTTGTAAAATGATTGTTTGTGTAGTAAGATAATTCAAGAATCCTTGTAAATTCTGCCATTTTGATCTGCAACATTAACTTAAAAATACTTCTTACTAATTACTTATTAATAATGGCAGCCTTTAGGCACTGATTTAAGGTATTAAAATCTAAGGCTGTTTATCAAACAGAGTTTTAGCACACATACAAACAAGATGAAGAAGAAACAAACGTTTTAATATTATGCCAGATATGGATTCATAAATGTAACACTAACTCGCCGTCTAAATGTATGAAATGCAACATGTAATGTAACACAACAACTAGGTGACTTTGTTTCACTGTGATCCATTTCATGTTACATTTCAACAATCTGTACCTGGCATTATTTTATAAGGCTTTAAACTCCGTGATCACTTGTCAGCAAAGCTCTAAACTGCTTAATAAAGCAGGATGTGATAATAATTGTAACTTGAACCACCTGCATAGGAGATTAATAAAAATTTTGTTCATAACAGTCCATTTTGCAATAACAGCATAGATTAGTACATTAAAGCAAAGTAATCACAAAGCTTTGTTGAATGATTGTCAGTAGTTGGGCAATGTTTAAGAAAGCTGTTGTTAATAATAACAATACGAGAATAAATAAAAAGTGAAAAATGAATTTCAAACTGAAAGATTTGCAAAATAAATTATGAAGTAATTCTAAACTTATTATAATGTCTCTGCCCATTTTTAACCGACTTCCAAAAAGGAGGAGGTTATATGTTCGACGCGTATGTTTGTTTTTTTTTTTTTTTTTTTTTTTTTATATGTATGTCCACTGATTTCTACGTCATTTGTGGACCGATTTCGAAAATTCTTTTTTTGTTTGAAAGGGTATGCTCCCAAATTGGTCCCATATAAATTTTATTAACTTTGCTTGGGTAGTTTTTGAGTTAGCTACAAAATACGTATTTTTTTTCCCACTTAGTATGTAGATGATATTTATGATAAGTTCCTGACACTGGTAGTAGGTAGTGGTATTCAAATGTGTGTGGGGTAGACCACAACTAAAAAGTGAAAAATAAAAACTTTTTACCAAAAAAAACTACCGACTTCCAAAAAAAACACTACAAAGTGAAAAATAACTTTAATTTCGGAAGTCGGTGGCAAAAAACGAAAACACAAAACCCAAGACACCGACTTCCGAAATTAAAGTTATTTTTCACTTTGTAGTGTTTTTTTTGGAAGTCGGTAGTTTTTTTTGGTAAAAAGTTTTTCTGAATCGCTGATCAACACAGAAAGTAACAAACATACTGTCATGCAGCACTAACTGCAGTGATAGGTTGACAAAAGGAACAACACAACTACTCCAGTTAGACTTGAAAAGTCATAGGAGCTTCTTGCAGTACACACAGGCGATCCAAGCCAGGCCACTGAAAGAGTGAAATAAATTGTGGGTAAAGAGGTATCGACCACATCGAAACCTCGTTAAGCCCCAAGAACAACTGCCTCGCGGCCGCGAACTGCAGTGGCCTATCTGGAAAGTGCTGAATCGATTGCGTACCCAAGTAGGCCGCTGCAAACATAATCTCGCGAAATGGGGCATTATCCAACATCCAGTGTGAGTGCGGTGCTCCTGAATAGACTAGGGCATAGTCCGTTCAAGAGTATCTGCTAGTGTCCCAAATGTCCGTTCACCTGCACCCTTGACGATCTCATCAACACCTCTGACGCTGCAATAAATGTGGCCACCTATTGGGCCAAACAGTCTAAGCAACATAGATGTACCATCGATACGAAAAGAAAAGGAACAACGGCCAATTGATTCACTACATTTTTATGTTTTGTTTTGCCTGCAGCTCCTAATGCGGTGAATCCTGGCACTTGGAGCGGCATGGTGCGCGTAGTGTACAACCCTGAACCTGGCACAGACCGACGCGCGCTCATCAAGGGCATGAAGGGAGAGGTAACAACTAGAACGATTAAATAAACTGTCACAATGAGCTAAGCCATGGGTGAGGCTCGCCCACCTAGGAAGGCGTAGAGTGACCGGGGGGCGCGGCGGCTCCACAAATACGCTGCATTGTTATTAAAAAAAAACCGGTCAAGTGCATGTCGGACCACGCACAATGTAGGGTTCCGTAGTTGGGATGAATTTATCCCAAGAACAAACTCTGTTTTTGAAAAAAAAATCTTTCATACAGAATGTATGGGAGAACATGTTTTTACAACCGCAAATCTAAGTTGGTCGATTATTACTCGTTAACTTGTAAAGCCTACTCAGCTGTGATAGTTTTCCTTTTAAATTCGTTATATAAGCTACTGCCGTGAATTTTTTCACATATCTAAAACCAACCATTTAGCTGGCAGGGGGGGGGGGACACTTGACTCTAACAAAATTTTCCACTTTAAAGCTTAATATTTCGCAAACGGATCTCTGAATTCAAAAATGGTTTTAACACACTCACAATGTTTTTGAAAGACTTTTTACGAACGATACCCCACACTAAGGAATAGAAAAAAAAAAAAAATATCCCCACATTACGTATAAGGGAGGTATCCTAAAAAAAATATTTTTTATAATTTTATTTTACCAGTTTGTCGGCATGATTAATATGTATGTATACCCATGCCAAATTACAACTTTCTAGTACTAACAGTCTTGGAGCTAGACCGCGGACAGACAGACAGACACACAGACGGACATGACGAAACTACAAGGGTTCCTTGTTTACTACGGAACCCTAAAAATGTTTAGTCCCATATTAAAAGTTGACCCCTTAAGAGGTTGTTTTTTTTTACCAATAATACCTTATGGCTGATAGCAATATTACTAATATTTGTTTCTTGTGCTGTTTGCAGGTCCAAGACTTGGCGTTTGCTCACATACAGAGCCAGGTGGTGCTAGCATGTATTGACGAACAGGGCAACTTCTACGTGCATGAAATTGAAGTCACCGACAGCGGACTTAGGTATGCTTTCGATTTACACAACAAACTTATTAATTGAACAATTTTCTTCCCGTAATGTAAGTAACCTGTGGTTGCCTATAATTTAATGCGCATTTGTGTGACGCGGCAGCATTGCCGCATGCAGCGGGGTTCGGAATCATACCTTTAGGAATGATTTTTGTAAATTCGTCCCCCCTTAATAGGGGATAAAAGTTTGCATGGAAATTCTTCATTGTTGCCGCTGGAAAAATCATGGTTTCATTATGAAACTGTTTTCCTTTAGATGCACGCTATTGGCGGAGGTCCGCGAAGACACGGGCGCAGTGGGTGTGTCACACCGTGTGGTGTGGTGCCCGTACATACCCGACGATGAGGACGAGGCGACCGACGATGACGTGGCACGGCTACTGCTCACCACCCACGATAATATTGGTGAGAGAGTATACATGCACTGTTTATTTTTTTAAATTAAATGTATATTTTTATTATCCGTACTATATTATGAATGGAAAAGTAAATTTGTCTGTCTGTGCAGCTGAACGGCTGAACGGTTTTCAATGAAATTTTGCACACTGGTAGACCATGACCTGAGTTACTTATTTATTGTCTTGTATTTCTCTTTCCTACTCCATCATCAGACCCTGATCACTATCTATCTATAACCTATGAATTGAGACCTTTCCAATGAGCCCAAACAAGATACTTCTGTTGTAAGTTGGTAAGGGAGTTGGGTATCCTGCAGGCTGCAAATCTAATTAGTTAGTTCTCTAGTTCTAATATAATTGAAGTAACAATACCACATTTCCACTAGATCAAACCTGTGGAAGATGCTCGTATCCAATTATCAACTAGAAAAGAGCTGATAATCTCCAAACGACTGAACAGATTTTCTTCAATCATAGCTAAAAACACTCTTGATCAAGTCACCATTCAAATAAAACAAAAAAAAAAAAAACAGTGGAACTCCGGGAGTGCAGACAGAAGTGAAAACTTGAAAAAAAAATGGGGCACCGCAGTAATCAACGTGATGTCTTACTCCACGATGTCGGTAAACTCGGTAACAGTGTCGCGAAATCAATCGTTTAGTCCCATCTCAAAAATGCCTAACGCGCGTAAAGAAGTTTTCACTTCAAAAACAAAGTCGGTTCAGCCGTTTGACAGCTATGATGGCGCAGACAGACACAAATATGCACACCTTAAATTTATAACACCCCACTTTTTGCATCGGGGATTAAAAAAGATCACAATGACGGAAAGAATAAGTGACTCGGTTTCGTTAACCGTCTATACAGGGCGTCCCAAAGTTATGGGACATGAAGGGAAAGTACCTTGAATATCGTAGATAGGGTATTTTGCTGAAAGAAGACATTATGTTATTTTTAAAAGTTAGTAATTCTGCATTCAAAGATTTTCTAAAAATTACTTGCCTCGTCTGGGAATCGAACCGACTTAAATGTAAAAAAAAAGACCCCTACTTTTATGATGCCAATCGAAAGAATGGCCAAAAAATAATAACTCTTCTTAAGTAACATAGTATTTTAAAAGAAAGGAACAGCGTGAAATTAATCATTTTAATCAAATTAAAAACATACATGAAACTGCCGTAGTCAATTAAGTGGGTATTTTTTTTGTAAATTAATTAATTAAATGCTCAAAATGTGATCCCTCTTGTCTTACACAAATCGCCAATCTTTTAATGAGTCCGCTGCCTGTTGATTTTCTTATCATTTTATGGTGAATACTCGATATGATATGGCACAATTCTGTTTGTAACTCGCCCGTTCTCGTATCTTTTTTTGTAAAGCATATCTTTCACGTATCCCCAAAAGAAGAAATCTAATGGTATAAGGTCCGGGGATCTGGCCGGCCATCTAATCGGTCCATTCGTACCAATCCATGTCCCATAATTTTGGGACGCCCTGTATTATACACCATTCGATTTCTTCTTTTGGGGATACGTGAAAGATATGCTATACAAAAAACGATACGAGAACGGGCGAGTTACAAACAGAATTGTGATAAGAAAATCAACAGGCAGCGGACTCATTAAAATATTGGCGATTTGCGTAAGACAAGAGGGATCACATTTTGAGCATTTAATTAATTAATTTACAAAAAAAATACCCACTTAATTGACTACGGCAGTTTCATGTATGTTTTTAATTTGATTAAAATGATTAATTTCACGCTGTTCCTTTCTTTTAAAATATTATGTTACTTAAGAAGAGTTATTATTTTTTGGCCATTCTTTCGATTGGCATCATAAAAGTAGGGGTGTTTTTTTTTTACATTTAAGTCGGTTCGATTCCCAGACGAGGCAAGTAATTTTTAGAAAATCTTTGAATGCAGAATTACTAACTTTTAAAAATAACATAATGTCTTCTTTCAGCAAAATACCCTATCTACGATATTTAAGGTACTTTCCCTTCATGTTCCATAACTTTGGGACGCCCTGTATATGTTGTAATGTGTACCGTCCGTAGCGCGCATGTGGAACACGCGCGGGCTGGCGGGCAGCGTGTCGGCGGGCGCGCGCGTGGGCGGCGCGGGCGCGCTGTGCGCCGCCGAGCACGCCGCCGCCATCCTCGACGCCGCCTTCTCGCCCGACGGCTCGGCCCTCGCCACCGCCTCCGCCGACGGATACGTCATGTTCTTCCAGGTATCTATATATACTATTAACATTACAGGGTGGCAGGGACATCAACGCGAAAACTGTTACCATGGATTCAGTACTTGATTCTGAAACCCCCTGCGTTGAAATTTTTCGTCGGTAATTTTAAAAAAAATCTGCTGTTCCATACATTTTGACCGCGTAGGTATTGCACTTTTCTGTGATACAGCAAATTTTTTTGTCAATTCGTAACAACGGTAACCTAATCATACTCTCTGACTACGGCAAAGCCAAAAGGAGTTTTATTATTTTACTAGCTGCGCCCCGGCTTCGCACGGGTAGCACTAAGTACTTATCTACGGCGGCGCACCTACTTACACTATATACCTACCTATTTACATACCTACCCTACCTATACCTACCTATCTTTTAAACAAACCTTGTCCTGAGAACAACGAACACAACATGTCTTTACATGTATTTGAAACCTGCAAATTTGTAAGAAACAATTACTCGCTTTTTGAAAAAGATGAAAATAGCACAAAAGCCACTAGTAGTCCCGCGTAATAGACTAAAAGTATGCAACAAAAATTGTTAAACCATGGCAATGAAAATATATATAACCACTTAGAAGAACCACCAAAGAATTTAAAAGAGCTACAAATTTAGAATTTAATAGAAAACTGTATAACTGGTTGTGTGAGAGATGTTTTTATTCCATCAATAAATATTTGGAGTATAAAATGTAAAACTTCTTTATTATAACTATTATGACATCTACACATTGACATTACTTATTTAATATTGAAACATTTTCATTATTCTTGCTATTTTTTATTCAAATGACATCATTATTATTGAAAACTATTTTTAATGTAGGTAAATTATTATTTTAAATGAATAGAATTGTATTTAATTTTAATGATTGCATTGTAATCTAAATTTATATTATGATATTATTATTAGTCCTTTATTCATTCTAATTCTTATTTGGTTACATTTTTAAATATTAGTATTCTTATGTTATTGCTAATTTCTAAATGTGTACTGCATGCTATAAGTATAACCAAGATGTAAAATCTAAATATTTGCACGGCTAAAATGCCGAATATAGTGAAACCGAACTTTAGGACTTATGTTAGCTACCTATATTCTTGCAAATAAATATGTCATTCATTAATTTAACAAAAAATTAATTATCCAATTTGGTGCAGCCGAACAAGTTATGCGCGTACATACATTTCGGCGATTCATTTTTATATATCGATTATCTAGAAGACAAACGTGCTAAGTGAAAAATTTTGAGTTTTAAATTCTATCTCTCTAAAGCCTAAATTGTGAGTGTACATTTGTATTAAGTGACATCTGTAATTAGTACGTTTGTCTTCTAGACCATAGATATATACTAGCTGACCCGGCAAACGTTGTTTTGCCATATAAATGTTTGAGGTGGATCACCCTTATCACTTAGGGGTATAAAAGATAGATTACGACCGATTCTCAGACCTACCGAATATACATATAAACATTTCATAAAAATCGATCAAGCCGTTTCGGTGGAGTATGGCAACTAACACTGTGACACGAGAATATTATTTATATAGATAGACTAGCGGACCTGACAGACGGTAGTTCTGTCCGAACAGCGCCACCTACCGGGTCCAATTGTATTTTCAAACCATCCAGGGATCCACTCAAATATACACACAAAATTAAATCCAAATCGGTTCAGCCGTTTAGGAGGAGTTAGGTGACAAACACACGTATGGAAGAATTATATATATAGATAGATAGATTATAAAATATCATTTACGTCTCCCTCTCCAGTCAGATATGCCCTGGCGGCTGTCATGCTCACTCAAATTTCTCGCTGATGGTGACGTGTGTTGGATCATTAAGTTCCCTTCAAAATGGTTGAGCTAAATGGTGCTGATCCATGCGTCATGTTTGTGAACGGGCGTCGTCAGTAGGGTCATCTCTTAGCTGCCACGGTTTATTTTAATTTTTGAATTGTTTATGTTTTTATATTTTTATTAAGGACGCTTTTAACGTGCACGTCTTTCTACATTGTTCTCACATGTATAATTTCAACACGAATGATGTTACCAATATTTTGATTTAAAAGAGTGTCCGTGGAGTTTCTTGTCCGTTCTTCTCCATAGGTACCTACTACGCTTTGGAATGGGCAACTAACTTCATTTTTCTGACTGACCGACCCCTTGACAATTCAAAAGTACATGTAATTGGTTTATTTGAAATAAATGCTTTGAGTTTTTTTTTAGTTTTTATGAAAGTGGGAAATTGTAAAATTGTTGCAATCAGTACTTGAATATCGGTTACAGCAAATAGAATATTTACTGCAGAGACAGGCACTATTAGTCTCAAGCAGTTTGGGACATTATTTTAGATATATCATACATTTAGATATTTTCGACTGCGTTCCATCATTCACTCTCAAATGTTTGGACCACTGTAAAGCCTAATTAACACGGCGCGATTTAATTGCCTGTTGCATACCATAATTTGCAGCAACAATAAAAGTTGCACCATCTAAATCTAAACAGTGTTTAGACGATGCAAGTCATCTGATGCTTCAATTTTATTGTATGCCACAGGCAACACACTTGCATCGTCTGTATAGGGCTGAAGCCATATATATGGTGCCTGGTAATTAGTGACCGACCAATGTTCGCAATTTCACGTTTGGTCCCATAGTAAAAGTTGTTCATAATTATGGATAAAGTCACGTGTTTAAGTATCGGTCACTAATTATTAGTCACCCTATATACTCTGTGGTTTAACGTACTCCTACGTTGCAGGTTTACATGCACGCAGACAGCAGTCCCCGCTGCCTGCACAAATGGCAGCCGCACGGCGGGAAACCGCTCAGCTGTCTTTTCTTCTTAGACAACCACAAGAACTATAATACTGAGTAAGTACATACACCATATTTAAGAAATCGATTCGTGGCTAAGCAATAATAGCCGCACGAGTCGATCGAAGGTTAAGCTATGCTTGCCGAGGTGGCTCTGTGGATGGGTGACCTTCCATTACATACCGAAACCTCTCCATGTAATGGGTGGGTCAAAGAAGGTCGGCTTCTTTGGCACAACTACGTACAGTATAAGTCCCTCAGCAAACTTCGTGTTTCGTCAGTTGTCGAATTTCTGTCAGTTGCCCTTTGCACTTGGTGCAGACCAGACGCTCTCAATCGACTTGGAAGCATATTAGAGTTGTTAATACTCTTTTAACTTAATTTAATTTATTTTTAAAATGGGAGGAAAGGTGCTAAAGTCGCAGGCACGAAAATAGTTTTGCAGCTCTATAGAGTTCACACGGAAATCAAAACAAAACAATAATAGAGTACTTAGTTAATAATTTATTAGCAGGAAAATAAAAAGAACACGTCATGTCACTGCTACTAGCCAACTAACTCAAGATAAATGGCCATGATACTCCATACAGCTTACAGTACAGTAATCGCGGAGGGGGGCGCGTCTTCGTGGATGGCAGTATCTATAAATTCTTTCTTTCTTCACCTATGTAAGTTGGTTAAATCGACCACCAACCAACTTACAAACACTATAACTTTTGTTTCGTTAAATAGTAGCAGTAATTTTTGGTCGGCAACTTCCTAAACTAACTTTATTTTTTATTTTGCAGTCTTTTGCTTTTTTTTGGTAAAAATGATTTTTTATTTGACAGTTTATCCGTCAGTCTGTCACAAGGCTGTATCAAATTAACCGTAAAGCCTAGCGCTCATTACATCCATAACGAACCGCAGCGCAACTACAAATTAGTGCGGTGCGGCCCGCATGTAGTGAGCGTTGGTCCTTAAAAAAAATTATGAACGAGGATTTTTGCATTGTGTTGCGGCGCGGCTCACCTCATTCTGCGCTAGCCTTAATAGATCAATGAAACTTTAACATGGCTTCTATTATAAAACCCAAGACACCGACTTCCGAAATTAAAGTTATTTTTCACTTTGTAGTGTTTTTTTTTGGAAGTCGGTTGTTACGTATGCACTACATAATTCACTACTCACAACTTCACAGCCACCGACAACTGAGCGTTTGGTAAATATGATTTGTGAAGCTACTTTTGAAAGCTTGTAGCTTTTATCTTATCACTATAGGTGCATACTGATTAATTATTTAACCAATCACACAATAATCTGCAGTATTGATAAGATTTGCATAGAATGTTCTAGGTAGTGTCATGGGCTCATGGTGATAGCAAGTTTACTGACCTTTATTAGGGTTCTGTACCAAAATTGTAAAAAGGAACCCTGATGGTTTTAACCTCCTCCGTCTGTCTGTCACAGCTGGATATCTCAAGAACTACTAATGCTCTCAACTTAAAATTTGGAATAAGTTTTAGATGACGTTTGTCAAACTATTTTGTAATTAAGAAAGAAATAAAAATATGTAATTTTTTTTTTTTTGCAACGGCGATTTTACCGATGTCTTAAAAATTCGAATATGAAAGACCGCTATTTGCACATTCTCAAAAATTTTAATTTTAAGCCTAATTTCGACTTTGACGATTTTTTTAAAAATAATACCGTCCCCCCGCCCCCTCCTCCTTATCTCCGAAGTTTGCATAGACAAAATTCTGAAATTATTCTATGTGATAAAAGTTTATGTAAAGATTACACACAATTATTCACAACCGTTCGATACGCTTCCGTCTCGAATTGAACATAAATAAATTTTATCATAAGAGTCTTCTAAAGACTGTTAACAAATCCAAAACCCGAAAATTTTGTCACTATCAAATAGGCTTTATTACAACAATTATTTGCTGTCAGGGGTAAGGCAAACCAGTTATTGAAAATGTATCATTTTCGATTCGACATCCTGTCGAATGGTTATAAAAAGCTTTGCTGAACTCTTTCTGAAGTTCGATGTGCCAAGAAAAATAAACGATAAATACAATAATATAATATACTCATATCTTCTACTTATAAAATTCATTCAAACATTCATACACTGACAGACAACGCACAGCCTAAGCCATTAGGTTTAGAAGGATGAAATTTTGCACAAGAGTAACGAAGGAGAGCACTAAGGTTTTTGAAATTTCATCCCCAAAAGGGGAGGGGTTAAATGAGGGATGAAAGTTTGCATGGAATTTGGTCAATTTCGCCGAAGGAAAATCCCATCGGGTGTACGGCTTTTTCTTAATAAATATTCAACCCAATTTTTACAGCGTCCAATTCTGGAAATTCGCTGTAACCGGTGCTGAAAACAACACAACCATCAAGATCTGGTCATGCAAGTCTTGGACCTGTCTGCAAACCATCACGTTTACCCCTGGCGTCGGGACGGAAGTCACCTTGGGCCTAAAAGCCATGCTGGATACGAGTGCCAGCTACCTGCTGCTGTCAGACTTCAAGTCCAGGAGTCTCTATGTGTTGAACATGGCGCGGGACCCTGAGGATAGTATGGCGTATTGTAAGAGCATCTCGGAGTTTCTGCTACCTTATCCCGTGTTGAGCTTCTGTATCGTTGATGCTGGTGAGTCTTCTATCCTTACATCCTCATTCTGCCCGTTAGTGCGCTTTGTCACTCAATCTCGAATCAGTTATTTCATTTATCCAGACTTAGCCGCAAAGTTCACATGCTTCGTGTACCTAGACGGAATAATAAACTATTTTCAAATAATGTATTTTGTATGGTGACCAAAATTTTTAATAAACTACCAGATTGTTTTAAAACTTTAAACTTTAGTACATTTAAATGTAAATTATTCAATTACCTCTTATGTAAATGCTACTACTCGATTAGTGATTTTATGAATGAAAAATTGACATAAATATTAGGAAATAATTATTATCATTCTAATTATTCTCTTCTTACTATCTTTGACTTAATTAATTCTTTTTGACATTTCCATAGCTAATTTATTTGACTAATATGCAATTTGAATGTTATCCTAATTTATTTAATTCAATAAAATTATTTGTAATCTAATAAACTAACCAAAACCCTGACAATGTATTTGTACGCCGGAAACGGCAGAATATTATGAACTATGAAAACCATGTAACATCTCTGTAACAATATTGTCACAAATAAATGCACTATTACTATTTAGGCACATCAAAGGCACTTTTGAATGTCAAAATTTACAAGAAAATAGAATTGATTCTAACCTCTTCCAAAAGGTAGTTTCGTATGGAGAAGAATGGGCAAGAAACTCCAGAGTTACTCTTTTTAAATATCATAACATTACTTATCATCACGCCTTGTTCCCCCGAAGGATTGGGCAGAGGTGTACACCCAAAAATGTTCTGCAATATTTTGTGTACATTCATTACATAACCACATATCCTAAATTTTATACAAAAACTTGTTTTTTTTTTAAGTTGAATGTACTGTCACATCCAAAATAATAATGTGTTCGTCACCGTAAAGGCTATTTTTGTCTGATATTTGCACGATAGAATCTGCATAACTGATTCAGCATTATATTATTACGTCGTCATGTCAATACCGCAGAATGATATTCGGCCATCTTCTTTACATGTCAGACCGAATTAAAAATGTGACTTTGATAGGTTCTAGTTATAACAGACTCCCGAGGCGCGCGTCATGTACGCTGCGTCATAGGCGCTCAATAACATTTAAAAAACGCAGCATACAAGAGGCCAGGCCATTAAAAAGGTTTTAGGTTGATGTCAACCCGACATTGGTCAAAGGATACAACTTTGTTCCTATTTTAATATCTGTTATCAAATGATTCAATATAGTTTTCTAAGCAAAATAATCTGCTCAGCGCCGCAGCATCAAAAGGTTATTTTCCTGACTTGATATAGGAAAGAATTGACGAAGATATAAAAGACCAGATAATACATTGTTTGTATTCCGCAGAGGAACAGCAAACCAAGTGTGAGCCAAGCTGCGACGAGCCGCTATTCCGCAATGGATCGAGCGGAGACGCCGACTCGCCTATACATTATGAACTGCATCATGATGTGAGTGAACATTTTTTATTTCTCGACTACGATGGCAAAGCCAAAAGGAAGAGTTATGTCTTTAACCGTCTTTGTACATTCCGCCGTAGAGCCTAAACTAATCATCCGATTTTGATGAATGAGATGTGCGCTTTTATAATTTGTAACATGACGATATTATTGTCGATGTCCACGTCACGTCATCACGATAACACAGGGAAGTAAAATGTATGGATATACATGAAGTTGCATCCACGAACGTGACGTTGCATCTCTGATAACGTTATAACACACGTATTCCCATGCACGAAATTATGCACAGGAGTTCCTTATAATAACATAGCGAAAGTGAGCACTAAGAAAGATTTTTTGAAAATTCATTCCCTGAAGGAATTACAAAAATAAGGGACGAAAGTATCTATGAAAGCTCGTAATTTTTCAAAAATTTGCTTTCTTGCTAACTTTTGCTCTTCCTTTTCCAGGACGAAGGTTCAGGGGGTGAATGCAGCGAGGACTGGCGGCGCGTGTGCGTGCGCCTGTACATCGTACAACCCAAGGGGCTGCAGGAGGGCCGCCTCGTGTACACCCCGCCGCGCCCGCCCATACACGCAGACCTCATGCACGGTACACTTCATAATATCATTCATTCTAATTAGCTAAGAATTAGCATTTCCCCAAAACATCCGACCTTCACAATTTAGCTGGAAAGAAGAAGTGGCGCAACAAACTCGCTCTCGCTCTATCAGGCGCAGGAGCAGGCCACGTGCGCGACCGCCAACCATCGCCTACTTCCAAACTTCGAGCTGTTACTAAGAACTTTAAGGAACGTTTATAAAAAAAACAATAAAAGTGGCAAAAAACTAAAATATCGCGATCGACTGACTGTACCTACAAGACCGCGTGGGCGGTCGTTTAACCTCCCGCTACAGCTAATAACTCCTTTACCTAAAAGTTATTCAAACTTTCCCTTCATAGTTTTACGGGCTTACAACCACCATAAATACTTTTTACCTATAACTTACTGAACACGAAACTAAAAAAAAACAAGTTTATTTTCTTACATAAAATTATTTTCTGAATTTAATAAATAAAATGGATCGAAATAACAGTTATTCCAATTTGGAATACGTATGGTACAATAAAAATTAAGTATTTAAGGCGTATTAAAAATTGTAATCAACTTATTTACAATGATTTTATAACTAACCTACTTTTTCACTGTTCGCTATTTACAAAGGTACGAGTAGGTACTTACACTTCCCGGTAACGATTTTCTATTAATCACTGACAAAAAGCAAACGTGGCCGGTGCGGCGCGGCGCGGCGCATTCGCTTTTGCATTCGTTTTCGTGGAGTGCATATGAACTCTACGAAAATGATAGGGATGCATGCACAGTTCACAGTCACACACTTCACAGTCATGTCACACACTTCACAGTTGTTGTATGTATCGTCATCTCCCAAGATTTGCGGCTCCGCGTAAAGTTATAACTAGCCCTAGCGTACAGGTTGTACAATAGCGACGTACTCCAAATTGGAATAACTGTAATGTTGATCCATTTTTGCAAATTACGATATCATATTACGTTACGCGTCATACGACTATCGCGGGTCAACTGAGAAAACCGTCGCCAGCGGTGCGGGGCGGGGTTGCGTGGGAAGAGGCTCGCCGCCGCCGCCGCCGCCCGCCCGCGTGCGTGCAGACTAGTTTATACCGTATCCCTACACACGACAGCTTATTTTGGTCTGAACATTTACGAACCGCTCTTCGCTTTTTCAGAAGCGTGCCGCCACACATGCGGTTCGAGAAGTACCTACGTTATGTCTAGTGAATACTACTGTTTCTCACATTTTTTTGAATTATTTGAAAACAAAAACATTTTAATTTTTTGAGTTTCACTCTATGATTCAATAGTACATAATAGATGCCATTGCGGTCATGCATATCTAACCACTTTGAAAACAAAATCCCGTGCACACGATGACCACATCTGTTTACCGCCCCCTTTTTTTTTTGAAGGTAAGCGTTACTATAGCGGCCGAGGACTGCAAGCAGGATAAGTCGTTATTGTGTTCAGATAGGCGTGTCCGCGATAGTACCTGATTGCTAGAATAAAGTCTGATTTGACGAATTGCCATTGCCTTCGGCATATTTCATAACTGCGAGCGTTTTTAAACGGATGACGGCATCGTATAGTGACGAATCATACAATCTGCCTAATATACATCTAATACATCGTTATCGTGCTTGGTCTTGGGGGTAAAACGGCCGACGAACGGCGCTAGAATCGTCACAAGCACGTCGTAAATATAAATAATTGGGATATTTTATTATTATTGTCTTTATTTATTTTTAGCCTGTTTTATTTTTATTTATTTCTTTTAAGATTGTCTCAACTTTAAAAAACTAAAGCCTCTGTCTTATTTCTGTATTCCTTTTGCTCAACTTCATATTTTGTAATTACCAAATAATGAATACAAGTCATAAAATAATTGTATATTCACAGTATTAGTAAATGAAATTTTTTCCAATAATTTATATTTACGCAATGTCCGTAAATAAAAGTAGATACTCGTAAATAAAAGCGTTCTGAGCTAAGAATATTAAAAATAAAAAAACTAGGATTTTAGATAAACATTTATTAACTTGTGTTCTTACTTCATAGATAATGGTGCCGATTCCCTTGTTCACAAACTAAACTAAATTTAAGTTCAGTGCATCTTTTTCTTTGTATTTCATTAAGAAGAGGACAGAAGATAAATTTTAGTTTAGTCCTGTCAAATTAACCAGCGCCTGTCACTACTCCATACAAGTTTAGACGTGATTAAAAACTTGCCTACTAAAATTACGTCAATTTACGTCAAGCGCTGATTAATTTGACAGGACTAAACTAAAATTTATCTTCTGTCCTTTTCTTAATGAAATAGAAAGAGAAAGATGCACTAAACTAAAATGTAGTTTAGTTTGTGAACAAGGGAATGGACACCATTGATAATCAACTATTTAAAAAATATGAGTCAAAACGTGATAAAGTCGTGTAGGGTGACCATATATTGTTGACTGAACGAATTACAAATAATACAATTATCGTAATCGAAATACGTAGTGTCAAAGATCCCACTAAACACGCTGATTCATAAAATTTGGCCATGCATAAGATGATAATCAACCGTAATCAAACAGCAAGAAGTTTTATTATATAAATAATATGTTTTTAATCCCATCAAGCAAAGTAAATTTAGTTTTTGACGTGTTAAGGTGTGTTTTGAACCAATTTATAGAAATAAATATAATTTATCACTAAGCAAGCACCCTAAGAAGTTATAACCTATAACTCCTCTATTCCCCAGGTCTGTCGGAGCTGGCGCTCGAGGACAGCTCGTCGGAGTCTGCGCCCGCGACCATCGCGTCCAGCATCCTGCAGCAGCAGAGCCAGCAACTCAAGAACTTGCTCATGCGGTCGCAGGTACGTACACAACATTCGCTATTTAGATTACAAACATGTTTAAAATGTAACGAGTGAAAAAGACGCTTAACGAAGCCGTCAGTCGCACTCCCCGTCATTGTGATAATTTTTTGGTACTGGACCTTACCTGGAAACCTTTTGGTTACAGAAATATTGAAGGTCAAATTTTGTAATAAAAACTTTTTTAAATGTTATAACTTAATTTTAAAAACCCCCACAACTCTTGAACCGTTGCATGCACATAAGCACAATGTTTTGCGTGAGTTACATTTCGCGCTGCCGTAAACAGCGTTTTTCATACCAAAAATAAAAGTCGTTTTCCAGCAATCATTTTTGCTCAATGTTACTTAGTTTGATGTACAGAATGCACAGATAACGGCTGTATGATGGGTCATGCTTGTTACACCATGTGTTTTTGGAAAAATAACTTTAATACCCACAAATAAAGTTTAGTTTGTGCTAAAACTTCAAAAAAATTATGACTTTCAAAAGTACTCGTCCTGAAAGCACATTAATTTACAGTAGTATTCAGTTATATTTGTTTAAGTGGAAATAACATTAATTGGAAACAAGGCATGCGCTTCCTCTCGCTCTCGCAAAGGCGAACCACGAACACCTATCATATGTTCGGCGTTTATTTCGTTACAATCACTCTCGAGTTGTCAAATGCTTTGACATAAGGTTTGAATTACAATGAATATCAGGTTAATGGAAGGAACAATCAACTAGCTTCATCTGGCTCGAAAAACCACTATTAATGAACGGCTCAGGGCTTGCAAATTATATTTGAGTTGTGGGTTGTGAGTTGACGAAAACCACAAGAGTTCACGATACTAAATTTATTCGTAAAACTTTCACGAAAGTTATGTTGGATGCTACACTACTAATGATAACTAAAAATTATACTAAATATAAAATTAATCAATTTATTCCCTACCATGGGTTGATTTGCTTAGCCGTGAAACAGTGTTGGCGGGTGCTAGCTGACATGTAGCAAATAATTAAAAGTGTTTGGTGTTTCTTTGTTTTGTAATGTTAATTACTTTGCATACTATTGTATAGAATCAAGTTCTTCCAACTTAACAGACAGCTGTGCTGCTGGGGAGTTTGTTGCGCCACTTCTTCCCAGCTAAAGCACTAGAAAGTGGTGAAGGGCGGGCGTTTTGGGGGACTGTCTTATGTTATTTTGGCGTTCGTAAAGTGCTGATTCTCACCTAATTTTATTTTACTTAATATATTTATTGCATTCCACAATGTGTATTTAGGTGGTATGTTTTACAAAGACATGATCATTGTGGACCATGTCGGGCACAGCAAAGTAGGATGGAGGAAGAGGACTTTAATTGGACTATCTTTTTGAACCTGTCCCCGAAACTTCTGTATTATATGCAAAAGTTGAATATGTTGTCATAGACACAGCCAGGCAGCTTGATTGGTACCCGGCCTGAGTCACCGACCATCGCGCCGCAGCTGAACCTCATGACGCCTGACGCCTTCAGGTAAATCTTCATTAATAAATCCACTACCCCCAGCTATTTGTAGATAAAGCCTGATTTACACGATTTGATACTTGTGACATGCCATAAGTTGAAGTTGTAATAAAAGTTGCGTGTTAAGACGATGCAAGTCATTTGTGGATTAAATTTTATTGTATGCAGGCAAGAAACTTGCATCGTGTTAATGGGCTTAAGGCCCGCTTGCGTAAAAAACTACTAAATGCATTTAGCGCTAAACTTATTTGAAATGTCTTTCTGTCTCTATCATACGCACAAACATCTAATATCTACCCACATATCTATCTCATACTTAAGACGCTGACAACAGCTAAACCGCGGTCACCGTCGGACTGCATGGAAAAGAAAGAGAAGCGCGATGACACAACGCTTGTAATTTATAGCAAAATATGACGCAATTATCGATTTACTCTAAAATGAGTTGAGTAATCGAAAATAAAAAAAAAACAAGTTCTACGTTCAAATAAGACGTTCTTGTTTAATTAAAATAGCAACGTACGTTGATATTTTAGAGAGAACAGGGCCTGCGACGAATTTGAAAAATAGTTATTTGAAGAAACTATTGCCGTCATCGTTCCGCGATAGGGACAACTGCATCTCAGACCGATTATATCATAAAATTTTTGACGAGGTCAACGTTTCGTATTCCCTTTTTTTCTCCTCGAGAACTGAACCAATTCAATTATTTTTTACATTATAATTTTAAGAAAGTATGTCTTAGTTCTTATAATTTTTTTAAATAGGGTAAAAATGGGGGATTTTTGTAAGTTTTGGAGGATCATATTTTCTTTACCAATTAGTTGCTGAAAAAAAGGAAATAACAGGGACGTGTCTACAGCAGACATAGATTTTATGAAAAAAAAAATTGGTCTAGAGGCATTATTTGGGAAGAAAAAAAGGGGAATACGTTTGTATGGAGAATCGCAGGACCTGTTCCCTTTAGAATTCAAGGTAAAAGGTTAGTTTACCGTTAATTTGTATCGAGATTTGTTTTCAAAATATGTTTTGGTAACAACCAAGTTTTGAGAAATATGTTCAAGATTAACACGTATTTTTCTCGCTACCACAAACTATACAGGGTGGCATCGACGCGAAAACTCATGATTCAGAACCCCACTGCGTTGAAGTTTTTCGTAGGTTATTAAAAAAAATTGCTGTTTCATAGAAAACTGCAATACCTACGCGGTCAAAATGTATGGAACAGCTGATTTTTTATTTATTAAATAACCAATGAAAAATTTCAACGCAGTGGGGTTCAGAATCATGTACTGAATCCATGGTTTCAGTTTTCGCGTCGATGGGATGCCACCCTGTATAGATTTGGCAATTTTCTTGTTTTTAATTCCAGCCTACTTTTACCGTTTGCCTGTTGTCAGCGCCTTAAATCTAGCAGCACATCGATTGAAAACACGCGAAGGAAGTTCGGCGTGTTTTGGTCATCACGCGTGAACGGCTGGACCGATTTCGCATTTTTTTTTTTTTGTTTTTGTTATTGTCATGAGAAGGCTCTTATGAAATAAAAAATTAAGAAAGTTGCGCGGAAAATTAAAAAAATTAAGAAAAGTTATCGACCATATTAACTTTTCTAATGTGACCTTAGCGCTTTGACATAACTGTCAGTGCACGCTGCAAATATCGTTTAAAATAGATGCATCGGTATCATATTGATAAAATAATTAATTTATCATTTCTTAGTGCACAGTTTACAGTCGATTCAACCGGAAAATTTATGAGTGAATTTTTTGAGAAGTGTTCGTTCATCTCATTCAATATTAATAGTTATGACAGGACAACGTCTGACGGGTCGGCTAGTGAGTAAATAAAAACACATTGTTCGATTTTCATCGCTCGGCTCATTGCCGAGAGTTGAAAGGTGGCATTTTATTATTTAGGTCTCGTCTACTATTATTGAAAACGGGTATAGTTTACCTTTTCAAAAAATATCTTACTTGCTAACATTACCCTTCAACTGTCATTAACGAGACACAATAGAATTTTAATTGTTATCCGCCTTATTAAGGCGTCGTAACAGATGATGAGTTAACAAGGCTGTTTGTATTACTACTATTTTCCAACAGAATTTCACTGTCTTCGTGAATCTCAAACGTGTAAATGTATCCAGCTCCCCAGGTAAGCGCGAGGAGGACGACCCTCCGCTGTCGGCCACTCCGGACGTCAGCAGTAAGCCGCGCAACTCCACCGGAGGTAACAACACTATGCGACACAACTCACAACCATGTTAAATACAACCACACCTGCGGAGTAATTGCGTAACACACATAAAATGACAATACGGTAGTTGCCTAGGTAAAAAAAGAAATTCTATTTAGTCCGTCTTTCAGATAATAAAAAAATATTAGACACGTATTTTTTGCTTTTTCATATTAATCAAAAATAACTTAGAAAACACGCATTAAAGTTGGGGAGTGGGGGCTCGCTACATCACAATTAATCACAAATCTAGCAATGCGTGACGTCATGCCACATTTTAACTCAATGTATCGCCGAAATCTTTTGATTACGTCAAAAAAGAAAAAATACGTGTTCAATATTTTTTAATAATCTACAAGACGGACAAAAAAACATTTTGGACATATTGATCGCAATTCCTTACATTTTGACAGTTCGGCAAAAAAAAAATCAAACCTAGGAAGCAATGGATTCAATTTCCTTCAAAACCCTCGGATTGTGATTGAAAGTGTGTTACGCAATTAGGGCACTATTTCTGCCGCCAAGAGAAACACACTAGCCGAAATTACGCGACGGAAATTCTAGCTTGGTTTCGTTGAACAACGTCAACGTCATTTCGGCATTATTATGTTGTTCCTAAAATATCTGATGAAAGTATAAACAATATTGTTCAGATTTAAATTCTTACACAATCACTCGGGAAATAGTAACACTTTCATCTGTTTTTAGAGGGTTTTACTTTATGTCTTACCACTTATTCCAATAAATTATTGATTGAATAACATTATTAAATTGTCATTTCATCGATGAAAATTGAGGTTATAAAATTAACCTAGGCTGTAGACTTGTGGACCATTTTCTATTTTACTAAGTACCTGGTACTTCTTGATAAGCCTACACTGTCTTCCCATACCTATTAACACTGTAATTTGAAAACATTGTAGAAACCACTTATTTTGAAAAGAGTAACCGTGGAGTTTCTTGCCGGCTCTTCTCCATAGAAAGCGACCAATTGGAACCGTGCACCTAGCTTCTGACGTTTCATGAGTGCCCTTGTAGGTTTATGTGAAATAAAATATTTTGAATTTTTGAACCTCAATTTTTGTATTTAAATAGTCAAATGTAATCACTCAATTTGTAAGTAGCACTACAAATTAGCATCTATCTAATAATTTTCCGATCCATCTGTTTACATTTTCATCTGATACTTTTAGAACAAGGTATAGCTAGTTAAAAGCATTGCAGAACTTTCAGTCGCGTATTTTCCGTGGATGTGTCGGTAGACTAAGTATCGCTGTACCGGTTTAAAATTTATTAGTGCTTGTACAGGCACATGGGACATTAAAACTTTGTCTCTAGGGTGGACAACAAACCTACGATGCCACTGGTATTGCAGGGGGGCCAGGCCCACTGGCGGCGACCACTTACCACCAGGTGGGCCGCCTGCTTTATTGGTCACTAAATAAATAAAAACATGCTATTTTTTTTATGCACCGCCATTGCATGCTTTCAAACAAAGTGTAACCTTGTTGGCACGCGATAAGAGAAGCTTACAAAACTCGCGTTAGCGCTAATTATATTATAATGATAATTATTACAAAGATTAAAGATGCAAGAGGTTGATGTCTGCACTTTCTAAATATAAATCGGGCTATTGACTCAGCATTTAGTAGATTATTCACTAAGGGATAAAGCAGTGTCTTATGTCACCGGCGCTAGTTTGTTTGTATGGAAGTTGATTAAGATTCTGAGTGCAGCGAGGGATTCAAGCTTTCCTAAGACAAAGACAACTTTATCCCCGAGTAGAATACTCTACTTTTCACACCTCCTGCGAAGAAAAAAAAACAAAACAAACATATTTTTGCCAGTAAGTAGGTTATAATTAAATTCAATACAATATTATTGCCCGGCTAGACCCCAGGGCTGTAATGAGTTACTTTAGGTTAGTTTTGCATGACATATATAATTTGACATCATCGAGCAGGTGGTGTGAAAATCATGTTTTACTTGTAGGTCCTTGCGTGGAGGAGTCAATAGCGGAAGCGGCCAGTAAACTTGCGTCGGCAGGCTCCAGCCCCAGTCGCGAAGTGCAGCAGATCATGTCGCACAACGACCATCCCTTCTTTAAGGTACGCACGACCGCACATCAAGCTGTAGTGACATCTATGCCGCCACATACAAACTACGCATGACATTTGACGTCACACAAATCCTACATCGCGCAAGCAAAGTTTACCGCGAAAGCAGAATATACAGAGTATAACAAGAGCCATCAAATAACCGTCAACTACATTACATTCTGTATATCAAACTAAGCAACATTGTTCAAAAATAATTGCTGGGAAACGGCGCTGTTTACGGCAGTGCTCAATGTATGGCACGCAGAACTCCAACACTCCTGGGTGTATTTAAAGTTAAGTTATAACATTATAACGTAAATAAACGTCAGAAAAAGTTGGAACTTTAACCTTTAACATCGCCATAACCAGAAAGTTCCCAAGTATGGTCCAGTACAAAAACATAATCACAATGACGGGAAGAACAGGTAACTCTCGGCGTTTTAGCGTTTTTTTACACCCGTTATATTTATGTCGCAGGATAATTGGAAAAACGATAATTAGAAACTATGAAAGATTTTCGTAATGATACGAGCTAATATCATGATTTTTGTGAAAACTATGAAACAACGATGTTTTAAATACGCATTTAGTGATTTGTGGTGCAAGCGGGCCTCTGGTCCAATTTCATTGTTTGTATTTAAAACTTTACGGCTGTCGGAATAAAGTTCAAAGTACAAAAATCGCTAAATTATTCAAAGTCAAAAAGATAAAAGTGATTTTGTAATAAGTATAAATCTTTTTTTGTCGTGACCAAAATCGTTATTGTTCAAATCAAATCCTTTATTAGGTTCCGCGCAAACGGACCACCGACTACAGCCACCGGTGGGTCGCGCGCCACGTCCTTTGGTACCGCGCTGACGAAGGTAGTCAGTGGCCACAAGTGGTGGGTGGTCGCCACTAGTAGTCGGTGGCCGCTACAATTTATAACGAATACAAAGCGAAGTCGCTAATGGCCGTGGCAAAACGTGTTAAAATTCATGTAAACAGCTTGTCGCCAACCACCGGTAGCTGTGGTCAGTGGCCCGTTTGGGCGGAGCCTTAGTGTGATTTTTGGTAATAGGTACAGTAAGATCTTATATGTTAACGCTTTCTCACATTCATAAATTCATTATAAATTAAGTTTATTTTATTATGTTACAGGAAGAAGAAACAGACCCAACGCCCGTAGTGGAGGCTGTGGTAGTCGCGAACGGTTCGTCGCCGCTGTTCGTGTCGTCGCCTCTGTACGTGGCCGACGACGTGTTCGTGCCGCCCGACGTGCCCGCCCCGCTCACGCCGCTTCCACCACACCCTCCGCTGCCACCGCTCGCTCCGCTTCCGCCGCACCCGCACAAGCTCGCGCATACTAGTAAGTATCACACCATTCACGTATTTACAAGCCAAAAAATGTCGAACTACACATACAAACTTTCATCCCCTATTTAACCCCTTTCAGGGATGAATTTTCAAACCCTTTATTGGTTAGTTCCCCTTTCGTTATACACGGTGATTTATCGAACCTAATTATTATACACTGGAATATCGTAAAAAAAAGCAGCTGTTTCATACAAAAATGCAATATTTACCCGATTAAAATGTATGAAACAGATGTATATTTTTTTTTTGCTATTTCGTAGTTGGTTTCATAGTGAAAGTTTATAATTATGAGTACTTTCACCTCCTGAAGGGTAAACAGTGAAATTTTGAATTTTTTATGCTTTTTTAACGTCAAGAATTCAATGTTCAATTATTCTTCGTCTTCTTCTTTTCGTGTCGATGGTACTTTGTTTTATATTGTTTGAGCCCAATAGGTATGTTTAGAGAATACTATAAGGCCGTGTCCTATTAAAAAGCGATCGTCGCGTAATACACGATCGTTCGAACTTTTTGTTCGGTGAACAAGAACGCGTAGTCGAGAACGTTTTCCGGTTTTCCGAACGAAAAGTGACAAATGCATGTGACTGATTGCGTTTGCGCGCGACGATCCCTTTTAAATAGGATGCGGCCTAACTTTGTATTAAATCTCACTTTTCTTTTACAGACAGCGAAACCTGGCCCCAAATCTCGATCCCTCAAATAACGGAAGCAGCCCAACGCAAAGCTTCAAGTGACAAGTCGAGCAGCCAATCCCTTAACACCATGCTGAACGTGTCCTGTGTGGAGCGAGCGCCCAGCGAGGACGTGCGCTGTGCCGGCCTGTCGGCCACGGACAAGAGCAGGCTGGAGGCGCTCGAGCACAAGCTGGACAAGCTGACAGGTAATATTTTTTTTTTTTCTCATCCCAAAATGTTGTTGTCAACAGGAAGTGTTGTGAAGTGCGAATAAACGATGTATATTCAATTAAAATTCAAAACATTTATTTCAGACGTAGTCCATATACTGTTAGTAATACAAAAAAAAACCTTATAAAGCTATTGTTAGTATATACAAAAACAAAGCCATATGAAGAAATAAAAATAAAAACCACAAAGTGACACCGCACAGGAGTGCCAGTTTATGCCAAGCCCTGAATACGTCCACCCACAGTGTGTAGTCGCATCCAGTGCTGCCACATCTGCAAGTCCTAGCGACCCACGAACACGCTCAGAAGGCTGTTCGTACTGGCCCGCATGCGCCTCATAAGAGACGCACAACGCTTCCGCATGATGACATGAAAACCATCCACGGTTTTAACCGCAAACATTGCTGAAGCGCTGCAGTGCCGCGCCAGCCCGAACAGTATAGTTAGGAGCTAGAGCAGGTTTATAAATTACGCGCCGTACTGTAATTACGGCAGGTCAGCGATCGTTCCACAGCTCAGTTTATTTTTTTGGTTCCGAACCTTAGCTGTGTGAACCCGACTCACTGTTGGCCGGTTTTTCAGATTGAATGTCAAATGTCCTGCTATATGCACGTGTAACCTCTATGTTCCTGTCACAGAGATGATGAGCGCCCAGACGCGCGAGCTGCGCGGCCTGCGCGGCGCGGTGTCGTCTCCGCGCGAGATGGTGGACGAGGCGCTGCGGGCGCACGCGCAGCGCACGGCGCAGGCCGTGGAGAGCGCGCTGGCCGACGGGTACGTACTGCTGCGGGTTGTTATTACACAAGTGTTGCAACAGATGCAGGGTCTTTATAAATTAAAGCGGCGCTATATGAAACTGAGGTGTTTTTATACAGGGTGTAAAAAAACCTAACACATAGCCGTTAATTACGCATTCAGTACATCCATTGAGCAAAAAGTAGATTGTTTGCCAAGAGAGCAAACAACTATTTTTAAGGCGCTTCTCTCTGCTCTGGATTCAAAGAAACACTTTCGTTTCTTTGAATCCAGAGCAGAGCGAAGGATTCTAGAGTAGAGAGAGAGAGAGAGTAGAGTATAATCCTTAGAGAAGCGAGGGATTCAAAGTACGTCACTCGAGCTTAAAATTGTGTTAAACCCAAGGTGAACACTCTACTTTTTATCACCCTCTATGAGAAAAAAAACGTCTGTGATCCGACCCCCGTCAGGAACGAAGTTCCTTCACAAGTAAGATTTAAAAAAAAAAATCACTGCCACCATCGTGGATTTACATTTTGACCTTACTATAGATTTAAGCACCTTCGATAACTATGAAAACGATACTCATGACGAAAAATTTTTAATTTTTCGCTGCTGCCACCTTGTATTTACATTTTGACCTCTATCGGTTTTAACACCCTCGAAAACTATGAAAATGACACCCTCGAAAACTATGAAAATGACACCCATGACGAACAATTTGAAAATTTTCGCAACTGCCCTCTTGAATTTTCATTTTGACCTCACCATCGGCTTTAACACCCTTAAAAACCATGAAAACCACACCCATGACGAAAAATTTTAAAATTTTCGCAGCCGCCATCTTGGATTTTCATTTTGACCTCACCATCGGCTATAGCACCCTTAAAAACCATGAAAATGATACCCATGACGAAAAATTTGAAAATTTTCGCAGCCACCATCTTGGATTTTCATTTTGACCTCACCATCGGCTTTAGCACCCTTAAAAACCATGAAAACGACACTCATGACGAAAAATTTGAAAATTTTCGCAGCCGCCAGCTTGGATTTTCATTTTGACCTCACTATCGACTTTAGCACCGTCGAAAATTATAAAAACGACACCAAGCCGCCATCTTGGATTTTCATTTTGACCAAATTCACACTTTCTCTCTCTCTTGCCAGCCTGTTACTTGTACATACAATGTTCGTGTTTGATCTCTTTGGTAATTGGAACTTTTACTAACAATATCCACATTCCAAATTCAAATCATTTTTAATCCCTAGGGATTAAAAAGCTATTCAGTGTTTACGAAGAACGAACTAACTCTTTTGAATAGATGAGATAAAAAAGTATTGCTAGGCAACGACTTATTTTTAATGTGAAAACTCGCTGGTTACGACACTTATTTTCGTTTAAAAAAAGTAGGAACTTTGATCTTCAATATCTCTGTAACCAGAAGGTTCCCAGGCAAAAAAAAAACATAATAACGTGAAGAAGTGACTTTCGGCTTTGTGAAGGGTATTTTTACTCCCGTTACATAAGTATAGGTAAAAAAATGGATGCAACGCATTGTTGTGTGATCGTACTGTGTATTGTGTACTGTATAGTTGGGAGCGTATCTCACGCGTGGGCGAGGCCGCGAGCGCACGCGCGGCGGCGGCGGCGGGCGTAGGCGCGGCGCGTGCGCTGGAGCCGCTCGCCGCGGCGCTGCAGCACGAGCTGGCCAGCAAGATCACCGCCACCGACGCGCTGTTGCGGGACAACATCGACAAGCTGGCCAACAGCAAGGTATTGTGTACTGTGTAGCTGGGAGCGCATCGCATCGCATGCACATACGGGTAGCAATGGCTGACGAAATAGTACAAAAAGTCACGCAAAAATATTAACTGTAGTTAGTTGCTGAGTATTGCAACAATATTTTAGGTATTGCTGGGCCACACTTGAAAATTACTGGTAATATTTTGCTGGAAAAAATGGCCCATTTAGGAGTATCATAATTTTACACTTACACATAGAGTTAAGTTTTCGCAGCAATTTTAGTAAAAAAAAAAAACGAAAAACAATACAATTTTATCATTTGTAAAGACGACAATAGTTAAAAAAAAGTTATCATTATCATTTTTTTAATTGTCAGACAACTTTTATCTGAGGCACACCCTCCTATTCCCCTACAGATGGTAATGGAGCGCCTCAGCACGTCCATAGCCAAGTCTCTATCAGACATGGTGCGCGAGTCGTTTCGCGAGGCGTTGTTCGACAGTGTCGTACCAGTCATGGAGAAAACGCACGCGCAGATCTTCAAGCAGATCAACCAGGCCTTCCAGAACGGGACCAAGGAGTGTGAGTATATCTGTACTGTAGTATGCGGCTGTTAAGATAGTCTGTTCTGAAAGTATTTGGATGAAAGTATGAACATACCTTGTTCAGGGTAAACTCTTGCGCAGTCATTCATACATACATACATAAACTCACGCCTTCTTCCCATGGGGGTAGGCAGAAACTACAGAACGCCACCTGCTACGATCCTTACATACTCCTTTTGCCTCGTTTACGTTCATACATCTGGTCATGCATGCACGCCGGTTGCGAGTACTACGCACCTGGCCTTTCTGAAGAACATCACCAATAAGGTCAGTATACGAGTATGTCCTCCTAGGGCGTCCCCGCCCGGCCTTTCCCTTCACATCAGCCTTGTAAATACATTTTGTTAGCCGCCTTTCATTCATCCTCTCAACATGCCCAAACCATCTCAGCATACCCTTTTAAATTTTTGTCACTACATCTTCTTATAAATCACACCGCTGTCTTATCACATCATTCCTCAGCCTATCATTCATAGTCAGACCACACATGCTTCGCAAGGAACGCATTTCCACAGCATTTATTCTACTTTCATGTTGTTTTTGCCACACCCAACATTCACTTCCATACATAAGCGTGGGCACCAGCACACTTTTTCATTCACTAAAGGTAATTAGTAATACATTCATCTGTATTTAGGTTTCAATTTTTCGACGAAAATTGAGGTTATTGTAATAAAATTAATCTCAATTGTCAAATGACAAAACATCAGGTATTACAAATTGGCATTTTTTGCATCCGCCATCTTGGATTTTCATTTTGATCTCACCATCGGCTTAAGCACCCTTAAAAACCATGAAAACGATACCCATGACAAAATTTCAAATTTTTCGCCGCCGCCATCTTGGATTTTCATTTCGGCCTCACCATCGGCTTTAGCAAAGTCAAAGTCAAATAATTTATTTCAATTAGGCACAAAAAGGCACTTTTGAACGTCAAAAACAAAAAATAGAATTGATTCTAGTCGCCCCTTCCAAAGGGTAGTTTTCGTATGGAGAAGAATGGGCAAGAAAGTCCACCGTTACTCTTTTAAAATGTTTTACAATATTTTGTAAACATTAATTATATAATTATATGTGAAAACGATGCACCTGGAATAAGATTACTATACCACAATAGGTAAAAATAAAAATGAAGCAATGATAGAAAAAATAATTAATAATAATAATAATAACCCCACCGCCGTATCTCTACGTTGACGTCGTGGTGGGGCTTGCGCGCTTCGAACTCTAGGTCTGTGCCGGTACAGTTTACTTTGCCGGAACAGGTCTGGGATGAGGAGCCAGACCAAGAGAGATACAAAATCCCGCAGGGCAGCATGTGGCGAGCTGTTGGGCAGTAGCGACCCCACGGACCCTATCTCCCGGGAGAAGTCTTGTTCCTCACCTCTGGCTTGCCTTTATTGGCCGGCTGGAGTGAACACTGACGAGGAACGGCGCTCCCGCCTCATTCTTGCCTTAATTGGCCGGCTTGAGTGGAGATTCGCAAGAGCAAACGTGCTCGGAGGAAGGAAGTATTCCAGTAAGATGCTGGTAGGGATCTTGACCGTACTTCCGGGATTGTCCTGATAGCCGTGGAATACCTCTCCACTCCTCATAAGCACCTCAAGACGTGTTGCCCCCTTGTCGCTACGACACTATGTGCTAGCGACCGTTTTCGGGGGCCCATTATTGAGTGTGCAAGTCACCCTCTGCCATTTTATCCGTGTGCATATAAAACATAGATCAGGCAGGGGCCATAGTCCTTCCATAGTTCCAGGTGACCAATCCACTTTAGCAACCCAAACCCATAGTCCGATATCTTTGTTTCCATATCTTACAATAGTCCTATACCAACCGGGGGTTGTCCTTGGCTGCACTTGCATAGTGCGAACAGGGATAATCGTCGGTTGGTACCTCATTTCATCAAAAACGTCTAAGGGGCCTCTGCGAGTTGGCTTCGGCCCCTCGTACGCCTTCCAAAGGTCCGGGACCCCTAGGTCCCGAGAAATGTCAAAGACGTAAAATAATAATAATAATAATAATAATTTATTTATTTCCAAGTATATGGTATTTTGAGATCTTACACTAATAATGTTCCACATATACTACCATTGCTGGCGTAGAAATATATAAAAAAAAAGTTAAGCACATTCAAATCATCACTAAATTAATTAAAATGTCAAAAAGTAAAAATAAAAATTAATTTGTTATGTCCAAAATACAAGTTCTAAAGTCAAAGTAATACAGTGATATTAAGATTAATTGCAATGTCAGAAAATATAATTAAAATGTCAAAAGAAAAAAAATGTTATGTCCAAAAATAAGCTCTATAGTAAAGTAATAATTATAGATATTATGCCAAAATACTAATAACATAGAATATTCATTACAATGTCAAAAATTATGATTTAAAAATTCATTAACTGAATAAAAGCACATCTCTAATAGCCAAGCAAACATTTTACATTTAAATTTATCTATTGGTAACATTCTGAACGCAGATGGTAATTTATTATAAATTTTGATCGTCATACAACTGGCATTTCTACTATAGAGATGCAGTCTCTGAGGAGGAACTAACAGTTTGCCAGCATTTTTTTTATTCAATCTTTCCGAGACTTGTTCATTCAATGAAAATAAATGAGGGTATTTTTTTACAAATAAACAAACCTCAAAAATATACAGACACGGGAGTGGGAGAATTTTTAATTCTTTAAATAATGGTCTGCAATGGTCTAAATATTCTGCTCCACTCATGGCTCGGATACACTTTTTTTGTACTTTAAACGCTCTGTCCACGTCCACTGAATTACCCCATATAACCAGACCGTAACGTAATACTGATGAAACATAACCATGATATGCATTTAGGACTGTTTTTTTACTGGACACTAGTCTCAACTTGCGAAGAGCATATACAAACTTATCAAGCTTACTGCATACTCTTTCTACATGTTCCTTCCAATTCAGTTTGTTGTCAATTATTATACCCAAAAATAAAGCCGATGGTTCTGGTTGTAAAATTGTAGTGTCATGTCGAATTATTGTTGGTGTAGCTGACAAGTTGCTTGTTTGAAATTGTACTACTTTGGTTTTATTGATATTTACATGAAGATTATTGTCCGCTAACCAGTTTATTACATTAATTAATTCAATATTAGTGTCAATTTCTATGTCAGTTTTGTTGGAACATTTTATCGTCAATGTTGTATCGTCAGCAAATTGGATACATTCACATTTTAGGCATTTTATGAGGTCATTTATATACAATAAAAATAGTGGCGGACCTAGTATGCTTCCCTGTGGAACGCCAGAAGGATTAATTTTTAATTCAGAGCAATATGTTTTACTAGTATTTTTTTCTACTCTAGAAATAACAGTTCTCTGTTGGCGATCAGACAAATAGCTTTTAAGCCAATCTAATATTATGTAATGGATACATGGTGTTCACATATTTACAAGCATTGTAAAACCTATACGATATTCCTAAAAAAATTACAAGTGATACTAATTCGTCAGTGTGTGAGTTCAAGTAATCACAGAATGTAAAAAAAATGTTGTATTATTTAATTACACAATTAAATTAGCAACCAGTTTGATTTTGTCTAGACTCAAAATTGTCCTATGGAGCTAGACCAGCATGCTTCCAAGCATTCTTATCTAGGATATAATCCTCTAATTTGTAATATGCTTGTTTACAAAGAGTACTTTTAATATGTGTTTTAAATTTTCTTTCAGTTAATTGTAATATATCACAAGGTATTTTGTTGTAACATTTAACACAGTACCCCATAAAAGATGTTTGTACTTTGGATAATCTGAAAAATGGTTGATCTATTTTATCTTTATTTCTAGTATTAAAATTATGTGTATCACTTATTTTCTTAAAAAGATGCAGATTTTTTCTTACATACATAGCACCCTAATAAACCATGAAAACGATACCCATGACGAAAATTTTAATTTTTTTTGCATCCGCCGTCTTGGATTGACATTTTGACCTCACCATCGGCTTTAGCAACCTTAAAAACCATAAAGACGATACCCATGACGAAAAATTTGAAATTTTTTGCATCCGCCATCTTTGAATTTCATTTTGACCTCATCATCGGCTTTAGCACCCTTGAAAACCATAAAAACGATACCCATGATGAAAAATTTTAGAATTTTCAGAGCCGCCATTTTGGATTTACATTTTGACCTCACTATCAGCTTTAGCACCCTTTGAAAAAATTGAAAATTTTCGCAGCCGCCATCTTGGATTTTCATTTTGACCAAATTCACACTTTCTCTCTTGCCAGCGTGTTACGTTTTCATACATGTTCGATTTGATCTCTTTGGTGATTAGAACTTTTACTAACAATATCCACATTCCAAATTCAAATCACTTTTAATCCCTAGGGATTAAAAAGCTATTTTAGTCCCTGTTTACGAGGACTAAACTAGATCTTTTTGAATAGATGTGATAAAAAATAACAAATTTTATAGTTATTTAAGAAAAGAGGAGCTCGTGACTAAGCAAAAATAGCCGCATGGGTCGATCCATTAGGTTAAGCTACGCTTGCCGGGGTTGGTCCGTGGATGGATGACCATCTTTACATGCCGAGACTCCTCCGTGCCTTGGGTTGTGGAGGTTACATAGGCGGTCGCTCCATGTAAAATACTGGTATTCAGCTGCATCCGGTTAGACTGGAAGCCGACCCCAACATAGTTGCGAAAAGGCTAGGCAGATAGATTGATAGTTATTTAAGAAAATAGATGAAATGGATCTTCCCCCCTCCCCCTTATCTTCAAAATTATTGAGTCTTATAAAATTTTGAAAATATACATATAATAGTTCTATACTTATAAATTACAGGAAACCTAGAAGTCTCTGGTCTTAAAATATGATATATCTCTCAATATTGTGCATACAAACTTAAATGATTTGCAGTTGGAATTTATGGGAGCATGTTTTTTTACTACAATGTTGAGTTTGTTCTTGGGATTAATTCATCCCGACTACGTTCGTAACCCTTCATTGTGTGTGGTCCGACACGTAGGTACTTGGTCAATTTTTTTAATGTTCTTTGGTATCGTGGTAAATAATCGTTTTTGTTTGTATTGTACGGGCGCGCAGTCGCAGCCAACACGGAGGCGGCGGCGCGCGCGGCGGCGGAGCGCGGCGGCGCGGCGGCGGCGGCCGGGCTGCGCGCGGCGCTGGACCGCCACGCCGAGGCGCTCAACAACGCGCACAACAACAACCAGCAGCTGCACATCGCCGACGTCATCCGGGAGACTGCACACAGGTAACACGTCTGTTCGGCGGCGCGGCGGCGGCGGCCGGGCTGCGCGCGGCGCTGGACCGCCACGCCGAGGCGCTCAACAACGCGCACAACAACAACCAGCAGCTGCACATCGCCGACGTCATCCGGGAGACTGCACACAGGTAACACGTCTGTTCGGCGGCGCGGCGGCGGCGGCCGGGCTGCGCGCGGCGCTGGACCGCCACGCCGAGGCGCTCAACAACGCGCACAACAACAACCAGCAGCTGCACATCGCCGACGTCATCCGGGAGACTGCACACAGGTAACACGTCTGTTCGGCGGCGCGGCGGCGGCGGCCGGGCTGCGCGCGGCGCTGGACCGCCACGCCGAGGCGCTCAACAACGCGCACAACAACAACCAGCAGCTGCACATCGCCGACGTCATCCGGGAGACTGCACACAGGTAACACGTCTGTTCGGCGGCGCGGCGGCGGCGGCCGGGCTGCGCGCGGCGCTGGACCGCCACGCCGAGGCGCTCAACAACGCGCACAACAACAACCAGCAGCTGCACATCGCCGACGTCATCCGGGAGACTGCACACAGGTAACACGTCTGTTCGGCGGCGCGGCGGCGGCGGCCGGGCTGCGCGCGGCGCTGGACCGCCACGCCGAGGCGCTCAACAACGCGCACAACAACAACCAGCAGCTGCACATCGCCGACGTCATCCGGGAGACTGCACACAGGTAACACGTCTGTTCGGCGGCGCGGCGGCGGCGGCCGGGCTGCGCGCGGCGCTGGACCGCCACGCCGAGGCGCTCAACAACGCGCACAACAACAACCAGCAGCTGCACATCGCCGACGTCATCCGGGAGACTGCACACAGGTAACACGTCTGTTCGGCGGCGCGGCGGCGGCGGCCGGGCTGCGCGCGGCGCTGGACCGCCACGCCGAGGCGCTCAACAACGCGCACAACAACAACCAGCAGCTGCACATCGCCGACGTCATCCGGGAGACTGCACACAGGTAACACGTCTGTTCGGCGGCGCGGCGGCGGCGGCCGGGCTGCGCGCGGCGCTGGACCGCCACGCCGAGGCGCTCAACAACGCGCACAACAACAACCAGCAGCTGCACATCGCCGACGTCATCCGGGAGACTGCACACAGGTAACACGTCTGTTCGGCGGCGCGGCGGCGGCGGCCGGGCTGCGCGCGGCGCTGGACCGCCACGCCGAGGCGCTCAACAACGCGCACAACAACAACCAGCAGCTGCACATCGCCGACGTCATCCGGGAGACTGCACACAGGTAACACGTCTGTTCGGCGGCGCGGCGGCGGCGGCCGGGCTGCGCGCGGCGCTGGACCGCCACGCCGAGGCGCTCAACAACGCGCACAACAACAACCAGCAGCTGCACATCGCCGACGTCATCCGGGAGACTGCACACAGGTAACACGTCTGTTCGGCGGCGCGGCGGCGGCGGCCGGGCTGCGCGCGGCGCTGGACCGCCACGCCGAGGCGCTCAACAACGCGCACAACAACAACCAGCAGCTGCACATCGCCGACGTCATCCGGGAGACTGCACACAGGTAACACGTCTGTTCGGCGGCGCGGCGGCGGCGGCCGGGCTGCGCGCGGCGCTGGACCGCCACGCCGAGGCGCTCAACAACGCGCACAACAACAACCAGCAGCTGCACATCGCCGACGTCATCCGGGAGACTGCACACAGGTAACACGTCTGTTCGGCGGCGCGGCGGCGGCGGCCGGGCTGCGCGCGGCGCTGGACCGCCACGCCGAGGCGCTCAACAACGCGCACAACAACAACCAGCAGCTGCACATCGCCGACGTCATCCGGGAGACTGCACACAGGTAACACGTCTGTTCGGCGGCGCGGCGGCGGCGGCCGGGCTGCGCGCGGCGCTGGACCGCCACGCCGAGGCGCTCAACAACGCGCACAACAACAACCAGCAGCTGCACATCGCCGACGTCATCCGGGAGACTGCACACAGGTAACACGTCTGTTCGGCGGCGCGGCGGCGGCGGCCGGGCTGCGCGCGGCGCTGGACCGCCACGCCGAGGCGCTCAACAACGCGCACAACAACAACCAGCAGCTGCACATCGCCGACGTCATCCGGGAGACTGCACACAGGTAACACGTCTGTTCGGCGGCGCGGCGGCGGCGGCCGGGCTGCGCGCGGCGCTGGACCGCCACGCCGAGGCGCTCAACAACGCGCACAACAACAACCAGCAGCTGCACATCGCCGACGTCATCCGGGAGACTGCACACAGGTAACACGTCTGTTCGGCGGCGCGGCGGCGGCGGCCGGGCTGCGCGCGGCGCTGGACCGCCACGCCGAGGCGCTCAACAACGCGCACAACAACAACCAGCAGCTGCACATCGCCGACGTCATCCGGGAGACTGCACACAGGTAACACGTCTGTTCGGCGGCGCGGCGGCGGCGGCCGGGCTGCGCGCGGCGCTGGACCGCCACGCCGAGGCGCTCAACAACGCGCACAACAACAACCAGCAGCTGCACATCGCCGACGTCATCCGGGAGACTGCACACAGGTAACACGTCTGTTCGGCGGCGCGGCGGCGGCGGCCGGGCTGCGCGCGGCGCTGGACCGCCACGCCGAGGCGCTCAACAACGCGCACAACAACAACCAGCAGCTGCACATCGCCGACGTCATCCGGGAGACTGCACACAGGTAACACGTCTGTTCGGCGGCGCGGCGGCGGCGGCCGGGCTGCGCGCGGCGCTGGACCGCCACGCCGAGGCGCTCAACAACGCGCACAACAACAACCAGCAGCTGCACATCGCCGACGTCATCCGGGAGACTGCACACAGGTAACACGTCTGTTCGGCGGCGCGGCGGCGGCGGCCGGGCTGCGCGCGGCGCTGGACCGCCACGCCGAGGCGCTCAACAACGCGCACAACAACAACCAGCAGCTGCACATCGCCGACGTCATCCGGGAGACTGCACACAGGTAACACGTCTGTTCGGCGGCGCGGCGGCGGCGGCCGGGCTGCGCGCGGCGCTGGACCGCCACGCCGAGGCGCTCAACAACGCGCACAACAACAACCAGCAGCTGCACATCGCCGACGTCATCCGGGAGACTGCACACAGGTAACACGTCTGTTCGGCGGCGCGGCGGCGGCGGCCGGGCTGCGCGCGGCGCTGGACCGCCACGCCGAGGCGCTCAACAACGCGCACAACAACAACCAGCAGCTGCACATCGCCGACGTCATCCGGGAGACTGCACACAGGTAACACGTCTGTTCGGCGGCGCGGCGGCGGCGGCCGGGCTGCGCGCGGCGCTGGACCGCCACGCCGAGGCGCTCAACAACGCGCACAACAACAACCAGCAGCTGCACATCGCCGACGTCATCCGGGAGACTGCACACAGGTAACACGTCTGTTCGGCGGCGCGGCGGCGGCGGCCGGACAACTTAACAACTGAGCACTGGGCATCGCGTGTGTAGTGCATGTATCTATCTCTACTCTTAATCGAGGCCTCTTCTCGGCTTAATTGTTTTTATTATTGTTGTTTGTTACAAAAGTAGTTATTTTTCTACTCTGCATTCGGCATTTTGTTTTCGTTTTAATTGTTTGTTGGCATTCACCAGTGTCGTAACACAGAGTATTTATGCAATAACTTTGGTCCCTGGCCCTAACAGCAAACAATAGATAAAATTATCAACCTTCTATTGCTTGAATACGAGGCTTTTGGCTACTTTCTACATTTGTTTTTTATGTAATTTTCATGTTATATGCGTTTTATTTGTGCAAAAAAAAATCTTCTCTGTCAGTTAACATTACTGACTAACAACTAGAAGTTGGGTAGTTGATAAACGACAATAACGATTTCTCGTCAAATTTGCCTATTTACCGAACTGTTAACATAAAAAATATGTTTTACACTTTCACCTTCATCAAAAATAATAAAACAAAATCATCTTAGCGTCCCTATTGGGGAAATTACCACTGTTTAAAACAAATGATCTCTTGACATACATTTCTCCCAGTGTCCTAGAGAAGGAGTTGAGCTGGTGGCGCGAGCAGGCGCGCACGGCCGCGCTGGCGTCGCGCGCGCACTCGCCCTCCACGCCGCACTCGCACCACGCGCACGACCGACAGGTGACTTGTGAATATTTTATTTATTTAGGACCAACAGTTACACATTAGATCCCACTTGCACCACAAATCAATCTAACTGCATTTACCGACAAACGAAGTTAAAACATAGCCACAATATCACTATACAAGCTGAAATTTAAATCATTGGCAATTTTTTTACCAAGGATTGGATGGAAAAAAAATGGTAATTCAACAGTTTTTTTTTTTTTTAATAAGCAAGATAAAAGAATAAATAAAGAGATATATATTTAAATGTAGTGATATTTTTTTAAATATTGTTGGCCTAAATGAAGAAGTATCATGGTAAGAATCCGTGGTTAAAATATAAATATTGCCAATGAATAAAATTTCAGTCTGTATTTCTGAAAATCGTTTGAAGATCAAAGTTATCTACAGCTTAGGAAGTAGAATGTTAGTGCCAAAACTATTAAAAGAAAAAACACACAAACAATAAATTTATTTGTAGAGTAAATAAACTGGTGAAATGTGGGTGTACCTGCTACAGGGACACCTGCCCCACCCTTCGGGGAAACAAGGCGTGATGTTACGTTATGTTATGTAAATAAATTGAACATATTTATAAGCTTTTAATATTTTGATGAAGCAGTTACGAAACTTATTAGCAAACATCACAAATGTCTAACTCTGGATAAGGAAAAAGGAATTAGATAGTTAAATAAATCCTATTATTTATCTAGTGCGCACAAAAACACAATTAAAATATATCAAATAACTAGCTGACCCTGCAAACGTTGTTTTGCCATATAAATGTTTGGGGTATCACATACTACCTACCCTACCTACATGCTATGTATCAGAGATGGTGCTGTATGTGAAAAAAGATTTTCCCGCTTTTCTGTTGAAATTTTTCCTGAATTTTCTTTGCCATAAACCTCACGGAGCCCGAGACCTTTCCAACGAATGCAAAACCGTGGAAATCGGTTCGTGCGTTCTGGAGTTATAGCGTCAGGAAGGAAAACCCGACTTATTTTTATATAGTAGATATTGTTTTTATGTAACGCATGTTCAGGCAAAGTAGACTGAGCAAAAGTGGTCTATGGACCAATAGAGATGCGGTTTTAATGTCTTTACCTGTACAAAGAGGCAGTAAAATCTGACCCGGCAATTTTGAGAAAAATACACTTTTATAATATACAGTATGCATATTCGAAAGGATGATAAAGGCCATTGTAACTAATCATTTATAGGAGAATGTCCTTAACTTTTGTAAACATTTTGTCCTGCATTTATAGATTTTGAAAACAATGTACTTAGTCAGCGAGAAATTGGGAAATTTACACAAACTCTTTTTGATGCTAATGGATTTGAACCGATCCTATCGTATTCTATGCTATTCGATGGATTTGAGGAGCTCGTGGCTAAGTACTAACAGCCGCACGGGTCGATCCATCAGGTTAAGCTACGCTTGCCGGGGTTGGTCCGTAGATGGGTGACCATTTCTACATACCGAGACTCCTCCGTGCCTCAGAAAGCACGTCAAGCCGTTGGTCCCGGCTGTCATTCGTGGATCTTTGACAGTCGTTACGGGTCGTCAGAAGCCCGAAAGTCTGACAACCAGTCTTACCAAGGGGTATCGTATTACCTAGCTACTATTATATATATATTACTACTATTATATATTTATAGCTATTAATATAAATACACGTAGTCGACATGAAATTGTGATACCCAAATTTAGATTAACTAAAACAAGCAAGTCATTTCTTATAAACAGTATCCGCTTTTATAACAAGTTGCCAAAGTCTGTGACAGAACTTAGCGATGGGAAGTTCAAACCCCACATCAAACGTGTCCTTATCAAGAATTCATATTATAAAATTAAAGACTACGTTGAAGACAAGGAAATTTGGCAATAATTCCTTCTGCACATTTGGCTTCCCTGGTACCTCATTAACGGCATAAATAAGTAAGAGTCTATTAACTGCTCCCAAATTACCATGTTTATTTAAATCTTTATTTTTATTTATTTTTACATTCGCCCTTGACATATTTACTATTCTATTATTTGACATTATATACTTTTTTTTGTGGCTTTTGTGGACATAATAATTATTCAGATTGATTACAGTTGTAATAGCAATCATATAATTGCGTTTTATTTAAAATAGGTTTTTTTACTTTTTTTAATTAATTAATTTTTTTGTATAGATTCTTTTCTACATATTTTGTGAATGTGAGAACGCTGTAGGCTTAGTGGATTGTAGACCTGTTGACCATTTTCTATTTTGTTAAGTACTTGGTACTTATTGAAAGACCTACACTGTCCTCCCATACCTAGAAACACTGTTATTTGAAAGTATTGTAAAAGCCAATTATTTTTAAAAGAGTAATCGTGGAGTTTCTTGCCGGCTCTTCTCCATAGGAAACGACCAATTGGAACCGTGCACCTAGCTTCTGACGTTTCATAAGTGCCCATGTAGGTTTATGTGAAAAAAAATATTTTGATTTTTTTTTTTTTTTTTTTTTTTACTGGGTTGTGGAGGTCAGATAGGCAGTCGCTCCATGTAAAATACTGATATCCAGCTGCATCCGGTTATATTGGAAGCCGACCTTAACATAGTTGGGAAAAGGCTAGGTAGATTGATTTTTGGATTTGAACCGATCCTGTTTCTTATAAGGATCAAAAAACAATGGGCCCAACCGATTATAGCGTACTAGAAAGCATAAAATGGCGAAAAGAAAATCTTAAAACGAATTGGTAATAATCAATCATCTTATCCACGATCTTTTGTAACGTATAAATGAGAGATGAGAAAAGAAAATTATGCAAATACAAAGTATTATGAAATTTAAAGCAAAAAACAGTTTTATATTGTACATTTTTTGTTTTGAGATTTTTATTAAATATCAAAGGGTTTTAAACTGCGTCTTTGAAGCGGTCTTTAAACACGAAAAATATATATTCAAACTACTTACGAAATGAATAGGGAATGTTTTTTTTTTATTTGTAACTTTTCTATTTCTTTTGATCTAGAAGAGTCTTTTAATCCTTATATGAAATTGCCACCATCAAAATAAAACGTATGAATTGTAAAAATTTTTTGCTGACTGTACCATTTTGTCGAAGTCTTTGAATTTAGTTAGTTAATTACTCATAGTTAAGGAAAAGTGTCCTAAGAACATTTTCCTGTACCTACAACGGTTCCGTGTATGTCCTGTAAATTCTAAAAGTATGTTTTTCTCAAAATTCAGGTCAGATTTTGATGCCCGTTTGTAAAATTCGCCCAGTGTCCTTTTTAATACCTTGTTATTCTTCTGATTACGTATTGCCATCATTTTGAATGAAAATGTCAATTTTTTATTTATTCTTTCTTTGCGTCATGTTTTCCACAAATAAACATATTTTCTTTCTATCTTGTCTTTCTAATTCGAGAGGGTTTGTCTTTGTCACCGCCCTCTGTGTGAAAAAGGAATTTGTTTGAAACTTACTTCAAATTTTCGCTACTTGACCGTAACTCGAAACACCGCACTCTAATTCTAAAGCCTAGGAGTAATGAAAAACATAATCCTCCATCCAGAAGTTTAGAAGCACCAAGCAATTCTTTTATAACATCTATTTAAAGACAAGCCGTATGGACAAGCCGGCTGATAGCTTTCCTATCGGAAAAAATTACGTACTTCCATACAAACTTTTATCTCCTATTTAACTTCTTTAGGGGATGCTCTAGAAAAAATCGAAGAGATGTGACATCTACCTACCCGCACTGGGCCCGTGACGCTTATGGAAATTCTTCCAGTATTCAGAACCCCAGTACTTCTGAGGGGAACCCTTCCCGGTTTACTAGAATTAATTCACAGAAAATTAACTGCAATTCAGATTTGCGAACGATCTGGATTAGGGTATTGTTTCCGGTATAGTATTTAAGTCTTCATAATTAAAACTTTCCCTTACTCAGATCGCTAGAAAGCAGAAACGACTTGGGCTCAAAGAAAAAAAAAATTGTAGGCTACCCGGAACCGAACTATGTAGTTAGATTAGGTTAAATATTTTTACTCGCAAAAAAGGTTCGGTTAGATTAGAACTGCGACCAAAAACTTCTAGAATATATTGTAAAATAAATAATAAACGAAACGTTGGTTGTAAACCAAAAATTTGTCAACGGTGTTGACAATTTTTTTCTCTTCTTTCTTTGAAAGAAATAAAAATAGGTTTATTTGTCGCACAAACACGTGCATACTAAAAGACAAAAGTAATCAGAAAACAACAAAATAAAGTAGTACATAAGAAATCACCATCATAAAACAGAAATAGTCGGCAGCTGCATGTCATGACTGTGACGAGAAGGCTTCCACTCAACATGATGCTGTGCTGTGCTGTTGTTTTGGTGAAACATTTGTGAACCAGTCTGAGTAGCGGTAGGAATTCATATCCATAACGCTATTATTACATTTGAAAAGCCTCCCGCATTACAGAACTAAAAGCAGGGTAGCATTTAGTCCATCAAACTGCGCGTTCAGTCCATCCAACTGCGCGTTCAATCCATCCAACTGCGCGTTCAATCCCTCAAACTGCGCATTCAATCCCTTAAACTGCGCGTTCAATCCCTCAAACCCCGCATTCAATCGCTTAAAGACTCCCGTAGCTCAAAAGTGGGGTTCTGAATTCTGGAAGGGTTTCCATATATGCGGGCCCGCGTGGTGGAATACGGCCCACTCCTTCTCACCGATAGGAGGCCTGTGTACCTGCAGTGGGAAAGTTATAGGCTGATTATGCTTGGGGATCAATAAAAAAAAAATCTTTTCTTGTGCAAAATTTAATATTTCTTGACCCAGTAAAGTTTGTGCGTCTGTCAGTGAATGAATTAATGATTAGTATTAAGTAGATATTTACTTAAAAACTATCTTTTCGTAATTCTTCCAGAGACCACATCGTAATGTTCCAAGAAATTGCGTTCAAGAATCGTTACCTTTTCTCCTACAAGTATAATATTCTGTTATAGATAGTGCTATCCACGAAGACGCGCCCCACTCTTCTTCGTATACACGATTACTATACTGAGCTGTATAGCACGTGTAGTATGACAACCAAACGGGTTTTGTCGACGGAAGAATAGACAAAATGACAGATTGTGATTCTTTATCTGTCATTTTGTCTATTCTTCCGTCGACAAAACCCGTGTGTTCTATTGTGGTCATGCTAAGCGTGCTGTTAGCGATTAGGAAGAAGAGTGCGGCGCGTCTTCGTGGACGGCACTATCTAACTGACTGTATTTTGTTTTCACTAATGTGTTTATTACTAAAATCATAAGTAGCAGTAGTTTTCATAAATGCCCCGTATATATTATCAATTTATCAGTAATAATTATGTGGTTTAACGTATTATAATTCATTTATTTGTAATGAACCCATTATTTGAATTTTAAATTTCCCCTGTAAATGTTTCACTTGTACAATTTTTAAGTTACAGTCTGATAATTACTTTTAGTTTTCTCTTGGTCAGCAACATTTTCTAACACTAGTTTCTTCAAATCATAACAGAAAATTAATTAATGTTTTTTTTTTATTTTAATCAGTCAGTTAGTTAGTGTTTACCAACTTTTGTTGCTAGCTGTACTGTACAAATCATGACTAGAGGGGGCAATTTCCGTATTTTCAAACACGTTCGAATTCTAATCTCAAACTGTCAAAAATACGTCATCATCTTCCTGTCCTTGTCCCATGTTACGTGGGGTTGGCGCAACACATTTTCCATTCTCCCCTGTTACGTGGGGTTGGCGCACCACATTTTCCATTCTCCCCTGTTAACCGTCACGCTATCATTCACTCCCTTTCCTTATATTCCTCACACAAGCCATCCATATTCTCTTGTCAAAATAATAATGACTTGAATTCAAATGTTTTTTTAAGTACGAGAATAGGTCTTCAGTAAATACCACCCAAAAATGAGACACCAACACGACCACAAACTAAAACTTCATCCCCTTCTAGATGCAAGTCGCCCAAATCCAGTCACTGATAGCTAGTGGCGACGTGAACGGTGCCTTCCAACAAGCGTTGTCCGCGTCCGACCTCGCGCTCGTCATGTGCGCCTGCCGCGCCGCCGACCCCGCGCTGGTGTTCGGGCCGCCCTGCAAGCTCAAGCAGCACGTGCTACTGTCGCTGGTGCAGCAGCTAGCCGCCGACATGCAGAGAGACACGCCGCTCAAGCATAGGTAAGTAACTCTGTCGGTCTGTCTGTCTGTTACCTTTTGGCACATGGATAGATGTGACTTGTGTTAGGACTTTTTATCCCGGATTGTACTAACACATTGCCGTCGAATAATTTCCGAAGTCCACGCGAGCCGAGCCACAGGTAAAAGCTAGTAACACAAACAAAAACTTAATCAATTTACAGATACCTAGAAGAAGCAGTAATGAACTTGGACACCTCCAACCCCGTGACGCGAGAACACCTGCCCGCCGTGGTGCGCGAGCTGCAGAAGCAGCTGATGTCGTTCCTGTCGGCGTGCCCCAACCACGCGCTGGCGCGCCAGCTGCGCATGCTGCTGATGGCCACGGAGGCGCTGGTGAAGGCGGCCGCCTGACCCGTCTGCGCCTGCGCGCGCGCGACGCGTCTCTAGTGCGCGGCCGAGCTGCTGTGTCGCGACCGAGCTGTCACAGTCGTGTATTGGACCGAGAGACTGTGTATGTGTGTGTGTGTGAAGAAATGGGGTGTTTTGTGTAGTGATGTCATTAGGTGAGACTGGGACTGTGTCGTCTTATCTTATTGTAAAGACGAGTCGGTACCGATCGGTGCGGGTAAAATAGCCCTGTATTAACAAATTTTGTTTTTATTTTTAAATTTCACGTAAAGAAACAGTTAAAACATTATAACCGTTTCTTTCATGCAGAGATCTGTACCCGCTACTTTATGCAAGTACCCATACATCGTACAAAAAAAAAACTACTAATGATTTTGTTTTTTCACTGCGAAATTTCAGCAGTTTAACTTTATAACGTCTATAAATTTTATAAATATCGATATGTTACACACATTAACACTCCATTTGTTTACTGATCTATGGTTAATATGTACGAGCTACTTATAATTATTTTTTTGAACTTGTAATTCTAATGAAGAATGGTAATAATTATAAAATTGATAAGTAAATAATTGCCACGCTAAAAAAACATCTTAGCTGTTTAAAAATATTGATTGATTGTTTGACAGAATTACTGTATACTCGTATATTTAAAACAATTATTTTTTTAAAGTGATTTATATTCCTCGCCACACATTACACACAGACTTTCTACGTAGCGATCGATACGATATAATAGTTACATCTTATAATTTGCAATGAGTGATGTGTTTGTAACATTGTACTTGTAACCTATTATATTGTGTTTGGCGATATTTATTCGGTGAATAGATACGTCGGGCCGCAAAGGTGATGACATCTCTCTTTTTACCCAGTTTTCTGGAAAACACTAAAAATTTTTGTTCAAGTTTTCCCAGGATTTCTCGAAATTAAGCCCCTTTTTGACAGGCTTCGGCAGCCGGATAACCGGCGCCAGAGCATGTTAAAAGGGTCATACAGAATGATTAACATAAACAAACATTCACAGCATCATCGAAATTATATCACTTCTGAGATATCACCACGCTTCCCGACGTATCTCTGTCTAATACAAACTTAGTTTTTATTTACCACAAAACCTGAAAAGCGGTGATTGTACTCATTATTATGTATAACCTTTACTCATAGTCGTAAACAACACTGAAAAAAAAAATCGTCTACTCCATACATTTTTTCGATGAACACAAATAAATGGAGCAGCAATTAAAAAAAAAAAATTGACTTTTCATGTTTGGTCACTTAGAAAAAGTTGCTCATAATGATGAGTACAATGACCCCTTATCAGGATTAGGTTGAATAAATAATGAGGTTTTATAAATAACGCCTTCTAGTAGTTTTGCCCGCCAGTGTACACTTGAGTGTAGCTCGACACAGACAGTTGCTATAATGTGATATTATAAGTACTACGTGGTACTTGTTGACATTCGTTCCGAATAGAAGTCGTACCATTGTCTTAAGTTTGTGTAAAAAGTGTTCTTTTTTTTTTCTTTTTTTATTTAGGAGCGTAATCTCCAAGGAGCTTATGTTATTTGTAATTGCTGACAATTTGTTTTGTAGAAATTAATAAAGAGTTTGTTCGGTCTAGTATAAAATGGTCAATGAGCAATTTATGAATAACTCCTTCTTCATCGTCGAGCCTTCAGTACTAAGGATCGTGCCCTCATACGACGTAGTTCTTTACATAACATCAAAGAGAGTTTAAGTAAATGTCTAAACGCGTTGAGAATTGACCATTTTATATTAGAGCTGTTACATTTTTAAACGCCAATCAAACTTACGTCATTAGTATTTAAATTAAATCATATTTCATAAAACCTCGCGCTTCTCAGAGAATATTATCATAAAGACTGTCGCCAGTTTATTTGTAAGCTCATATAAAAAACGAAACACCAATATATCGTCGACCGTAGGTTCAATTGAGGTAAGGGACAAAATACGATTTTTCAGGAGAGGCTGACAAAGTTTTTTTTTCGGACTAAATCGCCCATAACTTTTTTCTTATTAACCTTTTTCAGGTCTGTTTTTCTTACGTTAGAATTTTTTCATATTCAACATTCGATAGAGCGAAAAATTCTGAACAAAACTGTATACTCAACTCATTTTGGGTATTTTGTCCCTTACCTCAATTGAACCTACGGTCGACGATATGTGCTAGTCTAATGTGTGTTACTTGACTGAGTGTCTGGGTTTATGAGAAAACAATAGAATACTGACTGAGGTACTTCCTGTTACGTATGTCTGAAAGACAAGGCATTTGCAAGATATGGAGCTCGATTCACATCTATGAACACAAGCAGATTACATGACAGCTTGAACGTCAAATTGATCTTACAGTCCTTTCTTATTAATATAGTTTTATACTAACCTTTGATGTTGCATCACGGTTTAAATCATAGTGATCTTTATTTTCTTTTAATAAGGTTGCATTTGGGTTGCTGCCACTGACAAGTCAGTCAAAATCACAGTGATCTAAAGAGCCATACCACACCAGGATGCTGCACCGTGGATCGAAAAAAGGCTCTCGAAGACATTTCAATTATCGGTTTTTTTGCTTGAAATGGCTTCTAATAGCCAATATTATGCATAAATATATCATAGAATATAATCTGGTACGCAAATTGGCTACTTATTTTTTCATTTTTGCAATGAAAATGTATGGAGCCAATACTAATATCTCCGGAACGGAGAGAATAACCATAATATTCTAGCACACGGTGATGTAACTATTTATTTATGATTTTTGGCATATCTGATTTTTTTAAATTTAGTGCAGTTTAAAAGAAAAACTTTTTTTTAAAATAGAGTTATAATCTTTATTACACAAGAAGTGGTAACAAATTGTGTGAAGTCCCTGACGCTTTTGCTAGGTGGTAAACCTGCGTTACAAGAGCCAGTGCCCTCTCCCGGGACGAAATACTATTGAAAACTTATGCAATAAGATTAACAAAGGAGAAAATAAAAAAGTTGTATGAAGTATGTCAAAAAAATTGCAAAAAAAATTTTTTTTGCCAACTTTCGTACCTATGCATAATATTGCATCCATTTCAAGCAAAAACCGACACTTTCAAATTTAAGCTCCTATGTCTTCGAGAGTCTTTTTTCGATCCACAGCGCGCCATGGCAGTCGCGTCGCCAACAAAATGTATAGTTGACAGTGCGACCGGGCGACGTCGCCATCGCGTTCCGGTGAGGTACGGCTCTTATTGTTGGCGGCTGTCAAAGGTAAAATAACTGTGAATGGACTGTCTAAACCGTTTCATTAAAGAAACGAATTTTAAAATGGCGGCGCTAATCATGCCCTCTCACTCGCACTTTAAAAATAAGAATACTGTGTGAGTGAAAGGGCATGATAAGCTTGTTGTTTGACCTCCATTTTCATAACGTTTCTTTAATGGGGCGAGTTATAAACACATTATTTTTCACATCTAACGGTCAAGGAAGTTAATGTTTAAGCAAAACTTAAATTGACCGTATATTCAAATCACAACTGTCATTCTTTGGCAATTGTTGTGGCTATAACACAGCAAATTGACGTAGGGTATCAATTTGCTTATCAATTGATTTCCCTGATTGTGCATGATAAGTTTTTCCAGTGCCTCGTAACGTGTTGGTTGGTGCGAATCGAGCTGAAACGTAAAACTTGACTGTTACTGCAAAGTAATTATAGTGAAATAAGATTCTGTGCCACTTAAAATACTGTATAGAATTCCCTGACATGCTTGTACGATACGTTCAGTCTGCAGAGCCTCACACGAGATTATATGCACAGATGCATCTTGTTACAACATACAAGGTTTAACCCTTGGTATGCCGGAACGTAGATCTACACGAGACACAATGGTTTTTAATTGTGTCTGTAATTACGGCATTCGAGAGGTTAAGGGTTCTATTGTTAGTATAGTATTTTTATCTCACGAAGTGACGCGCGCTTTACTTGTGGTTACCATGTGTATAAACACGCGGTGAATGTGTCCGTAAGCGCGGGCTCTCTGTACCGTTCGAGACGATGGTGAAGTCGGAAGTATGTGTTATGTGCTGACGCTACTCGTCTTTTATCGTTTGTACACTTGGTTACCACAAGTAAAGCGTGACATAAAAATACTGTAACAAGTACTAGGAACCAACTACGCACGAACTAAGTTAACTAATTAAGTGCTCATGTGTGCATAAAGTTTCGTTTTTTCTCTATAATTTCTAAGGAGAAACACACAGTCATGTTTGTATCTGCCTAACTTACTAGTTAAAGCTAGATTGAGCGTATCGACACAGTTACTTAGACTCCATGGGCGTCGCCAGAGACATGTTTCGAGGTCGAAAAATCGTAAAACAAAACAAAAAACAATATCTGCAGCAAAAATAGTCTTATGTAAAGGGTTCGCAGGTCAATACAACTCAAGAAAATTATCGCAAATTTAATGTGACTAATTGTCAAGCGCGCGAATACTGCTGCGATTGGTTGAACGATTTATCAACAGCCAATCGCAGCAATTTACGACGCCGGACCGCGTGTTTGTGTATACGAATGAATACCGCACCTCCGTGTATATGAAATTTAAGTCTAAAAACAAGTCGAGTTATCTGTGTTTAGAAATCCTCGAAACAAGCTCGTTTAACGCCTATTCTTGACATCTTACAATATAAATAGTAGGTTTATTTTTCTGTATTCCCCATAGGCCATAAGATAGACTCCCCGTGTATAAATAATAGCCGTTTTGTATACTATTTGACTTAAGTGACCTTACTGCGGTCGGCCCACTGAAAAGTATACTTAAGTTTATGTATTGTTACTATAGAGCGCTTTATACATATTATATACGTTTATTATATGTCAGATGTTTGAAAGTTGGTTGATTGAGGTTAAATATAGAGAGTGCCATTCACGAAGACGCGCCACACTCCGCTCCGTACTAAAGTACAGCTTACAGTACAGTAATCGCGGAGTGGGGCGCGACTTCGTGGATGGCATTATCTGTAGCCCTTGCTTGGAAATTATATTAGTTTTACAGATAAGTGACTTGTGGGTTCAATGGCCGCGATTGCCACTGCTGAGCGTTGTGTCCTGAATTCAATCTCCAGGTAGGCCGGTGTCATGGCAGTTGGCTCTCCTTGTAGATGTAATATACCTGCCTATACCCCTTTGGGGAGTTTCCCAAAGGTAAGCAGCAGATGTATAGTACCATCGCAGAAACCCATAACTAACCACTTTGAAAACAAAATCCCGTGCACACGATGACCACATCTGGTACCGCTCCGCTTTTATAGCGGCTGAGCGCTGCAAGCAAGAATAGTCCTTACGCAGTTGTGTCGCAGTCGGTCAAATTAAATTAGCTAGCAAAACTCAGCAGACGGAATCGATATCTAAACATGAAACAAAAATGAAATAAATTTTAAAACCAGAAATATCAGTTTAAAAAAAAATCTGTTTTTTTGTAGTCCTCACTGGCGTGATGGATATCGATATCTAAACATGAAAAACAAAAGAAAACAGATTTTTTCAACTCTTACTTCAAGTAACAACACTACCTGCGGTCGTTGACCCCAATAAAATCATCAAATCTTTTTATTTTGTCGTGTTTAGATGTCGATATCCACCACGTAAGCAAAGTTTTGCTAGCTAATTTTATTTGACCCTGTATTGGCGTGAACTTATGTGGATAACTTTTAATCTGTAAAACTAATAATAATTCTAAAATAATTGATATAAAGTGTTCAATACTAGGTGTAATTGAAATAACTGACAACCTGAAATGGGATTCTTTAAACTCATTATCACTACATTAAAACAAAGTCGTCGTCGTCCCGCGTATGTCTGTCTAAACGCGATAAACTCAAACACTACCGACCGGATTTACATACTGTTTTCACCAATGGACGGAGTGATTTGTGTAAATTGGCTGAAATATGACTGCTTGTTGGAGATGTCCGAAAAAACCATGCCGACTGGGAGCTTAACTTGCGTACGCCGCTTAAACCAATAGAGTTATATAAAAAACAATGTATTACGGAATTATTCCTCTTAAAAATATACAGGATGATTGGAAGATGGGTGCAAAGCTTTAAGGTGAAGATAGTATAGACAATTTAGAACCATTTAAGCCATGGTTGTCTTAGACGAAGTCTTACCAATTTTTTTAATTTTTAATAAGGTTTAAAAGACGTATTGTACAATTGTTTTATTTTTTCTGAGCTTTAAATGTCTGTAAAAAAAATGTCTAATGACACAGAAGCCTAAAACATGTTTTGCTTGATTGCTTACACATTACTTTAATTAAATAAATAAAAAATGAATTCATTTATCATTCAATTTGGCCATAATTATGCAGTTTACATTAAATTTTGAGAATTTCCGAAAAAAAACTAAAAAATTTGGTTAAAAATATTTGGTAAGACTTCGTCTAAGACAACCATGGCTTAAATGGTTCTAAATTGTCTGTACTATCTTCGCCTTAAAGCTTTGCACCCATCTTCCAATCACCCTGTATATTAAACTGTACCTAGCAACTCTGTCTTACTGCACATTTCATTTCTCTCTGGACCCAATTCTGAAGTCCACGCAGACGAAGTCACGGACAGAAGCTAGTTATGAATAAGCTGACGTTCGCACGAACGCAATAAAATCGCGACGGGATTTTATCGCACACTGGATTTTCAACGCCTTGTTTAGCACCGAGAGTTGAAAATCCAACAGTATTATTTTTCAACGTGCATCCCAGCGGATGCACTCTGTTGAATTCTCAACGCTCGGCTTGACACCGAGAGTTGAAAATCCAGTGCGCGATAAAATCCCGCCGCGATTTTATTACGTTCGTGCGTACGTCGGCTACATGTCAACGAAAACTTTTCAGGTTCTGAGTTATTTCAATTATCATACTTTGTAAATCTATTGTTAACGAATACTGCAGAGCGTTACAATAGTATGACATCGATGCCTATGTTACTCAGTAATGCGTACGTGTACAAATGCGAGAACCTCGAGAACATAAATTTTAGTTTAGTCCTGTCAAATTAATCAGCGCTGTCTCTACTCCATACAAGTTTAGACGTGATTAAAAACTTGCCTACTAAAATTACGTCAATTTACGTCAAGCGCTGATTAATTTGACAGGACTAAACTAAAATTTTTGTTCTGTCCTTTTCTTAATGAAATAGAAAGAAAAAGATGCACTGAACTTAAATTTAGTTTAGTTTGTGAACAAGGGAATCAGCACCAGTAGCTTCTGAACGTTAGGTTTCGTACGCCATTTTGAATCACCAACTTTCGTTCTTTTTCTAAAAGATAGTTTTATCTAAATTGTAAAAATATCATATTAAAATGATATTATTTTAATCGGTCATTCCTTCCTTGCGATGATCGACGTCTGTAATACCAACAAAATTGTGGGTACTATGTCTGAATTAAAGATGATTATATTTTATGATATAAATAACTAGTAGGAACGACAAAAATTTATGACCCCAGAGTAAATAAAAAACCAAGACATAGCGATGCGAACAATACAGTGAAGCATGCAAAACTACACCTCGCTATGTGCATACATGCTCACTCGCACCCATTTACAACCAAACTACACCTCACCGGGTGCACACATGTTTACGAAACAGGCTTCACGTGAATGTTGACAGCGCTGTCTTGTTTTTTTATTTGGTCGGATCCAATAATTTTCAGAATAACGTACGAAACATTATGTTTGAAACAGCCATAGATTTAGACCTAGTTTATAACAAAGCAACAACTAAAACAATTAAAGGTCATAGTATATTTTGTACCAAAGCAATATAGTTTTGACATTCCTATAAAATGAAAGAGATGGCAGGAGTGCTTATCTTGCTCAAAGATGACCTTTGCTCAGTTTGAAAGTGTCTAAATCTATAGCGACATGGCAGCCTACTCGCTTATTGTTGATACTTTTTAATTTTCTTCGTGTACGATAGAATGCGCTCTATCTTTAGGGCTCCTCACTCCGTCCCTCACAACGTTGAACGTTAGAAGGGACAAAGGATATCACAGTTTTGTAACATGTTTTTCTGATGCAGTTTTCTTCAGTCAGCACTGTATGAACAAAGGTACTTATTGGTATGTTAGGGCTCTTTGCGTTCCGATTAGATCCCGCCGATTTTTGATACGATCAAAATGTAGTGCATTACAAATATTCGCGTTATTTCAATACAAAATTAACTTTATTTCAATAGGCGTAGGGTATATTTTCTATTGTCCAAATGTCTAGAATATTCAAATGTTTGCGTAGACGCACCATTTTGCATATAAGTGCTGTAATTTCTGCATGTTCTCCTGGAAACCTTTGTGCCAAGTCACACCAAAAACGCAGATTAAATATTGATTAACAAACCACGATTTCTTAATTTCCCGATTATTAATTAGTCTCTAGGTTAAAATAGTCAATTGCTAATAATTTGTCAATTAAATATTGACACAGACTGATAGTTACTACTTAAAAAAACTTGTGTTATTTTTGCGACATTAATTGAGTAAACAGTGAATCGTTGATTGATATTTCTGATTGTTTGAATTAAAGTATGGTTCCGCTAGCACGTCGATTGATACAGCAAGACAATCTTTCATTTTCTACTTATCGAGTGAGGAGTCCATGTTATTTTTTTATAAGATTATTTCATTATTTTTGTCGACGCTTTAGGTACTCTTGACATTGATAGTATTACTCTAAGAAATACATTATATCAATAAATGCGTATTTGATTTATAATTAACTTGTGTTTTTTTTTATTTATTTTTGCAATATTTTTCCCCCTTACACTACCAACAGAATTAAGTTGGTGCACTCACGATCAAAATATCTAACTTATTTATTCAGTATTGATTTTAGTACTAGAATACAATATAAGGAACTGCATATAAGGTATTGTTGATCGAAGATATAAGGGCACCAAAGGACACCGCGTATGCGGGCTTTTATGCGTCTTTTTTACAGTCGAGCACGCGAATAGAATGCAAGGAAGTATGAATACGACTAACTGCGTCTTAACAAATAATCTTAAAAAAAAGTAAACTAAGACTTTAAAGACTTAGACCTGAATTAAAAGCCGAAGTAGCCAGTACCCTAATTGCGTAACTTATTTTCGTAAACAATTTTGCCTAATTTGTTTAATTTTGACAGTTCAACAACATTCATTGCGTTATTTGCGTTGTTGAGCAGATTTTTTTTCCGACTTATGAAGCAATGGATTAGCAATCTGTTTCTAATCGAAACAGATTGTAATTGTGTTGTATTACCTACGCAATTAGGGTGCTGGTCATTCAATTCCCAATAAAAAACTGCGCGCGGCAACGCATTCGTTATGATGAGGGCTTTATCGCAAAATGAGGGTAGACTGAAAAATTTGTCAAAATTCCAAACACAATGAATCAAGTCAACCTTCACATCGCAATTATCATAGTGCAAAACCCGTTAGCGTTTCCAAATTTTTGTATCTATCATGGATCCAAAGCGGGCTCAAGTAGAAAATTCCGAATATCGAAGATGCCAATCGTTAAACTCTTTGCAAAGCGAAGAGAATCCGATCGACATGACGGTTCATAAGAACGGGCCTGTTCACAGCACGTTCAGCGACTCTTCTGCCGAACTGTGCATGCACTCTGATGGCGATAAGCGACACATGGACAGCGGAATCTGTGATAAAATGATAGATAGTGATATGCTCGTTGTGATGGAGCAGAAGATTGATCGGTTGAGCGGTACGTACGAGTATCATAAGTTTTAAGTGCACTTTGTTGGTAATGGTTGCTTGCTGGCGTACTAAAAGAAAGAAGAGGTGTTTTAGGCGATGAGACCGTCATATTTTGGGGTGTTTTGATTATTGCAGCACAAAAGCGTTAGAGCGGTTACACACTACGTCCGATCTTAATCCGAATTCAATTCGAATTGGGAATGTTCTAAATTCGGACGGACAAAGATCGGATCTAGTGGGCAGCCCCTCATACAAATAGTACTATGGCTACTTCGGACCGACATTTCTCGGATTCGGATCAGACGTAGTGCGAAACCGCTCTTAGTGTTAAGAAGTTTTTACGTTTTACCATTTATCTACCAACATCAGTCTCCAATTTAGTTATCAACATAACAAGCAATACCTTAAATTATGCCTATGACAATACCAATAAGATACACAGTACTGTACACGGACCATGGTACAGCACTGTGAGTGGCTGTGTGTAGTATTGTGATAAAAAGGAAAAATACAAAATGATCATGAAACTCCAACTGCCAGATATGTTCCTGGAACAGTGCAGGCTGCTGACGACCATGAAGGAAGAACTGCGAAGCTCTAAGTTGATACTGGAGAAGACAGAACTCGCGCACAACGAAATGCTCGTTGATATGCTCAAGAAGGCTATTGCTCAAAGGTTTCTTAGCACTTTTCGTATTTTTTAAGTAGGGTACTCCTATGTTAAGGGTCCCCAAAACGATCAATTGCAGTTGTAGATATTAATATTGTCAATCGCTTCAATTGCATTTGGTAGATCAATTTGCGCATCAATGTGTATCGATAACGTAAAAATTGACAATTGCTATTGTTCGTTTCGGGGACCCTTAGTTTAAAAAGTGCATAGGTACGTACCTACATTATACAGGGTGGCAGGGACATCGACGCGAAAACTGATACCATGGATTCAGTACATGATTCTGAACCCCCCTGCGTTGAAAGTTTTCGTCGGTTATTAAAAAAAAAATCTGCTGTTTCATAGAAAATTGGAATACCTACGCGGTCAAAATGTATGGAACAGCACATTTTTTGTGTGCATGTACTTTTATGAAAAAGTACTCTGTGCATGTACTGAATCCATGGTACCAGTTTTCGCGTCGATGTCCCTGCCACCCTGTAATTGTTCCCAGTAGGTAGGTACACACAGCTACACATCAAGCTGTAATTTTCCAGTTTATGCTGATCTTGCATTGTATAAGATTTCCGTGCAATGCGAGGTCAGCTTATACTGGAAATGTATAGCTTGATGTGTAGCCGTGTGTACAGCAAGTTTCAAATTTTAACCGAAAACGATCATAATTTTTTGCTATTGAATGATATGCTCTTCAAAATAGTCATAGTATGATTACCATGAAGAGCTTCGTAGGATATGCACGGAGAAAGGTAATACGCGATTATTTTATTTGCTTACCACGTATTTGTATTTTGGTACATACCTACGTGCAGGGCCGGCCCGCTCATATAGGCGAACTAGGCGATGGCCTAGGGCGCTCGTATTAGGGGGGCGGCAATCAGCGGCATCGAAGTTAAAAAATATTAATACTTACATTACCTACATTTATTTTTTATTTACCTACAACTTGAAAATACTGCCAATTTTTTACCCATTTTTCTATCAAAATAGACTTTTACGAAACCATCGGTATGCGGTTCATCTGGGATTTCAAATGTATTGCTTCACTTGTTGTATGGTATAATACTTTGTTCAAAATTAATTTGACTATTATAGTTTGACCGCGATCGCTGTACCGATCGCGCCTAAGAGATATTTCTCGACGGTATGTGAAACCAAATCAGAGGCCTATGGGTGGCTTTAAACTCTGACACCAGGTTAGTCACTAACCACACGAAAAAGAAAGAACATTGGTGCCGATTCCCTTGTTCACAAACTAAACTAAATCTTTTTCTTTCTATTTCATTATGAAAAGGACAGAAGATAAATTTTAGTTTAGTCCTGTCAAATTAATCATCGCCTGTCACTACTCCATACAAGTTTAGACGTGACGCTGGCAGAATAGTTGACATCGGCTCAGTTGCCAAAGAAGAAAAAAAAAAAAAAAAGTTTAGACGTGATTAAAAACTGGCCCACTAAAATTACGTCAATTTACGTCACAGAGTACTTTTTAATATAGGTAATTTACGTCAAGCGCTGACAAATTTGACAGGACTAAACTAAAGTTCATCTTCTGTCCTTTTCTTAATGAAATACACAGAGTACTTTTTAATATATGAAATAGAAAGAAAAAGATGCACTGAACTTAAATTTAGTTTAGTTTGTGAACAAGGGAATCGGCACCATTGTTTTATTTTGTCACGAATTTTCTTAAAAGGGCGCCGTTCCAGCCTTTCGCCTAGGGTGCCAGGAATTCTCGGGCCGGCGCTGCCTACGTGGTCGTACTCTCGCCGACATTTTCATACAATATAAAGCGAAGCTAAGTAGCGTAAGGTAACTGTGGGCAGCGATGGAACTACGCTTTAAATGTTTCGGCACGTAGTTCAGAAGCCGAGCAAGGAGACCGTGCTGAACATCATCAAGGATGCCGTGGTCATTGAGCAGGAGTTCCTTACAGACGCGCTGCCCGTCAGGCTACTCGGCATTGCTCGCTTTAATAAATATTATGCTGTTTTAGAATGACAGGTCTGGGTGTAGTAGAATCCAGTGGAGAAGATAAAGAGACTGTGAACAGCCGCGCCAGGAGTCTGCTGAATGCCATCGAGTCGAGGCAGGAGGTATCTCTCGACAGCGAGATCAGAAACAGTCTCATTAGTTTCCTGCAAAGCGAGGTATGCTTAAACTTAAGTACCTACACATATTTTGTACTAACTCTTTTATCACCATACCTACAAGAAAACTGGCACTCCGGGAGTGCCGACAGAAGTGAAAACTTGAAAAAAAATCGGCACCGCGGTAATGAACGCGTTGATGTCTTTTTAATGGTCAAAAGGACCATTGAAAAGACATCAACACTGGTGTCGTCACAGTGTTCGTGAAATCAATGATTTAGTCCCATCCCAAAAATGTCCAACGCGCCTAAAGAAGTTTTCACTTCAATAAGTATGTACGGTAGTTCTATTTTCTTAATGTCCCTCAGCAAACTTCGTGTTTCGTCAGTTGTCGGATTTCTATCAGGTACGCTCTCAATCGACTTGGAAGTATACAGAGTTGTTAATACTCTTTTAACTTAATGAAAAATGGGAGGAAAGCTGCTAAAGTCGCAGGCACGACAGATAGGAAAATAGTTTTACAGCTCTATATAGTTCACACGGAAATTAAAACAAAACAACAATAAAGTACTTAATTCTGAATTCAAATTATTATACACGATAAATCTAATAATTGATGGATATGGAAATTAGCATTCGTTTGTATTCGGAAATGCGACATTAAGAAAATAGAAATACCTACTCTAAGCAATATTGACGGCCCTGTTGGTGCAGTGGATGTTTCGCGGTTTAATTCCAGTGTTTTTGCCTACAGACAGTGTTCCGCGTCTGTGTATATTTGTGTGGGTATGTAAAATTTGCATTGAAACAGGGGTAATTTCAAGGAGTAAAAAATTTAAAAAATATAAGGACAGAATAAAATGTACCACTTTTACCACGTAACCACCGCATAATGCTTCTCGTGTTCATCACCAGATTTCACAGGCCATTGAATTGTAGTGTAATTAATTCAGTTAAATACACAGGAGTTAAAAGACCAGATGGTCCGCGCAACAGCAGAATCAGTTCGTGGCCTGATCGGCGGCTGTTTCAGTCGCGACATGTCGAAGCTATACCTGCCGGTGCTGCAGCGCTCGCACCGGCGCCTCATCGGACACATACACAGGATCATCGAGCAGGCTTTTTTTGAACGTGAGTAACTTTTACCACTTTCGACTCCACTCATTTTTCGTAGAGTTCATACAAATTGCAAGTTGACTCCAGGAGGGTCGAGATCACTGGCATTACGTTTGCGCTAAAGTTAACCCTCGAGGATTGTCACCGGCATTATGTTTGAAACCTTGTTAAAATATACAATTGATTTTATTTTCACAATTTATAATGCCGAATTGGCTACGAAAAACCTACATTTAAAATGAGCCCTCCCCGAGGGCTCCCAGCATCCCATATGCAACTTGAGTGAACCCTCCAGGAGGCTGTTAGACGTAACTTGCGGAGTACATGTATTATACACCTCTGCCAAGCTCTACAGCGAATACAGGCGTGATGTTACGCTGGACTGCCTCTATGGGCCATCCATAAATGATGTCGAAAGAACTTTATGATGTTTGGTGCCCCTCCCCATCCTTGTCGCAGGTGGTCATATTTGTGTGACCCCATCTCCCCTAGTGTGAGTTGTTTGTGACGTCACATATTTGGCAATAAAAAAAGGCATTCCGGGAGTGCCGACAGAAGTAAAAACTTGAAAAAAATCGGCACCGCGGTAATCAACGCGTTGATGTCTTTTACTCCACGCACCGCGGTAAGTCAAAAGCTGATGTTGTAACAGTGTCGCGAAATCAATGTTTTAGTCCCATCTCAAAAATGCTCAACGCGCCTAAAGAAGTTTTCACTTCAAAAAACTTTTGTGGTGCGGTGTCTTTGGTTTTGAATTTTCGTTCTTTGTCACCGACTTCCGAAATTAAAGTTATTTTTCACGTTGTAGTGTTTTTTTTTGAAGTCGGTTGTTTTTTTTTGTAAAAAGTTTTTATTTTTCACTTTTTAGTTGTGGTACCTACCCCACACAAATTCGAATACCACTACCTGCTATGTAAATAACAGTGACAAGAAGTTATCATATCATCTACATACTAAGTGGGAAAAAATACGTATAATTGAAGCTAACTCAAAAACTACCCAAGCAAAGTTAATAAAATTGATATGGAACCACCTCTGAAGTATGATCTACCAAACAAAAAAAGAATCATCAAAATCTATTCATAATTGGCGGAGTAATGGCGTAACAAACATACAAAAAAAAAAAAACATACAGACGAATTGAGAACCTCCTCCTTTTGGAAGTCGGTTAAAAATAATATTGATATAGTTTATGTAATATTTAAAAGTTTTTCGTTAGAGTTGAAGTTTAAATACTTTATTTCAACTTTTACAAGTTAAATAAAGTATTATTAGCAGCCCGCAACACCGAATAGCACGGACTTAGGGGCACCCAACCCTTTAAAAAAAACTAAGTAAGTAATTCGACCGTCCACTGCTACGTAGGATGTGCACAGACAAGTTTGCCGCGTTTCACTTGTTTGCGAGCATTTGTTTCGTGCGTAGTAGCCGTGTGTCAGTCGAAGTGGACGATCCAGCCTACATTTTCAAACGAAGCGAAGATCCTCCTCTGATTTTGTAAGTATCACTGGGTTGATGCTGTCAGAGGTAAAATAACTGTGAAGGACTGTACGGCCGCGTCCTATTTAAAAGAGATCGTCGCGCGGTTACGCAATCGGTTGTGTGCATATGTCAGTTTTGTTCGGAAATTCGAAGAGCGCCATCTATCGGTGCGAGCACGCATTCAGGTTCACCGAACAAAAAGTTCGAACGATCCTGTATTCGCGCGACGATTGCTTTATAAGACGCGGGGTAAGTACCTACAGTACAAATATGTTCTTAATGTCCCTCGGCAAACCTCGTGTTTTGTCAGTCGTCGGATTTCTATCAGTTGCCCTTTGCAATTGGTGGAGACCGGACGCTCTCAGTCGACTTGGAATAATATAGAGTTGTTAATACTCTTTTAACTTAATGTAATTTATTTAAAAAATAGAAGGATAGCTGCTGCAGTCACAGGCACGACAGATAGGAAAATAGTTTTACACTTCGATCAACATTGTTGATCGAAGGTTTTACAGCTCTAAATAGTTCACACGAAAATCAAAACAACAATAAAGTACTTAGTTCTGAATTCAAATTATTAAGTATACAAAATAAATCTAAAAATTTATGGACATGGAAATTGGCATTCGGAAATGCGATGATTCCTGAGGGACATTAAGAGCCCCTATCAATTTCGCGGTCTAAAGACAGAAAATTCAAGTTTTTTCGGCGCAAATTTCTCAATATCCTTAAAATATCTGGTTTAAAAAAAAATGCAAAGTTATTCATCACTTATTTAACTAGTAAGTCTACGAATCAAAATTTTGATAACTATTCAGAAATACTGTGTAGGTTAGCCGTTGGCCGTTGTGGAGCGGCCCCTACTCAGAATATTTTGAAACCCTATTCCTGCGTCTGTTCCTTATGTATGAGATAAAGCCTTTTCTCTCCTTATCATTGTTTTCTGTCCAACGACAGTGGAAGACAAGTCGTCATCCCTATTCAAGTCTGTATACAAGACGTCCGGAGCTCTGCGACGTGCGTTGGAGCGCCACCAGTGTCTGCTGGAGGCCTCGGCTGACCCTGGCAAGAACCTGGTCAATACGCTGCAGTGCACTGTTGAAGAGTACGTAAGAATTTTTACCCGATTGCGGCAAAACCAGTGGAGGGTTATGATTTTTACAGGCTGTTCCTTCTGTTCCTTCATAACTCCTAAACTACTCGTATTGCACAATTTATTTATTTATTAGTTTTCTAATCGGAGTCACATGAAATGTACTTTTTGCATGTATTTAATAAACTTAGGTCATTCATATATCGTTATAAAAAAAACGATATTGATACGTCTTGTCGCATTCACTACGTCATTTTAGTAGGCGTTTTGTCGCAATTGATCGAGTTTTCGCTCGATCGATCGATGTCGCTTAACTATTGAGTTTATACACGGAACAGAAAAATTGTTCCGTGTTCCGTGAGTTTATATGACTGAGGATTCAAGAATGAGTTCAAACAAAACACGCTCATTCTTAGTTTAAGATCAAAACGAGATTATTAATAACATGTCTTTGTTTACTGTTTAAAGATTAACGGAACATTCTCAATAATATGTAGAAATCAACTTAGTCATAGTAGGTATGTTATGTACCTACATAAACAAAGCAACTGCAATCTGTGGATTAAGGAAGTTGTTAGCCATATGTGAGAGGTATGCGGAGGCTCATGGCTTGAGGTATAATGCTACTAAAAGTGACGTAGTGGTTTTTAAAGAACACAATAATACACCCACGAATATACCACCGGTGACGTTACAAGGAACACCATTAAAAGTCGTCACTCAATTAAAATACCTCGGTCATATGGTCACGGGTTCTCTCACAGATGACCAGGATATAGATAGGGAGCGCAGGGCGTTGGCAGCCCGATGCAATATACTTGCCCGCAGGTTTGCGCGGTGCACTGACGAGGTAAAACTGACGCTCTTCAGAGCCTTCTGCCAGTCGTTTTACTCTTGTAGCTTGTGGGTTAGGTATACGCAAAAGGCTTACAACGCTCTGCGCGTGCAATATAATAATGCGCTGAGGATATTGTTGGGGCTGCCTCGGTTTTGCAGTGCATCAGGCATGTTTGCGGAAGCGCGAATAGATGACTTTCATGCCATCATGCGCAAGCGGTGTGCATCGATGTTACGGCGATTCAGGGGTAGCCCGAACAGTATTTTAGCTACACTGGCGGACAAGGTTGATGGACCATTTATTAAATCAGGCTCTGGGCTGGCAGACATGTGCGTGCACATGTTCACGTAGCCAATTAATGATTATTGTGTTTGTTGTTTTTTAAATTATTGAGTTTACTAACATAGGCTAAGTTTTTACTAACACTATATGGATCCCTTGGTCTGAAATAAAATGATTGAATTGAAAACATTTGGTTTCGATTGAAGAAGTTACGTCGTTACTTATATTGTGTGCCTATATAGTCCCAATTTCAACCGTTTCAAACCAGGGACTGAAAGCGGTTACGGTTAAGATACCTCAAAAATATACCGGTACCGGTTTAAAATAAAGGTTTAGCTATACCGATATTACCGATATCTTTATAAATAAAGGTTGGGCTAAACCGTAATTTAACCTTTACACGATTAAATCGACACGACTGTGTCAGCATGCGGCGCGGGTGCTGACACAGTCATTTCCAACCTCAAAATTACACTACTGAAAAAAAATTGGTTGTCTGTAAAGTCGGTTTACGGGCGATCATTTTACGTGGTAACGTCACAAGCCGAACGCTTAGGCCGATCGTGCCTCTCTATCGCTTGTTCCGCGCTCTCGCTTGCACGCTCGGCTCAGGCGGAACGTTACACTTTTTCGTGCGTGCAACCGGCGTTCATCGATTTATATAAAAGACGTTATCACGTCAAAAGAACGGTGTCGAAATATGTCGGTAACCCTTATTTAACGGTATGACGTCGTACTGAAATTTAAAGTTACATACCTTAATTTTTCGGTAATTCAGTCCTTGTTTCCAACTTCATATTTACACTCTTTAGCATGGCATATTTTATAGCAAAGCAGTGAGTAGGTAATTTCCTTTGTGCGACTGTTGCGTTGAGTTCTTTGTTATTTGATTATACGGAAGACAATGGTGCCGATTCCCTTGTTCACAAACTAAACTAAATTTAAGTTCAGTGCATTTTTTTTTCTATTTCATTAAGAAAAGGACAGAAGATAAATTTTAGTTTAGTCCTGTCAAATTAATCAGCGCCTGTCACTACTTCATACAAGTTTAGACGTGATTAAAAACTTGCCTACTAAAATTACGTCAATTTATGTCAAGCGCTGATTAATTTGACAGGACTAAACTAAAATTTATCTTCTGTCCTTTTCTTAATGAAATAGAAAGAAAAAGATGCACTGAACTTAAATTTTGTTTAGTTTGTGAACAAGGGAATCGGCACCAATATTTATGTTGGTGTAATCAATTTACTCAATATATCTTTTCTGAGTTTATAAGGTACAAGTTCGATACAAATTACCACCCCCTCACCCCCGCTGACCCATGAATTCGTTACTGCGCAGCGACTCACCTCACGATCCTTGAATCGGGGTGTAGACACTATCCTTTGCACGATTGTTTCGGCGTCATTACAGGCATGATGTTATGTATGTGTATTTAAAACAGGTTGCTCCACAAAGAGCTAAACGAATGGCGCAACAAAGTGGCAGACTTGTTGTCGGCCGGGTCCCATCCGGAGCCCCGGATTGAAGCGGAGACCCCCGTACCTCCGCTCGACTACGGACCGGACACTCCACCGCAACCGGCGGGTCATGAGGTGTCTGTCATCGATCAGCTGGTGAGTATTTTATCCAACTGGGTGGTGCCATTTAGTTTAAATGTTGACCTTAAACTTTACGTGTAAAGGTGTCTTTTAAGATCTACATATTTACAGAAATAAACGTCATTTTATTCAATTACTTTATTTCTGCCCAAAAACCAAGAACTTTTTGACTTCGGTTCGATATCAGAGTGGCAAATTGCTATTATTTCTTCCACAATCATAAAACATTTGTTGACACCGTGTTCTTTCAAAAAAATCACACTTAATAACAAAGTATAGCCCAGCAGTTCCAGCACCCTTATCGCGTAACACACGATCAATCACAATCTGTTCATTTTGACAGTTCAACAACATTCATTGCGTTATTTACGTTGTTGAGCAGATTTTTTTTCGAACTTATGAATCAATGGATTAACAATCTCTTTCAAAATTGATTCAGATTGTGATTGATCGTGTATTACGCAATTAGGGTGCTGGTTTTGTGCACCGTTACGAATAAAAAACTGGCGAATGTGGATGCTCTATAATTCTATATGCCCCCTTCAACGCAAACAAGCGCAATGTTATATGAAGGTCTTCTTTCCTAGATGCAAATAGCGCTGATCAACAAGCAGATTGCGGAAGGCGACGTGAACGGTTCATTCGAGCGTGCGCTGACTGCTGGTGACCTTTCCCTTGTGATGGCTGCTTGTCGCACCGTAGATCCTGACCAGGTGTTCGCAGCGCCCTGCAGCTTGCAGCAGCATGTGCTCCTGTCGCTGGTACAGCAGCTCGCTACAGACATGCTGCATGAAACGCAGCTCAAGTGCAGGTCAAACTTTTAGTTGTACCTATTTTGTTTTTACTAAGTACTTCAATATACAGGTTCAAACTAAATTAAGTAGCTAGTAAAACTCCACATACGTAATGGGTAGATATCGATATCTAAACATGATTAAATATAAATAAAAAGATTTGATGATTTTTTGGGGTCAACGACCGCTGGTATTTGAGAAAATCTGTTTTCTTTTTTAATCGTGGTTAGAATAGATAAAGAAGAAAAAGAAAGAAAAAGTATTTATTGAGACTCGCACAGGGAATCAAAAATTAAACTAAACACCTTCACCTTAAAACATTAATAAAAAAATAAATAAAAAAGACAAGGTAAAATTAAAACAAAAGCAGAAAGTCCTGTACGAGGCCAAAAGGCTCCTATCTCAGCTAATCGCTAACAATCACTTTTGTGAAGTTTACAAAAAAATAAACAGATTTTTAAGCTGATTATGATTTTTTTGTGACTACACTAACTGCGGTCGATGACCCCACAATATTTTTTATCAAATTTATTTATGTTTTGTTTTGTCATGTGTAGTTATAGTTATAGATAATTATGTCGCAAAAGATGGTTATAGCCGTAATATAGTTATATCCCTAAGGATATAGCAATATACTGTAATATAATTATAGAAGCGGTTCATAACTGTCTTACTAGGAATACAATTATGATACGATCACGACCTAGGAATATAACTGTTAGGGCACTCTGACCAAATAGGTTAGCTGTGCCAACTACGCGAGCCAAGCGAGCGAAGCGAGCGGTGCCGCGACAGCGGCCGGCGAGCGCTACGTCGAAATTGGTCGCAGTAACAATATTAGGGCACTCCGACAGCTATGAACCGCTTTCATATAACTATATTACGGTATATAGATAAATCTGTAGGGATATAAGTATTTCACGGCAATAACCATCTTACTGCGACAGATACATAATTAGATACCTATCCATCACGTCTGCGGAGTTTCACTAGCTAATTTAATTTGACCTTGTAGAGTTATCTATAATATCTGTCAGTACGTTAGTCCTCTTATAACTCGAAAACTTTCGCGTTTCATTTTTTACCCAACTGCCAAGGAAGGGTTATGTTTTTTAAATGAAAACTTTAGGCGCGTTGGGCATTTTTAAATGGGACTAAACCATTGATTTCGCGACATTGTGACGACACTAGCTTTTGACCATTAAAAAGACATGAAAGAAAAAAGAAAGAAAGAAAGAAAAGTAGATAGATAGAAATGTTCTCTGGTTAGGTTTTATAGTAATATTTGAGACCACGCGAGCGTACCCAATATTTACAGCTAATATTTAACTAAATGCTCATTCTAATTAAATTTTAATTAGTTTATTTTTATTGTTAGTTATTTTTATTGTTGGTGTAAAATTTAATTTTACCGTTAGAGGGTCTTCAGAATCAAATCTCTCCATAGGAAAAAAAATATTTCGCACAAACTTATTAGTCCTACGTATTTTTTACTTGCAGATACTTAGAGGAAGCTATAATAAACCTAGACGTCGCGAATCAGGACACTCGCGGGCATCTCCCGCTGGTGGTCGGCGAGGTTCGCAAGCACCTGTCCAAGTTCCTGGTGGCCTACCCCAACCACGTTGCAGGCCGCAGAATCACGTTGATCGTGATGGCAGCTAGCAATTTGTTGAAATAAACTGTTTTAAACATGTTCAAAAGGAGTTTTTGTTAAAGTATTTCTCTAGGCCTATAATCTTACATCGTTTATTAGCTTTAAATTACACTGAATACCTCATCGATGCTGTTAAACTGCTATGACCATCTGTTTAATACCAAATGTGCTCTGTTCTTTCTGCACAAGAACGTTCTCGAGATGCTATCGTCTAGTCGAATCGTGATTGATCATTAGTATGTCGGATTATAATCAACAAACGTGAGATCTGCCCAATCAGTGGGTAGATATAGGTACTAATATAACACACTCTAGAATACACTGCGTCCGCTCATCCGTCATTTCCCAAGGCCTCGACCCCATTGAAAGTGTGTCTGCCAGCCATGATTGTTGATGTAAAACTTATACAACTTGACAGAAGAAAAAACAAAAGTAACATCTTTCATTTTCTTTTTTATAAGAGGTCGCACATTGCAAGACCAACCTTATTATCTTCTCTCAATGAAGACCTATTAATTTCAAAAGCTTCAGCAGCCTTGGTCTGGCTAGCGCTTTTGTAAACGTATCTGCAAGCTGATTTTCAGTTGTGATCCTGCTTACATTTAGCTCTCCACTTGTTACCATCTCCCTGACAAAAAAGTGTCTAATCCGTATATGTTTAGTACGTTTGTGGTACTCCGGATTTTCAGCTAGCTTGATCGCAGCTTCATTATCTACTCTCAGGATTGGCACACCCTTCAGTTTTGTCATATCTCCAATGACTCTGGACAGCCAAATTGATTCCCGAGCGCCTTCACTGGCAGCTACGACCTCTGCTTCGGTGGTAGATATAGCCACGCTTGTCTGACGTTGGCTTATCCATGACACGGCACCTCCAGCATACATGCACAATACACCAGTGGTTGAACGTCCTGTGTTCAAGTCACCGCCATGATCGGCATCACTGTAGCTCTCAAGAATACCTGTCTTGAAATCTCTTTTGTAGAGTATCCCCTTTTCTGGAGCATACTGCAAATACCGTAGTATTCTCTTTAGTTTGACACAATCCTGTTCTGTAGGATTTTCGAGGGTCCTAGAAACTACGCTCACTGCATATGCAATATCTGGTCTAGTTCCTATCATTAAATATGTCAATGCACCAACCACTTGTCTGTAGTTGCTCAAAAAATTGCTCACATCGCATGAGTCTTGACCCTGACATTGATCCTCTTTTACAATTGGTGTCATTACCGGTCTGCAGTGTTCCATGCCAAATCTTTTGAGCACTTTCTTTGCGTAAGATCCCTGAGATATTTTGATGCCATCATCAGTCTTCTCTATTTCAATTCCAAGGAAATATGACGCTGCCTTCGTTGTTATTTTAAACTTAGTTTTAATTTGTCCTATGAACTCGTTTATAAGGTCCTGGCTCGTTGCAGCCACCAAACCATCGTCAACATACAGGGCAACTATAAGTTTACCTCCAGACGGCGTCTTCCTTATGAATAAACAAGGATCTGAGTCACTAACTTCGAATTCAATCTGTTTGAAGTAGTCCAAAATCCGCTTATTCCAACATCTTGGAGCCTGTTTTAAACCATACAAGCTTTTCTTCAACAAACAGATGCGACCCGAACCATCATCATAGCCTTCGGGCTGTTTCATGAAAATTTCTTCGTTAAGTGACCCGTACAGAAAGGCTGTTGATACATCAAATTGTATCATGAACATGTTCTCATTGGCTGCCACAGCCAATACACTCCTGACTGTTGCCATTTTAGCCACAGGACTGAAAGTTTGGTCATAATCAACCCCTTTCTTCTGACTAAACCCCTTTACAACAAGTCTAGCCTTATATTTATCTACTGAACCATCAGCATTCAGTTTTACTTTGTATACCCATTTGCATGGTATAACCTTCCTGTAATTAGGAAGAGGCGCGAGGACCCAAGTCTTATTCTCCTTCAAAGAATTCATCTCACAGTCCATTGCCTTTTTCCAAAGATTCCAATTAGAGCTTTTAGTAGCTTCTCTATAACAACTAGGTTCTTGGTGACAGCTAGCCATGTTTAAAACATAGTCTTTGAGTTTATTAGGTGGACGAAGTAATGATCTATCTCTGAGAATTCTTCCACCATGTTCCATGATTTCCTGTTCAGGCATTACATCTCTGGTATGAATTTCCGTCTCATCTTCATCTACTTCCCTTATCTCTCCCCCTAACTCAAAACTCTGTTCAGAAGCACAACTCCTAGCGTCATCAAAATCATCCAAATCTTCAACTAGAACGTCTTCTCTACCAATGAACTCAGTGTCCCCAATTTCAATACCAACACCTTCTTTGACATTTTCATTATTGTTGAGAGTTCTATCATTGCCTGAATTTGCTGCATTCTGTGTAACTTGTGGTTGACTCACTGGATTCAATATATCATTCTCATTACTATGCAACTGTGGCAATTCCAGAGGTATTTCCAATTCAGCTTCTGTAGAAGCTTTCACTGGAGCCTCTGCACCCAAGGGCTTTTCATCGAAGGAGACATCCCTTGACCTCACCAGCGAATTATTTTGTTGGTTCCAGAGCCTGTATCCATCATCATTATCATATCCAACTAAGATACATTTCACTGCTTTCTTGCGCAGTTTCTTCCTGGTTACCTTAGGTATATGCGCATAACAAAGCGATCCGATAATCCTTAAGTGCTTTATTTGTGGTTTCTTACCAACCCAATGTTCAAACGGAGACTTGTTTTCTACTGCAGTTGGACCTGTCCTGTTCAAAATATAAACGGCAGTATTCACCAACTCGGCCCACAAAAACTGAGGTAGTTCCTCATGAGCGTGCATCATAGATCTAGCTGCCTCAACAATCGTGCGATTGTCCCTTTCGCTACACCCATTCTGTTCCGGCGTGTATGGCATAACCAATCGTTGCTTTATGCCTTTATCCGTCAATACTTTTCGTACCTTCTGATTGTTAAACTCTCCGCCATTGTCACTCAACACTTCTCTAACAGTATGTCCAGACACCTTGGCAGATGCCAACATCTCTTTCAGCTTTTCATGTACCTCTGACTTCTCTCGAAGAAAGTACACAAATCTGTAACGCGTGAATTCATCTTTGAACAGTACAAAGTAGCGATACTTGGATATGGACAGAGGGAATGGACCACACACATCAGTGTGTATGCGTTCTCCAGGCTGAGTAGCTTTTTCCCGTACACCAAATTTCTGTCTATGGGACTTTCCAAATATACAGCCTTCGCATAATTCTCCAGTTTCCTTGGTTTTAATACCGAGTTCCCTCTCGATTAGACTTCTCACATGCCTTTTATTCTGATGAGCCATCCGTTCATGGTAGAGTTGCAACATATCAACTTTCTGTACCAAATTGACAATTACTTTAGATGGTGGTACAATCCTACAGTTAAGCCTGTACAGACCTCCGTACCTTTCTCTTTTTCCTGTAATTGTAATTTTTCCATCAATCTTCATTGAACAGGAAGTGACGCGTGACTCAAACAAGCTCCTTGGATTTTTATCTTGTGTCGACAGCACCGAAAACAGATTTCTGCTTATCTGGGGAACGTACCAAACATCTCTCAATGTTGACTTGACAACCTTCTTGTTAACTTCAGCTTCAATGCTTATTGATCCTTGCCCAACGGCCTTAATCACATTTCCATCAGCTGTTATTACAGTGTGATCAACTTCAAAATATTTAAAATCTTGATACAAATCTAACCGCATCGTAACATGATTTGTAGCACCGTTATCCACATACCATTTGTCACAATCAGTGTCAGATTCAGCTGAATTCACAGACAGTAATACCATGTTAACTCCTTTCTTGTCATCCACAACTTGACGAGGTGCACTCCTCTTAGGGCAGTCTTTCTTAAGGTGACCAACTTCTTTACAGTTGAAGCATCTTATTTTCTTCTTACTTATCCCTGGAGCTACGTCATCACCCTTTTTAACACACTTCTTCCATGTTTTCACCGCAAGTGCATCACAACTAGACTCACCGTCTTTACCGTTGTTGCAAAGTGCCTTTTCATATGTACACAACTGACTTGTAATATTCTCAATGGTTCGATCCTTTTGAGACATCAGCAACCAGCTCGATTTAAACGAAAAATAACTTTCTGGTAATGTGTCCAAGATTTTGCAAATTAATAAAATATCTGGAAGTTCCTTACAGTCTTCTTCTTTCATTAGTTCTTGCCTTAACCTGTACCAGATATTTTTCAGCTTCGAGATATGCGTTGCAATATCATCAATTGTATCTTTTTTGTAACTAAAGAACTGCAAACATAAATCATATAAACGATCTTCACTCACGCCTTCATATAATCTATGCAGTTCATCCCATACTTCTCTGGACGTTGAGAATCTTATAACCTTGTCTAATGTTTCATCAGAAATATTGTTTGTTATAAGTAACAATGCCGTACTATCCAGCCTGTTGTACACCGATAACTTTTTGTTATACTCCATCAAAGCCACTGCGGACGCAGCGTCAGCATCACCGCCCTCAGCTACAGGCTTTTTCGGTTTTTGGGATTTTCCCTGAACAATTTCCAAAAGTCCGTCCATGCCCCGTAATAGAATAGACATGCGGTACTTCCATTGTATCCAGTTATTTCCATCAAGCTTACATATTTGTATTTTACTTAACTCCATGCTTGGTTTTTAACAAATATATAGGTGAAATATAGAATGGCCCATAACCTGTTGATGTAAAACTTATACAACTTGACAGAAGAAAAAACAAAAGTAACATCTTTCATTTTCTTTTTTATAAGAGGTCGCACATTGCAAGACCAACCTTATTAATGATTCCCGGCCTGTGTATCTACGCTGATCTACGCATTCTGAGTTAACAAGGGCTATGGTAAAAGATTCGTGATAGTGAAGCTCTTTTACTAAGCATATTTCATGCCATACCTACGTTGAAATGACTCCATCCCATTTCCCATACACATGTCATGAAAAAAACGTAACGCAGCTTACGTTTCAATAGTCAATGGGTAAATTAAAACGTCTAAAATTCAAATGGCAACACCAATAGATCAAGTGTCATCAATCAAAATTGCATGGTCTCTTTTTTCTCCGTCAATGTTATTTATGAAAAATAAACAATTTTGATAAATTTGAATAATAAAGTCGTAAAGCAAGGTTATATATAAAATACAATTTGTAGCGGAGTGCAATAAAATGGCTTTGAAGTATTTCTTGAGTGTTCTTTTGACTTACAACATGTTGTTATACTGTACCTCGGCGGCGGTGCACGGGCACAGCGTGGACACCCTGGAGCGGGAGACCGACGGGAGCTTCCGCGCGAGGGACTACGAGCACTACGGCGACTCCGGACACAACTCCGAGTTCGACCACGAGGCCATTTTAGGTACAACTTGGAGTTTTTCTTTTTACTGCATCTATGTTGTGACGTCGACCGGCTGGCTCGCAAGATTTTGCAAGAGCTTGCTCAGTTGATAAGGAATGCGATAGCCGTCGGCGCGCGCCGACATGTCGCTTATGAAAGCGTTGTTTATTTTGGTGCCTGTAGCTTTGGGCTTCACTTATTACTTCTCTCCAGGGAGCGTGCGGGAGGCCGAGGAGTATGACAAGCTGAGTGCGGAGGAGTCCAAGCGGCGCCTGGCGCTGCTGCTGCCCCAGATGGATTTGAACGGTGACCAGGAAATAGACAGAATAGAACTCAAAAATTGGATTTTGAAATCCTTCATGTGAGTTATTATGAATTAAGTTTTCATTCGTTTTGGTCTGTGGGTTTTTCCTAGTAGTTGTATAGTAGAAACATAACAAATAAAACATAATAATATTTTTACTGAAGCCTTTTGTGAATAGTGATATTTTCAATGTTACATTGTTTTGTTCCGCTGCATCTAATATAAGCTTAGCCAGTGTTTAATCTTGAAAAATATGTTATTCCATACAACTCATGAAAAACAAACAACTGTACTATGAGAACTTCACTTATTTAATTAAAATGGTTGTTGATGTTATTTATCTAATGAAGAAAATAATCTTAGGTCATCTTCATGCCCTTAAATAAATTAAAAAGGTGTTCAATACTAAGAAATCTTCAATTTTATAGTCACTAGTGTTACGTCATTATGTGCAAATTATGTAGATCCTTCAGTGCATAGGTTAACAAAATAATATGAATACCTAGAGATAATGAGATAAGACATAATTATAATATGTCATAATTGAAATTATTAAATGAAATATTAGGTATTAGGAGTTCTTCAGAAGAAGAAAAAGGATTCATAATATTGTTACATTCTACTTGCTCTGTGCCAAAAACATGTAGTTATGATAAAAAATCATTATTAGTGATTTAACTTACACTTCTAACCATAACATCATAATATAAATTATGATCTTATTATTGGTTTATATTAGGAGAGTTTTAATAGGAGAGGAACACTTTAAAACTATGAACAACTACTGTCAACTTACACTCCACCATCAGAACAATCTAACAAAAAGTAAACCATACGAACATAATATAATCCACCAATATATAAGTATAATTACCATAAAAGAATAGAACACTTGAATAATTTACTGTTGTATCTTGATATAATGCCTCATCAACATGCGTATCTCTTGGACATGAAAAAGAATCTGGCAAATGATTATACAATGTTTACCAAACAAACAAAAAAAAGGACTATAAACAATTTAAAAAGTACGATTGACACTAGACATTGATACAACACTTAATAATGAACAATTGGACACCCAGTTTTTTCTATATTATCTATACAAGGTGTTCCTTTTGCCCCACAATTATCATATCCCATAATTCTAGGGTATTAATGAGACCAAAAGAATCAACTGGCACTAATATTAAAAAGACGAAATTAACTATGTTTAGCCAATGTTCTAAACACAAATATGAGTATATAACTATGATAGCCAACGCATAACACAAGTAAACACATCTATATTCCTAGGTTTAACAATTGACAATAAATTAGATTGGAAAACACACACAGAGGAGCTAACTAAACTGCCCTCTATAAACTTACCTCAGTGATGAGTGTGGACGCGTTAGTCACAGCATATCATGGCTTGATGGGTTCAGTTCTGAGATATGGTGTTATTTTTTGAGGGAATTCAACCAATAGGGAAATAGTCTTAAAAGCACAGAAAAAGTGTATCAGGACAATGTTTGGATTGCAGGTCATAAATACCATTATTTATTAAAATTAAAATATTGACTCTTCCATCCTTATATTTTTTTAAGTTGCTGTATTTGTTAAGACCAATCCAAAGTTGTTTAAAAAAATGTCAGACATTAATAACCAAAGTCGACGGGATAACAATAGCATAAGCGTAAGAAGGTCCCACACTAATAAAAGTGTATTTTGCGTGGCGCCAATCATCTTTAACCACATACCACGGTCAATCAAAGAATTGAACGTGAGCTTATTTAAGAAACGGCCATAATCCTCACTGGTGAACAAAGCATATTACAGTATTTCGGAATTTATAACAGACAAAAATCTAATGATAGAACGTTGACATGCTAGTAAAATATATGTATTGTTGTACTTGACATAAATTTTGCTAATTGACATTAGTATTGTATGTCATTAGTATTGTATATTGACATTAGTATTGTTTATTGACATAGTCTTATTATTTGTTTTCAGTCTGTGTATTGACATGTCCTGTATTGACATTTTGTTTCCTCCTTTTTATTGACATTAATTTCTATTGCTACTTATTATTAATTAATTTGTATTATGAAATTATATTTAATATGATTATTTTTTTACTATCCAGGCTTATTTAATTTAATTATTGAGACTTGTCTGACTTGAGTAGGTACTTAATTTGAGACATTTGTACGCCCTCTGGCATAACATAGCGAAGTCTTTATTATCTTTATACCATTACTAGCTGCGCCCCGCGGTTTCACCCGCATATGTCTCGATCCTATCCTACGAGGTGCATTCAATAAGTACCTAGCCTCATCGCCAGAGGGCGCTGTAGTTTCAAAAGAGTTTTACCACAGTGTAGCACATTCTTTTTTAATTCTTTTTCAAATTTTCATTCCAATCCCTTCATTTGTTTTAATTTGACAACTTATGGAAACGAACGTGTCGATCGGTTTTACAAAAATGGAAAAAGAGCAATATCGTTCGGTGATTCGATTCCTATTTTTGGAAGGGAAAACGCGCATCGAAATCAAAGAACGCTTGAATGCTGTGTACGGTGACTCTTCTCCATCGATGGCCACCGTCAAGAATTGGTTCAACGAGTTTGCACGTGGCCGTACGTCGGTTTTTGATGAACCACGTCCAGGTGCACCGAAAACAGCTGCTACGGAGGAAAACATTAAAAAAATCCATGATCTCGTATTGGCAGATCGCCGATTGAAGATTCGGGAGCTAGCTGAGACTGTAGGCATTTCAGAAGGAACAGTGCATCATATTCTTCACGAGGAACTCGGCATGAGAAAGCTGTCGGCGCGATAGGTGCCGCGTTTACTCACACCAGAAAACAAGCGCAACCGTGAGACCACATCGGAGACGTGTTTGGCGCTGTTTAAGCGGAATCCAGCGGAGTTTTTGCGTCGTTTTGTGACCGTCGATGAAACCTGGATCCACTGGTACACACCAGAGACCAAGGAGCAATCAAAACAATGGATCCAGACCGGGGAACGTGCTCCAAAGAAGGCGAAAACTGTAAAATCGCCCGGAAAAGTTATGGCCACCGTTTTCTGGGATTCACAAGGTGTGATCTACATCGATTACCTCGAGAAGGGTAAAACAATTACAGGGCTTTACTATGCCGATTTATTGGGCCAATTCGACGCCGAATTAAAGAAAAAACGACCCCATCTGGCGAAGAAAAAAAGTGCTGTTTCACCACGACAGCGCACCGGTTCACACGTCTGCCGTTGCCATGGCCAAATTGGTCGAATTACGCTACGAATTGCTGCCCCATCCACCGTATTCTCCAGATTTGGCCCCTTGTGACTTCTTTCTGTTTCCTAATCTGAAAAAATCACTCGCCGGGATTAGATATGGATCGAATGAGGAGGTAATCGCCGCCACGGAGGCCTATTTTGCAGAGTTTGACAAACTATTTTTCGGACGGGTTAAAAAGTTGGAGCATCGCTGGGCTAAGTGTATCGAACTAAAAGGAGACTATGTTGAAAAATAAATTGCCACTTTTCCAAAATTTTCGTTTACTTTTTGTAGGCTAAGTATTTATTAAATGACCCTCGTATAACCTAACCTAGGTCATGTTCTCTCCAAGTGCCAAATTTCACCCAAATCCGTTTATCTGTTTTAGTGTGAAAGCGTAACAAACAAACTCACAGTTTCGCATTTACAATATTAGTTAAGATTATTTATTGTACTTATGTTAAACAAATGAATAAATGACTTATAAAATATTAGCAACTTACTTCTGCTTCGCACAGTTTTTACGACTTGACAAAACATCGATTTCTTTATTATTATTATAAGTTCAATATTCATACACATAAAATTTTTTGTGCACTGGATTTTCAACGCTCTGTTGAGCGCTGAGAGTTGAAAATCCAACAGTGTGTTTTTTCAATGCGCTGGGACGAGAGTGCGCCCAACGCGTTGGATTTTCAACGCTCGGCCTAACGTCGAGAGTTGAAAATCCAGTGCGCGATAAAATCCTGCCGCGATTTTATTACGTCCGTGCGTACGTCGGCGTGATGGTGAAAACCGCACCAAAAAATGTTGAAAAGTTTGGAAGAACAACGCGGTCACACAGACACACGAAAAGCGACTTTAATTTGTAATTTGAATAGATTATTTTTAATTAGCGGGTGACGAACAATATTAACTTAACTACTTGTTTCAAACTGTGGCACTGAAAACGTTTTCTGTATATTCAGCTTTGCCCTCATATTTATTGATTATTCATAGTTAAAAATAACACTTAAAGGTGACGCACTAAACACACATAAACTACTTACAAAGTAAGTTACGTTCTGTTTATTTAAAAGAATGTAGATTACTCAGTTGGTTATACAATGTACCTCTTTTTCTTATTTTTACTCTTGACATTTTATGATGTGAACAGGCACAAAACAAAAATTGAAAGGTTAAAAATCTCTGTAGAAGTTGAGACATTTCTTTCATCTAGTTAATTAAAATTATTAAGAATCAACAATATCCTTATTAAGTTTCTAACTGATTTAGTTTTACTTTGCTGGTTATAGTTTATTTACTGTTAGAAGTGAGATAGGAAACACCGATTTCGATTTGAAACAGATTGCTAAGCCAAGCTTCATAACTTGGAAAAAAAAAATCTGCTCAACTACGTAAATAACGCAATGAATGTTGTTGAACTGTCAAAATAAAACAAATTAGGCAAAATTGTTTACGAAAATAAGTTACGCAATTAGGGTACTGGTGTCAGAGTTTTTATGCAGCCAATGGGCATCTGACTTGACTTGCTTGACTTTGTTATTAAATTTGTATAGGCAGCTCCTAAGCTGCAGTGTTAGATTGCAGTGAACGCATTATACCCCATAATAGACAATTGTCTGGACTGCTCTTAATTATTAAATCAACAGCATAGTATCTGCTAAAATCCTGTCCTAAGCTATCTATCCCTCCTCCAGTAACCTGTCCCGCGAAGAGGCACAGGAGCGTCTGATGGAAGCCGACGAGGATCGTGATGGCGCCGTGACGTGGCAAGAATACCTGCACGACGCCTTCGGAGTAGACTCTGAGGAAGATGTGGGGCCAGACGATGCTGGGGATTCGGGCCTGGTACGTATACCCTGGCTACTGTTACTGGGTCTAATGTGTTCTTATTATAAGGGCAAAATTTTAATAACTATAACTAGTTAAATTGGGATAACGGAAAGAGAATGATAATGAAACTATACTCCATTTGAAATAAGATTAGACATTTAAACAAACCTTTTTTACAGTCCGTTCAACCGATTTTTAGGGTTCCGTTATCAAATGGCAAAAAACGGAACCCTTATAGATTCGTCATGTCTGTCTGTCTGTCCGTCCGTATGTCACAGCCACTTTTTTCCGAAACTATAAGAGCTATGCTGTTGAAACTTGGTAAGTAGATGTATTCTGTGAACCGCGATTTTCACACAAAAATAGAAAAAAAACAAATAATTTTGTGGTTCCCCATACTTAGAACTGAAACTCAAAAAAAATTTTTTCATCTAACCCGTACGTGTAGGGTATCTATGGATAGGTCTTTAAAAATGATATTGAGGTTTCTAATATCATTTTTTTCTAAACTGAATAGTTTGTGCGAGAGACACTTCCAAAGTGGTAAAATGTGTGTAATAGTAAGAGAATCTTAAAACTAAAAAAAATATATGATGTACATTACCATGTAAGCTTCCACCGAAAATTGGTTTGAACGAGATCTAGCAAGTAGTTTTTTTTTAATACGTCATAAATCGTAAACCGCAATTTACCTTTCATTCAATGTTACTTGCTGCTACGGAACCCTTTATGGGCGAGTCCGATTCGCACTTGGCCGCTTTTATTTCTATACCATAGGCATTTATGGAAGGCATTAAAAGCAAAAAAGTGGTTACAAAACCAACTGTTTACTGCAGCTGCCATTTGTCATGCCACCGATGCAATAGAAGTAAAAAAAAAATCTTCAGATTTATTACAGTTATAATAGCAATCATGTAATTGCGTTTAATTAAAATAGGTTTTTATTTTCATTAATTTATTTATCTTTTGTATAGATTTTTTTCTATTTTGTGAATGTGAGAACGCTGTAGGCTTAGTGGACTGTAGATCTATTGACCATTGTCTATGTTGTTAAGTACTTGGTACTTACTGAAAGACCTACACTGTCCTCCCATACCTAGTAACACTGTTATTTGAAAGTATTGTAAAAGCCAATTATTTTTAAAAGAGTAACCATGGAGTTTCTTGCCGGTTCTTCTCCATAGGAAACGTCCAATTGGAACCGTGCACCTAGCTTCCGACGTTTCATAAGTGCTCATGTTGGTTTTTGTGAAATAAAATATTATGAATATTAAAATCGGTTGAACGGACTGTAAAAAAGGTTTATCTAAATGTCTAATCTTATTTCAAATGGAATATAGGTAAAGAAGCAACACTCACAGCCGCAGCATTAGGCAGTACTGCCTCCATACAAACGAACTGATATAATTGGGTACTACAACTAGGAACAAGCAAGCAATTATATGAATTCGTTTGAATAAAAGGGGTGAAAAGTGTATAGACGGAAAAACGGTGAAGGAAAACATCTTAAGGAAACCAGCATGCCTGAGAGATATTTCTCGACAGTATGTGAAGCCAAGTCAGAGGCCCATGGGCGGCTTTAAAACTCTGACACCAGGTTAGTCACTAACCACACGAAAACTACGTGTATAGACTAGTAAAATTTGTGAAGTTAAATCTTTTGTCATTGTCATGAGAACTGTGTCTTCAACAGATCAATTGAAAAGTTTAATTGGGGCTATAAATCTTTGTTCATTATTGTTATTAAAGTATACAGACTGTGATTAATTTATATGTTATAGCTACTTCAAGAGGAGAAGGCGATGTGGGCTGTAGCCGATGCCAACAGCGACGGTATCTTGGAACTGGAGGAGTTTCAGGTCAGTCCACATGCTACTCAAAATATTTGAGTCCATGCTAATCTTTATATTCATTTATTATTTTTGAAGTGAAAACTTATTTAGGCGCGTTGGGCATTTTTGAGATGGGAAAAAACAATTCAACTCGCGACACCGTTACCTCATTTTTATAAACGCGATTGTGCTCTTTATTTATATTATTACGTTACGGATCAATGTTCTATGCAAGTATTTTTACTTTAAAGGTTTTGGAAGTATTTTTTTTTTGTAAACGCCATTTTGCTCTTTATTTGGATGAGATTTCGGATCAATGTTCCATACAAGTATTTTTCTTCCACCAAGGCGATCTTGTTCAAGTTTTCACTTCTGTCGGCACTCCCGGAGTGACACTGTTTTTTTTTAAATTAAATTTACATACCCGTCAGCCAAGTTAACTTATTAATTTAGTCAGCTATTATTTCTCCTATGTGCCCCCATCTAAGCACGCGACGAATGAAGAGGGTGCCTTAAAAAAAATCGTTTGGAAACTTTCCAAATGCTTTTTTTTACACCTAAAACTAAATATTCAGTGTTACGGCGTTCATATGATCAATATTTTTGTGCATTACTGAGCGATATTTCATTTAGTACAGCAAAACTGCGAATATTTGTCAGCTGTTTGTGACGTTGTCAGATTTCTGAAGGCACTTAATGTACGCAGATACGGAAAAATGGACACACACGTTACTTATACGTCTGTGAAGTTCGAAAGTTTCGCTAATTAATTAATTAAAACAGGCCCTGTAAAACGATACTCTCGTTACCACCGGACGTCATCACCTCTGACCGACACCTTATCCCCAGGTGTTCACCAACCCTGAGGAGCATGCAGACATGCACCAGTTCCTCATCAACCAGACTTTGAGAGAGAAGGACACCAACAAGGACGGACGGATCGACTTCAACGAGTATATTGGCGAGAGAGGTAAGTGTGATAAAAGATTGATAGTGCAGTTACCCGCACGCCGCACGTCATATGGAGGAAAGAAATCTGGAGTAAACTCAAAATGATTGCAGTATACTTTAATAATTTTGAGTTTACTCCAATTTCTTCTACTTAATAAAAATCATAAATAAATTCATTGAGAGACAAAGCACAGCCTAAAACCGCATGGGACTACATGAAATTTTGCACACGATTTCCGTTCATAACGAAAAAAAATTACATTGTTTTTTTTTTAAATTCCAATATCAATTTCAACATAAAGGGGATGAAAGTTCGTCATTTTTGCTAACGCGAAACCCATCGGACGCACGGCTTATCATTACATTATTATAAAACAAAGTCCCCCGCCGCATCTGTCTGTCTGTCTGTTTGAACGCGATAAACTCAAAAACTACCGAACGGATTTTCAAACGGTTTTCACCAATGGACGGAGTAATTCATGCGGAAGATTTTGTGTAAATTGGCTGAAATTTGTCGATTATTGTCGAAGATGTCGGAAAAAATCATGCCGACTGGGAGCTTTATTGGCGTGCGCCGCGGAAATTGTTCATCTTACAAAGTTCAACAAAAAAGTCCGCGATGGCATATGTCTATCTTCTAAGAATGACCCACAGTAACCATTATTATCTTTCAGAATTTGATGTACTTTTCCGAAGCTTTTTTGACCTGTATTATATTGATCCTTATCCAACAAAATATTTTATTTAAATTGGGCATTTAATTTAGATTAAAATATGCCTTGACATCATATCATTTAAATGAATAGTTTAAAAAATATCCCAGTTTAAAAATTACGCGTAACTACATAATTATGGTTGACGACAACGCGGGCGCAGCGGTGTTAGTCAATGACATTTCCTCGGCTATAGGTATGTAATCCCGGTAGTACATTCCCGTGGGATAATTTCCGACCTCCACGCGGGCGAACCCCAGGGCAAAGGCTAGTTTCATATTTATATAAAACTAGCTTTTGCCCGCGGCTTCGCCCGCCTGGATGTCGAAAAATATCCCACGGGAATGTACTACCGAGATAAAAAGTATCCTATGTCCCAGGACATGGTCTTACCTGTGTGTCAAATTTCATCGAAAACCGTTCAGCCATTTAGACGTGAAAAGGTAACAGACACACAGAGTTTGTTTCGAATTTATAATGTCAGCACGGATAATATGAATAAATTATATTGAAAACCACGTGTCATTGTAATATTACAGATAATGTAATTGTGAAAAGATAGTTAATTGATTCAAACGTGACCTTGCGGAAATCCATTATAAAATATAATAGAGGTGGATATATTTAGTAACTTGTTCCGCTTAGCTATTTCTAAAGAATCATAAAAAACCCCTGAAAAAAATCGACACGTGTTTCACCTCTCAACGAGGCATCCTCAGGATGACGATAGACTAACTCGAACACGCCGTGCTCGAGTTCGCGACAAGTCTATCGTCTCTTTAGAAATAACTAAGCGGAACAGGTTACTAAATATATCCACCTCTATTGTATTTTATAATGTGAAATAATAATACTTAATATAAAAATCTAGGAATATGTGTTATTAACATGACGTTACAGATGTTAAAAACATATCAATTAAGACTCAGCCACACACCATCGAAACGCGATGTAGAATCGAAGCAATTGATTAGAAAACACTCGAAATTCAATTAAAAACACTAACAAATAAGACTCAATTTGTCCCTAACGAAATAAAATTACATGTCTTTCAGTAGGATAACTATTATTTAATTTCACGAATTTCAGCTTTAAGCACAAGTGTATTAAGTTGCGTTTTCCAAAAAAGAAAACACATTTCTTCTAAATGATAAGGTAACGCCCACCTCGCGGTTCAAATGTCGTTGTATATTTATAACGATGATAATAAATATATCTGTTATTTATCAATAATTAGCTTCCGCCAGCGTTTTCGCCCACGTTATATTTTTATAAATTATAGCCTATGTTACTTAGTGATAAATAAAATAACAACTGGTGAAAGAATTTTTTAAAATCGGTCCAGTAGTTTTGAGTTTATTCATTACAAACAAAAATACAAATATTTTCTCTTATAGATAGATAGACTAATTTCTGCCTGCCCGCGATTTCTTTCGCGTGAAATTATAGTACTATGCCTATAAGTATAACCTTGGCGCGAGTGCAAGCAATAAGTTGACAAACTTTTATCGCAATTGGATTAACGGTATGGCAGCTCATAAAATACGAACAAACATAGGTACAGTACGACACAACGTACGAGGGCGGTCCGATAAGTATTTAGCCTCACCGCCCGATTGAGCCACTATAGCAAGAGAAATTTACTATCGTGTAGTACATCCTCGTAGAGGCTACTGTTAAAATTTCAGCCGAATTTGACTTTTAGTTTTGTTTTGACCACGTGTGAAAGTGGGCGGGTCCGTGGATTTTAAAAAAAATTAAAAAGAGCAATATCGGTCAGTGATTTGATTCTTGTTTTTGGAAGGGAAATCGCGCAGCGAAATCTAAGAGCGCTTGGATGCTGTGTACGGTGATTCTTCTCCTTCAATGGCGACCGTCAAAAATTGGTTTAACGAGTTTCAACGTGGTCGCATGTCGGTTTTTGATGAGCCACGCCCAGGTGCCCCGAAAACGGCTGCCACGGAGGATAACGTGACAAAAGTCCACGATCTTGTATTGGCAGACCGCCGATTGAAGATGCGCGAGATAGCTGTCGGATGGGTGCCGCGTTTGCTCACTCCGGACAAGTGCAACCGTGAGACCACTTCAGGGCAGTGTTTGACGCTGTTTAAGCGCAATTCGAAGGAGTTTCTGTATCGTTTCGTGACCGTCGACGAAACATGCATCCACTGGTACACACCAAGGAACAGTCGAAACAGTGGACTTCACCCGGTGAACGTGCTCCAAAGAAGGTCAAGACTGTCCTATCGGCCGACAGGTGATGGCCACCGTTTTCTGGGATTCACAAGGTGTGATCTACATCGACTACCTGGAGAAGGGCAAAACGATCACAGGGCTCTACTATGCCGAATTATTGAGCCGATTCGACGCCGAATTGCAGAAAAAACGGCCCCATTTGGCGAAGAAGAAAGTGCTTTTCCACCATGATAATGCACCCGCTCACACCTCCGCCAACGCCATGGCCAAATTGATCGAATTAGGCTACAAATTGTTGCCCCATCCACCCTATTTGCCAGATTTGGCCCCATGCGACTTCTTTTTGTTTCCAAACTTGAAAAAGTCACTCGCCGGGCAGAAATTTGAGTCGAATGAGGAGAGCAGTGGTGGCCCAGTGGTGACTTACGAGTTGTAGGTCGTAGGTTCGAACCCAGACAGGCGCTTTAATTTGTGTAAATTATTTCATTACCACTGCTCTCAAAACGGTGAAGGAAAACATCGTGAGGAAACCGGCATGTCCTAGAACCGAAAATTCTAAGACATGTGACATCTACCAACCCGCACTGGGCCCGCGTGGTGGATTTCGGCCCACTCCCTCTCACAGAGAGGAGGCCTGTGTCCCAGCAGTGGGAACATTAATAGCCTGATGATGAGGAGGTTAGCGCCGCCACGGAGGCCTACTTTACAGACCTCCCGAAAACGTATTTTTTAGACGGATTAAAGAAGTTGGAGAATCGCTGGGTCAAGTGTAAAGAGCTAAAAGGAGACTATGTTGAGAAATAAATCGCTACTTTTCCAAAATATTCGTTTTTATTTTGTAGGCTAAGTATTTATCGGACCACGCTCGTAGATGTAGCATAAATTTGAATATTTGCATTGACTCATTTCAGTTTTACGAACGTATTTGGTAATATGAGTTTACAATTTATTGCGTTTGCGTAAAGTAGTAATAAAGATTGGTGGTTTTGAAGGCGCACTCAGTTTGGATGGTGATCGGTTTTACGAATTTTGCCGATACTACATCTAAGTTGTGTCGTACTGTACATTGAATTTTATAAATCAGAAGAAGATATTATGCTTTATTTAGTTCCTTGCGATTACTTTAGACAGAATTTGTAAAGTATACATTTTATTTAGGTATGCCGCGACCTCTAATCTCTAATCGTAGTGAATTTGCCCCATAGATTAGTCCACAATATTGCCAATATAACATTCCCTAATTGTATTCCATAGCGAATTAGCTGTGAATTTGTAATGTAATGCACTCAAAATCAATTGTGTAGTTTACAAGAATTAAGCGGTCACACATTCAGACACGGAAAGCGACTTTGTTTTATACTTTTTTTTTTATCCACTAAGGGGAAGCTCTTGGCCTGCATCTCACCTGATGGTAAGTGATGATCAGGCCGAAGGTGGAAGCGAGCTTCACCCGGAATCCTCGACCACAGAGGAATGGCTATCTTACCGCTAACTGCCGAAACACAACAATGTTAACACATTGTTGCTATGGCGACAGACTTAGATAAGATGGTGGTAACCAGCACGCGTAGCATGACGCTTTCTATCTCTACGAAGAATAGACATAGCTCTTTCTATACAAAGTGACGTTTCGTTTCTTCATTTTTGACATCGCACCGTAGAAATCTTTCTACAATCTGTCATTTTGCCTATCGTTTCTAACGATCTTTGTCTAGGTCCTTTTTCATGTAGACTATTTCAGAAGAAACTTTTCTATCCCAAACTGTCAAAATCACTAAGGTAGTGAAGACAATTTGATTTTGTAATCCCCATGCTAAAGATAGTGGAAAACTTTTTACTCGACGGCCACAAAGTTTACACGGTTATCTAAAAATTTTAAAAATTTGGTTGTCTAACTAATTCTGACTATTTGTAATCGGATTAAAAAGGTGTGGAATAAAATATGAACTCAAATTCACACCAACACCTCGAATTCAGGTGCAAAAACAGTACTGTCTCTTTTTTTTTCTTTTGCTTATATCTCGAAAATGGCGTGTCCAATCGCAAAAATAATGAAAATTTCGACCCCCCTTTATAAAACCCTTAAACCCCTAAGACTCAACACGTAGGTAATCATTTTTCTTATTTTCCATACAAAAAGTGAAAAATTCCATAAAAAATACTGTACCTAGTTTTTTTTCTTCCAAAATACAATATTTTGACACTCTTGAGATTTTTTTCTGTAGTTGACGTGACTTTATATCAATAAAAATTGAGAATCATACAGAAAAAAAAACCTGTGACAAAACAAAGAATTCTGAATCGAAAGAATTTCGTAAAAAGTGCAGTTGAGTCTTTCTACTTTCCTGCCGTCCTGTCTACACGGAACGTCATTTTTGTCTATTCTTCCGTCGACAAAACTCGTTTCTACGGTGGTCATGCTACGCGTGCAGGGGGACTTAGAACAAACCCTACCTCCAACCAAACCGAGCAGAAAATTTTGCCCCCACTGAGAATCGAACCCGGCCAGACCTCTGGGTCGAGACAGGTGGTCCAACCACTGGACCACAGAGGCGGTTAAAACGTCTGTAAAGTTAAGTATCGACTGGGTGTGTATCGACTGGGTGTGTATAATATAGAGATGCCGTGAATAGTTGTTATAGCGAATAGTCGAATACCGATTAATCGCCATTCCCTATGGCGAATAGTCAAATACTCGACATAAAAAGGAATATATAAAAAAAATTATTCATTCTCAAATAATATAGTTGTTTATTTATTTGCTGGGGCGGGTTTGATTTATGAAAAGAAGCGCGACTTGATCCCAATCGTGCAGAAAAACTTGTTTTTCTGCTCCACAATCTGCCCGTTGTGGCAAACTTCAACATGACTGGTTTTGGCAAACTTTTTATATTAATGGTAATAATACTAAGTGTGTTTTGTTATTAAAGATTAATAAAAGTTTAATTATTTTTAAGTCTATAGTTTTTCTGTTCATAATTCGGTATCCGAAGAATAAAAAAAAAAAAAACGAGTAATGCCGAATACCGAATAATGGCGAGTATTCGCGGCATCTTTAGTATAATAATATTATCGTTCGACGTGAAAAACTCACCTATTCATCAACTTATGCTGTTGCAGATCTGCTTGCATAAATTTCTTTACAAAAAATAAATTTAAATTAAAATAATTTATGGGCAAACAATATGTAGATGTTTTACATTCATGTAACGATAGTACACCACTGTGGTACATAAACACAAAAACCCAATAAAACTAATAATTAAGAACAAGCAATAATATTCCTTATCTCAGTTCTTAATTATATTTTTTTTGCGGTTTTTCTTTGTTTGCACTAATATTATAAAGAGAAAAGATTTGTATTTTTGTTTGTAATGAAGAAACTCAAAAACTGCAGGACCGATTAAAATAATTATTTCATCAGTAGAATGTTTTATTACCACTGAGTAACATAGGCCTTAATTTATAATGAAAACCACGCGGGCGAACCCGCTGGCGGAAGCTAGTTCTTAATATTTCCATTGCATTTGTTTCCTTTATTTGTTGTTTGTATACATATTATGGAGTAAATAAATAACAAGTTCTCTTTGTTTTTAAGCATACGAATAAGCAAAACACAAAGACGCATGCGCATGTATTGTGTAAACATAGGCGTCACTGGTGCCGATTCCCTTGTTCACAAACTAAACTAAATTAAGTTCAGTGCATCTTTTTCTAACTATTTCATTAAGAAAAGGACAGAAGATACATTTTAGTTTAGTCCTGTCAAATTAATCAGCGCTTGACGTAAATTTACGTAATTTTAGTAGGCAAGTTTTTAATCACGTCTAAACTTGTATGGAGTAGTGACAGGCGCTGATTAATTTGACAGGACTAAACTAAAATTTATCTTCTGTCCTTTTCTTAATGAAATAGAAAGAAAAAGATGCACTGAACTTAAATTTAGTTTAGTTTGTGAACAAGAGAATCGGCACCACTGTTTCATTAGCTCATTTGCTCGGTTGCTCCTAGCAACTATTGTAAGGAGACTCGCTTGTCGAACAATACCATCGGGCCGTAAATGTGAGAAATATTTGGCAGTCGACTAAGGTCTATTTGTCACCTTGTTTCCAATTGATGTTATTTCCACTTAAACAAACATCAACTTAATGCTAGAGTAAATAAAGTTGATTTTAGACTGACTAGTACTGTTGAAAAAGTCAAGAAATATGAAGTTGTAGCGCAAACTGAACCTTAGGCATTACAGTTGTTTTTCCTAAAACTCGTGTTTGTTTACATGTTTGGCAAATAAATTCTATTCGCCATATTACAAAAGGAGTCCTAACGTTAAACTCAAAGCATTTATTTCAAATAAACCAATTACAGGTGCTTTTGAATTGTCAAGGGGTTGGTCAGTCAGAAAGATGAAGCTAGTTGCCCATTCCAAAGCGTAGTAGGTACCCTATGGAGAAGAACGGGCAAGAAACTCCACGGACACTTTTAAATCAAAATATTTGGTTACATCATTCGTTTTGAAATTATACATGTGAGAACAATGTAGAAAGACGTGCACTTTAAGGGCGCGTTTGCAAATCGGACAAAATTATGCTGTTTTTCGGTACATTTTGTGACAAAACTAAACCGAATCAAATATAACGAATAACTACCACATATAGATTGGTTCTTCGTCTTCAAAGATAAGTAATTTTTTTGTTCAAAATAATAGTTTTTTGTATTGTAAAAACGATCTTCCGTTAGCATTTTCCACAAAATTAACGAAATCGGGTTGAGTTTCGGTACATTTTTTGTTCTATAATCAACCTAATTTAGGATTTCTAAAAATACTGTAAGTAGGCACACATATTCAATTCTAAAGATAAGCAAAAAAATTGAAAAAATGAAAACCGAAACTAACTTTTTCACATATTTTGCTATTACGGATGAATCTTAACTGAATGGTATTAAGGGTTATTTTATTTTTGGTTCCCGTTTTGATTTATTGTATACATTTGGAAAGAAATCTCAGTCTGCGCTCGGCCGTTGTCGTGAGTGGACCCTGTATTGCCTTTCTGCAGCGGCTCGTGTGGAAAAGATCGCTGTACAAATTAGAGATGATGAATATAACCATCAACCATTAAATTTAACTAATATTTAAAATTAACCATGATATTCAATAAATAAAATTAACATTAACGAATAAAAATATCATATCAACTTCTTCGGCGCAAAATTGGCAAGGACGAATATTTGTCTGTCTCGCTCGAACAACGCGCTGTCTCTCGCTCGTTCGGGTTGACCTTCGGAGCGGCAACGCAGTGTCGTCAGTGTCGTAGAAATATTTATTCTGTTACGTGCATTCAATTGTATGTTCTATCTTTGTTACGTTAAAACACATTTACTGTTGGGGATATTTTATTCTAAAGAAAGTTGTTGATATTTTTAACCAATATTTCGGTCGGTTAATGGTTGATTTTTGATATAAGTTTATTTTATTAGTTAGTTTTGATATTTTACTCAAATAACAAAGTCGCGTCGTTGCGTTGTTGTTTTTTTTTTTGTTTTACAAAATGCCGAGACGAAATAATGATGATGTTCATTGATTGTCTATTAGACAATCAATGAACTTTTAAATACGCCTAGCACTTGTTAAAAGTATTCGATTATCTAATCGAGATAAACGCTAGTCAGTCCTAAGCCTGTTAAAGTATGAAGGGAAGTTTAACTTAACAATTTCAACATGCATTAGTTAATAGAATATTCAACTTTTCAACATGTTGCAGATACTTGAATAAAAATATTAACTAATATTTTCAACCAATAAAAATATCGATATTTTTATTTAACCATTAACCAATAAACAATTTCAACCAATATTCTCATCTCTAGTACAAATACAAAATATTCGATAATCCAAATTTGATACTTGATACGGTAAGATAATTTTATGATCTCAGATTTTGATTCTAATATTTTATTTCGGTAAAAGTAGGTAAGGTTTATACATAAATGCCTATTCGTCTAGGACTTTATGAAATGACCTGAAGGTGTACTTTGATGACTGCTACTGGAACTCCTCGAGGAACAGAACTAGGTGTGCCGAGTTTGGGTTATTTTTGTTAGTTATGATAAGACCATACCTCTGGACCTGATGGAGTGACCTGAAGGTGTACTTCGGTGACTGCTAGTGGAATTCCCCGACGAGTAGAACTAGGTGTGCCGAGTTTGGGCTCGTTTTGTTAGTTATGATGAGACCTTACCTCTGGACCTGATGGAGTGACCTGAAGGTGTACTTCGGTGACTACTAGTGAAACTCCCCGACGATTAGAACTAGGTGTGCCGAGTTTGGGTTCTTTTTGTTAGTCATGATGAGACCTTACCTCCGGACCTGATGGAGTGACCTGAAAGTGTACTTCTGTGACTGCTACTGGATCTCCTAGACTACTAGAACTAGATGTGCCGAGTTGGGGCTCGTTTTGTTAGTTATGATGAGACTTTACCTCCGGACCTGATGGAGTGACCTGAAGGTGTACTTCGGTGACTACTAATGGATCTCCTCGACGAGTAGAACTAGGTGTGCCGAGTTTGGGCTCGTTTTGTTAGTTATGATGAGACCTTACCTCCGAACCTGATGAAGTGACCTGAAGGTGTACTTCGGTCACTACTAATGGATCTCCTCGACTACTAGAACTAGGTGTGCCGAGTTTGGGCTCGTTTTGTTAGTTATGATGAGACCTTACCTCCGGACCTGATGAAGTGACCTGAAGGTGTACTTCAGGCAGTACTAATGGATCTCCTCGACTACTAGAACTAGGTGTGCCGAGTTTGGGCTCGTTTTGTTAGTTATGATGAGACCTTACCTCCGGACTCGATGGAGGGACCTGAAGGTGTACTTCGGTGACTGCTAGTGGAACTCCCCGACGATTAGAACTAGGTGTGCCGAGTTTGGGCTCGTTTTGTTAGTTATGATGAGACCTTACCTCCGGACCTGATGAAGTGACCTGAAGGTGTACTTCGGTCACTACTAATGGATCTCCTCGACTACTAGAACTAGGTGTGCCGAGTTTGGGTTCTTTTTGTTAGTCATGATGAGACCTTACCTCCGGACCTGATGGAGTGACCTGAAGGTGTACTTCGGTGACTGCTAGTGGAACTCCCCGACGAGTAGAACTAGGTGTGCCGAGTTTGGGCTCGTTTTGTTAGTTATGATGAGACCTTACCTCCGGACCTGATGAAGTGACCTGAAGGTGTACTTCGGTCACTACTAATGGATCTCCTCGACTACTAGAACTAGGTGTGCCGAGTTTGGGCTCGTTTTGTTAGTCATGATGAGACCTTACCTCCGGACCTGATGGAGTGACCTGAAGGTGTACTTCGGTAACTGCTACTGGATCTCCTAGACTACTAGAACTAGGTGTGCCGAGTTTGGGCTCGTTTTGTTTGTTATGATGAGACCTTACCTCCGGGCCTGATGATGGAGTGATCTGAAGGTGTACTTCGGTGACTGCTAGTGGAACTCCCCAACGACTAGAACTAGGTGTGCCGAGTTTGGGCTCGTTTTGTTAGTCATGATGAGACCTTACCTCCGGACCTGATGGAGTGACCTGAAGGTGTACTTACCTAAAGCTGCTAAAGTCGCAGGCACGACAGATAGGAAAGTAGTTTTACAGCTCTATATAATTTACACGAAAATCAAAACAAAACAACAGTAAAGTATTTAGTTCTGAATTCAAATTTTTAAACAAGATAAATCTAATAATTGATGGACATGGAAATTTTATTCGGAAATGCGATGATTCCCGAGGGATTTTAAGAAAATATAAATACTGTAATTTCTTTGCCTGGAAATAACTTTGTCCCATTATGTGGAGGTATACCTACTGATACTATACCTTCTATACAACGTGCCGGTACAATAGCCACATTAATTTAACACACAGGTTGGGCTAGTGGTCAGTAATCTTAAGAATTATAATAAATAAAATAATTCCTGAATTGAAAATAAAATTTTCAAACACTCGCCGACTTAGGGCTCTCTCTTTCCTTCATTTCGCCTACTCTTTGCACGATACTCGTTTTAATTTAATTGATAAAATGTTATGATCCGTGATCGCGGCCAACGACTTTTGCGGTACAGTTTTTTTAAGTACAGGTTGTTCCAAGATGTTATTTTTTTAATTTTTTTTATAATAATGAATAATAACGTTTAATGAAATTAAAATATCTTCATAAATTGAAACGCGTAACCGTTATAATGTATGTTAAATTAATGTCGCCATTAAAGCGGAAAGCTGTTTAATAAAAAAATATTCGTGATAAGCGCAACACTTGAGGACGGCTGGACCGATTTGGCAAATTGTTGTTATAAAATTTTCGTAATAGTCCGTAATCAAGTTCTTACGGAAAGAAAATATTGTAAAGTTGCTGGAAAAATTTGAATATTCGGGAAAACTGAAAGTGCATTTTCTTATAGGAATTTTGTACGAATTATTCAAATTTGAACAGGACAATGTCAGTCAGGTCAGCTGGTTTTAAATAAAATACAATGCGATTCGATTATTCAATCGGCGACACATATCAGTTGCCTCTATTATAATTTATTATTATTCCAATCCAAGTGTGTGGAACAGAACACTGATAGATCTGATCTGATTGGTCTGATTAAGCCAATTATACGGTTCTATCTCGTTTAGCAGTTGACACACTTTTGGTGGCACGCATATTGTACTTGCATTGATTGATGTACTGTACTTAAATGTATTTGAATACGAACTCCAATGAATTGAGAAATTTAAAAGTGTCCGTGGAGTTTCTTGCTCGTTCTTCATAGGAACCTACTACGCTTTGGAATGGGCTAGCTTCATCTTTCCGCCTGACCGACTCCTTGAAAATTTAAAAGTAGTAACATACTTACCTGAAAATGGTTTAATTGAAATAAATGGTTTGAGTTTGAATGCTCATTCTTTTCTTACTTATTATACAGGATTATTTTAAATTGGGAGGTCAACAACCGCTGTTAGTGTTGTTAATTGAAGTATGAGTTGCGAAAAACTGTTTTCTATTGTTTTATCGTGTTCAGATATCGCTACCCATCACGTCTGTGAAGTTCACACAAAAAGAAAAACAGATTTTGTAAACTGATATTTCAAGTGACTAACAATAGACCACACAAAAAAAGGATGAGGAGCTTCCGAAAAAAAAAAATAACTTCCGAAAAAAAATACAAAGTTTCCGAAAAATCAATACAAAATTTAGTGACAGAAACGAATCGCTGCAAAACCGTCTCCACGTAGTCTTGTCTGCCCTACCACTTTTTTTTTTTTTTTTTTTTTTTTTTTTTTTTTTTTTTTTTTTTTTTTTTTTTTTTTTTTTTTTTTTTTTTTTTTTTTTTGGGTGTGAAATTATCAAATAAGTTCTCCCGCTCTGGGTGGAGCGGGAGGGCGTGTCAGACTCTTACTGACTAAAACCCACCCGTGTTCCTTCTGTTGCCGGGGGCCGCGATGTCCCAAGGCATTGGCCCTAGCGGACCCCGTCAATTCTGCTGACATCTCTTTGAGGCGCGCGTGGAACACAACGCGCCGTCGACCCGGGCTTGGTCCTTATCGGAGGGCGAGCTACCCATTGCTCACCGTCCGCAAGCCCGCGCCTACGGTGGCCGGAAATCGGCTCGCGATTCCCGCCCCGGGCGTCTCCTCCTGCGGCGGTTAGGGGCGTGAGGGCGCGAAATTTGCCTCTCCCTCACGCGTTCCGCCTCCTCCTTCGCGAGCATTACCGCTTCGCAGAAGGAGGTGACGGCCTGCCATTTCCTCTCGCTCCGTACCATGGCCTGAACCAGGGCCGGACGCGAGAGATCACCGCCGCCGATCGCCTCTACGAGGACACGGCGTTGCTCCGCCCAAGCCGGGCAGACCTCCACCGTATGCTCCACCGTGTCCTCAGGCCGATCCACACAATGGTGACACCCGGGTGTTTCCTCCCGCCTTATCCTAAACAGGAACCTCCCGAAGCAGCCGTGTCCGGTGAGGACCTGCGTCAGGCGGAAGGTGAGGACGCCGTGGCGTCTCTCAAGCCACTCCTCAAAGAGGGGTCTTATCGCCGCAATTGTGGCGTGCCCAGTCTGCCCTACCCCTAGAGTGTAATTTAAGCTCGCGTGGGACCGTCGGAGCCTCGCAGCACCGGAGCCGTGACAGAAACCATGCCTGCTGCATATTGCATGCTCGCTTGCATGCTGCATGCATGGTGTTTGCTTGTTTGAAAAATATTACGTCAGCAAATTCTGTATTGATTTTTCGGAATTTTCAGTATTTTATTCGGTCGTTTCTTTATTTGTATTCGCATACAAGCTGTCGGAAAATTAGTATTTATAGCAGTAAATTTCATATTTTGAGTATGCACATATTAAAAAAAAAAACCGGGGCCCAAAAAAAATCACCAAATAAATATTTTTTTGTTTTATCATGTTTAGATAACCCATCGCGTCTGCGGAGTTTGACTAGCCAATTTAAAATAACCCTGTATAACGCCAAGTTTTTCCTTATGAGATGAGAGACACAGAAAGTAAACGAAAGTAAATTAACGTGGTAATTCGCTTATCCCAACAGGTAACCAGCAGGACAAAACCTGGCTGATATCGGAGAAGGACAAGTTCGACAACGACCTGGATCTTAACAAGGACGGGGTCATCGACCTCGCAGAAATACACACCTGGATCATACCTAACAATGAGTAAGTGTATTCATTACTACTTTGAATCGAATTATTCTTGAGTATTGCGTTTATTGGTATTACAGCAGAAAAACACACCTAATTGAATAGGCATTCTTTAGGTGCACATAATCAAGTCGTGATAAAATAAAAATAAATAAATCATTTACTTTGGACCAAACACTTGTTAACATTTTATAAACCTGCCAAACTGCGTGTCAGTTCTCAGTTTGTCGGCAGGATTAGCGCTCGTCTTAACACATTTGGTAATTAATCTAATTAAACATCAGTAGGTAGATACAAATAGTATAAGGACGGTGAGAATATTTTTGTTTAATAGAATTAATTAATTATTATCACATGTTGCGACTATTTCATTGAAAAGTTCCGCTTTTAATTTATTGAACAGTGTAGGGGTCAAATACGTATTAGTTCTTTGGCCCAGTGGTTAAGGCCTCACCTCTCATGCACGAGGTTGAGGGTTCAAAACCAGGCCAAATGTCAATGTGACAAATGTATTATTTTGAGTTATTTTGGACATCGGTGAAGGATATTTTCATCGGTTATTTTCTTGATCTCGCAACCGCACACAGGTACAGGCACAGATTATTACAGATGGTCCACTCCTCAAAATCATTTAATTTAAAAGCAACTCTTGATATGACACAATAAAGTGCAATTCAGGTCGCGCATCGCTAACTACCTACAGTTATATTCACCTATAAGGTGCCTCTCTATCGCGTAACTCTTACATCTTCTGACTATGTTACGCTCACTGAATTGGCCCGACAAGTCGAGTGCGCCTTCTGTATTATTCTGTAGTACAATTTTGTATTATTCTGTGGTAAAATTTCGCACCATTAAGGATCGTTTGGTTCCATGCATTAAATATTTATTTCTAGTCAATTTGAATTTGTTTGTTGTATAGCCATATGATTTTGTTCGCTAGTAGTACATCTTATTAAATATGTACACACGGCTACACATCAAGCTATAGTTGTCCAGTGTAAGCTGACCTCGCATTGTATGGAAATCATATACAATGCGAGATCAGCTTAAACTGGACAACTATAGCTTGATGTGTAGCCGTGCGTACGTGTAGTACACAGTTAATTTATTATTACACGCCGTAATTCAGCGACGTATTGCTACCTGCATATTGTTTTAATACGTTCATTTTTTATGTTAAAATTATTACAGAACAAGGTACGTAACACTTTACCGTCTATCGATAGGTAACTACAATGTCAAAAACTTTTTGAGCTAATAACTAAAATGTAGGTATAAATATTATGATCTTATTTTCTTTCTTTATATTAAATTTGCTTCTCCACGTAAAATTTCTTTTTTTTTTGTCACAAAGTATATCCTATGACTCGGCAATACTGTAACTACACATTACTGAATGAATTTTTGGAATCGAATCAGTAGTTCCGAAGATTACCCCATAAATAAAAACTCAAAAATTTTTGCTCTTCATAATGTTATTATTATAGTATAGATTCAGTCAAGGTATAGAGGTACGAAGTACAGGGTGAAAACTTCCACATCCCCACATAGAAAAGGGAGGATCTTCCGACCAGACGGGTGTTATATCTGCTGGGCTACTGCCCGACGGTTGTTGCCTTGTTTTTGTATTATTAATTGCGCGGATAAATCTGCTTGCGCGATGTAGAATTTGCCTGAGATCAGACGTCAAATGCAGTTCGTATGTGGCGTTATAGAAGCCGCCACAAAGATGGCTTTTTCAACACCAAAGTGCAAAGAACAAGAGGATTTTATGATTATCTTATTAGTCTAAAAACCTCGGTTTTCATAACATCACGCTTAATTTCCCCGAAGGGTTAGGCAGAGGTGTACCAATAGTAGGTACCCACATTTCGCCAGTTATGTTAAATCACTGTGGAAAACCTCTTCAATCATTCTTATCAGCTCGATATTCCAATAAGTGGAACGTTGTTGTAGCTATTAAACACCACTTACCGAATCCAATTGCATTAGTGCTCAGAATTACATACTAGAATTTTATCACTATGCTACAGCACTTTTTCCTATCAATACTCACTAGGCAATAATACTGAAAATACACCGGGATAATAGGGATGACGAAAAAAAATTAAACACATTTTTTTATTTTTTTACGTAATCAAAAGATCATAATCAAATCAAACTTTATTTGTGAACATAGGGGTACAAAAAGGTCTTAAAAATATACATTTTAGCGTGATCTCAATGTTCTACCAATGCAATTGGTATACAAATAATTTGTTATATAATTTTAATAGGTACTTATAACATGCAATGATAATAATCAAAAGAATTAATTAAGATTAAATAGGTAAATGATGTCAAAAGTCTTAAGTCAGTTTCTAATATATTAGTAGATAAATGTCAAAAAATAAAATAAAATGTCAGTAGCCGTTAATTTATATTATCATTTAAAAAATCTTCTATGGAGTAATAGGTCTTCTCTACTAGAAATAAAAATAATTTACTTTTAAATTGGCCAACATTTTCTACACTTCTTATGCATGCATAAACATTGAAAACATTGTAAATATTTAATCCAAGAAATTTTGTCACATTGGTCTCATTAATAATTTTGTCACTATATCTAATATTTAATACTAAGTTATGATTTGGTCTTTGTTGGAATTTCATGATTACTGTCTTGTCTAAGTTTATTATTAAATTATTATTTTGCAGCCAATCTACAATCGATTTTATGTTAGAATTAATTTCCGCCTCTAAGGTGCTTAATTCGTCACAGTTAAAAAGTTAAGTGTTATCGTCTGCAAACATTGTCATTGGGTAAGTCGATGCTGTTGGAATAATATAGATAATGAATAGGGGCGGCCCAAGTACACTGCCCTGTGGGACTCCATATGATACAGTCCTTTGGCTAGATTTATACGTTATTTCGTTTTTTTTACATATTCTAACTATTGTTATTTGCTGCCAATTACGAAGATAAGATTCGATTAAATTAGATATGTTTCCTCTTATTCCGTATGCATTAAGTTTATGTATAAGTATGTTATGGTCAACACGGTCAAAAGCTTTTGACGTTCCTTTTGAAGATTACGGCGATACCACTGAGTTAAAATGTGCCATGACGTCACGAGTATGTAGATTTTATACTTGCGACATGACGTAGCGACCCCACTCCCCAGCTTTAATGCGTTTTATCTAAGTTTTATTTTTATCAACAACTTTAATGCGTTTTATTTATGTTTTAAAAGAGTAACGGTAGAGTTTCTTGCCCATTCTTCTCCATACGAAAACTACCTTTTGGAAGGGGTGACTAGAATCCATTCTATTATTTTGTAAATTTTGACAAAAAATTTGCCATACATGGGCCTATTTGAAATAAATGATTTGAGTTTGACTTTGCAAAAAATACGTGTCTAATATTTTTTTATTATCTGTATATTTTTTTTTTTTACCCATGCTTCAACCCTATTGCGTAACACACTGTAGCAATGGCTTTCATTTTGACAGTTCAATAACATTCATTGCGTTATTTACGTTGTTGAGCACACAAATTTTAGAAAAAACCTGCTATTCCTTACATTTATGTTTGCAGGAACAGCTGATTTTTTTAGCGATTTCGGGGTTGGTCCCATAGTGAAAGTTGTTCAAAATGATGAGTACAATGACCCTTTAAGAGGATGCCCATGAATTCAATTTCACCCTGTAGATAAATATAGTTTATATACTTTCTATTTCTATATTTTTATCTTTCGCGTCTTCCTCATTAAACTCACTTCTTCATTCCAGTGAAATAGCAGATGAAGAAGTAGACCACCTGTTCGCGTCAGCAGATGACGATCACAACGACCTGCTGACGTTCGCGGAGATCCTGCTGCACCACGACGTGTTCGTCGGCAGCGAGGCCACGGACTACGGCAACGACCTCATGGGCGACCACTTCGATGACGAGCTCTGAAAACTCGGCTTGTTGTTCCTTTACTTCGGCATCACCGTACGTTGAAACATCTGGTTGAAACACCCTACAGGAGCATGCATTCTAAAAGTTGCCAAAGTCGCAAAGAGCTGTCAAATATTTACTTGTTTTTATTAATATTACTGTATAGAAATATGAAATATCACTCTACAGTGCATTAAATTATTAAATAGTAATTGTAGGTAATTGCTTTTAACATCTAAAACGAAATATTCAGTGTTACGATATTAAATTATTGCTTTCTATCTATATATATAAAAAAAAACAATTGCCGTGCCAGTCGAGCAATTTGAATATTATTTTTATATTTTTTTGCCTCTATACTAGGGTAGTTTTGGAAAAAAGAAAATTAGGAAAAATCCAAAGGAACAGCCGAAAAATCTAAATTTTGTCTTATGTGATACGAAGTTCACCGGGACATATAGTAATCAATATTTTTGTGCACTACAGAACGATATTTCCAAATTAATCAAAACAGGATGTAAGGATCGTAGCAGGCGGTGTTCTGTGGTTTCTGCCAAACTCATGTGAAGGACGCACGGGTTTATATATGTATATAATCAAAACAGGTTAGTATTTGACAGCTCGTTGCCAACTTTTAGAATGCACAGTCTTAACTCAGACAGTGCCTGAGCAGCTCAGTTAAACGGTAGGCCTGTATTATGATTACTTATTTCACTGTAAAGATTTCGCGGGGGTAATAACATCTAGGAAAGATGATCATGTTCCCATTCCTGGGACTCAGGCCTCTCTAGGTAACACCATCGGAATGTATGTCTTTTTACCTGACTACTAAGTTAGGTTATATATCTATCATAAGTAGGGCGTGGTCAGTCAATTCACTGAGCTTATTTTGTCAAATCATGGAGAGTAAAGGCATTTTGTGTATTCTCAAAATCAAGTGATCAAGTACTTATTGTCATCGTTAAGATTAAACTATTACTTGAGCAGATACCAAAATGGTGTGGTTCCCAGGTCGAGCAGTGTTACTGAGTTTTTTCGTCAGGAACTTCAGTAGCAGCCTGGAGTCTGGATGTGGGCCTGGTTGATGGCAATAGGAATGCTCCCTATTACATGGGACTTGGCAGAATGTGGGTGTAATATTAGGTACACCTCTGCATGTGTGGGAGAAATTTTCGTCCTGTCTTGCGAAGCGAAGGCTATTATAGTGAAATGTTGATTTTGTTCGATCATAATTCTATTAACCGTACTGTTTGATAGCTCATGTATGTAAAGGACACTCTTGATCAGGCGGTTGTTACGCCTGGGTCTCAGGTTTAAAAAGTTGGGTGGTACTATCCACCCAACTTTTTGCGGAGTTTACGCACAATATACTTAATAGCCAATAAGACTTCTGCCATTCTCGAGGGAATGGGGGAAATGTACTTTAATACACATCATGTTCAATAGTACTAACAAACCAAGTTAATTAGACGATCGTTAAGCTGATATTAGACGCTTCAGTTAATGTTCACTTTTGTCTTCATTTGGCATCTTTCACTCGAAATAAAACATCTGGACACACTGAATCAAAAGTGAAAAGTAATTCATTAGTGAACCGATTCAACGATGTTGGAATTCGGTACACGGCATCTTTCATTCGTCTACTAAAGACGAAAAATGAAAGGAGCAGATGAACGTTCATTCCTATATAATTTCGTCAGTGTCGTGTGAACGTAGAATAACACAAAAATTAACCTTCAGTTGAGCACAGAATAGTACAGAAGGCGCACTCCGCATTTTAGATATGAAGCTACGCGGCGGACTCGTCTTGTCGGGCCAATTCAGTGAGCATAACGTAGAAGATATAAAGAGTTACGTGATAGAAAGAGAGGCAACTTCTAGGTGAATAACTGTAGGTAATTAGCGCTGTGCGACCTAAATTGCACTTTATTGTGTCGTCGCAAGAGTCGCTTTTTATTTAAATGATTTTGCGGAATGAACCATCTGTACTAAGTGTGACTTGAGTGAAGCGTCTAATATCACCTAATATTTGACGCCATCGCGGAATCGGTTGGGCCGAATTGACATCCAGTTGTCTTGGTCGAATAGTTTATTGTCTTTGTAAACAGTTCACTAAAAATTAGTGATAGTTTGCCCGAATGGTCGTCACGTCACATCGTCGGTGACCAAAGTTTTTTTACCTCCAAGTAATAGACCAAGTAACACTGTTTATTTACTATTAAATGCTGGTATATGCTTGTTAAACTAAAGAACGATTGTAGTCTGATTGTGAACCCTGTTTTAAATAATATTGTGTATAAAATATTATGTAAATGACCTATTTTTCGATATTTCATCGTTTCGTCAGACGTGTCATGTAAGAACTAAATAAAATTATTAATTAATTGCTATTTAAATGTAATTTTAATTTTACATTACGGCCTAATTTTAATACTGCTTTTTGGTGCTCGTAAAGTATTCTTTCTCATTTACTTAAATTTAATGAAGTATAAATTAATAATGTAAGGCAGATATCGCACGTTGAGATGTAATCACTTTAAAACAGTAAATTATATTGTATTTTAAACTACAACTAGCGCTATTTTTCCATTGGCGGAAACAAACAGAACTACTTAAGTACCAACTTTAGTGTTGCCATGAGACGAACCATTGTAAAAAATGTAAATGGTAACTTCTCCAATATTGTACAAAGGTATTCAATTATATCGAATAGATTAATTACGTTTATATTATTCTGCAAATAATATGCATTATGTAATTCAATACATAGACTAGTCATAAAATATTAATATATTTTAAGATATGCATTTTCATGGATAAACATTGTTTAAAAAGTTTGCAGCCGTATTAGAACATGTATTATAGTGTGATTTATATTAATTAAGATTAACACAAGCAATTAAATTTATGTCAAGGAATGCTTATTAAACAATGTTTATAAATTAAATCTTTTATTTCTCTTGAAAAGGAATCTCTGAATTTACAGTAATAACATGCCAATATTATTTAACTTTTTTAATGTTGCTGCAAAAAATGAGTTCCGCTAGCTAGATCATGTTGGCTCCAACTCTTCATCCATACACATTCGTTGGTCTGCTCTGTCCTATGATGAATTTTTAATGTTTATCTGTAATATTTTCTTGGAACACTAGACATTTGCGATAAGTGTTGATGTATCGTACTTACTGCGACCAACTGTGTCTTAGTGCGTAATGTTCAACTAAATGAAATAAACTGTAATTTATTGTACTGGCTTTTTTATATGGCTCCTCGGAACTACTGTTTCATCCGCGCAAGTTAACATACGTTACACGGTTCGTCGTGGCACCTCCACGGTTTGCTACCTCAGCAAGAAAATCTCTTCTAGAATTAATTGAGTTCAACAAATAATTGGAGCATAATTTGCTGTAAATGTGCGTGCTGTCATTTTGGAAAAGAAACGATCCTGCTATATAATAATTATCTATAAGTCTAACAATATAGAGCGTAGAGCAACATAGTTTCACATTAAAGACGCAAATGAAGTTAAATTTGCTACCCCCTGTTCCGCTCCTGGGCAAAGGCCTCCCTCCACTCCTACCATCTTTGGCGAGCCCGCGCTTCCTCCTTCCAGTTTAGACGGAACCTATTCAGGTCGAACTAGATAGGTTCCGCTCAAAGCCTCAGTTACATTCATAAAAGACAGGTAACAACTTACTCGATTTTATGATGTCCGTGACTACCGCAGGACCACCAACGCCAATCGCTTCCATATTTACTAAATAATTAGTACTTAATTGGTACTAATTAGTGCTCGAACGACAAAATTGGTACCTTAGTAGTTTTCGAGAACTAGAATACTTAGAGAGTACTTAGAATAGCTGCAGCATGCCCCCTTTTACGGCGCTCATGGTGGTCCTGCTGAAGGGAGCGTGACTACGGCCGGACCACCTTCAAAGTCGAGTTTCTCGAAAACTACTAAGGTACCAATTTTGCCGTTCAAGCACTAATTAGTACCAATTAGGTACTAATTATTTACTAAATATGGAAGCGATTGGCGTTGGTGGTCCTGCGGTATACACGGACATGATTTTATGTAAACTTAAATTATAAGGCAATTTTGTAACTTCCCTTAACAGTTTTGTATAAATATGTTTGTAAGCAAAGTTAAGAAGGTCATCACATGTATGAAACCGTCGCTTTTTGTGGTTATTCTAATTTGGTCGGATTACCAGTAATGTAGGTGTTGTGTTGGGTTTTGTTGTCCATATCTACTTTAATAAGAGACATTTGAAGCTGTTTTTTTTTTTCGACTCGCATTTACGCACAAATATGAGCTCCGCCAATACACTTTGTTTCACTCTCCGGTCATTCGTTTAAAATTTTCTTGCTGGAATAACGTTTCTCTAACAGGATTAGTTTTCCGTTTCTTTTCCAACACGCAAATTTTTTACTTGGGGCACATTTACAGCAGATTATGCTCTAATTGTTCATTAAACTCAATTCCTTCTAGAAGAGATTTTCTTGCTGGGGTAACGAACACCCTCCACAACCTCCAATTTCACAAATTCGCTAAAATCTGTAAGAAAACACTATAAAGTTATGACTAATAATTAGCACTATTTATTTGCATTAAGATTATTCCAAAAATTGTCTCATAAAGTTTTACAGTACGACACAACTTAGATGTAGCATAAATATTTTAAAACTTTCATTTCAATTTTACGAATGTATTTGGTTATATGACTTCATAAGTTATTGCGTTTTGTAAAGATCATTTTCACCTATTGGTGGTTTTGAAGGCGTGCTCACTTCAGATGATGATCGATTTTTACGAATTTTGCCGATGCTACATCCAAGTGGTGTCGTACTGTAGCGTGATATGAAATTACTATTTAAGTTTTTTTTAAGGAAATCTATTTTTGTTTAGATTTTCAGCCGGTATTACTCATTAACTGGGTTGTGGAGGTCAGATAGGCACTCGCTTCGTATACAATACTGGTATTCAGCTGCAGCCGGTTAGACTGGAAGCAACCCCATAGTTGGTAAAAAGATACTGGTAGATGATGGTTTTCAGCCACTGCCCGTACTACTTAGATGAACAGGAACTTCTATAATAGGACCCTGTTATGCAGATTTAATCCAACCAACATTTTGTTAGTTTTGAGTAAATGCAATTTGAAGTTTAGAAGTGTAAACAAAAATATCAGGCCAAGTTATAATCATCTGGTAGTTTTTGTTAGGGCAATGTCATCAGCCTCCAGGATCTTTTGTGCAAATATAAAACTCGATGTAGGTACGTAACTCAATTTCATAAAAAAATTTTGGTTGTATCTATTCTGCTTGACAGGGTCCAATTCATCTGTGTGGTTATTTAATTTTAAAATCTTAGAGTTGATTTTTGAAGTCTTCGTCAACCAGCTTTAGGTGAGCCGATGGAACCAGGTGTAATTTTAGTCCATGCACTCGGACTTGTTCTTAGGTACTTGACTAGGTACATAATTTCTTTGCCAGGAGAAGGGAAACTAAAATAAAACGCCCAAAACACGTCCATTTACAATGTTTTTTTAATCAATATAATAATATTCTTAATAAATCCAAAATATTTACACAATACAAAAAACATACAATACGACCATGATCGGCGTCCGTGGCCAGCCGAGGCGGCCAGTGCTACTATTACTAACCAATTTTGGGGAACTGCTTGCAACAACTACTCTATTGCGTTGGTTTAAAGTTCAATATTGACTGCCGCTTCCTATGTCGCGATAAGTCCACAAGACAATAGATTGATTAAAACAAGTAGTTTGTTAAACAAAGAACTGCCTAGATCGAGTACTACTGAACTTGTGGCGACGTGATACAGGTATTTGGATATTTATAAGTGTTGACATGGCGTAAGGAAGCGGCGCGATCAATGCTGCCCATAACACTGTACCATTCCATGGTACGCCATGACTGTAACCATACACAAAAATGAAAACATTACCAAATAACAGAAACAGGACGACGGCATACCACGAAACGGACCTCAAATTCATCTATAAGCTTTGATTAATATACAATAGTTGACACTTACGTACCAACCAATTTTATAGACAATTTAATACCCAACAACACGACGGACTTGGGTTGTTATAAAATCTCATGGGAGTTACAAATCTGACGCGTCAGGACTATTCCATTCTTGCAGGTGTTACACGGTACCTATCCTTCTTAAAGATAAAATAATAAATTGCTAAGTAAGAAGTGATGCAAGCCTTTAAAGGAAATTAACGTGATTTCTTTTAACAAGCGACAAGTGACTGCGTTCACACAGCAATACATATTTTAATATTGCTAATATATAATTATAGCGACATTCTTAATCAGTAATAGCTGTTAGAAACTGGATTTAAGAATGATAGGCAAACTGGCGAACGCTACAAGTCTTTGCAATATATCGACAAATAGAGGTGTGAACTATCGGAGAAATTATCGATGTCTACAGCCTACAATTATCGACATAATTAACTTTCGGGTTCCGCAGGCCCCAGTGAGTCCTCCCTGTATGGAATGCGATTATAAAAAAGGATACGACATTAATGACCCCACCGTTTACATTTTACTTATAAAATATAAATTATACAAGACAATATACATAATAATTAATAATATGTATAGAACAATTTATCCATCGAATAATTAGTGTTTTAAAAATAACTATATAACTTCCTAACTGAGAAGTGTAAATCTATTTCATTAAATAACTATGCCATATTATATTATTTTGAACTAAAATAATGTATGGATGAATGTACCTACACATTTCAACGAGAATTGAATTGATTTTATTATTAGTACTATTAAAAGATTCCCGTTTATTCACGACTTATCCTCAACCCATACACTTCAATGGGAATCTTCATTGATAAACTCATGAGGAATACTTCGCTCGGAATTGTAGTGAAACATTCGGGGACAAACGTTTATATGAATACGAGTCGGACACTAGCCTACTACGACATTTGGAGATGAACGAGTAGCGAGCGAAGCGTACATGGAGCGGGAGAAGGGCGACGGATTACATGGAACCATCATCGTACGACCATGACTACCTAAGGAAGTAAACTCCTTACTTATAAATGTTACTCTATATTTATATAAAATTACAATATTTCACGAAGCGTAACGGTTTTCGTATTGTAGACACATACTTGTCATTTTAACATCTTAAACCCATTTCGATCTCTCAAACTTAAACAAAAATATATAAATATTTTTTAAATATTTCACTAAACAGTGCAGACATAAATAATAACATTTATAAGTAAAAGAACATTGAGACGCAAGCTTTTGTGGCAAACAACAACGCATTGGATTCTCACAAAAAGATGTTATTGATTATTTCATTTGCGACACTGAGATTACTTTTGAAAACAGTATTTTTGTTAGTTGCCACAGAGTGAACAGATGATTAAAATAATATTAAATGTATATGTAACGAACTAACGATACACAAATGTAAATGCACCTTCACCAATAAATTTTGACATTAAACGCTTCTATTTCAGACGCAATATACTTTAGCTGGAGAACTGTGTGTGGTGCTTTTAAAACAAACATTTTACTGTGAAAGATGTTTTTTTTTTTTCTAAATTATCGCTGAATCTTGAGTGTATATTTTCGTGTATACAGTGCCCCCAACTGAAGTATATTGTATAAATTTTATTATTGTTTAACACAAGCTCAATCACTGCTATAACGAAGGAATCTCGTTAAGTAACCCTACGGCACAGTGCACTGCTAACTTGATACAAACGAAAGTAAATATAATCATTTTTATTACATTTTCATTACAGTTACAAATAAGTTTTAAAACTAGTTATCATTTTTTTATAATTAGCTTGTTTTTTTATTAATATTATATAATGTTTTAATGCGGCCCGCGTGGACGTACAAACACACTTTATATAAATATATATGAGGCGAGGCAGACCCGCGAGGCAAGTCAGTATTAAAGACAAATATTGCAAGAAATAAGTAGATATACATATGTATACAGCTATAGACCACCCCGCGAGGCTTATCTCGATAACAATTTGCTAATTTGTTGAGGAAACAAAAATGTGTATAACACACGAGGCGCATACGCAACGATGGAAAACAGCGAAACAACTTTTATACTTTGTGAGACAATCTCGAAGTTTTATGTATAATAATCATATACTGGACTAGATTCAACCACATTATAATGAATGTCAGTACCTGGTCCAGTATATATTGATTACACTCGCCAGGTTCAACACAAAATTGTTATACGCAGCGAGGCGCAAGACACGACTGTGCCTCGATCCATACAACAGTTTGTCAGCTGCCTCGTATGATATATAAGCTGGGTAGTGGTGTGTCCGTCCGTCCGACGCGGGCGCGGGTACTAGCAGGCCGGAGGTACTTCGTCTGCCGGCTGTTGTGTCGTTACCTACTACGTACCTCAACCCGCGCGCACGCCCTCACCAATCGGCGGTTCTGTCTGGAATATTGAGAAAAAATGTGTTTTAGATACGGCATCGAAAGTCAAAGGTACAGTAAATTACGTTATGTAATCTACTTAAAAAAATATCTTAAATTCACTGACAGACAACGAACAGACTAAACCACTGGGCCCAGGAAGGATTTTTAAACATTCATCCTCTAAACGGGTTGAATAGATGAAAATTTGTACGGAAATTCGTCATTTTTGCAAGCATTTGCATTTTTTCAAATAAATCCTATCCTATCCTACTTGTAATATTATAAACGCTAAAGTTTGTGAGGATGAATGTTTGTAACTCTTTCACGCAAAAACTACTGAACGGATTAGGATGAAATTTGGCACTCAGATAGTTTATAACCTGGATTAACACGTAAGATACTTTTTATCTCGATATTCCCACGGGATCAAGACTTATGTTTATAATTTGTAAAGACAAGAGAGACAAGTAATCATAGCAAATTCAAAGCATTTGAGTACCAACGGATAGAACTTTATAATAACAGAAGCCGTGATTAGTAGCATCGAGTTTTGATTCCTGACAACTTGTACAGCATCGTAAATAATTATGTTTATTGGTCTTATTTCCTTTGGAATTAGCATTTCGCAGCAGAACCAAGGTTACAGGCCTAGCCCGAAGCCCGATGGCTTTTACAATGTTTTCAAATTATAATTCAAGGGTATAGGGTGGTAAGTCGGCGTACTGACCAGTGGTGTCTCAAAAAATATGTCAATTGGTAATCAAAGGTGTCGGTAAAAGTGTATCGTGTCAAACTTGACTATAATGTAATTTAGCATTAGAATGCGTCACTGAGACTTGGGATCAGTTTATTCATGACATTTCTTCTGATAGCCTCTCTATAGTATCTTAATTATTTGTGATAAGGTGTGCTCTGCTACTGACCAGACGCGCTATCACTTGCAGCAGGAGCCCTGGCGCGCCTGCTCGGCGTCGCCCAGGCGCCGCGCCCCGCCCGCCGCCGCCGCGCCGCCGCCCTCGCTCTTTGGTAACTTGTTCGCTGGAGGACAGACATACATTGTTACTAAATTTACAAAAGGGCCCATTTTATATTTATTTGCAAGACTGTTAACAGGTGCAAACAGAATTGCTCGATTTTTTTACTATTGACATGTGATCAAACAAAATGGAGTAAATGCGATGATACCCCAGGGACATTAAGAAAACAGAAATACTGTACTTGACTTTTACTTCCACTCACCGATAGCTAAGAATATGTCGTTAACGTTCATGGCGGTCTTGGCGCTGGTCTCCATGAAGAGCAGCCCGTTCTCGTCGGCGTAGGCCTGCGCCTCCTCGAATTCCACCATGCGCTTGGCCGCCAGGTCACTCTTGTTGCCGGCCAAGGCTATGACTATGGAAGGTGATGCTTGCCGCTGGAGCTCTTTTACCCAGTTCTTGGCGCGCCCGAATGTGTCCTGGAATAAGTGAAATAAGTTTTTTTTTTTAGAATAAGATAATTATTACGTCAGATTTCCAGAAAGGATGGGCAGAGGTTTAAAAAAAAATCAAACAAAATATTTTATTACACACGGGCAGGGCACTTATAAAACGTCAGAAGCTAGGTTCACGGTTCCAATTAGTGGTTTCCTATGGAGAAGAACCAGCAAGAAGCTTTACGGTTACTGTTTTAAAAATAATTAGCTTTTACAATGTTTGCATATTACAGTGTTAATAGGTATGGTAGGACAGTGTAGGCCTTTTTTTTGGATTGGAAATTATCAAATAACATCTCCCGCTCTGGGTGGAGTGGGAGGGCGTGTCAGACTCAGACTGACTAAAACCCACCCGTGTTCCTTCGGTTGCCCTGTTGCCGGCGGCCACGATTTCCCTATGGGTAGGACAGTGTAGGCCTATCAACAAGTACCAGGTTCTTAACAAAATAGAAAATGGCCAACAAATCGAAGCATCTGCGAGTAGACTATTTGCCAGTTATAATTTGTATAAGACCTTCGTACTGGGTCAGTGACAGCTTGGCCAGAGTCAACTCAACCCAAAAAATAATACCAGATACTACGTCGTCAAAACGCCTAAAAAAAAGTGGTGTGTACCGTCGGAAGAGCACGGTCAATTTTTCGGAGAAATCGCCTTCTTGTCTTTTGTGTCCTAGACTATTGTAAATTTGATGAGCAACAGTAAGATAGAAAACTTTTCTATTGTCATCAGCACGCTTATCATGACCACAATAGAAACGGGGTTTGTCGACGGAAGAATAGACAAAATGACAGATAAATAATCACAATCTGTCATTTTGTCTATTCTTCCGTCGACTAAACCCGTAGAAAACCCGTTTATTTATGGTTTTATGGTTGTCATGCTATGCGTGGAGATCCTATGTGTCATTTCCTTAGCAAAGGAACGCTGGTCTTTTTTAGTACAGACAATTTAAAAAACTAATGAACTTAGGCTACATAAATAGGTATCATAATTGATATAGGCGTTGTATGTTTTCCTGCTTTATATGTAAACAAAATCTTCGGAAAACATAATTAAACTCATACAGATTTATTTTAAAATATCGATTTTCTACCTGACCGTACAAATCACCGTAATCGGGAGTGAAATATCTAGTGTTATTCGGGTTGAGTTGACTCGGGCCGAGGTGTCAACTGACTTCGTGGGGGGAGCCTCTTGCCGTTTAATGGATAACGACTCCGGCCTGCTACTGAGTATTTTTTTTTTTTGTTAAATACTTTTTACACTTTTCTACCTTGGATCGAAAACGAACGCTCAGCTATTTGCGACAAATAGATCAACGCAGTTAGAATTTGTATTTTTTAATTCTATAGGTAGTTAAAAATCTCCTGAATAAGCAAACATTGTGCTTAATAGTATTAATTGTTCATGAACTATTAAGCGGAGTAATTACGTAACACAAGTAGCAATGGTTTTCATTTTGACAGGTCAACAACATTCATTGCGTTATTTACGTTGTTGAGCAGATACATTTTTCGAACATATGAAGCAATGGATTAGCAACATCCTTCAAAATCCTTAAGATTGTGATTGAAAGTGTGTTATGCAATCAGGCAGAAGGTTTGGTTGTGATGGTGCAATTTCGTGAATTGCTATCTCTTACACGCTTTCCCACAAGTTTATCGATGTGATAGGCGATTTGTGAAGATAACCTATATTCTATCAGTCTGCAATAAATACTGTATTTTATTTTGTAAAAGTTTTCCTCGGACTCAGTTATGATATAAATAAAACATTATGAGAAATAAGTAGATGTATTGATTTCCGGATTACAGCAGGAATGACGCACAGTTACAATTCAACTCCAACGTAGGAAGCTATGTATAGCCGTTAAGTATTAAGTATAGAATAATACTACAAGGTGGAGGCAAAAGTAATGTCATAATGTGAACTGTCTGACATTTTGATGAAAAAGAAAAAAATTGGGCCATATTTTTATGAAAAGATTATTTAAAGGTGTCAAAAAAATTGGTCAAATGACTACCTTCTGAATTAATGCACATTTGTGCTCGTTTTACGGCATTTTGAATTAATATGGCTCCAATGTGGTGATTTCTTGTTCAATATTCGCTTTCAAGACTTGCCAACATAAACCACAAACTGGTTTATGTTGGTAAACGCGGGATTTCAAAAAGCCCCAAAGAAAGAAGTCTGGCGCCGTCAGATCTGGTGATCTGGCCAGCCAGTTCAAATCGCCAAAACGAGAGATTATACGGCCCAGAAATTGGTGTTTCAAAATCTCCGTCATTGCCTGAGGTGTGCTTATCGCTCCATTGCATTGTCAACTAATTCTCTATCAGTCATCACCACCGACCGCTACCACCACCAGACAGCGGTGCCGATTCCCTTGTTCACAAACTAAAGTAAATTTAAGTTCAGTGCATCTTTTTCTTTCTATTTCATTAAGAAAAGGACAGAAGATAAATTTTAGTTTAGTCCTGTCAAATTAATCAGCGCTTGACGTAAATGGACGTAATTTTAGTAGACAAGTTTTTAATCACGTCTAAACTTGTATGGAGTAGTGACAGGCGCTGATTAATTTGACAGGACTAAACTAAAATTTATCTTCTGTCCTTTTCTTAATGAAATAGAAAGAAAAAGATGCACTGAACTTAAATTTACTTTAGTTTGTGAACAAGGGAATCGGCACCATTGGCTGCTTGGCTAATATTTTTACTATGAGTGACAACGAGAACTCAGTAACAAACATCGAATAAAACATAAGTGATTCAACAAAGTATGTAATTAATTAAGAAACAAATCCTTCGACAAACTTGTTTTTCTTAAGTGTCCGGCCATTACACTTGTACGCCATTAAACAAGTACTCTCCTATAAATAGTACATTCACTTATGTGCAGTCATAATTCACAGCACATACGTATGACAGTTATGTACGTTCGTTATCTTTGTCGGTCTGTCTGTCGCCCTTGAACTCGCGAAGACTTACTTGTTTAATACCATTTGCACAGCATTGTATTGACCGCAACCAAAATAAGTAGTTCGAATGCCTATTGATGCAGTGTGAAATAGAAAGTATTATAACTTGGTGATTTATTTTACATTTTTTGTTTTTGGGTTGTCAACTTCTGGTTCACATAAAATGACACAATGACATTAATTCGGCACATAAAAGGCACTTTTGAACGTCATAATTTACCAAAAAATTGGAACTGATTATAGTCGCCCCTTCCAAAAGGTAGTTTTGTTTTAGAAGAATGTGCAAGAAACTCCACTGTAACTCTTTTAAAATGTTTTACAATATTTTGTTAACATTAATTATGTAATTCTAAGTGAAGACGATGTACCTAGAATAAAATTACTATACTATATTCGGTAAAAAGAATAAAAATTAAGCAATGACAGATAAACTAATTATGTGATAGATACATGGTGCTCACATATTTACAAACATTGTAAAAGTATACGATATTCCTAAAATTTTAATAAGTAATAATACTAATAAGTTAGTGTGTGGGCTAAAGTCACAGTTAAAGTAATCAAAAAGGATTGCTAAATCGATGAAGAATAAGAAAAATTGTAGGTTAATTAATTAATTATTCTAATTTATCTGTAATACTCAGTCTGCAAACTAGCTCATAATTAACCATAGAATACAATAATACCAGTTTATTATTGTCCCACTGCAGGGCAAAGGCGTCTGCTCATACAGAGTAGGCACGAGCATTGATCACCTCGACCTCTACAGTCCGTACTATTACGCTACAATTACCAGATGACGTAATGCAGAGACAAAATAAAAACTACGAGAGAGTTGACCGAAACCGTGGAATTATTTAGGCATACAAGATCTAGTTTCGATTGTTTTAAGTCCCAGGTTTCGATCTCCTGATTAGTTCAGGACCCTGATTCTATCATCCCATGGGGGTAGGCAGAAACTACACAACGCCACCTGTTACGATCCTTACATACTCCTTTGGCTCAAATGATTTATTGTAGCTAGCCATAGGTGGTGACGCACTGATTTCCCATCCCAACGGGTAATCCCACGATTCTTTACCATGTATGCCAACTAAAACATTGATAACGAATTATATTTTTATTATCTGTTTGCCTGTTGATTATCACTAGTTGACTATGGAAATAACTGAACCGTAATAAAAATGTGTCGATTTTATGTATTGTAACAGGCAAAATAGATAGGTATATACACAAATATATTTTGAAATTTGTAATACACTTATTGGCATGGGATTCTACGGTAATAATTTATTGTTCTTGTTATCGCTGTGTTTCTGAATACTGCACATTATCCTTATTTTTAAGCAGCTTTAATATGTTTATTTCAGTATTTTACTATGTAAATCTTACCTCTGAGATTACAGATCTACGTAAAATATATATAATTTCTGCAAAATTTTAATATTTACGCTTTTCCTCAAATAATAATGAATGCAAATATTTCAGACGTAAAATCTTTAAAGTCATTGATTGGATACCATGGCGAATTATTTCTGAATATAGGTATACTACATTTCACTGTACCTATATCAGAAATAATTGACGATTGATTTTACGTCTGAATAGGGTAGTTGCCTAGGTAAAAAAACAGAAATACTATTTAGTCCGTCTTTCAGATAATAAAAAAATATTAGACACGTATTTTTTGCTTTATCATATTAATCAAAAATAACTTAGAAAACACGCATTAAAGTTGGGGAGTGGGCGCTCGCTACGTCACAACGCACTATTAAATCTAGCAAGGCGTGACGTCATGCCACATTTTAACTCAATGTATCACCGTAATCTTTTGATTACGTCAAAAAAGAAAAAATACGTGTTCAATATTTTTTTATTAGCTGAAAGACGGACTAAAAATAAAAAAATTGGACACAGGTCTATTATTGACCTCTAATGCGAAGAAGGCGTGAGTTTATTTCACAATTGTATAATTTTTGCGATTAGAGATAACACGTTGGAATGTCCGCGATCTCATCCGACTGTTTAATACGTGATATGCCGTATTCATTGCCCATTTGATTGTTTTGTTTGTCGCAATCGGAAAAACAGCCGTTTTATGTAAAAATGTCACTGAATGTCAAATGGTACTGACCTAAAACTGCAATACTCTACACGGCAGTGTGCAGTGTTAAAATTCTCTGACGAATAAAGGCCTTGCCAATGAAAATTTAAAATAGTACGGAACCCTGGTGCGCGAGTCCGACTCGCTCTTGACCGGTTTTTTTTTTTTTATGGGGAATTATTCTTAAGGGGTATCCTATGTCGGACTCCTACAGACTAAAACCCCACTGTTCCTTCTTACCATAAGTCGGGGGCCCGGGAGATACTTGTACATTCGCCGCATCCCTGACTTGCCCGTCATGCCTAGCGGGCCCCATCACCAAGTGCGGAAGCTCACTTATACTTAATTTTAACGGTTTGATTTTGACAGGCGAAATAAATGAGAGGCAGAAAGTTACATTAACTGTGCCTATGAGACATGCTTCGAAACATGTAAAACAGACAGTAGACTGCAATATTATGCTACTGGACAAGTAAAGTCACCAATACAATACAAAAGATAACATTCTGTCAGGATAAGATATTGATTCAGTACAAAAAAAAAACTATGATTAAATACCAAATCACATAACACAACATCACGCGTGTATTCCCGAAAGGGTTAGGCAGAAGTGCAGCTATAGTACACCACATTTGGCCACTTGTTTGTTATCTAAACAAACAAGTGACTAATAAAATAAAGAGCAAAAGATTTGTTTTTTTGTTACTTTCACGCCAAAACGGCTGAACGGATTTAGATGAAATTTGGCACATGAGTAAACCATGACCTGGGTTTGGACACAGGATACTTTTTATCCCGAAAGGTCCAGGATCCCAGGGGATCGAGACTTATGCGCGTGATACCGCGAGGCGCAGCTAGTGCCAAATATTTTGGTATAAATATCAGGCATCAATAAAACGGAAAATTTATGTAAAAACAGAACGCTGAAAAACAGAATTTTCTAAAACAAAATACTAGGCTCCAAACAAACATATGAGGTGATGATAATTTTGGCGACGATTGGAAACAGTCAACCAGCTGGAAAATGTTTCAAACTCCCCAGAACAAATACCAGGCAGCTATGAAACATAGGAGATAAATGTACAATAAGTCTGCGGGGCTCGGCGAGGGATCGTGCCGTATAATTGCCCCGTTATCTGATAACTTGATAACCGTCTGCGTATCAGAACGATTGTGTTGCATTTCTTTGCCTGAGCTACCACTTAGCTCTGAGCTTGATATAATTTTGTTTACTTTTTTAGCAATATTATAGAATTCTACACCTAAGCCCAAGAGAGCCACTGTATTGTGAACTCTACTTCTTTTCTCGTATGGATCAGCACATTCAGCAAAACTCTATGAAATGCTGTGATAAAAATATAAAGGCAGTAAGAAGGTGGCAGGACGACGTCTACCCAGGCTGCGCCAGACGAATAGTCTGTCCCAAAAGAATCTGATGAAAATGTAAATCGATCAGAAAACGTACCTGTCGATGCCAATTTGTAGAGCACATTGAGACATTCGAGTGATTTGATTTGAATAATAGGCCTGTGTCCAATATTTTTTTTTGTCCGTCTTTTATTAAAAAATATTGAACACGTATTTTTTCTTTTTTGACGTAATCAAAAGATTACGGCGATACATTGAGTTAAAATGTGGCATGACGTCACGCCTTGCTAGATTTAATACTGCGTTGTGACGTAGCGAGCCCCCACTCCCCAACTTTAATTCGTGTTTTCTAAGTTATTTTTAATTAATATGATAAAGCAAAAATACGTGTGTAATATTTTTTACTATCTGAAAGACAGACTAAATAGTTTTTTTTTTTTCCTAGGCAACTACCCTATTAAACCCATAATTGTAATTTTAAATCACCTTACAGATGTTTTTCATTTCACAATTAAGATTAATTTTATAATAAAAATTTTCGGCGGTTATTTTTTATAACAATTTAATAATGTTAAAAAAACTATAATTGTTGGAAAAAATGGAGAGATAATAATATAAAGCTGAAACCTTCTAATACAGATGAATGTGTTACTAATTCCATTTAGTGAGTGCTTGCATTAGAATTTAACCTGAACAAGGTTTGTTTACACTTTTATTCGACACTTTTGGAATAGACTATACGTCATACAAATATTTTTATCACGGAATGAGCTATTATCGCCTATCTCGTGTCGATACGAAAGAAATAGAAGTAGTTATACATAAAAGTAGTCACATCTCTCCCTCATGGACGAAGCCACGGGGGCTAACTAGGTTACCAGTGGATTCAATTTAACATTAGGTATCTACGGTTAGTTAGCCACAACTAAGGAAAAGTTTGAATTGCTATGTTGCGTACTTTATGGTTAAGAAACGAGTTGTTCTTTTTGTCAAATAATAATATATTATTTATATTCTATAAACTACTTTTTTTCTTTTTTTTTTTCTTTCTCATAAGTTTTAATTCTTAGTACTAACTTGACCACATTTTTTTCGAATTTATCAAATAACTTTGATACCTATAGATTTTTTTTATATCTTATGATCTGTTTGTGATAACAATAAGTTCATAGTTCATAATAATTATCGATTTCTTTGAAACACCTTGAAATTGGCGATATAGACAAAGAAATTTAACAGAGGTCAAATTGACGCCAATTTGGCATCTAGACCTGAACGTCATTTCTCATAGATAAATACACATTATTTTTTTGTTTTAGGTCAATTTGCCATATTTTACGTATTTTTAAATATAGTATTCATTTCCGAATTACATACAGCCTGATAACTGGTAATACTGGCTAGTAGGTCAAGTTGCCATTGGATTCAAAACAATTTCCATACAAATCATTCGCATCGTATAGGGCTGTCACAAAAACAAATTTTTAAATAATATATATTAGAAATCAAATTAATGTCTTATATAAAATATTAAAACTTCAACTTAAACATTTCTTACAATTCAAATGGCACGAATAAAAATGTTATACTTAATAGCTACTAATGGAACTTTTACTTAAATCTAATATTTGGTACAATAAAATTTTAATGGCTCGAATTAAAATGGTAGGTATATTAATAATTTATAATACTACTTGTATTTAGGTGTAGAATTTTATTTACTAATAAAAGGGACCTCAAATATAGAAATCCTAACTTAATGCGAAAGTAAATTTGTCTGTTTATATTTATTTATTTGTTACGAAAATAACACCTGTAATTTTTTTTGCTACATATTCACGTGTACTGATTAAAAAATAAGGGTACATACATAGAAAAAAAACCTATTTGTCCGTGACTCACTTCCCGCCCTCAGGGACTATAATGTTTAATTTCGTGTCAACATAATGTGTCAACCCTAGGCATAGGTCAAGATGCCACTTTGCTGGTAATGGCAACTTGACCTAACCTCAACTAACATGAGCAAAGCAAATATTTCGGTTGATTGAACTAAAAACGGATATTTAACAACCAATAATAAATCTACGGGATTTACTTCAGAATATATCAAAATTTTACTCACCTGAGATCAACAGTTTTAGCCCTATAAACACAATTTGCACACACTAGCAAAAAAACGTCTTTTCTACATTTGACTTCGAAACGCCATATTTTTTTAACCGACAGTGGAAAAAGAATATGTCGCCAGTGGTAAATATAAAAACCTACTACTGGTAGAATTACATGTAACTCTTTTTTAAATTCTATACGTGAAGAGGTTTTCTTCGTAAAGACCAATAATGGGCAAGTTGCTCATTGTATGTCAAGTTGCCACATTTGACGGTATGTGATAGATTTTTGCAAGCAAATTTTTTAATCAACTGCAAGAGACATCCAAAATCGTATTAAAAAACGCTACTGCTGAGCATGTGTTATTGGGTTTTTCCACTAGAAATTTCTCAGTAGCAGCCCGGAGTCTGGATTTGTGCCCGGTTGATGGCAATAGGCTCGCCCCCTATTACATGGGACTTAAACATAACTGGCAAAATGCGAGTGTACACTTTTGCCCAACCCTTGTGGAATTACAGGCGTTTTATGTTATGTTAAAAATATTGAGGGCAAGGGAAACAACAGGCTGCAGAGTCTGCTAAAAGTGAATATAAATTTCATAAGAGATGAAGTCGTGTCCAGTAGCATAGTGTTAATATATCACGGTGTGCAAAAACGTGAAATAATCCAATTGGCATAATAGCTGTATTGCTCGCTCCAATGCCGCTAAAAGACTACGCCCACTGACGTGTAAGTATTAATAAAAATAAAGTTCGGATGTTCGTGTAAACATATAATACGTCCTACGTCATATACCTATCAATGATTATGGTATCGAGTCACGTTACCCGTAGACACACAATTTATAACATAACCTTCTTAGACCTAAAGTTACAAGAAACGCACTTTCTTTGCACCACCATTTACAGGCACTTTTGAATTGTCAAGGAGTCTGTCATTCAGGAATATGAAGCAAGTTTCTCATTCCAAAGCGTAGGAGGTACCATCGAAGAAACCCATACCTATACACCGTAAGGACTATTTCTGCTTGCAGCGCTCGGCCACTATAGTAACGGTTACCTACGAAAAAAAAGGGTCGTGTGCACGGGATTTTGTTTTCAAATTGCTTAGTTATAGGTTTCTTTGATGGTACATATGGAGAAGAACGGGCACGAAACTCCATGTACAATAAAATAAAACTATAATATGATTCACACGCAAAGCCCATAATATCCCTTTATCATAACCATACACAATCATGTGCGAGATATATGCATTGTAACTCGTACCGATATTTTATTCTTCTTCCTAGATAAGCTGATTAGTTCTCGTCATAAATGTCTACACCCACAATGATATCTTATCAAAATACCAATAAATAAAATATAAAACGGTGTAATGCAATACAATATTAATTAAATTAAATAACACAACATGACGCCTGTATTCAAGGGTGAGGCAGAGGTGCATAATACACCCACATTTCGCCAGTTATGTTTAAGTCCCATGTAATAGGGGGCGAGCCTATTGCCATCAACCGGGCACAAATCTAGTCTCCGGACTGCTACTGAGAAATTCCGGATGGAAAAACCCAATAACACTTTACAGGGCCCGGGAATATAACCCAGAACCTCCATTTCTTCAGTATCGCTTGCAACCACTAGATCAAAAAGCGAGTCAATAAAATAAAAAAATCACGTCCATAACATGTTAAGAAAACGATCAGAAAATATTAAGCGTTCAAACTTATTACAACCAGCAAAAGACAAGATTTTAATTTCTAGTCATTATGCGCTTGGCATTCACAAAAGTAGTCAGTCACAAAAACCTAGTCACTTGAAGACATTACTTTTAGTCGCTTGTCTAATTATCCGTGACACGCTTGTGTTCGTGAGCATCTACGGAAAAATTATCCTAATTCAATTTACTGTACCTTACAAGTTACAACGTATTCTTAAGAAAATATCTCGAGAATAGGTGTTTTTAATAATAATGTAGTTTGTTGTCGAGGATGAAAATAGGCGAATTCATCATTATCGTCATGCTCCTGCGCATATCCTAATTTATTCGGGGTCGGAGCAATGTTTTCTTCTTCCATACATCTCTATCAGTCACAATTTATCCATCCTTCCACATTCATGCTCAATATTACTCGATATATCTCATAATTACTATGATCAACCATTAATCATCCCACTCTTGGATGAACACATCTTATCCCTCCCAGCCCCACGCTGTGTCTTATTGTGTGGGTCACATTTCCGGGCTAATCTAAATACCTGAAGCCGTGACAATGACGAACAATTGACTGAACTCCACAGACCTATCAACGTAATAAGACCGTGAAAAATACTTCAAAAAACTGTGTCGCAGATTGAGTTAGTGATAAAAAACTTTATGCGATTTTGAGCTCACATTTTTGGAATTGATTTATATGTGCATAAAATTATCTTTTACTCGTCAAAGTAAACTAATTTTATGGTTCATTTAAGAAATATTTAAAACCACCTTCAAAAAATTTATCACCAAATTAATTTTAAATGTAAGTTTTGCCTTTGATTAAGTTTGATTACATTTTCTTGGCACCGACTTCTGAAAATTAAATACGTAATTTTTTACACTTCTCTCGTCACACTCCAGTGAACGACCACCTTAACTTTTGTTCAAAAAACAGTTACATTACATCGGTGTCACTAAATGGAGAGCAAACATGGCCGACCTTTGCCTACTGACCATCATATTGACCATGTAGGACACAAATCGTACAGCTATTGTCATTCAAGGAGGAATGTTGTCATTCGTGGCTATTCGACTTTTGTTGTGCGAATTTTGACATACTTTTTTGTGTATCTGTTAGTGGAACAGAGGTCTTTTTGTATGATTCTTTGTTTTATTATTTTACCATCATTTTAGCCGAAAGACGTCCACTGCTGGACAATTACTTTGCTATAAGATTGTAAAGGTTATATTGCGACGATCACGTCAGAAATAATGGAAGTAGCCCACTTAGAGCGCCCGTCCGAATAGCACCTGCGACTCAGCAGCCTATTGCTGGGATGTATTTGTTTTACAGGACGTTATTAAATAAAAGATATCGATTATACAAATTTCGTATGTACGTAAGTATGTGTAATTAATAAATATTCTAAAGATTTTTATCGATTTCTTTTATTTAATAACGTCCTGTAAAATAAATACATCCCAGCAGTAGGCTGCTGAGTCGCAGGTGCTATTCAGACGGGTGCTCTAAGTAGACTACTTCAAATAATGTTGGTAAACTGAATCCATTATTTAAAAATATAATTTCATTCCCAAGAAAGAGTAGGTACGCAATGCAGTTTCGATCAAAGTCAGACGGATTTTGAAGGAAATTGCACATCCATTGCTTCATAAGTTCGAAAAATTCGTCTGCTCGGCAACAAACCACGCAATGAATGTTGTTGAATTGTCAAAATAAAAGGCACTGCCATTGTGAGTTTGTTTCGCAATTTCCTTGCCGTTATCAATGTTTTTGGAAGCCCATAGACAACAACGGTTTTTTAAACAACATTATAGAGAATGTTAGAATGATATTTCCTGCCGATTTAAGCATAGAACTGCGATCAATCTACGCCACGGCCGTTACGATTGAACCGAGCCGAATCGTTGTTAAACTTGAACTAGATTTGTTCACGGTCGTTCGGTTCGGGATGTACAGACTACTATGTATCTTTATCTTTTAGCTCATCTGCTAGTGTGGGGTAGGCTTTGTCTGATTCACGCCTTGTAAACAAGAACCTGATGGAACTACACTAGTCATATGTATGTACGGTTAACAAAAGAAATAATAAGGAACAATGCAGCAGCACCTGTTGTGCGTGTTTTCAGTGTTCAAATCTTTGTAATTTTTCGACTAAGTGTCTCTGGTTAAAAACAAAATTAAAATAAATAATTAAAATATTGAAATTAGGCTGAGAATTAACACTTTGAAGTTGTTGCAAACGCAATAATAAACTTATAATTACATAATGTATGAATTTCGTTGCTGGTTAAGTTATTTATCATCAGTTTTGTTGACTGTACAATAGTGTAGCGACCTTTGATTATAATTTATGTCTAGTCTAGATAGTGTCAAAAGAATTAAAACAAGCAAGCCAACTTTGTTATGCTGGTGTGCGTGACAGCTACATCTTACACTCGCGCCACGTCATTGTGTTTTTCTAGTGTGCGTACATTTAGCGGCCAACAGTTGGACGCAATTTTTTTCTACGACTTTACAGCTTTGACTGTCTATCTAGGCATATATATATATATCTTTAGTAGCGTCTTTTAAGCTACAAACAATAGCAACTTTTGTACAAAATAATCACTTTCGAACAGGACGCATTCACTATCTCTAGAATCAACAAGAACGTCTAAATAATACGGTTGATCTACTTGACCGATAAGATAATTTGACCGAATCAGAGAATTTTACATCTGCTGTAGGTCATCATCAACCTGCATAGTCTGTGGCATGCAACCTTTTCTAGCAATTTTAAGATAATGGCATAAAATTATGAGATAAACGCTAATACGAATTTAGAAGCCCGAACAAAGAATTGGGGGTCAGCTTAGAAAAGCGTATGTGAATGTGAACGAAAACGTAAAACGAACCATAAATAAGTTTTATTAATTTCCAAAGAAGTGTTTCATTGATGTACACACGGCTACACATCAAGCTTTACATTTCCAGAATTAGCTGACCTCGCATTGTAAGAAAATCCTATACAATGCAAGATCAGCATAAATGGAAATGTATAGGTTGATGTGTAGCCGTGTGTACCTCTCCCACAGTACCTACTCACTTCAGGTTTGATATGCAGGACCGAAGTGAGTCATGAGTACTAATATTTATACAGTTAGCAAAATTCAAAAGCGATTTTCTATAATGTTATAAAAGGTGCAAGGTGTACATTAAAGGGTGAAGTCACTTACACCCGGTCTCAGAAACGAAATTCAACACAAAAATTTGTTGTCAGATCACTTGAAATTAGTTTAATTTTGAGGTTGATTTTCGTTCCAAAAACCGGGTCATCAATCCATCATAAAGTCTGGAAACAAATACTAAATTCGAAAACAAAACATTTTTGAGCACACTTTGTGTTCCTAAAAGGGCAATGTGCGCGTGAGATAAACGGATTAAAATTATTCATATTAATCATTTCCGTCCAACAAATAATTTGATAAGTCTAAATTATTCTACACTTCACTGCCTATCAAGAATCGTACTTATATGTATGTATGTAAGCTAGTATTTACCTGATTAGTAATATCATATACGACGATCGCCGCCTGCGCACCTCTGTAATACATCGGCGCTAAGCTGTGATACCTGTGGAAGATGAATAAATGTTAGAAGAGGTCGTTTAGAAGTTATGGTTGGTTGGTTGGTTTACGTTGTTGAGCAGTTTTTTTTTTTGAAATTTTGAAGCTATGAATTAGCAATGTTTCAAAACGATTCAGCACCCTAATTGCGTAATACACGATCAATCACAATCTGAATCATTTTGAAAGAGATTGCTTCCATTGCGTCTGAAGTTTGAAAAAAAAACCAGCTCAATAACGCAATAAATGTTGTTGAACTGTCAAAATGAAACAAAAGTTTGTGAAACAGATCCTAATCTGATAAAATTGCAGGCTTTATAATACGTTTAAAAATTAAAGGCGAGTTTCTTGCATGCAGTCACCCTTTCAGATAGATAAGAGGAGAAAAAAGTCCTGGTACCCCAATAATTTGGCATAACCTAGGCGAATAAGATGATGAGATAGTATCCAACAAAATTGACGTGTAAGTTAGAATTGTGGAAGTTAATCCTTATGGCACCACCACCACTTGGAGCATCAGAATACTTGCCCATAAAGTAAATTGACCTTCTCATTTTACGAGGGGGGGACTACCAGCTCTTGTTAATTCTTTACTAGCTGTTGCCCTCGACTTCGTCTGCGTGTATATTTTTGAAGTGAAAACTTCTTTAGGCGCGTTGGGCATTTTTGAGATGGGACTAAACCATTGATTTCGCGACACTGTAACGCAATTTACCGACACCGTGGAGTAAAAGACATCAAAACGTTGACTACCGCGGTGCCGATTTTTTTTCAAGTTTTCACTTCTGTCGGCCCTCACGGAGTGTCACTGTTTTTCTTTTTTTTATATCCATATTTAAAGGTATCCTATGTCCTCCAGGCTACCTACCTGGCAAGTTTCATAAAGATCGGTTTAGTCGTTGAGGCGTGAAAAGTGACAGACAGACAGACAGAATGAGTTAGTTTTCCATTTATAATATTAGTATGGAAATGGATTTATTAGTTAATTACAACTTAACAGGTAACCTTCAACGGCAACTTTTCTTTGTATTATCCGTTTGTAAGACGTATTTCGCTACTTACAACTCAAGGCCTATTGATTCCATTATTCTCGGAATTTTCCTCAAGATCTTGCATTTTTGGAATGCTGTTTGTATTATCGGACTACGGCGTGGCCAAAAGAAAGGGTTATGTTTTAAGCAGTCTATGTATGTATGTTTGTTTTTGAAGTGAAAACTTCTTTAGGCGCGTTGGGCATTTTTGAGATGGGACTAAACCATTGATTTCAGGACACCATGACGACACCTGATTTTTGTAAACGCGATTGTGCTCTTTATTTAAACGTTACGGATCAATGTTCTATGCAAATGTTTTTGCTTTAAAGGTTTCGGAAGTTTTTTTTTTTTTTGTAAACGCGATTGTGCTCTTTATTTAGATACGGACCAATGTTCTATACAAGTATTTTTCTTCCACCAAGGCGATCTTCTTCAAGTTTTCACTTCTGTCGGCACTCCCGGAGTGCCACCACTTTTTTTCTACAATTTTAATCGTCAATCCTGAACTGAACTGATTGTGGAAGATAATTCCCAGACGGGGTAAGTATGAACTATGGTCAATGAGTGACAAATGCTTGCAGTGCACTGACTGGACAGGTCCACTCAAATCTATGTGGTTCTCCCCACAAAAGATCATCTCAGACATTAACCTGCATGGTCCTCATATGGCCTGACCAAGATTATGTCTGGACTTTAAACTGTGACCTAAGAAATTGTTACGATCTTTCTTCTCAGAGCAGTCGATTAGGATACACCGAACTCATCTAGTTTTAAAACAATTTTTGACGTGTAAAAATGGTTTTTGAACCAATTTATGAAATAAATAAATCATTTATCATTATCAGAATGCATCTAACAATAATTGTGCGACAAAAAATTCTAACTGCGTATTAATATCCAATTAATATTCTATCAATGACACATTTCAAATATACAGTGCGTTCATTATAACTTGTCCAGTGACGGGTAGCACTGAATTTTGCAGTCTTAGTTTCAATACTAATAGAGTTCAAAATGGCGACTGACAGAACAGTACTACAATAGACCTAGGCATAGAAAAATAACCGATGTTACGTCTGGTGCAGACACGCGGACAACATGTATTTTATTTTTAACCGACTTCCAAAAAGGAGGAGGTTATATGTTCGTCGCGTATGTTTTTTTTTTTATTTTTTTTTTGTATGTCCATCGATTTCTCCGTAAACTTGGTGCACCGATTTAAAAAAATATTTTTTTGTTTGAAAGTGTATGTTCTCAAATTGGTCCCATATAAATTTTATTAACTTTGCTTGGGTAGTTTTTGAGTTAGCTACAAAATACGTATTTTTTTCCCACTTAGTATGTAGATGATATGATAAGTTCCTGTCACTGGTAGCAGGTAGTGGTATTCGAATGTGTGTGGGGTAGGTACCACAACTCATCATCATCATCGGCCTATAAATGTTCCCACTGCTGGGACACAGGCCTCCTCTCTGTGAGAGGGAGTGGGCCGTAATCCACCACGCGGGCCCAGTGCGGGTTGGTAGATGTCACATGTCTTTGAATTTTCGGTTCTAGGACATGCCGGTTTCCTCACGATGTTTTCCTTCACCGTTTTGAGAGCAATGGTGATGAAATCACCACCACAACTAAAAAGTGAAAAATAAAAACTTTTTACAAAAAAGAACAACCGACTTCCAAAAAATACACTACAAACTGAAAAATAACTTTAATTTCGGAAGTCGGTGGCAAAAAACGAAAATACAAAACCCAAGACACCGACTTCCGAAATTAAAGTTATTTTTCAGTTTGTAGTGTTTTTTTTTTGGAAGTCTGTTTTTTTTTTTTTTAATTCACACATCAGGAGACAGTATAAAAATTTGCTAATTGTTGTATGGGTCCAATCATTTTTAACAAAATACCCGATGCAATAAAAAATGAGACAGTCCACTATTCAAAAAAAAAATTGTCAGATCTATTAATTAATAAATGTTATTATATTACTCAATTGGCGATTTTTTGACCGATAAGAATTTAAATTGATAATATGACATCTCTCTACTCCTGACTTGTACTAAATCATTTTAATTTAACTATATTGACCTCGAACTTGACGAATTTATAAACTTGACATTATGTATTGTATTCCTTATTTCAAATTAATTGTAATTGTTTTGCTTATTTGAATTTCATCTTGACATGGTAAACTTGTATTGATATGATATGATATTTTATTATGTTAATAATAATATTATATTGAGAGAGTCTTTATCATTTTAACTTAAATTGTTTGCATGCCTTAGTTAAGGTAGTTAGTTTATGCATCATTTTTTAACTTAACATCTGTAACTTGTACCTAGTTTCTGTGCAAATAAAGAACTATTCTATTCTATTCTATTCATCTATTCTTTTATTTTATTTAGTATTTATTTTTGTATCTATCTATCCGTGACATCACTGCGGGCCCTATTAGAATACCAGCGCTGCGATTTTTTTAAAGTCGCAGCATATGCTGAGATAGGAACCTTTTGGCCTCGTACAGGACTTTCTGGTTTTATTTTTATTTGTTTATTTTTATGAATGTTTTAATTAGTGTGTTTTAGATTAATTTGTGATTTCTTGTGCGAGACTCAATAAATACTTTTTCTTTCTTTCTTTCCTTACCAATCACATGACTGCAAAAAATAGGGCTACCACTGACGTCAACGGGACAAGTTATAATGAACATACAATAACATGTCTAAATATGGTGGCAATATTTTGAAGGCTCAATTATATAACATCATTGTAGATAGTGCCCAATAGGCGTTATGTTTGTTTGCCATAGCCCATGGCATTATACGCTCCATACATAAACTCACGGTAGGGTAGGCAGAAACTACAGAAAAGCACCTGCCACGATCCTTACATACTCCTATTGCTTCGTTTACGTTCATACATCTGAGGCCCTAGTGTGAGTTTCTTTTAATCATCTCGACTTTACACATCGACCGCGTTCGGCGCTCCGATTGGCCCTTCACCAGTGAAGGCCAGTGAAGGGCCAATCGTAGAAACTCAAACTAAGAACAAAAAAAAAAAAATTAAACACAATACCTTTCCTGCCCCGCCGTATCCCAAATTTCAAACTTGACGGTGGTGTCATCGAGACAGACGGTCTGCGTGAGAAAGGCGGCGCCGATCGTGCTCTCCTGGTACTCGTGGAACTGCCCCTTCACGAAGCGGAGCACCAGAGAAGACTTGCCCACTGCTGACTCTCCGAGGAGCACCAGCTTGAACTGGCATACTTTCGTTTGTGGAGCGCCGTTCGGCCGCTGAGCAGCACCGCTCCTGTTTGTCGCCATCGCCTGCAAAATTGAAGATGTTAGCATAACAACATCACACCTGCATTCCGCGAAGGGTTGGGCAGAGGTGCACGGCACCTACAGTACACCCACATTTCGCCAGTTATGTTTAAGTCCCATGTAATAGGGGGCGAGCCTATTGCCATCAACCAGGCACCAATCCAGACTCCGGGCTGCTACTGAGAAATTCCAGATGGAAAAACCAAATAACATTAAAGCTGACTTCTCACTATGAAATATAATATACAGGGTAGCAGGGACGCGAAAACTGTTACCATAGACTCAGTACATGATTCTGAGCAGATATATGAATTAAATGTTGTTTTTCGTTTGTTACTAACATAGCTTATAAGTAGTGTATATTACTGACATCATATGGAGCAAGGTCTGATATAAAGTATTTTTATTTATTTTATTTTTTAATGATTTTTTTTTATTTTTTCAGCTTTTCCATACATTTTAACCGCGTAGGTATTGCACTTTTCTATGAAACATCAGATTTTTTTCCCGACCCGGGAATCGAACCCAGGACCTATGCTCAGCAGTACCCCTTGCGACCACTAGACCAACGAGACAATCATAACATAACATCATGCCTGTATTCTCCGACAGGTTAGGCAGAGGTGTACCTATGTATAGTACACCGAGGCATGGAGACATGGAGGGAGGTGGTGGTCAGTCGCTCCATGTAAAATACTAGTATTCTGCTGCATCTGGTTAGACTGGAAGCCAACCCCGATGTAGTTGGGAAAAGGTAAGGCAGATGTGAGAAGTGTGTAGTACCTACACCCACTTTTCGGCAGTTAAGGCTGTCGCAAACAAGCGTGGTACCACCGGTAGAACAATTTCCGTGAAGTTTTCATAGAAATTAATACACCGTAGTCGTTGAAAGCGCGACTACAGAGTCATCGCGTTCAGCCTATTATGCTGTTTATGTGTCTATTTACAGACGTTTTATCGCCTTAATAGCATTTTACTAAATGCATATGAAATGAAATGAAATTGTTTATTCTGTAAATAGGATATCGAAATCACTTTTACACCTCATATTAAAAAAAATAAGCTAGATGAGTTCGGCGTTTCCTATCTAACTACTCTAAGAAAGGCCGAAACAAACTCAGAGGTTGCAGTCTCTTTTAAAGTCCAGACATAATCTTGGTCAGGCCATATGAGGACCATGTAGATTAGTGTCTGGAATGGTCTTTTGAGGAAAGAACCACATAGATTTGAGTGGACCTGTCCAGTCAGTGCAAGCATTTGTCAGTAATCGTAGAGCTCAACTCGAGGAACAAAACCAAAGAAAGGACATTTGGGTAGGCTGCATAAACTACTCAAACTGCCAGACCATCATTAAAACTAGCAGAGAAATAATAATAATATCCACATAGTCCTCACATTCACAATAATTAAAATAATACTTTACAAAGTATGTCATTTTGAATATAATTTTCAACAATGTCAATGTGTAAGTATATAAAACTGGTATATTTTGATGATTTTACACAATAATTAAAATGTCAAGTTTTATGGTTTTATCACAAAGCTTAGCAGAGCGAGCAGCTCAATCCCAAACTTTTTATCTTCTAAACAATCTGAAATTTCATAGTACCCTTTTTATATGAAAGTATATACGGTACTTACAACAAAAAACGATTTTATAAATATTTGTATGTCTGTCTGTTCAGGCTAATCTCCGAAACGGATGGACTGATTTTGACAGGACTTTCACTGGCAGATAGCTGATGTTATAAGGAGTAACTTAGGCTACTTTTATTTTATAAAAATAATTGAGTCCACGCGGGCGAAGCCGTGGGCACGAACTAGTCATCAATAATTATTTAATTTATTCTAATTACACCATTCTAACTCCAAGAATAAATTCACAAAACAACTTTTTTCATAGGCTTAAATAAAATATTTAAATAACTTTGTCCTTGACCAGAACAGGTCACATTAGGTAGTAGGTTACCTTCACTAGTTTGCATGAAAATTACGACTTAATTTGGTGAAAATATTTTGTTAGTGCACATAGGGGGAAAAATACTTTTGACTTACAGTTGATATTGACATTAGTGCTCTACACAAGTAAACATTATTCATTTTCATCATATGAAACTCTTTGACATCTATCAAGGGTTTTTTGCCCCTGCTTTTAGGAAATTAAAAGCTTGCTTTTGCTTGCTTACCTGCCATGCTTTTAAGAAATTAGGACAGACTAGAGGACACTACTGCTAATCTATATATACAAATAAATAAAATTTAAGTGTTTGTTTGTAATGTCGAAATAACAGCTTTTTACTAAATGCATATGAAAGTATACATAAATATTGTACTTATTATAACAAGAAAAAAACTTTTTTTTGTCTGTTTGTTTGTTCCGGCTTATCTTCGAAATGGCTGTACCGATTTTGACGGGACTTTCACTGGCAGATATTTTTAGAAAATGAATTAGGGTCCACGCGGGCGCGGCCGCGGGCGTCACCCAGTCTATGCTAATGTTTATGATTCTTCTGCCCTTGTGCCAATTTATTTGAGGTTGGGGTAACATGTTTTCTTCCATACCTCTCTTAGCCCACGTTAAAATATCGCGGCGAGATTTTTTCGCGCACTGGATTTTCAACCCTCGGTGGCAAGTCGAGTGTTGAGAATCCAACGCGCTGGAACGCACTCCCGAAAAAACACTGTTGGATTTTCAACTTTCGACACTAAACAAAGCATTAAAAATCCAATGCACGAAAAAAAATCGCCACGATTTTATTACGTCCGTGCGAACGTCGGCTTAGTCATCTCGGTAGCCATATCATCTTTCAATGGTTTTTTTGGTCTTCCCCGTTGACTGTCACGAGCTCTCGTGGAGATCGCTAACAATTAAAATTCAATTGTGTCTCATTGATGACAGTTGAGCTCTTATAAATGTGAAAGTAACTGCCTGTCTGTCTGTCAGACAGTCTGCACCTTTCACGCCTTATCAGCTGAACGGATTTCGATTAAATTTGGAACCCAAGTAGACCATGAACTGGGCTACTTTGGTAAACCAGAAGTTCCTGTGAGTTAATTTTCGACCTCCGCAATTGCTCTAACATAATCTCTTAGTTTTGAGAAGAATTGGTTTTTATTAGAATCTCAGTAAGCACACTGACATAAACTAGCTTGCAAAACTAAAGAAATATATAGACGTAAGGATATACCTCTCGAAAGCCTTGAAAGATGCGTATGCGCATTCTAATAAACGAATGAGAGTACTATTCAACCTCTAAAATCTGATTAGAAAGCAAGTTTCTACCACATTGTCGGTTGATTGAGTATGTGAATAATTCTTCAAAGAAAATAATACTCCCTCTCCCCTTTTTTTTAGGTTTGGAATTATCAATTAACTTCTCCCGCTCTGGGCGGAGCGGGAGGGCGTGTCAGACTCTTACTAACTAAAACCCACCCGTGTTCCTTCGGTTGCCCTGTTGCCGGGTGCCACGATTTATACCCTCCCCCCTTACCCCTCTATCTTTCAATGTCTCATTTGCCTCTTACTGCTCACTGTATCATATCTAGAACCACATGGTAACAGACAGTCCAAAAACACGTGTTTCAATTTATAAATCCGTTTTTATATTATGATAGGAGATAACAATACTATTTTATGGGCGTCAACTGCGAAGCTATCTCTTTAACCACTCTAATAATAATTCTATACTGGCATTGAAAACCTCTCTTCGATTTGTTCCAAAAGTTACTTTCTAAAGATAATTATAACTCCGCAAGATTAAAATAAATACGCTATTTTTATTCTTATTTGAAAAGGAAAACTGTCGAATTTAAACCTCGCCTTTACAGACAAATATTTGTTGTAAAATGATAATTTATCAAGGAAACAGTACATTATTATTTCGTAGAAATACTAGGATATACATGAGTATCCAACAGGAAATATAATAAAAATCAATAAATCAGGAAAAACTATAACTACAAACCGTAAAATTAAAACATTTCTATACTAATTACAGTTATAATGTTGGAGAACAGTGAATATGAAAGACAGGAAGGACAACAAGTCTGCTCAGGAAATGCAAATGATTGCTAATTATTCAGTTAACCAACCTTAAACTCAATGCTAATTAATAAAAGCATTTTAGTTTACAGTGTACATTAATAAAAAATATTAAATTATCATTGTATTCTTTACTAGCTGCGCCCCGTGGTTTCTCCCGCATAAGTCTTGATTTCGTGGGAATATAAGGATAAAAAGTATCCTGTCCTAACACAGGTCTTGGTATACCCATGTGCCAAATTTCATCGTTCAGCTGGTTAAGAGTGAAAACAACACAAAAAAAAACTTTTTTTTTTCTCTTTATAATTATTGTTAATTGAACCTAGTATTTAAGTAATTAGTGATCTAATTATATAGTTTAAGATTTTTGGAAAAAATAAATGCCGGTTGTACAATGACAACAAAATGACAAGTATATTCACAGATTACATCAACACAGTAGGTAGACTTGAGTAAAAAGATAAAATAGCAAGATGATTTGCAATTAACTTATTTTAACAATTATGTATTATATTACTAGCTTCCCGCCGGGTAGCACTTAGTACTTATCTACGGCGCACCTACCTACCCTACCTATGCTATCTACCCTACCAACCCTACCTACCCTACCTATAAATTAAGATGTAAGCTATCCTATCTTTCAAGTTGGATCAAACTGCATACGGTTTGCAAATTTGATTAAAATCGGTTAAGTAGTTTAGGAGTTCATTGCGGACAAACAACGTGACACGTAATTTATATATATTAAGAAGAAGATATAGTTTAGAGTAATTGTGAAATTGAAAAGATCTCCTCTAGAGGTAAGAAATAATGATTCTGAATTCAGCACAAGATCAGTACAATTATACTTGGACTTTTAATCATATTCAGTAACTTGGCATGTTGAAGAGATACTAGTTTCTGACAAATAAAGGTAGTGAGCGAACATTAACTTTAAAACTCATTACCTATATTCATTTTATAGACAGTTCTAAAATGTATTTGACTGACTATTTGTTTACCTTACCAAGAATAAGATAAAAAAGAAAGAAAGGTTTATGAACATAAACCTTATTGATTTATGGCTAATTATAATATAATCCACAATAACAGCAACATTGACATCTTTGCCGACACTTTTTACCAATTCCGCAAAAAACTTATAAACCCCAACCATTCATAACATTTGATCACGTTTATTGCAGTCATCTTACGCATAATAATAAAAAATAAAAACTGAGTACGTACCCATCTATTATCTATTAATTAATAATCTGATGTTGTATTTTCTTTTATATTGTCTTTGTTTTGTCTTCCTATGGTAAAGTAGCTCTTATTTAACTTTCATTGTGACAAAAAATAAGTTAGTTCATTTTAAATTAATTCTCCTAATTGGTATGTATTTTTTATCAATGTCTAAGCTGTGTACTTCTTTAAGTGACAAATTCACCATACTAATAGATATATAAGTTATTTTATCATCATCATCATCATCATCATCAGCCTATAAATGTTCCCACTGCTGGGACACAGGCCTCCTCTCTATGAGGGAGTGTGCCTTAATCCACCACGCGGGCCCAGTGCGAGTTGGTAGATGTCACATGTCTTCGAATTTTCGGTTCTAGGACATGCGGGTTTCCTCACGATGTTTTCCTTCACCGTTTTGAGAGCAGTGGTGATGAAATAATTTACACAAAGTAAAGCGCCTGTCTGGGTTCGAACCTACGACCTACAACGTAACCTACAAAGTCGCGGCGGCTACCACTGGGCCACCACTGCTCCGTTATTTTATATAATATGTTATTAGTGAATAAGTCGTTGGAGTACCTATACAAAAATAAATAAATAAAGATAAACCACAAACAAAGGTGGAAGAAGAAAGGAAATTCCACAGTCAATGACTCTTAATGACTGCCCTCTTTCTCATGAAAACAATAACAATATGCCAGTTGTATGATAGTGAGAATATTTATCAAATTATGTCCTACTGACACAAATTGTATCAAGAAAGAAAACTTTACAGGTAAAATACTTTGCAGTGTTTTACCAAATACAAAATAATCAGAACTTTTTGAATGTCAAAATTACATAAGACAGTCCTGCAAAACACCCGCCGTACACGATTTCCTAATGCTACCTTTCTGAAAACTGGTGTTTATTGAAACTTGATGTCAGAAAATACCAATGTATAAGATTTTTGGACAATACAAACTAGATAAAAATATTTTAATTAAATAGATTTATGTAGTCAGCATTACAGCTGTTTAGCCTAGGTACTTGAAAATCTCTTATTTATACATACTTTTCGTTTTAAATTTCAAATATTTAAGTTTTTGAGTGCGTAGCGTTTCAGTGTTAGTTTCTATATTTGGTAGTTTTAGCTTTAATGTTTTCTTTCTCTTTTTGTGGGCAGTGCTGTGTTGTTCACTGTTCTGTTTTCATAATTAAAGACTTGGTAATTAGCTAACAGTTACACTTACTATTTTTATTCTGTTTTGTTTAGCTGTAAGTTTTCCAAAGATCTTAAATAAATAAATAAGAGGTATAGCATACAGTCTACAATGTTCCCACTGCTGGGACGCAGGCCTCCTCTATGTGAGAGGGAGCTGGCATAATCCACCACGGGGGCCTAATGTGCATTGGTGGATGTCACATGTCTTCGAATTTTTGGTTCTAGGACACGATGTTAATGATGTTTTTCTACACCGTTTTGAAAGCAGCGGTGATGAAATAATTTACACAAACTAAAATGCCTGGGCTCGAACTTACAACCTACAAAATATAATTCGCGGCGGAAATATGAGGTATATCTAATAGGTAAGTGTTTAAAATAGGCTGATGCAATGCCAGTTCTACTAAGTAGTGTCATGTCCATCCACTGTCTATCAGTTAACGTTACAATGACCCACTCTTATACCTATAGAGTGGGATAAACACCTACCTACATTTTATTTTATCTACAAATATATAGAACTCTTTCTAAATAAAATTCAACTTTATGAACAAGAACTTGTGGAATACTTTTGCATAAACTAAACCATTCATACCATTACAATTAATAAATGCATTATGATTATGTTCTTGCCATCAATGAAACCAGGAAAAACATACAAATCACTTTAACTGAATACAGCTCCTATCTTAGTTTATTTTAAATGAAATCAAGTGTGACATTAATCAGTAGAAATAATGATGTTTAGAACATTGCATAATGTTATGTCTCTTCACATTTGTGTTATGTAAACAAGTTCAAGATATTAGAACTATTTTATGTACTTTCTTTGTGTAAAAAGATTGAGTGGCATAAAAAATGGTGTCATCTTTTATGGAAATGTAATCTACAATTTGTGGGTCAGTTCGTCTACTTATGGCTAGATAACTTCAGACAATAAACTGATTCATATTTCTGCTCCAAAATAGGGGAATCCATATTTTAATTCTTTGGAACCACCCATAAAACATATTATTTAGAATGTACACCAGCATAATGAGTTTAGTCAATCAGATCATATTGGAAACACTTTTTACTGCTATAATTGGTTACTACTTGATATTAAAATATGTATCTAAGCATATTTAGGAATGTTTATTTAATATGTTAATAATATGATGAAATCTAAATCTTACATCAGAAGAGAATAAAAATTCTTATTTGTTTTGTACCACTTACATACCTAATTAATGATAAAACAATAATTACTCTGAAATCTTCCACAGATAATGAGTACATGAATTTAAATAATTATTTACTCAAGGATGACAGGTTATGTACTTTTTACCATGTATGAATCACTTCATTACAAGTTGCTAATACCTTGATCATAAAAACTTATTAGAACTATGACAAATCATTATTTCCATTTTGTATGTTGTTGTTTGCACATTTGGGGATAAAAGTTCTGCAAAAGGCAATGTAAAAGTCTCAGATTTATGTTTCTTTGGTATTGATAAGTTACCTAATACATACAGGTTTTTTGTGTATATTTTGAACACAGTACTTACCAGATAAAAGTCCTACAAAAACACAGTTGGACACCATTGACAATGCTTGTAATAACTACTGCAAGTAATGATCAATCACCCATGCACATTAAAAAGAATCCAATTTGTTATTTTTTATCAAACCTTGAGGCTTGAGAACTACGAGAACGACTGTAATAAAGACTGGCTTAAAACGGTAAACAAGAAATTGTTATCTCCACGTCCGTATCGTCGCGGAATCACAAAGAAACAAAAGGTATTAACAATGACACTTTATCAGCCACTATTCGGCGCAGTTCGCCGGACCTACATAATATAATTTCTCGATCAATTTATCTGTCGCGCACCAAAAACGTGTCTGTTATGATGATGACTAACCGCTTATGCCCGTATCACATCGTTTCCTTCGACTCAGACGATTAAAAATTACCTATAGACGCCCTCATCTGAATCAGCTGTATGTCATAAAAGCGCTCGACGTAGTCATTTACGCGTTTGATCACTTTGTCCTGACGACTACAGTGAAGAACAATACACCTAATCTTCTCATTTCATGAACACTCTCAACAATATTCGATAAAATGACGCATTTACTTGATTATAAGGATATGAAAGACGTACCCTCCCTGTTATTATACCGCTGTTTTGCACTTTTCCTTGGGCGACAGATCCTCAAGAGGTCGCCGTATCGCCGAAAATATCATTAATTACACACTGTAATGAATAAAATCATTAATTTTAAATGCTAAACTGGAAAATCTAGCACAGAAATGCAAAATGACCACGAACAAACATGGAAGCGAGAGAGCGAGCGAGACGTTTCATTTCACAAAAAATTATCTATGGTTAGGTATACGTCATTTTTAAGAAAAATCTGCTGATTGTTTATGATAGTACAAATCACAAATAAATATTTTTTAGAAAAATATGAACAATAGATACCTTAGTACAATTTACTATTTACAATAATTAGGTACTGAATTTTATAAAAAGGTGATGGATTTTGACACGACAGGCATTTATTTAAATCTTTGCATTAAAATCTGCATCTGCAATGTTTCTTTCTTGTTGTTTCTTTACGAAATTATGCTACTCTCTTTCGCTGGTGAGCTTTCCATGCATTTTCTATCTACCAATAAACATGGAAGATGGAACGAATAGATCTTACTAATCTGTGACGAAATTTGTCATTTTCCCTGCATTCCGAGTTACGCTAAAAGTGATAATATCGGCGATATTATATCGCGAATCCGACCAAATTTTATAGTCACAATTATTATTCAATAGCCCTTATATTTTCTGACTATTAAATTTGGTTGGATTTACGAAATTATCACTTTTAGCGTAACTCGGAATGCGGCTTTTGTCAGCTCTCAATGTCACGTCAGTGACCACAGAATATATATACTCCTAACGGATCAGTGACCAAAGACTTGTCAGTGACTTTGTGACTGTTTGTGACTGACATTTCGAATTAGTTCGTCGCATTTTACTAGCGTGAATATAGTTATCGAAACGGTGGTTTTAATCATACTTAACAGGTTTGTACAATAGTTTCATATAATGAAGATCACTAGATACAAAAAGGTTCAGAAATATCTAAAGTTCTACTACAACAACTACGGTTTCCACCAGCCATACCAAGTCTTGCTCGACGGCACATTTTGTTTTGCTGCGTTTAAAGTAAGTCTTCTTCTTATTATCCACATATAACTAACCCAATATAATATAATTAAAGAGCATAAATAACCACACGAATATAGAAGAAGACTTAGTTTTAATTACTGCTTGCAGAAAAACAAAGTTTTAGATACAAAACTACATAATTTGTCTCTCGCGCCTGTCACCAATACCTAAAAACAATAAAATGTACACAGAATGGACAGCAAGTACCGCCGCAATGGTCGTCTGATAGACATAGTGGATGAGGAGTGGCGAGCTGAGCAATTACCCCATGAGGATATCCAGGTCCCATTGGAAGAGCTGCCTGACCCTGAGGCTGATAGTGCAGACTCCCACCTCACTCTCAAAGAACAGAGCATGCGCTGGCAGGAGAATTTCCCTGAGCCAGCAAGCAGTAATTAAAACTAGGTATTCTTATTTACTTTAGTTTTCCTGCTAAGCCACCTTTAATAATCAAACCAACCTTATCAATATTTTTAAGAATCTACCACTTCCATGCTGATTCAGGAACCAGTTAAGCTTCATGTCCAATTCACCTTATAATATTACTTATGTCAACTAATCCACATAATATTAAAAATTTATCAAACCACACGTATTTACATAACAATGTTGATTTACTAATGATAATTTTAAAACATTTCAGGAACAAATTAACATTAGAGAACAAATCCCAAAATATTTGAACTCACAAGCAAAATTACTAACTACAAGATGCATTATTATAGAAACGGAGAAAATAGCAAAGAAGACTCATGGAGCCCTAACTATATTGAAGCAATTTGGAATACATGAATGCAATCACAAAGAGCCAATAGGTGGATCCAACTGCATTTTGTCTATGATAGGTAGAAAGAATGATAAACATTATATCCTGGCAACACAGGATAGAGATTTACAAGATAAGCTTAGAGAAAAAGCTGGTGTACCACTTCTGTACCTTCACAACAAATCTCCTACATTAGAAAAGCCATCAGCTGCCAGCAATGCTAAAGCAGGCCAGAGCTTAGAAGGTAATCCACACATGTTTATCACTGAAACACAAAATGAGGCACTTCAAACAATGAAAAAAGTTCTAGGTGTTGAAGAAAAAGTAGAAGAGACAAAAATTCTCATAAAAAAGAAGAAACAACATAATCCTAATCCTTTGTCATGTAAAAAGAAGAAGAAAAAGAAGCACACTAACAGTAATACTAAGAAGGCAGAGAGTGTGGCTGAAGGCAAAGTTAGGAAAAGAAAGAAAAAGAAATTGCCTCAACATTTGAAAGAGCAATTAAAAACTGCTGTTTTAAATGGCTAATAAAATTTATACTTATGTATTGTTTTATTCAATTTCTGTTGTCTCTGCACAAAACCATTACCTTATTTATGCATACCTTTGAGGTTTTTTACTAATATTTTTGATTAAAAACAAATATTTGTAATTGAGATTTATTAGAAATTGACAAAGCTAAAAATTACAGCTTAGTTTAAGTACCACAGTCAAGCATAAATAACTCTATACAGTATGTCAATATCAAAGACATATAATGTCAATAAGGTGCAGCGGGGCAATCTCGACAGCGGGAAATTTCAACTAATCTTAATAACTTCTACATTTTACTTTATTTGAATAAGGGCCATCTATGACCGGATAGCTCAAAAGCAATTTTATAATTTCTACATAGATGGCACTGCTAGACCCAATACTCTTTGATCGACACGGCCATTTTGTTTTCTTCTCTTTTTCTTGTTTGCACGTGCAAATTAGTGTCTCACATTTTTGCGAAAAAAAGTGGAAATTAATGTGTTTTTCGAAGATTTTCAAAGGTAAGACATTTAATTAAAGCCTATTTCATGTTTTTAGCAATTTTTTTCTGTTGTAACTTGCGTTTTAAAAGCATTTTGGTGTGAGTTTGAATAACCCCACCTGGATTGTAATGGCGGCTAATTTCAACTTTTTTGCAGTTGAAATTGCCCCACCAGATTTTATATGGAAATTAACAAACACTAGTGATGTGCATGTTTCGATATGTTTTGTCGATGTAAATACTTTACAAATATTTAACTTGTAGCTATATTATTGTAATCTTTCTATTCGCAGGATCGCAACACGATTCAAATCGATGCATTTCGAGGGATTTTCAATTTCTTACTACTTTATTAATTTATTGCAGATGGTTCGCCACTATAGAAAAAAAAACGGACAAGTCATACACAATGGCAGAAATATGACTTTTGTTAATTTTTATATTTGTTAGATTATTAATTGCTGTTTTAAAACTAAAAAAGACAGATGAATCTTGGTCCTAAATTATAAAATTGCGTAACGTTTATATGACCGATTGTAGATTTAGGACGAGGGGTGCTCTGGTTCTATTTTAAATACATATTCCTTTCTTAAATGAAGTTTTGATTTATGATTAGTGAGTAGATATAGTACCTTTAGTAGATAGCAGACCAAAATTATTTATTGGTGTATCTATCGACTTATTTTTTATTACGTTCCCGTCACTATTAACTATGGCGAGCAGTCGAAATTACCCCGCCTAAACCTTTAACGTGTTTTTATTCAAAAATGAGCCTAGCTGCATAAATGACAAGATTCAATTTAGATTACCATCCCTATAAAAAAACTCTGCAACTGACTAACATCAAGCTAAGAGCTCTAGAAGAGAAATTATAATTAATAGTTGAAATTGCCCCACGGAGGGGGAATTACAACAATTTTTGCCTTTTTTGACAAAAACACATTTTTAAGCCTATCTATTGAATATTTTTCAATATGAGTTTGTAAAAATAATACACAGATAATGACTCTGGAGCGTCAATACATTACATTTTTAATAAAACTATATCATCTAATATTTTTATACCTTCAAAGTTGTGGTTTAGGTTTCACCAGTCGCGATTGCCCCGCTGCACCTTACAAAAGGTTTGCTTTGGAGAAAATACTTGTTAGTCGACGTTCGCACGGACGCGTAATAAAATCACGGCGATTTTTTTTTGTGCACTGGATTTTCAACGCTCTGCTTAGCGCCGAGAGTTGAAGATCCAACAGTGTTTTTTCAACACGCTGGGACGGGAGTGCGTCTCAGCGCGTTGAATTCTCAACGCTCGGGTTAACACCGAGAGTTGAAAATCCAGTGCGCGATAAAATCCAGCCGCGATTTTATTACCACCGTGCGAACGTCGGGTTACTATAGCAAATTCCGAGCTGCGATATCATGAGTTGGGAGTCTTGGGAGGCTATTTTCGTCTTTTCAACTATAATATTTTAAAAACTCAAAATCGACGAACTGCTGTAAGGAAATCAGTTTTATCACTTCTATCCTTTCACTTCTTGAAGGGCCACAGCACCTTAATTCTGTGGGTCCCGAAGGTAACGATGTGCACGAGCGGCAAGTTGCTCAGGTAGACCGTGTGGAAGTGCGAGACTATGTCGTAGCAATCGACCGCTTCAAACACTTCCTCACCGTCAGGAGTATCCTAGAAATCAAATAAGTTGGTAGGTAAAACTATTTAGAACTTTGATATTTGATTACTGATTCTTCATTAGTCAGTTTCGCAGCCCCGGATCTAGATTTTTTTTGAGGCGGGGCAAAACCTGCCGTCTGCCGCCCCCTGCCAATCTTTTATGGGTACCTATACGCTAAGTTAGTCCCCGCGAACTTAACTATAATGCGCCAATTCAACAGGGGCGCCAAAACTGTGGTAAAATAGAAAGATTATAAATGTGCTGCGCGTCTCATTTATTGAAAAGTTGCGGTGTGCATGCTGGGTGGTGCACTTGAATGCTACGCTTAAATTAGTCGCTCCCTGAAGTTGGCGTCCGGAGCACGGGTCCCGGCTTGCCCCCCCCTAGATCCGGGGCTGCAGCTTCGTTAGGTGTTAGTTTGTTTTATGCGTAACGGCTTTTGACTACATCTGAAGGCGCATTTCCATTGCTGCGTAGGCTGTGCCCGGAGGAGCTACTCATGATAGCTGCGTGGGTTCATTCGTTTAGCAAGCCACGCATCCGTACGTAGCATGGCCGTGGTCGCAATTCGCAGTGGATAATCCCGCTTACATTTAACAAAACGAAGCTAAGTACCTGCACGTAGAAAACAATGTAAAATTTATAAATTAATGTCTGTAATTTTTATGGTGTACACTGTACATAATAAAGAATAGGTATTCTATCTATCTATAGTATCTATCTAACTGCAGCCCCGGATCTAGTTTTTTTTTAATGCGTTGCAAAAACTGCCGCCTATACCGCCCCCCGCCAATCTTTTACGGGGATGCGCTAAGTTAGCCCCCGCGAAGTTAAAATTTTCTCAAAATGAAAATTTTGGCAGTAACATATTAATCAAATTGTATCAAGAAAAAACTTGTAAAAATGAAAGATTATAAATGTGCTGCGCGTCTCATTTATTGCAAAGCTGTCTGCTACGCTTGAATTTGTCGCCCCCTGAAGTTGGCGCTCGATGCACGGGCCCCGGCTTAATTGCCCTACCCCGTAGATCCGGGGCTGTGAAACTGCGCCTCAGTTTTGGATCGGAGGGCAAATGAAATGAAAACTTCTGTGACTACGTACATCTATGGTGTGCCGTATCATGGTATCCTTGAAATACTTCCAGACGGCGGTCGGTGACTGCCAGTAATACCATTTGAAGTACATATGCGTAGCTAAATATATCGTGATGAGGACAGACAGCTTATGTGCATCAAACTCCCGCTGAGCTGCGTACTCGATCGTCTCCGTCAACAAATTGATGAGGAAGTTTTTCTCAGACAAGAAGTAATTCGCTATTATGTTCTTTTGAACTAGAAAGTCACCTAGAAAAAACTAAATACATTGGTTTCACAACCTACTAGTTTTATTAGTTACCATACAAGGTGGCAGGGACATCGACGCGAAAACTGTTGCCATGGATTCAGCACAAGATTCTGAACCCCCCTGCGTTGAAATTATTCCTAAAAAAAATCAGCTGTCCCATACATTTTGACCGCGTAGGTATTGCACTTTTCTATAAAAAAGCAGATTTTTTTAAAAATAACCCACCAAAAATTTCAACGCATGGGGGTTCAGAACCATATACTGAATCCATGGTATCCGTTTTCGCGTCGATGTCCCTGCCTGCCACCCTGTATACATATTTCATATTATTATTAAATCATGGGTTGCTGAAAACCTACGAATATCTGTAGGTCACTTTAGTAGTCGCTAGTGCGTCTACTAACTGTAGCTGAGTTTTTTATTAGGTAATCCTTAGTACCTAGCCATTCTGAATACCTATGTATTTCCGCTGGCTTAGTAGCCTAGCCAGGCACTACTTTTGGGACTTATAAAATAATTCTGGCAAAATGTGAGTAGGTATTCTTTAGACCACTGCCCACTCTATACAAACGTGATTAATATTACAAAAGTCACCTAAATTACCTAAGAACTTCTTCAGTCCGTTTTTCTTGTCAGCTTCACCAGCAGCAATCATGGCTACAGCTTCTGCTTCGTTCATGATAGTGCCAGTTATTATACAGGTCCTAGGTTCAATATCTGGCTTCCTAAACGGAGGTTCATCGTTCTCCCGCAGGGAATTCAGATATGATGGCGCAGATATCTGTGGCTTTACCAGCCCCCCTTCCGAAGGGCTAGCAGGCATAGCAGGGGCTGATGCCGCTTTCATTTGTATGGCTTGATCAGCTGGGGGTGTAGATCCTGCACTAGTTTCCGAGTTCAAGTCCGTCCGTCCCGCACAGTTCGTCTCCATACAAGGAAACTCTCTCTCCTGCTCCATGATCGTTTCAATAATGAATTTTACGAGGACGGAAATACTATACGCAGAAACAGATTCTGCCTTTTATAGCCTCAGCCTTTTTTGACAACTTTGTGCTGTCAATATGTCAATAAGTATTGGTTTGAAAGTTTCTTACGAAAGAGTACATAACTATGGCAGTTGTCCCACAGCCGGCGAGGAAACAACTAGTTGACGGCTATTTTCTTGCTCAAGAAACGTACAATAAAATATACATTCCGTGTAAACAAAAGAGATGCATATTATTATATTATAAGTTGATAGCCGACGAGAACTCGCTCCACTAGTTTGTCGCTGAGCGACAAGAGCTATCAAAGATAATCAAAACTCACGCCGAGAGATTAAACAGCGGTAATTTCGACCCGAGCGAGTGGTGCGAGTAATCGCGCATCGCACTCGGACACTCGCTGATAGCTCAGCAACAAAACTATCAGAACTACATACTCGCTGCTCGCCAACTCGTTTTCAGTTGCTAGCTATATTAGCTACTCGTTAATAGTCGGCGGTGGGACAACTGCGTTAAGAACGCGGCGACGCATGAATTGTCCACACAAACGTAATACCTAAATCATTTTGCAATTTGGGAATATTTCCACCATATTATGTTGTTATACGGATTTAGACAGTGTTTATCTAGGCTCCTACATCTTTTTTCCAAAAAACTTTTCTGAAATGAAGTTTAAACGAATTTAATTTCGCACATTTTTACAGCGTAAATGACATATCTTCATATTGTTTTTTTCTGTATTATAAACAACAATATTTATAATATTGTTTCTGCAGAAGCATAGCCATCAAGTTACAAATTATCGAAAAAAAAATGGAAAAATATTAAGTTTTTGGTATTACGGAACACATCCAAATTTATTGCAAATTTTCGAAAGCTAGTAGTGCTATCGCGTCAAGCAATAATTGTCAATGTGTGCGTGGTAGTATTGCTCACTGCTCCTGTGTATATCGCTCCGACAGGCACTCACACTAGCGCGACGTGCTTGTAATTTAATTTTGCAAACATCTCGATTTGTAGTTGCGAGCCGTGTTCGCAGGCCTCTTAACCTGCCGTATGTTACACGGGAATAAATGAGTTCTTCACACGAAAGCATTGACACGCCGGCGAAACTGCAGCGGAAATAAAATACGTAAAGTAGATTTTAAATTATTTACTAAGATATTTAACAAATTATATTATGGATATTCATCAGTGCGGGGATAATAAAGCCCTTTGTATCAAAGACGACGAAATGATATCAAATCACAATATTTTGCAAATTCCGCATTTTCGCATCATTGCCGATACCGAAAGCTTTGTTTACTTTGAGTTTGTCTTCATTATTTTTATTCAAATCTTCCGAAATCACGCCCGTCAGACATAAAATGTACTGCAGTATTTACCAAGAGACTTAACTTGCCGAGACTTGGATATCTTCATCCTCTTGTGTACAAAAGGGCAAGGTGAATACTAGGACCGTTCCTTTTTTCCACGTACGGCTTCCTTTGCTTCTTCCCTACTCTTAATATCTAAAGTATCCCAATATCTGCTGGGAACCTTCCCATCATCATCATCAGATGAAGATGATGATGACGACGAGGACGAAGTGGAAGACGAGTCATCACTATCACTAACTTCTATCTTTTTATCTTTCGTACGTTTCTTTTCATTCTTTCTACTTGGTTTTTCGTCTTCACTGCTACTGTCTTTACTTTTCTTTTTATCTTTTTTGTTAGTTTTATCTTTCTTTTTACTTTCCTTTTCTCGTTTGACTTTCTTGTCCTTCTTTTTGGATCTTGGATCTTCAGAGTCGACTTTGTTTCTGCTACGTTTATCGTTATTTTGTTCGTCTTCGTTTTGATATCTTTGGCTATCATTATCTTTTCTTTTAGATTTAGAGTCGTCTACATCGCGAGTGTCTTTTTGTCTGTCATTGTTTTTATCTTTCCTTCGACTGTCTCTAGAACTGTCCTTATCAGTTCGTTCTTCCAAATTTTTCTTTCTATTTCTTGGTTCTTCAATGTCTTTTCCACTTCTTTCTTCTGTATCCTTCTTACTTCTTCTGGAAGGTTCAGGTTCGTCACCGCGCCCTCTGTCGTCATTTCTGCGCAATCTGTCGTCGTCACTTCTACCTTCTTTACGTGTTCTATCATCTTCCTTACGGCTTCTATCATTCTCTTTACGCCTGTCATCATCCTGATATTTTCTATCGTCACTCCTGGGTTCTCTTTCGTCATATTTGCGTCCCCTTTCTTCATCCCTTTGGTCTTTACGAACTCTATTATCATTTCTTTGTTCTCTATCATCATCTTTGCGCACTCGATCGTTACCTTGACGCGGTCTGTCGTCATCTTGACGTGTTCTGTCATCCTCTTTTCGTGCTCTATCGTCATCCCTACGCCCTCTTGTTTCCCTGTCGTCTTCCCTGCGGTTTCTTCCTTCATTATCTTCTCTTCGATTTCTAATTTCGTCTCTCTGTGGTCTTTCATCTCTACGGACTCTGTCTTCATTTTGCTTTTTCAGTTCTTCATCTCTACGACCTCTAATTTCGTCTTTTTGTGGTCTATCGTCATCCCTGCGGCCTTTATTTTCATCTCTTTGTGGTTTGTCATCATTCCTACGTTCTCTATTTTCATCCTTAGAGGTTCTTTCATCATCTCTTTGTAATCTTTCATCTCTACGTCCTCTTTCATCATTTTGGCGTACTCTGTCATCATCCTTCCGGCCACTATTTTCATCTCTTTGTGGCCTGTCATCATCTCGACGGCCTCTTATTTCTTCTCTTTGTGGCCTTTCGCCATCTCTGCGGTTTTTGTCCTCATTTGGCCTCGTTCTGTCATCATCTCTCCGACCTCTACCGTCATCTCTCTGAGGTCTGTCATCATCCCTTTGATTTCTACCTTCATTTTGGTTTCCTCTGTCATCATCTTTGCGAGCTCTTCCGTCGTCTCTCTGTTGCCTATCATCATCTCTACGGCCTCTATCATCTCTTTGAGGTCTTTCATCATTTCTACGACCTCTTTCTTCGTTTTGGTTTCCTCTGTCATCATCTCTGCGGGCTCTGCCGTCGTCTCTCTGTTGCCTATCATCATCTCTACGGCCTCTATCATCTCTTTGAGGTCTTTCATCATTTCTACGACCTCTTTCCTCGTTTTGGTTTCCTCTTTCATCATCTCTGCGACCTCTACCTTCATCTCTTGTTCTTTCATCATCTTTTCGGAACCTGTCGTCATTTGGCCTTGCCCTGTCATCGCCTCTTTGGCCTCTGTCATCATATGTTCGATTTCTATCATCGTTTTGCCGTCCCCTGTCGTTGTCGCGTCGCCTAAAGTCGCCATTGCTTTGTTCATTTTCGTCAAACCTCCTTCGACGATCATCACCATTTCTCTGATCCATTCTATCGTCATTTCGTCTAACGTCCCGAGGTCTGGCAAAGTTTTCCCTGTCTTGACGCATATCAGGCCTGTTTTCCATCCTTCTAGCATCTTTGCCGTACGTATCGTAGAAGCCATCATGGCCCCATCTTTCGACAGGTTTCTCTGGCGCCTCCTCGGTAGGTGTTTGAGGAACCTTTTCCTTATTTTTATCCTTTTTAGATTTCTTTTCCTTCTTCTTTTTATTAGTCTTCTCAGCCTCGCCATCTGAAAGTAGAAAAAAAAACAAAGTTATATAAAGCTTTTTTAGCTAATGTTTTTTTTATTTACTTTTTTTCAGTTAATAGCTAATGTTTTAATTTAACTGGTAAACCAAATATTTGTCTAAACGTTCATACATATACGAGAGAATAAGTATAAACTAACCACTAGAACTGTCGCTGGAGGACGAGGAATCAGAGCTACTGGAACTGGACGAGTCGGAACTAGATTCTGAGCTGGAGTCACTGTTTAACTTGATCTCTGGTATTGGTGCTGGCACATTCTGAAACGAAACATCAATTTAAAGATCTTTCATTCAAAAATCTTTGTAACGCTTGTTACAAAGATTTATGGTGAAGGCACTGCTGTGCAATGACAATACACTGTATCCAAAAAATCTAGTTTTCCGAAATATCGATTTTCTGTTTATTTTTTAACAAAACACACATAATATCACGCCTTGTTTTCCCGAAGGGTTGGGCAGAGGTATACCTACCTATAGGTACACCCACATTTCACCAGTTATGTTTAAGTCCCATGTAATAGGTGGCGATTCTATTGCCATCAACCGGGCACAAATCCAGACTCCGGACTACTACTCGTGAGAAATTCCAGATATAAAAACCTAATAACACTGCCCGACCCGGGAATCCAACAAAAGGAGGAGGAGAATTTTTTAAAACTAACCATTAAATCTATACATAAACGGTGGCAGGAACATCGACGCGAAAACTCTTACCATGGATTCAGTACATGATTCTGAAATGCGTTACAATTATTCGTCGGTTATTAAAAAAAACTGCTTTTTCATAGAAAAGTTCGGACCTACGCGGTCAAAATGTATGGAACAAATATAGTTTTTTTTTTTAAATAACCGAAAAATTTCAACGCTGGGGTTCAGAATCATGTACTGAATCCATGGTAACAGTTTTCGCGTCGATGTCTCTGCCACCCTGTATAATAAAACAGTAGACTCCGATGTGTCTGTACATTGAAGAAAAGTAATAAGTAGTATGAACCGTACAACAATTACTAGGATGTAATAACATTTACACAATTACTAGGGTGGCCAAACCGGATCAGAAACGAACATGAATCGAATACGCATAAGTTGGCAAATGTCCTTACGGTAAAACACTGTATCTTCACATAAAGTGTATTCTCATTGGACGGCAGTGCTAAATCATCCATTTCCTAACCAAGGGGTCAGACGGGCCGAAACAGACATAACCTGACGTTATTTACAAGATATGAAGGCATTAGTATATGACTGAATTCGCACATTCAGGTTGGATTAATGTAGTGTCGTCCTTCAAACATAATATGATTGCAGCAGTGGATATTGTTATAATGTAATTGCGTATTACCCAATTAAAAGTGCCGCATGCCGGTCGTTTGTTTTGCCTACATTAATAAAACATGCTAGAATAAAATATAACACTACAAACCTTGGGCATCTGCTTCAAATGCTCTCTCAACTCATCGGTCAGACCTCCAAGACCAATGGAAGTAAAGAAATTGATGGAAAACCTCGTGTTTTTGGGGTTGTCACGCGGAAAGATGCCAGAGAACGCGCTCTGCAGGGTCCTGAAATGGAAGAAATGGAGTTCATTAAATTGGGCGCTTAATATCTGAATCCATACATTACAAAACTAAGTAAGTTACTACTTTTATTCTATGGAGTTTATAGATTAATGGTGTTTGGGCAGGTCAAGCACCAAAAAAATGTAATGGGTAAGAACATTTGAGTCTAGGTTTTTGAGTTGTGAGGCTATTGGACATTGGAAAGTAACCACAGCGAACCTGCCTAGCGCCGCCTTACGCCTGAACTTCCACTATATTATGAAGTATAATTCAGTCGCTTGCTAAAGATAACGTAAGCTTATCAATTTGAGAAGTATTTTAAAAGATATTAAATAATCCATTTACATTTTTTCTACGGAAATTCATTATTGTTGACGTTGTAATTTTTAGCAACAGTAAAATATTTTAATATTATTTGATTATAATAACGATAGTGCCATTCTCTTTCTTGTAAGTTGGAGTTACACATTCTTTTCAAATGATTAGCTGAATTGACGCGGAATATACAACGTGTAACGTTAAATGCGCAAAACCTCAGACACCCCAACTGATTTTTAATTCAATTGACCTTCTTCAGACGGAAAAAAAAATCATAAAAAAAAATGTAAAGGTTTTATGTGCTGTTTTAGTTCGTAAGATTCGTATTTGATACACATAAACTTTAATTGGTCGACAACAATTTGTGTTTGTTTACGTATTTCAGCAGGTTTGCGCATGTGATGGCTTGACCTATTAATAAATAGACACGGCAACGTTTTTAATGTTTTTTTTTTTTTTTTAAATGTGACCTATCAATATAAAGTGGTTCAATTGATTCTGCTCGTTATTCTGATCAAACTATTTTCAGGTTTTGCGCATTTTACGTTACATGTTGTATAGTACTTTAATTTTATTTATGGTAATTTTGTCTTATTATATTAAGAAACGAAAACTAATGAAACATTCATTGTAGATAGAAGTTTTATATCTTACTAGTGCATTTGATAAAGTTTTGTTTATTTAGAATTTAATGGACGCTGAATCAAGACATTTGTTGCTTTTCTTTATGATTTTTTCCATGAAAACTCAAGGAATTTAAAGAAATTCTAGAACTACAATTAACAAGTAAAACATAACTATATTTTAGTAATTTTAGCTTTTATTAGAACTGAATGGAAAAATGTGAATTTGAGCGTCAAAGTTTCATCGCCAACGGATTTTCTTATAAACTGAGTTCATAAAATATTTAATTAAAATAAGTAACTCCAACTTACAAGAAAGAGGCAATGGCATTATTGTTATTCATAATCAAATAATTAAAATATCTTACTGTTGCTAGAAATTACAATGTCAAAAATCATGAATTTGCATAAAAAGTGTAATAGGACTCTTAAGCAGGTTTCTAATGAGCATTCTTTTCTGTATAATTATACGAAATTAATTGTAACATAGACAATATTAACTCACGGGTCCTTCAGGCGATCATTCAGTTTCTTAAGCCCCATATATTCTGCCAGCTCTTGGAACAATATCTTGATGTAAATACGACTAGAACTTGTGGTATCTTCCTCATTCAGCTTGACACACTCCAGTACTTCCCAACTGATGGAATCCGTGAACAATAAATGTGCAAAGAACTTGCTAACGTTTCTCAGTCTGTTGGTATCTAATCTGTGTGCGGTACCATAAGAATCTTTGAATATGTCCTCAAATGGACCTATGTATATTCGGTTTATGTTACAGAAACGTTGTGCAAGCAGCCCGTAGAACTTCTCATAAGTCCGCTGTTCAGCACAGCAGTCCAAGAACATGTGACAGAGCTCTACTTCTTGCCCAGGTTTTAATTGCATTTTCATAAGTTTATGAGCACACTCTTCAAAGTCCAAACTGGAGTTGATAGTCAAGTATATTGTTCTACGTAGAGCTACAAGGTTTGTCTCCGTGTTGTCAATGATGGTCACTTCTTTTTGAGCCTCTTCGTCATCTTCCCCAGATTCGTCACTGCCACTCTCTCCAGAACCATCTTCATCACCAGATTCAGCATCGGAGCCAAGGATCTCTTTGCTCAGTGTTTTGTATTTTTGTTCATTCTCCTCATATTTTTCATCGAATTTGAAGACATCTGGAAAACAATGTCATTTTATTATAACTCCAGCAGCAAGAGCTTTCAAAGATTTATTTCAAAATCTGCATAATGAAAAAAGTAAAGAAAAATGGTTAGAGTAAAGACTAATGCAGTTGTCCATTCTTTTAATAGATAAAATGTTTAAAGTAGAAATGCTTTTCTACATATTTTCCCTCAATTTTAAGATCATTCATTTTATTATTGTAACAACTTCTCAATACTAATATAACTACCCAAGTCTAAATCCTAAAAACTTACTCAGAATATCCTGTGGATCTGTAGCTTCATCCAGCATCATGAGATGAGTAAACTGCTCCTCTTCAGGCACCAGTTCCAACTCCTCAATCAAAGCCGGATGATCCTTGAAACCATCCTTCCACACTTGGAACATAACTTCAATCATGTACTGCACCCTCTTGTCCAACTGTCCTTCATGAAGAATGTTTCTCAACATCTCAAATATAGCATTGACACCCTTGGAAGATACTTCTGTCAGTTTCTGTCCACATTCCTTCAGGAAAGCTATGGCTACTTCAACTGAGTCATCAGTTGGTGTCTCAACAAGAAGTGTGAGCAGTTCTAATGCTAGAATCTCATGCGCTACTCTCTGATTTACCAAGTGAGCTATGAATGATGCTGATGATATACAAATAGGTTTGTCATTCCGCTTGAAACCTCTTTTGAATTGTATCATCAACCTCTTCAGGAGCAACTCTCCAATATTCGGGAAGCGAGAATTAACAGCAGCTACTAGGGCAGCATAAACATTAGTGAATGTAGGTGAAGCAGCTTGTGCCTGTATTACAGAACGACACAACAAACCTCTACCGCGAACTATGTTTTCTTTCAACAATTCCTTAATAATGATACCAATGTTGCCAACGTTGATTTTGTTGATGTGGCCGTGTATCGACTTCTTCAAAGCTTCCCAAGCCAGTCTTTGATATGCCATTGAAGATTTGTCTGTAATTTGAGCTTGCATCATCCTGAGACGTGCAGGAGGTATGTAGGCACCTCCTGTTCTAGTGTTCAACATATCTGTTTCCTTGGCACGTCGCTGTGGCGCTTCTTTTTTTACTTCAGTCTCTTTTGCTGCGTCAGATCGTTTATCTTGTTTGACGGGCCCTTCGGGTGACCGTGACCTGGAGTGTCTTCGTTTGCGTCTGGAATCCTTCTCGCGGTTCTCAGCTGGTGATCTGGACCTCGAACGTGCCCTTTTAGACTTCTTTTCCTTACGTCTATCTTCATCATCGCTGTTTCTATCTTTCTTGCGTTTACCATCTGTGTTTGGGTCCATTTTGTATGAAAACACAAATTGAAAAACGAAACTAATCAACTATAATGTCCAATAGTTATAATTAAATGCAAAAATGCCAACCATTAAAGGTAATAGTTTAAAAAATCATGAATCAACAATTGCACGGAATGAACACACGATGCGCAGCCATTTTTATTTTGACATTTTCGGTTTTTCAAATGTCGTCGTTTCGTCGTTGATTGGTGACATTTCTTTTAAGTTGGAGTACTAGGCCTTTCAGCCGCATGAAACCGCTATACGCGAGAAGCACCAGCCGATGTGGCGACGCACAATGGAACGAGTGTATGGTTGGGCATTTCCGAGAATAAAGTCTAATTTTGAAAAACGAATAATGCCATCGTATTTAGTTATCAAATGCCTTCAAACCTTGTTCTGACTTTCTTTCCATCTCTCGTATTTTATCTCTCGTAGTTAATTGAGAATATGTAAAAAAATTACTATGAAAATGACTGTATCGAGCTCTCTGCCGCCTGATTCTGGCCTCGTTTCAAGTTGTGGGCTTTACTATCGTATTACGCATAGCAAAAGGTACAGATGTACACTTAGTGCTAAGAACACATGGTGTGTCAAACGTGCACCTTCCACCTTCTGATATAATCTTTGGTGTAAAAGGTTTTAGATGCGCGAGAATGTGCGAGGCGAAATTTGAAATATTTGTTAGTCCAATATTGAACTTTATTGTTGTAAGCTTAAGAGTATTTATTTATATTGTACAAACAGATATATAAATCTCGCACCGGCCATTGAGGACCCGCACGGTCTCTCTCCTGGTGCTGATGTTTCGCGCTGGCACGCACCGCCGCCGGCTCGCTTCAACCATCACGAGACATCGCTGCATACTATACTCTCAGCTGGCCGGCGGCGGTGAACCAGACACGGCTGGCCGGGCGGTGCGTGATAGCGCGAGCCAGCGCTAGGTAGCGATGGCCGGCGCGTGACATCGCGAGCCGGCGCTAGCCATCGCGAGACGGCGCGGTGTAGCGCTGGACATCTTTCGGTGTCAAAGGGTAAGCGTGATTTCAATTCTCGCCCATCCCATCCACGCCTCGCCTCGCCGGTATCAACAACAACTTCATAAGTTGGCAAAGATTTTTCATTTGACACCTTTATCTTCTTCTTAATCACTATTGCTGATTGTAATGATTATAATTGAGTAAAGCAATATTTGTAACGACCGCGAATCATATTTTAATCAATATAAAACCAGACACGGACCTGCAAAATGCAAAAAACGTAAGAAAATTTGAATTTCGCGGGCTACTCTGACGCTTCCCCCTTAGCTTAAAAATAACTCGAAGTTTGATTCGAAGGCATTTATATACCAATACCGTTACTTTACCGACAATGATTGTCCTTTCAGCGACCTTTATTTAGGGTTTATATCATAGGTAAAATAATTAGGTTCGATAAGTGTGTCACTCTCTGGTCATCCATCCATCACTCCTGGATCCTTTGAACTATAGATGTTGCCGACGTTTTAAAACGTTGCTGTTTCATACCCTAATTAAATCGTTTTAACGGTTGAAAACTCGCCTACAAAAATAAAAATACGTGCGTAGGTACGCGGCGCGGCGGCCGCGCGCAGCAGTTTATGTAGGTATGTGCACGTGTGTAGGGTAGGCAAGCTGGCAACGTTGCGTCGAGTCACGAGTGACGACGTCAACGAGAGTGCGAGAGTGTGAGTTTGGTTTTAAACCGAATCAAATTGATTATTTGTATCGTTTGAAAACAATGAAAAAAAAAAAATTATTTACCAACACAGAGTTTTTAGGTTCTCCGTTATATCCCTACCTCGGTAAAATCAAGAAAATGTAGTTATAATTAAGAAAAACATAGTCATCAACACCAACTGTTTTAAATCGAAAAAAAAATGGTTTATTTCGGTTTTAAACAGTTTTTTTTCGTTTTAAATGGATTGGTTTCAAAGTATACATACTTTGAACTCCTCGTGCCTCATGCTCGTCCACTGCAGGCCTCCCTCGCAAACATTTAAAAATTTCTACGTCTGATAACCGTATAGTGCACCTTTTTGATTACAGGGCAGGGTGTAAATTAGGTATTACATCCACCTTTCTTACATTTACAACTGAAAGGGCCTGCGCACACTGGCGGACGGCAGGGGAGAGCATTGAGGGGGATTTCTCTATCCGCCAGCGCACACTGACAAGAAAAATCCTCTGCGATACCGCGAGTGTCCGCCGATATGCCGTGGCAGGCTCCAAGGTCGATCATCGAGCAGTGAAAAATATATCTTATTTCGATTGTGTAAGTATTAAATTCAATCGATAAATTTAAAATCCTCTGCCGTCCCGTTCGCTAATCTGCGCAGGCCCAAATGATTTAAAATAAAGGAGAAAGGAGAGTTATAAAAATACTTATTTATTAGTATTTATGACTTTATTTAATACGACAATGAAACTACAAAAGTTGCCTGCACTTCAAACAGCAATTTTCATATACCTCACAAACTGAAGCACATTAATATAATTAATCACATAAAATATAAAAATTAACGATAATAACACCATAATAAGAGATAGGAGAGTGACTAACATTACGCAAAAATTACGAAAAATAAAAAAATTAAAGTATCTGAAAGCTATATGTTGCATCGCTATACATGATTTGTCTCGATCGTGAGAATCTAAAAAGGCTACACAATACCCAAGGCAAATTGGTCAGAGGTTTACACTTCTTTACCGACAAACAAGCTAGTAACTTACAACTAGTTCCCTTACTCATATCAGCGTTAGTAACATAGAGTCGAAGCAGGCAAGCAACTCGCCCCGCCGCCGCCGCGCTCCTCGCGCCAAGCAACGATACATCATCTCTTAATATTATATACAATTATTATCATATCTTTGACGTTAAAACAGACCGACGCTAAATGAATGGCAAAAATATACTATAAAATACAGGAATACTCTCACTAAACAGTCGAGCGACAAACCCGCGTAGTGTCTCTCCCGCCCTGAGCTAACGCGCAGGCACGGAGCGTCCGTGTCGATATAATTTTGTGCTTAACCGAACGATACGATACATAATATCACTAGAGCAAAAACATCACAGAAGCGGTTTGTGTCCAACACACCATTACGTCCGCGGCCCGGCGCCCTCGCCATCTACAATTAAAAAAATATAAAACGCTATGAAGGCAGTTTTATACGTTACACTTTATTGATATTATCCAAGAGCCAATTACCGGATATACTGAGGCACTTCCGCTGGTGAACTAATGAACTAACAATCCTTCTATTTAATGTCTATTGTACCGATTGAGATCATAAAAGGAAGTGAGATACGCCAAACTTGTAGACTAGATGTCGTGAGGTCGCGCGGACTGACCGACTCGGCGGCCAGTCCGCGTCGCGTCGGCTGCACCGAGCACGAGCTACGACAAGCTACGACCGACCTGACGAAACCAACGCAGCCACAAACAACCCGCGACACGACAGTCTTCAAACTCATCGACAACACATTACAAATCAAAATAATTATTAATGGGCAGTTAGTTAATAGCGTTACGGCGATACAATTATAAGAACATGATAAAACTTAAATTTAGATTATACCTCCCTAAAAATACTGTTGCGTATGATAAACATTAAAAATAATGATATAAGTCTATAACTATCGATTAGGGATACTTCTCGTTCCACCATCGAGCTTCGTCCCGCCAGCTTGCTTACAAATCTCATCATTCGTTTAATTTGCCGAGGGTTCCGTACTAAAATTAAATAGCCTCTGCGAAATTCGGTAATCATATAAAAATAATAGGCAAATATGCGGCTTTGTAGGTACAGAACCCTGAATGCGAATGTCCAAATTTTAGTATACCAAGACAGGTGAAGTGAAATCATTGAAAAAAAGAGATAAAATATACAATTGGAACACTAAAACTTGGTTCTTAGTAGGATTACGTCTAAGACATTCAATTAAGTACATCATTTGAAATAGGCCATTATTATTGGTATTTAAAGTGTATAGCAATGTTGCCACAATATTGGTGAAATAATTCTCAACTTAATTACAATTAAGAATCAAAGATGTCGTAAGCATGATCACGAGGGACATATCTGGTGTCACAAAGTAAGCGCGTCAGGGGGTGTAACACAAATATTGTGAGGATGCTGTACGGTGTGCAATATTAGAGAAATATATTTTTTTTTATAATTTTTATCACAATATTTTTACATGTTACAACACCGACGCAGTATCGGCCTTCTAAATGGCGCTTCCACGTTTTACACCGAAGTACAAATTTTGCTACTGGACCAGCCAAAAGACCTTAAATCTATCATCATGAATTACAAACATTGTCATCAAAAGACGTGTTAGCACTGCAATCACAAATACCTATTAGATGTTCCAACGAAGCCAACTTGTCTTTTGGAAATGTATGGCAATTTATGAAGTCTTTTCAATCATCCATTGTGTCGCAAAAAACCAGTGAAGTTGATGATCAACCTTCATTGGTTTTCCGTCGACGCAAACCTTCCAAAACGTTTGTAACTGAACAAAAACAGAGATGTACACTACATAAATGCGAATAGAGCGCACAAACGCTCGCTAAGCGACCGTCTAAACGACGTGCGATTTCCGACAACCCTAAAAGTATGTTAACACATGGCAACACTAACGAACTGTCATTGATGGCGTTGATATTTGACATTGACATGTTGTTTTTTGGTGAGTTGTGGATATGAGTCTTTTGGCTCGTCATGTGGTCATGTGGTCATGTGGTCATGTGGCCGTGGTGTGCGTGGCGTGCGCGGTGCGGTGCGGGCTCTAGCCGGACGTGGCGGCGCCCGAGCTCTCCACGCGCGCGCTTTTGTTCTGTCGCACCATCTCTGCGCGTCGCTCCTGCGGGACATACATACGGACATAAGAATACACTTATATGCATTGGCTGGTTGAATGTTCAGTCAAAAGTTAATAAATGACAAGACGGGACTCAAACTTTTCAGCAGTACCCTTGGGAATAAATCGGGACTCAAACTTTTCAGCAGTACCCTTGGTAATAAATCAATCTTTAAAAAGCATGTAGAAGGATCGCAAAATAAAAAGAGAATTATTACCACACACCAAATTCTAATAACATGTTAGCCCCACGATTCAGCAGCCCAATGTAGATTTTTTGAAGCAGTCACGTTCTATTAATATTAGCTACTAAATAGAAAAACCATTTAACTTAATGATAAAAAGCAATAGATTGAAGGGCGCTATACGCCAAACTGTTTTGATATTTCATTCCTGAAAAATCACGCAAGTCATGCAAGCGCGCTGCAATCAAATTACTATATTTTTGCGTTTAAAAAATCCACTTTTGCGGTGGAAGACCGACGACCTGCTGAAGGTCGCAGGAATTCACTAGATGCGGAAAGAACCCGGACTTTTCTATGTTCAGCAGTATAATTACGTGTATCGGCAGAGATAACGATGATTAGAGAAATTCAGCTCATTCAATAATTAGACACAATTTTTCGGCTTGCTCAATTAGAATTTAAGACGGTAACGCGACTACGTTATTCGCGTATGTTTCATATGTAAAAACGCCCTCGTTTTTTTCACGAGTGGGATTTATAGCGACCTTCATGCAAATCAAACACGACAACAAACCTCCTTTTTGACGAAATCCAGTTTTTTCTGAATCTCCTTCTCTCTGTTCAGTTCGGCAGTGGTTAGTTTATTCTCGATGTCTTTAGTAATCTCCTCGACCTTTGCGGTAGCGGCCGAACGCGCCTCGGCTAGCTTAAGACTCTGCGTATACGCATAAAAAAACAAAAAAAAACATAAAAACAATCATGCAACCCATGCTATGTGAATGAGAAATAAAAATGAGTTTTAATGAAATAGCTGAAACGGTTTGATTTGGTTTTTGTTCTAGCTCGCGTGTAAGCCAATTTGATCCCCAACTAATTTAAAAAGCAGCAATAATTTAACAGCCGATCTATAGGCACACCAATATATTTTTCATTTGCTTTATATTGCCAGAACGAAAAAAAAAAAACAATCTGGAAGCCCCCCAGCGAAAAGTGTCGAGTCTAATTTTGTTTACCTCACGATCCGCTTGAAACCAGTTCGAACCGCCGCAGCCGGCACACAAACAGAACACCTAAGACCTAAGGTCACAACGAGATACACATATTCCAGGCTTACCATCTGTCTTATTGTCAGTCAGGTTTAGCGTTTTTCCTTATTATTATCTAATTATGCAACATTTACGTTTTGAAGATAACAAAAGGCGCTTATCGTCTTACCATAGTTTAAACTAAATATCTACCTCCATAAAATTGTAAATCACTTTTTATATTGATTGCTTTTGGACATTTTAACAGCACCATGATACAAAAAGAAACAATATTGAATTGTCAATTTCTTCTGGAAGACATTTTCCCCCACAAAAATTGCTCACGATTACAGTCGTCTCCCGAATTCTCAAACGACATCTCACTTTAATACCTTTGTACAACTTTTGTCCCACAGAACCTCTAAGTGAGTGACAGCATAAGACTCATCTGCACTTTTCAATCGGAGTTTTATTTGAGAATGCAACCTCATAAGTAGTTGTAGGTAAACTGTACTCTTGATAAAACATAGCTACACTATTCAACAACCGCTAAACCTGACCGACCACAAATGCACCTGGTCCCACCACTACGTCCAGTTTCCAGCCCCCACTCACATGATTACGCAGCTTCTCCTTCTGCTCTGCCTCGATGAGCAGACGTCGGTCGGCAGCTTGCTGCAGCTTCTCTTGGATGGCGCTCTCCAGCTGCTGGAAGCGCTCGCTGTTGCCCGCGCGCACCTTCTTTACTTGCTCCTCCTGAATGAAGGGAAATTAGCATGAGCTCAAAACAAGGGCATTTGATAGCTAGGTTAGGGCAGACATTTAGAAATCTTGTTTTCTTCTCAAGTTCGCCTTTGAACAATGGATTTCAGTAATAGCTCACGTAAACATATTGAATGGTATGGCACGAAGGTTGCAGGCACGACTCTTCACTTAAACGAGTGAAGTCGATGAATGGTCATCGATAACCATACGTAAGCCGTGCCGACTGCGAATCATGGGATCCTCAGTTCTACCCCCGTGCGGTTCATTCGGGTTGAGTGATTAAGATTTAATATTAGAAAATTTTCAGCAGCTTGGTTGGTCTGCATTTGTGGCCCGTTTATAGCAATAGATTTGCCCTCTGTTACACGAGACTTACTTACGTTACTTGGGAAATGTGGGTCTACTATACAGCTCTGCTGAATGCGGTAGCATTGAGGAACATCTTTGTTATGTAAGTCTTTTGATACTCACATGCTCGCGCAGACGCTCAAGCATCTTCTTGATGTTCTCGTCACGCTTGTCGGCGGCCGTGTTCATCTTCTCCTCGATGGCCTTGTACACCTCCATCGTCTGCTGCTCCAGGGTCAACCTGAGGGAATGAGGCACAAAACATTTTAGTGTTGCTTACAAAAATCAATTGGGCACAGGTGCACCTTATAAGCCCTATTTGAATCAGCACATGGTTTACCAGGCTTATTGTTCGACGCGTAGACGTACATCACAACTGATTCTGCAACTTATTAACACGCTTTTATTAGGTCGACCTGTATGTAACTATGTAATGGAATCTTAGGTAACTAATTTAACCATCTTCCAAGGGTCGTAGCGTAGTGAAAATTGGCAGCTGTATGTAGTTCTGATGACAATACAATAATATGGTACTGTCGAACTGATCTGATGATGGAGTCGGAAGATATGAACTGGAACTTCATGATGGAAAATCGTATCATAGCTGTTTTGGATTTCTTAGAAAAATCTTGTAATGAACTTTGACCACGATTAGGTTTCAAGGTCTGATGATGAAGCCGGAAGATAGGCACACGTGCATTTATAAAAGCGTGTTTTTCTAGTGTTTTTTTTTAGTATTTAGTGACAAACAAGCGGTTTCACCTGTTGACCTGATCACTGAACTATAGACATCTGCATTAGCAGAGGCATCGCATTGTGTTGCCATACTTGACATTCCATTGACGAAGCTTAAATACGTCATGCATGTGTCAGTAATCATTATTACTCGTATTCTTTATTAATCGGACAACAATGATCCAGCGTGTTAAGAAACAATAATATAGCTTATTACTAGTGTTAGTAGATACAACACAATAGAGAAGAAGACAGAATAAACTTGTAATGTGAAAAGGACACCCCCAAATTAGTGTTTAGTGATTGTCCTTCTCACAAAACTTTTGATAATCGGAGAGTCGATACTCTCCGCCATAGTTTTTAGAATGCTGTTGCCACTCGCCCGCAACTTTGACAACAGCGACGCAGTTTTCTTGAGAATGACGGCGTGGAAGCCGTCAGTTCGGTTTTGCACAAACATAGTAGACACGCTGCACCATCGTGACAATCTCAACAGCATCCTAAAAATATTATTATATTGAACGCGTAGGTCATCCAGCGTTCTTTTGGTATAGTTGACCCATACACAAACCGAAACCCTTCAAACTGTGATCTGAAATAGGCTGCGTTGTCTCTAATTCAGTGGTGTTACCTGGTCTTCTCAACTCCCTCGAGGTGGTCCTTCAGACGCGAGCGCAGTTCATTGATATACGCCTCGCGTTTCTCCTCATGCGTCTCCATCTTAGCGTCGAGAGCCTCCTTGGTGTTGACGATGAAGTTGTTGGTCTGTTCGCTGCGGATTCGGGACGCATCCTCAATCTTTTGCATCTTTGTGGCGATGGCGGCCATCTTGCTGGCTTCCAGACTCTGTGGGGGATTCGGGTATTTTTTATAGAATGTGGTTTTAAAAACTTTTGTGTTGTGGTTTGGAGTAAGACTGAATATAAATAGTACATTACAATATTTAAAATAGAATATTGTGACCAATTACGACAATATTATAGTCGAACTTCTTATGTAGTTAGGTAGATCTATCACAAGCTAAGATGAATCCGCTTACGAACGTAAATTATGTATTTTTCTTGATTTCCTCTTTTCAGCAAATTGATAAAATATTAACGCGCTATTCCGAGCAGTCTCCTAAAACTCTGGTAGCAGACTCTTCGGCATTAAACCATGAAAAAGCCATCCTCTTCTACTTACACGTCTCCTCTCCTCAGCCGCCTTCAACTTTTCCTGAATCTCCTCAACTGAGGGCGTCTTCTCGGGGGAGTCAGCACGACGGGGCACCGGCACTCCTACGGGCTCGGCGAGGATCACCTCGTACGCCAGACCACCCTTCGACATCTCTTGGCAGCGGATCTCAGTAGCTGTAGCAAAATAATACATGTAAAGTTAGTGGAAGGCCAAAGTTAATTAGTGGACGGCGAAAATGGGGCAAAAATATGTAATCTATCTTCATAGGCTAATAACGACCAGATATTCCTAGTGTATGTCATTTAACCGCTCCTTTAAATGACCGTCAGTCTCAAATTGTTGTGGGAACGTTAAAGTTTATTTATTTATTTATTTCCAACTTACTTCTATCATTACAGGGTAACCTAATGCGATAGCGTACTTATCTTAATCTTACCCTAACTTATTATTAACTCATAATAATTACCTATATATTAAATTTTGTAACTTATTACAAATAATGCATTCTTTGTGAACTCACTCAGAGAACAACAGAATAGGTTCGAGTTATAAGCTATGAGGTTGACAGTGCGGAGTGCATAGTTACAACCATGGCCCCTGATATATGGTGGCTGTTCCACCCTCCTTTAAATAAGCTATAATTAAAATTATAAACAATAGTTCGTGAGGAAACCGGCATGTCCTAGGACCAAAAATTCGAAAACATGCGACATCTACCAACCCGCACTGGGCCGAAGTGGTGGATTACGGCCCACTACCTCTCACAGAGAGGAGGCCTGTGTCCCAGCAGTGGGAACATTATAGGCTGATTATGCATTCTTATGACTATTATAAATCTAAGGCATATACTGACATTCTTCTGGTATCAATACTTCATACCATAAACATACAAAAGACTGTAGATAAAGTAACACAAAGGAAATCATGAAGATAGAGGCAATATTTTGTAAATAGAGAGTGGATACAACTTATATTCTTGCTAACAGCATCAACCGAGCTAAATATTTATACTTATGGGTACTGGCAATGGATGTCTTCCGTAATATATAAAATACCTATGGCAGTTATTATTTAGTTTGTCTAGACTTTAAAAGAGACTGCGACCTCTCGAGTTTCTTTCTGCCTTTCTTCTCAGAGTAGTCAGATAGGAAACGCCGACCAAATCTAGTTTAAAAAATATAATTGACGTGTAAAAGTGTTTGTACAAACTTACATATAGAAATTAAATCATTTATCATCCTAATTTAAATGTATGTAGGTACCTAAAATATTTTAAGCCGATGTCAAGAAGGTATGTCTGTCTGTATCATCTACTTGACATAAAACTGTACCCTAATTGCGTAACTTATTTTCGAATACAATTTTGCCTAATTTGTTTCATTTTGACAGTTCAAAAACATTCATTGCGTTATTTACGTTGTTGAGCTGATTTTTTTCCAACTTATATGAAGCAATGGATTAGTAATCTGTTTCAAATCGAAACAGACTGTGATTTTGTTGTATTACGCAATTAGGGTACTGTTCTACCTACCTACCGTTGATTCCAAAAGTTCCTCTCATTGTAAATAAATACTGACTGCAGCTAAAGAAATGCCACAATAATGAATTGACACGTTAACAATGAAAAACGCTCTTTTCAATAACTCCGTGACAGTTATGTCAGTCATTATACATTGAGAGGGGACCACGCATCAATAGCGTCGCATACTGCAATAATGTGCGCTCTGATTGAACGCTATTCAAACAATAGAGAATGTAATTCACAGGGGTTTAAAGTTACGTGCATAGTTACTAATTCTACAAAGATATCGTTGTTGCCCGATGAGGTATCTAACCAACATGGTCTGGTTTTATCAATTTCTTGCACTATTGTCCAATAGGTAAGTTATTTTATTAATTTTAGTCTTTGTTTGGTACCAAATGAGTCGTACAGTAAGTAATAAAGACTTGATTTTTATAATAGAGTAAGTAATAAATACTAATATTATAATCCTACTAATAATATTTATAAAAGCGAAAGTTTGTGTGTTTGGATGTTTGTTATTTCAATCACGCAAAAACGGCTAACGGATTTGGATGAAATTTCGCACACAGATAGTTTATAACACATTTTTTTATGTCGGTAGTACGTTCCCGTGGAATAAATTCTGACCTCCACGCGAGCGAAACCGCGGGCGAAAACTAGTATTTTCTCATTTTTTCATTTGTTAGTGGCTAAGAGTCGGCAGATATACCTATATGAGAGTTCTCTAATGAAAGAAATCTATACAGGCACAAAATTTCCATGCTGTAATTTTTTTATAAATAAATAAATCTAAATAATATATATTTTTTTTATATGAGTACTTAGTTTTACTGTTAGTATTGTTTCTGTTTTATTTTTTAGTATGGATAACTAAAGGTATGTTATTAGTATTTATTTGTAAATTACACTATTTTAGTCTGCAAGAACCCCTGTGCAGGTAAAGACCTCTAAAGATGTCCCATGTTTCTCTGTCTTGTGCTACTTTGGTCCACAATGGGCCAGCTATTTTTTTCCACTTCATCTCCCTTGCGTGTCAATGGTCTGCCTCTACTGCGTGTACCTAGTGGACCACTCCACAATGACGTTCTAACAGTCCATCTCTGGTTCGTAAGTCATGCCACATGGCCTGCCCACTTCCATTTGAGTTTTTAGACGTAGCTCACAATGTTAGTTGTTTTTGTTATTTGCTGTAAGCATTTAACCAACCCCAAAATGTCCAATTGCGAAGATAATCCTACCATTCCTACCAATAGACTGCAAGCAGCCTAAAATAAATAGTATCTATGTAAATAAATGTCCTAAAAATCGACCGCCAGCGTGACCCTGAAGCCCTGAACACAAAAGGCCCCGCGCTGTTTCGAGTCCAAATTGTTTTTAAAATAATTTGAGGGAATGCTGAAACATTGTTAAGAAAATTTTCTAGAATGTTCTGAAATTGTAAGCTCCGTAATTCCACGCAATGTTATGACTCTGTTATATAAGAAATATACATAGCCTGTTAAATCATAACCCTCCTTTGGCGTTGCCGTGGTCGGGTAGTTACTAAATAGTTCTTCAACATCTCTACAATACATTGCGAAAACATAATTGCGTTTTCAAATAATAAATGACAGCTAAACACACAAAGCTGTTGACGCCATCAAACTCCCATGATCCCCTAAATTACCAATTTCATCTCACAAACCGTCCCACTAATTTCCTTTACAATATTTCACAAATTAACCGTAATTTTAAAGGCGTTAATTAACGTCCCCGTCTGAATACACTCGCTAAACTCATTAAATTACCGCCCCCGACGTTTAGGGGTGGAATTCTTAAAACGCAACGGGGTAAGGGGTAAATTACGGTAATATTCAAGGTCGGGTAAACTTCTTCTTGGGTAAGGAATGCTGTATTGTTTAATTATTGGGAGGGTAGGGGGAGACTCGAGACTCCCGACTGCTCCCCCAATGAGTCACGCTCACGCCAATTGCATTACAATCGTGTTACAGGGTATGACTGTGTCTGTAAACTATGTCTGTATCAAAACAGGTGACTCAGCCCTGTGTTACAGGGTATAGGGTGACTTACACACTCATAAATATTTGATCAATCCTACTAAGAAAAGCTCGCGCTGAAAACGATTTTACAACATTTCCAACAAAGCAAGTTTACTTAGAAACCTACTATTAATTTTTCCCGAGCAACATTTCCTAAATAATAGAGAACATAACGTAGAGGGGAAAACATGGCGTCAAGGGTCTTAAATAACTGTAGGAATTCACTCTCCCACGTGAAAAGGGCTTCAAAAAAACAAACACGCGCACAATACAAAACTAACAATAACTCACTTAAAAGGGGTGAAAACTCTTGACCCGCCAGGCCGCATACAAAGGGGCTCACATCCCCGGGGTTGTGTACTATCTTGGAAAGGGATCTCACCCTGTATATGCCTGACACAGAGTTGAAGGTAAATGGAGTGATAATGTATGTCTAATGGCGTGAAAAACACTTGCGTTTCTATCCCTGCACCAATTGGTAAAAGTCACGTTGAGAGAAGTTGACAGTCGTCGATGTAAGAAGCAGTTCCACGGTGCGCACGTTATACTAGACACGACTCACCATCTGCCTAGCCTTTTCCCAACTATGTTGGGGTCGGCTTCCAGTCTAAAAGGATGCAGCTGAATACCAGTATCTTACATGGAGCGACTGCCTATCTGACCTCCACAACCCAGTTACTGGGTAATACGATACCCCTTTGGTAAGACTGGTGACCTTTCGGGTTTCTGATGACCCAACGACACGACTGCCAAAGATCCACGAATGACAGCCGGGACCAACGGCTTAACGTGCTTTCCGAGGCACGGAGGGGTCTTGGTATGTAAGGATGTTCACCCATCCACGGACCATCCGCGGCAAGAGTACCTTAACCTGATCGATCGACCCGTGCGGCTGTTATTACTTAGCCACAAGTCCCTCTTCTTGTACTACCAGCGCTGGGGCTCAGCTCGCATGATGTCGCAGCATTATGCTGAGCGATGGCCGTTTTGCGTGGATGTGACGCATATTTTCACCCAAATTGTTATATTCGTGTTCTTTCTTTGCGTCATGTTCACCGCAAAATAAACGTATTTTTTTCATTCGTTGTTTCTTTCTTTACTAAACACGAGTCGGATACGTAAAAAATGCGCGTAAAGAGCAAACACTCCTTTCACTTTCTACTCTGTGACAGTCTGTAAAAGAGAATTTTTCACTGTTTGAGCTGGTTAAGGACTAAAATAAGGGGAAAGCTTTATTGGCAGCCACACTGAATGGCACCTCCACTTCGTCACTGCACTTAGTTACAAGTTAAAACAAGCCTACTTTTTTGGCACCCAAATTGAAACATGTCCAAATGGCTGTCTTCTACAATTTAATGTCTTTTATATCGTTGCAATTAAGCATTTTAGTAATTACTAACTTCAGCTTTAATTGCCTGTTCCTTTATCCTATGTTTCTTTATTATGAATCCTTATCTAACTAAAAGTGGATTTGAAAATGAATCATTAACATTGAACCTAATCTTACAGCTAAGTTGGGTAGCTTAGGGGCCAAGCCATTATCGATATCAAATCGATTTACTCATCACCTCAACTGATTGGCATGATTCTTAGTACAGATTTACAAAATTAAAGTTTGTTTTCCTATGAAGCACCACTTACTTATGAATTTGACCTTCTTCGGTTGCTTGGTCCTCGGTTTGCCGACTGGTTTCTTGACGGGCGCCGACCGTCGGTGAGCTAAGGACAGAAAGATGCCGTCAGCGGAGCCCGAGCCCACGACGCTGGCGACACTCGTGGAGAAAAACTGACCCTCTAACTGGCTTGATATCAAAATTGAGGAAAATACATTCAAGGTATCCCAAAATTTTGTTTCTAAAACCTTAATTGGAGATGAGCAATGTAATTTCCAGGAAAAGAAAACATGAGAAATGAATCCGCCTAGCTACTAAATTCAGACAGATCATGCCAAAGACCGCAAAACATCGGTTACAAATACCATTAAAGGTCGTGCCTCCATTGCCAAGTCAACAGTCCCCCAAACAACACTAACGGACAATCGAAAAACGATTACGTCGACCGAATCGAACCAACTAATGTTTATTTGAAGAACATTCGGACTCGGACCTACGCTTTAATGAAGAATCGACATTCGAAGCTCGCGTGACCGGTAAAAGCATAGATTGTGGTGGACAATCCATCGATAGAAAATGTCGCAGTCCACATAACATGTACCTAGCTAATGGCTGACATAGTAGATAGAGCTACGAGTTATTATGTCCCTACATGACATGCATCATAGCAATAAATAAAAGTAGTTTTTTATGATCCACGCATCCTGAAATTTCTTTTTATGGCTTTACAAGATACATCAATAATCTTTTCAGTCTATTTGTGTAATGAAAAAGGATTAGTTTCATCGAATTACCCGATGTTGACACAAAAGGTGAACTTTCAAGGTCAAATAATAAAGCTAAAATTACTGCAAATGTTGCGTAATTTGAAGTAAAAGAAGTTGATGTTACTGAAAAGTCTAAAGTCCCTCTACTGCAAGGCTATTTATAAACCAGCGTTCTCATCATGTCCCTCGAAAACCATTTCAGCCAAGATGACGTCAAACTTCCAAGACTTTTAAAAGTCGTGGTCGCAAATGAATAGTCATTTATTAGATATTTGGGCCCCAACTCATGTTGTTGGGGACGTCTCGGTAATAGTATCGAGGTAATAACGTCGACACGACGTCGGGAGATGAGGCCGCTACGTGAGGGGAATGCCGGAGTGCCGGAGAGCCGGCGAAATTCGCCGCAAATACGGATAATCCCTCACGGCAGCGCTAAGTCCCAGTTTACACAGCAGAAGATGCGGAGACCATGCTATACAAAGTGTTAAGTCGACTTTAAACTTTAATTCTCAGCCAATTCATGGACAAACTTTAAGACTGTGTTAATTTTGGGTTTGTGGACAGATTTTCTTATTTAAACAATGCAAGCTCCCAAAAGTCGAAAATTCGACGGAAAATCGATGCCACAAATGATGAAGACGGATTGATAAATTAACGTTAATTAGTCTTCATTACAAATCAAACAAACCACAGAAAACAAAAAGCCCCTCTACCCCACAGTAAAGAAAATAATTTCCTAAAATCCAAGTTAGCTTAAACCAAACAATCGTAATGAAAACAATATCTGTGCCAGCACGACCGTCTCGGGAGAGCTATTTATCAAAAGTTAATTAGCTTTCGCCATAATTCACGTCAAAACAATCGTCATGAGATGTCTCCTCAATTCTGTGTAATTCGAGTCTCCCTTATCACGATATTCACAAATTACAAAGTAAGGGAAATTATTGCGGTGAACCGCTCAGATCCCAGCTGTTTTACGTAACCGCAGATACTGATGCGCAAGGAAAATCTAGACCACGACCAAGACCAACTAAAAGTTGGCTATCGAGGGTTTACAAATTAAATAGGATTCCAAGAATACTTTATTATCATGATTTCTTGCATACTTCCCGACAAATGCGAGAGTGCAGTCACTTGCAGTCTTGATCCTGGTAAGATCATCGATAAAGAAGAATTTGATCTTGATTTCATGAACAAATTGATAAAAGTATAGCATGAAGTCACAGCATGAGAATTCAATACTTTCGCTTTAGTATAAAATACAAACAAAAAAAAAAACGCAATTGTACCTGAGCCAGTTTCTCTTGTGCTTCAGAATTCTAATCAATAATTTTTCATCCATATTCAATAGAGTTGCAGCTGTGTAGCATCGTATAAAACAGCAATTTAATGAACGTGCATAAAAACAATAAAGCAGAAAAAGTATGGTAATCGAATACAAACGGGGCAGTTACAACTGAAAGGTCGACCGGCAGCCCCCTCCGGCGCCGCACGATACAACATGGAAAACATGATAAAATATTTAAAGGCTGGCTTTAAAACCCTTGAGGGGAGAGCTGAAAGTAAATTTACTACCTCTGGGAATACGAGCGTTGGCACGTACGAGTGTTTTAAACACGACGCAAGTGCGGCGGCTAGGCGATGCAGAAATAAGAGATATATTCTATGCAGCGTTGAGAACATTCCAGAATAGCGGAGACGGCACCGACGTCCTCTTTACGAGTTACGCTCATTAGGAAAATAGGTGTGACTTTGTATGCAACCCCTTTTTATACGCTTCCCCGCAAAACTGTTATTTTTAAATCCATTCAAAACTAAGTGCGGAGTTATGGTGGAAATTATATAAGTTACTGCTAGTCGTAAAGCAGCTCAGTTGCAAATTCTCAAGTTGGCCGAGACAGCTGGTGGCCGGAATGGTTTGGAACACGTAAACTTTGTAAGCACCTGCAATGCATCATTGTGGACATGTGTGCTCCAAATCTAGATATCGACAAAACCTTGAGTTAAGTCGCGCGATGTTCCGGATTCTATTAAGCCATAACATGAAAGTAAGTTATACACGTTAGATCCCATGCACGAGATGAAATGTGTGTTTTTATAGTATTGTTGAACCCTCACACGGGATCAATAACGTGTGTCGTCTCAACTCCAAATAAAATAAGGCGTAAACTTCTACTTTTCTTGTATTAGGAGCCTTGAACCCCAACGACCATAATCCATTTGACGCACTCATCACAATGTAAAAGTAATGTTTTTATTAGGCAGAAGGACATGGTAATCAAGATGATCAAGATCTTAAGCCAATTAAACCCAATGCTATAATCGTCCCCTAAACAATTATGTGATCTCGAGTCTCGAGTCCTTGTTGTCACTTCACAATAGAGTGTCGGCTAATCCAATTCATGAGAAATGTAGTGACAAGCATTATATGACGTTACGAAGCGAATTATGCGATGATGATTAATTAGGTAACCGTAAGAGCGTTAATTACGAAGTTATTTCACGTCACGAATAATTCTAGCCGTAAAATGCGCTTTAGAATGTTCATAGCCGATTTACGTAACAATTACAGCGGTTCTGAAGTATTTGCCTTATTAGAAATACGCATTCCCAAGGCTATCGGTATGGTCCGTAAAGCCCATGTTTTATGGTGTTTGAAGCCATGAAGTTGAATACCAAGGACCGTGCTTGGTTATACCTACCCAGTGGAAATCGATCGTAAATCGTTTAATGTTCCGAACATCAATAATTCAGAAGGCATATCGTCTGGGTCAATTTCAAACCTACTCTGCGGTTCCATGTTTTTAGACTGTGACAAAATTGAAGGAATCAATTCTTGGTTACAATCGTTGACTCCAATAAAGATCGAATTACGTTTTTAAGAACTTAGGGATATGGATATCATATGGCAAATGAAGAATTTGGAATACTGCGCCATCAGCGTTTTTTTTTATCCTTTTCGCAATCTGACTAATGGCTAACAAAAACGTCGAAATGTATGAAAAATGTCGTTAATTAACAAGCTCGCAATAATAAAGCGACACGAGGTCCTCAAATGCGTGCGTAGTGGCGCATAAAATACCAAAACATTTTACGAAGGGCCCACTGAAGTGATTATGTCGCGATTGCGTGACATAATTTAATCAAGCCTACGATATTATGTGAAAACAACTATTTTTCCGAATTCCCCAGACAAGTACGTTTGAACTGCTCGAATATTACGGAATCTGAAACCATTACGTAATGTGTCAGAAATCATTTTCTTGAAAGGGTTTTCTAATTTTAGATTGGTGGTCTTTCAGTCAGAACTACTACTAGCTTGGTACCTACTCTGCGCAGAATGGTGGACGCGTGCCACAGTATCGCGATTCGTAGCCGGTACAAAATGGTGGACATTATGCAGTAATGTTTAATCAATAGTTGTAGTGAGGCCGGCACGGACTGACAGGTATCCGGAAAACTGGAAAGCTCGAACATGATTCAGCGCTCAAGGTCCTGAAAATCCAGACAAAAACTTATCTACGTACGTCGTAGACTGCGTAATACAAATAAGGTTTTTCCAGAGACAGCAAAATAAGAAAGATTTTGCATTTATTTCCTTGTAGTCGAGATAATTTATCAAACATCGCAATAAAATCTTACATAACTGCCAACATCTTGCGACCAGTCTTCGAGACGCAACAATGTAAAGGAGGCGTTGACGTTTGATCCACATTGTTATCATCACTGGGAACTTGGGAGACATCGATTGTTATCAACAACACTGCCCCTTACTCGTAATCCATAGATCACGTGATTTACGTCAGATGCAATTTAAATATAGGCGCCGGCCGGTGCCCCTCCCCCCGCCGGCCGGCCGGCGGCCATGAAGACTCAATAACAGACATCTGAGACATCTAATCAATCAATCATCTAACAAAACTTGAAAATTCTTAACTGATCAAGAAAGCACAAAGCATCAGCGATTAATCTTAGTTACCTTCAATTTGACAGAATTAAACCAATTGGAGAAGCTGCAGCTGACAGTTAAAAGAGGTTACCTTCTGGTTTTGCCTTCCCTGTAACAGTTTTTTGAGATTTTGACATAAGATTTGGAATTAGTTAACCATTTCAAGCCAGATAACAATGTAGGGCGTTCGTCTCCACAGCGAGAGTAGCAACAGCGTCGCCGGTCGAATTTGTGATGATTACGAAGAATTCGTCCATAGCAGCGGTGTTCCCAACCTGCAGGCAGAACAGGCGCGCGGCATGAGTGGCAGAAGCACTGCATCACCGAGTCCCGAACGAGCCCTATCAGCATGGTGATGATCAAATTGACTATCTAACGTGTGACGGAGTCGCGGCGCGGCGCTGGCGGACTGCGCGACTCTCGCCCGGAAACTGAGCCACGCCGGGGGGAGGGCAGCCGGTCGATAGCTTCACCCCGCGCCCCGCAACCCCCGCCCTGCGGACCCACCCCGCAGCCACCCCTTGCGCGCTACCGTCCCTAACTTGATAACCCGCACAAGAAAATAAGCCTACCAAATGGAAAAATAATGTCATCCACGACATGTATTACGTCGCGTCAAGTCCCTGCATGTGAGGGTATGAGATTTCAAACGAAAGTTTAATTTCCTTTGTGGAAGAGGAAGATATATCAAACGTCCGTTAGAGAAAACGCCAAAGTATGAGTGACATCTAATATCCAAAGAATTAAAGAGTTGCTGAAGTGAGACTTGACCATATTGACCAAGGCAAGAAAACGACACGGAGTCCAAAACCGCACCTAGCAACTACAAGGTCTAGGGTCGGGGAAGACAAACTAATTTAAGAGCCGCCCAGACTCGTGCGGGTCTCGACGGACTTCTCGCTCATAAAAACGCCGAGCTGTCGGGGGGTGGCGGGTGCGTGCGTGGGGAGGGCACGCGAGGAAGCCTCCATGCGGAGGTTCCGCCGCCGTCTCGGCGCCGCCACCCGCAGCCAATTAACAGCCGGCAACGCCACGCTGAATTTGTTTCGCCACTCGAATTGCTTCCGATTGATTTCCTGTTCTCAAAATCTATCACTGCACTGAATGACTTTCCCGACACCTCTGAGATGTTTTAACACTGTCGAAAACACCGAAAGACATTTTCGGAGAAGGGGCAAAGTGAGGTCAAGTATTGAGTCCCGAAACAGCTTACCTAGTCCAGTGCAAGAGAGAAATGAAATAGGAAGACTGCAGTGGTGATGGTGTCGTAACCCCGTGCACCGGTAACACCGACCGTGGTGCGGTGGATCGATTCCGGCCAACAACCCCTAGACCGCGTCCCCCTGCGGTAATAACTGGGAATACCAGGAGCGAACCTCGCTTGGCCGGTGCATACGGACAGGAGCCGAAACAGCCGTGGAAATACCGACGAGACTGGCGTCCGCCTGGCTGACGTCACTAGAAACCGTACCTTATGACAACCACTTGCGTTTTACAGACCCCCAAACCTACACTAAAGTTCATGTTCTGGTAAATACAGAAGTCGTGTTATCCTCATTATTACAACAAACTTACTATAAGAGCAGCCTCAGGTACTGTATAAAAATGCAAATTCATAAAATGTATTACGCTAGGGGACGACATAAAATCCCCGACAATTTGCGAACACTCCATCAAAAGAACATGAAGTTCAAGATAATACCGGTAGTCCGTCTACCCTCGTTGACTGCGTTCCATAGATCATATCACCGCAGTGATAAATTAGTTTCCTCAATAAAAGTTCCTCGTCGACTCAACGCAGAGAGGTGACTAATAAACTTTTCTGAGGCTTTTATTTACAGGAAACTTTTGACATTAAGTCAACCTAACAGACATAATTATTTTCTAACTTTCATAAGCAAAATTTGTTTGAGCAGATTGTTTCCTTGTCAGAACTTTAAATAAAAACAATAGCCAACGATTGCCAAATTCACTTGAGTGGCTTTATAAAAAGCGTTTTAATATAGACGACGGAATGGCGCCCAACGTGGGACAACAAGATTAATAATTCCTGCTTAGACGCTTATTATACGTGCAGCGCACGACTGCAGCCACATTCACGAGCGATGCGGTAGCGATAATAAATAAGTTTATTTTTTACAAGATATTATGTTCACCATATAATTGTTGCCATGAAGTTTCATTCAATTACTAATGATAGATTTTAATTCGCTCATATATTATGAGATAATAATCACTCTGACTCATTCCATAAAGGTATCATTCTCTTTTTATACTGTCATACTCTCCATCATTCATTTTCCAACATACATTAAAATGATCGTTGTAAAGTGAAACCGCGACCATAATTGTGTCAATGGTGCTTCAAACAATTTAAATGTGATACTTAAGATAATAGTCAATAATCCGCCATCGGTGGCCACGATCTCACCACCAGCGTATTGCCAGCTATAATAATGTAGCTTTGTCTCTCTCCGGAGCGGCAACAAGTTGGGTCACGTGCCGGCTGGATTTGGCTGAGAATATAATTCGGAGCCAGCGGCGCGCGTCCGCCTGCGACGGCAACAGTATCGATTTTGCCTTGTTTCAAGCAATGCTTAGACATCACCGATCCGCTATTTTGACGCAGACACAGCCTAACACGAACTCCAAACCAACATTATCCCGCTGGATATTTTCGGCATTATCTTTGAAGAGTTTCACCCGTTTACGTCCACCCAGACATACGGAGTAACTTAGTAGGTACAAGTAGAAGAGGCCGACATACGTGAGTTAAATAACTTGGAATGGCAACATATTGTGTACTGCGGATCGAGATACTGTAATATATGTACAGAGATTACGTGTTAATAGAGCCGGCAGTACAGTGAACGCGTTGCAAGCAATAAATTTAAACAAAGTAATATTAATGGGTGCGAGAGACATTAAACCAATTAAAGGGGTGCCGGTGACAGCAGTAAAGAGTCCGCAAACAAAATAGGTAATGATAATTAAGGCAGGTCTCTCGATTAGATATTAATTATGGATACCACGTTCAGAGATAAGTAATCAGAGTTGAAAAGTTACGTCATTAATATTGACTAGGACTTATAAATTATTCAGACAACGCGGCTGTATTTCTTATTCGTACCAATAGAAATTTCTGTAAAGGTAATGATAATATGTGTACAAAATATGAAAATAGAAGCAGATATCACGATCATTTTCGACATGTTAGGGGGAGCCAAAGTTGTTGTAAAGTTTGAACCTCATTATACAACTCTTTAGCAGAATATAAAATGAGAATGTACAAGGATCATACGTCGTTTTGGTTGCAGGAGGATGGTTTAGCTATGATTTAGTGTCGAGCTTAAATATTTGCGAAGAGATTGGAACGCCATATGGCTATCACTTACCCATGTCGGATTCCATGCCATCTGGACCGTGCAAACTTTCGGAGAGTTCGAAAAGAAAAATTTGTTCGCAGAATTATTAAAGATGTTCTCTTTCGAAAGATATTAATACTTTGGCCTTACATTAAAGATTAGGTTATGTTTAGATGAAATTATCACGAAAGTTATGTTATACTGAAACATTTTAGAACAAACAAGAGAAAAAACCAGCATATATAAGATCTTAAATCTTCTTCTTCCTGTTCTAGTCACATGTTACTTGTGGTCGGTCCAACACGTTTTCTTCTTTTCTCCCCTGTCAACCGTCACGCTATCATTCACTCCTTTTTAAGGTTCCGTACCTCAAAAGGAAAAAACGGAACCCTTATAGGATCACTCGTGGGTCTGTCTGTCCGTGTCACAGCCAATCTAATGGACCGATTAAGTTGAAATTTGGTACACATATGTATTTCTGTGACCCAAACGCGGACGTGTAAAGATAATAAATGAACTTTGAATGGGGGTCTTTTTTGGGGGGCAAGAACGAAAAAAAAAATGCAAACTATACCGTGTGACGTGTGACATATCAAATGAAAGGACTTGTTGCGAGGATTTCAAATATATTTATTCCATAATTTTAAAATAAATATATTTAAGAAAAGTAATGAATATCGACCATCTCCCCCTTATCTGCGAAACTACGGAGCCAAAAATAAAAATGCAGAAAATCGTTCTTTACCCATAGATTATAGGAAAACCTATAATAACATGGTAAATATCTCAATATTGTGCATACAAACTTACATTTGCAGTTGGAATGTATGGGAGTACATGTTTTTCAAATACAATATTAAGTTTGTATTTGGGATAAATTCATCCCAACTACGGAACCCTTCATCGTGCGTAGTCCGACACGCACTTGCCGGTTTTTTCTTTCATTCATTCCTCACACAATTCATCCATGTTTCAGGAAGACTCAAGTCTTCCTCTCTCCTCATCCATTAACATTTATTATACAATTACAACCTTTAAAATTAATTCCAAATAAAGGGGTCTCAAGTTAACCTTCCTGACCTTGATGCTAAGAATGTATACTTATATATGAAATAATTGGATGTTGTCTTAATAATATTATGGAACTGCGCAGTATGTCTATTATCTTTTGTAATCTTTATATTTCAAATGTGCTCACAAGACTCGCAGTCGTCAGTAGTATTCATAGCATTTATTTTCTAATTATTGTAAATTGAGCGTTACCTAACCACTTATACAAAAAAGTGTGCTCGGCCGGCGTAACATTCAGATGGGAGATAAACCGATCGCTAATCTCACAGACATTAAAAAGTAATCCATAAAACCGTAATGTAGTTCTCGACAGACAGACATCCGTGGGAGGAACATCAATTCTATACGACATTCAATACAAAGAGGGACCAAATCGAGGGTTCATATTATAATGACCCTTTGTGTATAACAACATCTTTATATCCTTTCGCCCCCTCCGTTCTACTTGATTTATTTTGATGGCTCCTATGGGTTATTTACTTTTCACTATCTTGAGAAAATTATCTAAATGACTTTCTTTCTTTTGTAAACAAGCGTACAAAATAAGGACGAGATTATCCTTAGTCCAACCGTAATCCACCGCACGGCTGCAGGTAGCCGTAACTCTACACAAACGGAGTTCTCTTAATGCTATAAAAGAGGTTCAAGGCACGACCGTCGCCGACAAAAGCTGTAAAGAGAATGACACACGCACATGGATCGATCAAGGCCAGACGGTTTGTAAGATTAAGACTTTTTTGTACATATGCGTTTCCTTTATTATTTGAAGCTGAGCCTTTCTTTGTACAATCTTAAGTAGTCTCCGCCTGTAAAAACTTTGCGAACTTCGTGTTCTGTGCTACATTCTCAAGGTGAGAACCATACCTACGGCTGGAGCACCTCGCCGGCTCAAGGATACGCGGAAAATCAATAAGTACAGAACGAATAAAGGATCTCAATGATGTGAAATAAAGATTGATCGACGCTAGATTAAATTGGAACACGGCGGTTAATGTGAAGCCAAAAACCGCAATGTCTTCGGTCAGACGATGAAACGTTAGATGAAGCCATACCTAGTCCTGTCGCGGTTAATTGCCAAGGTCCAACGCATTAAATTGGTCGATGAACGGTCATTGTAGCCAGAATATGAAGACAAGCTATCTAAAAATTCAATTATTAAATCAGTACGAAACATTGACCTCCAATGAAACAAGAAGAATAATTTTGCGAGGCAATCCAACAATCAAATGAATCATCACGGCACGAGATGTCCCGTTCCCAATTTGTAGATGTTGCTACATTATCCCCAATTCTAATCCAGTACCCTATTAATTTGCATCATTTATGAGGATATAATAAAATGGTACAAATCAATTGTGAGCGCTATGAAATAGTACGTTGTAAAATTCAAAATCATACTACGCAAACACTCAAAAACTTCCTCAACTGAATCTACATAAAAATATTACGTTTTTATTCGTCGATGTACTGAACTAGATTGCTCACATTAATCACCAGTGTATGACGAATCAGGATAACGGTTTCTTTGTTCGAAATATCATGTTTTTCTGCCCTCGTTGCATACGAAGTTTTATTCTCTTTGTTTATATTATCAACATATGTTTCAAACTGTATTACGTTACTGTATTCTGTGTTATTATCTTTCTTTATTAATAAAAATAGTATTGATATAATTTTCTACGTATTTTCCAGTTCTTAGAACAAAAAGACAACTTGTAAGTAGTAGAAGCCAGCTGCTTATCGTGCAAGTAATTAGTTGACTGATACCGACATAAAGGATATTGTTACTTCTGTAATTGAAGATAAGTGACGAGCTTGCAACCTTACACAATATATTGTCTGCTTACATACTTTGAACCTTTTGAGTTATCCGTAGCTTCATTTAAGTTTTTGCAATAGTGTAACCTGCTCACGGGTGCTTTTAAAATAGACAAGAGCTGTACTTAATAGGCTCCTATGAAAGTTTTGAATTTGAGTTGAATGAAGAGACAGTTGACTTTTGAAGGATAATGGAGTCTTTGATTTTATGCATCTATGACTACCTGATCCAAATCAGAAAAGATACCATGTAAGAGGAAAATAATAATAAAGTGAGCTTTGAAATTACAAACGCATGTTTTTTACAAGCTTTTATTTTTAATCCTCTTGTAGACGAGAAGGCGCATATTTTACGAGTCAGCGAGTCCGCGGTAAGGGGCTCGAGGTACTCAGAGTAATAAAACTTAGACCATGAATACGAAATTAAAACGCAGATTCGAGAAATATTACTTGTTCGTACAAGGTTTGAAGTAAGACCAAGTCATATTTCGTAAGTATGATTTAGCTCGTATAATTTTAGGTCCTTGTGCTGCGGATTGAGATAGTCTAGAACTATTGTAGGACTGCATAAAAAAATGCTGTTTTGAGGAACCAGAACTACAAGATATAACAACACATGAGATCCTGGATCAGAAACCTTTTTTACATGAAGCCTATAAGACGGGAAACATGCAAAACTAATTTGTCTGCAAAATGAAGGTTTACTTATGAGAATCACGAGTGCCGTCAAAGCGTGTTAATGGTCGCTGATCAAGTGATCAGTGACCCGTATGGTCTAGAATGCAGCCAACTTCAGCACAGCAGTAATTGAACCAAGTGTGGCGTGAAAATGTGAATTCTGATCGGCGTGAAACTGAGTGGCATATTGAAATTAGGGAGCTTTGGGAGCGAGAGGGGAACTGAGAAGCTTCTGGCCGGTTTTGGTAAATTGGAACCGTGCAACTGGTAACTAATTCTAACGTGCCCAATATTGACCATGAAGGATTAAGTCGTCATTTGCCTAGCCTTTTTCCTTACTATGTTTTGGTCAGGTTCCAGTCTTACCGGATGCAATTGAATACCAGTTAGTATTTTACATGGAATGGAGCGAGTGTCTATCTGACTTCTTCGATCGAGTTACTGGGTTATACGATACCCTTTGATGGGCTGGGCTGAATTGTAATCATATCACTGTTTTAAGTAAAATTAAATATTTTGAATTCGAAGCGGATGCCATTTGATTCCTAAAAAATGTAGTATAAGTAAATATTGAAGAGCTGTGGAGCTTTTATCACAGAATAGAGAACAGTAGTTGTATTTATTTTGCGTAAACAAAGAATTATTTAAACCTTTTCAGTCAAGCGTAGAATTTTAGACAAGGGTTTGGAATGAAACTGAATAAGTTGTAAATAATTTTTCAAGCACTACCAGAAGATTTTCTGCAAAAGGAATGCCATATAACTAGAGTTCAATCATATGAGACAGCTAAGTTATCGCAATTTTTCGATGACAAGCTGGAAAAACCCAAGTTTCAGCAAGTTCACGGAAACGTCGGGAAAATTGCTGAGAATATATCAAAGCAATGTATCTATGACGTGAAATTCGTTCTAGACTGTCAAGCAAACGAATTTTTAAAGCCTAAGAAGGAACAGTAAATTACATATATTTTCTGTAACTTTGTTATTTAGATCAAGCTTTTGGTCATCACTTTTTACCAAGCTTACAGTTGTTGACATTTCAAAGCCCATCCCTCCAAAAAGCAATTCCTACGGTTCCAAGATCCTGTCTTAAATGACCAAGACCACTATCTCCAGGACTTACTATATCCTTATATTATTATGTATAGCCACAATTTGGCATGGACGTGTATCAAACTCCGACAGATGCTCGCAATATCTGGCGCGGATGTCCCGATATCTGTACATTCGGTGCCCGTGAGCAAAGCTAATAAATATCAGTTGGTATTGATTTTGCTGTACCACGTCTGCCTGTACTTCATGTTATACAAGTTTCGGCCTGTCTAGGGCTTACTTATACTTTGCATAACTGTTTATTTTACGTGTAAGTACCTACGAAGAGAGATCGTCGATTGTAACTTGGGGCTTTTTTATAGACGATTTGAAGTGGTTGAGAGGGCATTTAATCGTATTTGTTGAAACAGCTTTTTCCAATTAACTAAATCGCTAATGAGAAAAGCTTCCAAGTTAAAAGATATGAGGGATGCTCTAATGCAGCCCGCGAAATTCTTACAACTCCTTGTATTTTTGTTTATGGAATGAATAAACTCAAAATAACTCGACCAATTATTTCAGCAGTAGAATGGTATATTATCATTGAATAACATAGGCTATAATAGATAAAGATATCACGCGGACGAAGCCGCTGGCGGAAGCTAAGATATAATAAGACAAATTGCCTTGTAGAAAAAATGTATTCGGTGACTCACAGACCAAGATGTGAGATATAATAACTACATCGATTTTTTTCTCATTTTCACCGAAAACGTGAAAGGACTAGAAGATTAGATACTTACATTATTATAGGCTGAAAATAGCTTCACACATAATATGACACACCGCGACAGTAAAGAATTTTTGGGGAACTCTAAAATCCTAGGTAATACTCCTCGGATTTGGATAAACCCAAAATAAATTAGGGCTGACGGCATAAGTTCGACTTTGATCTTCCCACTGGCAAAATAATTCTACTTTTAATATTATTAATATGAAAGTTTGTATGTGTGGATGATTTTTTTTTTGTTTGTTAGGTACTCAATCACGCCAAAACGGCTGAACGGATTTGGATGAAATTTGGCACGTAGAAATTTTATATTAACCTGGATCAACTTATAATATGTTTGCGTGGGATAATTGCTGGGATTGCTGGATTCGTTTTCTCCTCTATCTATCGTTATTTCTCCTAAGTTTATTTTGTTTATTATGTATGTATGTATTATTAGTGTTTATTCTTTTTCGAGTTATCTATCAATTATGTTGCACCTGCCATGTTTTGTCTCTGCATCACCCTAAGTTTGACTGGTAGAAAATGCCTCCGCCTTTGTACAGTATATTTTTTTTAAATTGTGCATAAAGATTTAATAAATAAATAATTTCAGTAGCCAGTAGACATATTTTTCCATAACAATAGGGATGATGACTAAAAAAATATTTTTTTGTCTGTGTTGTAGATTATTAAAAAATATTGGACACATATTTTTTCTTTTTTTACGTTGTCAAAAGATTACGGCGATACATTGAGTTAAAATGTGCCGTGACGTCACTTGTATGTAGATTTTATACTTACTTGTGACGTAGCGACCCCCACTCCCCAACTTTAATGCGTTTTATCTAAGTCATTTTTGATTAATATGATAAAGCAAAAAATACGTGTTTAATATTTTTTTATTATCTGACTGACGGACTAAATAGAATTTCTTTTTTTTGACCCAGGCATCATGCCTATTGCGTTATACTTTATTGCCTTCAACAAGGAAAAATTGAGTAAATAACTCTTTGACCGATAACACACGAGTGTTGACCTTTGCCGTTATTACCTATTGCGTATTAAAAAAAAGCGGCCAAGTGCAAGTCGGACTCACACACGAAAGGTTCCGTACCACCGTAAAATGTTCAACACTAGCTTCCGCCTGCGGCTTCGCCCGCGAGATTTCTTTATATAAATTATAGCCTATGTAACTCAGTGATAATGTAGCATGGTGAAAGAATTTTTAAATCGGTCCAGTAGTTTTTGAGTTTTTCATTACAAACATACAAAAAAATCAAATCTTTTCTCTTTACAATAAATTAGTTTTTTTATAACACGTTTCTTGCATGTGAACCACTTTAATTTTTTACTTTATTTTATTTTTATTATTTGTTGTTACAGCGGCCATAGTACACACAATAAATTTTTTAAGTACCTACCTATATTACGGTTTAAAAAATACAGCCTTGAGAGTGCTGTTACAGACGGACGGACAGAAGAGCCTTAGTAATAGGGTTCCGTTGGCACCCTTTGGGTACGGAACCCTAAAACCTTACAACTGACAGTTGTTGGACCTTCACCTGCGGGCCGTTGCCTCCGGATTACTTGAACCGAAAATAATTTCAATTTCATGGAAAGCCACTATTGAATACAGTTATTGTAGTTGCTTAGTAAAGTTGGTTCTATCGATTTGAAGGCAAATGAAGTTTACAATGACGACGAACTGAATAGGGTAGGTAAAAAATTAGAAATTCTATTTAGTCCGTCTTCCAGATAAAAAATATTAGACACGTATTTTTTGCTTTATTCAAAAATAACTTAGAAAACACGCATTAAAGTTGGGGAGTGGGGGCTCGCTACGTCACAACGCAGTATTAAATCTAGCAAGGCGTGACGTCATGCCTGATTTTAATTCAATGTATCGCCGTAATCTTTTGATTACGTCAAAAAAGAAAAAAATACGTGTTCAATATTTTTGCAAATCAAAATCAAATCATTATTTCTTTGCAAAAATGGGTATAGTAAGTACATAGGTGTTTTTATAATAAAGTTCTCCATATTTTACCGTCACATGGGCATGCAAAGGTTTACAATTCCAAATAAATAAATAAAAAAAATAGAAATATGCAGATCATTGGAATTACAAAAAATTAAATAAAAATGTCAGTGTGGTCATGGCAATAAAAAAATATAAAATAAGACTAAGTAAGCGAACCAATAATTATGTCAATTAGGGTAATAGTATGTCGATTAGTTAGTGAATCATCATTAAGAAAATCGTCAATCGTTACATAAACTACAAAACGGACAAATAAAAAAAATTGGACACTGGCCTATTATGGGGCATAGAATGGGCAACTGGGGCAGACTGAATACGTATCTTGCATCAGAATGAATAAGAACAGAAAAATTTTGTTCTGTTAAATTCTGACGCAGTAAGTTGTTCAGTGTGAACTGCGATGAGTAGAATTAATAAAGCCTATATCACAAATGAATTGTTTCTTTTTAACCGACTTCCAAAAAGGAGGAGGTTCTATGTTCGTAGTGTTTTTTTCGCGCGATTTCTCCGTCAATTGTGGACCGATTTTGAAAATTCTTTTTTTGTTTGAAAGGGTATGGGGTATGCTCTCGAGGTGGTCCCATATAAATTTTATTAACTTTGCTTGGATAGTTTTTGAGGTAGCTTCAATACTTAATACGTATTTTCTCCCACTTGGTATGTGGATATGATAAGTTACTGTCACTGTTATTTACATGGCATGTAGTGATATTCGAATTTGTGTGGAGTAGGTGCTACAACTAAAAAATGTCCTTGGTTTTGAATTTTCGTTTTTTGCCACCGACGATATTAAACTTATTTTTCACTTTGTAGTGTTATTTTTGGAAGTCGGTTTTTTTTTTAATTAGGTTTTAGATTGTTTTTAAAAAGCACAGAAAAGAGGGAAAGGCGTCTATCTTTCCCTTCTCTTTGCTCTTGAACTAAGCCCCAGAGTTCAATAGATTACTTTTCTTGCAGATTTAGAATTCAATATAAAGTCCTCCTCGGACATATTCATGTTTACCTGGATAATTATGAACCTCTTTGGTTTTTGGTCTTTTAGTCTCATACTGCCTGCAACCAGTTTCTTTAGGTTTTAAGCAAACTCATTAAAAAAACAATACGTTTAAGTATTTTCTTAAATTCATATTGACATCACTCATTTGATCAGAACAGTTCCAATATATGTAGGTACCCGAAAATCAAAGCCGAAATAAAAACTGTTCCTTCTCAAAAATCCGTGGCTAAAACTTCGGAGCCCTAAATATACCGTAAGCACATTTAGGAGGCTAGATAAGGAACTTGTAGCATGCAGTCTCGGTACGGCACTAAAACACGAAAGTTCCTTAGGGCCTGTTTAGCATAACACCATAAGCATCTATTTCTGATATGCATAATATGCATCCTGCGCACGAAACATCCACCACTTGTGAAGGTAGAGTGTATTTATTCTGTGTATTTAAGTCTACGTGTACATGGCAGTGATGTGACGGATATCCGTATCCGTATCTGCGGATATCCGATAAAAAAAAAAGATCTGTATCCGTATCCGTTACTTGTTGGCGGATTTTTAACCGACTTCCAAAAGGAGGAGGTTCTCAATTCGTCTGTATGTTTTTTTTTTTTTTGTTAGCTTCAATTATACGTATTTTTTTTCCCACTTAGTATGTAGATGATATGATAACTTCTTGTCACTGTTATTTACATAGCAGGTAGTGGTATTCGAATTTGTGTGGGGTAGGTACCACAACTAAAAAGTGAAAAATAAAAACTTTTTACAAAAAAAAAACAACCGACTTAAAAAAAAAAAACACTACAAAGTGAAAAATAACTTTAATTTCGGAAGTCGGTGACAAAGAACGAAAATTCAAAACCAAAGACACCGACTTCCGAAATTAAAGTTATTTTTCACTTTGTAGTGTTTTTTTTTTGAAGTCGGTTGTTTTTTTTTTGTAAAAAGTTTTTTAATCTGATCTTTTATATTAATACATTTCATTAAGTCTATGAAATTTTAAAGATAGGTAGCAATAAATACTGTTAACTTCAACCAAAACTAATTACATTCCTTAAAAATTAAATCACATTTATTATAATTAAAGTAGAGTACTAGTAAAGTAGTTACAAGGTAGTAATTAAACTATCTTTTTAGTGAGATCAAACCTCGAACTAAAGTGCTATGCTAATTGTAATAATTATCAAAGGTGTTAACATCGATTAAAACAATGTTATTTTCAAGAACTTAAAAAGAATAATTTAGCAGCTTTGTCCTCCAAAAGTCTGTTACGATGAGGATCATAAATAATTTCTGCTGATGCTGAAGAAAGTTGAGATCCGTATACGTAGCCGTATTCGCGGATCTAGACCTCTATGATCCGTATCCGCGGATCACATTTTTTTACGATCTGGCACATCACTGGTACACACGGCTACACATCAAGCTATACATTTCCAGTATAACCTGACCTCGCGTTGTACGGAAATCCTATACAATGCGAGATCAGCATAAACTGGAAATGTATAGCTTGATGTGTGGCCGTGCATGGGCACATTTCTGGTGCTCATCCAGAAATATTAGTTCGTTGATGGTGACATGAAATGTCATATTCATCCTCCCATTATCCTAATTAATTTGGGGTCGGCCAATGTGTCTTTTTCTTCCATACAAATTTGTTAGCTGTCTTCATTAATTTCGTTCCTAGCCATATCATTTTCCACACAGGTCTGCGCCTCTAATTAGTCGTTCTGCTGTCTCGTGTTAGTTCTTGTGATTAGTTGGAAGAAATAACAACAAATACCTGAGATTTTCCAAAATATTAAATAGGCTTGCTGAAATCTAGTTTTCTAAAGCTAATAAGAGCCAATTTGCCAATAGACTCAATTAGAATCTGCAGGTGTTTCTACCATGCCTAGAGTTCAAGACCAAAGACATGGCTTTGTTATAAATTTAAAATACAGTACATAAGATAATAATCGTCTTTTCTCCAGACAACAATCGATCTTTACGAAACACTCTTATACCAAATAATTTGGCCTGAATTTGCACATTTTTTTGCTGCTGAGGAGTTCAGTGATATTTTCATTCATCTGTGTACGATGTACCGTTGTGTGCAGCACCGCTAGGCAATCGCAATGTAGGCTCTGTATACTATAGATTATTCACCCCGGCACTACTCGCTTAGGTCATGCGCAATGAATCTGATTAAATGTTTTGGGCAACATCCAAATTTTCCGGCTCAACGGACACTCCACACGAATTGAAAATTCATCTGATGAACAAAAATTCTTCCCATTTTTCCTTTGAGCGAGGGATTTTTTCTGTGGCGTCTAAAAGATGGGAGTTTATTCGGTGTTCCATCTTAATAAATTCAAGGACAACGCAGCCCCGAGAGGTCTGCACGTCTTTGTTATACCGTGAGAGAAACCGAGGTAGACGAACCGTTTCCACAGCGATTTCATCTTGAGAAAAAGCACAATTCTAGAAAAATTGTAAAAAGAATTCTGCAATAACATCAGTGCGTAGTTGGATGACCTTATACGAGGGCAGACTGCTAGTCCCTCAGAAAACAATAAAATACTACTAAAATAGCTACTAGGCTGGAGTTATGACATCAATAAAGTTCAAATTAATGATCGACTCCGATGTACTGTAGTGATAGGGGGCTATGAAAGCTTCTTTAAGATCTGTAGGTAGCACCAGTAATAACTTGGTATACCTACGCCTAGGGCTTAGGGCATAACGTCATAAACACATTAGGGGGTTTCGAAGCTAATTTGATTTTCATACAAATAGCCGAAGTTAGGAATAAGTATCAAATTATGATTGGGGTGGAGCACGTTGAAGCTAAAAAAATATAAGTACCTACAATGTTATTTTATTATTCTCGTTCATCCCGATATTGTTCCAATGTCACACGAGATGACAAGACAGTAAATAAAGCTCCAGGCGAAATTATTCGTAATGTACATAATAACATGAACAATAATTTATGACAATCTGAAATGAAATCTTAATCTTTCTTCAGAGGAACGTTTCGAAATAATTATGTTTACCGAAAACATGAAATGACTTAATTTAATTTATTTTGTCTTCGAACCGGGAATGGTGTACCTAATCAAGTTAACGAGTAAATTAAAGGAAACAAACACTGTATTCAGAAGTTTCACGTTTCCAAGTTAGTATTATTAGTTCTTAGTCTCGAGCAAGGCCATCGGCCGTTTGTAGTAATTATAGCGAACATGTGTTAGTCGCATTTCTAAGTGAAGCGTTAATAAAACGCACCAAGTTTGATGACCCGAATGCATTATATCTATTAGTCATGCCGAAGCAAACTGCCACAATAGATCTCCCCCGATGAATAATGAATGGCAAAATGGAATTTCGGAGTACTGGGTAAGTGTGGAAGGCGTGGGCCGACAAGTATCGCCCACGTCTTGCCTTTTCTGGGCAACGAACGCTCGAACAAGCTTTCATTGCGTGCAGCAAAGAGAGCACAAGAACAACCCGGTTGCACAGCGCACTGGGAACCTATACATGTAGAAAGCAATGTGGGTGGACAGAGACACGTTCGGCTACTTTGATTGCATACAATTTCACACATTGCAAAATCTAATGTTACTATTTATAATGATTGATTGGTACAACTCGAAGAAAGTTTTGTGTCTTACTAATCCAATTAATCCATTGGCTTTACTTCCAAAAGGCCTTTGAAAGGAGCACTCCGCTAAAAGCGTTATCGATCGACAATAAAATCCCGAGGAAAAACTATTTGACCAGCAACCGGTCAAATTAGATTGACCTAGCGGACGACCTAACTCCCCTTGTTTAAATCAAATCAGGAAAGTACCGTAACTGCAACGAAGTTTGCCAACTGAAAAGGCGTTCAATTTGCCTTCCTTTTGAGTCGTTTTCCTGTTTTCCCAGTTCCTGTTTTTTAATAACGAACCTTTTAGTAAAATCTCAATTTTGCTGTTCTTTATAACCTGGAGCTGTATTATGAGCTTTGTTTTATGGTAAGACTTCATAATGAGCTACGTATCGTAGTTGTCCTAGGCATAAAAGGTAGGTTGAACAATATTATTTGTCTTATCTTTTGATATTCGTGCGTTGACTGTAATATTGTAGTTGTTTACCTTCCGTCATGGACAATGGTCAATGTTTGCATTAGGTGCGGCGTTGTGGGCCGAGGATTCCTTTCATTGTCATGTTAATATGTCGGATATCAAACAAATAGAGGGCTGCGTAGGATCTGCATCACTTCTTCCACAAATGAACAAAGTTCCGCCCCGTAACGGCCCATTAAGCGGCTTGCTTCGAGATATTACACCGCTGTTGTATCGTATTGGAATTTACCTCCGCCTCTCTGGGGCTATTGCGCTTCTCTACTCGCTTCCTGCGCTTTTAATCAACGCCACCCTCCGAGATTTGGGACCTCTTAGTGTCAATTTAATAACATTTTAAATTGAGCGTCAAATTTAAACATCGAAACCAGTATATTTGGCAACAGCTTTTTGCAGTAACGTCGACGGTAATCAATTTTATAAAGGCTTTTGTTGGGACGATTTTTTCAGCAGTTTAATTAAGCTTTGGTTTGTTTACACCCGCCGTTCGCCGTGTCCAATGCGGTCGGGACAACAGAGAAAAGAAAATATTACATTTTCATGGACGATTAAGTGGGAACAATGGAGAGTGTACCAGAGAACGGTGTGGTCACTACATTGCTTTTAGTGGGGTTTATAAAGTCGTAAAACGCTCCCTTTTTAGCCGTTTTAACTTCATTAGGGACAAAACTAAAACAAAGTCTGGCTATGTAAACAAAGGAGTACGTATCCTTCGTACAAACACCGGAAGTTGGAACAAGTTTCTTTACATGTCGACAACGAAACGATTTACATACAGCGCCGGTCGTTTACGTGCAGCTAGCCGTCTTTAGCGTCCCTTAAAAGGGCAGGCATTTCAAAGTTCAAAATATGGCATAAACTCGTTATGTAGGAAGAGATGAAGAGTTGCGCGTGAGTCATCGCAACGGTTGCAGTGTCCTTGCCAACCAACCGCCGTCGTCGGCCGTTTGAACAGAGGATGACACACACCCACGAAAAAATAACTTTCTTACTGGCTGGCGCGTCCGCCGGCCGGTACATTGAAACTTGTTTAACGGCCGCAGTGATGACAAATTGCGAATTTCGTCGAGCGCAAATTGCTGAAGGTTATTAAAATATTAAACGACTCACAATTAACCAGTTAACGGGGAACGTTGAACTTCTAGATTGTAAATACATACCGGGTGTGATTTATAGCTGTTTCCAGACACAAATAATAAAGGAATGATTTATTGTTCAATGTTAATAATCTAATTAGAGAAACGATACGTGCGGTCTTATTAAATTTAAAGTCTGATAGATTACAATGTAGAAGCAATATGATTTCCACATAATAATATATTTCTCCGTTACCCTTAAAATATTCTGCGCGGAAGAAATCAATGGCAAAACCTACTTTCTTTGTGCTCTGCCAGGAAATAGGTCACCCTACGGCTCTCGGGACTATTAAGAGATTATTATTATCCTAAAATCCAAAGAGATTATTACAAGGCAAATGACCAGCTGCTTTCAAAAACAGGTTTTATTAGAAGTTCAACTCAATTGCTCGCGCCTTGCAGTTGCAGTTGCAGCTTGCAGCAATCTGCCAATTCTGACCGTTGACTGGGTCTTTGTAATTTAGAAAGACTACCATGTGCAGAGCCTTTCTGCACGTGGTAGACTTCTCTTGCCAGAAGATGGGAAAGAGCAGTCTATGCAGACTGCTCGCATAACAAACACGATCTTGTGGAGATTTAGACAGGATTAACTTATTTTGTAGATATACATATTTTTAAAGTTCATGAAGGGTATGATGGTATCTTTGACAGTTGTTACGGGTCATCAGAAGCCCAAAAGTCTGACAACCAGTCTTACCAAGGGGTATCGTGTCACCTTATCACCTAGTAACTAAGTAAGTTATGGAGGTCAGACAGGCAGTCGCTCCATATAAAATACTGGTATTCAGCTGCATCCGGTTAAATTGGAAGCCAGCCCCAACATAGTTGGGAAAAATCTAGGTAGATGTGAAGGGTATGATGGTTGGTCTAGGTATCAATTTTATTATCAATCAGTCGGATCTTCGTTTATGATCGAAAAAACTGAAATAGGCAGATGAATAGGTCAGAAAGATAATAGAATACATAATGAATAAGGTATTAAAAATGTATTGAATTGATATTCACCCGAGCGTGTTCGACGGGATGGCGAAAATGATAGTCTTGAAAGTTATTTGAGTTAATTCGCTGATGACAACATTTTTATCTACATACTTATTTCGGTCAAAAACATCGTTGTACGTACGGAAAAAAACTGAATCGTTATGTGAAAAAAATGGGTAGACAAACAATTCAAAAAAGCACGGATAAGAATTCTTGCTGAAAGGCGGTAATCTAGATCATGGAAACTCACGATTTACTGTTATAATGAAGGCTGTAAGATATCTATCGTATCTAGACCATTCTTTTTTATACAGAGGTGGCACCTAAATATAGGCTCCAAACAGGCTGAGGCAAAATCCGGATCAATGAAGCTAATTTAATTAATTAGTCATAAATCGGGCTCGAAAATGTAGGTACATAATTAACGAATTACTTATTTACGGAACCAGAGGATAACCGGCGGTGTTGTAAAGTCCTGTCCTGCCTTAAGATTACGTCAAGTCTAGGATTTAGAGCACTCGGAAGTTCCTCAAGGTAGGTATGATAGAGGACTTTCTGACTCCTCTGACTTGATGACCACCCGAATGACGAGGATAGAACTTAATCGTATTTACCTACTTCATTCACGAAGGCTTGAGACCGAACATAATAAATTACCTACCTACTAGCTATGTAAACTAACATACATTTTGTTGAGGTAGGTTGTCTAATCTTTCGGCGGCTTCTACCTACTCACCAATTAGGACTTCGATCAATAATAGAATTAGGACAAGAAAATCCTTACCTACTGGTATTTTATTAACCTAATTTCATTTTCCCAGATAAATCCTACTGCTAGAAATGGTTTTGTTTGGTCTGAGGGAATCGGAAATAACTGTAGGATAAAATGTATTTTTTTTAAAATCGCAGACGGATTGTTGGTTTTTTTTTTTCAAATAAGTAAGTACCTACCTACGTGTTACAATTATTACAATACTCCACTGTAATTTTTCAATTAAAACCAGGTACATAGATATGCTGGTGTAACCTACAATTCTATTAAACTACTGAAAAAATAAATAAAACTTACGAAAATCAGTATGTACCATCGAAGAAACCCATACCTATACACCGTAAGGACTATTTCTGCTTGCAGCGCTCGGTCACTATAGTAACGGTTACCTACGAAAAAAAAGGGTCGTGTGCACGGGATTTTTTTTCAAATTGCTTAGTTATAGGTTTCTTCGATGGTACCTACTTACCAGATACACAGGAAACAAAATAAAACAAAATGAGCAACTCGTGAGCAACAAGAAAATACAAACGACATTATCTTGTTGTTAATTATTTTTGCAATAGTTCGACTAATACTCCACGGATTCCAATTAAATAGCAATAATAAAATCAACTTACATTTAGCGGCTTCAACTTCCATGGTTGTCTTTGTTTGAACTGGTGGTCGAGGTAGGTTTACAAAATATTCACGTCCGCTGTACACAAAGGACGAACAAGTTTTAATTCAGGATATGTTCGATACAAAATCTTTATAACTCTTAACGCCGTTGAAACTGTTATTTTGAATTAAATTTGAACTAAAGAAAGACAGGATATGAGTTAATGGTAGACGTTTTCTTTCGTAAATGAAGTTCTCGTAGATTGTTTGACAAACCGTTCGATGCAACTATCTGATTGGCTGAATTCAAATCTGGCGCTATCACGTTTGATTCATCGACCAATGATCTAGGAAGCTGCGTTTCAAGAACATGATGTTGCAAGTCAAAATAAAATCTTTTTATGCTTTAGCCAAACTCATTTTTTTTTGCTGAAATATTGATAAATATTCTTATAGCATACTTTTAATGAAATAATAAATAAATTATCAATTGATAACGCGTAAAAACGAATTAATTTTTATCTACTTTTAGCGACATCTATTGTAAATTTTTACAAAACATTGGACATACTTAGACACAACGCCATCTATTGAAAATGTGCGACACAATTCTGTTAGGTCTGTACGTGGTTTCCTTCATCCTTGTTGTTTGTACAGGGATGAGCAGAATTGCAAATGTTCAAAAACTTCTAATTAAACTCAACAGTCTATCGGTCTACTCTATGATTGGTACTCTTTGGCAATGTTTGTTGGCTTTTCGATTTAAATATTGTTGACAGGGAAATAAAATGTAACTACACATTGTGGTATTCTTATATAATTTAATAAATTAACAGTTCACTATATTCACTATTACATGAACGAATAAATACAATAATAAAATATTTGTTTAAGTATAATAATTATGTAAGTAAAATACATATTTCCTACTATGCATGGACACCAATATAAATATTATTGTAAATGCCGGGCACATAGCAAATTTTATAAAGATCTGATTACACATTGATTACGGAAGTGAAGTAAGTTAAAAGTACGGTTAATTTGCACATAACACGCAAGTTCACAATGTACATACTTTTACAATCATTCTCCCTAATCAAATAGTAAGCGGACCTTTTTTGCAAAAAGTATAATATCTACAATACCTACATCTAACTATTCGTATAATAAATCCTGTAAAAATTTTGTGTAATTTCAAAAGTCTGTGATTTAAAAGAGCTTCTTCAAAAGTCATATTTTAGTACATTATAATAATTAAGGTAGTAATTTAAAGTTCTTGTCATAAAATAACAATTAAAGAGAAAATTTCATTAGAAACTAAAATTAATGGACTTGGCCACATTTATTCGTTGAACTAGCGACTAAAAATACTTTCTTTATGTTCTACAGAAAAAATAGAATAAGCGTATACAGCTAAGTAGGTGTGTATAGATATTTTATGGGTTATTATTACCCTAAATATATTATTAGAATCTAAATGGACCACTCTGGTGGTATTCCACCAAAGTGGTCCGAATTTAGAGTCTACAAAAACTGCTGGTGATAGTAGCTTCAGAGGCAAGAACGCATATCCATTTTTTCTGAGAACTAACAATAAACATAATGCATTATTTTTAATTTAAAATATAAATTATATTACAAAATTTTGAAGCATCATAAGTTTTAAAAATAAAAACTTAGTAATGTACCTAATTTTTTGTTTTATCAACCTTATATTTTGGCAGATTTTACATCACTGTTTTAACATGTAATTATAAGAATAATCAATTAATTTTAAAATTGTCACATATCTCCAAAGATCCTTGAATTAGGACTCCAAAAAATCTTGAAAAGCCTGAGAGAGCTAACGTTGACTAAATTATGCAGGTGTAAGTATACTGGATTTGAGCTAAGGGATGTCTCACATAACACTTCTTGTTTGTTCTGACTTCTAAGGGTTGTGAAGGCCACATTGGATTGTCGAGCGCCTGGTGCCTTGGTAAAAAGGACGTATTTGTTTAGTGTCTTCAAAAGAATCCCAAAATTGCCTCTCTGATTAGATGTCAGAACATTGAGTAGGCGACATCCCTTTTAGCAAAACATAAAATAGACACAACAATTTTGTCACACACCTACATGCATAATTTTAGTGATTATGTCAAATAAGCAAGAACATTTAATTAGTACAAAACAATGAGCCGAAACATTACATTGATAAATGCGAATGTTGATAGGTATTAGGTATTAAGCGTAAACCGTATTGTGAGACTTCTTCAAAAAGGTACAGTACAATATCTAGTGTGATTATAAAAGTAAAAATATTCCCTAGGGTTACTAATGGAAATTTTTGAGTATTATTCTAATAAATTTAAAAAAAAAACAGTATGTACGCAGGTGTACTAAACAAGAACTTGGTAGGAAAATGGAAAAACTCGATGGGGTTAACTGCAAGGTTATTATTTTTGCACTTAAAGGCAGTGTTCCATTTTCCCAGCCAGGTTTTACAATGTTACAACAATTATTTATTTATCTAGAAAATATTAAATCACTATGGTCATTTACGAAAAAGTGGTAAACAAACTGGGCCTTTTTCTTATCTATGACTTGTTTATTTATCCTTGACTGGGGTTCCTGTGTTTGGTTCGGATTATCCCTAAGGAAAATGGCGCCGAACAAAGTTGATAGCGTTTTCGAGTCGAGTCCATTTTCAGCACTGTGCTGCAATGCTTCTTGTAAGAACTCACATAAATATAGAAAAACATTCTTTCTGAATTCTGGCAGTTCCATTATAATTTGCTTGCATTGTAAGTAATTAGCTGATGCCCTTAAGCATACTGACTGAAGATTGTAAGGAATGATGGGATCTGCAGTACTTTCTAGAAGCAGTAATAATGCTTCTGCCACAGAATGGATACTTCCGGGGATTGGGTCTATGGAGCCGCTGTCTAGCCAATCTCTGATCTGGAGTATCTCTGAATGGAATCCTGGCTGTTCAAACAAGTTGGGTTCCTTCAAGCCATGCAGATAAATATGGTCGACTAAGAACCAAATCTCCTTAGGTATGGAGTATGTGGACTGGTTAGATACACAGGTATCCCTTTTATTTTCAAGCTCAATTAGTTTCCCTACAGGTACCTCTTTGATTGGCATGTTAAGGTTCACTAAAACCTCTATTGAGCACCCGAAACAACTTCTTTGGTATGTCCCGTTTATTGTTATGAAGATATCTTTGCCTCCATACAAATGCAGTACAAGAATGTCATACAGTTTGTCAGTTCCAGCATTCATCTTGCAGGCAGATGTCTTATTTATAAGTACCTTGAGTTGAATTTCGCATGTTTCTTCTGCACATATACATTTCTTGTATGGTTCAACTATCAGCCATTCCTTGCAGAAGCTTGTTTCGTCCAATTTCTTTATGAACTCAAACTCCACGGGTAGCTTACCAATATTCTTTATAGTTATAGTTCGAACTTGCAGTTCTAAGTACCGTACCGTCTCAAAATCGATTTCAGTTCTATCTACTTTTACTTGAGGAATCAATTCATTTTCCATTTTATCCAATTGCTTTATGACTTCTTCATAAACCTTTCTGTATTTCTCTTCATCTATTATTTTAATTGAAGAGTTGAATACGGCTGATACGGGTTTGTGATCACTAATGTTCAGTGATGGATGGCTTCGGTAACCCAGCTGTGTGATATTCTGTCCTCTCCAGAATATCCTGTCGCACCATGCCGGAGCTCTGTTCTTCTCACTAGAATCCCAGTTGTCTGTTCCAGGGTCATACTTGTATGTAGGTTTGAAATTGATTTCTCCTTCTATGTATCCAGCAAACACATTATTTAGTTTATGTTGCTGCATCAGTTGGTCCTTCTCTAGTACTGGTGCAAAATTGTTTTCGTTACATAACTTTTTACATGTAGTAGGGTCTAATTCTGTGATGCGATAATTCAGGTCCCCCAACCAGTACACTTGGTCATGGTCTTTGATAGCTTTAGGTAGCTGGTTAGGTTGCACAAATCTGGTCCTGCTACAGATGTCTCTGAAGTCTTGGTTCCTTCTCTCAAACTCCTCCACATGAGCTGCTAAATGGGAGTTGACAAAGCACATTGAGGTGTTATGGAGATCAAATCTTACGGAGACTCCACCTTTATTGCCCATCTTCCCCATGATCCCGGTCCCCACGGTATCACACACAACATTACGTACATGAGAAAAGTGTTTGGCTTTAATAAGAATTATCAGCATCATGCCAACTAGTCTGACTTTCTCTACCTTCACATACTTAGCTCTCTTATCAACAAAATTTAGGACAGCAGTAAACCACTCATCTTCTCTGAAGGTTTGGTCAAAAAGAAATGTCTCCTTAGACAGGTCCAACTCTTGGAAACCAATAGCATAAATGTCAGGAGGCTCCCTGTCAACACTCAGCCACCCCTTGAGAGGAATCACTGGAGATTTGTCATTCACATTCCATGTTCCACAAAATATAGAGAATTTCTTTGTAAAGGTATACTCAAATTCCTTGTCAGACATTTTGTGTTTGATGAGGCTCTCTCTTATGGCAACAGGTGCTGAGGTCTGTGTGTGCGGGACTCCTCCGGGTATCGCCATCGTGTGAGTTAGTATATCGTTATCAATCTTACCACTGTACTTCTTCAACCACACAAAGTCAGGCTGAGTTGGCACTTTGTTTACAGCTTCTATTCCTCTGAACAGGTCGTCGACAAAGTTGTCGACGCGCGGAGTCATCTGTATTTCAAACTTATACTTATTACTACGAGATTGCAGATTCAGGTACAGTATGGCCTCGGGGTCGGAAGGTTTGTTATCAATTTCACATTTAAAACTGTTATCTATCGGCAACACTATTTCTATGGATAAATCCGTGAAGGACTTTGGCGGGTAGCATGACGTAAACAAGCAGAATACTGCCTTTTCATCACCAAACTCAACAATTGCTAATAGCCGATCCTTTTTTACCCATTCGGGATGTAACACTTTGGCATCACACAGGAAAGCTGTAACCCGTTCGCTTGATAGGAACTTTTCCTGTACCACAGATTTTATCTCGTCGTGATTCATGGTGTTTCACGAGTTTATTTCGTTCCACTTTTCACATTACATCGATATTATTCGAAGTTGATGTAAATTCGATTCATTGACGGCTTTGAAAATAATTATGTTTGACAGTGACAGTTGACACATTGAACATTTTCGTTCAGCAAATTGAAAAATGAAAACGATCTCCGGCAATAAAAGAAAATAATAGGAAACTCGAATCATTTTTTTTGTTGTTCCTATGTAAAACAAAAGCATTTTTACAAAATATATGTGTCTTTTAATCTCTAAGGCTATGGTTTTCTTTAATACATTACGAAATCTTTGTTGAAATAATTTTGTATTTCCTAACGATTGCTTAAAAGTCATTGGTGCAATTGGCCTGTTTATAAATACAGTTTTAAAATACCAGGTTTTTAGCTGTCGAGTGTCGATGTATATGGAAATTGTGGAATAAAACAGTGTTTGAGAGTGACTAAAATTGTCCTGTAAAACCGAATATTCCCATTGAAATTAAATTAAGCATTTCCGGCCATGAACTTCTAAATATGTAAATAACTCTCGAATGCTGAAATTACAACCAAATAATAAAACCGAAACGCACTTCACAAATGCTAACTTCTATTAATCAAGCGAGTGAAGTGATTATTTTGGTAAAATAGCTTGTTTTGTTTTTATTCGTAATTTCTCACATTTCTTGGCCTCGATTGAGTAATCCTAGCCGAATAACCGTTAAATTACATAATCTAGTTAACAAAAACTTTAAGAATATGGCAGGAGTGCCTAGCGATTGGCAATTAGGATGCGTTGAGGTAAAGCAAAGGGGAGAATACCTTCTGAAGTCAGGGCAATGGTCTGATTGCACTTTCTTGGTGGGTGCTGAGCCCGACCAAGTGGTTATTGCTGGTCACAAGCTGGTCCTGGCGATGGCGTCACCAGTTTTCGAAGCTATGTTCTATGGTGGTATGGCAGAGAGGAATGATCCTATACCCATTTTGGATGTACAGCCTGAAGCTTTCAGGGCTCTGTTAGAGTGAGTATGTAACATAGAATGAGTTTTATAAATGCCTAGTCGTTATTCCAACAGTTTAGTATTAGATTTGTCAAAAATTTAAGCAGTAATTATAATTATTCAATCAAACAGTAATACTGTTGATATATCCTTTAATTTGCGTAATAAACCGACTATAATAAATATAACTGAAACAAATATAGAATACAAAAAAAAAATATTATTGTATTAAATCTTTATTCTCTTTTTCTTTCATTTCTTCTTTCTTTCTTTCCCCCTTTTTTCTTTCTTTTACTCAAATGACATCTGTAACATTACAGGTACATTTACACAGACAATATAAACATCAGTTCATTTGACAAAGCCTGTGAGCTGTGCTATGGAGCCAAGAAGTACATGCTGCCTCATCTGGTGAAGGAATGCACGCGGTATCTGTGGTCAGACCTGTATCCAAGGAATGCCTGTCGTGCCTATGAGTTTGCAAGGCTGTTTGAGGAGAATGTGCTTATGGATAAGTGCATACAGGTAGATGGTTTATTTTTACTGTTTTATGGACCTACTAAAATAATTATATCTGAATCCATTTTATTATGTGTCTTGAAGTTACAACTTTTATAGCTTGTTGAGAATACAACATGTAAAAAAACCCTGTCCAATCTGCGAGGGTGTTGCTAAGTGTCGTACTGAGAGTCTATTTATGTGGATTTCCAAGAAAAAAAAATGGCCACATTTTTTATTCAATTGGGACTTTTTCCGGTTCATTATAAGGGGCACGGGTGGCCGTCCTTTAGCTGGTGTCTACAGTCATAACTTACTACCCCTGTTGAAAATTTGCTAATGTTTAATGGATTTGGGGTAATTTTGGTACTAAAAATGTGAATTTTAAATAGAAATAACTTCTTTATTTTCAATATTAATAAGATGTTTTATTACTTTTTGGTAATGTTATTGCATTACCTATACCTTCCCCTTTCGAATTGGACGGGGTTTTTTTTATTGTATAAACTCAGGATACTATTGAAAGTAAACTTTTTAAAAATACAGGGTGGCCTATAAGTCCTTTGACATGTAAATAATTAATAAATAAAAAAACTAATAAAAATAAGAAATATCTTTTTATTTCATATTAATCTTTATAAAATGGGAAGAATTTTTTGAAAATTACACTCATCCAAATGAATCCGTTACGATCACGGCACTCCTGTAAGCGACATCTAAAACTATAGATGACCGCGCGGCAAGTTAGTTCTGTGATGTCAGCCATTTCTCTTTGAATATTTTCTTTTAGGGCTTCAATTGACCGCGGGTTTGTGTCATACACTTTAGATAACCCTATAAGAAAAAGTCCATTGGGGTTAGATCCGGACTACGTGGTGGCCAGGAAATGTCTCCTCTTTGAGAGATCACTTTGTTGGGGAAAAGTTGACGAACAACGGGTATAGCAGTATTAGAGGTATAGGCCGTCGCTCCATCCTGTTGAAACCAGGTCCGCGTATTGTAGCCTGGAAAATTCTGCAACGCTGGTGTAAACAAGTCCTCGATCATCGCTACATATCGCCCTGAATTAACTGTAACCGTGCGACCGAGGATTTACACGAACAGAGTGTAACGCTATGTTGATGTTTTCTTCCGTCTGTGATGTCCTTGGTCGACCTGACCGCTTTTTATCTAACATCGAACTAATTTCTTCGAACTTTGCAACCCAGTTCTTGATCGTTGTAACAGTTGGAGTGTCATTAAAGTTGTGTAGATTGTGTTGTTCTCGAAATTTACGCCGCGCAATGGTTGCCGAATCATTGTTCCGATAAAACTCGCGCACGCAAAAAGCACGGTCCACACCGCTGAAACGTACCCTATAAATAATGTAGCTACTCTGTGGCTCCACGGCGACTGATTTCCCAGAAACCGAACATACTATTTTTGCAACGTCCGCGTGCCCCCCCCTCCCCGCGCTTCGTATGCATTTCATTCGAAATTAAAATTTTAAAGGACTTTTGGGCCACCCGATACTTGCACAATAGCTTTATAATTTTTGAAAATTTAATAAGCTGTTACAATTTTAGATACATAAACTCACGCCTCATCTCATGGGAGTAAGCAGAAACTTTAGAATGCCACCTGCTACCCTCTTTACATACTCCTTTTGCTTCTTTTACGTTCATACATCTGATCATACACGCACGCTAGTTGCGAATACTGACTACCTGACCTTTCTGAAGAACATCGGAACAAAGGTCAGGTTTAGAGTACAACTTATTGTACTACAAAAATTGTAGCACCTTGCCTTAGCTTATTCTGCGTATCTTATTTCAGAATTTTGAGTGAGATTATGTGTTTGAATATTTTCAGATAATCAGCACAAATACGAAAGAGGTTTTAACCGACAGCAGTTTTGAGGATGTGGAGCTCAACACAGTCATAACTGTCTTTTCTCTGGATCATTTGAATGTAGATAGTGAATTGGACTTATTTGAGGCCGCCGTGAGGTATGCCAAAGCCCAGGATAAGAGGACTTCAGAGAGGAGTGTCAGCCCACCGTCAGAGAATGGACCCCCAAATGAGAAGAGGTCTAAGAGTCCTGGACCTTCCACTTCTAAAGATAAAGTATGCAAAAAAAAAACATTATATATGTACTGTCAATCTGCCCAGCCTTTTCCCAACTATGTAAGCTTCCAGTCTAACCCGATGCACCTAAATACTGTATTTTACATGGAATGACTGCCTATCTGACCTCCATAACCCAGTAACTGTGGAATACGATACCCCTTGGTAGGACTGGTTGTTAGACTTCCACGAATGCCAGCCGGGACCAACGGCTTAACGTGTTTTCCGAGGCACAGAGGAGTCTCGGTATGTTAAGATGGTCACCCATCCACAGACCAACCGCGGCAAGCTTAACCTGATGGATCGAACCTTGCGGATAATATAACTTAGCCACGAGCTCCTCTAAGAAATGTTGAGCTCAATTAAGAAATTCTGAGCTAAGATATTCAATTACCATTGCAAAAAGTTCTTTAGCCATCAGATCGGAACACTGAGCTATCTTAGGATTATTTGTTAATTACAAAAACATTTACAAAATACTACAATGAGGAGGTCTTGCTGTAATATAATTTTGCAAGCTGTAACTACTATTGCAATACTTTTAATTAATTGGGAATGAAAGCACTTTATGGTCTGTTACTGACTAATGATGAAATTGAAAGTATTCAATCAATAAATTCGGTTTGTTACAAAATCAACATTTCATGTTGCGGTATACAATATTACGCAACTGTTTCTGAAATTTGTTACTGGGGTTTTAGTATATGCATGTACTCATCTATACTAATTTAATGCATCCCAACTACTTAACACATAAAAAGTTATAAAAACATAAAAAATAAATAGTTCTTGCCAGCGGCATTGAGCGGCATGGAGGTCGGAAATTATCTCACGAAAACGTACTATCAGAATAAAAATTATCCTATGTTCATCGAAACATCGTAATCGTAACAGACAGAGTTACTCTTGCATTTACTCAAAATACATACAATACATAACCTCACGCCTCATAAAAAAATTAAAGTAAATTAATGTTTTTTTTTTTTAAATATGGATTATGACAATGTTTACAGGTGGTGAATGTTGAAAGCAGTGCAGAGAACAGCCCTGTAGCTGTGATGGACACACAAAAGGCGAGTGATAGCTCCGACCAGCCCTTACCAGGACCCTCAGATGAAGGCAAGAAGAAACCTGGTGAGCTATAAGTCAAGTAACTTCTTTTTATTTAGTTCAATTCATAACATAACATCACGCTTGAATTCCTCGAAGGGTTGGGCAGAGTTGCACCTATAGTACTATCCAAATTTCGCCAGTTATTTTAAGTCCCATGTAATAGGGGCCCAAGCCTATGGACATGAAATGGGCACAAATCCAGACGTCGGAAAATTAAATTAACTGGGGACACATGACCTAGATGTGATAGGTATTGACATCATAATATGATCATAATCATAATCAAACAAATTACAATTTGAAGTAATTACAGGGTCAACGGCTGCGGGTAGCTAAATAATAAGTTCACCTAACTAATAATTGTGGGGTCGAAAAGCAAATCCGCCACTGCCAAATATTTAAAAATCTAAATATTTTTTAATTCTTTTAATGTAATTTTTTTTAAATGTTGTAACTATTTAACTTAATTTTCTATCGCGACGAAACAAACTCCTTAATGATTGGAAGTAATTAGGCGTTCTCATAAAATGAAAATTGTGGAAGAAAATACCCTCAATTGAAAATAAAACATGTTTTTTTTTAGCAAAAATCTGTTTTTTTTTCATAAATTTTTACAATAATCGTAGAATTTCTCAATAGACCCCAAAAAGGAAAAAATAAAATCTTTCAATATTTTTTCCGTCGATAAAATGAAGCATGGATTCCCTCATTTCGATATGTGAACATTATAAAGACTCACAGAACCCTTGTGCAAAATTTCAAGCTTCTAGAAACAGCGGTTTAGGCTATATGCTGCCTGTCAGTGATTTTTTAAAACTTTTCTCCATCTTCTACAGATCCTAAGTCGGACAAGCCAACAATTCGGTCCGCCATCGAAAAGATTCGTTTTCTGACGCTGACGCCACAGCAGTTCGCAGAAGGCCCGGCCAGGTCCTCACTCCTCACGGAATCTGAGGCTTTTGCCGTCCTCATGAACATACTGTCCAGTTCTTCAGACGTGGCCATGCCTAGTGGTTTCTCAACCTGCAGGGTGCCCAGGAAGCAGCTGATTGGTGATGGGCCGTCTTCTAATGTGAGTATGCAGTATAAATATATACATATATATAACCTTATATATATATATATATTACCTTATTTCGGTTGGATAAGTGTTAAATTCAATTGATAAAAGAATCCTCTGCTTCCCGTCTGCCAGTCTGCGCAGGCCATAAATCTTGTATTAATTATTGAGTTTTCAATGCGAACTTTCTAGAGTTTTGTTTTGTGCTCAAGATCCTTTACAATATTGATTTTGAGGCAGTCATGTAGATAAGACATTTTGTTTTCATATTCCTTTTATGAGATGTAGTTCCACATGTTCCACGCTTTACAGGTTTTAGTAAATTCAACAGTGTACAATTTTTTTTAAGTGCTAACCCAGTTTAAGGATGCATTGACATCATATTTTTTGAATGAAGTTCTTTAACGCGGCTTGCGGTAGGAGTTCACTGGTAGAAACGAAAAACCGTTAAGCCCGATAAAGTCAGTTACAAGGTCTCAAGTTTCAAGCGTCAAAAGTTTTTGTTATTTTATACAGAGCCATCTAGTATAAGTTTTCAACATCTAAAAACTTACACTAGATGGCTCTGTATTAATACATAATGTACAGCGAAAGGAACTTTGTTCCAACCAATCCCACAACACCTCCCAATTTTTTTTTTTTCTTTACCAAGCCTAATTGTTTTATAACCAGTGCTCATTATTTTCGTCAGATGGCGACGCTGACGGTAGATACTCCGAGCCCGGTGATGCTGGAGCAAGTGTTCGGCGCGCCCTCTGCCTATCAGCCCTACCCCAGACCCACGCGCCATGATGGTAGGTAAACACTCATAAGAGGTTTCATCCTCCACTAAATATTATTTTTTACCCGACTACAGCGAAGCAAAAAGGATGGTTATGATTTTGACCGGTATGTATGTTCATCTGTTCCCTGATAACTTCTAAAATACTTATCATAATTTTCCAAATGAGGTGTTTGAAGCGTCTTAATCGTCCGCTGGTTTTAGGCTACGTGGCGTCACATTAATGAGATTACACCTTTGAAGATGTCTTGTTTACACCTTTTTAGTTGCCGTTTTTGTCGTAGTTGGGTTTTATTTTTATAACTTTTCCGATCCACGGTTATTTATCTATAATCCAAACTACCCATAAGATTATGGGTAGTTTGGATACTAATATTATAAAGAGAGATAGCGAAGTTTGTGAGTTTATGTATATGTGGAGTGTAATCTCCGGAACTTTTTTTGTTTGAAATTTCCATGACACCCAACTCCCTCACCAACTTACAGCACAGGTATCGTGTTTGAGCTCATTGGAATGGTCTCAATGAATAGGTTATAGATAGATGGAACATGATGGATGAACAGGGTCTGAGATGGAGAAGGAAAGAGAAATGAAGAAATGTCTGTCGGGTTTTTTTTTAAATTTATTCTTGTTTAAAACTTACGATGTCTTAAAATGTATGGCCTATTAAGGCAACTCATTTGTGTTGCATCCATACATGTATGTTACAAATTGTGTGTCTTCCTCCTCAGTCGGCGTGCGCCACTCCTCAATCGTGCACAACGCGAACCTATCCGGCATAGGCGTGGAACACATGGACCGACACAGTAACGACTACAACAAGATATACTGCCAGCGACCCATCATACAGCACACCAACTGCCTCAACACCGACTGCCTGAACACCTCCGTGCTGGACTGCTCCGTCACCTTTATGGTGGATAAGAATATCTGTCTGCTGGGAGTGCAGGTGAGACACTGCATCATTGGCATCGGCACAAACACTGTTTACAAAAACCGCAGCTACACAATCATCCAATACATCCTGTGTTATTATTCTTATTATGCATTGCATCATAACATAACATAACATTCATTACTGAATGCGCTATTGCGCCGTGTTATAACTATTACGTAACCAGTACATAATAGCCAATATCTCAAAACGCCAAGCAAATAGTTTTATGACAGCTATGCGCACAGATTGCAATAAGTCTGGGCGCGTGAGTCGCCGACGGAACGAAATGTTGCCATTTTAAATATTATATTTGTATAAACATTTAGGACTAAGTATTGTATTTATTTTATTTTTGATTTGTTATTTCACTATATGCTGCACCGGTTGACGTCATCACGTCAGCGCCGGCTGTCGCTGAAAACCAGCGCTGGGGCTCTGTCTCGCATGAGGTCGCAGCATTATGCTGAGCGATGGCTGTTTTGTGTGTATATGTGACGCATATTTTCCCCCAATTTGTTATTTACGTGTTTTTTTTAAATCTTTCTTTGCGTCATGTTTACCGCAAATAAACGTATTTTCTTTCTTTCTTTTCTTCCTTTCCCTTCATTCTTTCTTTTCCTTCTTTCTTTTATTTATTTTCTTCCATAATTCTCTATTAGTCTTCATTTCGGAGTATAATGCAGGTACACTCTGTTTCCTTAGAGCGGTTTCGCAGTACGTCGGATCTGAATCCGAGAAATGTCGGTCCGAAGTAGTCATATTATTATTTGTATAAGAGGTTGCGCACTAGATCCCAACTGTGTCTGTTCGAATTTAGAACTTTCCCAATTCGGATTGAATTCGGATTCGGAATGAACGTAGTGCGAAATCGCTCTTACTCTCATAGTCCGATGGGACGGCAATCCGATACCACCGGGGAGAAATCAGGCGCAGGACCGACACACCGACGTGCTCTCCGAGGCACGGAATATCAAAACTTCCTAAATCCGAACTGTTATATTGTTGTGAAATTCGAATCGTATTTTTCTAAAAATTAGTTCACCAATAGAATGCTATTTTATCACTGATTAACATAGGATATTTAAACTAATATTGTAAAGAGAAAAGATTTGATTTTTTGTATGTTTGTTTGTAATGAATTAACTCAAAAACTACTGGGCCGGTTTTATAAATTCTTTCACCAGTAGAATGCTATATTATCGCTGAGTAACATAGGGGGCGCAGCCGCTGGCGGAAACTGGTCGTAAATAAGCGTATTATCTTTATTTTATTTCCAGGTGCCGACTCAAGCCCCGAGCGAGGAGGCGGGCGTGTCGTGCGCGACGGGCGGCGCGGGCGCGGGCGCGGGCTCGTACTGCGAGCTGCTGTACGCGCACTTGCTGGACGCCGACGGCGCGCGCCTCACCTACACGCACTACACCAACAGGGTGCCCTTCCGACACCTGCTCGACATCATGTTCAACAGGCCTGTGTATATACAGAGGAATAAGGTGAGATACTGCAAGAAAATATCATTATAGTGGATTTTTTGTGGAAAATACAGCCGAATTGATAACCTCCTCTTTTAAAAGTCGGTTAAAACTTAATATAACAACATACAAACACTACATCGCTCAAGTAATATTTACCGCGAAATTTACATTGTATTATAATGCATTCTATATACAACAGCCCGACAACAACCATCGGGCAGTACAGACACAATAGTACTGTTTCTGTTAACTTCCACAGACTTTACATACATTATTTTCATTTAATCTGTGGTAAATCCACTGCTTAGGGTACATTTGACTCTCAGACCAAATAAAAAACCAAGGCATAGCGCTGCGTACAATACAATGAAGCATGCAAAACTACACCTCGCTCTGTGCATACACGCTCACATTTACAACCAAAATACACCTCACTAAGTGCACACATGATTACGAAACCGGCCTCACGTCACTGTTGACAGCGCAATGTCTTGGTTTTTTATTTGGTTTTGTACTATTTTTGAAGTGAAAACTTCTACAGGCGCGTTGGGCATTTTTGAGATGGGAAAAAACAATTGAACTCGCGACACCGAAACCTCATTCTTGTAAACGCAATTGTGCTCTTTATTTATATTATGTTACGGATCAATGTTCTATGCAAGTATTTTTACTTTAAAGGTTTTGGAAGTTTTTTTTTTTGTAAACGCGATTGTGCTCTTTATTTAGATAAGATTACGGACCAATTTTCTATACAAATATTTTTCTTCTATCAAGGCGATCTTGTTCAAGTTTTCGCTTCTGTCGGCACTCCCGGAGTACCATTGTTTTTATTTTTATTATTCACACATGCCTTTTAATTCCACAGGTATACAAAGTCGGTATAGTATTCAACAAAGTGGGCTGGTACCCCATGGGCACATGCGCACAGCAAGTCGCCGCTGAGTCAGTGTTCTTTAACTTCGGCATCGGTCAGAGCTCCGACTCGGTCCGGGACGGGCTCATACGATCCATTATCTTTACCTACTAGCAAACAATGTCACCCGATCTTTATATCGTTTTGTAAAAACGAGAGAAGATTGTGGCTGAAAATAAAAAGTAATATTGGATGTAGGTAGGTACCATCGGGGTAACGCATATCTAACTAATTTGAAAACAAAATCCCGTGCACACGACCCGTTTTTTTCGTAGGTAAGCGTTACTATAACGGCCGAGAGCTGCAAGCAAGAATAGTCCTTACCGTATACAGATATGCATTTCTTCGATATTACATAAATTCCGGCCACTGAGAAAATGCGTTCCTGACATCTGTCAGTTGGACTCGATTAGGAACTAATAAAGTTACCAATCCTCGTAATGCTTGTAATTTCCATCTATGAAGATATCTATATTAAAATTCGTAAAATACTTATTATTTTGTACTCAGCGTTTACAGTCCTTTCACAGTTATTCCGCTGTCCCCGGCGAATAAAATCGTAATAGTAAAAACAAAATTTTACAGAAAAAATACAGTTTTTTGTGAAAATAACGGAAACGTTCAACATAAAACATAACGGAATTGTTCAAATACCAAAAGAGAAATGATTTTTTACATTCATTAAAATCCTACCTACCTTAAAATCTCGTAACTTCTGAAATAACCGTAGGAAAAAAATGAAAAAAATTGACAGAGTGTAATCGGACCTCTAAATATCGAATATGCAATCAAGTTAAAACTATCGTAATAGCACATTACCATTTTATTCGTCGGGGACGGCGATGTATCTCTGATTTTGCATCACAGGTCTATGTCTTTTATGATCTATTATATTTATCTCTATTATATTATATTTTTTTATGATCTATTGTCTTTGCTATAAAGTTGCTGTAAAGCTTGGATTTCCTAGGAAATCGGTTGCGTCATTTGTTATAAGTTATAACGACCGTCATGAAAATCTGTCATTTTCACCTGTATTTGACATTTAGGTGTCAAAAAACGCGCTGTCCTTCCACTGTCATTAACGAGACACAATAGAATTTTAATTGTTATCCGCCTTTATAAGGCATCTTAACAGATGATGAGTGAAACCAAAGCTTTAGATGTAAAGGGAGGGGGGATCAATTGCAACTTCAATTGCATTTGTTAGGCGATCAATGTTTATAAATCACGTAAAAATGTACAATTGCAATTGATCGTTTCGGTGACCCTTAAAATAACTGTAAAAGGAATGTATATAACTGACAGATGTCAGAAACACATTCTCTCATCGGAAGGCGTGTAGTATTATTGGCTGAAAATAGTAACATGTATTATGACAGTTTGCGGCCGTAAAAATGGCGCATCGAATTTAATAGTGTATTTCTTTTTTACAAAAAGTTTGCTTTTTTAGTGCGGCGTCTTTGACAGTCGTTACGGTTAGTCAGAAATCCAAAAGTCTGACAACCAGTCCTACCAAGGAGTATCGTGCTATACAGTAACTGTGTTGTGGAGGTCAGATTGGCAGTCGCTCCATGTAAACTACTGGTATTCTGCTGCTTTCGGTTAGACTGGAAGTCGACCCAGCATAGTTGGGAAAAGGCTATAGTCCCGCCGTCGAGAAAATGCGTTCTTGACACCTGTCAGTTTCATAAATGGTAAAAACACTTTTACGTGTCAATCATATTTTAAAAACTAGATGAGGTCGGCGTTTCCTATTCCTGACTACTCTGAGAAGAAAAGCCGAAACAAACTCAAGAAGTCACAGTCTCTTTTAAACTCCAGCACGCGTAGCATGACCACCGTAGAAACGGGTTATGTCGACTGAAGAATAGACAAAATGACAGATAAACAATCACAATCTGTCATTTTGTCTATTCTTCCGTCGACAAAACCCGTTTCTACGGTGGTCATGCTACGCGTGCTGACATAATCTTGGTTAGATCATGTGAAGACCATGTAGATTGGTGTCTGAAGTGGTCTTTTTAGGAAAGCACCACACAGATTGAGAGGTCCTGTCCAATCAGTGCACACATTTATCAGTTATCGTGCAGCTCAACTCAGAATTTAAGTACCTCAACGATTCGACGAACAATACCAAAAGAAAGGAAATTTGGGTAGGCCACATAAATTACTCAAACTGTCAGAACACGATTAGAACTAACTGAGAAAAACTTAAAAACAAAAAGGAATGACCCACATAGTCTTCACATTCACAATAATTAAAATAATATAAGACTTTAAAAGTAAATATTTATGTCATTGTGTATATAAAATTCATTAATGTCAATGTATAAAAAACCCGGAAATAATCTTGGTCAGAGCATACCTGAGCATACTAACGAATATGTGTTTTTCGAATTTGTATTAGTACTAGAAATTGTCCAACTGACAGGTGTCAGGAACGCACTCTGTCGACGGCCGGACTGTAGGCCGATTGATTGTAGTGCGTCGTCTCTGTCACTCACTCTTGCGTGACAGTCTCTTTCTAATACTCGATGTGTCATATCTACGCCCGGTTTATAGTATTATAAGACTTTCGAAGTGACCGAGGCTTCCATGAAAAATTGCCCATCAATTACTACAGGACACAGTGAAATATATTATGTTTCTTTCAAATAATTACAATTTACAGAATCATAGGAAGAAGTAAGCTGTAAATACAATATTTATGTGTTATAGAAAATAGAGGTTCTGTTCTAATTTAAATGTAAAAATTCAGACAAAATGTAAAAATTCAGACTTTAAATGTAAAAATTCAGACTTTAAATGTAAAGATTCACTTTTGTGTTGTCTACAGCATGTATCACAAAGGTGTGGTCATATTTAAAGCGCAGTCCACACTGGGAACAAAACTAAGTTCGTTTAGCTTCTCTCATGTGGCTATCGCGTTTTTGCATACTTCGGTTCAAACCGTGAAAATCTGTGGCATCTACATCGTCACGTGTCAACTACGCATCACACTAACGTCACGCAAAATCCTGAATCGCGCAAGCAGCGTTGACCGCGCGACTAGCATAATATATAGGGTGGCAGGGACATCGACGCGAAAATTGTTACAATGGATGCAGTACATGATTCTGAAACCCCCAGCGTTGAAATTTTTCATCGGAAAAAAAAAAAACTTGTTTCATAGAAAAGCGCAACACCTACGCGACTACATGTATGGAACAGCTAATTTAAAAAAAAAACCAAGGAAAAATTTCAACGCAGGGGTTCAGAATCATGTACTGCATCCATGGTAACAGTTTTCGCGTCGATGTCTCTGACACCCTGTATACAACGTCCCGACATCAATCGTCGGGCAGTAGCCCACTAGATACAACACCCGTCTGGTCGAAAAATCCTCCCTTTTCTTTGGAGAATGAGTGAACTTTATACCCTGCTCCTCATACCTTCACAAACCGGCGTAAGAAAAGACGCGGTAGTTACATGAGCGACGCTAAACGAACTTTATAGCTTCGCTCCCAGTGTGGCCTGCACTTAAGGTACAGACCACAAATTTCTGATACTTGCTGTATAGCATAATCAGCCTATAATGTTCCCACTGCTGGGACTGCGGCCTCCTCTCTGTGAGAGGGAGTGGGCCGTAATCCACCACGCGGGCCCAGTGCGGCTTGTTGTATAATGTGTACGAATTGCCAAAGTTATAATATACAGGATGGCAGGCACATCGACGCGAAAACTGTTACCATGGATTTAGAACATGATTCTGAACCCAATTGCGTTGAAATTTTTAATCGGTTATTTTAAAAAAAATCTTCTGTTTCATAGAAAAGTGCAATACCTACGTGGTCAAAATGTATGGAACAGCTGATTGTTTTTTAAATAACCGACGAAAAATTTCAACGCAGGGTGTTTCAGAATCATGTACTGAATCTTTGGTAATAGTTTTCGCGACGATGTGATGCCATCCTGTATTTCAAATTTGTGTATAATTATATTCAAATTATTTTACATATTTACTTTTCATGTTTCTTGTCTGTTTGACAATTTTGTATAGTGCGAGTAACAATAAGAATTTCATGTCATCATTTTACTGTGAACCTTTCTAGTGCCTATAACTACATAGCATGATAGTATTATATTATAAATCTGGTATTGAAAATAGCTCCGAATGTAATTAAAATTCATAAGTGTTTTAATACCTAATTATGTACAGTTGCATACAAGAGTTTATCTACACACTCATGATATGAATCCTCTATAAAAGGTTCTGAAACCATAGGGTTTTGTAAGAACTCTATGTTTTTTTTTTATTATGGCGCTGTGGTAGTGAAACGCGAGCATGATAATGTTCTTTTTTTAAAATTCTTAAAGATACCACAAATTGAGTAGTGAGAATGTGGCTGTTTGATGAGTAAGGAAGGGATCGAAAAGCAAAGGAGTTGCATAATGAAATTTAGTATAACATTATAACACTCGTTTGAATGATATTATGGTTACTATGGCACTGGTTGTTTTAATGTTCGCAAAAAATTAACTGTTTCAGAAACTTTTATAGAGTATTTATAGTACATAATTCCAATTATTCAATAGAGTTTGATCTGCCTTACATCTACTGATGTTTGAATAAATTCCAAACATGATTCATGATTGACTGGCTCGTTAGTCTAGTGGTCGCAAGCGCTACTGCTGAGCATGAGTTCCTGGGTTCGTATCCCAGGTCGAACAAAGTATTATTTTATTCGGTTTTTCCATCTGCAATTTCTCAGTAGAAGTCTGGATCTGAGTCTGGTCGATAGCAATAGGCTCGGCCCTTATTACATTGGACTTAAACGTAATTGCCGAAATGAAGGTGTACTTAATGTACACCTCTCCCAACTCTTCACGGTAAACAGGGTGGCAGGGACATCGACGCGAAAACTGTTACCATGGATTCAGTACATGATTTGCGTTGAAATTTTTCATCAGTTACATTTTTAAAAAAAACTGCTGTTTCATAGAAAGGTGCAATACCTACGCGGTCAGAATGTATGGAACAGCTGAATTAAAAAAAATAACTGATGAAAAATTTCAACGCAGGGGTGTTCAGAATCATGTACTGAATCCATGGTAACAGTTTTCGCGTCGATGTCCCTGCCACCGGGCCAACCTGTTTATGTTATGTTACGCAACGTGTGATTCATGATTGTAACATGTACAATCATTTTTTATTTTTTATTATTGCAGTTTTGACGTGCATTTTTCTGTCTATCCCATGTTGAATGGGACGCATGTTCTTTTTACCCGAACTTTACTTTTTTTTTAAATTAAATAATCAGTAGAATCGTTTATCGATAATCTTTTCTTATCTTAGCTTGTAATTCTTATGCAGATAATTTATTAAAATATTTTTGTACCATTTTCTATTTTATTTTATTTATTTCGTCCTGTTTTCTTATTTTCTCAAACAGCCGTCTAGCAGGGCTAGTACATGCGAGTGAACGCATACCCTATTAAAACATTTTTTTAATAGTTTAGCTGTTGCTGTTTCAGATTGGATGAAGTTTTTTATGTCCGCATTTCTAAAACTCGCCAGAAACTGGCGACCTTATGTTCAATCGATTACCATCCAAGGAACATTACTAGACTCATGGGGCAGTTTCATGTTATACACTGTTAGATTATCATTTATTATACATTGCCCATGGTGTATATTATAAAATCACAAGTTCAATGTACATTAATTTTTGCCGTTAATGGATCGAAGGTTTTTATTATGTCTAGGGATGTTTAGTAGAGCGACAGCTGTGCACAGAGCATGTAGCTGTGAACAGCCAGCTTTAGATTGCGTTTACAAAGTTTGTTAACAGGATGCAGTGTTGAACGCAAATAATAAAGAGTGAATTTAATGATTGGGTTATAATAATAAGTGAAAATTAATAATGTTTTGGCTTCCCAAAATTATAAAGATGACAGTTAAAATGTTAAATTCACCATTCAAAATCAAAGTGTAAGCTACGTTCGTAAACACCCAGCTGTCAAATTTGACTTTTGTCATGTTGGAAGTGGTGAATTCTTTGCTAAAGTTTTGTTCAGGTTTCGTGTAGATTTAACCATATTACGGCAATTATACGATGTTTAGTTAATTAAAATGAACTTAAGTGGCTTGCTTTGACATTAGGATAGTGTTATTTGATAGATACAGGCTCATTGGATTGGTTGGATTGATGTTATAAGCCACCATGTCTCCTAATAGATGTGATGGTTTACTGGCGAGGGTTGATTTTCCGCTCTACACGCTTCAAACGCTTACGAATCGACACGTAATAGTCGCTGGTGGTGGCGGAGCCGCGGCTACAGGCGTTGCTAATGGATTTGTAAGTACGAACTTTAACAAACCCATAATTAAATGACTCCGTTTAGTTTCATTGGCGTACGTGTCAGCTGCTTACTCAAACGACTAATAAATACAATTTCACTAGTTTCGGTTCAAAAAACTGGTTCTTGCATTCCTGAGAAAAATTTATCACATAGAAAGTTAAACGCGACTATAATTTCTATGAACAAATGTAATAGTGTTGGTCCAATGATTACTGACTTGTTTTAGTAATGAGGCATTTCGTTTCGATCGCTGATTCTGAGAAATGAAGTATACATGTGACTTCAAACTTACTCAGAAAGTAGTTTTATCAATAAAGTATTTGGCAAAATAGTATGACATGGAATTAACATTTATTTTTAGGAAATATTTGAGCTCTCACACAATGGAACAAGATTTGTTGCCGAAGAGGTGATGCGCCATGAGACTGGGCCGAATGTAGTGATGAATTGTTCAGTGAGAAGTAATCAGCAGAACAAGACTTATTTAACGGCAGGACAGGAGAGCCATTGTCAACTGTATAAAGTCAATATACGCATGGTTGATGCCGCTGAGATGCGCAGAGGTAGCTTCAGAGCAGAAAATGGGCTAGTCAGGAGAAGAAGGCGCACTGTTTCGGAGAACGACAATATATCTAAGAAGGACAGCAATAGTAACACTACGGAGAAAAGAATATCATTTGAAATAAGGCCCAGTGATAGTGTCCAGACTGATTTCAGGTAAATTATTTAGTTCATTTATCTAACCATATTTCCACACACACATGTAAACAGATAATTATTTAATTATGGGAATAGCCCTGAATATCTTTCTTCCATAATAGAATAAATTATAGACCTCTCGTTTTGTCAATATTAATGGATTGCTAAATCTAATCTTTCTTTATTTTTTTCTTTTCACAATTTTGTTTTAACTAAATTCAAAGAATGAAATAGTTTCTTTTGCTATAGGAACTATGAAATAAGGATTATAATCAAATAATGGTGCAATATCAAATAAATATATTGTTTTTTTTTTGTAAAACACACATAAATAACAATGGGAATTACCCATAACATTGTGTTTTAAATGTTTATTTCCTATTCTTTGCATTCATATAACAATCATAATATTGTTTCTTTATTACAAATAAAATCCAAGTAGCTTCTTCCTTTCGAGTCGATGGTAAATCGTTAAATAAGTTTTTTAGGTACTCAGTAGCGCGTGTGTGCTGGACACTTTGGACACGCCAACATTTAGCTATACAAAGTTTTCTGTATAGATTTATCCTTACATATTGTAAAATAAAGTCCCCCGCCGCGTCTGTCTGTCTGTCTGAACGCGATAAACTCAAAAACTACCAAACGGATTTTCAAACGGCTTTCACCAATGGACGGAGTGATTCATGCGGAAAGTTTTGGTGTATAATTAATTAAGGTTTTGTGTAAATTGGCTTAAATATGACGATTATCGTTGAAGAAGTCGGAAAAAATCACGCCGACTGGAAGCTTTACTGGCGTGCGCCGCGTAAACTGCAAAAGATACATAAAATTAATGTTCTACAGTATTGTTCATCTTAAAAAGTTCAACATAAAAGTCCGCGATGACATAAATGTCTATCTTCTAAGGGTGACCCACAGTAACCATTGTTATCTTCCAGAATTGGATAAAAATTTAATTATTATTTCCGAAGCTATTTTGACCGGAATTATATTAATCCTTATCCAATAAAATATGTTATTTAAAGTGGGCATTTAATTTAGATTAAAATACGCCTTGACATCATATCATTTAAATGAAAAGTTTAAAAGATATCACAGATTCAAAATTACACGTAACTACATAATTATGGTTGACGGCAACGGTATGTAATCCCGGTAGTACTTTCCCGTGGGATATTTTTCAAAAGCTAGTTAGCAATAAAATAACATCTCAGTTACCTTTAAACCATATTAAGTAAAGTAGGAAGCTTGTAAATTGTTATGCCATATAAAACATCTAATAAAAATGTTTGTAACCTCATTCCAGCTAAGAGATAACAGATCAGTTTTATCTGCTAGAGAAGGCTATAGATAAAATATGTCATCAAACATTCTTCACTTAGATTATGACGTTTTAGATAAGGAATATTTTGATATTTGCCTTTTGAATCTACACTTATTCAACACTAGCTTCTGCCAGCGGATTAGCCCACGTGATATATTCATAAATTATAGCCTATGTTACTCATTGATAAAATAGCATTCTACTGGTGAATGAATTTTTTAAATAGGTCCAGTAGTTTTTGAGTTGATTAATTACAAACAAAAATAGAAATCTTTTCTCTTTACAATAAAAAAGGTGAATTACAAAAAAGTATTAATACCTTAGTGTTTAATGCAATATTTTCCTCTCGGTATTTTATCTTCACAAGGAAACTCAGAAATATGTATCAGGAATTTATTATTTTTGGAATTTCTAAGGCGAAAAGTTTTCAAAGCTTACGTGGGCTTCAAAATGTGCATCAGGCTTGCCTACCCCAACTAGATGATGTTCGAATTTCCAGTTAATTCTCATTCATAATTAAGTCTGTCTTTGACGTCATAGGGAATAACAGTTATCTGTGATAAGGCAACACAAAAAACAAGGAATTTCCCTATAATGTCTTCAAAGGAACACGTCATCTTAATTTACGCGAAATCGCGTGGGGTTCCTATATTGTGATCTGACTGAACAGTTTTGGTCATCCTTGGTTTTTACCAGACTACGGCAAACCCAAAGAAGGAACTAAAAAGGTATTAACAAGACATTGATTTCGATTTTTTTCGGTTTTCGTGTAGCTGGTGTCACACATATAGTAATGATGTTTAACTCCAACTATACCTACGAAAACTGAAAAAAAGTTATGGGTTAGAAGCCCAAAAGTCTAACAAACGTCTTACCAAGGAGTATTGTGTTACCTAGTACCTAGGTTGTGGAGGTCAGATAGGCAGTTGCTCCATGTAAAATACTGGTATTCAGCTGCACCCGGTTAGATTGGAAGCCGACCCTAACATAGTTGGGAAAAGGCTAGGCAGATGACTTATCGATATTTTTTATCTTACAATGCATTTATTAACTAAGAATAATATTTTTTTTTTATCTTGAAAACACATTCACTCACTCACTGCTCAAGTATTTGATTGTTTATCAATTTGTTGCCGTCGTGCAGAATGCGTAATAAATAATAATATTTAAGTACGTTTAAGTCAAATAGCATTCGATTGAAGAAGCCTAGTAGTTCAACAGTAAAGGCTGATAATGAAGATAAACATAACATCACGCCTTGTTACCCCGAAGGGTTGGGCAGAGGTGTACCTGTAGGTACACCTCTGCCCCCACATTTCGCTAGTTATGTTTAAGTCCCATGTAATAGGGGGCGAGCCTATTGCCATCGACCGGGCACAACCGGGACTGCTACTGAGAAATTTTATATAGAAAACACAATAACACTTTGCCCAACCCGGGAATCGAACCCAGGACCGTAGACGACCACAAGACCCACGAGGCAGTCTGATGATGATGTGCACGTGATTTTTTGAGAGGATCCTCGATAAATTATTTATTTTTTGGACTTATTAAACGTAAATTGTATGACAGTAAAAAATATGTATAATAATTAATGTAAAATGAGGTTGACTAAAACAACCAATGCAATGGATAAAAATCACCAACAATTAAGAGTGTAATTGTATTTATTATTTTTACTATAGCCAATAATATGGACATACATAATAATATATACATATTGTACACCCCATGGGTATGTTACAGTGATACAATAATATTAACTGTAAGAACTGTCTTTTCACCTGTAACAAACAATGAATAAATGAATATATGAATAAATGCGTCGAGAAAGTTTGAAGCTAGACTCACTTTGCACTGAAGTGAATCCCACGCGAGACGCATCGTTCTTTCGAAACCACTGTGCTCACTCTAGACACCAAATGCAAGTACGATTGGATTCCCTAGTGATATGAATGAGATTACTATGCTTTTATACTAGCTTCTGTCTTCAACTTCGTCCGCAAGCCTTATAACCTTCCTCAAGAATTGGGCTAACCAATGCAAAAATAAATTTTCTAATCCAACTGTAAGTTTCGGAGATTACCCCCTACATACTAACTTACAAACAAACAAACAGATTTCACCTCTTTATAATATTAATATCTAGATGACCGTGCTTTGTTCGGTTTCTTTTTTAGAACAACGTTTTCTAAAAATTAAACCGAGCTAGATCGATTCATCACCCCCAAAACCCCCTGCATACAAAATTTCATGAAGATCGTTGGAGCCGTTTCCGCGATTCAGATTATATATATACATATATACAAGAATTGCTCATTTAACATAACATCACGCCTTGTTTCCCCGAAGGGTTGGGCAGAGGTGTCCCTGTAGCAGGTACACCCACATTTCGCCAGTTATGTTTAAGTCCCATGTAATAGGGGGCGAGCCTATTGCCATCAACCGGGCACAAATCCAGACTCCGGGCTGCTACTGAGAAATTCCAGATAGAAAAACTCATTAAAAGACTCATTTAATAGTACATTACTGCCGCGGTCTATAATGACTACTTTGTTGGTTGCGCTGATGATGGCCGACAGTGCAGCGTAGCGCAGCTTCAGGCCGAAACAGCGCGGTCAGCGTGCAGCACTTGATGGACGAGCTGAGATAAAGGCCGAGGCCGTAGGTCGAGACCTTTACAGCGAGGACAGCAAGGGCTGCAATGATGGCCAAGCTGGAAGGCCTAGAGCGTAGCTAGGCTAGCTCGAGGCAATCATAGCGTAACCAGTGAAGCAGTCATAGTGGGCCAAGGCTTGTATAGTGCTTTACTCAAAAATTCAAGTACCTAATCTAAATAAAACCAGCAAGTAATTTCAATAAAATATATATTAATTAACTAGAAATTTAATTAAAATGACAATTATGAAAAGTACAGTTACTAAAATTCAACACCGATTTTCCCGGTTTGATATTACTAATAGTTTGCGATCATTTTAATGCGGTGTTTGACTGCTGTATTATTTCTTCATTTATTACGCAAAAAAGTCACTAAATAAAAATAAAATTTTGTTGCGTCCTTGTTTTTTTTTTAACAACGGTAGTTGGAACTATACAGCCAAATATGGAATAAAATCTTTTTGTACCTATCTCCATAAATACAAACAGCTGTGTTTTAAATAAAAATCTTTTTGCATTTGATTTTTAAAACGTTGAGACGTCAAAATAGCGGCCGGCAATGTTTTGCCGGCCTGTTAGAGCGACCAGCAAAACTTTGCCGGCCGCTCCTTGAAACAGAACGGCAAGGTCGACTTTACTCAAACAAGGTTGTCAAAATAATGACCACATTACATGCATTTTTGAGTAAAGGTATAATATTATTATGTAAGTACAGTTTTCTTTGTTCCTCTCAAACAGAGCACCTGCCATCTAATCTCTTCACCACCCTTGGTTGACTGGTAGAGAATGCCTATGGCATTAAGTCCGCCTTTGTACGTTTTTGTGTGTGAGAAGTTTAAATAAATAAATAAGGTTTTACTATTAAAATATCCACGAGTTGTGCTTCTTTTTTTTTGAAGTCAATACTTTTCATCATGGCTCGAGCTATTCTTATAGTTCACTTGCTTCTGCCCGTGACTTCGTTCGCGTGGAAGTCGTACGATGCACAATATACTAAAAAAACAGCCATATTTTTATAAAATTCCTTCGGCCCGCGACCCATCACGTCACATCGCTCGCCTGCGCTTACTTTTTGTCTTTATGCTCGGCTCCCAAGGGTCGTAGCGTGATGTTAAATAGCCTATAATCTTCCTCATAAATCACTCCGTCCATTGGTGAAAGTCGTATGAAAATCCGTTCGGTAGTTTTTGAGTTTATCGCGTTGAGACGGACAGACGCGGCGGGGGACTTTGTTTTTATAATATGTAGTGATGATTCCGATACGATAAAAGAACTGTCAGTCAAGGCCATTGCTAGGGTAATATTTTTACAACTGCATGGTCTATGCATAGGTATTTAATTACTTTACAAGACAACTAGTAGTCAAAGGGTTAAAACTAATTTATTTTCTAAATATTTACAGCAACGACCCTCTACAGCGGGTGGTCCGGATCAACCACAATGGCAAGCAGATGGCGACCGGCGGCATCGATGGCAAAGTGCGCGTGTGGAGCTTCCCTAAGATGGAACTGCTGTACGAGCTAGAAGGACATACTAAGGAGGTGAGAGAGAGTTAAAATCCATTTCTGTAAACACAATGTGATCGATGAAACACACGAAAGATCTTAGTCGAGGGCGAATCCTGGCAAGTGCACTTTACTTACGAGTACATCACTCCTTTAAAAACGGAGGAGCTTGTGGCAGTAATAACAGCCGTATGGGTCGATCCACCAGGTTCAGCTACGCTTGCCGGGGTTGGTCCATGGATGGGTTACCATCTTTACATACCGAGACTCCTTCGTGCCTCGGAAAGCACGTTAAGCCATTGGTCCCGGCTGTCATTCGTGGATCTTTAGCCCGAAAGTCTGACAACCAGTCTTACCAAGGGGTATCGTATTACCCAGTTACTATGGGTTGTGGAGGTCAGATAGGCAATCGCTCCATGTAAAATATTGGTATTCAGCTGCATCCGGTTACACTGGAGTTGGGAAAAAGCTAGGCAGATTGATTGACTGATTTAAAAAGGTGAAAAGAAAATTTAGTGAGGAAACCGGCAAGTCCTAGAACCAGAAATTCGAAGACATGCGATGTGCATATAAAAGCTTTGAAAAATAGTGGTGGCACTCCGGGAGTGCCGACAGAAGTGAAAACTTGAACAAGATCCCCTTGGTGGAAGAAAAATACTTGCAAAGAACATTGGTCCGTAATGTAATGTAATATAAATAAAGAGCATAAACGCGTTTACAAAACCTTTAAAGTAAAAATACTTGCATAGAACATTGATCCGTAACGTAATATAAATAAAGAGCACAATCGCGTTTACAAAAATGAGGTGTCGTCATGGTGTCGCGAAATCAATGGTTTAGTCCCATCTCAAAAAGGCCCAACGGGCATAAAGAAGTTTTCACTTAAAAAAAAATCCTTTGATTGCTACAATCTTGATTGCTTAACATGTTGTAGGTATGTACTCTATTTATTTTTGTGATGATTTGCATGACTGGTCCAAAAACAGTATTTTACGATTTTACAACTTATCTTAAACCGTTACTTCGATATCGATAATAATTTGATCTGCAAAAGAATCGAACATAATTATCATGTTCAGCTTTAGTTCTAGAATCAATATTTGGAAATTGTCAATACAAATCTTGATAAAATAGTATCAGAATGGAATAAGCTATTCAATGAATATCCTCTTAAAAAAATCCCATAATTGTCTTTTTTATATTATCTTGGAAATTAAGCTATTATTTCATGATATTTATTTGCGTTACATATTCCGTTAAAGATCGACGACCTCGACTTCAGTCCGTGCGACAGTTCCCTGGTGAGCATCGCTAAGGACGGGCTGGCCCTGCTGTGGGCCACGGACAGGAAGCGAGCGCCCACTCTGCAGATCACGTGCCAACCTCCCAACGGGAACAAGTACCTGTTTAGACGATGCAGGTAAATGTACTATAGCGCCACAAGGTTATTTTTACGCGTGGCCAAAATCGGAACTACTGCTACCATCTTGTTTTTTGAATACATTCCAAATGACATTTCACAAAAAAATTGCGCAAATGTTTACCAACAACGTCCCCTGTCAACGTCTAAAGAAAGAAAGAAAAAGTATTTAATGAGAGTATTCCTTGTTCAGACCGTTCACTATAACTTGTCCCTTGCCATCATGTTGGCACCATTGCGTGTCAAGCTTAGTTTCAATACTAATAGAGTTCAAAATGGCGACTGACAGAACAGTACTACCAATCACATGACTGCAAAATCCAGTGCTACCAATCGTGTACACACGGCTACACATCAAGCTATACATTTCCAGTGTATGCTGATCTCGCATTGTATAAGATTTCCGTACAATGCGAGATCAGTATACTGCAAGTTATAATGAACCCACTGGTAGTTCACTTTACGGCCATAAAAAAATAGGTAGAGTGATAAGTGATTTTAAGTTAAAAGCGCGAAAGTGGGCAAGGTCGCAAATAGATGTCAAATATTTCGCTGTTTTTATTAATTTGGCAATATTACTGTATGGAAATAAGAAATGTGGCTAACTAGTTCCCTAGAATATAATGAATTGCAATTATAACACTGAATGATGTTGTAACAATTTTAAGTGTAAAAAAGGCATTTGGAAAGTTTTCAAATACTTTTTTTACATCTAAAACTAAATATTCGGTATTACGATATTAATTATTGCATTTCATAATGAATATTTTAGTTCCCTAGTTAGCCACATTTCTTAATTCCATACAGTAATATTGCTAAATTAATCAAAACAGCTAAATATTCGACAGCTATTTACGACGTTGCCAACTTTTAGTACAAACCCTCTAAAGTGTCTCTAATCCAAATCATTTAGTACTCTCCCTATTTTTTTTCGACAAGCTGATCACATGAACAATTATGTCCCACCCACTGTCGTAACAAATATGTATAATCAAAAAGTCGGGAGGTGTCGTGGGACACCCGTTTGGAACGAAGTTCCTTTCGCTGGATATTATGTATTAATACAGAGCCATCTAGTGTGGTCTCAAATTTCAAGTGACAATTGTTTTTGTTTGCTAAAAACTTATACTAGATGGCTCTGTAAGTCTGTATTTAAAAAAAAAACAATATTTTGACACTTGAAACTGAGTTTTCCGGGCATAACGCTTTTTCATTACGTGACGATTTCTGCCGGTTTACCCCACGCTCGCACGGACGTAAAAATATCGCGTCGGGATTTTATCGCGCACTGAATTTTCAACTCTTGGTGTTGAGCCGAGCGTTGAGAATCCGACAGAGTGCATCCCAGCGCTTTGAAAAGACAATGTTGCATTTTCAACTTTCAGCGGTAGGCACAGCGTTGAAAATCCAGTGTGCGAAAAAAAATCGCCGCGGTAAAAAATCGCCCGTGTGCACCTGGGCTTACTCTAACAGCCATTTTTTTTGGATACGGTGCTATCTATCTATCCAGGGTGCGTCCGACGTTTTGGAATGCAATTATAAAACGATTTATATAATTTGCCTCAAAAATAACAGCGGTAAATCGAATAATTTCTCGTTTAGTTTGTTCAACTCTGTTTAAAAATCCCTTTAGTCTGACTATTCATGCCCATCTCCAAATAATGAATTCTTAATACTTAAATTGCAGATTCGGTCTTATAGAAGATCAAAAGAACGAATACAGAATGTTCACAATAGCGAATCCGCTGACCCGGTCGGGGCGGCAGCGCGGCCTGCTGCAGTCGTGGGAGCCGCGCACCGGAGACCTGCGGCGCTCCGCCCTCGCCAGCGAGTCGCTGTCGGCCCTCGCCGTACGAGACGACGGAAGATTTGTCGGAGTTGGCACTATGTTTAGCGGATCCGTTGATATTTATATTGCTTTTAGCTTGCAGGTATGTGAAAGTTATGTTATATTTCATAAATACTAGAATAACAACTTAAAATGGTGAAAAGGGTAATAAGGTTCAGTCTCTGCTTCATATTTCTAATTAAAAAAAAAAAAAAAAAATTGCAACTAAAAGTAAGTATAAACTTATGCTATATCACCTACAATGGGATTCAAAGTTTACCACGGCTTCAGAAATCAATTAAAATTTTAGTTTTAACATTTAGTATGGGGCTCTGAAGCACTAAATGCGGAAACCAAACCCACAAACATAGTATATGGGGCTCACTTTAGTAAACCAATTCCAAAATCTAACATGAAATTTGACAGCAGAGACTTCATCAGGCTTCCAAAAACCATAAGTCATTCTGCAGGCTATTTTCACAGTCGTATTAAAAATAAGCTTCTAAAAACGTTAATATTCTAATTTCTAATACACCGCTTGCTTTCTAGCGAGTTCTCCACGTGAAAAACGCGCATATGATGTTCGTGACTGGGCTAGAGTTTCTACCGGTTCGCGGCTACGGACCAGCCATCACCAGTCGATCAGAAGCTGCTTTATTGTCCATCTCCGTGGACAACTGTCTCTGCGTGCATTCGCTACCTAACAGAAGTAAGTGTTCATAATCACCAGCCGGTCAGAAGTAACATCACCAGTCGATCAGAAGCCGCACTGTGGTTCATCTTTGTGGACAACTATCTTTGCGTGCACTCGCTGTCTAACAGAAGTAAGTGTTCATAATCACCAGGCGGCCAGAAGTAATATCACCAGTCGATCAGAAGCCGCGTTACTGTCCATATCTGTGGACAACTGACTCTGCGCGCATTCGCTGCCTAACAGAAGTAAGTGTCCATAATCACGACCCGGTCAGAAGTAGCATCACCAGTCGATCAGAAGCCGCACTGGGGTTTGTCTCTGTGAACAAGTGTCTCTGCGTGCACTCGCTTACTAACAGAAGTGTTCATAATCACTAGCCGGTCACAAATAACATCACTAGTCGATTAGAAGCTGCATTCATGCCAAAAGTAAGTGTTCAAAATTACCCCATCCCAGCAAGTTGGAAGTGGTCATAATCACCACATCACTAGCCGGTCAGAAGCCTTTTTCAGTCCGCTGCAGTAAAAATAGTAGGAAAATATGTATACTTCTCTATATTTAGAAATAAAAGTTTATTACCGGTTGAGTGACACGGTTATTATTGTTGTTATTGCATTCACAGTGTTTTATGACGTGACACACGATAACTTTATTTTTATGTTGTTTTTTATAGCTAAAGTATCAATAGCTATACTTTAGCTATCACAGTTCATATATGCGTCTTTTTCGATTACGTGTCTATTCTCTAAGTTATATAACTTTTTAAATGGATTTAATTTGTGCAGAAAAAATAATTAAAAACGCCTGTTTTGCAGCACAGTGATTTTCGATTTGCACGATGAATTTGTAATGATTGAATTAGATTAAGTTTAAAAGAGTGTTTTGAATCTAACCTAATCTGCACCTAATCTCTTGCCTGCCGCAACTCAATAAAGCCATAGAACAGTACAGAAGGCGCACTCAGCATTTTAGTTATTAAGCTACAATTACGCAGCGGGCTCGTCTTGTCGGGCCAATTCAGTGAGTGTAACGTAGTCAGAAGACATAAGAGTTACGCGATAGAAAGAGAGGCAACTTCTAGGTGAATAAAACTGTAGTTAATTAGCGCTGTGCGACCTGAATTGCACTTTATTGGGCCGTGGCAAGGAGTCGCTTTTTACTTAAATGATTTTGCGGAGTAAACCAATCTGTACTAATCTGTGCTATAGCGAATATTTTATTTTTCAAGTGACTATAACATGTTTTTTTTGTCCACAGGTACTGTACCTGCCTGGGTTGCCATCCTTCTTATTATATTCGTACTATTCTGTACCTTCACGCTATGTTCATACATGGGCATTTAACGATAAATAAATATTTATTATAAACATAAAGTAAATGAAACTATTTCTTGTGTAAGTAATTCGGGGTTATGTTAGTGTAATTTTATTGTAATAGGCAATTATGAATATTACGCTCATATACATATTACGTATGTATAAATAGGATTATGTAATTGAATTAAATGAGGTGCAATGTTGCAATACTGTTGGCTTTTTATTTCAAATTTTACATACATAGAAGTGAGCTGCCGAAGCAATTAATATAAAAAAAATTTAACACAAAAATCTGGAATGCAGAACCAATACATAAAGAAGAGGAGTATACTTTAAGAGGAACAAAAGCTTCGTGAATGACGGTTAGCTACTTTATTTAGCAAATCGCAGCCGGCCGTGTCCTATTAGCGATCGTCGCGTGCATAGTAATATATCACTTTTTGTTCGAAAAACGGAAAGCGCCGTCTGTCGTGTGACTGACACTGGCATGGCCACCATCAGGGATTTTAATTTTATCAGAATTAGTCTGTCACTGGTTCAAAAGTTATAAGGGTTCATAGGTACCCGATCTGGGGAAGCCTACCCCAGCTTGGCCCATTGAATCTCAAAAGCTAGGGCACCTAGCGAAGACCTATTTCTCCCAAATTTAGTCTAATTAGTCGGAATCAGTTGCCAAATATCAGAATCTGTCGGTCACTGTTCAAAAGTTATAAGAGTTTCTAGGTGACCAACCTGGAGAGAATCTTGGCCGATCTGGGGAGAGCCTACCCCAGCTTTGCCACATTTATATCTCAAAAACGGGCACCTAGCGAAGATGTTTTCTTCCAAATTTTGTCGCCAATTAGTCGCAATTTTTCGCCAAGTCACAGATTCAGTCGGGTCTTAGTTTAGAAGGACATAGGCTTCTTCCAAGTTGGGTCACGCCCTCAAGCGACGATTCTACGCCTTCCGTGAAATGCGGATATGAAAAAGAAATACGGATGGATCTCATCGTGGTTCTGAATCAAAACTAGCACAGCAAAACGATTTTGTTTTTTGTAGGCCATCTCAAAGTTGACCTCTGAGATCATGACTACTTAACCGGGCTTTCCTGTGGGTGCCTTAGGCTACTACACTTAAAACCTCCAGCCAGGGGTTATTCAACTATGCCAATTAAAACTAGGTCAACGCTCCTCTAAGGGCACCCCCCTGTGGGGTACGAACCTCGGCTTAGGGCGTCAACCGGAGGAAGGACATCAAGGATGGGACGGGCTGGATAGCAGCGAAATGATTGGCCACTTTTCTCTAGTGTACCCTAACCTCATTGAGTGTACCTAACTACAGCCACCTTATTGTAATGAAAAAACGTTTTACAAAAAAAAAAAACAACCGACTTCAAAAAAAAACACTACAAAGTGAAAAATTACTTTAATTTCGGAAGTCGGTGACAAAGAACGAAAATTCAAAACCAAAGACACCACTTCCGAAATTAAAGTTATTTTTCACTTTGTAGTGTTTTTTTTTGAAGTCGGTTGTTTTTTTTTTTAAGATTTTATTTTTCACTTTTTAGTGTTGTGGTACCTACCCCACACAAATTTGAATACGACTACCTGCTATGTAAATAACAGTGACAGGAAGTTATCATATAATCCACATACTAAGTGGAAAAAATACGTATTATTGAAGCTAACTCAAAAACTGCCCAAACAAAGTTAATAAAATTTATACCTCTGAATGATCTACCAAACAAAAAAAGAATCATCAAAATCAATTCATAATTGGCGGAGTAACGCGTAACAAACATACAAAAAAAAAAACATGCAGTCGAATTGAGAACCTCCTCCTTTTGGAAGTCGGTTAAAAATAAAGTCAAAGAATATTCTTTACAAGAAGTACCTACACACATCGATTTGAGTTTCCCTATTAGTAGAAATCGAGTAGTTTATAATAAGTTTACTAATATTGGGAGTAGATAACACGTGCTGCGGTTATCTGAGATCAAAGTTTAAACCGGGGCGTATCTAGGTGACTGACATCGTTTCAAGGCAATCCATCAACAACTGGTGACGGTTTAATTCTTACCAAGAATTGAGTACAAAATATCTTGCATAATAATATCCTCCCGAGCGATTTTAAGTAGGAGGTATTATAATGTACTAGTGTGTGCACAACACGGGTTACTCTCATAGTCCGATGTGACGGCAATCAGACACGTCCGGGGAGAGATCAGGCGCAGAACCAACAGCCACGTGCGCGCGAGACACGGGGACTTCACACCACCAACTTCCGAACTCCGGGCTGATATTGAGAAATTCTTAATGGAAAACCCAATAACACTTTGCCTGACCTGGGACTTGAACCCAGGACCCCATGCTCAGTAGTCGCTCTTTCGACGGCGAGACCAACGGGGTAGTGAGAAAAACAACAACAAAATATCTTGCATAACGACGTAACGTTGATAATGCCACTGTTTTTAACCGACTTCCAAAAGGAGGAGGTTCTCAATTCGTCTGTATGTTTTTTTTTTTTTTTTATGTTTGTTTCGCGATTACTGCGCCAATTATGAATAGATTTTGATGATTCTTTTTTTGTTTGGTAGATCATACTTCAGAGGTGGTCCCATATAAATTTTATTAACTTTGCTTGGGTAGTTTTTGAGTTAGCTTCAATTATACGTATTTTTTCCCACTTAGTATGTAGATGATATGATAACTTCTTGTCACTGTTATTTACATAGCAGGTAGTGGTATTCGAATTTGTGTGGGGTAGGTACCACAACTAAAAAGTGAAAAATAAAAACTTTTTACAAAAAAAAAACAACCGACTTCAAAAAAAAAACACTACAAAGTAAAAAATAACTTTAATTTCGGAAGTCGGTGACAAAGAACGAAAATTCAAAACCAAAGACACCGACTTCCGAAATTAAAGTTATTTTTTACTTTGTAGTGTTTTTTTTTTGAAGTCGGTTGTTTTTTTTTTGTAAAAAGTTTTTATAATTTAACAAATTAACGAGTCGCGTATTTAGCTTTCCGTTTTCATGCCTTCAAAAATCATTACAACTGTACAGTTTGAGGACATGTACTCGTACCGTGCCACTAGAGTAGTGATATGATAATTATATAACCGATGTCCCAAATTGGACACAAACTTCCCAGGGGTGTCGTACAAGTGGGAGATGAAAATTTCATTATCTGAACTAGGACGTCTATTTTTAGGGTTCCGTAGTAAATAAGGAACCACTTATAGTTTCGTCATGTCCGTCTGTCTGTCCGCGGTCTAGCTCCCAGACTCTTAGTACTAGAAAGCTGTAATTTGGCATGGGCACAGATTACATATACTAGCGTGGGTATACATATTAACTACGCCGACAAAGTGGTAAAACAAAATTATGAAAAAAAAAATGTTTAGGATATCTCCCCTACAAGTATAGTGATGATGTTTTTTTTTTTTTCGACACTACTTACGATTACACTTGTCTGAATTCATAGATGCAAAAATTCTGCCAAGTTGAATAAGCACTTTAGGGATTTTCATGACATTTGGATAACGTTAACACAGCTTGGGTTAGTCGATTACCAAACAGTGTTTAACTAACACGGGAAGGGAAATACACTAACGAGTGTGCATCTTATCATTGTAAGTATTAGGAAATTGGGAGTGACAAATGAAAATCACAGAATATTTTTTCATAACATTTATTAATTACATCAAAACAAATAACATACTTGATGAACGCGCGCTTGGCAACAGCACTCATCGATTTAGACCGACTAGAGATCTATCAGTGTACGTAATATTATACGTTATATTGTAAACTTTCAAACGAAGAAGATAGTTAACGATTCTAAAACTATTTTATAAAAAAGCTCTTCAAAATATACAAATCCAGGAATGAGCATTTTATTTAATAATATTTTTTGCAGTAGATATATAATTTAATTATATAATAATTAAAGAGTATAACTTTGATGAAACTCAAATTTCAGCAAACTACCATGGTAACACTATAACCAATAATAATTACTTTTAACGCATAACTTAAAACTTCTCAACAAACGACTGCTTATCACACAATTTTCCTACTTATCACGAAAACTCATACTTACATATTTAACTATCTTCTCCGTTTCAAGTAATATTTCACTTTATTATAGCAAAGGTTTGCGAATGTTTGACAAAATGGAAGACTAACATAAGTGTAAAATACAATAATAATGTGATGTCCCTTGGATAAAATGCGAAACACATTCAGAAACACTTGAGAGGAAGACTGTGGAGATTCCCAGGAGTTTTATATCAAATATATCGTGAAAAAATTATCATCGTGCTTGCAAAATGTTGTATAAAATGTCTATTGTATCATTTTTTGTTTTCCTACTTCTAATTTATAATAAGTTAATGTTGACATTTTACAAGCACGATGATGTATAATTGCATCAATTTTAACAGTATATTTTTCTTTCATATATATATTTTTTACTTATATTTTTGCCTAAGACTTCATAACAGTACATATAAATATCTATAGACATCATTGTATTTGGTGCGTTTCATATACAGCATCTAATATATCAGTATAAAATGTTTGTAGATTTTGTATACATAATGTCTATTTTGTATAATGTATGTATATCTGCATCATGGTCCCTGATTGAAATACTGTATAATGTATATTTTCTTCTATTAAACTAGACATAATGACCGCCATAAGTGTTGCAAGTAAAAAAATGGCCATATAAACGGTCATGATTGGTTCGATTAAATGTTTTTGTGTTATGGCAACAATCATGTCGTCCAAAACCAATAATTGATAGAACTCTATCGATATGCTTCATACACTAACATATACCTACGTTTACATTTATTTAAATGGCACAAATATGTAGCATTCGACTCTATAAAAAAAATTTTTTTGATTAATAATAAATGTTCATAACATAATTTTTAATATACTCTTTGCTCTAACATCACATCAGTACAATTTCCTTACACTTATAAAAAAAATTACGACTACGCTGATTAATATGTTCAGTTACATATCACAATCATATACAACATATAAAAATATACTTTACATTATGTGAAGTGGTCTCTTGTGTATAATTGAGAGGGGGTTACTTTCGTTGCGTTTTCTCGGAAATATGTATATTGTATATAATTTAGATTTGTGTTCGTTGTACAAGAAGCACTTCACGATTTTGTAAAGGATTTTGATCTGATGAACAAAAGATGGCGCGGCGGTAGACGAGTAGTCGGAGTATATAATGAATGTATATTACAGACTATTAATTTTCTGATTCAAATTACAGGAAATGGGATATTAACACAGCTTAATTTATAAAGTTTCACTTTTTAAATCAATCACTTAAGTTATACACTGACTATTCGCCTTTACTTAATAACCAGTAGGTAAGTTATATTTAAATGAGGCTGCAGGCAGACATGACTCAGATAGCAACGCTGAACATTCTAAATATTATTAAATCTTGAAATTATCGACTGTGCATTGGTAACAACTTATTCAGTTTTCGTCACAAGTGATTGTTGGCAGTTTAGTTTGACCGAGACCGCAGCTCGCCTTAGGAATGCGCGGCGAGGCGGAGGGGCAGCGTTGACGAATAAGCGGCGGACGGGACGCCGCGCGCCGTGTGCGTTGACGAATGAGCGGCCTGCACTGCCCCCCGTCTCGCCGCGAAACAGCGGTTTCGGTCAAACTATAGTCATATCTGGCTGCAGTGTTTAAAGGATTTAAGAAATGTGACCAAGATGAAAAAACAACAGCTTTCTAAATGCTATTTCTGTCTGTAATGCTCAAATCTCAGTAACATTTCCTAAATCCTAGCCCAGTGCATTCTAAATAGAAATAATAGCTTGAAAAACCCGTAAAAGAAATGATAATTTTATTTTTATAGAAAAATTTTCAAGACTTTTTAGGATTCTAGAAGAAATATAGCCTTTATAGGCCATGCAAATGTCAATAAATATGCCTGTCAGTGATTGATTGGATCCTAACTTATTGAAGACTTAGGTAGACCCATTCGTGGTTACTTAGACTAGTATCAGATCACGGCTGGTCCCACCAGCATGATTGATGGCGACATAACTGTTGTATCGGCTACGAGATGGTCGAGCCCCAGAGTGGGCGCCAGTCTCAGTGATAGCTGAACGAACGTGGTGGCTGCCATATCGAGGAGAACTGATCGATTCACCAATCAACAGGTATTACCGACGCAGTTGTTGCTGTAGAAGGCTGTCCAATTCTGAAGTTTCACTAAATTCACGTAATCTGAGACAAAATTAGAAATCGTAAATTATCATTTCTAATACAGACAAGGGATAATCTAATGGAGGACCGCACGGCGCCACACATATTATATAAATACTCAAACAGATACTATTTACAATAATTCGATATTATTCGTGCTTATATACATATACACACGTTCATGACAACGTATGTCCAGTTTCTCAAATACATTATACATACAATAGATTCCGATTTGTTTGAAATCATTGCACGAGTTATACAAAGTTTATGTATAAGATCTAAAATTCACACTTCTAGAGTATATCGGTTTAATAAATATAGGATTTGTCGATATAATAATCGGTGTATACTTATAGATAGTACATTGGTATGACAAATGTCTGGTATATCCCCATATAATAAATACATATGTCACTACACACATTTTAGATGATCCACAACGATTCCAAAGTGTTGAAACAATTGATTTGCCCTGTAATACTGACTCACTGATGAATTAATTGACGTCCTAACACTTTACGAGTAAACCAAGGACAATTACTTGAGAATCATAATAACACAAACATCCATACATCCGGAGATTATATTTTCTATTCTAAATAATTTATTTCTACGTTGACATCCATTAAAAATTCACATAAAAACTGCTTTTGAGCCCTCGACACAAGAAATGCATTCAGTAGGCAAAGTGTCCCGCGCGTGCGTCCGGTATCGGCGACGCGGATCTCTTTACACTGCAATCAATTAAATTGGTCATTTGTTAGACACAACTATTATCATTTATTTATTGGAGCGTGACATATGCAAGTAGTATTGTACAGGAAACCAATTAGCCATTACGAATTTTGATTCACAACTCAAGTTCAAATATACCAAACAAAAATTTAAAAAGTAAAATAAAGTTGCCAAGTAATAATTGATTAATTAAAAAAAGTAGAACCATTTTTTTATTAATAAATTATTGTTAAAACTAAAACTACTGCAGTTATTATAAGAATGTTTAACAAATGATAATGTAAGAAAGCCTCGTGAATCCGAACCAGAAACGTAGCGGTCAATGAACCTTCACTTACAGCAAATAAACTAAAATACGTACTAACTTACTATATACAGTATATTTACATAAATTTTTTGTGTTCATATTCTAAACTAAATCCGAACGTAATAAGTTCGTTGTAGTTCGGATTACCGCGGCTATCTGACTAGTTGTAATATACGTCCATGTACTCACCTTGGTCGAAAGTGCTGGGGTTAATGTACGAGAGTAGGTCTTGGTCGCTCATGTCTGTGAGTCCTTGTACCGGGGCCGTCATCTCCTGGGTCACGGCCTGGGACACGGCTTGGGAGACAGCTTGAGATACTGCTTGTGTCACAGCTTGAGATACAGCCTGAGACATGGCTACTAGAGGAGTTTCGCCGGCGGGTTCCGCGGGCGGTTGGGCAGAGTCAGTCGTCTGCATACCTCCCGATCCTGCAGCACTCTCGGTAGTCAAAATGTTTGCGGTGTTAATCGCTGACGTCACTAAAGCGTTCATGGTCGTGTCTGACGTGAGGATCTCGGCCGCCGCGTTCAGTATCATGGACTTGACGGCCGCGGGTGGAGTCTTCACCGACGTCAGTTGCACCTGGTCCTGCATCATCATGAGCTCGTCCTGCGACGGGCCCGAGGGCATGATGCGCTGCGAGCCGTCGCACAGCATGCTGGGCGACACCTGCGGGTTGAGGATGACGTCGGGCGAGATGGCCGAGGCCGGCATGGGCGACAGCAGCTCGGGCGCGGCGCGGCCGGCCAGGGCGGCGTTGGGACTGAGCAGGATGTCGGAGGCGTGGCTGGCGCCGGGCGACGACGACGCGCCCGACAGGTGGTCGTCCACGCGCGAGTTGACGAGCTCGTCCAGCTTGGTGTTGTCGGGCAGGATGGCGGCCGTGGCCTTCATGGCGTCTTCGACTAACGCCTCCATGTGCGCGGACTGCTGCGCCAGACGTTGCTCCATCTGACTGGTGCCCATCTCCAGCTTGGTGATGGCTCCAAAAGGATTGAAGCTCTCCTCCTGTCTGCCCTGCATCTGGTTGTACACTATCAGTCTTTGCTCGTTTTGCTGCATGGTGGTATCAGTGATCATGAGTTCAGGGTTGAGTTTCATGTCTGTCTCCAAAGGATCCACACTCTTGGATGAGATGAGCTGTCTCATGGGGTCAATGGGCTGCATGATGGTGGGGTAGATCTGCGGCGCATTGTCCTCGTTGTTGAAGATGGCAGCGGTGACTGTTTCTACCATCTTGTCAGTTTGCACTTGGTTCTGTATGGCTTGTAGTTGTTGCGTGAAGGACGCGAGGGGGGAGGGAGGCTCACTCTGCGTAGGAGTGCTCGGAGAGAGCTTCATGCTCTCGTACCCGCTTACGAAGCCGACCTGATTGACAGAAAATATAGTTATACACGACTTTTTTTTTAGTACCTACTATTAGAAGTACAATAGTGTTTCTGGATATTAAATCCTACTCCTTTGAAATGAGAAAATAAATAAATGGAACTTATGTCAGTAGCTTTTGAAATGGGAAAAAGGCGCGAGTTTATACAAAGTGTAACATTAAACCAACTGATTTTTAATTCAATTTACCTATTTCAGAGAGCAAAAAATCATTCAAAAAATTGTAAAGGTTTTATGTGCTGTTTTAGTTCGTAAGATTCGTATTTGAATTTTAATAAAAGCTATTATTATCCCGCGTATGAGAAAATTTAAATTGTTTGTTTACCTATTTTGGCAGGTTTGCGCATGTGATGGCTTGACCTATTAATAAATAGACACGGCGACGTTTTTAATTAAGATTTTTTGAAAAATGTGACCTATACTAAAAAGTGGTTAATTCTGCTCGTTATTCTGATCAAACTATTTTCAGGTTTTGAGCATTTAACGTTACACGTATATGTATGTATTTCTAATATTTTCTGTCATGTTCTGGTGATTTAGTTGAAATTTGGTACGCATATGTATTTCAGTGACCCGAACACGGACGTGTGACGTAAATAAATGAACTTTGTATACGGGGGTCACTTTTGGGTGGCAAATAAGAAAATAATCCCCCCCTTAACTCCGAAACTACAGAGCCTAACATTTTGAAAAAAAATGGTTGTCTGTAAAGTCGGTTTACGGACTATAATTTTACGTGATAACGTCGCAAGCCGAACGCTCGTGCCTCTCTCTATCGCTTGTTCCGCGCTCTCGCTTGCACGCTCGGCTCAGGCGGAACGTGACATTTTTCGTGCGTGCAGCCGGCGTTCATTGATTTATAAGACGTTATCACGTCAAAATACAGGGAATGGTTCTTTACTCATAGATAACAGGAAAACCTATAAGAAGTCTATGGTCTTAAAATAACATGGTAAATCACTCAATATTGTGCGTACAAACTTACATTTGCAGTTGAAATGTTTGGGAGAACATGTTTTTCAACTACAATGTTAAGTTTGTTTTTGGAATAAATTCATCCCAACTACGGAACCCTTCATTGTGCGTGGTCCGACACTCACTCGGCCGGTTTATTTTTTTTTATAAATTCTAAAGTTATTTGCGGTAAAGAATGGTACAAGCCTGCATTTACTACATACCTGGCTCTGCGAGTCCCGGGACATCTCAGACTTGAGCCTGAGATCCACAATGTCCAGTTCATCGGACATGTTCATAGGCTTATCAGGTCCGTCCGCTCCACACGACGATTCACCGCCATCTGCCAACGATTGCTGGCTGGATTCGTCTGCGATCTAATAGAGAAACAAAAGTTTTTTGTTAATATTTTTACGTATAAAACCTTTTTCGTCATTAAAGGAAAACAGGAGAACTTTTTCTAACTATGTTGGGGTCGGCTTCCAGTGTAACCGGATGCAGCTGATCACCAGTATTTTACATGGAGCGACTGCCTATCTGACCTCCACAATCTAGTTACTAGGTAACACGATAGCCCTAGGTAAGACTGGTTGTCAGACTTTTGGGCTTCTTACTACCCGTAACGACTGTCAAAGATCTACAAATGACAGCCGGGACCAAAGGCTTAACGTGCTTTCCGAGGCATGGGTCTTGGTAAGTAAAGATGGTCACCCGTCCACGGACCAACCGCGGCAAGCGTAGCTTAACCTGATCGATCGACCCGTGCGGCTGTTTTTTATTTAACAAATAGAAAAATTCATTTTTTTTCGTGTGGAAGCGAAACTTTTGCTCTTAATCTCCGCCTCGTAAACATGAAATGTAAAACAAATTAGAAGTCTCAATTTATGCAAAAAAATATTTTTTATTTATTTATCACAAACACTGCTATCTCTACAGGAAATTCCTAATGCGGTAGCGTGGTCCTTAATTAAACTATCTTAAATAACATAACACATACAATATTATTTTTGTGAATCATTTGATAATCAATCTATTTGTCTAGCCTTTTCCCAACTATGTTGTGGTCGGCGATAATGTTCCAATGAGGTGTCGGTTTATTTCTTTTCTATTTCAAATAAATAAACATGTTTTTCAAGTTGCAGCAAAATAGACGTCCTTAGGAGCCCATACTACTTCAGCTTAAATTCACTTTTTATCTCGCTCGCACGATACTGCTCGCGGACTGAATGAGAGAGAGACAGAGTGAGGAACGGGCGGCTTCAAGGCGCCAATAGTTTAGGTAAATAATGCTAATTAAATTCGCTGCTTAATAAATAGTTCAGTTATAAAGCAAAGTTTCATGAGCTAATTTGAAGTATTTTTTTAATACCAGCAGTTTATTGTTCGGTTTGGAGGTAACTTTGGATTTTTTTCTATTGAGAAAATTTTATGGTATCGTGTAATCGGAAACATAGTACTTAACATTAATCCTCAACTTTAACATATATGGATTTCAAAATGAATGCTGCAGTATTTTCGATATACCGGAGGATCATACTAAGTAAATTTGAGGAGCCTTACAAAGTGTGAATTTTCGCTTTCTGTCTTTTCGGTTTCTGTCGGCTACTAAACAAGTGGCCTCGAAAGGAAATATTTTTTTCGCTATGGTTTATCAACCCTTTCTTTTTGTGTGTGAAATTATCAAATAACTTCTCCCACTCTGGGCGGAGCAGGAGGGCGTGTCTGACTCTTACTGACTAAAACCCACCCGTGTTCCTTCAGTTGCCTATATGTTGCCAGGGGCCCACGGTAACCCTTCCGGACAAACCCGCAACCCCGTTTATCAACACTTGGGATACAATTTAAATCTACGCAGACTTCTTTTTTGAGCTACCATCCTGTTTCTTCTGCTTTTCCTTCTTCATTTTGTGGAATGGACAATTCAATTTTCTTCCTTCTAACATTTTTGACCTCCAAAAATGCAATTTCAATTGGATTCCATTGAACCCAAGAAACGATATTTGCAGAGTCATACAATTGGGTCGAGTCGGTTTGGCTTTTTAGTGGGCTGGAGTCTGGTTTGGTTCGATTGTTGTCTGTTTGGTGTTTAGAGTTAGGTACGTACCTCGCTCTTGAGCCCCTGCGGCTCGTGTGCGTCGGGCACGATGACGGAGGGGCGGCGCGCGGGCGGAGCGGGCGGCGGCATGAGGCCCCCCCCCCACAGCGTCACGGGCCGCACGTCGTCGCCACCTGCCACACAACACGTCACTAGGGCTCCGGAGGGACAAGGCCACACGTGCCGACCCCGCCCTACACGCGCTCCGATATAACTGGTTTGTGACACATTGCCTACGGAAGATACGCCTATAGCTCGTGCGAACCTAGCTTTAGGAACGAATTCTCGTCGATAGGATTTCTAAAGTTGTATTAGACACACGTAACTAGTCTATGGACGCATCTAACGTGTTAGAACAACACGTGTCACGTCTCGCGACATGTGTCTCATGTCCCGTTACATATGTCTTGTTGGCACTCTCAGTAGTGGTCACTAAAGGCGTGTTTTCCACAGTAAATGCTGTTAATTTAGAAATGTATACCTATTTTGATTCAGTGCAATTTTTGCTAAAACTTTTTTGAGGATATTATTCAAATGTTATTAAATTAGAACTCCTCGATATTATATATTCATTATATCAATTTTTTTATATAAAATAAACCAATAAGCCTTTATTGCTTCCATTTCATTATATATATAAATTATGTAAATGTCAAAATTATGTAAAAAAACACAATTTTATTTTTTCGAGACATTTTTATAATTGGATATTTGAAAAATATATATCGATTATAAATTCAAAATAAATAAAACAATAAGTCGAGAATGAGTCAATGGACGTTAATATTCTTATCACAACAAAAGTAATCAAATATGTAGTTGTATATATATTTTTATCTTTTCATATATTTGTATTTCTACAGTTATCGTACAAGTAAACCAGGTTATAATAATCAGATAACGCTACTGTAGCTTCGAATGACACATCGAAATGTTGATAGACAAATCGATGTGTCGAGCAAAGCTTGCCGGTTCTCCGACGATTCACTAGGATATCTAGTTCTTAAGCCTTTAGCAGACCACAGACGGATCTGCCTAGGCCTCTCCTTAAAAGTTTTGGTGACAGTAGTTTCCGGCTATTTTTTCGTGCAAATATTTAACGTTTTCAGCGCGCAGAACTAGTAGAGTAACTGCATATTAGTATTACAACCAAATTTAGAAATATTAGACGAGTTTTTTTTAAACTTAAGATAAAAAATATCAAACACTTATTTCATCAAATGGCAATCGATCTCTCTTGTGTATTTAACAATTGCAACATGATCAGTTTGATTATTGTGAACTGAGCTATATTTCGATAATTTGTTGTGATCGGACTAGAGATAGCTGTAGTCCTATTAAAATAAAATCACCAGGTAGCACATTGAAAACGGTCAAATTCCACAGTTAATTTATATATTTCACATATTATTTATATCGAGCACACTTTTAATATAATTAGAAACCAGTTAAATCGGAGTAAAACATACAAAAATATACAACATAGGGTCGGCACGCAAAATAAGTACTATCTAAAGTGTGGGGGGATGTGCAGTCTGTCCTACGCGAAGGTCAGTGTTACTGGCAAGTGAGCTTTGTTTCAAAGTATATAAAGTTCATTTTCCATTGACTTTGCGTCGTCTTTGGACTTTTTTATTTCATTTGTGTTTTTCTGTATTGAGTCTTACTTGCTTGTGTGATTATAGTGCACTGTCGACGGCATGTCAATATAATGCTAAATAATTATGGGTTTGAGACGAATTTTGATTAATAATATATTTATATATAGGCATATTATTATACTTTATAATAAGCAAAGTTTAATATCTGTTTTTTCCATTTTTTTAAATATCTCATTTAAGACCAGGCACTCCAAAGACAATTTCCACGAAAACTCCGCCCCCATGCACCCCACCACTCCACCATGTGCTAAACTTAACACATCAGTAATAAAGTTGAATATCGCGTGCGCTCTTTGGTCGTGTTCGAGCACGGAACTAAATGTCATAAGTTTCAATTCTTATTTCGTTTATAACTAAAGTAATAATTGATCTAGAGAAAAAATATCTTATATCTGTATAATAAACTATATGTTCTTACTGTCAATAATTTAAAGACATTATTTTCGAATAAAAAATGAATCGTTCGAAAATGTTCCAATTACGTAACTGTCTTATATTTGGAAAGAAAAGATCCAATAATAAATCATATACTAAAGTTCCATTTTGATTGTATGCGTGACTTTTTCAGAATATTAATGCAAATTAATACAGCAGTAATGCTAATCATTAAAAGGCAAAAAAAAAACGTGTGGCACTCGAGGACTGCCGCGGTAAAGCTATTGCATAGTGCATATCATTTGTAACCTCCATACTTCCTATTTGTCAACGCTACACTTGGGATGATGACGTGATGACATAAAACAAAAATTACGTTCCCATGACAACATCACGTTGTCATGGGAACCGTCATTACATGGTAGGCGGAGTGGGGGGTGTTAGGTTTTATTTTCGTTACGTTACGGAATTTTTTGATTCGGTCGCCGCGCTCAAAGCCCGCGATAAAAGCTATGCAATAGCTTAAAAACCTTAAAATCGGTTTAAAAAAAACAGAACAACATCGACAGTGCGTAAAAGTATGTTCAAACAAAATTGTACAAGTGTCTTTTCTGTGCGGTGTTATGTGTGTCTGTCTGTGTGCATGTCTGTATGTATGTGTGTGTCGTGTGTCAGTACCGTGCTGGCGCGGTCAGCGGGCAGCGGCGGGCGTCGGCAGTGCTCGCTACCTAGACAGACCTAGCTTGAACAGAAGGGAAAAAAGAAAGAGTACGCAATTCGCGCATCAGTCGTTTCTTCCAAATATCTCTATAAATATATATCTTAACTTTCAGTATTATAATTATATAACTATGTACCGCAGTGTTATATACATGCTTCAGTAAATAAGCGTGGTTAGATCCAAGCAACATGTTGTTACATTATGTACAAATAAGGCAATCGAATGTTTCTATATTTTAGTTAGATTGTGTCGCTTATGCTTTTATTCTTATGGTGCACTTAGTCGAGAAAAGAACTTAGTTACTTATAGGCAACTCCGTTTTTGTAAAAACTCGTTACTCGTCGTCGTTTTGTATATTCAGTAATTTAAAACGAAATTATTGCTCTGTTTTTTATCATATACTACATTTTCTGACGTTAAGCTAATTATCATAAATGATTAAAATGTTTTAAGTATGCATCATCGCATAAGTCATAAAAGGGGAAGCGATACTTACTAAAAAGCTAAATGATACTAAATATTTCTAAAGCAAATTCAGTTTTAATGCAATGCATCTTCAGATTCCAGATTATAATGTAAAATTAATTTATATTTATATTACAGTATATGTTAGTCTCCGATGATAAGAAGCAATATTAGATGAAAAGCAAAAAAATAGCTTTGTAAGCAAAATTTTTAACCACAAATGAAACATGCAGGAACAAAGTCTACACAATATAAATTAACAGTTAAAACTATGATATATATAAATAACATTAACCAGGTCTGTCGGTCCGTTACTTACAACTTAACTCTGAAACTGCTGGGTGTATTTTGAAATAGTTTTAGCCACCTTTAAGTTTCCAGAAATGTGTTTGTGTAATAAGTATATTCTACGCATGTGAGCCTAATCTTTTAAGATAACTTATTATAAAGGAAAGGAAAAAATAAAATATAAAAGATGGAAAACAGTAGCAAAGTAATGAACGCAAGTGTTTATATTTCAATTAGATTAGGCTAGGTATATGGATTTCTGATACATTTATGTCCGATTTTAATATTGTACTTTTTTGTCAAAAAATATCTTCAACTTTGTCCAAGTTAAATGAAGAACAGTAAACTGGAGCTAATTAAAAACACAAAAAAGCTGTGGAGAATTTAAGAGGCCTTAATGCTTGTGGACTGCAATAGAATGGCTTTTTATTTTGTTTTTATCCACAACGCGGAAGCTCTTGGCCTGCATCTCACCTGATGGTAAGTGATAAAAACATTACTTTCAGTTATGTTTATATTTACTTTTGTTTAAATACCGCTGGGTTTTTAAATAATTACCCCCATTTTACAGTTTAAAACACATATAAATGTGAGTAATGAAATAACACAAGTTTACGAAAGCCTTGCACTATTTGACAGCAATTTTGTATTGCACACAGATATAGAAGCGTATATATTAATATTTATATATTCGTGCATACATGGAGGACATCTAGACATCGTATAGAACGTGACGGCTCTACCTTATGATTTATTATGAATATACGAAATGCGAAAACGCGTTTCTTAATGTCAAAGTGCGACAGTGTTTTGAGAAAATGCAATATAAATATATTATAATTATATATATTAATTAAAACATATTTTATTTAGAACAATCTTCTAAAGCGCAAATAAAAATTTTTCATCTGAGTATAAAATAATATTTCAATTATTACCAATAATTTCTTTTATCTGATAATTTTACTTATACAATTTCTTTGATACATTTCAATTGCCATATTTTTTTTTTTTGTTTTTACACAAGACTAACATAAAATATTTTTTTCTACTTTTTTCTCGCCGCGCTTTTGACACTAAAAAACCCTGTATCCAAGCACACCCAAGCGTATCATGTACCGTGTTACTTGTTCTAGTATTACCTTGAGTATGATGTTTAGAGGAGTGCAGTGGTCCGGTGTTGAGCGAGGGCGGCGTGTAGTAAAAAGAGTGCGGCTCGGAGGCCTTGCCGCCCGAGCGCACGAACAGCTGCACGGCCACTGGCTCCGTGATGTCGTGCCGGAGGTATTGCGGGACGCAGCATACTAAGTGAGTCTGGAAGAGGACGAAAATTATTATTTTTAATCATCTAGCTGATGCTCGCGACTTCGCTCGCGTGGACCCAAGTACTCCTTATAACATCAGCTATCTGCCAGCGAAAGTCCCGTAAAAATCGGACCAGCCGTTTCGGAGATTCGCCCCTCGTACGCCTTCCAAAGGTCTGGGACCCCAGAGTCCCGAGATATGTCAATCAAACAATAAAAAAAACAGTGCCACTCCAGGAGTGCCGACAGAAGTGAAAACTTGAACAAGATCGTCTTGGTGGAAGAAAAACACTTGTATAGAACATTTACAAAAAAAAAAAAACTTCCAAAACCATTAAAGTTGAAATACTTGCATAGAACATTGATCCGTTACGTAATATAAATAAAGAGCACAATCGCGTTTACAAAAATGAGGTGTCGGTAACGGTGTCGCGAGTTCAATTGTTTTTTCCCATCTCAAAAATGCCCAACGCGCCTAAAGAAGTTTTCACTTCAAAAACAAGCGAGCATTACCGTACTCGTATATGATGTGTAACATCTGGCATCTCACCTTGTGACCTTGGTAATAAGCAACATTAAAGGGCAGGGGCCTCGTCAAGGTCTTTTCTGACCAATTCTAGCACAACGCGCGCTCATTGGTCAAATCAAATAGCGCGCGCTTCCCCGGCTTCCTGTGACACACTTCCGTCCCCTTTCACGAAATCACTCCCACATATTTGATTATTTTGATTTAAATTGCAGGAAACCAAGCGGAAAAATGTTACACATTAAAAAAAAAACTACAATAATGATAGCGCACACACATCAAGGTGCTTTGCTCTGTTATAGAATACAGGACTCTCAGATAATTTTTGAGCGCTTTGATTATAATTATATAAGTTATAATTATAATAGTATACCTACATTTGTTCAATAATCTCATTCCGTAAATTAATAAGATACACAGCTACTCTATAACCGTCTGTAATTGCCATATATTCGAGGCACACATAATCCAATATTTTTATTTTATGATAGTTTTTAATTTTGTTTAAATGTGTTCCTTGCATACGGTGCCAAATAAAAAAAATCGTGTGGCACTCGGGGACTGCCGCGGTAAAGCTATTGCATAGCATTTGTAACCTCCATACTTCCTATTTGTCAACGCTACACTTGGGATGATGTCTATGTTCTATGTTCTATGTTATGGGATTTGGTTTCCGCACTTAGTCCGTCAGGTGGACCATTGTGCGTGGGCCATGGCGGCCGTTTGGTAGTTATTCCAACCAGCCCACCAGTTAATCAAAACTCCTGGTTTGTTCAGAACATCTGTGAAAGATCTGGGTGACCCGAGGGTTTCTGTTCTCATCTGGGTGACGCCTGTGCATTCGAAGAGCACGTGCGCGACGGTTTCCTCAGCCTCCATGCATGCCCTGCACAGAGGGCTGTCCGTTATGCCTATTGTGTGGAAGTGTTTGTTTAGCGAGCAGTGTCCCGTGATGGTTCCCGTCACCAGGCGCAGGCCGTTCCTGTCCAGGCGTAATAAGCGCCTGGTTAGCCTGCTATCCAGGGATGGCATAGCTTCCTTGGACTGCCTGCAGCCCGGTGTCGAGGTCCACCAGTACTCCGCTTGTGTGAGGGTGAACTCCTGTAGCCACCTGCGTATTTGGTTGAAAGGTATTGGTACGATAGGTTCGGGTCCACAGACTGCCGTGCCAGAACCTCTTCTAGCAAGTTCATCAGCTGCGTCGTTACCTAGTGAACCGCTGTGTCCTTTTATCCATTGTAGCGTCACCGTGTTGCGACTAGATACCGTTAATTGTTCTAGTGCATTGTGACATTCTAGTATTAACTTTGAGGTAATATATTTTTTCTTCAAGGATTGGAGAACTGAGGCGCTGTCAGAGAGTATACGTATGTGAGTGTCCGTAACTCTCCTGGCTTCAATGGCGTGGACCGCTTGTATGATGCCCACACACTCCGCCTGATAGACGGTGTTGAACATTCCTAGCGGTCGGGATATCTTAATGTTGAGGTCGTATGAGAAGACTCCGACCCCGGTACCGGAGTCGGTCTTCGATCCGTCAGTGTAAACCCTCAACTCTTCCGAGCCTGAGTGGTCACACTGTTCTTCTGTAAGTATTATGTTGTAGCGCCTTTGAAAATGGTGTGATTTCGGGGCTTTGTCGCAGGGTGATGCCATCATTGGCCGACGTTTGATTACATCTTCCTTTATGCGTGTGTGCTTAATTCTAGAATCTCTGCTTAGAGTTCCTGATAAATGCAGCCTAAAGGCAGCCAGAGCCGCCTCCTCCCGCACAATGAGGTGCAGAGGCGGCAGTCCAAGCATTGCTTGTAGGGCGGCTGTGGGTGTAGTTCTCATGCTGCTAGTGATTGCAACACAAGCAAATCGCTGCAGTTTTTCGAGATCTCTTTGGGCTGTACTCAGGTCTGTCCTGGGCCACCAGACCAGTGAGCCGTATGTGATAAGCGGTCGAATGACTGTGGTGTATAACCAGTGGGTGACCTTGGGGCTAATCCCCCAATTCCTGCCAAGCAGTCGCTTACACTGCCACAGGGATATGCTGGCTTTAGTTGTGACATAGTTCGTGTGTTTTGCCCAGTTCAGTTGCTTGTCCAAAAAGATGCCCAAGTATTTGGTTTCAGTTGAGAGGCTTAGGGTTGTTCCAAAGAATCGTGGTAGCTGTAGTGTCATCAATTTCCTCTTTTTTGTGAAGAGGATCAGTTCGGTTTTAGTGGGGTTCACTGAGAGTTGGTGCATGCTGCACCATTCCTCTACTATTTTCAGAGCTTGACGCATGAGATTGCATAGGGTGTTTTCGTGTGTCCCGTTTATTATTATGGTTATGTCGTCGGCGTAGCCTACGGTAAAATAACCTTTGTCATTAAGTGTTTTGATGAGGCTGTCTACTACCAGGTTCCATAGCAGCGGCGAGAGGACGCCCCCTTGTGGGCAGCCCTTCGCAACGATGGCTCTCGTAGTGTCATTTACTGTGACTTGTACAGCTCTCAATTTGAGCATGTTGGTGATCCAGCCACTCAGGGTCGAGTCTATGCCGTATTGGTCGAGGGCCGTGTTTATACTGTTAAACATGGTTTTGTCAAAGGCGCCCTCGATGTCAATGAAGGCAGCCAGTGCTGAGCATTTGTGGTCCACTGCGCATTCAATTTTACCAACCACGCTGTGCAGCGCTGATTCTGTTGATTTGCCTGTGGAGTACGCATGCTGTTGTTTGTGAAGTGGTATTGCCCGGAGAGGTCCGTCTCGGATGTGCCGGTCACAGAGTCTCTCGAGGGTCTTCAGTAAGAAAGATGTAAGGCTTATAGGCCTATAAGCCTTGGGTTGTGTATAATCGGTTTTGCCAGGTTTGGGTATGAAAATGACTTTCACCTCGCGCCATGCGAGAGGTGTGTGTCTAAGTGCTATGCAGGCTCGATAGATCTCCACCAGCCATGGTGTCAAATAATCTACCCCCCACTGCAGCAGGGCTGGGAAGATGCCATCCAGCCCCGCCGACTTGTATGGCTGAAAGGTGTTGATAGCCCACTTTACTCGCTCTTCTGTCACTATGTTGCGGGCTCTTGACCAGTCTTGATCCGTTGGGGTCCATTCTGGTTCAGCCTCCCACGACCTGTCCTCCAGGATTCTACAGTCTGGGAAGTGAGTTTCGAGAAGGACCTTACTGGTTTCATGGTCAGTTAGTGTGTATGAGTTATCGGGTTTTTTAAGCGCGCCGAGGGTTCGGTCCTGATCGGTTGATAGGATCTTCCTTACCCTTGCTGCTTCGTTATTTGTTTCGATAGACTCACAGAATTTACGCCGTAAATTAATAAGATACACAGCTACTCTATAACCGTCTGTAATTGCCATATATTCGAGGCACACATAATCCAATATTTTTATTTTATGATAGTTTTTAATTTTGTTTAAATGTGTTCCTTGCATACGGTGCCAAATAAAAAAAATCGTGTGGCACTCGGGGACTGCCGCGGTAAAGCTATTGCATAGCATTTGTAACCTCCATACTTCCTATTTGTCAACGCTACACTTGGGATGATGTCTATGTTCTATGTTCTATGTTATGGGATTTGGTTTCCGCACTTAGTCCGTCAGGTGGACCATTGTGCGTGGGCCATGGCGGCCGTTTGGTAGTTATTCCAACCAGCCCACCTCCCTCCAGAAGTTAATCAAAACTCCTGATGACATAAAACAACAATTACGTTCCCATGACAACATCACGTTGTCATGAGAACCGTCATTACATGGTAGGCGGAGTGGGGGGTGTTAGGTTTTATTTTCGTTACGTTACGGATTTCTTGATTCGGTCGCCGCGCTCAAAGCCCGCGATAAAAGCTATGCAATAGCTTAAAATGAAAAAAACTTTATTGGTAAACTTTCTCAGCACCCTTGGCAGCAGGTGCGATGTGTACATACCTGCTGTAAGAACTCCTTGTCCGGAACCACCTCCTCCTCCCAGTGCGTGCGGCCGTCCTGTCGCTGGCAGAACACCACGCGCGTCTCCTTGAGGAAGTTCTTGCCGAGGAGGTACAGCTCCAGGCCTCCGGAGGCGGGACAGGATACTAGGGACTTGCGACACACTTCAGGGACGCCTGGTGGTTGCGCTATAAAGGAGAAAAAAAATAATATAGTGCATACTTAGTTACTTTGCCCTCAGTTATTAAGTTTGCTTAAACTTAATTGTCAGAGAAAAATGTAAGGTTAAGCAGACGTTGAGCATTACTTAACTTTAAGTAACGTTTGTAAATAAGGGGTGAGCAGTGATAGCCAAGTGGTGTGACCGTCGGACTGCCAAGTCATAGTCTCGACTTCGAACCCAAGGCACGCACCTCTAACTTTTCGGATTCATATGCGTATTGTATAATTATCACTTGCTTCAAAAACGTTGAAGGAAAACATCGTGAGGAAACCGGCATGCCTGAGAGATATTTCTCGACGGCATGTGAAGCTAAGTCAGAGGCCCATGGGCGGCTTTAAAACTCTGACACCAGGTTAGTCACTAACCACAAGAAAAGAAGATAAATAAGGGGACAAAAAAGCGACTAATAGAAGGTCTAAACCAAATAGCCGGACAAACTAACAGAACACAACTCAAATGAATACGAACAACGTTTAAGTACTACGGGACCAAATCAATGGTTGGGAATTTCTATATTTTTACATACTAGACTGCAGAACGGATTTGGTTGATACTGGGCACAGAGGTATACTAAGTCCTGGTTTAAAACATAGGATACCTGTAATTTTTACGGACAACAGTTAGTATCCTTAAGTCCTTTGGAGTTTCTTGCCGGCTCTTCTCCATAGGAAACGACCAATTGGAACCGTGCACCTAGCTTCTGACGTTTCATAAGTGCCCAAATATTTTGAATTTTCAATTGTTTTATTTTTTATTTTATCATTATATTCGCATTGATTGCTCAGGAGTCGGATGCTGACATATTTATGTATAGCAGTAAATCTATAGTGTTTGCATGAACACCGGTGACTTTTTGATTTAAAAGAGTGTCCGTGGAGTTTCTTGTCCGTTCTTCTCCGTAGCACAGAACTGCATTAAAAATGTTCACAAAAGGCCCACAGCGTTAATTTAAACATTTATACTGACTTATTAGAGTTCACCCGGGCTGCAACAGCTGTTTAGAAGAAAACGAGGCTCACTTTAACGCTTTCTTCTGTACTGTAAATCTATTAAACACCAGAAACACGCCACAGATATCACTGTTATTCAGCGTTTAGTAGTGAAGTACCCTATCAGCTGCAAGAGCGCATGTTTGTGAACACAAATAATGCAGTTTCCTGAATAAAAACCCAAGCGTGTACTTTAAAACCGAGAGAGAACGTATGAACTACTATAACGTCTGCAGTTACTTTGTGAAGTTATTTAAAAAATAATTAATGCTTTATGCTGCATACAGATAAACTTTTACCCTATTAGTCAGGTGTTACTATACACTCGAATAACAGCATTTATTTAGGCCGAGTCAGAACTTAAAGTGGACTTTTATGCAGTTATATAGCAGCAAACATGGCAGCCATTCTATCTTGGGCTGAATAATTGAACTTGCGTAGGCATTTAATCCGCTGATTGAATTATATGTACCCACGGAGTACTGAAAGCAGGTACCTAACATGAAACGAACATTTCTACACTAGGCTATTTTGACAGCTTCTAAACGTCTTATGTTGTTTTACGAAATGTGGAAAGCCAAAGAAAGAACTGGTGGAATACGCCGTAAAATCAGTGTAGAATACTTAAAAATTGTAAATGGAAATACAGCTAATGCGGGAAAAAACAAACAACCTACAAGTTTAATGAGCCTTTGTCACTACTACTCTTCACATCGATCCATAGCTTATTTGTTTCTCACAAGTGCTTAACTAATTTACTATTTGCTGAATTATGAGAGCACCCGTACAGACCTTAGCATTAAATTAATATTAAAACAGTTCACTTGCTATCCGCCATTTTCACTGCGTGACTGTGAATTATTGTAAAATTTTATCTTTTTATTTTGGTTTATTCTAAAAGATTTCGATTGGAATTGATTTGGTTTACAAATAATTTACACGTAAACAGCTTTTCATCAATTTCTTTGTAAAAAACTGTAACATTTAATTCGTTTACTGTCCATTTAAGTTACGTTTTTATTTTGTATTTAGTGGTATTTTGAGAGCGCGTGAAAATTTTGAACTAAACATGTATGGTATTTCACAGTAAAGTTACCTCCCCAATAAGATTTCAGACATAATAGGAAGAAATCGAAGTTTTACAAAACGTAAATTATATATTTTATTTTCTATACACGTCATGTTTAACAAATTTACTGTTCATATTAAAGAAAAATAAATAATAAAGCTATAGCATTCCACAATTTCGCTCAGAGCTCAATTTCAACTGTGTAAAAGTACATAAATTGTACACATTTGTCTTTTTTCTGTATTATATAGGTAATACGTGTCTTGTTATTCAGGTAATTTTCAGCTCTTGGGGTGATTGTTACACACATAAATGCTTTTATACCTTTTATGCCCTTCAACTGTCATTAACGAGACACAATAGAATTTTAATTGTTATCCGCCTTAATAAGGCGTCGTAACAGATGATGAGATATTGTTGATATAATTCAATTATTTGATGATTAGAATTCTTACACAGCTATCGGGCTGTTCCAATCCACATTATACAATCTCACATAAGTTTGCATTTTTCAAGGTGAAGTATGATGATGAACTTTCTTCTGATATGTAATGAAATAAAGTTGTATACAACAAAATAATATCAAAATTATAATTTATAACTGTTTTCTTCAAAATATATCTGATTTATTAAAATTAATTGCGACTAAATATTTTGATTTTATAGTAATATTTGTGCGCAAGAAAACTTTTTTTATCTCGAAAATGCGCAAAGTTCTATTGCTAATCTCTTCAGTTCATTACTAATCAACACCCCGTAGATATTGTAAAAAATATTTCAAAAATAGAACTGCTCAAAAATGTAAACATAAAAACAAAAAAAATTGATTCAGTACATAAAAAACCATACTATCACATATAATAATTAGTCATTAATCCGAAAGTACTAATCGTTAAGGTTCATAAAAACAATATTAGAATAACCATACCTTTAACCTTCCTAGTTACAGCCATGATGCACTTCAATATGACGATTACTTGTAGAAGAATAAATGTTAATATTCACTACAAGCTCAGGAACGTTATCGGATAAATTAATGATGTGGATATATGTAAAGTAAACTTTGAGCTGATGCACTGGACAGCAGATAGCAGTTACTGATTCAAAATTTGTAGAAATGATGTGATACATTCTTAAGTCTATCCTTACATAGTTTATTTTTTAACCGACTTCCAAAAGGTTCTCAATTCGTCTGTACGTTATTTTTTTTTTTTTTTTTTGTTTGTTTGTTACGCGATTACTCCGCCAATTATGAATAGATTTTGATGATTCTTTTTTTGTTTGGTAGATCATACTTCAGAGGTGGTCCCATATAAATTTTATTAACTTTGCTTGGGTAGTTTTTGAGTTAGCTTCAATAATGCGTATTTTTTCCCACTTACGAGTAGTATGTGGATGATATGATAACTTCCTGTCACTGTTATTTACATAGCAGGTAGTGGTATTCGAATTTGTGTGGGGTAGGTACCACAACACTAAAAAGTAAAAAATAAAAACTTTTTACAAAAAAAAAACAACCGACTTCAAAAAAAAAACACTACAAAGTGAAAAATAACTTTAATTTCGGAAGTCGGTGTCTTGGTTTTGAATTTTCGTTCTTTGTCACCGACTTCCGAAATTAAAGTTATTCAAAAACTACCCAAGCAAAGTTAATAAAATTTATATGGGACCACCTCTGAAGTATGATCTACCAAACAAAAAAAGAATCATCAAAATCAATTCATAATTGGCGGAGTAATCGCGTAACAAACATACAAAAAAAAAAAAAACAACGTACAGACGAATTGAGAACCTCCTCCTTTTGGAAGTCGGTTAAAAAAAACAACCGACTTCAAAAAAAAAAAACACTACAAAGTGATAAATAACTTTAATTTCGGAAGTCGGTGACAAAGAACGAAAAATCAAAACCAAAGACACCGACTTCCGAAATTAAAGTTATTTATCACTTTGTAGTGTTTTTTTTTTTGAAGTCGGTTGTTTTTTTTTTGTAAAAAGTTTTTAAAATACCCTCATTTTGTTAATCGAGTTTTGAGCATTACGTTGATGTCCTAGTGAGCATCGTAGCGTAAAATTAGTCGCGACGTTCAGCAAACATCCCTGATGCACTACAGAATCGCCGAAGCCCCAGATTATGATGCTATGAAAAACACTAACCGTCATTTACCTACCACTATGTAATAATTACACAACGGTTGGTTACCTTGAAATCTAGTCTGATTAGCGAAATTATTAATGTCTTTGTTTTCTATATTTATTTTGTTAATCATTTAAATAAAAAAGTTTATTCAATATTTATTTAGAATTGATTAGAAATAACTTTGCTTATCGGTTACTATGCTAGTCACGCTTTTTTATTGTTTCTCTAACTCACCCATTATAGATGAAACGAAGAATGGATTTAATTTTTACATGCATGCATGGGGGTGTGTGTGGGGGGGGGGGGGGGGGAGGGGGTGTCTGTGGCACCGTAGCTCTTAAACGGATGAACCGATTTAAATGCGGTTTTTTAAATTTGGAAACAAGTTTTCTAGCGATGGTTCTTAGACATGTTTTATCAAAATCGGTTCAGCCGTTTAAAGATTATCAGCTCTTTTCTAGTTGATGAATGGATGTGAGTATCTTCCATAGGTCTGATCGATTTGAAATTTAGTATTCTGTCACTTCAATGATATTAGAAGAACATAGTAACCTTGAACTGATGCTGCAGCATCACCTGGAAATTGCAGGATATCCAACTCCCTTACCAACTTAGAGCACAGGTATCGTGTTTGGGCTCATTGGAATGGTCTCAATGAATAGGTTTATAGATAGATGGTGAACAGGGTCTGGTGATGGAGTAGGAAAGAGAAATAAGGACATGTTTGTGTCGGGGGTTTTTAAAAATTTAACTGTTAAAATTGTACTTGTTTTATCATAAGTTTGGATGTTTCTTACTCACAGGACGAATTACAACAATGCAACTAAACGCTTTAGATGTGCTAATCGCGTTCAATTTTATTGGTGAATTTCGCCAATAATGTAACACAGGTAGATTTTTAATCTGGATTTAAACAAAAGCTGCTTTGAATGCTGATTCATAATATTTCTCCTAGATGCGAGTAAAACCACAGTTTATTAGAAAAAGCAAGCTAAAAGGACCTCACAATTTTATAAGTTTCTTAAAAGCGAAAAGCAGATATGCTGGAAGAGATTTCTTTAGCAATAATCATCACCTTTGTACGTATTTTTACCGACTTCAAAAAAAGGAAGGTTATTCTATTCTATTCATAACATCACGCCTTGTTTCCCCGAAGGGTTGGGCAGAGGTGTCCCTGTAGCAGGTACACCCACATTTCGCCAGTTATGTTTAAGTCCCATGTAATAGGGGGCGAGCCTATTCGTCTGTTTAAATGTGTGTACATAAATGGTTAATAGTTTTTTTTTTCTCTTTATTTATTAGGGACTTGTACAATTAACAGGTCATGTCAGCCCCATCATTTCCTTAAGTTACTTACAAAATTTTCTTAAGAATATTAAATATAAATGTATAAATATAAGCTTAGCTTTATTGCTTGCAGGGTAAGCCAGAATACTTTGAAATTCACCCAAATCGAATGCACTTGATTTTAAATTTTTACATAATTGTTGCCTTTCAAAATCATTACGAATACAATCTATAAGGAGGTGTTGGACATCTTCTGGTATATCAGAAGAAATAAATACAGTTAGGTGAAAGGGATTTCTTCATTAAAAAGGTAAATTTTTTTAGTGGTACAGTACCGACCAAAAGTCCATGAGCAATCTCACAAAGCAATAGACTGACGCTTCGGTTTGACTTACGACCTTCTTCTATAAGTTGTTACAATACTGTAGACACGCACATTACACACACACACTCACTTTGTCTGCAACCAATGACTAGTTCAATAATCATCATTCGTTTTTAGTTTCATTCGTCTTGTTCACATAAATATTAAAGTTTAGCAGGTAGACCACAAAAAACTAAGTAAATTATTTCGATTTCTGTGGGGTAGATGCAGTTTGTTACGAGTATTTAATTAATAGAACTTTGTTGGTTCGTGGATAATATTGGTGACGAGTATTTAGCGCAGTGTTGTGGTTATTATTATCAAAAAGCAGGCATAAAATATATTGAAGAGATCAGATCAGATCAGAGAATATTATTGCGCTGCGTAAAAGTGAAGTGAATATCTAATGAAACCGGACTAAGTGTGAGTGTTATCATTTATACATTTCATATTATACTAAACATAAATCTTAATCAAGGATATTGTTGATAGAACAGAGGTATTGTTGAGACAGAAGATGCCTTTAAAGTTTTAAATTCATTGTGAGGTTTAATTCGATTAGTGAATAATAAATAATATGGTATTATGTGTAATAAAAACAATGTTTTTCTTTGTTCTAGAGAAATACTGTGAGGGTTAAGAGATATGAGGAAGGGGCTTATTATCGAGTAGCAGCGACGTCAAATGGTGAATGAAACAAATGGTTTCATACCAACGAGATATTTTGCTGAATTATTAAAAACACGTCATTATGAACCGTTCGCCGTGCACTCTGAAGGCTTGCATCACTGAAGACCAGCTAGAAAACCGTTTTTGACCTTAAAATATTGACCGTACCAACTTAATAAACAACAGATTCGTTATTGCATGAATTTATGGTAACGAATTTTTTAAGCACGTTTCAATAGGGTGTTTGTCGTATTTCTTGCAGATATACCGAAATTGTTTAATATTATTTTAGTAATAGTATTATTTTAGGATTAAAATTTGAGGTTTAGTTTCAATGTTCTTTTCGTAAAGAAAATGAATACTTAAGCTTTAACCTCAATAACAACCAATATTTACTAAAGTCAAATAAAATGTAAAATAATTAATACAAATAAAATATAAACAAACTGCCCATATTTAACCTTAAAATTACCTATTCTGTAAGTAGTTTTTTACATTTTAAGTAGTCTAATATTCTTATTTATTACTTAATTACTTCGACCATGATCAAAGCTTAATATTTATGGTGAAAAAATCCATTAAAAATTTTAAATATTTCATAATTTAAATATGTCAAAATAATACAAACTGCTTCTAAGTTTCTTGACATCTATTTCACATCTTATTCAGCTGAAGTAATGATAAATAATTGTAGCAGTTTGTTAACTTATGTAAAATAAATATAACGAATAAACATATTTTTTTAATTTTGTATCATATATCACGCATTTTTTATTCTAAAACCTTTATTGCAATAACAACATAAAAAGCAGCAATATTTAAAAAATATTATTATCGAAAACAAAAATAATAACATTTGCAAAAAACCGCACTGTGTTTTACGAGATTAGAACCTGAGGCAGTTTGAATTCCATACCAACGCTTAACGCTTTCTGCTATCTGCACTTGTTAAGTTACTATCGAATTTTAGCAATGCCATTAACTGGTCAAGTTCACGCGCATAGTGCGTGTGTGCTAGCATGTTTAAAGCGACGGAAATATATTGTTGTTTCGTGTAGTGCAAAACTGCGTTATCTGTGGTGTGTGTATCGTGTTGCTTACACATACAAATGTACGAGCTATACCGCGTGTTCACAGCAATACGACTCTTAGCGTGCTTATGCACTTTTGAGCGCTTACTGTACATGTCCAGATCGTATTCTAAAAGCTACTTTAAGTAATTGCCTACCTAGTTTCATCGGTAGGTTAATAGTTATATATGCAACTGTTGTATAATAAAGAGTATTAAAACACGAATGTGGATCAAGTGTGGTGTGTGTGATGTGTGTATCATATGAGTGTTTTAATACCTAATTATGAACAGTTGCATACAAGACTTTATCTACACCCATGATATGACTCCTCTATAAAAGGTTCTGAAACCATACTTAGTAATATTGTTTTCTCGACTTTTCTGTTAATAATTGGTTACAAGTGTCCTTTCTTGCTTTAAAAATATCTGGTGGTGTGTTATCAAAGCTTGTATCACTCATTTTTGTAAACAACAAAGTAATAAAATTTTGCAATACTATTATCGAACAAAAATGGCGGGATATGACGTGAATTCGGATAACCTATAAGTTTTTTTTTTTAAATTACGGCGCTGTGGTAGTGAAACGCGCGTGCATGACAACGTTCTTTTTTTGAAATTCGAGTTGCATAATGAAATTTAGTACAACATTATAACACTCATTTGGATGATATTATGGTTACTATGACACTGACTGTTTTAATGTTGGCAATAAGCTAACTGTTTCAGAAATTTTAATAGAGGTTTTATAGCATGGGTGTAGATAAACAAATAAAACGTGACTCACTGCATATAATCTGCGTGGAGCACACTTGCAGCGTCTCCACGTGGCCGGCCGCGTTGACGATGTCGGTGCGGAACACCATGCGGCAGCGCGTGGACTTCTTCTTGCCGCGCGAGATGTGCGCCGCGCCCGCAGGCGCACTCACTGTGCCGCCGCCGCCCGTACCGCCGAGCGACTCGCCGAATCTGTGCTCTACGTCTACGTTGCGCTCCTGGAATGTTTGTGAAGGTTTTTGGTAGGTCAGTAAAGCTGTCATTACAAGAGAATTTTTATACAGATAGAAGTGAGCCCCAGCTTCTGAAAGGTTCTGCCAATCAGTAATTAGTGACCGCACTAGCGTACGTTGGCAAATAAACTATCATAGTTATTGCAAAATTAACATCAGCACCCTAATTGCGTAATACCAGCCCCGGATCTAGGGGGGGGGGGGGGGGGCGGCAAACCCGGGCACATGCCCCGGGCGCCAACTTCAGGGGGCGACAAATTATTAATTAAATTATTACAGACAAGTGCAACGCAACTTTGCAATAAATGAGACGCGCAGCGCATAATGATCATTCATTTTTTTTTTCTTTTCAACAGTTTTGGCGCCCCTGTTGGATTGGTGCATTGTCGATCGATAAACGTTGTTGCCAAAATTTTCATTTTGAGAAAATTTGAATTTCGCGGACTAACTTAGTGCGTCCCCATAAAAGAATGGCGGGGAACGGCAGAGGCAGTATTTGCCCCGCCTCAAAAAAAATCTAGATCCGGGGCTGCGTAATACACTATCAATCACAATTTGAATCATTTTGACACAGATTGCTAATCCATTGCTTCACGACTTGGAAAAAAAAACTGCTCAACAACGTAAATAACGTAATGAATGTTGTTGAACTGTCAAAATGAGACAGATTAGTCTCATTTATGAGAATATGTTACGCAATTAGATAGCTGATTAAATTTAAATAAATAAGATTTTTAGAAACCATGAAGTAACAGCGTTATGAGAACCTCAAAAACAAATTATCCTATCCATCTCAGCAGATATGTTCACTAACCTTGAGTATCCCAACACAGTCGCAGGTGACCTGCCAGTTCTTGGCCGGCTCCAGGTCGATCTCGATGATGACCGTACCGTCATCCTTCCTCTCCTTGCAGGGAGTGGAGTTCTTACCGGACACCCGGCATGCTTGGTAGAACATGTGCGGTGCCACTCTGCCTGTGTCTGTGCCTATGAATACCTGGGGAAAATGGAAGATGATTTTAAATTAGATGTCCATGATATAAATCATATTTTGATCAACATACAACCTGACACTGACCAGGGGGCCTACCACCAGCTCAAAAGCAGTATTATTTTAATATTACTTCAGTGTGGGAAAGAGATGAAGCTCTACAGGATGTATAGCTCCATCTCTTTCTCCCACTGAAGTAATATTAAAATTTGCAAAAAAACTTAAGAAAAATTGAATTTCGCGAACTTCCTTAGCGCATCTCTCTAAATTGTGAATGTGTGTTTACTTGTAGTCATTTGTAGCTTCATTTTAATGTATGCCACAGGCAAGAAACTAGCTTGGTTTAAATGGGGCTTAAGGCTGGCTTTCCACTAGAGCTATGCAAGTAAGTAGAGCGGTGAGCGACACAAAAATACACTAGTAACATTTCCTCAAAGAAAAAAATGAAGGAATTCTATTGGTGGATTTTTTCCTCATCACCGCTCCGTTTCATCGCACAGCTCTGGTAGAAAGCCAGCCTTAATATCCGAGTATTTTACTCAGCGTTTTTGTTTAGATTCAATATAAAATTAAATTTGTTGGATAAAAAAAAAACGTGGATGATGAAAACCTCCACACGCGAGCTATATGAAAACAGCTTATATCGAGGTAACACACATATGAAAGGTGGACTGCACACAGGGTGCACTGAACAATAAAATATGTATTTTCTTTTGCTGATACTCTTTTAATGTTAGTACTTTAAACATCCAACTAATATAATTAATTATGGATGGACACTTGAATTAATCAGTATTAAAATCTTTTTAACCCTTCACCATTACAGCGATGGTAAACCCAACCACAATAGTTCATCGAGATTGGCTTTCCACTCACGACTAGATCTTATCCATTGATTTATAGCCGTGTACTGTGTAGGTACGTGCTAACCTTCGACATCGAGGAATCAAAGGATATATAGAAGCTATTATTGGGCCATCTTGCCCTTAGATTTTTAGACTTCACATTTACACATTGGGGTGTACTACAAAAGCCCATATGGGTACGTGGGTCTGGCGCACCAAAGATAGTCCACCCCGCTATATCACTTAGCTGGCTGTTCAATATTGTAACTACAGCAAGAGCAGTTCTCAAATATTTCCTACCGAGATGCAGAGAAGTAGTCTTCCAGGATTGTGATAGTAAGTCATAAATACCTGAGGTTGACCATATCAGGTCAAGATACGATATATCAAGAGGAGATACAGCAAGAGTGTCAAACTTGAATAATGAGGGGTGTTAGATTTCAAAAATATCATATTACGAAGGTCTTACCTGCAGTACAGCTGGTTTGTCGTAACCAACTAGTTTGACTGTCGGGAAACCATTCCCTGAATTGTCTTTGACGGCACCTCTGCTACCTTCAGTCTGATATCTGGAATAGAATAGCACATTTTTAGCGAGTCGCGGATTTTACGAAAACACCAGGATCTGAGAATATGTTCATTTAGGAGTCAGGGGGAAATACTTGAACCCTTTAGGGTCCCATTAAAATGATAGTACTCTTTAAAGATGCTCATTATGTAAACTTCAGAAGGATTGCATCCATTTTTGAAAACAGGTAATACGATAGTTACCTCGCTCTGTGTTGTGTCTCGGGCTGGCACAGTATCTGTAGCTCCACCGTGCCATCTCTCGACCTGGTCGACAGTGGCGCCGCCAACCCTGGCCGGCCACCCTGCGTCATTGCTGCTAGCGCCCTTCTACGCGCCATAGCCTGTGCCAATTTACCTCCGTACTTCCCCCCCAGTTTGCCCCCTAATTTCCCACCGGCACCAACTAATTTCCCCCCACCAGGGTACTTGTTGGCCAGTTTACCCCCGCTACCCAGTTTCCCGCACGATCTATACGGGTCCTGGAACCTCTTGCCGGGAATTTCGGCTATGTTTGGACTAGATATACTGCAACCCGCTCTCATTCTGTAAAAAAATCGATATTGCTATAGATTGTCTTTTTTTTTTAATAATATTACTTTAGATTTTTACATTTTTGCAAATATACCTTGTATTAGTCACTTTTAATGGCATCTTATTTCTGAATTCGTCGTGTAATAATAACACAAATGAATGTGTATTCATGATCGTGAGGAGGTCAATAAACAATTAGCAGAACATTTGTAAGTATAAACCATCAGTGCGTCACCAGTATACGAACACACGGACGATGCAACAATTACATGCGATGAACATGCTGATTTATGGATATGCTCATGACACTGCACAAACTAACGCCTCTCAAGCAACCAGTTATTAACACCACTTTTCATGTCAACGAAGTCGGTATAAACACGTTTGTTCAAATGAAACCTTCAATAGGACACTCTGGAGTCTCCGGATCTACCCGTATCCAGGATCCGTGCTTTTTCTTGATAATCCAATAATGATAGGTTAGGGACATAAAAAATGTGAATGAATTTTGAGAGTGATCCAATGTTACCTTCAAGAACAAAAAATTCTCTAAGAAAAAAGTCAACGTACGCGGGAGCGGGTAGGGCCGGCGCAAGCGTAGAGGCGGGGGCGTCTGGCGGAGCGGGCGTGGACGCGGGCTCAGCCGCGCCCGGCGCGCGGTATGCGTACGCGTCGTTCGCGTCGTCGCATTCTAGCTTAACCGCCGCTTCAGGGTCCCCTCGTCGTCGTTTCAACTCCGGGTGTTCCCACTCCTCCAAAGTGTCCGATAATCTGCACACGCCATTAACGGCTTTAGTTAAATTTGAAGTGTTTGAATAATTCCCATCATCAGCCTTTTGCCATCTTTCAGACAGGCCTTTGCGAGGTTACCTTCACTACGGTAATGATGTTGTGATTTTCAAAGAGTCATGCTATGGCGTATTTAATTTCAAGCAATGAAGACGTAACCTTTTCAAATATTGAGTACTTGTCGTATTTGTATAGTCAATTACGACTATACGACGATGCTAATTTCTCAAATCATCGTACGAAACATGTGCCTATATCGCTAAAGCTTATATCTTGCGCTACAGACAGAAAGCAGGCCATCTTCCTAAAACTGGACAGGCTAAAATAAATTACAAATTCATTAATAAATATTATGTTATTATTGGCCTGACGATGAGGTAACAGAGTGACAGGAGACTCACGCGCACGTGCCGCGAAACGTGCTAAAAATATATAAGCGCGAGATGCATTTGCGATGAGAACGTCTGATAGATCTAGAAGACTAATCTAATCTACTATACAATGTTAACTATAAAATTGGTGGCCGATTGGCGACAATGATTACTGAACAAGAGATGCAGTGCTACAGTTTATTAAAGCACATGTGCTTCGGATTGAAATCTATTCGTTCTACGATATGAGTTTGTGCACTTAAGTAGGTACTTAGCTTGCTCTACTGACACGTTTGGAGGTATTTAAACACAGAGGTTTTTGAGATATATCTAAAGCGATTCATAAAATCTGTCTTTAAAGATACCTTGCAAAAGATAGAAAGGGTGACAAATTTTAAGCAGTATAACAGTACATTTCAGAGAAAATCTGTTCTATAATCACTCAAGGCACAAGGCAATTTGAAATGCAACAAATATCTTTATAAACATAGAAACAATCCTCATATGAACTAATGTAATGACTAAGTTAGTCTACAACAGAATGCTAACTAATTTAATTAAATTAATATGCAAATGATTTCAAGGTATAAGATGGGCGTACAACGGAAACTTGATTACGTGGAAAACAATTAAAATGTTACATTATCACACACATGCGTAAGAGAAAGTGTACAGATTACTGGTAAGTGGTATATTTAGTAAGCGAGAGATGATTGGTCGAAGATATTTTCATCAGTCTGGGTGTTGAGAAATGTGAAGGAAAGAGGCAAGAATTTTAAAAATCATAGTGATGGTGTTATAAGACATTGATTCTATGTCGTCATGTACAGCCAATGTTAAGTATTATGGCTTCTCGCTAATATGGCACTTTGCCCAGTCCTGTGTTGACATGTATTACGTCTTACAGATATAATTTAGGTTTCAACTCTCAAGGACAGCTTCTACTCGGTAGATTTACACAAGGAAAATAGTAGTTCTCCAGACCGAATTTCTGCCATGGCGGTCGACCTCAGTGGAGACTAGCCTTCGGTGCGGGAGATATTATATTGCACAAGTGTGTGCGCAGACACAGGTGCACTCTCTCTTCCCTCACTCTCATAGTCCGATGGGACGGCAATTCGACACGACCGGAGAGAGATCAGGCGCAGGACCAACGGCTTAACGTGCTTTCCGAGGCACGGGGGTATCAAACGCCAACTTCCAAACTCCGGGCTGTTACTAAGAAATTCCTAATGGAAAAACCCAATAACACTTTTCCCGACCCACATAGTAAAGCATAGTCTAGCCGAGTCTCTTAACCTTGAGTCCTTGACCGACCCTCCAACAGGATCGTGTATTTCAGTTTATGTTACTAGTTAATGTGTATCATTTGTTTATCGCGTGATATCCTAGTGTATCATCAATCATAGCAGTCAGTAAATATCTACTAACAAACATTGGCTTCCCCAGTAGTCTGCTACAAAGAGCGGGTCGTGGTTACTTAGCTGTAATAATTCATGGAGTGGGCTAGGCCTACTTCATTAAGGGCCTACTAAACGGCTGCCAACCGCGTCCCCGACTGGGGTGATCTTGGTTGGCGACAGGCAGAGCTGTTTGAAATTTGGTCGTAAACCACCAACTACATGGTTGTAAACCACCAAGGTCACCTCTGTCGGGACGCGGTTGGCGACCGTTTAGCAGGCACTTAAATGAGAGGCTCAGCATTGGAAGGAGGAACTGAATGACATCAAAAGACACAGCAGTTAATAATAAGTTTCACGGTGTTATTTGTACAGAGTACCACTACAGGTAGGGGTTACCGTCCGTCCGGATTTGTCCGGCTTTTTAGCCCCCCGTCCGGACTATGTTCGACCTTCTCATTTGTCCGGACTGTTTGATTTAAGGGGATTTTCTTTAAAAAAGGTAAATGATTACTCAAAAAATAAGATTAAAAAGTTAAATAACTGGACTCTTTTGTAAATGTCAGGACTTTTAAAAATTTCGAAATAGTAACCCTAACTGCAGGAGATAAACGATCAAATTGCAACATCACTTATAAAACGGCCATTGACACTACATTCAATATTTCATATGTTTTTCGCAATTGTGTAGGGGAGAGTGTGTATGAAAGAGCCAAGCTTTGAAAGAGCCGATGCGATTATCTTCCACTTAACAAAATCTTACCATAATTCAATTGTACTCTTTGTATGGCAACACTGGACAGCTGCCACCCACAGACATTTGACAGTTCTACAAAATCAAATGGCGTCGTAGGACTGAATTGAAAATTTTGAAGGCAAAATGTAAGTATTTTTGGGTTTACTTAAGTTTTTTTGACAAGAAGTGTAAAGCATAGGTTGACAAAACGAATATGTTGTATTGTTATGCATATAGTTGGCATTATTTTACACAAATATTATTGTTATGATGTTATGGTAAGTTGGCTGTAATTTGAGGTTATATTTTTTAATACAAAATGTTTTGAAAGAGCCATTGTCGAGTCTTTGAAAGAGCCGGCTCTTTCATGACACGAAAACTGGCTCTTTCAATATACTACTAGCTTTTAGTTTAACATTGCCCTCTTTTTTATACCTATTTAATACTGTTAATCTTTCAGACTAGAAAAACATGTCTTTGCGAGCCTCAGTACCGAAAAAACGGCAAAGACCCACAACTGCAGTAATAGAAGAGGCTGTACGAGAAGTGATTGCGGAAAATCAATCCATAAATAAAACAGCATTAACATTTGGTATATCAAGAGCCTATTTGGCGAAAATTATTAAGAAGGCTAAGAATTCTGAGGTGGAGTATGTGCATCGCCCAAATATAGGTAACAAACGCATTTTTTCTAAAGTTCAAGAAGACTTATTGGTTTCATATCTTAAAACTGCATCTAAAATGTGTCACGGTTTGACGAAAACACAAACAAGAGAATTAGCTTTCCAGTATGCAGAGGCAAATGCTATCTGTCCAGAAAAATGGAATAATGACAAAATTGCATCTGTGGAATGGCTCCGAGGCTTCATGTCAAGACACAAAGACTTGTCAGTCAGAAAACCTGAGAGCACTTCTTTATCCAGGGCGACAAGTTTTAATAAGACGAATGTTGGCATATTCTTTGAAAAGCTGACCAGCATTTACGAAAAGTATAATTTCCCACCACACATGATCTTTAATACAGATGAAACAGGATGCAGCACTGTTTCAGCCCCACCTAAAATCATCGCTGAAAAAGGCTCCAAACAAATTGGGCAGGTTACTTCAGCTGAGCGTGGTACGCTCGTAACCACTCTGTTTTTTATTAATGCTGCAGGTGGCACTATACCCCCTGTCTTTATCTTTCCACGTGTGAATTATAAAGACCATATGTTAAATAATGGACCTTCAGGAGCACTAGGTTTAGCACATGTTTCAGGCTGGATGACTGAGAATAATTTCATGAAGGCTATGGAACATTTTGTGATTCATGTTAAACCATCAGAAGAAAATCCAGCATTGATTTTATTGGATAACCATGCCTCCCATGTTAATCTCCGTGTAATAGAATATGCCAGACAAAATTTTATAAAAATGCTGACTTTTCCACCTCACTGCAGTCATAGGCTACAGCCTCTGGACGTCACGGTATATGGGCCATTCAAAACCAGATATCGAATAGCTATGAATGAGTGGATGCTTTCGAATCCTGGTAAAACTGTTACTATCTACCAAGTTGCGCAGTTTGCTAGAGATGCTTATTTAGCAGCTTTTAGTCTGCAAAATGTGACTCAAGGATTCATCAAAACTGGCATTTATCCTTTGAATTCTAATACATTCTCCGATGATGATTTTCTTGCATCATACGTGACCGACAGACCTAATCCAGTTTCTCTTGATGATTCTACGCCGGAAAACGTGAGACCAAGAACACCAGAGTGCAGCAATTTTCATATTAACACTTCAGAAGCTCCTGGAATTCTAAATGTCGGATCCATACCCACAGATAGTTTGATTGACAACATCCCATTGCTAGAAAGTTTACAGCCATCAACATCAGTATTACAACAAATTGCAAGTCCTGAAGTTGTAAGACCTTTCCTAAAATCAGGACCCAGAAAAAAAACTAAGCCTAACAATCGCAAAATGTCTTCAGCTATAATCACAGATACTCCTGAAAAAAACAAGATAGAAGAAAAAGAAGGTAAAGCCAAATCTAGAAAACCTATTGTTAAGAAAATGACTACAAAACAAAACATAAGAAAACTAAATTCTAAAAAACAGGATGATTCCAGTGACACTAGCATTAACATATCTTTGCACGATGATACATCATTAACAAGCTCAGATGACGAAATAAATTTATTAGAATTCAAGAAACAGAATAATTTACAGCAAGATAAAAATAATTGTATTGTGTGTAATGGACACTATTCTCAGAGCAAAGAAGAATGGTACCAGTGCAAAATATGTGAAGGGTGGACACATGAGTCTTGTGGTCACAAAGGAGTGATTAATTTCTTCTGCCAAAAATGTTTTTAATTGTTTTGTCATAGTTTTATAAAAGTATTATTCATGATTAAGATTATTGTAAGATGATTATTTGAGACTGATCAAAAGCTGTGATTTTTACTTACGTTTAATTATGATTATAATATTAAGTTTATATAATATTAAGTTTACGTTTAATTATGATTATAATATTATAATTAAGAGATATTAAAATTGTTAAAAACTAGTTTGTTTGTACAAAGTGGAATCTGGCTCTTTCATAGCACACGGTAGCTCTTTCATTGACAGGCTGTTTTGAAAGAGCCAATTTCCCATTTTTTTAAAAGTAGCTATATTTCAGATTTCTTACATTGTTACCATTTTTTTTTAATTTCAGTACCATAACTATTAAACTGATTATTGAAAAAAAGTATTTTTATTTAAAGACAATCAGCCTAAAATGATTTTATTTAATACTTTTTAAAACTGGCTCTTTCATGCACACTCTCCCCTATTACATAAACAGTTGGTTGCGTAGTGACGACCTTATGTAATTCGTTTTACTTAGTTCTGTATAGTTGTGTGTTATAATAACATGAGTGGATAAATAGTATTTGTCAAATTGTTTGTTGGTAAATAATTAACTTGTTGAAGGTTGTTGATTGTATTGTTAACGAAAACTTTATTTTGAAGGTGTGTGAAGTAAGGTGTACCGGAATCACACACTTTGAAATAGCAGAGGTTTCTTTTTGCGTTGTCCATCACACGATCGGATTCATTAGTGTAAGAAAGCATATCGACGCCTTGATGAAGCTCTTACAATTCTTACATACATTTTCACTGGAAATCTGGCCTAAAGCGAACTAGAACGTCCGTTTACAAAAACTGCAAACCCTCAAGCTACGAATCTACGATATAACAACAACTGCTTAAATTATACGACCCGATAAAAATCTAGTAGTGACAACAACAACAGTTAACACTGTATTTGAATCTTTGGTTACCAACATATAAGTATACTAACAAAAATATGAATCACTGGGTCTGAAGTAAATAAATAAATAAATTAAAATTAAATTAATAGATCGATAGCGATAAATACGAGCAGTTACCGATCGATAAAGACGTGTTCGCACGCGCGACTCAAGAGCATACGTGAGTACGCACCGATATCTTACACTGAAGGTCGTATGGGTAAGAATTTGTATTGAACTGAAGCTATCCGATGGTGAGGCTGTACAAATTGGGTGACTAAGCGGTAAATAGATAACCAGTAGAAGTGTTTCACAACTTTGACGATCAAAGTGGTTACAGCAAAAGATAAAGCGATTTTGATTATTCTCTTATCAAAATGATTATAATTATATAATTAACAATTTATGATCACGAATATGTTAATTATCTTCTAGCCTGTTTAGACAAGAAGATAATAACGTGTGTGTTAGGCTTTAGTTTTTCCTGTCTACATCATTTTGGTCCTCTTTCATTGAAACATAAGCTTTTCTACTTATGATTAAAGTTTAGTTTCAAGTATTTCTAAATTTTACGGAATAAAACTTGGGCAAGAAAGGATAACTACTGAAATGATGATTGAACTGATTGATTAGCAATAACTATGAGAAAACGCTGAAAAACAAGAAGAGCAAGAACCAAGAACAGTAACTCATTAAATTACTGTAATTATACACACCATAAATACTGCAACCATTGAAGATGATGATGTATTTAAAACCTCAGTAAGACTTTATTTTATATTAACGTAAGTACCATCGATTGCTAATCTAATTTTATCAGTCGGTATATCGATGCTAATAAATCACGCAAATGATGAACACATTCACGATGCATCAGTTTATTTAGTCACCCAAGTATTCGTGGGAGTTTCTGAGATTCTACGCTAATCAAGTGTGTCACGAAACGTTCAGTGTTCCTCGAAAATGCATTGAGATCAAATAAATATCCATTATTTCAAAGCACATAAATTAGAAACATTTAAAACAGCGTGTGTTATTGCGACAGAACAAAATGATTGGAGTGTCATCTCCAAATTAGACACCACAAGAACGTTAGAACAATGTGCAAGTGGCCACCGTAGTTAAATTGCATTAGAAAGCGAGTGTATAATAAACACATGGATCTTACCTGTTGACGGCATCGGGTCCTAGGCCGCTGTCGTTACTGTTCTCACAGGGCTCAGGCGGCCTCAGCGCGTGACTGTGAGCGTAGTGCGCGAGTTTTCCGAATTTGCCTAAATGTGCCAGTTTGCCCGGATGGTGGGCAATTTTGCCGGCGTGCACCATTTTGCCCGGGTGCTGCGTCTTACCCGGGTGAGGCCGCTTATGCGGCGCCCGCATCACTTTCCTGTGTACCCGCGCGCTCATCGTCGGGGCCGTGGACATAGTCATTTTCATGCCTGTCACCAAACAGAAAATAAAAATAAATTTATTTTTATTGACTATATGAAGAGAAGGCGGATTTTTTTATAAAACCAGTGTTTACGAATCACGCTTATAAACGACAAGACGAGCCGATGTTACTTGTCAGACAAGTGAATTTATTGTTCAGCCAGAGAGACCTCGTCGCTTCAGTAGACACTAACTTAGAATAATAAGTGCTATAAAACCGTCCAAAATGTATTGTTTAGTACGAAAACCTATGTAAATTAAAAGATCTTGATTACATTTTATTTCCTTTGCATTTCGTTCCTACTGGAAGTCAGGCGTCCACCATAAATCGTCACTAGCAAATCCTGAATTAACTAATTTAGGTACTCGTATTTAATCGCAATTCCTTGAAATTTTATTACATAACCGAACATCACGGAAGCGGTTGATTGTAATTCCCGAGTCTTAAGGCCATGAGTCACGAGACAATATTTAGAGATCGAAATCAAAATTTTATGGACCAAATGCCATAACATGTTCAATCGTAAAATGGACGCGTCTGTGAATACATAAAATGGTGTAAGTGAGTTTGCACACTGTGCTGTCGATCAAGATAATGTTAAATTATAATATAAAGGCCTTTAAGAACCGGCAAAACTCCAAGTCACTCATTTGCAGTAAAGTGCAATTTAAGGATTACATCCATATAGTTAAACCCACAGAAACAACAAAATCGTCCTCATCTGAATAGCCCCCAGATTTAACCAAGAAACCAAGAATTGACTCTACGATACACTTTAGAACTTATTCAGAAAATCGGACTGTTAGCGCATATATGCATTATAGCGCATTGTCGTTACTCCATTTTAAATTGACACAAAGTTCACCGCCGACATTATTATTATTAGACGACACTTATCTATTTGTCTCGGTAACTCCTACAGATGCAGATGAATTTATTATTTGTACTATACAATCAGTGACTTCTTTAATGGCGGCTATTAAGTGATACAGTGCAGTTCTAAGTAGTATAATTACGCACGGGTTTCTGTTTCCGGTCTGCGGTGTTTGTGGTGGTATAGATTACGTCTATGTGTTTTATCATTCATATCTATCGACTAGAATCAATTCTATATTTTTGCAAATTTTTACGATCAAAAGTGCCTTATAAGGGCCTATTTGAAATAAATGATTTAAATTTGACTTTGAGATTACTTACAATACTGATTAGGGATTTTAAAAGGATGTATCCGATAAAGTTATAGTAGTTATTAGAGTAGCTATCCATATGAGAAAGGACAATGGAGTTTATGAAGAGGAAGATGTCCTTGTTTGCCTTGTAAATAAAAATGAGGCGTGATCGAATAATTAACAATATTTGAGTAGTGAAGTCGCAAAATTATTGTTCGATTCGTCTCAAAGTAAACTAAGGTCGTTATCGTTAGTAGTTAGCATATTACTGCCAAACTACATAAAACTAATTTATTCAAAGCAGTAAATACGCTCGGATTGATCACACCACCGCTCTACGCTCTAACTTTGTTATTTAAGCACTGATATTATCGTCACTTTTGGTTATGGGCGTATTAATCGACAATGTAACACGACGTCTTTACTCCTGATCATAATTTATTAAGGGGTGGTGATGGTGACTCGTCAACATAAAAGCCTGATTGATATTTAAGGGCTCCCTATTATGACTCTCTTCAAAAGTAACGACTAGCGACTCTGAGGCATATTGCCATAACTAATAGCTATGCAAGTATAGCAGTTTATAACATTATTTATTAAAATCCAGAGTTAAAAGAACAAATTGAGACGCGGAGGTCAGACGAAGTTATTGCGATGTAAAAGGATGGTGAAAACTGTCAAATTACAGTGACTGTTAAAACCCAAAGCTCTTATTAATTTGACCACAAATGGTGAAGCTAAAAGTGAATATCGTGAGAAAATCAGAACCTTTAATAACCCAACACATGTTTTACTGCTGGACATATAGGTGAAGTCAATTTGTCGGATACTTCGAATGCCAAACATTCATTCAGCGCGGTCATTGATAATAATTTATAATATAACCTGTTTACCTTAAAATTTGGTAGAAATTCGACGTTTATACAATACAATAAACGTTAGTGATTTTTGTATTCCTAAATAAATACATTTATTTATAGATTGGTGAAACAATATTCGATGCCATACATAATGTAGTTTATACAGATCAGAAACTTCTGAGCGATCGCTTTTTAATTATAATAAGTTAAACTCTTCAGTCACAGTTTTGCAAACAAGTTTTATTTGGCAACGGAACTAAAAGTTACAATATAAACGATTATTAAGACTCAAACCAAACCCATGGAAGTCCACTAAAGTCATCTACAGTTTCAAAAGCGTATCTATGATCCAAAGAGTCCTTGCGGGACCCCTACTTTCTTACTAGCTGTTGCCCGCAACTTCGTCTGCGTATATTCTGTATTTCATAAGAATGATGAAAGAAGTCAATGTCCTCCAGGTCCCAGGTTACCTAACTGTCAAATTTCATAACGATTAGTTTAGGCGTGTAAAGAAAGGTATTCGCATTTATAATATTAGTATGGATTGATCTCATTCGCATTATGTTACTCGCGATCATTTTATGCACAATGCAGATATGATTTACGTTCACAATGACACTTACACTGTAATATAAAATTCTTTCACAGTTCACAGGAAATAATAAATTTAGACAGTAAAACTTGACCTTGTGTGAGTACATCTGGCAAAGTGGAGCCACTTAGTATTCCTTTTGAATTCGTTGTAGGGTCATGGGTACCTATTTATTGGTCTATGCAAATTGTGGTTTGGCGTATGTTTAGAGTATAAACGTTAAATGATAGATTTTTATTAGCTTCTTGTTCTGCTGTATCTAACGATTGTTAAACTGAATAAACTAAATGTCTAAAGCGTACCTATTATCTAATAAGTAATGTGATTTTTACACAATTTATTATGATTTTTTTATGGGTTTCAGAATTATTATAGTCGTAACTAAACTAATAAGGAAGCTTTTGTTAAAACCCTTGTCGATTTGATAATCGCCGTCCAAGAAGTCGTGCGTAAATAATACATCTTTAACGAAGTAATTGGTCTTATTTTTTTTTTCTGCTTATATAATTATTTTATTGTATGTTCAAGTAAACAAACAATCTGACTCCAAATTGTTTATGAGAGACTGAACTGACACTATCAATCCATTTCGAAACCAATCAAATTTAGCCTGTTCTAATCTGAAAGTTAGATATAATATACGACTAATCAGTACGAGAAATATCCCAAAACCTGCCCCAAAAATGCCCAAAACGAACAAAACGATTGTCCCAGAAAATCCTTATTTAACAAAATTATTCTCTTCAACACTGTTACCAAGACATATCGATTCGTACCTCACGCAACGATTACCGACGCACCTCGCACCGGGACATTCACTCGAGCACAGCGAAACGTTAAAAATAGCCGCGTCCTTGCGATTTTTAATCGCATTCTCTTCGCCTTTTGACGTCCACTCGTGAACTGATAACGGAGACCAAACAATGGATACTATCGGTTTCTGCTTTTTACCATTTTTGCTTTTGGTTGATTTGATACGAAAGAGGATGTTAATAGAAGAAGACTTTTTGGAACACATTCGGTGAGAGGAACTCTACTTACTGGCCACATGTATTGAGCACTATCATAAAATAATCAAAACACTGCGACCGCTACACACAGTAGGTATCATAACAACAGTATTGTTCAATTCATTATTTTATAAACATTTACTAGGTAGGGACATACTTGATTCACATGAATGAAAACATATTAAGAAACACATTTTCACACAAATGTTAAAGATTTCACATCTCTTAAAAAGAGAGTATCAATCTGTCCAGCCTTTTCCCAACAATGTTGGGCCGACTAACCGGATGCAGCTGAATACCAGTATTTTACATAGATCGGCTGCCTGTCTGACCTCTGCAACTGAGTTACTGGGTGACACGATACCCCTTGGTAAGCCTAGTTGTCAGATGATCGCGGCAAGCGTAACTGAACCTTCGATCGACCCGTGTGGCTGTTATCACTTAGCCACGAGCCTCTCCTTTTAATAAGAGAGTAACATGTGAAAATCAATCAAGGCAACTTTGTAAAGCATACTAGTGTAAGAATAAGTTCAAACAAAATAGACGCTATAGTTCCGTTTTTTATCCCAGAGACTAATTTGACAGGTGCAAATGTCAAACTCCAAATTGAAAAAACAATCACTTGAAATGTCAAATTAGTCTCTGGGGAAAAAAAAACGAACTTTAGTAAGTGTCAATGCATATAAACCCTACAGCCAGCATCATACATAACAATGGATAATTTATAATAATTGAGCGAGTTACTTCAAATTGCTACAGAACAACAGCTGGACTGGTGCAAACTTTACTGTACTATTAACCTTTATTTAGGGCCACTAGTTATCCTCGGTCTTCAATCTTTATTCACAATTTTATTACTTAGTGTGGAGTTCCTTGATGACGACTCAGATAGTAGAGTAGCCTCTTTTGATTTAGTAGGTCTTGTTAAGGACCGGTCGGTAAGAGGAAATACTGGTAAATCATAAAGATCTACTGCTTAATGGCCCTGAACTTCATAGCTATTGTAGAGCACTTGATTATGTAGGTACTTAAATTTTAACAAGTAAATTAAAGAACTGAATACCTTTAGCTACATGTCGCCAAGATTAAAATGTCCACAAGAAAATATACCTATTCTTAAATTGGCGTAGATTCGACTATTAAACTCAAATAAACAGTAATATGCTTATAGCATTACAAAAATGTTGTTGATAAAGGCCCATTAGATCTGTCTCAAATAATAGTAAATTACAAGCGACACAGCAATGAGAATTACGGCTTACGCATTTCGAATTTATAACCAGACCGGCTCCTTTGGACAGAATCTCATTGAATTTTAATCACAGGTATAATTATGTGTAAGCGTGACAATTGGAATGATGTCGCCTTGGAACGAGACCATTTTTTTTTTATACAATATCTTATCAGGTGTTGCAACTCCTACAAAAGATTAAACAGAGGGTTTTAATGCTTTTAGTGTTTGCATTAACTATATGAATGCATCTTAATAAAGCAATAAGAGTTTGAAACTGAGCAGCAAAATTTTATCTGAAGTTGAGAATGATATATACAGATTGGCAGGGACATGGACGTGAAAACTGAAACCATGGATTCAATACATGATTCTGAACCCCCACTGCCTTGAAATTTTTCGTTTGTTATTTTTTTTTAATCTGCGGTTTCATAGAAAAGTGCAATACCTACGCGGTCAAACCGACGAAAAATTTCAACGCAGGTGTGTTCAGAATCATGTACTGAATCCATGGTTTCAGTTTTCGCGTTGATGCCTGCCACCCTGTATTTCTGTAGAAAGATCACTTTCTATTCTTAATTGTAGAACATAAATGTCTATTCAATCAAAATACTTCAAGGCATCAAGTCGTTAAATACACAATGCGAACATTAATAAACACATTCTTTATAAAACCTTTAATATCGAAGACTCGACTACTTAACTAGTAGCACTATTACAGATAAGTATCGGCCCTTTAACAACAGAACGACGTGAATCGATACAAACGACAGGCCATTAAGGCGCGCAATTGAGTGCATGTGTACATGTGTATAAGATAGAATAGGAGCGAGTTCGTTACCCTGTGGAACGCCGAGACGCGACCCCAGCTATCGACGGTTATCGGTCGTCATCGTCCCCTGGTGAAAGTCCACCACACCTGCCCGGCCATAACACGCCCAGAGGAAAACAGGAAAGCATGGATTAACTCTGTTTGTATTGGTCAGACTTGAGATCCCCGTCGAACGCTGATTAAAGGTCTGTGAGTGTTTTTTTCCTGTTCAAAGTTCAAAGAGATACATGTTAGAGCGATATACGTTGACAATTTTTTTTTTAATACTGTTGCTAAAGAAGATAGTATTTTCTTTAGCCCAGCCCAAAATATGAGTATTTTATTCAAATGAATAAATAACCGTTAAGTTTCCTTCTATTGTTTCGAAAGTGTCAGTAGAATGGTATAAATCAATCATTATTAAGTTTTCTTTCACAGATGAGTTTACTCGTAGATTAAATATTGACTGATTTTGTAAAGTCAAAGTTACGGAATTTATTTCAATTAGTCACACAAAAGGCACCTTTGAACGTCAAAATTTACAAAAAATATAATGTAGTCATGTCAACAACCGGTTTTAAATTAATAATTAAATATTCATATAATGCAGTTAATGATTTATCTTCTGCAAATATAACGAATAAGTACGGAAGCAAAGTTTTTATTTGCAAAGCAAACCGCGGGCGAGTGAGAAACAATTGGTTTGTTGATATCGTAGCTTCCGTTACAGTGACATGTATGAAACATTTATCGTTTCACGCCTAACACTGTGTGTAAATATTACGTAAGAGATACCGATAGGAATAGGTCAAACTTTGAATAGTGTCGATACTCGATACATATTCACTCACCGAACATTTTGATTTGTGTCGTGGCGATCCACGTGATCTTGTTATAATTTTAAATGTGGCCGGTACGTGCCTGCCCACGTATAATGTTTTGGTTTATTAAGTGAAATGAATTCTATTGATTTTAAGTTGTAACTGTATACGTTGCGTTGGAGCCTAGCACTGATATTTGAATAAAGGTCCTTTGAAAGGACATTGTTTATATCAAAGTGTTCTGCCACTTTGTTAACCGTTCGATTCTGATTTATTTATTTAATGAGGGTGTTGTTGATCTACTTGGGAGTGTTGACTGATTTTCGACATAATATGAGTCACAATATAATAATATTATCAGTCTGTTAAGCCTTATACAACATAATTCCATTACAATGGCGCAACTAGTTAGCTTTGGTCAAATCACAAACAATTTATAATTCTTAGGCAACGTTATTTTTATCATTATCATAAATGTAGATAAATAGATAGAATATTCTTTATTATGTACACCAGAAAAAATTCAGACATAATTTTAAAAATGTAGGTTATTTATATTGTCTAAATTATATATTATTCGTTTATTCATTTTAATTCTTATTCTAATACATTTTTAAATATTTCATAAAATAAAAATTATAAAAAAACATTTAAAAATATAAAAAAATAGAGTTCCGCCGGTGTCGGGAGCAGGGTCCAAGCTACCGGTGGTTAGGGCTGCAGAGACAGGAACCTCCTCACAATGCGAGCCGTATCGAGGAGTACTGCCTTCTGAATCAGGCGCTTGATCCAACCGCCTAACGAGAGCCTCGAGAGATGTTGGTCGAGGCTTTCGGCCATCAGGCCATTAGCCGTTACGACAATCGGCACAATTATAGCCGAGCTCACATTCCACATGTCAACAACCTCGTGTGCTAAGTCGAGATATTTTATTTGTTTCTCTTTCTCAGCTTTCACGAGGTTCTCGTCATGTGGAATGGTAACATCGACTATAATTGCGCGGCGCGCTAATCGATCTATCACTACTATATCAGGCTTATTTGCTACAATAGTCCTGTCAGTAATGATAGACCGATCCCAGTACAACGTGACATGGTCATTTTCGAGAACTGGGTCGGGCACATACTTGTAATACGGTACCTCAGAGTCCACAAGTTTATATTTCAAAGCAAGTTGCTGGTGAATAATCCTAGCCACTTGGTTATGTCTGTGCAAGTACTCGCCGTTAGCTAGACGCGAGCAACCAGAGATAATATGTCTGATGGACTCACCCGGACGATGGCATGCCCGACACACGTCAACCGTACCGTCCTTCATAATATGTCTCCGGTAGTTATTCGTCAAGATAACTTCGTCCATAATTGCACAGACGAAACCTTCGGTTTCCCCGAAAAGGTCACCGAAACGTAGCCAGGATACGGACGCTAGGAAATCTACACCGGGCTCATGGAGAGCTCGATAGAAGCGCCCGTGAAGCGCCTTGCTTTGCCATACCTCCTTGCGGTCATCTGTAGTAAGTACTACAGGTTTGCGCCAGTTCTCTTTAGCCATGGAGAGCGGGGTGAGCCCGTTGTCCACTGCGACCACATCACGGTGCATACCCACATCGGCTTTAAGAAAGTAGTCCCTGAGGCTGCACACCTCGCGGTTGTGGAGGGTCTTCGCATTTAAAAAGCCTCGACCCCCGCACTTCCGCGGGATGTACAGTCTCATCACCGATGAACGTGGGTGATGCATCCGGTTTGCGGTCAGGAGTGTACGGACCCTCCTGTCCAGGGCGTCGAGTTCAGTCTGAGTCCATTTGAGTATGCCGAAAGAGTACATCAAAACCGGCATGACCCAACCGTTGAAGGCGCGCACCTTGTTTCCGCCTGAAAGAAGACTATTTAATACCTTTTTCAGGCGACCAAAGAAGCGCTCCTTCAACGATTGCTTCATGTCAGCAACGTTGATGCCTAACGCTTCCGACATACCCAAATACATATAGCTTTCGGTTGAGGAGAGGGATCTAAGGTGTATGGAGTCCGAGAGTTGGGTCCCCTCGGATTCCATAATCTCTCCTCGCTTTACATGCATGACTGCACATTTGTCCACACCAAATTCCATACTGATGGCGCTACTGAATGTTTCAGTTACCTTCAGTAGCTCCATCAGTCGCAATTTGTTGGGGGCAAAGAGTTTCAAGTCATCCATGTATAGGAGGTGAGATATGACCTGAGCTCCTCTCCTCAATCTATAGCCCAGACCTGAATCCTCCAGCAGTGTGCTTAGAGGGTTCAGGGCTAAGCAGAACCAAAGTGGACTTAAACTGTCGCCCTGGAATATTCCCCGTTTAATCCATACAGGCTCGTCATTCTTCTGGATCTGTCGACATCCTGGGTAGCGAAGGACCGTCCTCCATTGCCCCATACACGACATCAGGAAGGTGCGCAGAGTTGCATCTATCTTGTACAGCTCCAGCACCCTCATGAGCCATGTATGTGGCACCGAGTCGTAGGCCTTCTTATAGTCTATCCAGCATGTCGACAGATCCTTGCAGGATCGACGAACCTGTTGGCTTATGGCCATGTCGATGAGGAGAAGCTCCTTAGTACCGCGGGACCCGTTCCTACATCCATTTTGAGAGGCTGACATGATTGAATTATTGTCAATGTGTGTGTTAATTTTCGTTCTCAAAATGGATGTAAGAAGTTTATAGACCGTCGACAAACATGTGATCGGTCTATAATTCTTGGGTTCCGCGGGACTACCTGACTTATAGAGCAGGTGAGTAACGCCTGTTGTTAGGAACTGCGGTAGCGACCCAGTCTCTAGGGATGACTGAAATTGAGATGCCAGGCGAGTGTGTGAACTACTCAGCCATTTTAACCAAAAATTGTGCAGTCCGTCCGGTCCCGGTGATTTCCAATTCGGTAACGGACGGACTGCTCTGGCTACGTCTAATGGTGTGATTAGTATAGCGTCCATTTCTGGTATAGTTTCACACACTCGCTCGACATCCTGCATCCAGCCAGCCTCAATGTGACAGACGGGCACCGACCAGATGCTGCGCCAGAATGTACTCGTGGCAGCATCATCCGGGCGGCATACGTCTGTCATATTTTGTTCAGGTCGCTCCCAAGCTCTATATACCCACCTCTCATCGCTCTGGAACATGCGATTCTGCGTGTATCGGTCAACCCGCCGCTTATACCGCCGAATACGGCTCGCCCATGCACAAACTTTCTGCTTCAGGAAGTCGATGCGCTCTGTGACACGGGACATGTATTCTTGAGGACTGATTCCAGTCCCCGAGAATGCCCGCCTTACAAAGCGCATCACTCGTGGTCGTGTATTTCCCTCCCTGAAGCAGTATAGTTTGCCGATGAGTGCCCTGGCCCCATCGATACGTCGCTCGATTCTGCACTGCCAGGCTGGTACGGCTGGTTTGGGTCGAGTAGCTCCGTCGTAGTTTGGAAACTTGACGTTAGCTAAACGACATGCCGCAACAGCCGCGCAATACAGGATCGAGTGTGTATCAATGAGATCCTCGCTGCTTTCGAAAAAATTCGTAAGCTGCGAGTCCAAGGCACACACCAGCGCCCTATTTTTTTTGTGCATGGGTAGACGTGGTAATCGGGGTCTAAGTTCGGTCGGAGTGTACCTATACTCGCGGAACGCATCCTCCAGTGCGCTCCTCAATCGGACGTTACACTGGCTACTTACTGTGGCAACCCTATCATCCTCCTCTTCAACATCATGATTGAACCGCGGCGGGATTGCATTAATATTTGACGCTTGTGCCGCGGTTTGTGCCCGAGTTGAGACGATATGGTTGCTCAGTACCTCTGAGCGCAGCCTATCAAGTGCAGCATCTTCCAACCTATGATTGCGTTGGATGACACGCACCTGATCCGACAGTCGTTGGGCCGAGACGTTGACGGTTGGCTCTAGTTCCTGGAACAGAGACAGCATCCTAACACGGTACGCAGTGAGGTTAGTTCCTCCCTCTGTAGACCCGTAATATGCGCGCATGACGTTCTCGTTCATTGACTGAGTCCATCTCATGCGCTGCACACAACCACCGGCAGCGGGGACCCGGCTCGGGGCCGGTTGGCCCCTAAGTCCCAAGCTCCTCGGTGGCCGGCCTCTCCCCTGCCGTCGTACAGGTGTTGGCGACGTCGGCGGGGAGAAATACTCGTCGCTCGAGCTCGACGCAACTACCGCGGCCGGTGTCGACACAGCGCTCACAATGGGGCTGGGTACCGGCGGCGGCGAGGCGGAGCTGAGCGAAGAGTCCGGAGGTGGTGGGCGTGCTGATCGTGTGGCCGATCTCGTCAACATTTAGTTTTCAATCCAATTTTTTGGTTTTATTGGAGGTGACATCTGTCATGTCACCTCCGTTATGGCGTTTTTTGATTATTGTCTATAATTTCTCTGGTCATTTTGATCTTTTTTCTGTTCTATTTCGATTTTTGGGCTTTTACGCTTGTTCGTTTTTACTAAAAACTGCGTCTAAAATAAATATAACTGTGAAAATTGAGAGAACACTTTTTGAGACGTGTTGACGTTTGTGTTGCCAGCCGAATTATTATTATTATTTTCGGTTCTTTACGTTTCTTCTCATTTAAGAGAGGTCAAGAAACCTTACACACGGGTCGGGACCAAGTATGTAAGGTGAAATTTAGATTGAAAAGGTGGATGACAATGTTGAAGAAGTCAGGAACTTTCGGGTGATGCGACAGGTGTTAAGGATGGTTGCTTTTTGGAGCACGTAAAGTGTGTGAGTAGGCATCTGTAGGGTGTTAAGGCTTTGTGTGAGAGATTTTGGTATTATACCAGTAGATGAAAGGACAACGGGGACAATATGAACGGTTTGTGCTTTCCATTGGGTTTTAATTTCTATGGCGAGATCTTGATACTTACTGAGCTTTTCGGATATGGTGGTTTGAATATTATGTGAGTTCGGTATTGCTATATCTATCAGATAAACTGTTTTATTAGTTTTGTCGTGAACGGTTATGTCAGGTCTATTGTAATGAATAGTTTTATCTGTTATTATTGTTCGGTCCCAGTAAATTTTCTGATCCTTACTTTCTAATATTATTTCTGGTTTATATTTATAATATGGTATCATTTCATTAACGAGTTTATATTTATATGCTAACTGTTGGTGTATTATTGCAGCGACTTGATCATGGCGATGTTTATAATCGGTTTGTGCAAGTGATTTACAAGCTCCTGTTATATGTTGTATGGTTTCAGAGGCAGTGTTGCAATGTCTGCACAAGTCAGTCGGCTGATGTTGGTCCTTTATGATGTACTTTCTGTAATTACGAGTGGCTACTATTTGATCCTGTATGGCTAGCATAAAACCCTCGGTCTCGGGAAACAATTCGCCTCGTTTGAGCCATTCGTTCGACTTCACTTTGTCGACGTGTGGCTGGCTCAGGTAGGTTCGGTGTCTTCCGTGTAGGGCTTTTGCAGACCATGCTGCAATTTTTTGTTGTGTACTTACAATGTGTTCATTTATTTGCGTGTTCCTATTTTGTAGGTTTAGTGGTGTAAGTTTTTTATCTGTTTCCGTTACCTGTTTGTGTAGTGATGAATGTTCTGATTTGGTATGGAAGTACGCTCTGAGTGAAAGTATTTGTTTATTGTGCAAATTGTGTATGTCTATTAATCCTCTTCCTCCTTCTTGGCGTGGCAGTGTAAGTCGTTGTATGCATGATTTTGGATGGTGTTTTCTATGTTTGGTTAGGAGTGTATTGACAGTGCGCTGTAGTTTTTTGATATCAGTCTTTGACCATCGTATAATTCCGAAAGAATATGTGAGAATAGGTATTGCAAATGAGTTAATGGCTTTAATTGTGTTTCTAGAGTTAAGGTTGCTTTTTAAGATAAGGTTGAGGCGGTGTGAGAATTTTTTTTGCAGTTCTTGTTTGGACATCTTTTGTTGTATCTGCCTGGACTGTTTAAAACCTAGATATTTGTATGTACTCTGTTCATCCATTGGCTCGATCGATTCACCTGATGCGAGTGTGTAACTATTATTTTGGATTTTTCCTTTTAAAATTGATAAAATTTTGCACTTATCTACTCCGAACGACATGCAAATATCGTCAGAGAATTGTTGTGTTGTGTCAGCTAGTTGGAAAAGCGCTTTTTTGTCAGCTGCGTATAACTTTATGTCATCCATGTACATGAGGTGTGTAAGGGTGTATTGTGTATCATTGTTTGCCAGGGTGAATCCTACGTCTGTTTTATCAAGCAAGTGTGAGAGTGGATTGAGTGCCATGCAAAACCACAGAGGACTTAGAGCGTCTCCTTGAAAAATTCCACGTTTTATACAGATTGGCTCAGTAGCCAGAGTCGAGGAGGATGAATTAATTTTAAGAACAGTTTGCCAATTCTGCATGGAAGTTTCTAAGAATTGTTTCAGTATTGGGTGAATTTTATACAGGTTTAGAACGTTTAATAACCAGCTGTGCGGAACTGAATCGAAAGCCTTTTGGTAATCAATAAACATTGTGTGAATATCCTTTCTGTTTTTAACAGCGCTGTTCATAGTAATCGCGTCAATAGTAAGTTGCTCTTTACATCCTTGGCTATTCTTACGACATCCCTTTTGTTGTTCTGCTAGAATGTTATTTTTAGTTAAATGTTCGTATATCACTTCACTTACGCAGGCTGTTAAAATTTTGTACAAGGTTTGTAAACAAGTAATTGGCCGGTATTTCGCTGGATTTATAGTGTCATTCATGTCTTTAGGTATCATGTAAGTTACTCCGAGTGTTAGATATGTTGGAAGTATATTTGGTGATTGGATGAATGTATTTAAATGGTTATGTAAGAATGGATGTATGTTAGAGAATTTCTTATACCAGTAGTTGTGGATGTGGTCTGTGCCAGGTGATTTCCAGTTGTGTGTGCGTTTGATGATGTCTATAAATGTATCTATAGGTATAAACTCAAATTCCATTTCTGGAATTTCTCGTGTTTCATTTTCCCAGTCTGCGCGATTATTATGGTATACTGGATTTTCCCAAATGTTGGCCCAGAATTCCCTTAGTGTTTCGGATGAAGGTGTCTCTATGGTTTGGTTAGTGGTGTCTCTGTTACTAGTTGTCAGGTTCCTATAAAATATTTTTTCATTGTTATTAAATTTTATGTTCTGTACTTTGCGGTTCGTGCATGTTATGTATCTTTTAAGTCTACTGGATGCTGCGCTTAATTTTTGTTTTAAAGTGTCCAAAAAGTGTTCTACTTGTGTATTTGAATTTTCGTGTTGTGCGTGCAGTTGGTATTTTTTCTTTATTTCTTCTACTGCTGCTATTAATTTTTGACTTCTACTACCGTTAATGAAATGTGTCAGCCTACCTATGTTTGCTCTTAGATTTTCAATTTTCTTTTCTAACCTGATTTGCCATTTTGGTTTTCGCTGTGTATATGTTCGACGTTCATTTTGTGTAGAGTCTGATAATATTTTAGCACCGTTGCATGTAGCTGCCGTCCATGCTGCACAGTAAATTATGGTCTGCAATTTGATGAATTCGGTGTCGACATTTACGTGTTTCGGGAGAATGACAGTATTTATGTATGTAACTATGGCAGAAAACTTTCTAGATGTCTTCTGCTTGGGGATATATGGCCTGTTAGTGGGGAGTGTGTCAATAAAATTATATTGAGCTTGTTGAAATGTGGCTTCAATTTCTGTGTTGATTTCTGGGGCAGCATCAAAGTTAGTTATCGTAGGTCCAAATTGACCAATATGTATGTCGTTCAAGAAATTGCCATCATCTGTATTTACGAATGTCTGAGATAAGATGCCTGTATCTGTGCTATTGTTTAGGGATATATGATTTGTGAACGTATTTGTAGGTGTGTCAGTGATGTAAGTGTTTGTATCCGGTTGTTCTAAATCTTTCTGTGTTTGTGTATTCAAGTGATCGATACTTATGTATTCAATATTTTGTGTATTAGTGTTGTTTTCCCTTAATTCAGCAGCTATCTGGTTTTTAATTTCTTCTAATCTGTTGGGATTAATATAATTGTTATTTAAAATCGCTCTAACTTGATCTGATAATCTTTGCTCTGTTATATGTGTTAATTCCGGATAAAGATTTATGAATTGCTCATGTAAATATTTTCTATAAGCTGTTTTATCTGTTTCTAATTTTGTGGCAGTGTAATATATTTTCATTATTGTTTCATTATATTCGTTCGTCCATTTCATGCGCTGGCCGGTTTGTGTATGAGAGTGTCTAGAGTGTTGCTGTATTTGAGTGTGTACCATTTGTAATTCGGCTCTGACTTCCTCATAAATCTGATCTATTGTGTCCTGTGGTAGTAATTTCTTTTGAACTATGGCTCGACGCTGGTCGCCTATTCTTTGTCGGCTTACTTGCATAGCCGGGTATTTTTCTAGAAACTTTGTGTGGAGAGATGGAAGGTAGGCATTTTTGTCTGTATCCATACTAGTAAGATGAAGATAAGTGCGTAGGATGAATTTATTCATTTCAATGCTCCATTTCCTACGAGTTGTTGCAGTTCTCGCGGTGGGTACAGTATCATCGACAAAATTTGTCTCCTGTACAACATCCGCTGACTGTTTACTGATAGATGATGTTGATGATGGCGTCGGAGTGACGCGGAAAGATTGTGATGATGATGGAATTGATTGAAAAAGAGATGAGGGAGATGACGAAGAGAATTGTGAAGTTTCGTCATTCATCTGAGGCAAATTCGCCTGAAGCTGTTTTTTTGTTTTAGATCGAGTATTCATGTTGTTCCCACGAGTAGCTAGGGACTTAAAAAGTCGACTACAGCAGAGCCCTGCGTTCACTGTAGTAAGGGTGAATAAAACTGGAGGTCCCCTATTATCCAGAGTTGGCACACTAACGACTAGTGCTCTCCCCTAGCCATGAAGCCCTCGGCATGTGCGACCTTGGCTTGGATTGTATCTCTCTTGGTCTGACTCCTCACCCTAGATCTGTCTCGGCAAAGTAAACTCTACCGGCACAGACCTAAACTTTGGAGCACACAAGCCCCACCACGACGTCAACGTAGAGATACGGCGGTGGGGTTATTATTATTATTATTAACTGTTAATTTATTTCCTTGTACCCTATGTATTACCTTCCTTTTCCGTTTCAGGGACTGCCTCAACAGACGTGAATTGTTACCATGCGACTATTATGTACCTATGGCAAGGCTACATAATCGTAATTGGCAAAGATTGGCAGTTTCTCGATAAGTGTATTTTCATTTTCACCATATTCGTCAAATGTTGCATACAATTTTATGTTTGAGTTCGAAGCCGAATCAACACCGAAGCCTACGTAGCCTGAGCATTAATTTAACATGAATTTTGGATACGAAAGGAAACAGTATTGTTTTAGACTACTCTGATCATTATGGAGCTGTTATTTTATAGGTCAGAGGCCTCAAGGTTGTCTACGTCCTATTCAAGGTCTATATGATGGTCAGTTCTGTTTTATAGTTGTATAATGGCTTCATGCGGAATATTATTAAACTTTCTAGCTTCCTTATTCGTTTTATTTTCCTTACGACTTGGTAACCTATGGACATTTTTCTGTCGACAAGGTCAGCCGTTTTATTTGTGTCCTATCGATCCTGCCGCGCCTGTGTGCTTTTGATTCATTAATTAATTAAGACCTTGAAAGTTTAATATCATTTTCTCAGGCAATTTGATAAGTTTAAGAATATTTACGTTAAAAAGTTTCTTTGAATAACATAATAACTTTCTAGAAGTTTCTCTATTCTGTAATATAAGTTACCGAAATACATTATACATGGCTTATTTCCATGAGGTAGTTACGTGAAAGTTAAATATTAAACTAGAAGAACTGTGTTAGAATACTTATTATTTTTAAAGCTTTTGTTAATGGTATTGTTAATAAATTAAAACCTTGATTTTCGAGCTTTCATTCAGTATTATCTTATTTGTTTAATTCAACTGAAATAATCAAAGTGTTGTCTATAAAGTCCTCAATAAAAATAATAAGGTAGCTGGTTTCATTATTTAAATAAATGCTAATCTAGTGAATAGAATTTATATGTTAATCCGTTAATTTATTTGCATTGATAATATTTTGTTTGAAAATCTTGGCCATGCAAGACACATTATGATATCTCGCCATGACAATTTAACGCACGCTGTCTCAGATAACTTCGTACGACAAAATGACTTGAATTTGGTAATAAATATGATATGGGGGAGAAGCCTCCGCTACATTTCATTTTGAACAATCAGCCAGGACAAGGAATGTAAACAAACGGTATGGTCAATGCGCACAACCATTGGTCAATCCGAGTACAGACCGCGCGTCGACCACAACACTTATCAGCATAATTTATTTTGCAGCCAGGTTACTGACCGTGGGCTAAGATAAATAAATACATGAATACTGCAACGGATGTCTGCCCCAATAAATAAAAATATGTAACCACCGGTAGCGAAATGACGAATAACCTAGAAATAAAGTGATAAGCTAGCGTTTTGTAATGATGTTGTAACGAACGTTGTAAGACATGTAGATAATGCAGGGGAGTTAGAAGATTATAAATTGGCTTCTGTTTATACTGAACTGTAGTGCACTGGGGTCAAGCAATAGGTCTAGGAGCCATTGTGGATTCACGTGACCGAAACGAGCTAAAAATACTACGGCAGTGCGGTTATTGTGTTAAGATCTTATCGGTCGGTTATCTTGTTGTAGGGAAATGTGTAGAGGAGATCACTGTGTAAGTTATACACGTTTTTGTGGAAGTAGCTCTTGCTATATGACTACGAACTAAGATTAAATTGGTGTTATTAAGCCATCCATTACTTAAACTTGTAATGGTAGATGACGTAATGGTACTCCTGTATAATAATAACACAGTTACAAAGAGACAAGAGTAAGCAAAACAAAAATTTCAAAAAAGCAATCAGTCTACAGATGAAAACGAAACACAATAGATACTTGAAAGCCTACCAAAACAATAAACGTTACAACGTACGAGTTCACCCTTATGGCTGTAGATATTAAGAAACAAACAACCGACTTGTCGTCCGTATGCATACCCTGTATAAATATGTAAACACTATTAGGCCCATATCTGGGTCACGGAGAGAGCAAGGTCCCGCCTTGTTACGAGTTCGATTCTGATCGAGATTTTAGTGTTCCTCATACATTTATAAGAGGAACTGTTATCGGGTTGCCGAATATAGGTAAGTAATTTGTTGATATGTGAGGATATCTGTAGTTGGGTTGTTGAGGTCAGATGGCATTCGCTGTTTGCTGATAATATTCAGCTGCTTCTTGTTAGTTATCCGGCAATAATATATTGGAAACTGGTTTCAATGATTGGTTCAAAATGGGATAGAATATAGGATACTCTTTATTGAACATTATAAAGCTTATACTTTGGTATGGATAAGTTTTCATTCGTATCGAATCAATAACATCTACAAAAGAACTACCCACAAAAAATATTACCAGCTTCTCAAACGACGTTTTTGTAATCTTAATTTTTAGGGTTCCGTAGTAAACAAGGAACCCTTATAGTTTCGTCATGTCCGTCTGTCTGTCCCCGGTCTAGCTCCGAGACCCTTAGTACTAGAAAGCTGTAATTTGGCATAGATATACATATTAATTACGCCGACAAAGTGGTAAAACAAAATTATGAAAAACATTTTTTTTAGGGTACCTCCCATACACGTCAAATGGCGATGTTTTTTTTTTTTTTTGTCCCTTGATGTGGGGATGATCATTGGAAAGGTCCCAAAAACATTGTGAGTTTGCGAAAACCATTTTTGGATTCAGGGATCCGTTTGCGAAATATTAAGCTTTAAAGTGCTAATTTTTGTTAGAGTCAAGTGTGTGTCCCCCCCCCTGCCAGCTAAATGGTTGGTTTTGAATGTGTGAAAAAAATCACAGTAGTAGTTTATATAACGAAATTAAAAGGAAAACTATCACAGCTAAGTAGGCTTTACAAGTTAACGAGTAATAATCGACCAACTTAACTTTGCAGTTGCAAAAACATGTTTTCCCTTTATCAACTACAAAGTTAAGTTTGTTTTTGGGATAAATTCATCCCAACTACGGTACCCTTCATTGTGTGTGGTCCGACACGCACTTGGCCGGTTTTTTTTATTGATCTACCTCAACATTTTATTGTAGGCCTCTTATCGTTAGCTAGGAGATCTCAAACAAATTATTTATGATAATGTTATCTTGGTTACAATACTACTACGCTGGATTAGCGTACTTTGACAAGACACCCCAAGATTGTTTGATGTGATGTTGCCGCATTAAGGCTTGTGCAGACCAGCGCGACTTGTCGCGCGACACAAAGACACCGCTCGTCGCGCGACGAGCGGTGTCTTTGTGTCGCGTCGCGTGTCGCGCTGGTCTGCACGAGCCTTTAGTCACAATTATAGGATGATCAACGAGATGGGTCTACGGTCTACGACCTACGAATCCTACGATGCTACGGCTACGAGAATTATACATACAGGTTTGTACTTTTTTAGCTACGTGGAACGTAAATCCCAATGAAGACAAAAATAGATAGAACAAAAACAGCAAGTTGTAAACATGAGAGCAAAAACTAATAATATGGAGTATAGGTACCGGATCTATTTAGTGTGGCCGCTTTTGAAAGAACTTGAAGCTATAACATCTTTCTGCGGGTATTTTAGATTCTATGTGTATAATTTTAGCATACAAATGTATTTAGAAATACTTAAAAGAATGTCCATCCATTGGGTAAGCTGTTTTGTGCTTTCGACAACGTGTAATAATTTTCATATTAGCTATAGTACAGTTCAATAACCTTTCAACTGTCATTAACCAGACACAATAGAATTTTAATTGTTATCCACCTCAATGAGGCGTCGTAACAGATGATGAGATATTGCGAGAAATTATCGAAACTCCAATTATTTAAATACCAGCAGAATGCAGCGTTTCTTGGCCATACATACCGTTCACAGTTCACAAACAGTGGCTATTGTGTCTAGTTTCTAATCAAATTGATACAAACATGCGCGCTCGCCACGTGGCTTGGGCATTTAAAATGCTGCTTGATTCAGACATTATATACCCTGCTTTGCACGGTTTTTAAGACTTGACAAAACATACAGATTTCTCTATTATATGTAAGTTTCGTATTGCACAAAAAACTTCCGGAATAAATTATGTAAATGGTGAAAACCGCATCGAAATCAGTTGCGTAGTTTAGAAGAACAACGCGGTCACACAGACACACGAAAAGCGATTTTAATTTATAAAATGTATATACAGATGAGAGAAACTATATTACGATTCGTCATCCAGATTAAAGAGATGTTTTTCGACAGTTTTTTTATGATAAGATTCGGTATATTAAATAGAATTTAAAGTTGGTAAACAAGCTTGGCACTGTTATTTAATTTAGAATGGGTAGATACAACAATTTTGTCAACAAGAGTTTCGCATTCCGTCTGTTTATTCTGTGTTCAACCTATTATTAATATATCACGGTCGTTGTAATCAAGTACAGACTATACACGTGGGTATCCCCACTTCTTTCATTAGCCCCCAACATTTAAGGGTTTTTGTTGTTCTATGTAGGTAGTCGCTACGTCCTCGTCAGCGGGCGCGGCATGCGTGTTATGGGGATGGCTCTTAAAACCCCACGGCCAACTATAAGGTGCCCGTTAATACGGGCTCGTTCATTGCGGAACATGCAGGCCTGGCCTGTGGCAAGCGCGGCGGTAGCGCAACTTGCCTATGTATGGATGCATTTGTATTCAGCAGGAGCACCAATTTCTTCATGCCACTCCGGCGGGCAGTCTGTCTCCGCCAGGTGAGACTTCCGGTTCCCCGAAGAAAAAAACTACCCAACGGATTTTCATACGGTTTTCACCAATGGACGGTGTGATTCATGAGGCAGGTTTAGGTTTATAATTCATTAGGTTTTGTGTAAATTGGCTGAAATATGACGATGATTGTTGAAGATGTCGGAAAAAATCATGCCACCTGGGACCTATACTCTTACGGTTTACGCGGCGCACACCTGCGTAAGAGATTTATAAAATTAATGTTCTATAGGATTGTACAGTAAGCGCTCAAAAGTGCATGAGCACGCTAAGAGTCGTATTGCTGTGAACACGCGGTATAGCTCGTACATTTGTATGTGTAAGCAACACGATACACACACCACAGATACCGCAGTTACACGAAACAACAATATATTTCCGTCGCTTTAAACATGCTAGCACACACGCACTATGCGCGTGAACTTGACCAGTTAATGGCATTGCTAAAATTCGATAGTAACTTAACAAGTGCAGATAGCAGCAAGCGTTAAGCGTTGGTATGGAATTCAAACTGCCTCAGGTTCTAATCTCGTGAAACACAGTGCGGTTTTTTGCAAATATTATTATTTTTGTTTTCGATAATAATATTTTTTAAATATTGCTGCTTTTTTATGTTGTTATTGCAATAAAGGTTTTAGAATAAAAAATGCGTGCTATATGATAACAAAATTAAAAAAAATATGTTTATTCGTTATATTTATTTTACATAAGTTAATAAACTGCTACAATTATTTATCATTACTTCAGCTGAATAAGATGTGAAATAGATGTCAAGAAACTTAGAAGCAGTTTGTATTATTTAGACATATTTAAATTATGAAATATTTTAAATTTTTAATGGATTTTTTCACCATAAATATTGATCATGGTCGAAGTAATTAAGTAATAAATAAGAATATTAGACTACTTAAAATGTAAAAAACTACTTACAGAATAGGTAATTTGATTATATAAGTTTGATTATATAAGTTTGATTATATAAGTTTGTTTATATTTTATTTGTATTAATTATTTTACATTTTATTTGACTTTAGTAAATATTGGTTGTTATTGAGGTTAAAGCTTAAGTATTCATTTTCTTTACGAAAAGAAGATTGAAACTAAACCTCAAATTTTAATCCTAAAATAATACTATTACTAAAATAATATTAAACAATTTCGGTATATCTGCAAGAAATACGACAAACACCCAATTAAAACGTGCTTAAAAAATTCGTTACCATAAATTCATGCAATAACGAATCTGTTGTTTATTAAGTTGGTACGGTCAATATTTTAAGGTCAAAAACGGTTTTCTAGCTGGTCTTCAGTGATGCAAGCCTTCAGAGTGCACGGCGAACGGTTCATAATGACGTGTTTTTAATAATTCAGCAAAATGTCTCGTTGGTATGAAACCATTTGTTTCATTCACCATTTGACGTCGCTGCTACTCGATAATAAGCCCCTTCCTCATATCTCTTAACCCTCACAGTATTTCTCTAGAACAAAGAAAAACATTGTTTTTATTACACATAATACCTTATTATTCACTAATCGAATTAAACCTCACAATGAATTTAAAACTTTAAAGGCATCTTCTGTCTCAACAATACCTCTGTTCTATCAACAATACCCTTGATTAAGATTTATGTTTAGTAAAATATGAAATATATTAATGATAACACTCACACTTAGTCCTATTTCATTAGATATTCACTTCACTTTTACGCAGCGCAATAATATTCTCTGATCTGATCTGATCTCTTCAATATATTTTATGCCTGCTTTTTGATAATAATAACCACAACACTGCGCTAAATACTCGTCACCAATATTATCCACGAACCAAAAAAGTTCTATTAATTAAATACTCGTAACAAACTGCATCTACCCCACAGAAATCGAAATAATTTACTTAGTTTTTTGTGGTCTACCTGCTAAACTTTAATATTTATGTGAACAAGACGAATGAAACTAAAAACGAATGATGATTATTGAACTAGTCATTGGTTGCAGACAAAGTGAGTGTGTGTGTGTAATGTGCGTGTCTACAGTATTGTAACAACTTATAGAAGAAGGTCGTAAGTCAAACCGAAGCGTCAGTCTATTGCTTTGTGAGATTGCTCATGGACTTTTGGTCGGTACTGTACATCTTAAAAAGTTCTACAAAAAAAAAACAGGGAAGCATATCACAGCATATGTCTATCTTCTAAGACAGAAGTTCTTCTACCAGAGTAACCACTTTGATCTTTTAGAATTTGATTTAAAAAAAATTGTTATTACCGAAGCTTTTTTGACCGGTATATTTAGTTATTTAAATTGGGCATTAAAGATGTTAAGATTTCTGTGTTCTTCAGCGTTATTCAACTGTCAAGTTACCTTCTGGATTCTTTATAGTTTACGTTTGGTGCGCCATTTTATCGTGACCAGGGGCCTAGGGCAGGTGTATCGTTAACCCTAGGTGATTATGAAGCGATTACTTGCTCGTTACACGGGCATTACCGCCGCGATAACGGTTCAACTATTAAAACAGTATTAATTTATCGTCAACGCTGACCGATAGCGCCTAAATACTCAAGGTTTTTATAAACAATGCGTGGATTAAGCCGTTTTTAATTTATTATGTTTCGGACTGTATGTGAAACGACCCAGTTTCGCGGTTGCGATGCGATGCGATAATATTAGTAATCATTGGATTTGGAATCGCATTCATTGAGCAATATGGCAGGACACTGTGACTATCTAGCATTACATATTGTTTGCCAAGAAAATGTTCATTGTTATTGTTTTAAGACAGGGCTCATTGGACTGAAGAAGACGCAACACGTGACAAGTTAAGAACCAATTTTCTACGCATTTCAAAGAACGTCTTATAATAAATTAGAATTCAGCCTACGCGTCGGTAAAATATTTATTTAGACGATGTTTTTAATGAGGAGCGCCACTGTTACCAGAGTTCACTAGACATAATGCTGTGCCGGTTATTAACGGAATACTTGCCAGGCTTAGCATTTGTAACATCACGCCTGTATTTCCTGGGATAGATAGAGGATAGTACACATACATTTTGCCAGTTCTGTTTAAGTTCTTAGTAATAAGGGGCGAGCCTATTGCTATGAGCCAGATCAACTTGGTAACTAATTTGTACTTGCTGTATATTGACTATGTTGCCTATCTACAAGACCAAGCCCTACATAACCTGCCTCAATCAACTTTCTCGCCATACATGACATGAAAGCGTTTGATATAGAGTTAACGTATTTTCTATACAACCAAGACAAGACAAGAGAAATCCCTATGGACGAGTTATCCAGTAGATTTTAAGAGTGAGTTGAACAATCCCGAAAATAAAGAGGTGCACTGGGTTCGCGATTTAATATCCAAATAAATATGCGTTTTTGTAAAAACAACTTTAAAACCCACACATAAAGATCAGCTTGCGATACAATAAAAAAAAAATGACTTTGTCAATAGTACTAGACAATCTGAAACCAACTTTATAATGTATATTACATAAAGTTGATATTTGTTCTAGTGGAAATAACACCAAGACTTGAAAAATTTCTTCGTGTTTCTCCTTTTCCAATCCCAGAACGAGTATTGCTTTTCAGTATGAAAAAGTTATTTACTCGTATTTTAGACAAAAAAGGCGGAAAACGTCTGTGGTCAATGAAACGAGTCGGCAATGAGACGTCACGTGTTGGCCCGGAGGTCTTGCGGCGGAGGTCACATTTAACTAACAATTTCTATTGAGATTTGAGAATGGACAAGTACCTAGGCTTGTAGTTGTAAGTTGACGCTTTCTTGCAGTAACTACAAGAGAACAAGGTGGGTTAATGATTTGGTTTTTCCAAATTTTGCCCAAGAAATGGCAAACGTGCAACGCAATGACGTTCAAAAGTGCCCTTGTGTGGCACTTTTGAACGTCCAAAATTTACAAAATAATAGAATTGATTCTAGTCGCCCTTTCCAAAAGGTAGTTTTCGTATGGAGAAGAATGGGTAAGAAACTCCACCGTTACTCTTTTAAAATGTTTTACACTTACTTAAAATATTTAGCAATACTTGACATACTAGTTACAGCTTTCTGTATAATTTTGTAAGTTTATCATCTAATTTTAATCATAGTAAAGGCAGGCTCATAGTAGGCATTAAGTTCGCCTTTCGTTTATTTTAATTGTATTTGACATTTTATTTCAATTTGAATTATGTGACCTTTATAATTTGTACCTATTTTAATTGCATTGACATTTTATTTTATTGCGATTTATCTGTTGCAGTATAGTGACATTTTATTTTATGTAATATGGGTTTTGCCTTGAATTAAATGTTTTTTTTTGTATAAATATTGAATAATACATAGTGAAGTATGGTCACTGGGCAAGACGCATTTTGGTTAGTGGAACATCAGTCTCAGATTATTTGACCATTAATATGAGAAAAGCAAGTCTGAGTTAACCTTCATTTCAAACGCAATTCGCGTAATTTTCGTTAAAAATACTGCTCTATACAGCATTAAGTTGAGCACTTTTTATGGGCTGACGTAGTGACAAAACGCAGTAAAAACGTCGTAAACTCAGCTATACAGCTTTTTTACTATTTACAGTGCCAATGTTATTGCTTGGGGTGATAAGTCAATTCAGAATTCATTGGTACGACGCGCGACGGAACAAGTGAGTTCATAAAAGAATTAAAGCGGTATGTAATGAAAATGGCTAACAGCACATTTAGATTTCGATGATGAGATGTGATAGGATAAGAGGGCTCTCATAATGTATGGACGAATAAGACTTGTTGTGTTGACTCTAAAGAAATTAGAAAAACTTAAAAAAAAAAACAATCGCCTTCCAAAAAAAAAAAACCGGCCAAGTGCGTGTCGGACTACGCACAATGAAGGGTTCCGTAGTTGAGATGAATTTATTTATCCCAAGAACAAACTTAACATTGTAGTTGAAAAACATGTTCTCCCATACATTCCAAATGCAAATCGTCGCTCGGCATCCAATACCGCGAATGAGACACTTTTACGTTTTTTTTCAATTGCAATTGCAGGATCACTTATTTGAACGTATTGAATGAAATAAAACAAAAATCTGATTTTCGTAAAAAATTCACATTCGCGGTATTAATATAATAATAAATCTAAATCTAATACCTTTAAACGAACAATTCTTGTATATATGTATATTTAATCTGAATCTCGGAAACGGCTCCAAGAATTTTTATTAAATTCAGTATGCAGGGGGTTTCGGGAGCGATAAATTGATCTAGCTAGGTTTCATTTTTAGAAAACGTTGTTAAAAAAAAATGGTCATCCAGATATTTTTCTTTATTCAAGTAACAAGGACTCATTGTGTTAGTAAACTTATGAACTATGTTAACTTATTTTACCAGGTCACTTAGAAAGTTTTGCGACTAACAGTTTTTGTCTATAGTATACTGGCTGGTTTTGTCATGTCGGCTGTGAAAAATTTGATTCAAGAGAATAGGCGAATTACACATGAAGAGGTTCAGCATATACTGCCGATTGGATCGGGAAGTGTGCATGAAATTCTACACAGGCATCTTCGGTTATGGAAGATAGTTTCACGCTGGTACCGTAAAATCTAACACAGGCTCAGAAGGAGGTTCGGGTAGAATGGTGACGAGACATGATAGCAAAATTTGTAGCAGGCTCGTCTCGGCGCGTTTAAGATATCATTACGGGTGATGAATCTTGAATTTATCAATATGATCCAGAAATGAAGCGTCAGTCGACCGTGTGGCTGTTTCAAAATAAACCAACGCCTACCAAAGTGAAGCGAGCCAGAAGTGCAGGCAAAATTTTGATCGCAAGGTTTTTTTTTGCCGGTTTATCTGGTGTCAGTACCCTGACGAGATCAAAGGAGTATCAATGCTGAATGGTATGTTACCAAATGTTTGCCAGAAGTTTTTACTACTGCAAGCAGCAAGCGACCGAACACTGGCCTCCGTGGACTACTGCTTCACCACGACAACGCGCTGGCTCACTCGGCACTCAAAACAAGGGACTTTCTGGACAGCACACCGGTCAAATTTATAGGTCATCCTCCTTACAGTCCCGATTTGGCTCCGTGCGACTTTTTCTTGTTCCCCAAAATAAAAAATCAACTCAAAGGAAAACAGTTTTCATCACCTGAAGATGCACTGGCTGCATTTGAGAAGGAGATTGGAGAGGTGTCTGATGCGAACTGGAAAATATGTTATGAAAATTGGTTTAGACGTATAACACTGTGTATAAACGCCAATGGAGAGTTCTTTGAAAAGACATAATAAAAAATATATATAACCTGTAGTATATTTTTTTCTAGTATTACAAAACTTTCTGAGTGCCCCACGTAATCTAGTTTAAATTTATTTCACCCCATGAGAGATGGCACTGCAGTGATTGATGTACATGCAATCCAGACTGCTAGCGATATTGTTGGAGCTGCGCACCAGGGATGCACACCTCATTCGCATCGTTGCGTAAAAGCAATTAATATGTACGTCCGCGAACATTCCCGATGCGCTACAAAAACGGGGCAGACCCACCAATACCCTGAAAGCAGTGAAAGCGTTATTGTATTGGACACGAAAGGCGTTGCACGACCTTTGGGTATATCTAGCCCACTGGTTGCACGTGTAAAACGTTGTACAATAAGCTCGAAACAGAGTAATTTTGACTTTTTAAGTGAGCAGCGTGCAAACCTGCGAGCCAGCATGTTTGTCCTTACCGACAACGCCCTTCGTTGATAAATGATTTTATTTCTGTAAGTAGGTTTGTACAAACACTTTTACACGTCAATCATATTTTAAAACTAGATGAGGTCGGCGTTTCCTATCTGACTACTCTGAGAAGAAAGGCCGAAACAAACTCGGAGGTTCCCTCTCAATATCGAGTCCGTCATTGAGGTCAGGGGTGACCAAGATATTTAAACGTAAATACTCTTTGTAGTGGAGTCCCATTGAGTAATACAGGTGGTACATAACCCGGTCTACCCCCAGCCTCAAAGGCCATGATCTCCAACTTATTGGAGTTATACATAAACCCATTTGTTTTGGCATACTGCTCACATTTGGCGACCAATTACTTTCTGAGACTACAGATTGACGCGCTCAGAAGCATCATATCATCTGCATAGCTAATATTATTTACACAAATACCATCTATATAGCAACCCACTCTGGTGCTGCTGAGCTCGCCAATCCTGCCTCACCCGCATTCCAACCTGTATGGCCTGGAAAAAGTTCGAGCCCATCGTACACTATTGATCTGGTTACCATACCACTATTTAAAGATGTTTATAAGCTCCGTTGGCAACCTATCCTTCTCTATCTTTCTCCACAATACGTCATAAGCAATCAGATCAGAAGCCTTGAACAAATCGAGGAAGCTAGCATTAATCGGCGTCCCACGCTGTGTATAGTAAGTATGTGATAGTATGCTCAAGACACAACACTGCACTTTCTGTTGACAATCCACGCCGAAACCCGAATTGGTTTTCATGAACATTTACAGTTTTATTTATTTGTGTATTAAGCAGACGGTCAAACACTTTTGATATTTTGATATTATAGTAGCTAGAGAGATGGGCCTATTGGCTGCCGAGCGACAAAATGTAAGTTTGTACGCACAATATTGAGAGATTTACCATGTTATTTTAAGACCATGGACTTCTTATAGGTTTTCCTGTAATCTATGAGTAAAGAGCCACACTATGTATTTTTTTCAAAATTTTTGGTCCAGTAGTTTCGGAGATAAGGGGGGGGGAATGGTCAATTTTCATTGAATTTATTAAATATCTTTAAAAGTATTTATTTTAAAATTATATAAAAAATATATTTAAGATCCTCGCAACAAGCCCTTTCATTTGATATGTCACACGGTACTGTTAGAAAAACTTTTTTTTTAATTTTCTTGTTTGCGTCCCAAAAGTGACCCCTATATTCAAAATTAATTAATTTACGTTACTTATTCGTGTTTGGGTCACAGAAATACATATGTGTACCAAATTTCAACTTAATCGGTCCATTAGATTCGGAGTAAATTGGCTGTGACAGACGGACAGACAGACAGACAGACAGACAGACAGACAGACCGACAGACAGACAGACAGACAGACACACGAGTGATCCTATAAGGGTTCCGTTTTTCCTTTTGAGGTACGGAACCCTAAAAACGCTACAAAGTGAAAAATAACTTTAATTTCGGAAGTCGGTGTCTTTGAATTTTCTTTTTTACCTACCGACTTCCGAAATTTAAGTTATTTTTCACTTGATAGCTTTTGCGGAAGACGTTTGAAAAAAAATACATACAGACGAATATAATGTAGAACCATCTCCTTTTTTGAAGTCGGTTAAAAAGGACAGAATGAAGATGATGATGAAATGCGGCAAACATTATGTCGATTTACAATATTTAAGTTCAGTATTAATTGGTCATTCTATCAATCTTTTCTTTTATATTATGCGGAAACTTAATTAAACGTTTTTTAATTCGTTGTAAGAACACAATACCGTTTATGAATTCTATTTTAAGATGGTTTATTTTTAAACTCGTTGAAAAAAATGTAAAACACGTTAACACTAACCTTGTATTACAAGGTGTAATCATAAATTTTTCTCGAGACATTTAGAACAGTTTACAATTTATCAGACCGCTACAGAAATGAGAAGGGAACACGTAGGTACATCATGACATAACCAAAAGGATTTGACTGAGAGCCAACTTGTCTAACAAAAGGGGAATTATTCGGCTAAAATTAGACTTTTGTATGTTCTGTGGGCACTGGCAGTTGTTACATATTCAGAACATTGAGCATTGTCTGACAATTTGTCTAGGATTGCTGCACTGTTACTTATGCCTTACATTACAAGTATAACTGACGACACAGCCGTGATGTATATTTTATAGGATACTGCCAATTGCTGGTTTAGGAAGACTTGGACAAAGTATTGTCACTAGCAGAACTCTCCAAGCAGAGATCTGGCCAGTCTAAATTTTACTGATATTTAGGCACATCTGCTTTGTCTACAATTTGGAATAGAAGACGTTATTACTAAAAAAGCAAATTATAAAAAATAAACAAAAACCCGACTGCAAAAACACATAACTGAAAACAAAAAAACAAGGATTAAACTTTGTTTTTTGTAAGATATCGCAGGCACAAACAATAAAGTTACACCATATTTAAGGTTTATTGGTTTGTCCCCCCCGCCTGCGATATCTTACATAAAACAAAGTTTAATGCTTTTTTTTCTCTTATCAGCTTTTTTTTTAATGATTTGCTTTATTTCAAGCTTTTTTGTTTTATTAATTTACATGTTTGGAATTGACTCATTACTTAGCTTTTTATAGAAAATAAATAAAAAATATACTTACACAATAAATATAAAAAAAACGAACGACACCTCATAAGTTAAAATCCATCAAGCCGTTTAGGCTACAGACCGTGCCAAAGAAATAAACATACATAAGTACTGTCAAAAACCATTACCCTCCTTCTGGGGTAGTCGGGTGAAAAAGGGGTAGTACTGAAATTAAACAGAACAATCCACAGATGAAGATGGTTGCTGAATTTAATCGCAATGATGTCGGTATTGAACTGTAAAAGGCTTCAGGAAAAGTATTTTCTTCACCCATATTGACGACAAATGTGAAAAGCGACCCATTAGGGGCCAAAGAATTCTCTAAAGAGGGACATTTCAACTATATTCGGTAGCCTAGTATGGTTTACTATACGAAACGAATATAACAATGTAAAAACATGAATGTGATACCTAAAGGTACTTATATAATAAACAGCTGATTGACAGTACAAATAGTGCGGACAAAGGAAACTAAACATGCGTTGTTGTTATGACAATGCAATGCGGTGTATTTTTAGGGTTCCGTTGCCAAAGGGCAAAAAACCGAACCCTTATAGATTCGTCATGTCTGTCTGTCCGTCCGTAGGTCAGCCACTTTTTTCCGAAACTATAAGAGCTATGCTGTTGAAACTTGGTAAGTAGATGTATTCTGTGAACCGCATTAAGATTTACACACAAAAATAGAAAAAAAAAAACAAATAATTTTGGGGTTCCCCATACTTAGAACTGAAACTCAAAAATTTTTTTTTCATCGATCCCATACCTGTGGGGTATCTATGGATAGGTCTTTTAAAATGATATTGAGGTTTCTAATATCATTTTTTTCTAAACTGAATAACTTCTAAAATATGAGAATGATAAAACTAAAAAAAAATATGATTACCATGTAAACTTCCACTGAAAATTGGTTTGAACGAGATCTAGCAAGTAGTTTTTTTTTTAATACGTCATAAATCGTAAACCGCAATTTACCTTTCATTCAATGTTACTTGCTGCTACGGAACCCTTCATGGGCGAGTCCAACTCGCACTTGGCCGCTTTTTGTATTCTAGTTTGAAGACTGCTACAATTAATTGAATATAGTTGTGCCATCACCGTATTATATTTTACATCACTGGTGTAATATCTGAAGCTTTTTCTGAGCGTATCGATGTCAATCTACATTATTGTGCGTCAGCCTGAAACTAAGATACGACTATCGTATTGTCAGTAAGGTTCATAAGTACACAGGTAGAGTTTCCAGGCCCAGAAATAGAAAAGTCGGACACAGATTCACATTTAGCCGGACATTTTGCCCTGAAAGCCTGATACACAGGTTTGTAAATGAAAAAAAAAAAAAAACAGTGGCACTCCGGGAGTGCCAACAGAACTGAAAACTTGATCAATTTTATTGTGAAGGAAATACTTTTAATGAGGTGTCGGTAACGGTAACGGTGTCGCGAGTTCAATTGTTTCTTCCCATCTCAAAAATGCCCAACGTGCATAAAGAAGATTCCATTAAAAAAAAAAAAAATGTATACTTTTATTTGTATTTTTAAATGTCTTTTACAAATCTCGGGACCCTGGGGTCCCGGGCCTTTGGAAAGCGTACGAGGGGCCGAAGCCAACTCGCAGAGGCCCCTTAGACATTTTTAAGTGTTGAGGTGGTGTGGAGGTGTTTTTAACCGACGATTATCCCTGTTCGCAACAACCCCCGGTTGGTGTAGGACTATTGCAGAATATGGAAACAAAGATATTGGACTATGGGTTTGGGTGGCTAAAGTGGACTGGTTACCTGGAACTATGGAAGGACTATGGCCCCTGCCTGATCAATGTTTATATGTACACGGATAAAATGGCAGGGGGTGACTTGCACACTCAATAATGGGTTCCCGAAAACGGTCGCTAGCACAAAGTGTCGTAGCGACAAGGGGGCAACATGTCCTGAGGTGCTTGTGAGGAGTGGAGAGGTATTCCACGGCTATCAGGACAATCCCGGAAGTACGGTCAAGATCCCTACCAGCATCTTACTGGAATACTTCCTTCCTCCGAGCACGTTTGCTCTAGCGAATCTCCACTCAAGCCGGCCAATAAAGGCAAGAATGAGGTGGGAGCTTTGTCCCTCGTCAATGTTCACTCCAGCCGGCCAATAAAGGCAAGCCAGAGGTGAGGAACAAGACTTCTCTCGGAGATAGGGTCCGTGGGGTCGCTACTGCCCAACAGCTCGCCACATGCTGCCCTTGCGGGTTTTTGTATCTCTCTTGGTCTGGCTCCTCATCCCAGACCCGTTCCGGCAAAGTAAACTCTACCAGCACAGGCCTAAGTTCGGAGCGCGCAAGCCCCACCACGACGTCAACGTAGAGATACGGCGGTGGGGCATATTTATTATTGTTATTCATTTGAGACTTACTCTACTCTTATGAATCACATTTTGTGCTTACTAAAGTAATTTGTATTTTCTTTACATTGAAAGTAATTAAAACAATCAATAATCGGGGATTTTTTTGCGTGGCAGGGTTGACCAAAAGCCTTACAAAAGCTGGAAAGGTTGGACTTGTGTATATTTGACCGGACACGATTGTAAAAAGCCGGACATGTCCGGCTTTAGGCAAACACCTGGCAACCCAAAAGACATAATTTAAGTGTTCCATCGTCTACGGAACTATAGTTGGACATGGTAACTGCTAAAAGGATCAGATTCCAGCAGACCATGACCTTGGATATCATCACATACCATGACTATCGGTATGTACTTTCTAGTTAGCGCGATTTGATATCGTTTGTTCCACAATGAGCAAAATGTTTTCTGACTTACATAATAATTATGATTTTACTGATAAGTATTGTTATGTGGGCTCGATGAAATAACTTATTTACATTAGTAGATAACCAGTTCCTTAATTTCGTAAACATTATGCCTAATTTGTTTCATTTTGACAGTTCAACAACATTCATTTCGTTATTTACGTTGTTGAGCAGATTTTTTTTTCCTACTTATGAAGCAATGGATTAGCAATCTGTTTCAAATCGAAACAGATTGTGATTGTGTTGTATTAAGCAATTAGTCGAAATTATTGTGAAAAATTGGTTCGTTTAAATCGCATACTTACCTATAATATTTAAGAGTGGCAGAATTTACAATAGCAGATAACCTCTTGACATGATTTTGTACATATTAAAGGAAAAGATAATTGGTAAACTGGTTATGTACCTTCTTATGTCAATGTTTGATTATTTTTAGCTTTTTTAAAACATACTACAGCAATCTATCAGATATAGGATAATTACAAAAAACCGGCCAAGTGCGTGTCGGACCACGCACAATGAAGCGTTCCGTAGTTGGAATGTTTTATCCCAAGAACAAAGTAAAAATTTATTTTCAATATTTTATTTTACAACTTTGTCGCCGTGATTAAACGTATACTCATGCCAAATTACAGCTTTCTACGCAGATTTCGATAGACAGACGGACATGGCGAAACTATAAGAACGGAACCCTAAAAACGTAATTGAGGACTAAACAGTCAACAAAGATTTTTTCAGATGGCACGAACTGACGAGAAAAACAACGTCAAATGTCGTTCAAATTGAGAACAAAAGCACAATTTCTAAACACCCACGACCAAACGACAAAACCTAGACTCAACAACACCACAAAAAAAAGCAAGCAATCAAATGTGCGAGGGTGCGGTGCATAGTATCGGCTATATAGCTGCTACATAGCCGCTATAAGAGTCTATAGTGCATACAGTCCGAGTTCAACAATCGCACGCGGCAAATTGCCGTCGCCCCAGATCGCCCGTCTCGTGACGCAAGTGCCCTCCCCCCCCCACTGGCTATGCACTCAATACAGTAGTTTCAGTTTGTGCAAAAAGGTGTAAAGTTTAATTAGTAGGTGGAGGTATGGTGTGTTTCAAAACTATCTGATGAAAATGTTAACAAATGGATCACAAAACGAACACACGGCTACACATCAAGTTTATGCTGATCTCGCATTGTATAGGATTTCCGTACAATACGAGGTCAGCTTATACTGGAAATGTATAGCTTGATGTATAGCCGTGTGTACCTGTGGATGCCAATTTGTAGTGCCACTAACGAGTACAAATGGAATACTTTGGTTTGATTAATTGAATACTTAAACCCGAAATTCTAATTTTAAATCATCCTTATGATGTTTTTCCTTTGACAATATTGAAGTTAATTTTATAACCTCAATTATCTTCGATGACTTTCAATTAACATTGAATAATGTTAGGTATATAAACAATAATTGTTGAAAAAAGTGGTGAGGTTTAAAGTGGAAACCTTCTAAATACAGATGAATATATTACTAATTACATGTAGCGGGTAATTGCATAAGAATTTAACCTGAACAAGGTTTGTTTACACTTTGATCAAATACTTTTGAAACAGACTAACATAACATCACGCCTTATTTCCCCAAAGGGTTGGGCACACCCACATTTCGCAAGTTATGTTTAAGTGCCATGTAATAGGGGGCGAGCCTGTTGCCATCAACCTGGCACAAATCCAGACTTCGAGCTGCTACTGAGAAATTTCAGAAAAAAAAACCCAATATCACTGCCCGACCCGGGAATCATGCTCAGCAGTAGCGCTTGCGACCACTAGACTAACGAGGATAATACTTAAACAGAATATGAATAGAATATGTACCTAATTCATCCCTGAGTGCCAAATACTAGTAGGTACTACATCGCGCTCTTTCTTAGGCGCGCTCTGGAAAGCTCAGGTTAAGTCAGGTTTAATATTTTAGACGCGGTCGGTAACTTCTTAAGACAACGTCCGCATTTAAAAGCACTTAAATGTTATACTGTACTTATTTTAAAAGGAGTTTTAATTGGGGTTTAAGTTGACACTTAATTTAAAGACACTTGTGCCTGTTTCCAACAGCTTCCGTCTTAAATACTATAGCCTCGGACTTCACAGTCGTCAAGTCAATGAAAACAGGCATTGGACATTTAAATTTTTATTTTGAAGGTTTAAAGGTATAATTTTAGGCTGTACAGGCTAGTTACGAGCTCATTGGCAATCTTTCAGGGGGTGAAAGTGTTCATACTTACAGATATCAACTTTTGAATTTCGGTACATATTTTGGCATAGAACATCTTTCAATAAATCAATCAACTCAGCCTTTCAAAGCACTGTACTCAACAGCGTTAATAATAACCGCTATGGCTGCATATAAAATATGCCTCTTCAAAGTTGCGCCATACGATTGCCTCACTCAACTTGTCTCATGTATTTAAAGGTCTTTCTAAGTCCTAGATTTCTAAGATTTTCCTACACTATCACAACCGGCCGGATCTCCCTACCAAGTTGTGGGTGCGGGCTAGTGCTGCTGTACCTACCCAGAGAAATGGCTAAATTCTTTGAGATTTATTTTATTTATTCCCCTTGACTGTCACGAGCTCTCCTGGAGATCGATAACAATTAAAATTCTATTATGTCTCATTAATGACAGTTGAGCTCTTATTATTGTTTCTTATGGTACTCGGCCGGATCTCCCTACTAAGTCGGGTGTGTGGGCTAGTGCTGTATTCAGAAAATTTACTAAACTCGTTTGAGATTTAGTTTATTTATCTTTATTATTGTTTTTCTTATGGTACTCAGCCGGATCTCCCTACCAAGTCGTGGTTGTGGGCTAGTGCTGTAGCCAGAAAATTTACTAAACTCGTTTGAGATTTAGTTTATTTATCTTTATTATTGTTTTTCTTATGGTACTCAGCCGGATCTCCCTACCAAGTCGTGGTTGTGGGCTAGTGCTGTAGCCAGAAAATTTACTAAACTCGTTTGAGATTTAGTTTATTTATCTTTATTATTGTTTTTCTTATGGTACTCAGCCGGATCTCCCTACCAAGTCGTGGTTGTGGGCTAGTGCTGTAGCCAGAAAATTTACTAAACTCGTTTGAGATTTAGTTTATTTATCTTTATTATTGTTTTTCTTATGGTACTCAGCCGGATCTCCCTACCAAGTCGTGGTTGTGGGCTAGTGCTGTAGCCAGAAAATTTACTAAACTCGTTTGAGATTTAGTTTATTTATCTTTATTATTGTTTCTTATGGTACACTAGTTTTCTCATGCTGTTCAAATGTTTCTAAAGCAAATCGTCCACCGCCAACAAAATTTAGTTAGTTTGCATAATTGAGCCAGTTTTTCATGTATGTATGAAAAATTGGCTCAAATATGCAAACTAAGTTTAGCTGGCGGTGGACGATTCGCTTAAGGGTTTTTGTGACTGATCTAGATATTTAACTAAGTAAGTATATCTCTTTTAATTTGTTTATTTTCCTAAGGTTTCTAAAGATGCATGCATGGTTTTGTCTTCGCATATCTTAAACACAGAAAATACTTGAATCAGGAAGCGTTTAATACGTTATTCTTCTTAATCTCTGGAAATTAACTGCACTTTAAATTCCATAAGATTTCCGAATAAATTCCGAGAGATATCAAGAATTAAATCAGCGTTGCACATTCTGTTCCAAACTGTTTAATTTGGTTAATTAACTTGCTAATCTAAAACTACTCTCCAGTGACCATAGCTTGAGCTAATGACCAGCTTGGACCATGTCAATTAATAACCAACCATATCGCAAATGTTTAAAGTGTTAAATTGTTTGTAGCTGCGCGTGCGCTGACCGCGTTGGAACTGGCCGAGTGGCGGTGAAAGGAGAATTTCCTCTTCTTGACGCACTGACTGACCAATATGCATGTGAAATGTGTGATTTGACATACTATATGAGATAAACAATATTATTGAAGCACGTGTAACCCAAGGAATAACGTTTTATTTACAGACCGAAAATGCTGATTAGATTATTTTTTTAAGAAATAAAATAGTTTTACAAAACAAGAACGCGTGATGCCTTGTTGTCTTTCAGTAAGCCTATTGAAAGAACGATACCATAATTTTTTCAAATAAACTAATTACAAATTTTAGTCTCATTTCCAAGAAGTAGTACAATAGCATTCATTTCCTTTAATGATCTATCAATTTAAATTAATACTACATTCTGAGGTAAATTGCATTCTCAAAATAATAATTAATGCATTGCGGAAACATCGTATATTTATTATTATAATATAATTTAATATTATTTGGAGCCCAATGACGAATAATTCTCGAAACTCATTAGATTGACCAAAACATGTCGCTATCAAGAAATAACAAACATGTAGTAACCACAAGATATTTAACATTAATAACATGTACTAAATAAATTTACGCAGTCTGAAATTTATTTTAAAATAGTAAATATATTGGGTTTTCCCTTTTGTGAGGTATTAAATTATAATATTTATATGTTAGTCAGTTCAGCGGGTATTGAGTTCCTAGGAAATACAGTCATCAACTGCTTATGGTTAAAATGGGGTCGCCTACCCTAGCCTGACTATATGGACTCTGGACCTAGATTAGTATTTCCCCATCCCTTGGTAGTTCCCAGATCAACTAATAAGCCGAATTTGATACATGTATTCATGTGGTTAAATAAAATCATTATTTAGTGTTGGAATTATTAAGGTAAACAAACATAACTTCTCGGTACTGTCAGATTATTTGATCTCCTGTACATATAATTTTTTTGACGTGATAACGTCTTATAAATCGATGAACGCCGGCTGCACGCACGAAAAAGTGTCACGTTCCGTCTGAGCCGAGCGTGCAAGCGAGAGCGCGGAACAAGCGATAGAGAGGCACGAGCGTTCGGCCTGTGAAAATTATCGTCCGTAAATCGACTTTACAGACAACCAATTTTTTTATTTTTTGAGTATTTAATGTGTATAATCAATATTCTCTACCGCACAAAATTATTCCAGTCCACTCTTCAACCCAGAGTTGTCAAGTCAAGATTACAAATCAATTAATTAAATCAGGAAATGGCAAATCAGTTCCTCACATAAACGATCCTCTATGTACGCCGTATAGCAACGAAGAATAACATGTCTATAGTACAAGTACTATGTCGTACAGACAAGCTGACCTGTGTGAATGCAAATATTGCCATACATCAACGTTAATAAAGACATTACCAACAAATCAATTAATCTAATTTATTGTTTCTAAGAGCCGTTTACTTTGCGGTTTATAAACGTGTGTTGAGCGGGAAATCGTGATTAACTTATAAAATTACTTTTAAGTACAAGATTGTCACAATTGATTCTAAAGAAAGGGTTCGTTTTTAATTCCAAGTTTGGCGTTATTCATATCTTTAATGATAAAGATTAACGTAGATTTTCAGGGTGATTTTTTCCATATATTGGCAAGTCATTGGATGCATAATAATGATTTGATCACGACTTTGAAAATAATGGACAAATTGTTCTCAGTCATGTCCTCAAAAAATTTAACAACAGAACTAAAACAAGCCCAGCACTAGACAACAATACGAGGTCGAATCGTAAAACAAGAGTGACACGTGCAAATGAAGATCGATTGTGAACACTATAAACTTTCAAGATGATCGAAATACAAAGGTCAGAGAAAACTCTCCAAAATGGAAAATTCTTGAAAGAACAGGAATTTGGGCGGAAATAAAAATTATTTATTAGTAAGTGGGTTTTTTTTGGCATATACACATTCTGGAAGAAAAGAAGATTGTGTCACTTTGCTTCAGGAACGTTCGAAGAAATCTTACGGAAGAATGATAATAATCTATAAACAGGAATTTGAAAAGGTTTCCATTTTGAGGTGTTAAAGGAAAGGGCTATATGAGGTGCTGGTAGTGATCGTAGAGGATTTCTGAGATACTCGTGAAGACTCTAATGAGGAAGTACATGGGATAAGGATATAATATAGAAATCTGCACGCTAACCTTGGTACAGTGCTGATCTTATATTAGTTGTTTCCTATATGCATGATTGGATTTTATTGATCCCAATGATAAGTCATGAAATAGGTGTATGTAGATGAACATCTAATGTTTAGGTACTTATTTCAGAAATGTGAGCATTCGGGTGAAATTCATAAGTACCAATTTATCGATACATACTCCTGTACCAGCCATTGTCTGTACAAGACTTTTACTATTGACGTGACCATGGATTGTTTCAGATTTCATTTTATCAACAGAGCCTGTTAAATACGGGGGCAAATTCTGTACTGTATTTGTTTCAAATCTTTCACTATCTACAATCGCAACTGTTTTTCGCTAACCAACAGTCCACGTGGTTAGGTACTAAGAAAATGAGCATGGTGGCTGCATTATGGAAGCTAATATGGATATAAAATGGGGTCTACTGACATTTAATTCAATAATCTACAATTTCAAATCCAATCTTTCACATAATATTGTTAATTTAAAACATATTTAATGTTCAAGTTACGGCGTTTGTTACCAAAGTTGACTTCGAATGTCTCATTTGCATTTAACTGCTCATAACAAGACTCTAAATTATTGTATTACATGAGCATGTAATAAATACTGAGTCAATACTAAACTTAAATATTCAACAAAGTGTTAATTTAGGTATCTTCAGCTTATGTTACACTTTGTAATAACATAAATTCATTTTAAGAAAAACATTGATGGCATCAAAGGATGGAGTTTGTCAAAATCTGGGTAAACTTCTAAAGGATACATAACATACGGCCTTTTTAAACTGGTAAAGAAGTTTGAGACATTCTAAATTCAAATTCATTTAATCAAGAATTTGAGGATTCGTTTAGTCTAGTCAGCCTGTATCCCAGTGCCATGCAGCAAGGGCTGATAAATCGATTCTCGATACCGAACCTAAAAAGAACAAACGGCTGAACGATTCCACGCGACATTTCAGCAACGCTCTAACCTTCATACCGCCTTTTACCTCCAATCTTTTAGAATCCAATCTAGATAAAACGAGGGCCAGGTTATTGGCACGCCAAGTTAATCGGACCTTCAGGAGGCGTCGCTCAGCAACTGGGATCAAATGGGAGGTCTATTACTTGAGGCGTAAGGGGAAATGCATGCAGGGTTACCATGAATAAGATATTGGAAAAATGTGATATGAGGAATAATTTTAGAGAAACGAATAACATTCCTGGATGAGACAAACTTTTTATACTAATTGACACCAATGGAAGCCAAGAAATGCACTCATTTTCTACCACATAAAATGAAGCAAAGCAAAAGAAATTCTGGTCGCTATATCGACCAGACTCTCGTGGTTTCAACCCGCAAAATCTATTGTTCTTTATATAGGACAAGTCCCTCCAGTGTTCTTTCACGTGGCACCACTACCTACAAGCCACAAGGCCCACGAGTGTTTGCTCGCCCCCGGCAACCTGTTGCCGGGTGCCGGGTGGCTAATGCCTGATAATGTCGCCCTTATTTTTAGAATCAGTAATTACTGCCTGTTTGTAAACATCGATCGTCCCATGTGCCCCGTTCGCCTTAATTAAAATAACGTTGGACTGTTTCATAACTGTTACTGAGTTAGAACAGTGTAGGATGTGAGGAAAATTTTTCTATTATTGTTTGGATTGGCGAAAATATTATTATTATTTTCAGTAAGGGAGATAATGTACGACCTTTTGTGTCCAATCTCATTTTAACATACTTTTGATCTCGGTTCTTCGTGAATTATTCATGGAACATCACGTCCTTTAAAAGGTTCAACTTAATACGGGACGAAGGGTCATTGCTAAGCACTTTTTTGATTACTTAATTATTCGATGGACTTATAAGTGGTAGTTGCCAAAATTGGTGGCGCCGTCTTTTTAAGAACATTGCCCAATTTAATAACTTGTCTTAAAGAGCGTTTACGACAGCATTAATTTTCGTTGACCTAGAATTTTCCGGATCGTCTTAGGTCCCGACTTTTATGAGCCCAGTTTACGGCTTATATCCTAAATACCGCAGTGTTTTGTAACCGGACTGAACCGGTAGCACATTGATTTTTCCGGTTCGATCCGGTTGAGAGCAGAACTTACTGTTACCGGAACTTTTTAGAGGCTAAAGCCGCATGTCGTTTAGTCCGTGTAGAGTTCGAACTTCGAACATGTTCTCTCACGTCGTCTCTAACACTTCGTATGAAAATTAGGCAATATTTGGAATGAAGTTTTCCTTTCCAGGGTACCATTCAATTTCTAGCATATATGTGCGGCTTAAAAGATTTCTATTTTTGAAATACGGTTCACACGTATGGTGTATATCGAGGGTTTGTAATTTGATTCTGTTGCAGTTCACTTGAAGTGGTATCGCTTACGCGTTTTCGCTCAAGCAGTGTCAGAATAGAGTATTGTTTGATTTCCACAAGCTGTAAGTCAGGCGAAGGAAATGGGTTTTCCAGCAAGAGGATAAGGATAATCGTGTGTGTTAAACTTTTTCTGAAAGTGTACCGTCTTCACTGTTTTACTGTAAGGATCTTCAGTGACCGTATTTCAAAGTTACCATTTTATAACTTTGTAAACATTGAAACGGGTATTTAAGTGGTGTCAATGAATCACGGTTAGATATCACTCGAAGGTTGTCTGCAAAAAAATTTAATGAGTGAGTAAAAATATTCTCACAAAATGTCAGTTTGGGAATTCCAGTACACCAAAAATGATTGAACATAAAAAACCAAAATATCAGTGCCGTTCAGTAATATTTGAAAAGGATGATGGATATCCTTAAAAAAAAAAGGATCTTAATGTAACAACATTCATTATATTAACAAGATTTATGTTTTGAGATTTATCATACAAACTAACTGCTGGCCGCGGCTTCACCCGCGTGTACCCTAATTCTTTTTCTAAAATGAAAGCGTAAGTTACTCCTCATAACATCAGCTATCTGCCAGACTGCCAGTAAAAGTCCCGTCAAAATCTGTCCAGCCGTTTCGGAAATTAGCCGGAACAAACAGACAGACATACAAAAATTGTTTTTTTGTTATAAGTAGATACCATATTTTCATATGTATTTAGTAAAAAGCTGTTATTTTGACATTACAAACAGGCATTTCAATTTTATTTATTTGTATAGATGTATACAGGGTGGCAGGGACATCGACGCGAAAACTGTTACCATGGATTCAGTACATGATTCTGAACACCCCTACGCACAGTGGAACGAATGTATGGGAGCGGTTGGACGTAGACATTTCCGAAAAAAAAGAGTAAAATTATGCCAAACTAATGATGCCATCTTATTCGATTACTTAATGCCTTCATAACTTGTGGTGATGAATTTCTTCATAACTCCCATATTTCGGGAGTAATTTGAGAAAATGTGAAATTTTACTATGAAAATGAGTGTATCGAGCTCTCTCCCTCCTGATTCCGGGCTTGTTTCAAGTAGCGGTCTCTAATATCATAATGCTAATACTAAGAGCTATATTTAATACTAAGACACATAGTGCGCCAAATGTGCACTTTCTGGGATAAAGAGTGATGTTTATTTTATAACACAATTTTTTTATTTTTTGTTTATTTTGTTGATTAAAACCGTTTTTCTAAAGGTTTACCTTATTACAATAACATTTCTGAGCAGCCAATTAGAGAAGATATAAGCTAATTAGGATATATAATTAGGGACTTAAGGTTTACATATAAAACTGATGCACTAATGATTACTGATAAGAACATTGCTATTATTTAATTACTAAATGGCTCTTAATACACTAATTTAGCATGCATCATTTACTAATTATCACAATAACTAATTACCTTGCAATATTTAACAAAGGATACCTGGGATACCTGGATTTTATATAAATAGGTCACTATTAGTAACTTTAAAATCAGTGTTGATTTACACCTCGTTGTATCCAAGCTAATCTCGCAATGTATTTTCCAAATTTTAATACAAATCTTGATATTCACGTTGCTTTATGCGCACGCGCACATAAAGATTTACGCGACTTTAACTATTTGTTCAGTGTTTTAAAAGATAACAGTTGTGTTCAGTTATGTGAAAGTGCTGAAACAAGTTTAAAAGACTGGTGTCGTCGATTTTGCTACCGCATTTATGCAAAATGGACACAGTCTGGAAGAAGCACAGATAAGTTTCGGAAGAAACATGAGATTTGGCTACAGGCTGCAATTCAATGGCCGGAATTACAGAATGAAAATATGGAACCTTCTACAGAAAATATAAGTGACGTCATCGAGCCCATAATTTCTCCTGCTAAATCTGATGCTTCAACTTGTACACATCCTAGTCCTCGTAAATCTTTTGAGGACCTTAGTAACCGGCAAAAAAGAAGACGCACTGAAGATAGTCTTTCATGCAGCAGTAGCAGCGCTGAAATTATGTTTTCGGCCGAAAGGGCGCTTCAAAAGGCAGGACAAAGCGATACAGCTTATGTTATGAAATACTTGACGGAGAATCCAGAAGAGGCCTCAAAAATCAAAGCCTTCATTGAAGGTAAATCAATTCAGGTACGGGAAATATCCCCTTTGAAGGCATTGGCTCTTTATGTATCGATGAACTTATCGAAATGGCGCTATAACACTCTTCGGGATTTCAACACTCAAGAAGGAGCTCTTCAATACCCGAGTTACTACATGTTGGTTAAAGAAAAAATTAAGTGCTATCCGGCCAAAGAAGATTTCACAGTTACAGAGAGCTCTGCAAAAATCAAATTACAAGCCTTGATGGATTTAACCTCAAGAAGACTTATTAGGTCGTTAGAAACCCCTGTTGATCCCAATCAACAGCTCGTATTGACCAGCAAATGGGGTTTTGACGGATCATCTAGCCAAAGCATTTATCATCAAAGGACGAGTGAAGATGAGCAAATCGATCTTGCTAGTAATTTTATGATTAGTCTTGTACCACTGCGGCTCGTCTCAAAAGGTGTAACAATTTGGGAAAACGAGCGACCATCTTCCACTTCATTTTGCCGGCCAATATTGTTTAAGTTTATAAAGGAAACCAAAGAAAATGTGCAGAGAGAGATGGCTGAAATCGAAGCAGAGATTGAAGCCTTAACTCCATCCACCATCACTGATGGAATTAGTGTCAAACACCAACTGCTGTTGACAATGATTGATGGTAAAATTCATTCCATTATATCCAATACAGCAGCTTCAGTGTGTGACATATGCAAGGCTTGTCCTAAAGAAATGAATAATTTAGAGTTAATCAAAGATAAACACGCAAACGAGGACATGTATAAATATAGCTTAAGCACCCTTCACGCTTGGATTCGCTCAATGGAATGCTTATTACACATTTCCTACAAATTAGACATAAAATCATGGCAAGTAAGGGGTGATATAGCAAAAAGGCAAGTTGATGACAGGAAGAAAAGAGTTCAAGAGGCTGTAAGAAGAGAAACGGGCTTACTTCTCGATGTTGTGAAACAAGGCAGTGGGTCCACCAACAATGGCAACTCGGCAAGGAGATTTTTTGAAAACTACACTAAATCTGCTGAACTGACCGGAATAGATGCTATGCTTTTAAGAAAAATCTGTGTGATCTTGCAGTGTATTTCATCAGGAGAGAAGATCAACGTAACTAAATTCCGAGAGTTCTGCTTTGATACTGCTAAGCTTTACGTGGAGTTATACCCATGGTATTATATGCCTTCTTCACTTCATAAAATTTTAATGCATGGGCCAGACATAGTTCAGAACATGTCAATTGTGCCCATTGGTTTTCTATCCGAAGAGGCATCTGAGGCTAGAAATAAAGATTTTAGAAAATATAGAGAGGGGCATTCTCGAAAGCATAGCAGTATCTCATGCAATGAAGATATTATGCACAATCTTTTACTGTCTTCTGATCCACTTGTTACAAGTATCCGTCCAAAAGGAAATAAGTTTGTAAAAAAATCTTCTTTTAAGGAATTTTATGAGCTTACGGATTCTGAGAAAAGTGATATCGAATTTGTTAACATAAATGATTTAGCGGACATCGATTCTGAATTTGAATTAATTGATGATGATGATGATGACGAAGATAATTAAATGATGTTATTGTTTTAAAATGTGTAACTTAGTAAATTAGAGCTTACATCTTAATTATTTATTGTACTTTTAATGAAACTAGGTAATTTATTATCAACTTACTTAAAAGTCATACTCTCATCAGTTCTTGTGAATATTTTTGTTAATATATATTTCTGTATATATATAATATATTTATAGACCTCTTAATAAGTCTGTCTGCGGTTTAAAGTAAATACAAATGGGGAAAAAACGTTTTTTTTTTAAAATTTTCATTTCCTTTTATCCCAGAAAGTGCACATTTGGCGCACTATGTGTCTTAGTATTAAATATAGCTCTTAGTATTAGCATTATGATATTAGAGACCGCTACTTGAAACAAGCCCGGAATCAGGAGGGAGAGAGCTCGATACACTCATTAACCGACTTCCAAAAAGGAGGAGGTTATATGTTCGACGCGTATGTTTGTTTTTTTTTTTTTTTTTTTTTTTTTTTATGTATGTCCACCGATTTCTCCCTCATTTGTGGACCGATTTTGAAAATTCTTTTTTTGTTTGAAAGGGTAGGCTCCCAAATTGGTCCCATATAAATTTTATTAACTTTGCTTGGGTAGTTTTTGAGTTAGCTACAAAATACGTATTTTTTTTCCCACTTAGTATGTAGATGATATGATAAGTTCTTGACACTGGTAGCAGGTAGTGGTATTCGAATGTGTGTGGGGTAGGTACCACAACTAAAAAGTGAAAAATAAAAACTTTTTACAAAAAAAAACAACCGTCTTCCAAAAAAAAACACTACAAAGTGAAAAATAACTTTAATTTCGGAAGTCGGTGGCAAAAAACGAAAACACAAAACCCAAGACACCGACTTCCGAAATTAAAGTTATTTTTCACTTTGTAGTGTTTTTTTTTGGAAGACGGTTGTTTTTTTTTGTAAAAAGTTCAGGAGGGAGAGAGCTCGATACACTCATTTTCATAGTAAAATTTCACATTTTCTCAAATTACTCCCGAAATATGGGAGTTATGAAGAAATTCATCACCACAAGTTATGAAGGCATTAAGTAATCGAATAAGATGGCATCATTAGTTTGGCATAATTTTACTCTTTTTTTTCGGAAATGTCTACGTCCAACCGCTCCCATACATTCGTTCCACTGTGCTACGTCGAAATTTTTCGTCGATTTTTTTTATCAACTGCTCCGTACTTTTTGACCGCGTAGGTTTTTCTATAAAACAGCAGATTTTTTTAATAACCTACGAAAAGACACAAGTTTTCCTTTGTGTGACAAAATTGTATAAGCAAAAGCAGAGTATGAAAGTGAAGCTCAGAATACTAATCATAATGACAATACAGTAGTAGTACTAACTATGATTCGTACTACGTATACTATCGACAATAGATAATCAACTTCGCTAAATAAAATTGCGTGTAGCATTAGCAATTGTGCGTAAGTAATTACGAGTTAACATTGTTATTCAGTCATTACTTGCGCGTTAACCTGATCATGGACTTGCATAATCTAGGCTACTGCAACTGTACTTTGTTTTTCATTACCGGTTCAATCACAATCTGAATCATTTTGAAGGATATCGCTTATCCATTGCTTCATATGTTTGCAAAAGTTGTCGTGTGTTACGCAATTGCTGGTCCTTGGGGTCGGCAATGATTTCTCTTCGATTCTCCCCTGTCACCTTATCATTCTGACAACCAGCCTTAACAAGAGGCATCGTATTATCCAGTAAATGGGTTGTGGAGGTCAGATAGGCAGTTCATCATCATCATTTCAGCCGAAAGACGTCCACTGCTGGACATAGGCCTCCCCCAAGCACCGCCACTTCGACCGATTCTGTGCTTTCCGCATCCAGCGGATTCCTGCGGCCTTCACAAGGTTATCCTGCAAGCGGTCCTCAGAACCCACAGAACCATGCCCAGGTCCAACCCAGAAAAGCGCAAAAACATCCCCTCTGGGGTAGGACATAAAACATCCTTTGCAAGGCACCAACACTACGTTATAGGTACACATTTATACAAACAACTACACCGTAAACTTAACTTACTGGACTCTAACAGATACGCGCTAAAACACAAGATCACACAGTGGCTACTTCAACAGGACTACATCACAACTGAAAATCTACTGACATACATCTCTTAAACTCAAATATACCTAACATTTCCCCTACCACCACATCATACTATACACATACACTACACTCAACACCACACAATCATCTACCCAAATATACGCAACCGATTCATACCTTCATACCTTGTATTTTTATTATTATTATTTTTTTTTTTTTTTTGGTATATTATTGTTTTTATTTTTATTCTTTTCATTAATGCACGTTTTTAAGTACCACATCGTCACTGGTTTAACTTGTTGTTGTCTTTTAATAAATATAATAACTTAGTCCACATAATGGCTGAACCCTATCTCTTAAGATACAGGCCTGACCTAGTTTAAGGGATAGAGTTGAAATTTACTGTACTGCTACGCTAAAGTTGTATTGAATAGCGTCAACTGAATGTATGCAGTGCAATGTGATTTTGTTTTATGCAATAAATTCTTTTATTATTATTATTATTATCTTGTGGGAGGCCTTCCAACGCTACGTCTTCCGGTACGTGGTCGCCACTCCAGAACCTTTCGACCCCATCGGCCATCCGTTCTGCGAGCAATGTGCCCTGCCCAGATAGGCAGTTGCTCCATGTAAAATACTGGTATTCTGCTGCATCCGGTTTGACTGGAAGCCGGCCCCATAGTTGGGAAAACGCCAGGCAGATGAGGACCTTATCATTCCCTCCATTTTCTTTCATTGTCATCTCTCACACAATCTTTCCTACGTTTCTTAGGTCTCTCTCTATCCCCCCACCATCAATATTTGACGTGCTTAGACGTTCAATAGCTTCATTAGCCTAGTGACCGTAAGCAGTTCTCTGGATTGCTACTGCTACTGTTTTTGTCTTTTCTTTTATATTTATTTAATTACTTGGAAGGCTTCGTGCATGATGATAGCCAAGGGGCTGTTCATGCTTTTCTATCTTATCGACGATCAGTAAAGTCAAATCATCGCTCAAACATCCCATGGTCACTATCAATAGGATAGCTTCGGAGGAAACATAAAAAAAGACGTAAACGATGCTGAAACCTGTGAAGTCAACAATATCGATACAAAAATAACACTAACCAGCAAAGCAGTAGTGCTGGCCATGCAACATTCGATTCGATTCGATTCAGACGCGCTTGTTTATTTAATCGATTGCGACGACATATCAAGAGAGTGCGTTGAACCTAATGACGTTCGGCGGGCCGCGATCGCCTCTCACCACGTCATGCGAATTCCCCGCTCTTATAATAATTAATACTATTTTTAACAACAAGCTCGCTTAACCTGCATTAATAAGCGTTTAACGAGGCGTCGTCGATAGCCCGAAAAGAAACTTGCCTTGGCTTGTTTATTACTTTAATGGGAGATTCGATTCCATTTTCCCCAAATTCCACATTGAATTAATTACGATCTACGTCATCGTTGTGATCAGGAGATCAAAGATTAATAAGCTGTTTCCGATTTTAAATTAGTATACAATCGTTATTTTTATCGCGCGACTCTAGTAAAACAATTTTCATGAAATTTTCATAGAAATTGTTCTACTAGAGGCACGTCACGCCTGTCTGCGGGACCCTATACGTATTAACAATATTTTAAGTTTTAACAGCCTGTAAAAATGGTTTATAACTGCATTTTTATAATAAAAATGCTAGAAGGACATAAGGATAATAATTAAAAGCACTCGACACACGACTGACAACATAACTGTAATCTTATCAATGAAATGCAAACTCACAATGATCAAGTTATAATAATCCAATAACTAATAGATAATTGTTGTCCCTTTGAAAGTACATTTTGTCAATAATTCAATCAATATGCATTTTCTTAACTATTCTGGGGTCGGCTTCGAGTCTAACCGGATGCAGCTGAATACCAGTATTTTACATGAAGCGACTGCCGAACTTCCACAATCCAGTTACTGGGGTAACACGATTGACGATACCCCTTGGTAAGACTGGTTGTCAGACTTTCGGGCTTCTGGCTACCCGTAACGACTGTCAAAGATCTACGAATGACAGCCGGTACCAAATTTTGTTGAATAGGTAGTTGTCCTTGGGAAAATAATTGTCACTGAAAAGTTAATTTAGCTGCTTTTGAGGAGAGAAGGGAATGAAGCATCAAACGCTGAAATAATAACTGAAATAATGATGAAGCAGCAGGAGGATTGTATTTCAGGGACTCTAATTGTTTTATTTTGAAATATAAACGAATTTTATATAAATAAGACTCGAAGAAGTATTTTTCAGCAAATGACTGGTTGGTCCACAAAATACATGGCGATTATGGTTTTTCCTGTGACTAAACTATAATTTTCAGTTCATAATTTGTTTTGTCCAAGTTCCGAAACTTCGGGCGTTCTTAAAATACTAAAATAAATCTTAAAACCGGGTCTTTAGAGTTAAATTCGTATTAACCCCGTTCCGCTACCGTGTTTTGCTATAATAACAATTGTTTTTTTGCATTCTAAAAATATTCGACTCTCGAATCTCGCGGGATTACAGAGCTATGGTGTGCCATCGAAACACAGAAAAACATTCAAAAACAGCGCATATTTGCTTTACGATAAAGGTTATAAGATTTTTTGAGGTATTTGTTTTAAATTCGTAACGAGTTTTCGTTTGTTGACGAGCCAAGATTAGAAGCAACGTGGTAGTACGAAAATAGCGTAGCGGCATTAATTTGCATTTAAAAATAAAAGTAAACACGTTTTTGAGATTACATTAATGTTGATTTTGGCCATACTATTCTCGCCTTATGTGTTTCTAGTTACCGACTGTGTAGAATCGGTTTTTCGGTGTCATATTTTTGTTGCATGTTGTGGTTTTTCCGTATTCAGCTGTATCCGGTTAGACTGGAAGCCGACCCCAACATAGTTTGGATAGGCTAGGCAGATTATGATATCGTGGTTTTTCTGATAGACATGGGCTTTACTTACATCTTATCGGATCGTCCGAAGTGACTGTTATGATTGCAAAAAATCAATTGCGACTAAATTAAACAAGATGTTTGGACACATAGGGCTATCACTAGAAGACTCGCATTATTATATATTATCCTGCATCTTTTTAATTTTAATCCATATACAATCTTTTTATTTTTTAATAAAATCTTTCTTTTTGTTTTATATAAAGCAAAGTTCAGTATACATAAGCGCGTGTTAGTTGGCACTTCGTGAATGAAACTCGTGAAGCGTCAGCGCCTCAACAGGACGTAATAACATTGTTGAAAAGTTGCCATTGCATAAAATATGTGAAAATTGTTGGGCTATCACACCATTACTTCGTCATGTGGTAACGGATTGCAGTAGCCCTTTCCCTTGGTACACTCTGTTAATTTTTACGCACTAATAATCAATCAAGAAACCTGAAACGGATAGCAGCGAGACCTCAGACGAAGACATTGGAAACAGTAAAGAGCAGATGCACCAGTGAAGCTAGAACTGAACCTTTACCAACCTGGCCGCGATGTCGTAAAAAGATACGCATTCATAGATCATTATAACCCGTCTCTCCACTATTCCATTGCTTACTCTAGGATGCATATCCGGTACGGCTCGCAAATCCTTCCATATCCTAAGGGCACGTCTTCCCTACCAACACCGCGCCCCCCGGTCAACTCCTTGATACGCAATGGCCTCTTTAGCCCCATGAAGCATGCGGCTCCAGGGCTTAGTGCAAATCTTTTATCGAGTCTGGTTAAACTACGCTGATGTCGTTGCATTTTTCATTCATTCATACTAATAAGCAATTTATTTTTAGTTTAGCATCTTAATAAGTCAAAGTTGAGTCGATTCTAGTCTCGTATCTGTATCTTCAAGTACTTAAAACGTTTAAAGTTTATCATTTTACTCTCATTAATTAATAAATATTAATTGATCTATTCTGCAAAAATCTCATCGTGAAGTGTAGTGAGCAAGCTTTCATCATTTACTAACATCAGATGGAATAACAGCTCATTTCAGGTAGGTCTTCAGGATAGACAAGAAAACCGATAGGGAAATCGTGGCCCCGGCAACAGGGCAACCGAAGGAACACGGGTGGGTTTTAGTCAGTAAGAGTCTGACACGCCCTCCCGCTCCGACCAGAGCGGGAGAAGTTATTTGATAATTTCCCACCCAAAAAAAAAGACAAGGCAACAAAAAGCGCGGATCATAAGAATAGAATTTTAAAAGCTTTAGGACCAAAAAAAATGTTATTCATGAAGCTCGATGTTTTGTTAAAGTGAATGTTTGATGTTAAAAATATTCAAATGAACTGGGGGCCTACCACAAGCCCATAAAGCAGTATTATTTTAATATTACTTCAGTGTGGGAAAGAGATGAAGCTCTACAGGACGTATAGCTCCATCTCTTTCTCCCACAGAAGTAATATTAAAATAATACTGCTTTTGAGCTGGTGGTAGGCCCCCAGGTATGAAATTAAGTTTTAAACCCTTAGACTGATGATAACAAATCATTACTTGGGATTCTGCCATCTATTATCTGAATATAAGATTGCATGCCAATGAATTTTATTATAGTTTGAAACTAGTGTAGACTGGTTTTTACACAAATAAAAGCGGATTTTTTCTTGATATTTAGCACCTAACGAATATATTAAAATGTAGATCGAGTCTATATTGATATGGTAATTTTGCGGTTAGTCACGTGCAAGTAGATTTGTAACCAATACGTCATCGGTAACTCCAAAAATCCAGGAAAGATTTCATTAAAAAAATTGTCAAACTAATTAATATCCTCTTTTACATTTTGATGAATAATTTTAATAGGGTCTTTTACACTTTGTACCTACTTTATAAAATAAATAGTGTTTATCAAAATTTCAATTGCTGAAATAATTTTGTTAATATTTTTGTTATTAAAAACCTGTTCCTCTCTTCTCCTTTGCTGTGCCACAAAAACATTCATCATATCTTTGTAAAACCTACCACCTAATTTTAAATAATACAATAACACAAGCAAAACAATATTTTGTGGTCTTCCGAGCCAAATACTGGCTTCTCACCTAGGAAAATCACCCCATAAGCTAAAATGATATTTCCTAGATCCAAATACTCAGTTTGCCATGAACTCACTATAATTTCTAATAAAAAGAATTCTTAGCAGAACTACTAATAACCGTCACACTCATACATTAATTAACAAGAACTTACACAATAAACGCTAAACCATGAAAGCAATAATTAATTCAAGGTTGGCTGGCACACTTGCTTGATTTCAACGAATCGAAGGGTTGGTCAATGTGCACTGCATCTGTGACGCACACGCCACCAACCCTCGCTCACCTTCGCTTCTCGAGGAAAACCCACTACAGCACACTACGATTATAAACCTTAATGTAAATAAACCATGGTGTAATTTACAATGATACTGTGTCGTTAATGAATTCTTGCGGTTAATTATGTGAACGATATAGTAATGGTAACTCGATGACTGTGTAAGCTTTTTGTAGTCTCGAGATTGTTCTTAATTATTGTTTTAAGCAGTTTTGACTTAGTATTAGATGTTGAATATGAATTCCAATGAGGCTACAAAAAAAGAGTTTAATTTAAGATAAAATTCTTTAGTTTAACTTTGAACGTAAACAACAGTGTTTACGTTCAAAGTTAAACTAAAGAATTGATTTATGATAATCTGTTCTAGACTAGAACTAAGTAGTGATTTAACAAACCAAGACAAGACAATGAAATGCTAAGACAGTTTATATTCATAAAATCATCATCAATGTTGAATTAACTAAGAAAACCGACGTAGGAAAAAGTGAAACCTACTCCACAAAAATTCAGGGCGATTAATTTTAATAATAAATAATTCATCACATTACATAAACGTTACCAGTTAAGTATAAAACAGATAAAATAAATTTGTAGTAGCAAATAAAAACCCGCCACGGGTTGATATGACGTAGGTACGCATGATAAATAAATTCAATGTATAATCAATAACGTTTAAAGATGACACATTATTTACGCACAAAACGAATTAATATTCATTAGTTAAGTTATCTGGTTGAATGGGCGGGAAAGAACCGGAGCCTCCTTAAATGGTCAGCAAAGAGAAACTGGCGATGGTAGAGGGCTAGTCATATTTAGCAAAGAAGCAGCGGTTACTAGAGCAGACAAAACATCGAGTGGAGACCGCGAATAATTAAATGTTGCGTGGGTTGGACGCAGTTACAAGAACAGACGAATAAAACGAAGTTTGGTTGAAGACCGTGAATCATCCGATGTGGCATGAGACGCTCTAAACTAGATGAAGAACGCGAAAGAGACTAACTAGATGACAAAGGTAAGCAAGTGTAGGAAAGGATTATGCTAAGCAGAGGATAGACTGATTTAATTGAGAAGTAACACTATGTTACATACAGCTGTGCCGATGTATATGAATGTACATTTTTGCCGCATGTAAAACAAACTGTAGGCCTAAATAGGCACAGAACTAGTGCCTCGAGGTACAGCACAGGCCACGAAGGAGACTGCGGGACAAACTGGACAGATTCCTCCAAAACTAGAAACAGGATGCACGGGCTCGCAAATGATAGAGGTAGTGGAGGGAGGCCTATGCCCAAGAGAGGGATAGCGCAGGCTAACAAAAAAACATATGTAACAAAAATGTATCTCTTTGTAACACTTGCGTATACATTGCTGATTGGGCGCGTGGGATTGGCATTTAAAACACTTGTCTGGGTCAGTTATAAATTGATGTTACACGTTACACGCTTGACTTAATAAATTAATGTTACGCTGCCGTCAAACATGGACTTTGAAAGCGATGGGTCAACGAATCTAAGAGGTCGGGTTCTGCTAAACCATATCAATACTTGTTTAGAGATTTACTGCGTCAGAGCAGATTGAAGTCCGCATATTTAAAACAGGTTCATATATTAAAATCAATGTTGTGTAAAAATTTACCAGCGTGTGTAAAGAAAGCAAACGAATTAATATGTATTAATGTCCCAACTTCCAACTTTACCAGACTGGACTTCCATATTTTGTTTTCTGTCTAAGTGTCTACCCTATAAATTCTTTGCACTTCATGAGAGTGATATACTGTTGACATTGAACACAGACCTAAATCAACAAATCCAGCGTCTAACAAAGCCTTTGTTTTCCTGCACCATAATCCTAGATTTCTCAAACTTGTCAGATCTATTTCTTTGTACTCAAGTCCGCCTTCGCACAAGCGTAACAAGAGATTTCACGCATGTTGCATCTCTAGGAGTTTTCCTCGTACTATTTTTACTTTTGCAGTGCAACAGACAAAGATTCCACTGTAACACGATCTGATACAGATGACTGCAATACATGAGTCCTTGAGTACACTCCTTTACGTCACGGATGCTCTATTTATCTTAAATTTGGGGCAAGGTGGCTGACTGATCTGATGTTTTAATGGTATTTAACTTAGATAATTGTTCATTCATGACTGACATTTGTCATTACTGAATATATCTAATTTCGTCATCATCATCATCATCTACAGCCCGACTTCACTCCTCCTCTTTTCTCTTTTTCCTCTCTTTTCTTGTGCCAATCCTCATTTCTATACGTTCTTTCTAATATGAAAATCATCAATGAGAATGACTTTATAGGCACTATTACGAGCTTTGCAAATTTTCTTCAACTGAAGCTGATGAATGGAGAGGGAGAGGAAGACCAAAGTAAAGATAGATGAATCATGATACGAATGAAAAGGGAGTGAATTACCTCAAGTAACATAGGAAAAGTGAAGACAGAAAAATAAATGGCAAAGTCCAATTTTTGGGCAGTCAAGTTTAAGGCACTAATGTCAGTATCTAAGTTTGATTGACGTCAATAACGTAGCCGTCTTATTTATTTAAATGCCAACTGACCCCGACTCTAGATGCTTTTTGGCTTTTGCCATAATAATAGGGAAAGTGTATAAAATATAAACAGGTGTGTCCACATAAAATATCACGACAATGGCTTCCTTACACAGCTGTTTAAAAAAATTGGTCTAGCCAGATAAGCAGATAATAGCGATATTGCTATTGTTTCGGCCGTTAAATTCCCATACAATGTTTTATTGTCCATACATATAGAATACATCAGATATGACAGTAATGATACAAATACTAATGTTATTATTATGTCTAACAATTTTAAATTATAATTTATTGGGTAATGAGTGTCGTGCATAGAGGTGTTAAGATAAACAAAGAATGTGCATACATAAGACAGTAGGCACAATATACATGTTTTCTTACTTTATGTACATCTTGTAGCTAAGTCGTATGAGTCAACTCAGGGAAATGAGTTTTCTCAGTCTATGGCAGTACCTACCAATATAAGTAAATAGTCATTACTTAACTGTATAACATATTTCAGCCTTGGATTTACTTCGATGTTATAGGCTTCAAAGTCAGGCAGATTAAACAAAGAAACATGTTCAAAAAAAGTGAGAAAAGATACTTGATAGTTTGGGAGAAAGCTACAGAAAGAGATAAATTCCCAAAAAAATAGAAGACATCGTTTCTTTCATAACAAAATGCCCAAATAACTGTTTTTATTTGTATACTGTAAACACAATAATGCTCGTACAAATTATTAATAATAATTTCAGTCATCCTTATTGACAAGTTTAAAGTTCGTGTCAGTGAATTGTTTGCTATGGGTGGACCACAAATAGCGTTTAGCTATAAAATGACAACAGTGTTAACTTGCTCGATTTCCTGCGAGTGGAGCGCCAGTGACGACGGTGCGGCGGGCGGCGACTCGAGCGCATGATTACTATATTATATATTTTCCTCTACCCTAGTCTGAGCGTGGCCGTATAATGCTCGGTTCCTAAAATCCAATAAAGGAGAGTTTAATTTATTAATCTTAAATAACTTTATGAATTATGAAACTTGTATCTGGTCCTTGGAGACACTTTAGGAAGAAATTTTACAATTACTTCGATATTGGTTACAGGCACGAGTGTTCGAAAAGTTGGAGAAGAGGATATTTAGCAAAATACAATCTGCTTCGTTTAGGAAAGAAATGATTTCTGTTAGATATCATGCTTAAAAAAACTTTAAATTAATGCAGTTTTTACACTAGCATTAACCTACAAGTAACACAGACACAAAATGAGAAAGACACAAACGAAGACGTCGCCCAGAACATTGTTATTCTTCAATTACAAATTAAATACATTACAAGCAAAGAAGTTTCTAAACGAGATATGTCACGAAACAGGTAGATGAACCAAATAGGTAGAATTATCGTGACTGAGAATAGCAACGAAGGTCAATGGGGTGGGACATTGTTTTAATAGCAAGGCGACGACAACAAAAATAAAAAGATGCCCGTTTAATAGTGGTCATTTGGACACAAATTGGTTTGATCACGAAGGCGGGATGAGAAGTCAAGTCTTAAGGAGGTGGTACTTGTACATTACATGAAATACAAACATAACACCATGGATGTATTCCCTTAAGGGTTAGGCACGTACATTTCGTCAGTGCACAAAATTCCGGGCTGCTACTAAGCTACTTGCTTATAAATATGGTTGAAGAGAAGACGGAGATGTGTATTTGCATCTATCTACCAACGAGAAGGTTGAAGGTGTAGACATTATGGGGATTTAAAATGATCTAGGGGCTGCCGTCGAACGGATTCAATCAAGTCAATGATTCATTGATAGTTACTGACGTTGAAAGAAGAACACAGAGGATGGCGATGATTCACGACATGGAATACCCAAAAAGTAATATCCCAATTTGTCAATGCGTCAAATCCTTTTTGCGCATCGCAACGCAAAACTCTCATTAATCCAGCTTTTTATACGCAGACCTCAGGAAATTCAATATTGTAGCTCGAAAACGCTAATTTAGCGTATAAACCCAAGTTCCTCGCTTATCGTGGGGCCATACGTAAATAGTCCCACTGACCACAGATCAGATCCATGATTCATGGTTACCTTGCTATGCGATTTACACGTGGAATTACAAAAAAACGTACGTTATTAAGGCAATTTTACAATGCACATAATGTTAATACGGCTACTGACGCGATACTGATTCTTGCGAAATTAGTAATAATATGTTATCCTTCGTATGACGTCATTAGTATCAAGGCTACGCTGGTTTAGTGTTTACGAGCAGTCTCTTATACGTCGAAATCTATATGGACCTAATGATATAACTAAAATAGAAACGTGTTTAAAAACATGGCAGCCGCATGGTAGACATTAGTATAAAGACTAAATATGAGTGTAGCTTACGTCGTTTTATTAGAAGTTATTTATCTGTAGGCTGTTGACATATTTCTGCGAAGTGCGTTCAAAAGAACAGAAAATGCCTTACTATACTCTTTCTGCGTGTAGGAATTCGCAGTTCCATTAGTTTGTAACTGGAGTTTTGGGAGTGATTAAAATGGAAATGGTTTAAAAAACTATACCTACGTAGTACGTACGACCATATTTGATCACAAAAATGTGCAATGATTAAAACGAATCACAGTAACTGAAAATAACATCCCAGACAGTTGCAAGAAACCTTGTATAAAACTATGTATTTATATCTAGCATGTTTACATTCAGATAACAAGTAATGAACTTGTCAACTCCGCGTAGATGCAATGTCTTCTTTATAAACAGTATCATATTATAATGATCATTATGTACATAATTGTTTATGATCGCAGATTTTAGCAACGGTATAGAGGAATCACAGTTAACTGTCCTTTGCTATACTTTAGAAACGACCAATGAAGCCTCGAAAAAAATACTAAACAAATAACATTTCCATTATTTCTGCGCCACAAATACGAAAGTACCGTTGGAAAATACATTTTTTTTATCGTTACCCAGAATGTTAACAACCATCTAATTAGCTTACGAGGAAAATATTTTGAAAATGTACTAAATCACAAACATAATACGGGTACCAGAGTCGTAACTCAGCCAGACCCGCAAGAAATTGAGGACATTGTTGAATCCATATGATAATAGTACTCACAACAATTCCGTTGAAGCAAAAGCAGAAATACACAATATACTGCGTATCAGTCCAACAAGTGTCCGATTGAAAGAAGTCACAGTAAGAACAAATGTTCTGGAAGAAATCCACACACATCAATACACAAGAAACAAACGCCACATCGAAGCTGTCGCATCGGTGGCGAAACGTAAACTGAACACAACCTAGGAATGAGGTAAACACCATTATATAAATTTAATTGAAGATAATTGCGCGAAAACCGCAGCTGCGTGACGTAGGGGATGCCATTATCAAGCATTATACGACGCTTTTCCTAGAAGCTAGCGGTGGGCACGGCTCTGCTTGCCATTCATCTAAATTACGATAATGTAAAGTAATACCGGCCTGGGGAACAACTTAATCTTACCAAACAGACGGACTACCAGTGCTTTGGAAAGCGTTTAGTTGAGAAATTGAAACAAATATATTATTTTGATTATTTTAAAAGTTTTCGAAACTGTCAACGGGACTTTCAAATTTTAGATCATTCCAGAAAGATTCCGTGAAACTACAGGTGCAAAAACTTGTTAATCCAGAATCAAGCGTGCCTCAATTAAGGCAGTTAAGATTAACATATATTAATCGGCTAAATCAAAGAGCTGTTTACAAGCATTGTACGTGTACAAGCAAAAGTGCTTCTTAATTTATTCTTATTTCTTGCTTATTCTCAGTATGCACGCGATGTCGGTGTTCTCGGCTATAATCCAGTACAGTGATTAAGTCAAATGCCGGCTGACGTATCAGGGAAATACGCAACTTTGTGTTTTAAACTTCTAAAATTGTTGACTATTAGTCATACATCCAAAATGGACGCAAGATGAATTATTTAATTATCACCCTGAGATTTAATCATCGCAGCGGAAAACGAAAGACGCTTTTATTCATTTAGCTCACTTCCAGGCTTCCTATGGTAGATAATTCTCAACCATGCGTAGTATTGAATCCAGTTCACCTGTTTACAATCAATTCTCCATTTGCTAACTTCATATAGTTTACAAAATGACTACAGAACGCGTTGCTGACAAAAAAGGCTTACAACAACATTTGAATAGCACCATGATCAGGAAATGGTTAATATCAACTAACGATCTAAAGACATCAGCTTTAGCACGCATTGTATGCAGAAGCGTACAAAAAGTTGGTACAACATCATCTACTTGTTTACTACACAAAGTCAGACTATGACTAACAAGTCTACTACCGGACAGATTGTAGATTGTGATTGGTTTTTTCTACCTGGTTTTTTAACAAATCTAAAGAGACCAAAAAATGCTCCTGCTGGAAATAGTTTACTTTACCTCAATTTCTGTTTCGAACTCACCAAGAGTCGACTTTGCATGAAAATATTTTAAGATACGCAGCATATTTAGCCAAGATGGATGAAACTCATGTAACTACATGAGTGATGAATATAAATGTGAGGGAGAGGGCGAGGAAGACAAAAGAAGCTGGATGAATTGTGTGAGGGATGATATGAAAGAAAAAAGAGTGAATGATAGAGGCTGATAGGCGAATAAAACAAAACATGGGAGAAGGGCAGGAATATGAACGACACAGCGTATTTTAGCAAGACGTTCTGGGTATACAGAATGACGATTATGACATCTTGTTTACTACTGTAATACGTTGAATATAACTTATCTATTACAATTAGTGTGCGTGCTAACGACGCGATGTTATGTAACAGCGCGAGCTCGTGCGGCCAGCTGCGGTTACAACCACGTTGGATCAACGTGGAGGATAAAAATATAGAATAAGGAAACTGCAATTAAGGAGGTTGATAACCTCGAGAAAATTGTGTGAAAAAAACTAATTTACTAAGTATGTATTTAATTAGACCTCTTAGCGTTTTTTGAGATGATCCAGTTATACCAACAGCATACTCAGTTTTAGGAGGGAATCGTTCATAATGGAATGTTCTCTTTGCATAAGCATGCAGCTGCTTATTTTTTTCTTCAATATTACCATTTTGTTAATAAATTGCTATGGGTAATTTATTCTAGCGATAGGTTTATTGCTTTTGTCTAAGGCACTAACCAAATTCTATTCTTCGTCTATCTATTTTTCTCGGACGATGGCATGATTTACATTTACATCTTCAGCAAATAATCGAATGATTGATTCTATTTTGAGACTAGATTTTTTTCTGATTTCTCATATTAGGATAATTTAACATGTGTATAAGTGTAGATAATATATGGAACACGATTTATATTTTGCACAATCCATAGCGCTGCGCTGGTACGCCTTAGCAAAGGTTTAACAATAATTATTTGAATATAAGTAACTACAAGTGCTTCCATCAAGTAGAGATGATTTATGGCTCTATCTCTACTTATATAAATATGTCATTAAAAATGGTTCCTTCGGAATCTCAAACATTTGTTTGGTATGATACCGCGGCACTTCTGATTGCTTCTATTCCAAAATCTGTCTCAATTTTGATTACGTGTCCTCAAACAATTAATCAAACTTTACTAAAATTTTCCATCTGTGGACACTGGCCTGCAAGTAGGACATGCTACATACTAATACTTACATCCTATCCCTATCTATTCATGTCGACGATAACCTTATGTCTTGTACTCGCATCATCTCGGTTTGCATATGAATGGAGCTCTTAAATTGTATTGTTCTCTTCATTTCTTGATCTAGTTAGTACTCTGTGGAGTAGGAACTTGTATTAAATATTGAACAGTTCATGGTAAAAGCAACTGACATCAGTTGCTCATCAATTTGAGGTCAATTAGTCAAAACAGATACTAAAAATATGGCAGAATTCTATATATATTATATACGTTTTGAAAGAGTAATTTGCTTCGTTTTATGTGGTTCTGATGAAGCAAAATACAATATCGAAACATTTTTTTTGATCCAACTAGAGTTTCTTCTCTAATTAGTCACGTTCGATCAGCTTCCAGTTTCACTAGATACAACTGATAATTGAACGTACAGTGGTTATATAATTTATTCGGTTTTAACCGCTAAGCATAATTTGTATTGACATCTAACATGTAAAATAAGTCCATTAGTCAGATCTAATTAGACCAACAAAGAGAATAACGAACAATTAATAGTGAAACTCATTAATCAGTTCATAGTCCACTTAAAAGCGGACGTTTGAAGCCGACCATTGTCTAAACATTTGATTGAATTGATATTTTATCAATATACTGCTTATAAACAAACCAATCGACAGATTTCTGATTAACTTTGGTAAAACACAGAAGAACGATATTGGTACGATTCTTTTGTGCACAAGTTAAACTTAAGTTAGGCTTTTTCCATCTTTTTCTCTCTAATAAAACAAGAAAGGGACGGACATATATTGGAAATGTCAATTTTAGTTGACCTATAACTTCCCTACTAAAACATAGACTAAAACACGACGAAGTTCAAAGCATAAACTAATTGGACATCTCTGACTTACTTCTTATTTGTCATCATCTTTTCCTTTTCAAGAGATGTCAATTCTCTCATTTTAGTTTAGTTTGTGAACAAGGGAAGCAGCACCATTATCAACCTTCGTTTAGTTTTCTACATAGTAACTAGTTGTCTGGAGTTTTAACTTTTTAAGTTCACACATAACCTTAGGACATGTGACCTTATTGGTGATGTCCTTCAGAAAGGTTAGGTGCGTAGTCCTCTCAACCGGCGTGCATGACCAGTGACCACCATAGAAACAAATGACAGATTGTGAATCTGTCATTTTATCTATTCTTCCGTCGACAAAACCAGTTTCGATGTATGAACGTAAACGAAGCGTAAGGAGTATATAAGGATCGTAGTAGGTGGCGTTCCGTAGTTTCTACCTGCCCATGGGAAGAACGCACAACACAAGGCAGGCACTACATAACCTTTTTGTCGTATTGACCATAACAGTCTAATCTGTTTAATGATAGTAGGTAAAGTTACTTCAAACTATTTCTTTTTGGTCCTTCGAGCCGGTCTTGCTTGCGTCAATGGGATTGTGGGGTTTCCAACTTTTGAATTTTTTATGTTGTGAATATTATTTTTAGATGTACCTTAACTTGTTTGTATCAAAATACACCATTATTATTATTTTTACCTGTACAATAACTTGTTTGTATCCTATAAATACATCTTTATTATTACGAACAAGTGTACCTACTCAAGGGCTTATCAAATCGTGACCCAGTATTTGTCTGATATGAGGAGATTAATTTATTGCTTATAGGCTTTTTTATTATTAATACACAATCCGAAGATTATTCTCAAGTCAACGATTTTTTGAAATATCGTTTTTTTTTTCTTACGGCACCTACGCACCGACCATGTCTACTATTGTCTACGTTAATATACAGCCAAGATTGAAGACTTAGAAATACATGGTAAATTTTAAAGTACATACAAATTTGTACGCACTTATATTCTACTTACAAAACTTAGATGAGCTGAATAGTTTTAAACGTCCATTACCTGAAACGAAAAACAAATTTATTATTAACAGTCTTGTTATAGTTATGATGTTGGGTGATGGCCAGAATCTCACGTATCTTAAATATCCATAGAGCTATCAAATGCGAGCTGTTTCCGACCTTGGTCTGGTCGACTCAATTCGAATTATGAATGTGATAACGATGACGGTTGCATGACGTCAGACTGATGAATACGATTAGGATTACTTTGATGGATGTAATAATGAGCAGTCACTTTCTATGACATGTTCTTCCGTGATCATTAAATAATACTACATGATAGGAAAAGTGTATTACTTCTACAAGTCTCTTTACATTTTCTACTTTGACTAGATTTTCTGTTTTCGCAACACCTATATTCAAATCTCCTTATAAGCTCAACAAATAAAACCCTTTTTATTTGAACAAAATCCTTTGACCTTGGATTCCAGAGAAAGAAAAACTGAAAAGGGTTTCACGGAATTTCTTTATCCATTTTCTTATTTTATGAAAACATTAGATACGCAAATAATGTTCCGACCTCGTCGTACGTAGTACTAGCTAACCTTCAAGGGATCCTAACAGATAAATGATGACAACCAGTGCCTCCACGTGTAGCTGTGATGCAACTAATACAACGCAGATGCGCTTGCGACTGTAAACATTGTAGGGCTGACGAGAAGTAAAGGTGTGCGAAATAATGACGTCAAAGAAAAGATGGAATGAAGATATGAATGAAAAGAGAGTGAATGGTAATGCAACAGCTGGCACGGAATATACAAGGATAACATTTGCAACGACCCCAAGTATCATAGGACCGGACAAACAAAAGAAGAATGAAAATAACGAGGGGTTTGATGAACGGAATAGGTATAATGGAGCAAGTCCGTTTGAAGTAACCTGTGAAGTCCTGGGTCGTCTAGCAACGGTTGTCTTGGATCTGTCGGAGCTAATAAAATATTTGGAGGAAAAATAAACAAATCTTGTATTCGGGCGAATGTAAACCTTTTCAGATATGTTCCTTTACTCTAACTGGATGGAATAAGTAAGACTTAGACAACTTTTGTGGTACATTAAAATAATTAAACGAAAATATTGAAATTAATACATTCAACAAGAGGTTATTTTTCGTAATTTCGATTACAATTATTGTTTATTTTACAGCCTCGTATTCTCTAGATCTAGATCACCAAAATAATAAAATATCAGCAATAATAATTTACTATTTCACCAGCCATTGCCAACCCTGTTTTTCAGTAGCAAGTTTATACACTCACTCGTAGGTCGTATGATATTGTTTGAATTGTTACAATGATTGTTTTGTTACATTTGTGAATGGCTGGTATAATCGGGATCTTATTTACACAAGTTAGAGACAAAGGCAGTGTATCAATTTGGTGGGTATTTATTTTTCAGTTTGGTCGAGAGGAGCGGCGTTGGAGTAGATCGGGATCAGTAGGGAGGAGAAGATCAAAAAAATTGTAGATGGACTGGACTGCAGTCCATATGCATTTACCGATGAAATTGATAGATAGGGGATGAATAGTCTGATAACTTCTAAAATAGATGTATAGAAGAAGATATAATATGCTGCACTGAACAGTGACCACAAATAAATTGGACATGATGATGAATTTAGTTAATATTATAGTGCAGTGTTTATATATAATATTATTTCAACATAAAATTTTAGTGTGTTTTTTAGGAAACCGCTTGGAAATCTGCAATCTGGGAATATTAGTTAGTAGTGTTGATTCTTGGCAAGATTAATATAATAAATTAGACTTCTGTCGTTTAGTATAATCTCGGTGCCATAAGTCATAGAACTGCTTCCTTTTCCGGGTAAATAGACTTCATTAGTGTTGTCAACAATAGTAGTACATTCTTGATAACTTAAACATCATTACGAGTATTTTAATGTGCTTCCGTTAACACATTATTTAATGAACAATGGAGAGCAAATAATCCACTTTCATAAGAAGATGAAAACTATTTCAAACAGCGCGTCTCCTTTTTAAGGACATTTCTCGCGGACTGGTTAACATTTTACGTGACCAGAGGGCTGGCTCGTTCTTTGGCCAAAGGATTAGCACCGCCACTGCCATTCAACATGGCAATGCTGCCAGTCTTCTAGGCATGCTACCGGGTGGTAGCGATGTCGACGAGTACTTCGACGTCTAAGTGTTCTATTGTTTGTTTTTGTATTTATTTGTATAGTTGTTAGGTATTTCTAAAACAATGTATTAGTTTGTACAACACGATGCGTATACGCATTGCCACTTCAACGACAACAAGATATTATACACGAGAAGCCATGCAAATTATATTTACTAGCCCTGTAGAGTTCACGAGGGGCGTTACAGTAAAATTTTGAAATATTCGATTTGTAAATAATAAATACCAAGTCCGTATATTTGGAATAGCAATGACTAGCGGTATGCATTTATACTTACATATTTCCTTATCAATCCTAACCTTGATTTCTGTTGACAAATAAGGATGTATTGCATAATGATCTAGCACTGAGTTTGTTTAGTTCATAGATTTACATTGAATTATAGCCCCATGATAATATAGCATGTAAGAAGCTGCGGGGTCAAACATATCTACTATCATAGCATAGACTTCTTCATTATCGTCTTCCTCATCAGCAGTCTTGTTTGGTTTGGCTAATACTGCACCTTGGTATTTTATATTATATTGCTTTATTGCTCACCTCCTATTTCTTAATTTACTTCTATACCTTATTGATTTTTTGTGAAGATTTGTAATTGGCACAGGACTATTTATATTTCAAGTAGGTGATTTTATTTTTCTTTAAGCAATAAATGAATCACAATTATATCAAATTATAAATGCTTGAAATGATGAAATTAAATGAAAAGTAACTTTACACAATCTAGTAGATTTATTAAGAAATCACGTCATTAAAGCTGTGGTGAACAAATATGGAACTCCTAGATATTCCGCGCTCCCCCCCGACCCTTGCTCGAAAACGAGGTGCCAACAGTTGTTGCAGCTGAGCACGTAGCTTTAAATTCCCCGATTAATAATCATGATTAAAACTTTGATCCAGCCCGTTCCATCTTTGATGTCCTCCCTCCGGTAAACGCCCTAAGCCGAGGCTCGTACCCCACAGGGGGTGCCCTTAGCGAGCGTTCACCTCGTTTATAAGTTTAGTTTATAAGTACTTGGCTGGAGGTTTCGAGTGTAGCAGCTTAAGGCACCCACAGGTTTGCTCGGCTAAATAGTCATGGCCTCAGAGGCCAGCTATGAGATGCCATACAGAAAAAAAAAAAAAATCCGCACAGTGTCTTCATCATCTTCCTGCCCTTGTCCCATGTTACTTGGGGTCGGCGCAACACGTTTTCTTTTTCCACTCTCCCCTGTCAACCGTCCCACTATCATTCACTTCCTTCTCTTTCATATCATTCCTCACACAATCCTTCCATCTTTTCTTTGGTCTTGCTCTCCCGCTCCATCCATCAACATTTATATTCGTCTCTCTTTTAGTCACATGCGTTTCTTCTCTCCTCATCACATGCCCATACCAGGCCAAACGATTTCCTTTCAACTTTTCAGTCACTGGCGCCACTTTTAAACTTCCCCTTAACTCATTTCTTACTTTTTCCATTTTCGTCACTCCACACATCCATCTCAACATTCTCATCTCCGCTACATGCAATCTTTTTAGGGTTCCGTAGTAAACAAGGAACCCTTATAGTTTCGACATGTCCGTCTGTTGTCTGTCTGTCTGTCCGCGGTCTAGCTCCAAGACTGTTAGTACTAGAAAGTTATAATTTGGTATGGGTATACATATTAATCATGCCGACAAAGTGGTAAAATAAAATTATGAAAAACATTTTTTTTTAGGGTACCTCCCCTACACGTAAAATGGGGATGTTTTTTTTTTTTTTTCTATTGCTTGGTGTGGGGTATCGTTGGAAAGGTCTTTCAAAAACATTGTGAGTGTGTTAAAACCATTTTTGAATTCAGAGATCCGTTTGCGAAATATTAAGGTTTAAACTGCAAATTTTTGTTAGAGTCAAGCCCTGCCAGCTAAATGGTTGGTTTTAGCTATGTGAAAAAAATCACGGCAGTAGCTTATATAACGAATTTAAAAGGAAAACTATCACAGCTGTACTCAGCTGTGATAGTTTTCCTTTTAAATTCGTTCGGCTTTACAAGTTAACGAGTAATAATCGACCAACTTAGATTTGCGGTTGTAAAAACATGTTCTCCCATACATTCTGTATGAAAGATTTTTTTTTCAACTACAAAATTAAGTTTGTTCTTGGGATAAATTCATCCCAACTACGGAACCCTACATTGTGCGTGGTCCGACATGCACTTGGCCGGTTTTTCATACGTCTTTTTCACGGCCCAGCATTCCGATCCATACAATACGACAGACCTTATCACGGACTTGTAGATTTTCCCCTTTAACTTGAGGGGCATCCGTGGGTCGTAAGTTACAGTTATAATATAGGACTACCTTTATCCTACCTATTCAAAGACGTAGTGGAAGTGTCCCAGAAAATTACTGAACATCAACATTTTATCCTAAAGGATCAAAGGACCATCTTCGTTACCAAACACCTTGCTTTATCTTCTAAGAAAGAGATGAGAAGTTTAATGTTTGACAGTGAAAATGTGAAAATAACGCTGAACAGTGGAATGTTAGCTGATGAATTAAATTAAAATTAAAGTAAATAAAACGTTTAAGTAATTCTACACTAAGAAAAGAGTAAACTTTAGCTATCAAAAATAACCAAACAAAGACAAGCAGATAACAACGATGATGCAAGCTGTAATCGATCCCAGAAGAACGTAGAAAATAAATACCTACCTATATTAACTGAAAGGTTAAAAAATAGGCGCGGACAAGGCTATATTCGGACATATTTTTCGTTATTTACCAGCTCCTTTGTAACTACTACCTATATCTAAATTGGTCCTTTTTCTTTGGGTGGGAAATTATCAAATAACTTCTCCCGCTCTAGGCGGGGCGGGAGGGCGTATCAGAATCTTACTGACTAAAACCCACCCGTGTAACGTGTTCCTTCAGTTGTCTGTATGTTGCCAGGAGCCATGGTATCCCTTTCGGACTTTCCCGCGATCCCGGCAGGCATCGGCCCTAGCAGACCCCGTCAGTTCTGCTGACATCTCTTTGAGGCGTGCGTGGAACATAACGCACCGTCAACCCGGGCCTGGTCTTTATCGAACGGCGAGCTACCCATTGTTCACCGTCGTAAATTGTAAGCTCGCACCTACGGTGGCCGGGAATCGGCCCGCGATTCCTGACGCTCAGGGCGACTCCTGCGCCGGTTTGGGGCGTAAGGGAACGAAATTTGCCTCTTCCTTACGCGTTCCGCCTCCTCCTTCGCGAGCCTTACTGCTCCGTAGGAGGTGACGGCCTCCAATGCCCTCTCGCTCCGTACCATGGCCTGGATCAGGGCCGGACGCGAGAGATCACCGCCGCCGATCGCCTCCACGAGGACACGGCGGTTCTCCGCCCAAGCCTGGCAGACCTCCGCCGTGTCCTCCAGGCGATCCACACAATGGTGACACCCGGGCGTTTACTCCCGCCTTATCCGGAACAGGAACCTCCCGAAGCAACCGTGTCCGGTGAGGACCAGCGTCAGGCGGAAGGTGAGGACGCCGTGGCGCCTCTCTAGCCACTCCTCAAAGAGGAGACTTATCGCCATAATTGTGGCGTGCCCATCTAAATTGGTCCTAAGGACAACAAAATTATAAAATGCAACAGAAATTCCAAGAATGTATCACCGTATTATATCACAATGCAAACTCCACCAGCGTCTGAGTGATAAATGTCTGTGCAATCAAAACGTAGCCTTTTATCGGGCGTTCGGTCGTTATACTCCGAATGAAGTGTCAACCTGCGGATATTTTGAGCACACAACGCTGTATTTACAAGAGCATTTATATAATAACATTGGCGAAAGCGGACGCGGAGAAAAACAGTGTCAGGTGTTCGCGACTCCGAAGACTAAAGAGTCTGTTTTGAATTTAATTAAAGTATTTGGTTTTTGTTAAAGCAGAGGCGAGACTGGCAGTGGTTAAAGTAATAAAATAAGGCTAGGATATTAGTAAGATCGGTGCTTCGAGTTAATTAAGGCGACAATAACCGACTTTTAATGATTTCATACTGAAGATCACGTCTAAACGAGTAGTGTTAATAAAGATTTGAAAAAAAAATATGTTAACTTAAAAAATATACATATGTTTTTTAATCTGTGAATATTTTAGGATTATGTTTATATTACATACTGTAATTTAATCTGTAAAGTTATGTCTAACGCGAATAAAAAACTGAAAATCACGCTAAAAATAACCAGCATTTTTTGCTGAAACCCTTACCATTTTTAAGATAATTTAATTATTGATCTTTTAGTATACGTGTTTTATTAAAATACCTTTTGTTTAATGTACAATAAATTAATAATGCGTCTAATTTGGGACAGCGCTCCTTGATGGGAGAGTACTATTACTGGCTGGACGTACGACGCGTTGCGTGAGCTCAGCACAGAACACGCAAACTGACCACTCAAGGCCATTGGCATATATTCGCGTCTTAAACGCAAAGAATCGGCGCCTTAAATCTAACCTGTAGATCAATTTGTGGTTGGATTACCTTGGGATAAATATCAGATTATTAATAATGTAAAATTTTATTGATTAAACTTCATTTCTTGCGGTTACGCAGGCCTGTTTGTAGCCTTGTCGAATACTTACTTGTGTAATTTCCTACACTTTATTTAGTATTAATTTCTTCTAGAAACACTAGATTTTGGGAATTCAGAGATTCTCACTTCACTATGCAATAAAAACATCGGGTTTTTTTAATGATAGTTTCATTCTTTTTAGGATTCCGTACGTCCGAATGAAAAAACGAAACCCTTATAGGATTTCTCGTGTGTATAGGTCTGTCTGTCTGACCATCTGTCACAGCCAATTTGCTCCGAATCTAAAATAATTTTAAAATGAATGGTTTTATAGTTATTTAAGAAAATAGATGAAAATTGACCATTCCCCATATCTCTGAAACTATTGAGCCTAAAACGATAAAATAAAGAAACGCCGGGAATAGTTTATGGTTTTAAAATAACATGTAAATCTCTGAATATTGTGCGTACAAACTTACATTTGCAGTTGGAATGTATGGGAGAATATGTTTGTTTGTTTTCGGGATAAATTCATCCCAACTACGGAACCCTTCATTGTGCTAGTCCAACACGCACTTGGCCGGTTTTTTACGTTGATATTTCGCACTTTAAATAATCGACCGGTTCTCTTAACCCACATGGGGTTAAGAATACCGGTCGTTTGACGTCATACGCAAGTCCTTAGTTCTAAAAATAAGGTCGTGAAGCGATATTTAAAAGAAACGTTAATTAAATTAACATCAACCTTTTAATTTATTATTTACTAGCTGCGCCCAGCGGTTTCACCCGCATAAGTTTCGACCCCGTAGGAATATCGGGATAAAAAGTATCCTATGTCCTAATCCAGGTCATGGTCTACCCATGTGCCAAATTTCATTCAAATCTGTTCAGCCGTTTTAGCATGAAAGCGTAACAAACAAACAAACACAAAAAATCCAATGTTCATAAAAATAGTTTAGATTTACTAGACGAACAATAATAAAATTCTTTAAAGAAAAATATCTGATAAAACGCAATTGGTAGACAAACTTTTTGCCAATTTGCCTCAACAATCAATAAGATGATTATTTTAGGAGAGACAGAGACAGTTAAAATATTAAGCAGTTCCTTAGTGTGGACTGGACACACAAGGAACTGTTTAATATTTTGGTAATTAGAATAAATACCCAGATACCTGAACCCACAAGTATCCAGAAACGAGAAAACGTATCGTACAACCTACAATTTGGCATCTGGTGTGAAATTCGCGAGCAATTCACCCAGTTATATCTATTTCGGGTGGTGAATCCAAAATTATCGCACTTTAGAGTCAGCCATAAGCTAGGAACGTGGCGTGTCAGTCAAGGCCTGGAGATAAATTGTGATAAGATAAAGGTGCCAGCCGAGATCCGAGACCTCTTTGATAACAGTTTTATGCACAATTATAGTGGTCTAATATCTCTGTTGTCTCTTGTTATTTTTAACTAGCTGCGTTTTGGTATTTCCGTTTCTGTTTCCACTGTGTATTTTGTAATGATTTAGACAAGAACAGCTTTAAGGTTTTATTTTGTCACACTATCATTCCCAACTCAGGTTGTTACTTTTGGGCACGCCACTATTGCGGCGATAAGTCCCCTCTTTGAGGAGTGGCTAGAAAGACGCCACGGCGTCCTCACCTTCTGCCTGACGCAGGTCCTCACCAGACTTGGTTGTTTCGGGAGGTTCCTGTTCCGGATAAGGCGGGAGGAAACGCCCGGGTGTCACAATTGTGTGGAACGCCCGGAGGACACGGTGGAGCATACGGTGGAGGTCTGCCCGACTTGGGCGGAGCACCGCCGTGTCCTCGCGGAGGCGATCGGCGGCGGTGATCTCTCGCGTCCGGCCCTGGTCCAGGCCATGGTACGGAGCGAGAGGGCATGGGCGGCCTTCAACTCCTTCTGCGAAGCATTAATGCTCGCGAAGCAAGAGGCGGAACACGTGAGGAAGAGGCAAATTTCGCGCCCTTACGCATCAAACCGCCGCAGGAGACGCCCTGGGCGTCGGGAATTGCAGGCCGATTCTCGGCCACCGTAGGCGCGGGCTTGCGGACGGTGAACAATGGAAAGCTCGCCGTCCGATAAGGACCAGACCCGGGTCGACGGCGCGTTGTGTTCCACGCGCGCCTCAAAGAGATGTCAGCAGAACTGACAGGGTCCGCTAGGGCCGATGCCTGCGGCGGGCGCGGGAAAGTCCGAAAAGGATACCGTGGCCCCTGGCAACAGGCAACTGAACGAACACGTTACACGGGTGGGTTTTAGTCAGTAGGAGTTTGACACGCCCTCCCGCTCCGCCAAGTTATTTGATAAGTTCCCACCAAAAAAAAAAAAAACCTTACTTTTGCTGGCTTACGTCGTTTAGGGTCGATGTTTTCATTTTTCTAATATCTTGAAATATTTTCTTCAAAGTCGCCAAAATACAGAAAATTACTATTGATCTGGATCTTTAGGTAGACTGCGCTTGCATGCAGGCTTCTAGCCTGAACTGCGAATTTTATTCACGCGGTTTATATTGAGTGTACGCATTGCAACGAGCGCGAATTTTAAATCGCCAGTGCGTGATTACTGTGATTAGTGTTGTACAGAAATGCGATACAAATTTCGCGCGATTTTTAATGCAGTGCTGGCTAGGCCTTATTCTTATGTAACTTAAACTAGAATAAAGGCTTATTCAGCCCATTACTAACTAACACGCGTAACTGATTTCTCAGTATACTGTGGCAATTAAAATTAATAAAGCGTGGTAATTATAAAATCATTGCGTAATTTCGAAAAGACGAAATTTACGCCGTGAGCCGTTTTGATATGTCCATAGAGCAGTAGCTATAATTCCTACTTATATAATTATGTATAATCGTTATCTACATATTCGTACTTATGTGTGTTACGCAATTTTGCGTGTTGTTATTATTACATAAGGCTGGGGGTGTGTCCTTTCGGAATAGTAAAGTACTGTTATATAAAGAGAGTCTGGATTTGTGCCCGGTTGATAGCAGTAGGTTCGCCCCCTATTACACGGGACTTAAACATAACTGGCAAATGGGTGTAATATAAGGTACACTTCTGCCTAATCCTTCGGGGGAAAAAGGCGTGATGTTATGTTATAAAGGTTTCGAACTGTTGTTGGTATGTAAGTGCATGTGTCTCTCTTGAAACTGTCGAAAGTCAGCATGATAGGTTTACTTATACATAATTATATCCCTTTTTGCTGTGCCCTAGTGGGTCCATAATGATCTAAAATTCTAAATTATACCACCAAAGTACTACCACCTAAGTAGGACACATTATGGTAAAGCAATAAATATATTGAGTATTGATTTGTCGTGTAAGACTTGTTTCACACGTACCACAACCACAACACATGGTTGGGCGTTAATTTATATGAAAATTCACACGTAACCACAGCTTGCCCAGATTTTGTCGCTGCGATGTAGTGTGGTTGTGGTACGTGCGAATGGGCCTTAAGGCTCCGGAGCAAACAGGCGCGACGCGACAACAGTTAACTGACGTTCGCAAGGACGTAATAAAATCGCGGCGGAATTTTATCGCGCACTGGATTTTCTCGGGTGTTAAGACGAGTGTTGAGAATCCAACGCGCTGAGACGCACTCTCGTCCCAGCGCGTTGAAAAAACGCACTGTTGGATTTACAACTCTCAGCACTAAGCAGAGCGTTGAAAATCCAGTGCACGAAAAAAAATCGCCGCGATTTTATTACGTCCATGCGGACGTTGGCTAATTGTTCTACAGTGAAGTTTTCTTAGAAATTGTTTATTAAAGTCGCGTCGCGCCATTTCATACCACTGACAGTTGTGATTTGAATATACGGCCAATTTAAAGTAGTGTGGCTAAAATAACAGTCGCACGGGTCCATCTTTCAGGTAAAGCTACGCTTTCCGCGGTTGGTCCGTGGATGGGTGACTATCTTTACATACTAACCTCCGTGCCTCAGAAAGCACGTTAAGCCGATGGTCCCAGCTGTCATTGGTAGATATTTGACAGTCGTTACAAGTACTCAGAAGCCCGAAAGTCTGAAAACCAGTCTTACCCAAGGCGTATCGTATTACTCAGTAACTGGATTGTGTAGGTCGGATAGGCAGTCGCTTCATGTAAAATACTGGTACTCAGTAGCATCTGGTCAGACTGGAAGCTGATCCCAACATAGTTGGGAAAAGGTTAGGCAGATGATGTAATGAGTTAAGGCGACGATAACCGTTATTATTATATTATTACTTTTAATGATTTTAAACTGAAGATCACGTCTAAACGAGTAGTGTTAATTATTTGGAAAAAATATATGTTAAATTAGAGTATTTTCTTAATAACTTAGTATATGAATATTTTAGATTATGTTTGTATTACATACTGAAATTAATTTGTAAAGTTATGTCTAACGCGGATAAAAAACTAGAATCACGCAAAATCTATGAAGTGTATTTTTTGAAACCATTTTAAAGATAATTTAATTATTGATGTTTTAGTATACGTGTTATATTAAAATACCTTTTTTTTTATGTATAATAAATTAATAATGCGTCTAATTTGGGACAGAGCTCCTTGATGGGAGAGTCCTATTACTGGCTGGACGTACGACGCGTTGCGTGCGTGAGCTCAGTACAGAACACGCAGGCTAACCACTCAAGGTCACTGGCATATATCTGCGTCTTAATAATTCAGTTCCCTGACTCTACCTAGTCCCTTGGGATCTTATCGGGCTTTGCTACAACACGGTAGGTTGGGTAATGTTTGAATGACCTCGAGATTAAGTATCGAGGTAGGTCAATATTTGCATTACCCTGTGGTCAAACAGGTATAGATCTGCGATAGTAATTTTATACCAGGCATACCAGCGCTGCGATAATTATTTTTAAATATCGCAGCACCATGCTGAGATAAGAGCCTTTTGGTCTCATACAGGACTTTCTGTTTTTATTTAACTTTTATTCTTTTTATGATTATGTTTAGTTTGTGATCTTCCTATGCGAGGGTTGCCAGACCCAAAAATAGAAAAGCCGGACACAGATTTATATTTAGCCGGACATTTTGCCCTGAAAGCCTGACAAACTGATTTAAAAAAAAAAGAAAAACTTTTAATTGTGTATTTATTACTGTTACTCATTTGATACTTACTCTACTTTTAATTATGACTCACATTTACTTACTAAAGTAATTTAATTTGTAACTTCTTTACATTGAAAGTAACTAAAAGAATCAATATCAGGCATTTCTTGGCGGGGCGGGGTTTACCAAACGCCTAACAAAAGCCGGGCAGGCAGACTTGCAGACTTGTGTATATTTGGCCGGACACGATTGTAAAAAGCCGGACACCTGCCAACCCTATAATGCGAGCCACAATAAATACATTTTCTTTCTTTATTCACTACATTGTAGTGAGTGTACACTTAAAATGGTAATTTCCAACAATCCTATCATAGTTACTGACAGAAAACTATTGATTGACCTTTCTCTATAAAATATTCTTTCAAAGTTCTAAAAATAAAGACCCTCAATTACTCGATTGTTATAGCTACTGCCAACACCCACAGTTCCATTATTCCAAGACTTTAAAAACGCAAAATGTTGTAACCGTTCTCTTATTTTTGTATTTTTTTCCTCAACGGTTAATAATATTCATACAGTAATATAAACCGCATTCTTAATTCAAAGAAATGCACCGAAACCGAGGTTCACACAGTCTTGTTTCTGATAAGAACTAGCTTACCGTTACGATCACATTATGAAACTTGTTCATTTGAATTCGAATTAGATTACAAAAAGTTTAAACGTAAAATCAAACACGTCTCGGTAAACGACGCGCAGTTCGGCTTCAGGCCCGGGCTTTCAACCGAGGGTGCTATCCTGTGCCTCAAGCAGACTGTACAGTATTATACGAGTAGAAAGACCCCAGTCTATGCATGCTACCTTGATTTATCGAAAGCGTTCGATCTTGTATCGTATGATATTCTGTGGGTTAAATTAAGGGATGAAACTTGTCTACCTAGGGAAATTGTGCTATTATTTATGCATTGGTATAAAAATCAAAAGAATTTTGTGAGATGGACAGGTGCTCTCTCGGAGGAGTACGGGCTGGAGTGCGGGGTGAGGCAGGGAGGGCTGACCACTCCCACGCTCTTCAACCTGTACGTCGACCGACTAATCGGTGAACTCAGCAGCACCGGCATCGGGTGTCATATAGATGGAGTGTGTGTGAATAACATCAGCTACGCAGATGATATGGTGCTGCTGAGCCCATCGATTGGTGCCTTACGAAGGCTCCTGAAAATTTGTGAGTCCTACGCGGTGACTCATGGGCTCAAATACAACACGAAAAAGAGTGAAATAATGATTTTCAGGCCGGACAACAAGCGCTACACATTCGTTCCGAATTTCACTTTATGTGGTACAGCTCTAAACAAAGTTGAGCAATTTAAATATTTGGGCCACTGGGTCACGGCGGACCTTAAGGACGGGGTGGATATTGAGAGGGAGCGCAGAGCGCTGTCTGTCCGATGCAACATGTTGGCCCGCAGGTTTTCGCGGTGCACGGGGACTGTCAAAGTTGCGCTTTTTAAAGCGTACTGTCAGTCCTTTTACACCTGTAGCCTGTGGGTTAACTATACACAGCGGACATACAGCGATCTGCGCGTTCAATACAATAACGCGTTCCGGGTGCTGATGGGGCTGCCGCGCCACTGCAGCGCCTCCGCACCGCAATGTTCGCGGCGGCTGACACGGACAGCTTTGCAGCCATCATGCGCAAACGGTGCGCTTCTATCATGCGCCGCACGCGCGACAGTCCCAACACCATCCTGCGCGCGCTGGTGGACCGGTGGGACTCTCCGATGCTGGCTCGCTGGATACGGCTGCACGCAGTCGTATAGTGATTTATCACCACCATCGGGGAGTCCACCCGGACCTGCCACTTACTGTTTAATTTAATTGAATGATATACAATAAAAATGCAATTGTTATTATATGTTATTTAATTAAATTATTATTATTTTATTTTATTATTATATGTCAATTATTATTAATTATTACTAACACTAGTTTGTAAGGTCGCAATTGTACTAACAAATATGGATGTAATCTGAATTAAATGATTATTATTATTATTATTAAAATAAAAAATAACCAACTTGTTAAAAATACAACATGTAAAAAACCCTGTCTGATCCGTGAGGGTGTTGCTAGGTATCGTACTGAGAATCTATTTATGTGGTAATTTTAAGGAAAAAAAAAAAAAAAAACGTAATTTTTTTTCCCAAAGGATTTTTTTCCTGTTTATCCTTACATATTATAAAACAAAGTCCTCCGCCGCGTCTGTGTGTCTGTCTGAACGCGATAAACTCAAAAACTACCGAACGGATTTTCAAACGGTTTTCACCAATGGACGGTGAGTGATTCATGCGGAAGGTTTTAGTGTGTGATTCATGCGGAAGGTTTTAGTGTATAATTCATTAAGGTTTTGTGTAAATTGGCTGAAATATGACGATTATTGTTGAAGAAGTCGGAAAAAATCATGCCGACTGGGAGCTTTACTGGCGTGCGCTGCGTTAACCGGAAAAGATACATCAAATTTATGTTCTACGGTATTGTTCATCTTTAATTTAGATTAAAATGTGCTTTTAAATCATATCATTTAAATGAATAGTTTAAAATATATCACAGTTTCAAAATTATGCGGAGCAACGCGGGCGTAGCGGTAGGAGTCAATGACGTTTTCCTCTGTTGATTAGGTATGAAATCTCGGTAGTACGTTCCCGTGGGATATTTTCCGACATCCACGCGGGCGAAGCCGCGGGCAAAAGCTAGTAATACTTACATAATATGGGGCGCGGGCGGCAGTCGTTTAGCGGGTGTCTACGTGTCATAACTTATGACCCCTGTTGAAAATTTGCTAATTTTTAATGAAATTGGGATATTTTGGTACTAAAAATGTGATTTTTAAAAAGTAATAACTTTTATTTCCAACAATAACTCGATTTTTTATTACTTTTAAGTAATTTTATTGCAGTACCTATGAGCTTATTTCGGATCGGACAGGGTTTTTTACATATTGTATAACGCATGTTTATTTTGTTAATTTTACTAAATGGTTATTCAGATAAACATCGTTATGGTTGATACAGTAATTGAATAATGTTTTTTAATTTTTATTCAATTTTATTTTTATTAACATTCAAAACGCAAATTATAGAACACTCAATCGTTAAAGTTATTTTACACGCACCTTATATTTGGTTGTTTTTCCGCAACGGTTAACATCCATAAACTAATAGGTAATAGTTACACCGAAACTGACAGTTTTTTTTTCTGATAAGAACAAGCTTAACGTTACTATTAGCATATCATAAAACTTGATCCCTTCACAATCCTAAGTTACTTTGAATTCGAATCAGATTACGCAGCGATAAATGTCCATTCTACATTTCTACAAGTAAATGATGTGAAGAACAAGGAAAAAGCATTTAATTTTGTCTTATTAAACTAATAAAATGGTTCATAATTAAAATGTTAAGATATTCTAAACAGCAGAATATAAATGTTTATTTTATGGATTTCAAATGTTTTTCAATGTTCGGATAGCAATTATCATTCAACGTTCATTCAAAAATTCAACTCCACTCAAAAAAAAGTACGCTTAATCAGCACCCTAATTGCGTAACACGAGATCAATCACAATCTGTTCCATATTCACAGTTCTACAACATTCATTGCGTTATTACGTTGTTAAGCAGATACATTTTTCGAACTTATGAAGCAAAGGATTAGCAATATCCTTCAAAATTAATCAGATTATGATTGATCGTGTGTTTCGCAATTAGGGTGCTGATTAAGCCTATTTTTTTTTTCAAAGTAACCGAAACTTAGTAATCAATCTACCGAACCTTTTCTCAACTATTTCGGGGTCGGCTTCTAGTCTAACCGAATGCAGCTGAATACCAGTGTTTAACATGGGGCGACTGCCTATCCGACCTCCACAACCCACTTACTGGATAACGCGATACTCCTTGGTAAGAAAAACTTAATACATAACTCATAATAAATCTAGCTAATCTATTAGGAACAGTAATAATAACAGTACAAAATAAACAAGAAATTCAGGGAAGCAAAATAAGGTTAAAGAGTATTAAAGATAATAATTGTTTGTTTGCAAAAGAAACGCGTGACCTGGTATCAAAATACTAGAGAATAAACAACGCTGCGAAAATAATGACTACAATAAATTGTACGCCGCAAATCAATATTTGTTTTGTACAAAAACAAGCGAGCCGCCCCCGCTTCGCAACGCAAGAGTTTTACCGACTTGACAAAACATGACACACATGATTTTCATATAACATGATTTTATATACTTTCCTGTCGAAGGTATGCTGGAAGAGATTTCTTTAGAAAATAGCCTTGCCTTTGTACGTATTTTTCTGTTCCTTTCTTCTTGTCTGTTTGTATGTGTGTGCACAAATGGTTAAATAAATAAACATTTATTATGTCATAGTTAAATATTAACGTATTATACATATAAATCTTCCCGAATAAATTCTTTAAATAGTGATGTAAACCGCATCAAAATCTGTTGAGTAGTTTAGAAGAACAACGACAGACACGAAAAACAACTTTAATTCATAATACGTGTAGATATGAAATGAAGACGAAGTTGTGTCGACTAAGTACTTGTAATCCCACAAAGGCAATAAAGTGAACTGAAAGAAAACGACGGACTTCTTTGGTAAAAGGTGGAAAAATATTGATCGAAGCTCAACTACTGGTATTCTGTCGCGAACTAAAACTATCGACGCATACTAAGAAACAGAAACCAACATAAAAGGTATGACAATTTTTCATTACAATTAGATTTGTCTATTATGCAAACTAATTAATAATACCAGCCTATTATTATTGTCCCACTGCAGGGTAAACGCCTCTTCTCATACAGAGAAGGCACGTAATGATAGATGCTAACCCCAAACATGTGTAAATGACGGTAACTAGTTTCATAAGGATTTTTCAACAATGCAATAGTAATAATAGAGTTGATTTTAAGGCTGGATTCCTCACCAAACCAGTTGACATAGTAAAAGCAGAACTGCATGGCAACACAAATGAAAAAACAATGCATAAATCAATACCCAAAATACATGAAAACAAAAGAAATAAATTTTAGATAAACGAAGTCTATTAGGGAACAATTCAAAAGTAACAATTGATAATAATAAAACATGGACAACCCGAAACGGATTCAATGAAAACATAAATAAGCATATAAATGAAGAAAAACGTGGGGAAACACGTGCTATTGATAATGTATATGTAATCCAGTTTTTTGAACAGCTCCTGTAAACACTGAGCAATGGTGATATATTTCGAGGATTGATAGTTGATTATAAAACACCAGAGAGTTCCACAAAATAACAATCTTTTTATTGAGGACCAAAGAGTGTTCAAGGTTATTTGTTGTCAAGCGTTTGAGCCATGAAATTGTCTTTCTCAATCGGCTGTTCAAATTCTCGTCCACTTCAATTATTTAAATGACTGAGATATTATTGGAACAGTATCGAATATCTGTCAAGAATGTTTTGGAAGGTAGAGATATAATTTTCATAACAGAAATCCGTCTTCAATAGTTAAAATATTTATTGTAATCATATTGGAGGACTTGAGTTAATAACAATGACATTTGATGAGATTCAACACTTGTACAGTAAGCGCTCAAAAGTGCATGAGCACGCTAAGAGTCGTATTGCTGTGAACACGCGGTATAGCTCGTACATTTGTATGTGTAAGCAACACGATACACACACCACAGATAACGCAGTTTTGCACTACACGAAACAACAATATATTTCCGTCGCTTTAAACATGCTAGCACACACGCACTATGCGCGTGAACTTGACCAGTTAATGGCATTGCTAAAATTCGATAGTAACTTAACAAGTGCAGATAGCAGAAAGCGTTAAGCGTTGGTATGGAATTCAAACTGCCTCAGGTTCTAATCTCGTAAAACACAGTGCGGTTTTTTGCAAATATTATTATTTTTGTTTTCGATAATAATATTTTTTAAATATTGCTGCTTTTTTATGTTGTTATTGCAATAAAGGTTTTAGAATAAAAAATGCGTGATATATGATAACAAAATTAAAAAAAATATGTTTATTCGTTATATTTATTTTACATAAGTTAAAAAACTGCTACAATTATTTATCATTACTTCAGCTGAATAAGATGTGAAATAGATGTCAAGAAACTTAGAAGCAGTTTGTATTATTTTGACATATTTAAATTATGAAATATTTAAAAATTTTAATGGATTTTTTCACCATAAATATTAAGCTTTGATCATGGTCGAAGTAATTAAGTAATAAATAAGAATATTAGACTACTTAAAATGTAAAAAACTACTTACAGAATAGGTAATTTTAAGGATAAATATGGGCAGTTTGTTTATATTTTATTTGTATTAATTATTTTACATTTTATTTGACTTTAGTAAATATTGGTTGTTATTGAGGTTAAAGCTTTCTCAGTATTCATTTTCTTTACGAAAAGAAGATTGAAACTAAACCTCAAATTTTAATCCTAAAATAATACTATTACTAAAATAATATTAAACAATTTCGGTATATCTGCAAGAAATACGACAAACACCCTATTGAAACGTGCTTAAAAAATTCGTTACCATAAATTCATGCAATAACGAATCTGTTGTTTATTAAGTTGGTACGGTCAATATTTTAAGGTCAAAAACGGTTTTCTAGCTGGTCTTCAGTGATGCAAGCCTTCAGAGTGCACGGCGAACGGTTCATAATGACGTGTTTTTAATAATTCAGCAAAATATCTCGTTGGTATGAAACCATTTGTTTCATTCACCATTTGACGTAGCTGCTACTCGATAATAAGCCCCTTCCTCATATCTCTTAACCCTCACAGTATTTCTCTAGAACAAAGAAAAACATTGTTTTTATTACACATAATACCTTATTATTTATTATTCACTAATCGAATTAAACCTCACAATGAATTTAAAACTTTAAAGGCATCTTCTGTCTCAACAATACCTCTGTTCTATCAACAATACCCTTGATTAAGATTTATGTTTAGTAAAATATGAAATATATAAATGATAACACTCACACTTAGTCCGGTTTCATTAGATATTCACTTCACTTTTACGCAGCGCAATAATATTCTCTGATCTGATCTGATCTCTTCAATATATTTTATGCCTGCTTTTTGATAATAATAACCACAACACTGCGCTAAATACTCGTCACCAATATTATCCACGAACCAACAAAGTTCTATTAATTAAATACTCGTAACAAACTGCATCTACCCCACAGAAATCGAAATAATTTACTTAGTTTTTTGTGGTCTACCTGCTAAACTTTAATATTTATGTGAACAAGACGAATGAAACTAAAAACGAATGATGATTATTGAACTAGTCATTGGTTGCAGACAAAGTGAGTGTGTGTGTGTAATGTGCGTGTCTACAGTATTGTAACAACTTATAGAAGAAGGTCGTAAGTCAAACCGAAGCGTCAGTCTATTGCTTTGTGAGATTGCTCATGGACTTTTGGTCGGTACTGTACAAGTACAATACTTAATATTTTATATGCGGAATAATTGACCCGATTATGTTTGTACTGACAAAATCAACTGTGCAAAGTGGAATTAAAAACAATTTTGACATACATAGTAAAGGAAAGTTAGTAGAGCCTTCGAAATAAAATACGTTAAAAAGATCCTGATCTTGTTGAATGATGTTATTACTGTTAAAGAAAAGCAGTCTGTAAGTTCAGTAAAGTATGCGATGTTATCGCAGCTAAAAATAATAAGGGACATATTGTATAATTAGTCAGACATACAAGGCCAGCAATATTGTTATAGGCCGGTCTAACATGTTTTCTAAATGTAAACGTCTAATGTGTATCAATTGCAAATTACTTAAGAGCGCGATAGCTTGATTCACTACAAGGTCAAGGTTGATTAGAACGCGCCATTCGCACATGTTTCGATCCACACTATGAATAAGCTTGTCGTCTCTTTCACATGTATGCTGAAAATATCAATTAGCTAGAGATAGAGATAGAGAATAAACAGTCGAGAGCAACCCGCCTACCCAGCAGATCCATCACTAAACTTCAGTGCCGTCCGCATTCCGCGGCTGAAAATAAATCATTAACTAAATTAGATTTTCTTCAGCAATACATCATTTCGTGACAACAGCGAATTTGCTAATGGTGATTAGAGTAACTTTGATAAGTAGTAACAACAGGAAACACTAACTTTGTTGTCTTTTTAAAAGTCGTTTTCCTTTTAAAAGATAAATTATTAGTCTTTGGGAAGCAAGAATTTGTTAGTCTTGATAATAAAGCTTTTTTCTGAGCGACCAGAGAACTTGATCAATTTCCAGATGACAACAGACCTCTAGCACAAGTGAGCCACATTCTAAACATTTTAGTTCCTACGTCGGACCACGTGCGGGCTGTTACCGTGCCGCCTCGTGCGCTAGCGCAATCATATTATCATACACAAGTGACAGACTGTGCGACCAGTTCTATTGGCGACGCATCTCACACCAGATTGAATGATTAAGAGGTAATTTAACATGCGAGTGCGACCAACGAGCTGTCTTGTTCTGCAAGTCGAGATTCTCGAAGACCGTTTTAAAATCCAGATAAAGCAGTTTGTGGGTCAAAGTACGGACGCTCAGATAAGGTATATTTATGAGATAATTAAAATTTGACTATATTACGAATGTTTTATGTAAAACATAATTTACGATAGCTATCAAACAGATAATAAAATGAGTTTAAAATAACTACAATCCTAATAAGGAGGATACTGGATAAGTTATCTATTAATTATTGATGTCAATTAAAAAAATTAAAACAAAAACTTAAAAAAAAAACACGTAATCTGTTTAATCAAACACTGATGCAATATCTAGTTAAACACTGTTAGATTCACTAAATCAATACATAAAATCTACAAGGTGAAAAAAAAACCGCTAGTAAGAAGTCATTTATTGTGCGTTTTATAGAGAAACCATTAAATAACAGATTTTTTATCGGTATTGTTGTTGTTTCCTTATTGAGTCGCATCGTATACGGAAGTTCCTAGAACTTGGTACAAAGCAAAACCTTTTGTTACACAAGTCATAATCGGAAACACTAGCTAATTGTCTAAATTGTAATCAAAGCAGCAGTTGGTTTTATACCAACAAATTAATGTTATTTTATTATCAACAAATTAATTCTAAAATATAATTTCATATAATTATTACAGCTAAATGCACAGGGCTTAGGATTGTTTCTTGAGGCATTCAGTGATATAGAGAATAAATAAGAGAAAGGAGCGTAAATTTTTTTTCACATTTTTATGATATAATTCCGTAAGGATTATTTTAACTTCTTTTAGAGCTATTTATATAAAATATTACGTTATATATTGCCGAAATAATCATTGAAGTGAATTCGAAAGATTTTTCCGATTTTTTTCGACTGAGCAATGCAAACTGCTTTAAAATTGTTTGCAGAATTGCAATTGCAAATAACCCTCTCATTTTTTTTTTTATGTCTCGCACGATTTCCTTTGAACATAATATCGAATGTTTATTATGTTTAATATCATTTATAACTTTTGTTTTACCCAATTATCTACCTTTATCATCAGTTGCTAGATAACATAGGTAAGGTTATAATCATAGGCATATTAACAGAAGCTTATGTTATCAAAACATAACTAGGTGGCTGTACTTACGATACACTGTCACGTTTCCGTTCATGTCTTGCTTCAGATTCATTTGTATATCATGTTGATATTGAATGCATCCCTTAACCTAGGTCCTGCGGTTAGAGTTCGAACTCACACAGATCTTTTACTCTATATTATTTTTCGTGTGCGTTTTAATACTATTCTCCATCCTTAGCATTAAGATCTTTCATTTTCATCTTTAGCTCTTCAACCTTGGACGTTCCAGAGTTCTTTTAATGAACCCTGACCCTGACCTACTGTTCGCTTTCCAACAACATTTTTCACGACGTTTTGAGAAGCTGGATTTACATTTAAGCTCTTTTGAGGCGTCTTCTGATGAGAAAGTCTCAAGGTTCCAGACAGGTATTTGTACGCGCGTTATATCAGTTTCTGGAACTCTTGGAGCAGTATTTTCGCAGTAAAACTGGTTTAGGTAAACTCTACTGGCCACATGTCAGACGTGTCAAGATGTCAGATGAAAAAGCGTATTCTTAGCTAATGACGCTAGTAGTAATTTACCACACGGAGTCGTGTATTAATATAGATTAAATGAGTACCACAAATACTTGCGCAGAAGTTACGCAATATGAGGGAAGCGTTAATTCGTTAGAACAATTATTGGTTTTGTCTTTATGCTTTGTCTACCCTGACTGTTTATTGTAGCATTATGGTATCATCACGTTATCATTATCTTTTCTAAAATAAGTTTCTATAATTTATTTCCAGCGACTATGACGATTTTTGCGATGTGCTGTGTTTAGTTTTGGCATATCTACTTATCATTTTTTAACGTTTTTCCTTGTACAGTAGACTAGACCGCATATTAGTGGACACAATTTGACATTGAAAGCGCTTTTATGAAGTTTTAGTAAGGGTGATTTTTGTAGTGCTAGTGTTACCATTAATGTGCGGTTGGCTGTACATTCTGAGACGTCTTGTGAACCATATACTTATAATATTATAAGCAAGTAGATACATTTGATTAGCAAGTAGTGGCATGTTTTCGGATGTTTGAGTTTGTACCAACACGAAACTAAATGTTCAAATCAAACCAGTAAAAATCGCATTGCGCGTTCGCGACCATTGATTGGGTTGGGTGGGACTGGAAACACTACCGGCAGGCAAATCCTGTTCAAAGTCATGGCAAAAATGAAAAACTGACTTTCAGTGTTCTATTCTCTCAGTGAACGTATAGACACATACATATAACAAGCAGGTTTTAGCGGAAGTGTCTCATACAAAGTCACTAAAAAGACTAAAAACGTATACATAGAAATCACAGTCAGTGCTAATCACGCAACACATTAGACCCCCGATGGTAAAATGTTAAAATCTAGTACCTACAAACCGCTTCACATTTGTTACACAGTATGGGGCATTACATAATAATATGTTACTAAATTATAGTAGGTATGACAGAAATGAAGTAAGTGGTCTATAATGTAGGTATAATGAAATATCTAATGGTGAACGTGAAGGTACCATTACGGGTTGCTTTTACTGATGCAATGAGATAAAAACGTTGAATCTTGAAGTAAAAAACAGTCGAGATTTGGAGAAAAATCTCGCAGAAAGGGTAGAACAAATCCACAAGCTTCACGAGGAAGAATATTAAAGTGAACATAAATAGAACTTTAAAAGATGACTGTTGTCCAGTCGAGAGGGGTAGAAAGAGATCAATTAACAAAAGGAAGAGAAAAATATTTAAACGATTTTCCTGAAGTATGTTTTGACTGCTTTTTTATCCATCAATATGGGTAAAATTTCTCACCTCGCAATCTTATTTCTCACAATTTAACGGGCTCATTTCAGTGACATTATAATTCTACTGGACACACAGTAATATTGCAAGGCAGTAAGTAATATTTTGACAATTTCAATGTATATGCAAGCCCGTTAAATTGTGAGAGGGTCAATGATTGGTCCGTTTCCAATGTAATGTCTTACTTATATCATAAAATGAATAAACTTCTACACGTTATCATGCAAATCTTAAAGGCCGATGAAGAAGAGTTGACCAATCAAAACGCACGAAGACCCCACTGCAAACTTGACTCATAATATAGCTAAGGTTATTATAAAATCACAGTCACACAGTGATTATAATTTCACTAGTGAAATTATGAGTCGTGAAAAATTTAAATATTTTTGATAGAGTTGCTCAGGGCTTTTTATTGAATTTCATGAATAAGTATCAAAATAATAACCATGTTAAATATTTAAATAAGTTGAAACCTATGCCACTGTAGCCTTGGAATGTAGGTCAAGAATAAACAATTAAAAACAAACACAAATTATTCAATAAAATACGGCTCAAATTCTAATATTAATCAAATTTACCTGCTTTGAAGTGCTTGCGTGATTATGGAGGACTTTAAGAGGATATTAAGAGGACTAACAGATTTTTGCATAAAATGGGAAATATGTATTGAACATCATTTATCAAATTAGGCATAAGACACTCCCGCAAAACCCGCTTTTCACCAGTTCTTAGTGCTTTAAAATAGCTGGAAATAAAAACAAACTCCCTAGCAGAACAAACGTATGGAAAACTTTTTATGGAACAAATATAGTTATATTTGTTCCATAAAAAGTTTAGGAGAGGTGTATTAATTGACACTAATGATTATAATTCTGTAAATACATATCTGTTATAGTCGCGAATCATATTTAAAGATACAACTTTACAACTTGACACTGACCTGCAAATTGCAAAAAACGTTAGAAATTTTGAATTTCGCGGGCTACAACTGCGGATCCACCTTAAGTTAAAAGAACTTGATTGCTAATCTTAGGACGACAGTCTTGTTTTCAGCAGTTTCTACGACCAGACAATATTTTTCATTGAGCACAGTCCGACCCATTTCTCCGGTCGACGACATTTCATTCATGTTGGACCTAAATTGGTTATCTTATCAATGGCTTCCCTTTTATGCGTTTAATTAGATACAAGTGATACAAGATAGCACTTTGTATATTTATTATTGTGGCTACTCGTGTTTTTCATGTTCATTTCAAATTATTTCTATTCGAGTCAAGAATTGAATTAGAAGCAGCAGTCCAATCAATCTGCCTAGCCTTTTCCCAATTGTCTTGGGGTCGGCTTCCAGTCTAACTAAATGGCTGAATACCAGTATTTTACATGAAGCGACTGCCTATCTGACCTCCACATCCCAGTTATTGGGTAACACGATATCCCTTGGTAAGACTGGTTGTCAGACATTCGGGGTTTCGGAAGTCAGTTGGTAACTAAAGATATATACTGTATATAAATTTTAGAAACTGGAAGATTTAAAAACTTATCCAAGTAGCTTTGTGTCCTTGAAAGTTCAGCATTCACATCAAACAAAATATTTAGTGGCAAGCACTTAAAATAAGTGGAGCTTACCGTGGACTTCTTGATGTGAAAGAGTTAAGGTGAAACTACAATTAAAACTCATATCAAAAGTACACTTTGTAAACAAGCATATTACAAATTAGAGGATTATATCCAAGATAAGAGTGCTTGGAAACATGCTGGTCCTGCTCCATAGGACAATTTAGAATCAAGACAAAATCAAACTGGTTGCTAATTTAATTGTAAAATTGATTATTTTGTGTTTTATGACATTGATTTTACATTCTGTGATTACTTTCTCACACACTTATTAATTACAAAATTTTAGGAAAATCGTCTATTTTTACAATGTTTGTAAATATGTGAGCACCATGTATCTGTCACATATTAAATTATCTGTCGTTGCTTCATTTTTAATTCTTTTTACCTATTGTGGTATAGTAATTTTATTCTAGGTGCATCGTCTTCACATATAGGTAATATTATTTAACTAATGTACGTGCATATACAAACAATTGTAAAACATTTTAAAAGAGTAACGGTGGAGTTTCTTGTCCATTCTTCTCCATACGAAAACTACCTTTTGGAAGGGGCGACTAGAATCAATTTTAATATTTTGTAAATTTTGACGTTCAAAAGTGCCATACATGGGCCTATTTGAAATAAATGATTTGACTTTGACTTTGACTACACTTATACAAATCACATCAGACACCAAAACCACACATCTCGCATAGATTGATCCCAAAACCTAAGTTCCAGGTTCTTCTAAAGACTTCTTGAATCTCAGTAACAACTGTAAACTCCGAATTAAAGTATACATAATGTCCATAACTGTCCATCAAGTGTCCGCTTTCCATCCAGTAAACTTGTCCACTTCTCAAACAAACCAAATTTCATTAAAACAAAAGACGTTCGAGTTTCATAATTACGCGATTTAAATAATTACCGGAGTCAATGACCATCCAAAACAGAGTCAGGTGAACAATTCGGTGTAAACTAGTTAGCTCATCATATGACCGTCGCGTGCGCATATCGAGTCTGTAAACTGAGTGGAGTGCGCGGGCGCCATTCTGACCCCTGATAGTGGTCCCCGGAGATAACACGGGCGATAACTTGAGACTCGAGGGTCGCTCCACAAAGCGTCTTATTTAAATTGACATGAGACATACTAAACAAGATTGTGAAGTAATAACATTTTTGCTAAACAGGTTTATGAAACATTACAAATTCGGATAAATCTGACTATCAATTAAATTGGTTCACAGGTTGAATATATTAAAAAACCGGCCAAGTGCGACCCCGTACAATGAAGGGACCCGTAGTTGGGATGAATTTATCCCAAGAACAAACTTAACATTGTAGTTGAAAACATGTTCTCCCAATATGTAAGTTTGAACGCACAATATTGAGAGATTTACCATGTTATTTTAAGACCATAGACTTCTTATAGATTTTCGTGTAGTCATTATGTATACTTAGTACTTTTTTCTGTACCTTTTTTTTCAAAATTTAAGGCATTGTTGTTGCGGAAATAAAAGGTGGGTGAATGGTCAATTTTCATCTATTTTCTTAAAAAACTTCAAAACTAATTACTTATTTGAAAATTATTAAAAAAATTAAGACCCTCACAGTAACCGGGGTTTGTCCAATTTCTTTTTAACCGACTTCCAAAAGGAGGAGGTTCTCAATTCGTCAGTACGTTTTTTTTTTTTTTTTTTTTTTTGTTTTTTTTGTATGTTTGTTACGCGATTACTCCGCCAATTATGAATAGATTTTGATGATTCTTTTTTTGTTTGGTAGATCATACTTCAGAGGTGGTCCCATATAAATTTTATTAACTTTGCTTGGGTAGTTTTTGAGTTAGCTTCAATTATACGTATTTTTTCCCTCTTAGTATGTAGATGATATGATAACTTCTTGTCACTGTTATTTACATAGCAGGTAGTGGTATTCGAATTTGTGTGGGGTAGGTACCACAACTAAAAAGTCAAAAATAAAAACTTTTTATAAAAAAAAAAACAACCGACTTCAAAAAAAAAACACTACAAAGTGAAAAATAACTTTAATTTCGGAAGTCGGTGACAAAGAACGAAAATTCAAAACCAGAGACACCGACTTCCGAAATTAAAGTTATTTTTCACTTTGTAGTGTTTTTTTTTTGAAGTCGGTTGTTTTTTTTTTTATAAAAAGTTTTTTTCATGAATTTGTTTGATATAATATGTCATACGGTACAGTTTGAAAAACTTTTCTTAAAATTTTCTCATTTGCCTCCCAAAGTTAACCATCATATTCAAAATTCATTTATGTTCGTTACACATCCGTGTTTGGGTCACAGAAATTAATATGTGTACCTTTCAACTTAATCGGACCATTAAATTCGGAGCAAACTGGCAGATAGACAGACACGAGTGATCTTATAAAGGTTTTGTTTTTCATTCTGACGTAAGGAGCCCTAAAAAAATACGAGTAATTAGTCCCATTACAATAATTCTGATCATTATGAAAATGTGGATGATACCTACATGATATAATTCGGTATAGCAACAAATTTAATCCCTTTACTAAATAGCCAAGGTGAAAGTTCGAGGTTGTGTAAAAAATACGAAGGTTGAGAATATTTATCAATTAACTAATTTAAATAAATCACTCATTAGTAAGTGATTTAAATCACGCGTCATATCTAGTATAATACTTGAATTTCTATCAGAGTCTATCAAAGAAGCCAGATTTTTTTTTTATTTATATTTAATATATTTATTTTTATTATTTATTTGTTTAGAGGGTTTGATCAGTATGACCAGGTCACCCTCATAGGGGATTCTATGCAATTACGCTTAATACCTAGTTTTAAATTTTTGTACAATTTGGGCTAATTGAAACGAAGCTTACGATTTCTAATTTGTATAGGAGGTTTCAAAAACTATCATACTAATTCGAGACGTCTAGCTAGAACATCTTATACTCCATTTGAAATAAGAAAACCTATTTTACAGTCCGTTCAACCGATTTTGACTTCTATTGCGTTGGTGGCATGACAAATGGCAGGTGCAGTAAACAGTTGGTATTGTAACCATTGTTTTGCCTTTAATGCCATCCTTATGCCTACGGTATAGAAGTAAAGATCGGTTGGACGGACTGTAAAAAGGGTTTGTTTAAATGTCTAATCTTATTTCAAATGGAGTATAGGACTCTATAATTAATTCATTACCTTCTGTTATGTTACAGAATATTTGTCAAGCGTCGTTTTCTAAGCACAAGTATTTATAGAACCTTGGTGAAAAGCCTCACCCGACGAAAACTTGAAGCAACCCAAACATTATTGTTTGTCTCAAATTATCAACCGGACAGGTCTGAAAACGTTTCTGGAAGTCAATCCTTTGATGTTGTAATTATAGAAATAATATTGATAGTTTTATAAACCCGCCGAATAAATATATTAAAGTTATTACGTCCATGAATTATAATTATACTGTTTGTTTGTTCATGAATCTGGATCGGAGTGGAGTCCTACATCAATGGAGTTTGAAATCTGGAAGGCGTAATATCAGATCCGGGTGTAACTACGCAAATCGCAGATATATTTCACAGCCCATTTTGTTTTGACACGCCCTATTAGTTTATGGTTCAGTTTTTTACTCATTGAATCCAGGCTAGATGAGGACGATCATAACATTTGCTTACGAAAGATTTCGTTCTTTTAAATTGTCTAGTTATATACATACATTTATAATCAATTTACAATAATCACGTAAATTGGTTTTCGTTGGTTCTACAAGAAATGAACACAGTTTATTATAAAAAGAATCTATAAATGTCGGGCATGGCAGGTTTACATAATATTCTGAATAAAAAGTAAGTAATACTTATAATAATCTCTCTTGTGACGCACTTTGTAGGCTAGACTATCTATAATAATGTTTTTTTATTTATTAAATCAACTGTTGATAATTGTATCGTAAAAATAATGTAAACTTTACTGGGAGCCCCAGTAAAATTTATATTCTTTTTGAACAGCATCAAATGCGCAGCCGTCGTAGATCAAGTCGAGGAGTGGACATCCAGGACTGCCGAATTTATAATCAAAACAAATGACACGAACTACTTAAGAATCAATTATTCGACTCGATAACAGAAAGAGAATATTAACCTCTTACATCAGAGGCGAAACATTGTAAATATAGAACAAAAACTCAACGTGAATGAGACGCTAATGTGTAAATATTTAGCAAGATATCCGGTTTGTCATCATGCATGTGTATCGTGTTCTATACGTCATTTGAGTCACTCCTCAAGGCAGAGCTGCATAACACGTTCATCTACTAGGACGCTACGAAAGAATGTGATCCCTTATCTGTGCGACACACAGTGGATGGAACGAGTGTATGGGAGGAGAGGTTGGACTTGGGAATTTCCGAGAAAAAGTTTAATTTTGAAAATCGAATAATGCCATCGTATTTAGCTATCAAATGCCTTCAAAACTTATGCTGACGAATTTCTTTCTATCTCTCGTATTTCGGGAGTTAATTGAGAAAATGTGAAATTTTACTATGAAAATGACTGTATCGAACTCTCTGCTGCCTGATTCCGGCCCCGTTTCAAGTTGTGGGCTTTACTATCGTATTACGCATAGTAAAAGGTACATTTACTGCTAAGACACATGGTGCGCCAAACGTGCACCTTCTGACATATAGTGATGATGTATTTTTTTACTGAATCGAGCTCTCTGCCTCCTGAATCTGGTCCTGTTTCAAGTTGTCATAATACACATACTAAGAACTGCGTTTTTATTAACGTTTGTGTAGCAGTTTTTCTACCGTTCATACCTTCGATCAACAATACCAACATTGTTGATCGAAGGTTCATACACAAAGGTCGACTAAATAACGTAGCGGATTTGCGAGGAAATTGTGCCTTATCAATCAATTCTACCGTGATTTTAAAGCTTTATTGGTTTAGCGTCTAATTAAAACTTTGATTACGAAAGATAAACGGTGCTTAGCCGTTTGTCCACGTGTTCAAGTCAATTGAGAAAAATGTGTTGATAGAGGTGTTGTCTGCGGACGGAACAGTGGTGTTACGTTACTTGTGTGTAATGCCACTTCCTTTGGGTCAAGGAGTACTCATTCTTAGTAACAATTAGGTTCAAAGTCAGTAAGCGTAGAACCAGACATACACATTTACAACCTTATGAGCCTAGATTATGTTTCCTGGGACTTCACGTTTTTGTGTCTATGAGGGAGTGGGTCCCATAGCTGGTTTGACGATTGTCAAATGTTTTTTAGGGAGCCTCACGTCCACCTTTATAGGATCACTCGTGTGTCTGTCTGTCCGTCTGTCACAGCCAATTTTTTGGTTATAACAGACGGACTGTTGCCGACAGGCATGTCAATATTATTGAAATAAAATATTGAGCAATGCCTGTTTGCTTAAGCTCGTTATTTAAGATAGTCGATGATGGTAGGTGTGTTATAGAGAATTCTGGGTTAGACGATCATCACCGAGATTACGCCGACCCGTAGCGGGCACCAGATATTAAAAAACGCTAGCCTTAACTGATTTCTATAATTAAATCCTAACAAATTCAAGCAATCGCTGAGTGGTGAAGTTATCAATAGGGCAACTATTTTTATAATTAATGCAAATGTCCTCTTTAATTGGTCAAGCAGAAAGCAAGATAATACTTACACTGTTTAATAATTCAATTAGGTATTTATTATTGAAAAAATCGAAAGATATTCATGTTGTATACCTACAACAGTTGTTTTAAATATCTTAGCTATAATACCTATATCTTATAATAACGTAGTAAAAATACTGACCAATTAAACGATATCTGAGGGAGGTGTCATACCTACCTACCTACAATAGATAACGATTTTACGAAATGATTAAGTAATAAGCAAAATATTATGTTTAGCTTCGACGAATATATGACGTCAGAGGACATGTCGGAGGCGGGACTTCACGAGGTAGCAGATGACCAGGTGATTTGGAGCTATTGAAAGAGGGTTTTAGACCTTTCTCCAGTGCTTGACAACGATTGAAGTTGTAATTTTGTCGATTAATTTAAACAATAATTTTATTTATTTTATTCAGATACAATGATCCATATTTTTGTTAGTATACATACTTAAGAATTATGTTAGTATTCAAATACACACCACAATCATACTATTACACAGGACAACAGCATGTCTGTTGCATGAATTTTTTTCATGAATCTGAATAATTTTTCCACGCTGATTTCAAAAACATATGTCGTTTTTACCTAGCAGCTCTAGTTTAGCGGCTACGAAGTGACGGGATTTTTCGCTAAAAATGCACATAGTTTAAGGTATAAAATGTGTTAAATATTTATTTATTCTGAATGAAAATTTCTTTAACATGATTTACTCGCGTGAGGTGTAAGAATTACTATTTTGAATGCTCCAACAATAATCAGCCATCATATGTACGTTCCAATATCCCTGATTTCTGTCCTCCATGTTGCGAATACCCTGGTGAAAATGCTCCCCTTGTTCCTCGCTGAGGTCACCGAGATTTTCAGGAAAATATTCTAAATGTTTGTGAAAGTAGTGAAGCTTAACACTCATTTTGCATCCAAGCTGCTGAAAGTGTATCAGCAACTGTTCAACCTACTGAATGTAGCCATCAGACTTTCTATGTCCCAAAAAATTGCTCACTACCCAAACAAACTCTTGCCATGCACATTTCTCGATAGCTGTCATATGGTTGATAAAATTTGTATCATCTATCAACTTGATTTAGTGGTCTGGGATAATGGAAGCAATCAAAATTACTGTCTCCACTATTGTCGTCATTATCGGTTTGTTGACTTCACTCATCTGGATGTTCCGAAGATGTACATGGATGCTGAGGTACCTACTGCTGTCACTAGTATTCAAGACTGGTCTTATAGAAGATTTTAAGTTAGGATATATCCACTTCGAGCAATTTTTATGGTTTACTCCTATGATTTTAGTAACACAGAAATAACAGTCATCGTGATGATTGGATGGTTCACGCCAGATCTCCATATCCAGATCATAGGAGCTTTGCACTTAAAAGAGGGTCTTTTTTTGTTTGCCTATAGTCGCAAAGACTCAACACAATTTTTACATACCAAAATAGGTATTCAGGGCTTGGCGTTCGTCAGCAATGGAAACCCAAAGTAGTCCAAATATGTTTTTTTCACGAAGTCCGACACGTTCAAACGGAATTTTTAAACATATATTCTCCACAAATAACACAAAACAGTCAGGGCTATTTAAACATCTCTTAAAAGTTTGATTTTGTTTTTCTGTGTTATTACTAAGATTAAAATATCAGACACGACAACACGACAGGACTTCACGAGGTAGCAGCGAACTGTACGCACGATAAAAACGGGTTTTGTCGACGGAAGAATAGAATAGACAAAATGACAGATGAATGAGAAACAATCACAATCTGTCATTTTGTCTATTCTTCCGTCGACAAAACCCGTTTCTATGGTTTTTATGCTGCGCGTGCAGGTGACGTGGCATTATAGAATGAGGGTTTTAGATCTTTCTCCATTGCCATTTCCTTCGATCAGGAATTTCCTTCAAAATACTGCGCGACGCGACACCGATAGAACAACTTCCGGGAAGTTTTCATAGAAATTGTTCCAAGTCGCGTCGCGCCTGTCTGCTACACCCAATTAGGTACGTAAAATCCTTTGGATTGTAATTGTGATTAAAACACAGTTTTCAATAAGATCTATGAATACACAAATGTCTAGGTACCTTTAACTATTTCATCGTCAAGTAACACAAGAACAGCCTAGAACTTAGGTAACTATTCAAGTCCGTACCTTCGTAACACTTGGCAACACATTAAAGTTCTCGAAATCAATAAAATGGCGACGCTTGAGGATGATAAAATACAGACTAGTCAGAGAACGGGACTGAGAATTAGCTTTACCCTACCTAACGAGAGGTAGCTCTGGCGAAATGTGGGTGTAGATGCACCACTGCCCAGCCTTTCGGGGAATTTAAGCGTGTTATGTTATGCTAAGTAGGTAGGTATATCTGGAAACGAGAGGTGCCCATGAACATCATGCCGCCGCGTTGCTGTGGTCGCGCGATGACGCGTGCGTAACCAATTAGGACACTCGAAAGAGATTTGTATCTTTGATTTCAAGATCGCACGATCAAACCCATCGTACGATCGTTATTAAGCATGTCCTGTGCTCGCGCGATGACTTGCAAGCATCAATTAGGACACTCTAAAGAAATGTTTGTGTTTAATCTCGTCGTGTGACGAAATCGCATCGTAGCCAGTTAGGACGACGCCCAAACCACGCTTCTATTTTGGGTTATAATGAGCCTTATGGCCCTATAGAAAATCGAGTTTGACAGGGTCTAGTCCCTCTAAACAACATACGACAACTCGTCGCAGGTATAGAAAATCTAGGTCTTCTTGACATAAATGACTTGCCAAGCTTCATGGCGCTATCCTGTTTGTGCGCCCTTGCAGATTCTGGATTACAGGAGTTGCAGTGGTTGGGAAGTATGGTAGAGGGCTTGTCCCAACGCTGCAATGAATTGTATTACAGACATTTAACTCGGGAAAGTAGAAATCTTACAATCGAAGGCCGCAAGGGCGTTGGACCAACCAAACTTGAGAAAAGCAATATTGCCAAAAAAACAACCCTGTTGTGTATTGAGCGAAACGACGATTTGGCGAAAGGATCCTTGGAAACGGGAAACGAAAGTCTTTGATTGATGGTTTGGGATTTCTGAACAGCATATACCTACCTACTAGGTATCTTAACTAATATTATAAATGCGATTGTGAGTTTGTTTGTTTTTTTGTTTTTTACGCTTTCACTTTAAAGCGGCTAAACGGTCTTGGATAAAATTTGGCACAGGGGTAGACCTTGACCTGGAGAAGGACATAGGCTACTTTTCATCCTGGAACGCATACGAAGTCGCGGGCAAAAAAAAAATCAAAATATTTTATTTCACATAAACAAGGGCACTTATGAAACGTCAGAAGCTAGGTGCACGGTTCCAATTGGTCGCTTCCTATGGAGAAGAGCCGGCAAGAAACTCCACAGCAACAGCTAATTATAAATAAAATTAAAGTCTTTTTCGTATCTGTCTGTGTGACCGCTTGTTCTTGTAAAGCCGGGTCTCCTGCACGTGTTTTTTCAAAACATTACACAAAAAATCCTACACATAAACATTTGTTTTCATACAAAACATCGTGTTTGCAACTTTGCATACACAAGTGTGGCCACGCCTCTTTGTTACGATGTTTTTTTAATGTTTCGAAAAAACACGTTTAATAATAATTATTATTATATTAAAGAAAACTTAGGGCCTGCGCCCACTTGCGGCATGGCACGGCAAGGGATTTTTATGCGACGAATAGGAATATAACTTATATGAAAGATTATAGAATTGAAATTTCAGTGATGATGCCTAAAGACGTCGCGGCATGCCTAAGGATACCGCGGCATCGTAGTCGTTGAAATTTCAATTTTATTGTCATACTATTAAGTTATATTTCTATTCGTGGCTTAAAAATCCCTTGCCGTGCCGTGCCGCAAGTGGGCGCCGGCCCTTAGTGTTTATCAAGTCGTAAAAACCGTGCGAAACCGCCGAAACAGAGGAGCATCGCTAGTTGAGTCATAATTAATTATGAAAGATTGATTCACTCTAGAAACTTAAATTTTTAGTCGTCATGTAGGAATCACAGAGCATAAAATACTTTAAGCGGGTAGGAATGGCAGCCACTTGTTGCTTAGTTTGTTGTTGAACTTGAAATTTACTTGACACAAGGTATGCAAACAAGTAGTAGGTAACTGGAAGCGAGTCAGCAGCTTAGCAAAAGAAGCACAGCGTAGAACATGATTGGGATTGAACAATTACGGTAGGTAGTTATGTACACAGCTACGCAGTTAAAAAACGTTGTTTTTACCTAATAAGTAGCGATCTCAGACCAAATAAAAAACCAAGACATAGTGTTGGCTACAGTGACGTGAAGTCGGTTTCGTAAACATGTGTGCACTTAGTGAGGTGTAGTTTCATTGTAAATGGTTGTAAATGTATGCGTGTCAGGTTACTATAGGTATAGAAATTTTAAAAGTCCTGACAAAAAGCCTGACATTTCAATAAAAGTCCGGACATTTTAGTCACAAAATCCAATTATTGTTTGATCTCGTTGATTGTTAAAGATTTATAATTATTTTGTTTTTCGATGAATGAGAAGTTAATAAATATTAAAAACTTTTTGGAATTACATATACCTACATATAAGTTTTATTACTCGTATTCCATCTAAGCCAAACAATCCGGACAAATTAAAGAGCCGGACAAAAGTCTAGAAGTCCGGACAAATTCGGACGGATGGTAACCCTATGTGCGTGCGAGCGTGAATACACAGAGCAAAGGTGTAGTTTTGGCATTCTTCGCAGAATCGCAGCACTGACTTGGTTTTTTATTTAGTCTGAGGTAGCGATAAGAATGTTTATTATTCTCCTTGATATGTTTTCTTTGTTATCCTAATTAGTTAAATGATTATGAGAGCTTATTATGAGTAGTAAGTGCGTACAGACCTAGATAATTATCAGCTGACTTCGGCTGTTCTATTTAAATAATAATATGTTATTGTTTGAAGGACAATACCTTAGAAGTTAGGTACCATGGTTTCGTTTTACACAAATACCTACTGTTGGTAGGTACATTCTTCGAACCAATTTATGTTTGAGGAAGGGTAGTTGAGTAGGTACTTGAAGGGAAGGTATTGAAGAAATCATAGCCGGACCTTACCTCTCGCTCCATTCCCGTGGCTGACCGGCACCCCGTTCACTTTGATCGGCCTCCCGTCCGCAGTACATTTTAAAAGCATATTTTCAACAATCCAAGCGTTCACCTATTACGATCCATCCGATACAGTCAAACATTAAACTTCGTAAGCACGAAAACAAAAACACGCAGTGGAGTAGTTTTTTTCTTTCGCGCCAACCGATTGGTTGTCGCGCGTGACGTCAAAAGTCAATTTGAAACCACTCGAATCGACACAAAACCTGCGTTATCTTTTCAGTTCAATTATTGTAACACGTCGTTTAATTAGTTCACACAACACGGTTAACACCACTAGTAAATGTATTTCTAATCGAATTGCACAAAATAATACGCGATTCAATAACTTGTGAAAAACACACACTCAAATGCAACAGGCTGGCTGGGTGACTGAAATGAAAACTGCTGCGATTTGCGATACGGTCCACGGCTGTTGCCGTGTTTTGATTGATAGACCAAGAAAAAATGAATGAAACAAGTGTGAAGTTTGTCACGAGAGCAATATCGTGATCTCACTCTTTTTCAATGTTGTGGCAATTATAAACTTGTTGTTAGGATCATGTTTGTGATACAGCTGATAAAAAGATATATTAACTCGCTACAACAGAGATGCTTACATATTTTAGTTCATCGCCCGTTACTTATTTATCCGGAATTGTATGTTTTAATCGAAATTATCGGTTATCAATAGACAAAGATAGAAAATAAGATAGTAATCTTCTTTGTTATTGGTAGTTAGGTTGGTAGACATGTTTCTAATGTTGCCATTACCATACAATCGTATTTCAATACGTAACATTATTATTTTGATAAATAAAATAAGGCCTTGGTTATTTTTGATAATCACAGGAATAGGCTAAGTTCACAAACATAAAAAAAGAAACCTCCTTCCACATAAAATTTATTTTCATACAAAACGTCGTGTTTGGTGTTTGGCCACGCCTCTTTGTTGCGATGTTTTTGTGTAAAAACGCGCAGGAGACCGGCATACGATAGCAAACGAAAAACTTTTATCCTTGCCGTATTGTTTTGCAATAAAATAAATTATAAAGATTGATTTTCAGAATGGCAAACTTGGCTTGATGTGGCTTGCTTATTGACTGTCGCTGAGGTCGCTGCTGCTGGGCGCCGCCGGTAGCCGCCATATTTATTTTGAAGGCGCCATTTTGAGAATTTTCTTGGGTGACGCTACGCTACGTACGTTAGCCTTGGTGTTCGCGATAATCCGAATCCGTTTCCCAATATAAACTACAAAATGGGCAAGAAAGACAAAAAAGGTGAAAATACTAGCGACGGATCCAGTGAAGAAGAATATGTTGTTGAGAAGGTTCTCGACAAACGTACGGTCAAAGGCAAGGTAAGGCAATCATATTTTCAGCTTTTTCCTCATTCTAATTGTATGATGATGTATTCGATTCCTATTAAATTATGTGGAGTAGACATACAGTCCACAATTATTATTAACTTGTCAAATTGGTTGCCTACCTGCGCGTGGAGTTAGAATACAAGACGTTCTAATAAAAAATTGCCGTAGCGGTAACCTCTCCTTCTTGAAGCGGTAACCTCCTTCTAAATTAATACCTAAAGAAATTCATCACATACACCAGGATATCTAAATAACTTCATAATGTTATGCTTTGTAACAGCTTGTCACATTGTTTTGGTTGATACAGCTCTTCAACTTGCAATTTTATTGCCCCAGATTGTCATTCGTACACAAAAAAGAATGAAAAAATAATTTCTGAAAAGATGATGTGTCAAAAAAGTCGTGAAAACTATATTTCTTTAAAGCTACTCGTACACAGTGATGTAAATCGATGCACATACACAAATTAAAGACGGTTTAAATATATCTAGCAAATGTGAAAGAACCTTAAAGAATATTGGTCGGAGGGTCATCTTATCAGTCTTCTTGTGTACTTATATTTTATCCAACCATTACGCAGCAACTAGGACAGCTTTGTCTTTTGCTTCAATTACGTCCTGGATGGTACAGGTAAACACAAAAAGATGAAACACAGAAAAGATGTGGCATATCTTGTGCTTCCACATTCACACGTGTTTGGGATGGGTGGATTAGTAAACAACGGATAGGAGAAAAGATGTAGCATATCCTGTGCTTCCACACTCACACGTGTTTGGGATGGGTGGATTCTATTCTATTCAATTTTTTGACTGGTCACTTTTAACTAAAAGCAATCCAATGTTGATGATAATGTGCACTTTTGGAATGCACAGTCATTGCATTCTGTGTGCTGAATTAAGCTCTAACTTATATCCAGGGTCTTCTCAGCTAAAGGCTCAGGTCTTCTTGCCAGCTAAAGCACTATCAAGTGGTAAAGAGCAGATGTTTTGGGGTACAGTCTTTAAGTAATTTTGATGCTTGAAAAGTGCTGATTCTCAGCCTAGTTTAAATAAATGACTTTTGATTTGATTTCATAATTTTATGTGCAACAGAGAGTAACCATTGAATGAATATATAATTTATTATTACCATCTAATGTTGTAGATTACATGTGTTACATGATGTTTTTCTGTTTTTAAATCAGGCTAGCTGTTAGTAATGCTTACTAATTAATAATCATTTAATTATTGTAGACAAAGAGTATTAAAATAATGAATGAGGGCACCAGACTAGTGGCTTTATCTTTGAGTAAATCAAACATTGAATGTCAAATGCAAGTTATCAAGATTGCCTCTACTTAACTGTCTATGATCATAATTTGTATGCTATCCACATGAATAGCATTAAAGTTTTGAATTTGAACATGAGTTTTCTTACCAATAAAATTAATTTCTGGTATGTTCTTATTTTTAGGGTTCCCTACCCAAAGGGTAAAACGGGACCCTATTTCTAAGACTCCGCTGTCCGCCCGTCTGTCTATCTGTCACCAGGCTGTATTGCATGAACTGCTGTTCTTCAAGATACAGGATTTTCCTAGTTTGAAGGGCAGGGGTCTTACTTATTGTAATAGCCATACCCATCCCATAGTTAAAACAACACTGATGTTACCTAGGCTAAGTTTTTGGTAAATAAAATGATTACTTACTTGAACCGTGATAGTAAGACAGTTGAAATTTTCACAGATGATGTATTTCTGTTGCCGCTATAACAAAAAATACTAAAAAACAGAATAAAATAAATATTTAAGGGGGCTCCCATACAACAAGACATGATTTTTTTTGCCGTTTTTATAGATAATGGCACGGAACTCTTTGTGCGTGAGTCTGACTCAAACTTGGCCGGTTTTTAAATTCATAGCAGAACCTGTCCATGGCCTGCACATACCTAGTTACTTTGTCATCATCGGAAAATCCCAGAATTTCCTTAACTATGTTGGGGTCAGCTCCCAGTCTAACAGGATGCAGCTAAATGCCAGTATTTTACATGGAGCCTATCTGACTTTCACAACCCAGTTACTGGGTAGCAATAAATTCAGAAAAATTCAAAAGTCATTTATTCAAACTAGGCTGAGAATCAGCACATTTCGAATGTCAAAATTACATAAGACAGTCCTCATAAAACGCCCTCCCTTCACCACTTCCTAGTGCCTTTAGCTGAGAAGAAGAAGTGGCGCAACATACTCCCCAGCAGCACAGTTGTCTGTTCTAAGTTAGAAAAAAAAATATTCCATACCTTGGAAAAAATGATTCCAATAAATAGTATGCAAAATAATTTACATTATGCAACACAAAACATAATTTAAATCATAAATTATTGGCCATATATGGTTATATGTCAGCTAGCACACGCCAATATACCAACCTAAAACATCGAGAACTATACTCAAGCAGAATTTAAAAAAAAAAAACGAAAATCTAAATGTAAACAGAACTAAATATCTAAATAAAAGCCTCCAGGCATAAAGGGCGTGCCCGCTTACATAAAGCTATACATATAAAGCTGTAATTGGAAGTTATAAACGACTAGCGGACGTCACGCGGTTTCACCCGCGTAGTTCCCGTTTCCGTGGGAGTACGGGGATAAAAAATATAGCCTATGTTACTTGCTGGTAATGTAGCTATCCATTGCTGAAAGAATTTTTCAAATTGGTCCAGTAGTTTTTAAGTTTATTCGTTACATACAAAAATACAAATCTTTCCTCTTTATTATAATATTATTAGTATAGATAAACTAGGACCATCGATGTAAAATAAATGAAAAGTTAATTACTAGTAACAATAACAAAACCGTGATCAGCAAGACGACACAAGCAGCACCCGTTCACGAGCATAACGCAAATATCAGCCATACCCCCCTCGCCATATTTGAGGGAAGGAGGCAACCCGACCCCCGACGCTACCGTAAGCAGTGACATCTAAGGGAGCATGACGAACTTGCTGCCGGTTGCTCAGGCAAAAATAATATGATCGATTGTCGAGGTCGCTAGCTAACCACAAATTGCAATACAACTGATAAAAAAACATTATAATGAGTAGATTATGTCAACAATAAAATAAAATAAAAATAAACTGACTTATAAATTCAAATAAAATAAAAAATTATATAAACTCACAACTGTCAGTAGGTAAGCTAATTCTGGAGAAAGAACATAAACATTGTCTTGAGTTAATCACAGTAACCAACTATTCTTATCATTTAAGTAGTCGTTGATACAATAGTATGCCTTTGAACAAAGGTTGGATGTTACTTTAGTTTTAAACGCTTACAAGGTTGGATTTTACTTTAGTTTTAAAATATCAAAGCTAAAATAACTGACAAGTGTTTATGTTTACTTGAAGATCCAATATCTGTTGAAATGGAAAGGATACAAAGAGGAGGAGAGTACCTGGGAGCCTGTGGAGAACCTTGACTGCGAAGAGCTGATCAAGACCTTTGAAGACAATAGGAAGGAAAAAGAGGTAGATAGTGTATTTGAGTCAAAGCTATACTTTTTTTTGTACTTACAACTTAGTGTATTTTGTTCTTTACAATTTTATTAAAAAGTTACTTTTTTTTCTTATAATAATGTTTTTAAACAAAGTACAATCTTCTCTTATATTAGCCTATTTAGCTACTTGCGAGTACACTTACCACTTGTAGTTATTTTTTTACCAAATTTACGTAATTTGTGAGCATTCTTGTCTATTAAATTAAAAACTGATTAAAGAGGATCCGTGGGTGTAGCCTGCGAAATTCAAAATGTCTTCCTTTTTTTCACAAAAAAATCACCTTAATAATATGTTTTCTGTTACCAGGCTAAAACTAAAAAGCCAGAAGACCGCGGCAAGAAGCGTGTGCGCGAGTCTAGCGAAGACACGTCATCTGGTCGCAAGGGTCGCGGTGCCAGCGTGTCCTCCGCTGAGGACCACAAGGAGTCCAAGCGCGAGCGCAAAGAAGACAAGGCCAAGTCGGGCTTCGACAAGGGACTGAAGGCTGAGAAGATTATAGGTAAGACAGACCATTAGGAGTGCCGCATAAACTTCTTGGGGGTCATAAATAATCATACAGGTCCACTCCAACCTGTATGATTATTTCCTCAAAAGTCTATTTCAGACACACATGGTCATGGTCTACATGGTCCGCACATGAATGTTGTCTGAAAAGACAATGAACTCTGAGTGTATTTTGGTGTTTCTTCGCATAGTAGTCAGATAGGAAACATAGTGTTTAACACAACACCTACATTTTTGTAATCCACAATTTCCAGACCTCACTGAGACTACAACAAGCTGCAAAGTTATTTCAGGTGCTAAAATGCGGTTAAGCAAAATTTTGTTCATAACAAACTGGAAATTACTTAACTGACATTATTCTCAGATCATCAAGTCAACCAGATTACATGAAGCTAGAAGATAGGGTGCTGTTATGACAAGAGATTGTTGTTTTCGTCTCAAACACACTGCAGGGCAAAGTCCTTTTCTCATAAAGAGAAGGCATGAGCATTGATCACCACACTTGCTTAAGGTGGAACAGTTAGTGGTGTCGCAAGAGAGGCATTGATAGTACATTATTATGTTATGGTTGTTTCTCTTGGACATCACTGACTGTTCCACAACATAGAGAGAAACATAGATAGTACATGTACCACGCACAGTGGTCCACCTGATGGACTAAGTGCAGAAACCAAACCCCATAACTATCTATTTGCAATCGGTCGTCGTACCATAAGGGAATTCGTTCCATGTCAAATGTCGTTGTGGTGGAGCAGCCAGTGCTGCGCCTTCCACTTATAGAAGGTGGTTCCTCTTCAGCCTTTTTAGGGTTCCGTACCTGAAAAGGAAGAAAACGGAGCCCTTATAGGATCACTTGTGTGTTTGTCTGTCTGTCACAGCCAATTTAATGGACCGATTAAGTTAAAATTTGGCATACATAATGTATTTCTGTGGCCCAAACACAGACGTGTAACGTAAATAAATGAATTTTGAATATGGGGGTTACTTTTGGGGGTAAATGAAAAAAAAATAAAAAAAGTTTTGCAAACTATACTGTGTGACATATCAAATGAAAGGGCTTGTACGAGGATCTCAAATATATTTTATTTATAATTTTCAAATAAATCATGAAAATGATGATAATTGACCATCCGCCACCCTTACTTTCGAAACTACTGAGCCTAAAATTCTGAAAAAAAAAAACAGAATGGTACCCATAGATTACAGGAAAACCTATAAGAAGTCTATAGTCTTCAAATAACATGGTAAATCTCTTAATATTGTGCGTACAAACTTACATTTGCGGTTGAAATATATGGTTTTAGAACATGTTTTTCAACTACAATGTTAAGTTTGTATTGGGGATAAATTCATCCCAACTATGGAACCAACCCTTCATAGTGCGTGATCCGACACGCACTTGACCGGCTTTTACCACTGCTGTCTGGTTTAACAGTTTAGCAACTAGTGGGTTTGGATGCAAGGTCAGGCGTGCCTTGTGTTGTCTTTCAGAGTTTACTGATGGCATTTGTAGGTAGTCGTGGATTTCGTGGTTCCTAGCAAACCAAGGTGCGTTTGCCATGTTCTTAGGATACCATTTTGGACTTTGCAGGCAGAGTACGTTGGTTTTGCTAGCAATGCCCCACAATTGGATCCCGTAGGTGTTGACAGAGTTGTAGATGAGGAGTTTGTTGTCTACAGAGAGCACAGAGTTTGTTCCAATACCAATACAGGTTGCGGACCTTGTGGTTTATCTTGCACTGCGTCTATTTTATGTTTTTTAATTAATGCAATCCATTTTTGTCTGATGTATCAAGAACACTCATAAGTTAACATAATCGGTGTTGTTTTACAGGTGCATCGGACGCGACCGGCGAGCTGATGTTCTTAATCAAATGGGCGGATTCTGATGAGGCTGAGCTTGTGCCTGCTAAAGTTGCCAACCTTAAGTGCCCACAGCAGGTATGAATGATTTCCTTTTAAATAAAACTTGCAAATAAGTGTTAGAATAAAAACTGTTTATACACCTAGTCAAAATCTGTATTTATGTTGTCATAAAATTGCTTTTCACTAGAAGAATAAAACGAAACTGTCAAGACCTAAATTTCTTTTTGCTATTTTATTTTATACTAACTTCCGCCAGCGGTTTTGCCCGCGTGATATCTTTATAAAATATAGCCTTACTCACTTATAAAATAGCATTCTGATGGTGGTGAAAGAATTTTTTTAGTTGGTCCAGTCGTTCATTTCAAACAAAAATACAAATCTTTTCTGTTTATTTTATTTATTTATTCTTATGTATATTATAATAATAGTGTAGACTATAATTGAATTATTCCAACAATAATTGATTGAACAGTAACTGTAAATAAGCAACAGCCTTAAATGGGTCTCTTTTAGAAAACCTCGGAGCAGAGTTGATTTTTAGATATGATTTATGACTAAATTCTAAAAGATAGTTGTGACTTGTCTCCAGGTGATCGCTTTCTACGAGGAGAGGCTAACTTGGCATACGCCGGCGGAGTCGGAATGATATAGAGCCGCATGTGGTATGCCAAGTATACGCTACGGCGGGGATTATTTCTACTCCCGTGCCGTGGAGATCTACGAGCGGCAGCGCCACATCTAACCCGCCAGACAGTGTTGCTAGCGGTGGACTTTCTAAATAGTGTTGCCATACTTCGCAATTTCTAATTTGGTAGCTTTATAAAGTGTTTCAATTTTATGTGGATTTAGGCGCTTCTGCGGACTTAGTCCGTATCGATGTATTCATGTTTGAATGTTTAGCTTTTAAGTGCAGTCATTTGTGGCAGTAGTGGACGTCACTTATACTAATTATCTTTTGACTCGTGTTTGACGTGTTCTACATTATGCGAGACCTGAACGCGTCAACTGTGTATTCGTTTCTAGATAGTAATACGGCCAATTAGTGCACCGATCTTATCAAGAAACTCTACTATACTGCTGGCTCAGTTTGGAGCTTATTTTTGTTTAATTTGCTCGTTATTCTAGTAGATTCGATATTAATTAGAGGCAAGGTGCCAAACGCCGCGATTCTAAAAGCGTCGCGCGGTGTCCATTGGCAACATTCATACGCAAATATCTCTGTATAATAAGCCATTATTCATATAAAATTGCATGCAAAACAGTTGACAAGCAACCTTCTGCTTTATACTGAAAAATAAGATCTTTTCAATATACTTAACATTTGTGAGACTATCAGTTGGAGAGCACATTGTATAGCCCTCTCTGACCAAATAATGGTTTTATGTGATATGACGATGTGAACTTCGATTCCGCGGACGAAATAATTTGCTTTCTTGTAATAAGCTAATATTCGTCTGGGACTAAGAGAAACAAGCCTGTCTGAGTATTTTTATAAGATTAGATAGGTTGAAAACCAAATTGGTTTATTTCTTAGAACCCTGTGGAAATTGGTTCCAAGTAAACTAGACCATATTCGCTGGGTGCCACGTAGCTTAGTGTGATGGCAAATCTTTTATTTATCTTAATTTTTAATGATATCGCGGGTATTTGCCGAAATGAGTGTGTACTAAAACTCGTCTGTCTAACTTTAAGGCGGAAAGGCGTAAAGTAAAAGTCGCGGGTCGCTTAAGATTCCTACACACAGTATCGCCAGCCTTGCCACCGGGCAAGCCGCGGTGCGCCCGGCTTGCCGCACAAAGGAGCCGCCAAACAAAGGAAAAAGGCCGCTCGGAAAAACCTTTATCCACTCAAACGCCCGATTCGAGTGCTTGCAGTGGTCCATTTTTCTAGTTCACGGTTCCGTACTCTTACATCTCGATAAGAGCGTAGAGTCAAAAGAATTCTAGATCTGTTATTGGAACAAAATAGAGAACAGAACCACAATTGAAAGTTTGAATGAAAAAAAAAACAATACCTACCTTTTCTTATATTCTTTATAAATGGGTTCACTATTCTTGTCTGCAAAATATATTGCGATCTCTGTGAAGAGACCGAAAACCAATATATTAGACACCGTTTAGAGATGGGTAGCACACTCTTTTAAAATGAGGATCGTGCGAGGTACTCTTTTTACAAAGTTTGGTAACATACCGTGCTACCACGAATGAGGCGAGGATGCGATGGCATGTGAGCACTGAGCATGTACGTGTTGTGAGTGTGTCAGTGAGTCGGGAGACTCGCCCCGCGAGTCGCGAGTGCGGTGTGTAGTGACAGCAACGTGACACGGCACACATTACACATACCCTGTAGAGTAGGCACACGCGATGATTGATCGGTTAAGCGCGTCACACGGCTCGCACGAGTGATGATGAGGGAAAGAGAAATGAGAATGGTTTCGTGTCGTCGTCAAACAAAAGCAAAAGATGGCAATTAAACTTAGACTTTAACTCCTTTGTTTAAAATCGTAAATAGACTTGAGCGAGTGACTCGTTTCGTTTAAACTCACAATACCTACGTTCAAATGTTCTGTGTAGCTAATCTGTGGTGTGTGGTGGTAGCAGCTACAACTATGCTAGCACATGTGCTGAGTTACCCAAAACTAGACACGTTAGAGATACCTGAAGGAATTTGACGGCAACAATGTTACATACGATTTCGTAATAAATAGAGAGGATAGTGAGCTAGCAAATTTTACTTGTAAAAAGAGATTCGAGGGCTTCCAGTGGTCCATTTTTCTAGTTCAACGGTTCCGTACTCGTACATCTCTATAAGAGCGTAGAGTCAAAAGAAAATACTAGATCTGTTACTGGTAGAAAATAGAGAACTGAGAACTGCAATTGAAAATTTTAATGGAAAATCATTCTGCTATTAATTCTTTAGTACCTACCTGGACGACCGAGCTCCGCTCGGGTGAAAATAGAAAACTAATTTTTCTCGGATATGAGACCTAGCTAGATCGATTTTTCGTCCCCCATAAACCCCTTTATGGCAACTTTCATCGTTTATGGCAACTTTCATCGAAATCGTTAGAGCCGTTTTCGAGAACGTGAATATAAACATATATATATATACAAATGTTGCTCATCTATAGTATAGGATAAATGGGTTCACTATTCTTGTGTACAGTCAATTTATTTGGCATGCGTTTTTGTCGCGCACACAGCGAATATGGTATAGTAATTTTCGGTATTTGATATAGTTACTACTTATCACAAGCAGACCTGTGTCTCAATCACAGGCTCTGGTTTATTATTATTACAATGTTTTATATATTATCATGAATAGTAAAGTGAAGATTGTTTCAAGTGATCAAACCTTGTGTATAATCAAATTGTCGAGAAGAGAATGAATTAATAATTATTTGGACTATATAATAAATATAATTATATAGAGCTATTAACTTCTAATTGTGAAATATGAACAGCTATCCATTGTCCACAGAGGTTTCTTATATATGTGTGTAAGGATTGAGGAACCATGCATCGTAAAACTTGTTATTAAGATTTGCTATAACTTTAGTTCTACGAAATTTTGCTAACATTTGTTCATGGATGGCCCTCAATCCTAACGCACATTTCTTATTTTGCTTCAAACAATCTTCTTACGTGTGGGCAGGTGAATTTAATACTAAGTATCGTGTGGGCGGTGTATTTAATACTAAGTATCGTGTGGGCGGTGTATTTAATACTAAGTATTGACTAAGCACCTACGGTGGCATTGTGATTTAGTTCATAACATGCAACTTATTGTCATCGGAGGAACATGTGTGTATAAGGTCATTCTACCGAATCTTGTCGATGTAAATTTGTTTTAGAGTGCAACCAGACCGCGGTCAATCGACGACATTTTGAACCTTATGACTTACTAGCTTTTGATCGCGTCCAGAATGTTTTTAATTGACGGCGGTTCTGGTCGCCCTAAGGCGCACACGTTTCGAAACTGTAGCGTAACGTGGACTTAAATATTAAATATATTACTGGATAGAAATAAAACACATTAAAATATAGTAAATATTAGTTTTATTGATTCATAATTATCGGATTCGTAGTCTTCTAGAGAATGGTGATTGAAAAACTATTGAAATTGCACCAACCTTTCTTGGTAAGTGCACAATCTTTGGTAACAATGATTCCGGTCAGTCATATTTTTTCTTAGCGATGGAATCTTGTCTCAACTGCTATTCAGTATTGCTAACCATCTTCAGTGGTAGTTACTATAAAGTATGCATATTACCATTAGGTTATATGTACAATAGTTTTTCTCAAATCACTGAGATATATATAAATCTTACTTATCAGCTATATACTCTATTCTGTCATACGTACAATATTTGGAATTAATACAGACAAATTACACATTTAGATCAACCAGAATTAATTTACACACTAAGTTTTCATTCGAAATATTCAAAAAGTAAATAAGATCATAGAATGATAAGCTCTCGCACCTTGTTTCAATTTCGTTCACAAAAAATCTGCACATAATTGTGTTTCATTGCGTAAAGTTAAGCTTCAAGTATTGATCGTCCTTTTCGGTTTACCACAACGTTAGCTCCACTTTTCTCACCATTCAAGTTTGTTGCATACAATAAATCGTTTGTCTGGCAACCCTGACTCAAATACACGAGCGGCAGACCACTTAGCAAGTTTAATTTACTGGCAGTTTTTGTCAAAAGTGTTACTTGCACTATCACAATCAATAATCCCCCCGATTGACTCTTTCGACCTTCGTTATCATAATATTGATGAAGCAATTCATGACTGAATCAGCTGTTCATAGTCCCCAGCTATGTCTGCAAAATGATGATAAATAGCAATTCAACGTGATATACACAAAGCCCCTTATTAATAAACCTGGTGTAAAGTTATGACAAACTTAAACTCTAAAAACGTATTATTACCAGAATTGATTTTCTCCGCGTTTAAAGTGAAAGAGCGCGAGGGCTGTATACGAAATACTTGGCTATCACAGTAGCTCTTGTTATTTATTATACGGCGCTTGTGTTCGAATACCACAGTTTTCGACATGTTGAGTTCCAACATATCTAACCAAAAGTTATCGTCGCGTTCATATTATTGTCTCTTATTATTTGGAAAACTGGAAGGCGCCCTTTGTCGACTGGACTACGTGGTCCGGTTCATCGGACAAAAAGTGAAATTGACATATGAACGTAACTATCCCGCATTCGTGCGACTATCACTTGGTTAGAACGCAGCCTCTACAGCTTCATAATTAAAGGTACAGACGACAGCACATCAAGCTACCCGAAACTGTCAAATTTTCCCAATCAACTTTGAACCTTAAAATTCAGTAATAAAGTTGAAAATCTATTAAATAAATTTGACAGATTGTAGTAGCTTGATGTGCTGGCGTCTGTACGTATAAATTTTCAATTTCCGATCAGTATTCTAGAGCTCAACTGTCACGAGGACTCGAGGACTTCGAAGAGATCGATAACAATTAAAATTCTATTGTGACAGTTGAAAGGATAATTATCGAAGCTTTCAACCTAAGTTAATCCCAAGATTTGACTGCCTCGTTGGTCTAGTGGTCGCAAGCGCTACTGCTGAGCATGAGGTCCTGGGTTCGATTCCCGGGTCGGGCACAGTGTTATTGGGTTTTTCTATCAGAAATTTCTCAGTAGCAGCTCGGAATCTGGATTTGTGCCCGGTTGATGGCAATAGGCTCGCCCCCTATTACATGGGACTTAAACATAACTGACGAAATGTGGGTGTACCTGCTACAGGGACACCTCTGCCGAACCCTTCGGGGAAACAAGACGTGATGTTATGTATATCCCAGCATCTTTTACCGTTCAGCCTATATAGATAGAAGTACTGACTTGAGCACTGTGTTTGGATAATAATGCCTCAATCAATGACAAACAAACAAAACTGTTTACTAGCAGTAAAACACCGCCATTTTAAACTTAAACGTAGCAATAAAGACATCTTGCTACTTGTGCGTTAGATTTTGAAAGATTTTACTTGTATTTCTACTATTTTTGATCGCTCGATGTAATTCCATGTCATAACATCTCCTAGTCTTTAATAAAACTAATTCAGTAAATACACTTTAAATCTTAATATACTTTATAAGGGTAATATCGCACTAGTATCGAGAATGCTGACCGGGTATTCTGCGTATGCGCAGTGCTATAATCAATACGCGGTTTCAAAATATTCGCATAATTTGATGTTTAGAACTGCCTGTGAAATGTGCATACTCGTCCGTAAAATCACGCACCGTGCCGCCATTAAGCTATTTTGTGGATTATCCTTTATCTACTCTATGGCGTTGGATGTTTTTCTACTCTATGGCGTCGACTGATCGATACGACGTTTTGTTTCCTTTGTACGATTGCCTATCGGTACAGTGCACTGCGTGTTTTGCCACCGCTGCGGACTGGTCCACGCGAACATACAAATAGGTACAGCATAGCTATTGACAATCATTCGATACACGTCCGGTCCAAACCACAAATCCGAAACCCGATTTTTTTTATCGTTTAATTAGTATAGACGACCGCTATTCTTTCGACAGCTAGGTATGTATTTGCTGTCCGGCAAGGCAAATCAGGTAAATGAAAATGTGTCATTTTGACACGGCAGCCTTTTAAATGATTGTGAACAGGAATAGTGCGATACGTACCTTGTTACACTAACAATACAAATAAGAGTTAAATAATGAGATATGTAAAATTATAGTGATAATATAATTACTAGGTACTTCGACGGTGGTAATATAGTGTTGCGCTTCGTTTTGAGCTTGATCGCCTTAAGCTTGATACTTGTAGTCGTGCTTGCTCAGTCCATTGCTGAAACGAGTACAATTAAAACATTAATATCTTTTTTATTTGAACGACGTTTTCTAAAAATGAAACCTAGCTAGATCGATTTATCGCCCCCGAAACTCTGCATATTGCTTCAAATTTCATGAAAATAGTTGGAGCTGTTTCCGAGATTTAGATTATGTATATATACAAGAATTGCTTGTTTAAAAGTTTTAGATTTCAAGCTGCCCATTATATTATAGGATAAATCAACGTTCATGGCAGTGGCAGCCATTAAACGCAATAGCGAGATGGCATGAGATTCAGTACGGGTTTTTTTTTAAACGCTTTTACCGAATCACAATGTGAAGTGCCACTATGACATCTCACCTTGGTAATAAGCAACATTAAAGGGGTGGGGTCTCGTAAATGTCGTTTCTGACAGCCAACTCTAGCACCACGTGCGCTCATTGGTCAAATCAAAAGCGCGCGTTTCCCCGGTTTCCTGTTACATACTTCCGTCCCTTTTCACGAAATCACTCCCACAGAATTGATTATTTTGTTTTTTTTTAGATTTTGATAGCAGGAAAGCGAAGGTTACACGTAAAAAATCACCTGTTTACCATTACTGACAAGATCTGCAATTTCGTAGTAATTGTAGGACAAGTTTTTGTTATTTCAACTCTGTGAGCTGTTCTTTCCAAAGAGTGGGGATGAAAAATAAACGGAGAATATAATTTACCACATGAAAAAGTACTTTTTGCTGAACGAATGAAGCCTTATTTAGATGAGAAGATTTGAGATAATAGGACAATGTTACCTGAGCTGCGCGACATGGCCGGGCGTGGCCTGTATGAGCGGCGCGAGTCTCTCCGTGAAGCGCTGGAAGTTGCGCTCGAGCTCGCGCTGGTACTCGCGCTGGTCGCTGCCGATCAGGTTCTTGTTCTTCCGAAGAGCGTCGTGACACCTGCAAGTTAATTAAACATAAGTGACACATTTAACCACTTCTGTGGTCTGTGGTTAGACCACCTGTCTCAGACCCAGAGAGGTCCCGGGTTTGATTCCTAATGGGCCAAAATTTTCTGCCCGTTTTGGTTGGTGGTAGGGCTTGTTCTAAGTCTGTGGCTAGCCAGCACCATCTTATCTAAGTCTGTCGCCATAACAACAATGTTAACACTAACAGTATTGTTGTGTTTCGACGGTGAGAGGTAAGACAGCCAGTTCCTCTGTGGTTAAGGATTCCACCTTCACCCTGATCATCACTTACCATCAGGTGAGATGAAGGCCAAGAGCTACCCCGTTATGGATAAAAAAATGTGTGAGTTTTTTTAAGTAACAAGGTTTTTTTATTTGTACAAGGAGAATCTTGTGCAGCTGAGACGCTTCCCTGCTGCACTGCACAGATTATCCTTTTACAGTAAGATCATCTTGCGCAGTTTCTAGGCTGTTATGATCGTTATTTTTTTTTCTGCACAATATTCCTTAGTAAATATTAGCGTCTGTTCATTAAGAATGTTTCTTTATCCCTTCTGACTCTTTCAAATCTCCAAATTACTCTTTACATTTTTTTGTTTATATTAAATAATTGCAATTAAGGTTGAACTAGTCGCGGGCTCGAACTCATTGGTGGGCTTGGTCAAAAAGCACGCTATCTCACCTGGCATCGTGTCCGACAGAGATAGTATCAGTGATGAGCAGTTAGACGCTGGTCTACATGCACAAACTCTAGTTCGCGCGCACACAAACACCGTTCAGAACGATTTTAGTAAAACGAGCGCGTAAAAAATTACGAAAAGTCCTTTGGAAGGTGGAGTTTTATGAAAAAACTACTGCATAAATCAATTACGAATAAAGTTTCCGACAAAGCTCAATTGTCAAAGATTATATCTTCGACAATTGAGCTTTGTCGGAACGAGCTTTGTTTTGGAGATTTTATACTTCTTTTATTATTTATTTACTCCCAAAGTTGCGTTAAAATTAGCAGGAAAAACGAATCTTTGTTGGCTCATAACTTTTTAATTGCTTTTTTTTACTATTCTGCTTCTGTACAGACAAAATTAATAATAAGACAAAACGTTTTACTTTGGATGTACAATGTGTAACAGTAGAGTAAAACCCCCCGAAATTTGTATGGAAAAAGTATCGGCTAGTTGCGCCTTAACTAGGTAACTTACTTCTTGGAGAAATCTTTGAAGGCAAGCCGTAGTTTGTTCGTGAGCCGTGTGGGAGGTTGTGTGCCTTCAGCTACCGGAGCCAGGAATACCTGCAACATAGAAGAAGAGTTAAAATCATCTTGTCAAATACCAGTAGAGATTAAATTATGCTGGAGAGTTTGTTGCGCCACTTCTTCCCAGAAAGTGGTGAAGGGCGGGCGTTTGGGTTCTTTTGTTATTTTGACTTTGAAAAAGTGCTGATTCCCAGCCTAATTTGAACGAATGATAATTGATTTGACGTCAATATCAAAAGACCGGGTTTTTCAAAATACGCAGCAACTTTTCAAAGTCCACAACAGTTCGTGTCAGTTGGTACCTGTGCCAATTCGAGAGGTCCCTGGTTCACAGTGGTACCGATGCAGCCCTGCACCACCATCTGCAACATCTTGGGGTCCGCCGGCTCCTGGCTTGTTGCGGCCGCCAGCTCGTTGATCTGGTGGTACAGTCAAAGTTACGGGTTATAAATGTTTTACAAAATAAAATACATATTAACAATAAGTAGACATCGGATTATATGCACTATCAAATGCCAAAATATGCATTCAAAAATAAGGGCGAAATATGCACAAAATATGGACAGTTAAAATAAAATATATTATTAGAAATAACGTTTATTTTCACAATATATTTATAGGTATTAATAATAAGTTGTAATTCTGGTGACAATACACGCTTAAATATTTTTAAAACGGCCGGTACACGGAAAACCAAATGCGTTAACTTTCTTTATTCCTTCAATACCCGGGTTTTTATATGGGACAGGATTTAATATTAATTTGAATAAGCACTGTCAATAAAAAAGTACTAACATATACAATAACGATATAAAAATACCGTTTTACATGCAAATGCATAAATTCCGATGTCTAATAATAAGATTGGCGCAGTAACTAAATTTTTCATTCGATACTCAAGAAACAAGACACTTAACTAGGATTCTTTTTAAATAAATTAAATATACGACATGTACCTTTTTCTGAATATCCTCAATGGCGACTTCAATGGGTGTCAAAATTATTTGTGTACGCTGGACAACCTGGAAACAAATCAATACAACTTACAACTTTCAAAATCCATTGGGATAACGGTAGAACCGTAATGCATTGGGACTGCTAACTAGCAGCAAAATAGTAGTTTTGATGTGGTATTTTAGCGGTTACATAACTACATCGAAATTGTCAGTAAACAAATCTGTACACGGGTACAACTTGCGACCTCAGATACTGTATTTCAATGGATAATCTTAATTTACATTCCATCGTCTACTATTACTAACTCGACTTTAAGTTACGCTGTAATCGATTTGAGCGTGCTAATATCCGTACCGAATTAGCGTGAGCGCGATGACGATGTTCCATGAATCATCATAGATAACGTAATGACATTATATCACCGTGAGCGCTGTCAAAAATGACAGTTGTGCTGTTTTGTTTGTGTCGCATCATAACTTTAAACTAACATGGCATTTTCAAAATTGTGCTTCTGGCTACCATCGCTACCAAACCAAAGAAGAGGAAATTTGTGTTAAATACACAAATAAATATGATATGTAAGTTTTGACGTTGAGCGAGCACTGTGAGCGCGTTCACGAGCGTTTCCAATTGTTCACAGCACTCAGTTGTCATAATCTTTATATCTAAATCAGAACGTAAATGATTGAGCTGTGAGCGATTATGTTCTTATTCGGAAAGCGGCATTACTTTAGCGTAATGTATTCAAAGATGAATTTTCGTGACAATTTCTAACAAAAAGGCCCTAAAAATTATGGGTGCAATGAAATTTGAGCATTGACATTGAGTTTGTTGTTCCAAGACTTGATAATTATTTCAGATTCTGAATTCAAATATAAATATTCAGCTATGTTTGTTGTACCTGTATCCTAGTCTTGACGTAGGGGAAGTGGTGTGCGGTGGTGAGGATGGTCTTCCGCTTGCACTGCTCCGCGATGTCGCCGTGTGCGCGCCCGCCCACGGTGAACGGCGTCGCGTACATGAAGCGCTCTGGGAACAAATAATTATGTTTAAACTTTATGAATGGAACTCAGACTGTCGCAACATTTAGTAAATATAGCGCAACAAGATTCTTTTGGCGCGTGGCCATAATTGGAACTAACGCCGCCATCTTGGTTTTTGAATACATTTCACAGATCGAATGCACAAATGTTTCCCAGCAGCGCCGCCCTGTCAACGTCACTCGAGCGCCAAAAGCAACCTTGTAGCAGTGTACTCAATGTTTTATTCACCCGAAGTTGCTTCGTAAATACTAGCCCTGTCGGATTAACACGTTAGTTATATACGAGAACTATCGCAATACTGGGTTTCGTTTGCAAAAAAACCTACCAAAAGAATTAATATGCTGCGGTCCCGCGGCCCGCTTTCTCATAGGCCAGATCATGTTAGGCCAGGCCGACAGGCCGTGGGAACCGTCGATCCAATGAGCCTTAGCATGGGAAGCGACAAGCCTCGACAGGCGTGACCGCATGCTAGGCCGCGACTGGGCAGAAGGAGGGTACAACCCTTGCTAGCTTGGCTTAAAAATACTCGTGTTTTTTAGTTTTGATATTATATTCTTTTACATCAAAAAAGGTTACGTAGAAATAACTCACTGATATTGTAGTTCTTCTCGTAGTGCGTGGCTCGCTTGCGTAGCTCGTGCGGCTCGAAGTAGGGCTCCACGTATGTGATCTGTATGTACGCCTTGTCGGCGTCTAGCGTTGTGACGTCAACTATGTTGGAGTCCTTTATTATCACCACGTTATCTACGCCGAAACGGGCGCCGTAGAAGGCCTGGAAGTGACGTAACGATGTTATAAATAATGTTATAATAAGTTATTTTTCACTTTGTAGTGTTTTTTTGGAAGCCGGTTGTTTTTTTTTGGAAATAGTTTTTATTTTTCACTTTTTAGTTAAGTATGGTACCTACCCCACACAAATTCGAATACCACTACCTGCTATGTAAATAACAGTCAAGGAACTTATCATATCATCCACATACTAAGTGAGAAAAAATACGTATTATTGAAACTAACTCAAAACTACGGTAAGCAAAGTTTATAAAATTTATATGGGACCACCTCTGAAGTGTGACCTACCAAACAAAAAAGAATCATCAAAATAAATTTATAATCGGCGGAGTAATCGCGTAACGAAAATACAAAAAAAAAAAAAAAAAACAGACGAATTGAGAACCTCCTCCTTTTGGAAGTCGGTTAAAAAGACAGAAATAATGTTAACATAGAATCTGATGTCATTTTAAGGATAACTTTCTATTTTTGTTGTGTTATAGAAAACGAAATAATCTTTGATATGGAAGCGGAAAAAATAGAGAAAAAAAAAATATGCACAAACTCAAATCACTGACAAAACCATAATAAAAAAATTAAAATCTAGAGTCAGTATTCAAAATTGTAGTTACGCTAAATATTGAACGCGTTCGGGTCGGATCGTGTCATCATTTTTTTTTTCGTATACAGTCCTGACTGGTTGAGAGTACTACACGCCCCAGAACTGTAGCGTAAAGCCAAGTGCCTATTACAGCCGCAACGGACCGCAGCGCAACGCATTTTCATACAAAATAGTGCGAAGAAAATGTATTGAAGTGATGAACGAGGATTTTTGTAATGCGCTGCGTTGCGGTGCGGCCCGCCTCAATCGTTGCGTGGAACTATTTAGAACGAGTTCAGAGTGGCACGTTTGCTTTGTGAAGTGTTATATTTTTTTCCAGGTTGTATTCACTATCCTTTTGTGTACTAACCTCCAGCCTGCTGAAGATCTCGGGCAGCTTGGTGAGCGCATGCTCCTTGTACACAAACTCCTCGCTGTCCAGGTCGCCGAAGCGCGCGCCGTAGAACGACACGCGGAAGTACGTGCCGAACACGCGCTTGCCGTGCAGCTGCTCTATGCGGGTGAAGGCTTCGTTCAGTTTGCTGGGAAGAGAAGAGGATATATTTAGTAACCTGTTCCGCTTAGCTATTTCTAAGGAGTAAGGTTCTTTTTAACCCTGAAATAAATCGACACGTGTTTCACCTCTCAACGAGGCAACCTCAGGATGACGATTGACTTGTCGTCTTTCGTAGAAAAAGAATATTAAATTTGTAATTTGTTTAAATTTGCTTAGCGCTAGTAGTATTTTGTTAATTGTTGTGCAAGAGGGTCTTAGTGACGGTAGAACACTTGATTTCTAAAAGCTTCAGAAAGTCATTGATCAGTAAAAATACTGTCAAGTATTAGATTGGAAATTGTAGTGGCTAAACAACAAGAAGAAAATATGAGAAAAGATTTAATTGAAAGTTTTCAGAAATCTGAGATCAGTTTTTTCTACAGAAATGAAACTGAAATATAGAATAGGAGAGATAGTTCATCGAACTATCTCATAGTCTAGAACTAACTAAACAATAATATTTAATGTTGATTCTATGCGTTTTAAAGTCAAGTAGAAATAAATAAATGAATAAGCACATGGCCGTAACAAGGTAGCAAAAAAAAAAATTGTTTGTGTTTAGTAACAAAATTAATCATTCATTTGGTAAAATTCAAAATTACCGCGCGAAACAAAGCAGTATCAAAGTCAAATAAATTATTTCAATTAGGCACATAAAAGGCACTCTTGAACCTAAAAATTTACAAAAAATTGAATTGATTCTAGTTGCTCCTTCCAAAAGGTAGTTTTCGTATGGAGAACAATGGGCAAGAAATATATCGATGAATCGAGCGCGCATGCGTAGTTATAGAGTTTTATCGAGAGAATTTTTTAGTACTTATCGAGATTATTTATTTGTGCCCCACCCATAAAAAAAATTTGGGTTCGCCCATGAATGAGCATATTGAACTTTTAAAGACTTGAATGTCGTAACAATAAAAAGTATGATTTTCAGTAATACCTGTGTATGTTAGCGAGTTTCTTGTAATCCCTGTGTTGTTCCGCAATGGGTATGAGCACCTTGTACACCTCGTTCACAGTCTCGTACATGCCGGCAGTCATCAGCTCACTGGCTGCGTGTTCCAGTAGAGCCTGGGGTGAGCAGAGAAGTTATGCATATATCTTACTAGACATTTGTAGGAATAAGGGGGAAAGCGTATCGTAGCGTATTTCATAGAGTGCGTGCCACGAAAGGCCTGCGGAAAATTGTGGAACTAAATTTTTTTACTGCAGTGTGATGCAATGACATAGAAACTAGTGCCGCGTCAAAAGGACTTCAGTGGTGGCGCGGTATAGTCATAGACATACAGTATTTCTATTTTCTTATGTCCCTCGGGTATCATCGGATTTCCGAATACAAACGAATGCTAATTTCCATGTCCATCAATTATTAGATTTATCGTGTATAATAATTTGAATTCAGAACTAAGTACTTTATTATTGTTTTGTTTTGATTTCCGTGTGAACTATATAGAGCTGTAAAACTATTTTCCTATCTGTCGTGCTTGCGACTCTCCTCCCATTTTTAAATTAAATTACATTAATTAAAAGAGTATTAACAACTCTATATACTTCTAAGTCGATTGTGAGCTTCCGGTCTGCACCAAGTGCAAAGGGCAACTGATGGAAATCCGACGACTGACGAAACACGAGGTTTGCCGAGGGACATTAAGAACATAGTTTGTCTGTACACTGATGACATTACATTATAGGTTAGGTTGTTTGTATCTATATTCTATTTGAAATAAGATTAGACATTTAAACAAACCTTTTTTACAGTCCGTTCAACCGATTTTAGCTTCTATACCGTAGGCTTAAGGATGGTATTAAAAGCAAAAAAGTGGTTACAATACCAACTGTTTACTGTAGCTGTCATTTGTTGTGCCACCAACGCAATAGAAGTCAAAATCGGTTGAACGGACTGTAAAAAAGGTTTATAATCCTATTTCAAATGGAGCAATCTTACTTTCAATTTTACTTAAAGCAGTAACAAATATTGGTGATTTTGAAGGCGCACTCAGTTTAGATGGTGATTGGTTTTACGAATTTTGCCGATGCTACATCTAAGTTGTGTCGTACTGTACAACAATTAGGCCTCTGCCTCGAATCTTGCGGCCAGCGGGACGGCGGCGGCGGCGCGGGAGCGGCAGGATCTAATGCGTAAAATCAAATGGACCGGCCCTCGGCAACAGCGGCGCGGCAGCGGGCAACGAGCGGTGCACTCCAGTCAAGCGGTGACCGCCCGCGCGTCTGCATTGTAGTGTTGTGCAATTTAAAATCGAGCGTTAGGAATAACTTTGAATCAAAAAGATGTTATCGCCGTTATTCAGACATTTCGTTTGCGGATAAAAACAAATAGCTCGACGACACAATCACGAACACAACACTACGCCGCTATAATGCCGCGCGATCTGCCCACTGGTTTCGAGAACGGGTTTGCGTTGCCCGCCCCGCTCCCGCGCCGCCGCCGCCGCCCCGCTGCCCGCAACATTCGAGGCAGACGCCTTAGGCACACACACAAGCATGTGAGACGTTTCTTGTAACAAAACAATATCAGCTGTTTTACACGTTTGACTTCTTAACATACTTCCAATTAAATGTTATTCAGTTCATTGTTGAATATTCATTATTTATCTTTGTTCATTCCTGCGCTCACAGATCTAGTAGTATTTTTGCCTTCTCTTCTGTTCTTCAAATGTATAAAGCGCTGAAATGTGACGCCATCAGGCCACAACTTGTCTTCTAAGAAAATATCTAATTATCTATCTATTAAAATACAGGTAATACTTGTACGACTGAGATACCCAGGTCAATTAGTCAGCTACAACGTTACTAACTGGCGTATATTTTAACCTAAGATATTCTCCTAACTTACCTGCAGCTCAAGATGCGTGAGATGATGATGCAGAGCATCAGCACAGCTCTCATCGAGCGCGTTGTGAGTGACTCGCTGTAACAAGGCGGCTCCTCGCCCGCCCGCACACATCTGTTCTGCTACTAAGGCCGCGCCGTGGATCAGGCACATGCCCGCTTCCGTGTGGTTTGATCGCTGGAATAAGATAATTATTTTTAAAATAAACTATAATTCATTACATATTTAAAAAAGCTTAAAATCCGTCTATCAACAATAGTACTAGATTTCTGATAAGCGCATCAAAAACTGCCGAAAAAATAAAACCGCAAATAGTGTTGTGGTGTTATTTTGCAACATAGTATTTTCAACCCTATTGCTTAGAAGTTATGTTTTCTTTTTCCATAAATATTTTTGTTCTTATTTTAGAAATACGTTTACTTTTCAACTGAAGTAAAATAAAAATATTGCAAACGAGAATGAACTTTATACTTCAGAATTAAGGTTTATAATCAAGTTATATGCAATCGCAGCCACTTGAACGATGTGTTTTTGTGCCTAATCCTTAATTGCTATTGTTGATCGAAGGTAAGATCAAAACGCCGACGGAGCCCGCGTTACATACAAATGAAAACTGACAAATACCTATGACAGTCGGCGATATTTTCGCAAAAGTACCGTTTAGCTTACTTCACAAAAAGAAACTACTTAATCAAGATCCAACACTTGTGAACGAATTAATGAAAAACACCGTCGCCAGCGCGGTTGAACGAGACTCGATTAATTGAATGAACCCCAAGATTTGCACTAGCCCCTGGAGCTTCCTGCTTCATGGGGCTACAGAGGCCATTGCATATCAAGGAATAGACCGGGGGGCGCGGTAATGGTAGGGAAGACGTGCCCTTGGGATTCGGAAGGATTTGCGAGCCGTACCGGATATGCATCCTAGAGTAAGCAATGGAATAGTGGAGAGACGGGTGACATTTATCTATGGGTGCATCTTTTAACGACGTCACCGCGATGTTGGTTCAGGTCTATCTTCACTTCCTGTGGTTCTTGATGTGTTTGTTTTTCCAAGATCCAACACTAAAGACAAAAATATAAAAGAAAATCCAGAACTTTAAATTGTTGGTGTAGTTTAAAGTATTGTTTTTTTTTTAAGAAAACAACTTCTAATTTATCCGCTTACCTCCATATGCTTCTGCGCCATATTATTCAACCAGGTAAGCCTGAGGTCGGGGCTGTGCTGGTACCCGCGCGCGATGCGGTGCATCAGGTCCAGTAACATCTCAGGGTCTTCTTGAAACTCCTTCATCTTCACCGTGTCTGACAGGATCATGTGTAAGTTGAACACTAGATCTTTCACCTAGAAATTAAAGAAGACAATCAGGATCTGGACGACACAACTCGACTCCATACATTTTTTTTTACTTTATTTGGGCGTAAAACAGGCCACGCGCACTTTAGATGCGTTTTTGTACGAACTTCACTCGTGCGTACACGTACGACGATGGTCGTACGAATTGAGTGCGCACATTGCATACGTTTTTCTCCGTCAAATAGAAGAAATCCCAACCAGTTCGGATTGTTTTCGGATGTCGGAACTATACGTACGACTAAGTCGCACCCAGTCTGCACGCTGCCTTTGTACACACGGCTACACATCAATCTATAAATTTCCAGTATAAGCTGACCTCGCATTGTACGGAAATCCTATACAATGCGAGATCAGCATAAATTGGATTTGTATAGCTTGATGTGTAGCCGTGTGTACTTGGAAGGTCGGGAATCGGGATCGTTCGTGCGTGTTTGTACGTGTACGCACAAGTGTAATTCGTACGAAAACGCATCCAAAGTGCGCCCGGTCTTAAACATTGGGACAGAATAAATTTAAAACTAGGTAAACGTATTACTCACACGAAATAATGGAAGAGATAGTTAAATGCGTGCGTTCATTTTACAGATAAGTAGGAAGTACACCCGATTCAACATGAGGCGAGTCGCTGTGCAGTAACGAACTCGGGTGTCAGGTGGGGGGAGGGGTACTGCGCAGCGAGTAGCGCACTTACGAGCCGCCATTAAGTTTGAATCGAACTGTACTTATAGGTATTTTAGGGATAATAAGTATCAGATGGCTATTTTTTAAGATTCAATAGCCTTACTTTTAAATTTGAAAGTGCGTAAGCGTGAAATATCCAATTCATACATGGCAGGTGACATCGCGATAGATCAAAACGGACAAACATGGCGGGATGAACTTGACTGCAGTTTTCATAAAAGGAGTGTTAAATTCGTGACGGGCTAGTGGTTAGGGCGTTCGCCTCTCATGCACGAGGTTGTGGGACTTTTTCAACTCATAATAAATGTACTTTCCGAATCGAAATCTTGGACATTACTGACATCGATGAAGGAAAACATCGTGGGGACACCTGGACTTACAGTTAATATAAGTCTGTCATCGCCAACCCGTCTTGAGCAAGCGTGGTGATCAATGCTCGTGCCTTCTCTGTTTGAGAAGAGGCCTTTGCCCTGCAGTGGGACAGTAATAAGCTGGTATTATTATATTCTGACAGTCAGGTAGTCCTTATGCGCCTCTAATCACGGTAAGCAATATTGAATATTACCCTATACTGTGTTTGCAGTTTAATTAAATTATTTAATTAAACTGCAAACACAGTATAGGGCTATCCTATACTGTGTTTGCAGTTTAGTTCCCAAACATGTAAACAAGTAAAATACTACTATGTTCTGTTGGTTTACCTCTGATGTTATTTGACGTGTAAACAAATGTATTTTTGAAGTGAAAACTTCTTTAGGCGCGTTGGGCATTTTTGAGATGGGAAAAACAATTGAACTCGCAACACCGTTACCGACACCTCATTTTTGTAAACGCGATTGTGCTCTTTATTTGTATTACGTTACAGATCAATGTTCTATCATCGATTTACATCGATGTTCTATGCAAGTATTTTTACTTTAAAGGTTTAGGATTTTTTTTTTTTTTTGTAAACTCTGTTGTGCTCTTTCTCTCTTATTTAGAACAGGTTACGGACCAATGTTTTATACCAGTATTTTTCTTGCACCAAGGCGATCTTGTTCAAGTTTTCACTTTTGTCGGCACTCCCGGAGTGCCATTTTTTTATACAACTTTAATACCATACGCATAAAGTTGAATTTTCGCTACACTGTTGTAATCAGTTAAAACTACCTCTCTTAAGTTATTGGAAGACATTCACCTTTATTCGCGCACACAAATGTAAAAATGTAGTAATGTAATGCAGCTTAGGATAACGACTTTAGTTGTTTGTTAATTGTTCTAAAGATATTTCAAAATGAAAATGAAATTTTGCATTACAATTTCAAATATGTTTTCGACTTTTTCAAGTCAATATGAAATCTACGTTATTTATACTACCATAAAGTTGATATTCGTTTATGTGCATAAAGCAGGCCATAGTCTCTTGATTTGTTACCGGCTGGAGCTGTTCCCACAGTAAGAATTGTTCATATTTCATGCATTTTCATTGCAGTTATTATCGTTTAACATTGTTTTCTTTATTTTCTGTTCCAAATAAACGATTATTATTCTATCAGTGATTTTTTATTTCACCCCTAAGGTTACCTGTTCAGGGAAGGTGGTATCAGCAAGGTCAGCATCATGTTCAGCGTACACTAGGATGGTTTTCAGCGCGCGTCGCAGAGAATCCTCGCTGAACGTCGTGGAGGTGCCCACTAACGAGGACAGGGACATCGTCACCTGCATCTTGACGCGGCTGAAGTTCTGGGGATGAAAAGTGAAAGATTTCATGAATAGGGAATATGACTAATATTAGACATGTTCGAACAAATAATGTATTTTTACCCGACTACGGCGAAGCAAAAAGGAGGGTTATGATTTTGACCGGTATGTATGTATTTATGTTCATCTGTTACCTTATAACTTTTAAACTGCCGATCATAATTTGACAAATGAGGTATCATTGGAAGCGTCTTGATCGTCCGCTGGTTATAGGCTATGTGACGTCACATTAAATGCTATATGACGCCCTCTAGAGGACATAAAGAAATGAACTAAAAAAAAAAAATTGTGCCATGTTGGGAATCAAATAGAAGGACTTGACGAGCACATACTCGACTACTGAAAAATCACGCTCTAAAAAGTATGAAACAAGAAAAGGTAAAGCCGTGGTCACATACCTGTACACCTACAAAATTATAATGGCATGCGACCACGGCTTTACCTTGACCATTTTTGTACCTATGTCCTGATTTCTGTCTGAAATATTTTCTTGTTTCATACTTTATAGAGCGTGATTTTTAGAAGTCGGGTTTTAGTGTTTTCAAAGAAGGCATAGTAAAATGAGATAATCGAAAAAAGTTTTTGGAAGGGATTATTCCTGTCCTTGTCGCGCGGTACGGACAATTTATGGCGCTAGTATGAGATTACATAGTCGTGACGTCGCTTCTGTGATAGTGCTGTCTTTTTCTTGCTCTTACTTTAAAACGTTTATAACTTTTTTTTTAAGCTTTTAATATTTTATTGATTGCAATAAAATATTTTTTAGAGTTTAGAATAAAAAATTGTCGTCCTCCCTAAAGCTAACGGAAGTTGGTTATGCTTTTAAACCCAGCAAACACGGTTCCGGGCTTCGGGTCATTCAGATCAGTTTCATAAATTAGATTATGTTTACTTTCAAAATAATGACAGCCCAGAACCCGGGTTTACAGTGAAGTAGTTTTTTCCTTCCCTCTTCGGATACTGAGCGCTGGGTATTAAGTATTTTGTTTTAACAGACATACCACTTGTTATTCTAGAAAAGAAGGAGCTCGTGGCTAAGTAATAACAGCTGCACGGGTCGATTCATTAGGTTAAGCTATTCTTGCCGGGGTTGACTGTGGATGGGTGACCATCTTTATATACTGAGACTCTTCTGTGCCTCGGAAAGAATGTTAAGCTGTTGGTCCCGGCTGTCATTCGTGGATCTTTGACAGTCGTTACGGGTCGTCAGAAGCCCGAAAGTCTGACAACCAGTCTTACCGAGGGCTATCGTATTACCCAGTTACTGGATTGTGGAGGTCAGATAGGCAGTCGCTCCATGTAAAATACTGGTATTCAGCTGAGTCTGGTTAGATTGGAAGCCGACCCCAATATAGTTGGGAAAAGGCTAGGCAGATTGACTCTAGAAAAGAAAGTAAATTTTTAGAGCGATATTTAGTGTTTTTGGAATAGCGGTGTTAAAATGAAGCGGGTAGTAGTACTGACGTTGCCGAGCTGGTAGTGTTGCCGCATGAGCGCGTACAGCGTGGCGGACGCGTGCGCGCGCGTGGGCGCCGACAGCGCCGCGCAGTGCCGCAGCAGCACGCGGCAGATGCCCGACTCCTCGCCGCAGCACGACCAGCCCAACTATACGGACACATCATGGTTTACCACCACACATTTCATAGTCAAATTATCGGAACTAGGCACCTAGTATATAATTACATTACAGATCAATTATCACATTAGCAGAAATAGAATGGATAAATGACGCATTTGAACTTTCTTATTCTGCAGCAAAAGTAAGGTATGCAGGGTGTTTTAAAATCGAAATAAAAAAGTGTTTGAAAAGTTGAATTCTAGTTAAATTGTTGATGTGATTCATAATTTTCTTATTAACTTGACAAAACTTTATCTCCAATTCCAGGTTTGAGCACTCTGGTTTCACAAATTAAACTCAAGAAAAAAAAAGTTGTGTACTATTTAAGGTAACATTGTATTTGATATTTTAACTTGATAGTACATAATAGTCATAAATATCAAACGTTTTGTAACATTGTTTATGATGTTTGTGACGTCACAAACACCATAAACAATGTTACCTTCTAAAAGGTTGTATTACCTTGACGATGAGCGCTCGCACAGAGGCGAACATGTGCTGTAACACGACGACGCTCTGGTTGCGCTGTAATGCTCGCAACAATACTTGCAACGCCGCGCTACACACGCTCTGCCCACACTCCAGGTTGCAGCAGGACTGGACACACAACAACAAACATTATTTTCGTAAAAAAATATGAAGATTTTTCCATACATCCATAACATTCCGAAGGGTTTTGCAGCAAAATATATGCATATTCACCTCTTCCAACAAAACAATTTTCATATCGACTTCATTTCATTAAACTATTTTTTTTAAAGTATTTTTTCACCATGTCTCAGTGTTTTGTATAAAAACACATCCATCGATTTTTTTCTTAAAAACTTAAATCAAGATTACTGTTTGATATTTTTATTTTTCCACGTACCTGCACGATAGTCTCCAGCGCATGTAACAACGTGAGCGCCACCTCGGCCGCCAGGGCCCCGGCCAGGTGCGGCGCGGGCGCGGGCGGGGCCCCGGCCTCGCGGGCCCCTCCGCGCCACATGTCCTTGCGCCAGCGCTCGCGCCGACACGCACCTACGCTTGACCCACCACCTATCTTACATTTTGTAGTTATGTCGGCAAAAATACAGTGCTTATTGACCCTCATGCTAGGACAGGTTTGGGGACTTGGCACTGTCTTCCATAGTAGCTGTTACAGAGATATCTGACACCAAAGGGGTAATTCCCGCATTCTACTCTGTCTCAATCTGAGAAAAATACCTCTATTTTTGACATTGATTGTCGCTAAGATGTGGTTGTGAGTAGATATTTAACGTTTTAAATACAGAAATTGGCCCACAGATATCCAACACCCACCATTTCGGAGGGTGGATCAAAGAAGATTTGACTAGAAAATTCAAAATAAAAAAAAATTAAGATTGGTAATTGAAGGATCTTAATTTCGTTTTTAGTAAGGGAAGAAGAGAGGAACTTAAATAAATCAAATCAAACATCTAAATACAGTTTTCTGCCAAAAAGCAAAGGGAAATGACAACCTTTTAAGTTAAGGATAGGAGGATGCATTAATCGATACCATTCCGTCAAATGTGCTACAAGATAATCCTTTGTTTGAATTCTTTTATATTATATAAAAGAATTCAAACAAAGGATTATCTCCAGGCAAGTGAATTAAAAAAAAAAAAACTATTTTTTTTGCGATTTTATGTGAGGAATCAACGTGCTAAAGGGGACTCATACCAACATAATAAATTATCTTCATTCATCTATTTACTATAATTAAAGCGGTTAAAAACCAATTACAATAATTAAAGACACGTACACATAAAAGAGAAAATTATAAAGCTGAGTTTAAAACATAAAGAATTACAAAACTTTCATGAATCCCTCTCGCAGTACTTCTGTCATGTCAAAAAAATCTTCGTCCATTCATCCGCAATCAGATCGTTTTATTCATGTATCACTAACTGACCTTTCCTCCTCATGATGAAGTCGTTCCTGGCGGAGCCCTGCCCCAGGATCACATCTTCCAGCTTGGCTTTGATGTCTGTGGTCTTGCGCCCGTTCTGTTGCGCGCATTTCATTATCTCCTTACGACCCTGAATAACGTAGAATGTTAATTTTGAAATCAGGTTTGTGTTGAAAACTCATGCTATTTAAAAATAAATATCTGATATGTGGATCACTTTAAATTGGTATAGCTTTAGGCCGTGCGCACTAAAGACGCGTTTTCGTACGAATTTTATTCGTGCGTACTCATACGAACACGCACGAACGATCCCGATCTTCCAAGTACAAAGGTAGCACGCAGACTGGGTGCGAGTTAGTCGTCCGTATAGTTCCGAAGAACGAAAACAATCCGAACTTGTTGGGATCTTTCGTGCGTTGAATGCGATATCACCGGAACACTACCTATTTGATGGACGTATTCGGTTTGCGCACTCAATTCGTACGATCACGATCGTGTTTACGTACGATGCAAATTCGTGTATAAATTGCGCGCGGCCTTAAGTCAAAGATTTGCCTACAAGGACAGTTAGGCTGCTATTCGGATATCAGATTCACTCCCTCATTGACCCTGTCAGACGTTGAAAGCCAAACAAGCCAAGCCAAGCTAAAGTCAAGCCAAGCCAAGCTTATGTCAAATGTTCTATCCATTTGACGTAAGCCTATGATTAGCAGTATCTGTGCATTCGCATCTCTTATAACTCTAAACTGGACTGCGACTAATCTTTAAAGATGTCTCAGTGTACCTTTGTCTCTATTTCCTCACTACACTTCAGTACTGTACCTTGTACTCCTGACATTTGAAGCAGAGGTCGATGAGAGCCAGCAGCGAGTGCAGCTTGTGCGCCGACAGCTCGGCCACGCAGGCCGCTAGTGCGCCTCGCTCGGCCCACTTCAGGACCCACACGAGGCACATTAGTAAGTTACGGCTCGTTTCGCTGTTGAATGGTGGACGGCCGTTCTGGAAATAAGGACAAAATAACATAAATTGGAAAAAAACGGGGAATTTTTGGGCCTGCTCTTGACCTTATTCTGGCCTGGTGGAAAGCGATGGATGAATAAATATTGAGAAAATTTGAATCTAACTAAAAAAATGCAGATCAAAAAACGGCCTCACTCCTGAGCAGAATAAGAGGCAGTCACAATAGTATCCTGAAGGCTGTGGCGGCAGATACTTCTTCTGCCATAATAAGGCAATTTGTGAGAAGACTCAGCCATAGTTGGACTATTTATTATTTTGATTGTGTCTAGATGTTGGGTGGTCTTCTCACAAATTCGTCTTTAGTTTTGAGTTACTAACAATAGTGGTTTAAGTGCATACATGTTACTAACAATTTATGGATCTTTTTGTTATCCGAAATAAAATGATTTTTTTTTTATTTTTTTTATAGGGAAGTGTCATACCTGTTTAAAGTCACCTTCAGGCGACGACGCGGTGTACAAATTTCCAAATTGCCCCATTTCACTGTCCAGTTGTAGTATCTCTGCAAAAGAAACATTCAATAAGTTTGACACGTTTTGTTGATAGACTCGGACGCACGACTTTTAAGCCTGCTAACATTACCTTTGTTAGTAGTGAACCCCCTGTAGAGCTGCGCGTGCGCGTCCATGACGATGCCCAGCAGCGGCAGGTACAGCGCGGCCACGCGCGCCTTCACGTCGGCCGCCGCCAGGCGCGGGTCGGCGTCGTGCGCCGTGAGGAGCGACAGGACGCCGTTCACTGCCGCGCATTGCAGGACCGGACTCCTGGTTAGTACAGAGAAATAGTTTTGGTTTAGGTTTCATTAATTTCAGTGATATGACGAGGCACGCAGCATCTAGCCGATTTAAGCGAGCTAGCCAACACACAATTTAAAGATGACCAGTACCTCCCTAGCCCCTTTAAAAAATAATAATGTGGGTATAAGTTTGTCAGCCAAACTTTTTGTAAACCTAAGAAGTTTACTATTGCAGATATTACTGCAGCTGTTCATATATTTATGTTTGTGACTGTACTTGCATTTTGAAAATATTTTTAACAGAACGGATTGCTTTCAAAATCGATTTATGAATAGCCACGCGTATCCCAAACTTGAATTTGTTTTCAAAATTGGTCCTAAAAGTTGGTACTTTAGGATCTCTTTTATTTTTGACCATTAGTGTGGGTTGAGTCCTTTCTGCTAATCTACGTCCAATTAAAAAAAGGTTGCTGCTATTTCGTATTTTTTTATTTCTGGGCGAATACTCAGGAATCAATTTTGTAACCAATCGTGGTTACAAAATTGATTCCTGAGTATTCGCTCGTATCCCAAAGCCGAATTTATTTTCAAAATTGAAAAAAGTTGCCTTCATTTTTACTAATGTCAAACTGCTGATCTATAGAAGGATTTATACATCATACGCGTAGATGGAGACTAATATAGGCGGAGTTATACAATGAATGCAAAAACATTGTTTTCTCAGAATTTGATAAGAGCAGTAGAGAAGTAACTGTGAAAAAGAGATAGGAAGCGTCAGACTATTGTTCTATTGTAGAGTCGCAGATAGCGATATTAAGAAGAATATTTCTTCATAATTACAAAATTCCAGAGTTCCTGGATTTCCTATGGGTTTATCCAAACTAATCATATTGTTTGGGGTTGTTGACCCTAAATTACAATTCTTAATCTAATGAGAACATTTCATGACGGCTGAAAATCACTGTTCTTTGTGTACTTTACTGCAAATTCACTCTTACAAAGGAGCATCATGTTATGCTTGTGGAGGTCAGAAAAGTAGTTGTTCCTTGTAAAATACTGGTATTCAGCTGCATCTGGGTAGATCGGAGCTGGCTCTAAGATAGTTGGGAAGACTAGGTAAACTAGTGTTGTACTTACTGCAGATCCAAGGCATTAGTGAGCTCAGTGAGCAGCAGGCCCGCCAGATAGTGCCGGGAGCGGAACTCGTGGCCCAGCGCGTGGCGCGGCGGCGCGCTGGACGTGGAGCCCAGCGACTGCCACGACGCGGCCGGCGACACGCCGCCGCCGTAAGCTAGTGTTGTACTTACTGCAGATCCAAGGCATTAGTGAGCTCAGTGAGCAGCAGGCCCGCCAGATAGTGCCGGGAGCGGAACTCGTGGCCCAGCGCGTGGCGCGGCGGCGCGCTGGACGTGGAGCCCAGCGACTGCCACGACGCGGCCGGCGACACGCCGCCGCCGTAAGCTAGTGTTGTACTTACTGCAGATCCAAGGCATTAGTGAGCTCAGTGAGCAGCAGGCCCGCCAGATAGTGCCGGGAGCGGAACTCGTGGCCCAGCGCGTGGCGCGGCGGCGCGCTGGACGTGGAGCCCAGCGACTGCCACGACGCGGCCGGCGACACGCCGCCGCCGTAAGCTAGTGTTGTACTTACTGCAGATCCAAGGCATTAGTGAGCTCAGTGAGCAGCAGGCCCGCCAGATAGTGCCGGGAGCGGAACTCGTGGCCCAGCGCGTGGCGCGGCGGCGCGCTGGACGTGGAGCCCAGCGACTGCCACGACGCGGCCGGCGACACGCCGCCGCCGTAAGCTAGTGTTGTACTTACTGCAGATCCAAGGCATTAGTGAGCTCAGTGAGCAGCAGGCCCGCCAGATAGTGCCGGGAGCGGAACTCGTGGCCCAGCGCGTGGCGCGGCGGCGCGCTGGACGTGGAGCCCAGCGACTGCCACGACGCGGCCGGCGACACGCCGCCGCCGCCCGCCGCCGGCAGGTTCAGCGACACGTAGTGCTCGTGCGAGCTGATGATGCGCAGGAAGGCCAGCTGGGGGGGAACAGATAGCCAGTTTATATTTTTGAAGTGAAAACTTCTTTAGGCGCGTTGGGAATTTTTGAGATGGGACTAAACCATTGATTTCGCGACACTATGACGACACCTCATTTTTGCAAACGCGATTGTGCTCTTTATTTATATTACTTTACGGATCAATGTTCTATGTAAGTATTTTTACTTTAAAGGTTTTGTAAACGCGATTGTGCTCTTTATTTAGATAAGGTTACGGACCAATGTTCTGTACTAGTATTTTTCTTCCACCAAGGTGATTTTGTTCAAGTTTTCACTTCTGTCGGCACTCCCGGAGTGCCACCACTTTTTTTTTTAGTACTAAGCAACATTCAGAACTTTTGTTTTAATTCTTTATTAGTAACATTTTTTTGGAACGTAGTTCTCACCGCGACTCAACTTTCAGAAATCGTCACGCAATACTTGCGACTGTCTTCTTCTAATTCCAAGAGAAAGAGAGAGAGAGAGACAACGCCGGCAGAAAAAAGAAAAGAGTAAAGTGATTACAGTGTCTGTGTGTGTATGCACGTCGGAGAGAGAGAAAGTGTGACTTTGGTCAAAATGAAAATCCAAAATGGCGGCTGTGAAAATTTTCAAACTTTTAGTCATTGGTTTCGTTTTCATAGTTTTCGAGGGTGCTAAAGCCGATAGTGACACCGGTAAAGGACCGTTGTTGCCAATTGGCAACAAGTGACACACGCGGCTTACATCTCTATTTGTACTTGCTGTAATGGCTATTATCGTCTGTGAATTTTTCTGTCTATGGTCGGATAAATATTCTTGTCAAATAAATCGACTAAAAGCAAAAATATGAATAGGCAACATTTTAAAAAAATGTTGAAAATGACATTCCCGCGCGGTAAAATGTCAGTCAAACGTCACTGCCGGGACGCGCGCGTTCGCTGTAATAATTCGTTTTTTAATGGTTTTTGTGTGTAAATCGTCGGAAAGTGGTGATATTTTAATTTTGAAGTAAATATTACATCGTTTTAGATAATATTCGCACTAAATAACATCATATTATACCTATTTTGACCCAACCAAAAAAGTGTAAACAAACAGATAAGAGAAAGTTCCCGTCACAGTGAAAGTTGTTATATTTTGTGGTTTTTCTGTATGGATCTGATCCGTAAGTGTTTTATTTCTTTTCTATATTACATGTATCATCGTATTAGACAACATTTAGAACAAAATAATACAAAAAAATATTTTTTTGGGACGGAGAAAGTTACGTAAGCATTAGAAATTCTAGATCATCTAAAATCTAGATTTTTTGAATTTTTTGTTTTGAATGTTTGTCTCTAAAAACGCTTTTGTTAGATAACTTATCTATCCATAATGTACCCTGCAAAATTTCGTGTGAATTGGTACGGTAGTTTTATCAGAAATCGTTATCACAAAGAACAAAAGAAATAATAACAAAAGCGGGTAATAAAGGTAAGTGAACGTTGTTTACAAAGACTGCAACCATTTGAAACGTATTCGTAATCTATTCGAGTAGCAAAAAACATTAACAATACTACTTGAGACATTGTAAAGAAATCCGAGTGTTTGTTTATTTAAGTGCGGTCGTAAAACTGTCACGGCGCGGACCACTCACCGCGCCTGACCGGTTAAAATATAAATCCAGGATAATAGCTGAGAATATTTTTCATCATGGGTATCGTTTTCATAGATTTCAAAGGTGCTAAATTCGATAATGAGGTCAAAATGTAAATCCAAGATAGCGGCTGCAAAAAAGAGGTTTTGTTTTAATCATACGTGAGAAGGAACTTCGTTGCTGCCGGGGGCCCCCGACCGCACACTTTTTTTCTTACAGTGATTTGTAGTTGTTTACGTTGATTTTTCAATTTTATGCATTTATTTCACAGATTTGGAGTAGGCTAGATACCGCATGTTCAATAAATAGTATGAAAACCGAGCGTGTCATCTTTTTTATACCTACGATGACGTCACCCCAGCAATTTAGTGATGTGCACGACGTAAACGTGTGTTTTGTTAAATATAGTAATTAGTTTGACGCAAAATTACGACTTTAAACGATTTTAAAATCGATTCGATGACAGAGGAATGAGAATACAAAAGTAATAAGTTTAAATTATTACTTTTGTATGCTTACTGAAAATAATGCATGGAAACATTTGAAGTGTTTGAATTATTTAAAAAAAATAAACATCATATTTCCAGATTTTTTTATTAAAGTAAATAACACACAACAACATAATTTTATTGACCCTGAAACAGGACAAGCTTATTTTATATATTAGGTTGGGGAAAAAGTCTTTTCGCATTATAGTATGTATGAACTTGTAATAAAATCTCTTTGGCTATACTATTTGTATCTGGCTGGTTTTGGTTTAAATTTTAAAGAACATAATTCCAAATTCAAATTAGGAAAATGTGTGATTTTCATTTGTTTTTCGTACCGTCAAGATGAGTGAATCTAATGAAGAAATTCGATACATTTTAAAATTTTACTACAAAAAAGGTAAAAATGCAACGCAAGCCGCGAAAAAAACTTGCGATGTTTATGGACCTATACGAGGTGCATTCAATAAGTACCTAGCCTCATCGCCAGAGGGCGCTGTAGTTTCAAAAGAGTTTTACCACAGTGTAGCACATTCTTTTTTAATTCTTTTTTCAAATTTTCATTCCAATCCCTTCATTTGTTTTAATTTGACAACTTATGGAAGCGAACGTGTCGATCGGTTTTACAAAAATGGAAAAAGAGCAATATCGTTCGGTGATTCGATTCCTATTTTTGGAAGGGAAAACGCGCATCGAAATCAAAGAGCGCTTGGATGCTGTGTACGGTGACTCTTCTCCATCGATGGCCACCGTCAAGAATTGGTTCAGCGAGTTTGCACGTGGCCGTACGTCGGTTTTTGATGAACCACGTCAAGGTGCACCGAAAACAGCTGCTACGGAGGAAAACATTAAAAAAATCCATGATCTCGTATTAGCAGATCGCCGATTGAAGGTTCGGGAGCTAGCTGAGACTGTAGGCATTTCAGAAGGAACAGTGCATCATATTCTTCACGAGGAACTCGGCATGAGAAAGCTGTCGGCGCGATGGGTGCCGCGTTTACTCACACCAGAAAACAAGCGCAACCGTGAGACCACATCGGAGACGTGTTTGGCGCTGTTTAAGCGGAATCCAGCGGAGTTTTTGCGTCGTTTTGTGACCGTCGATGAAACCTGGATCCACTGGTACACACCAGAGACCAAGGAGCAATCAAAACAATGGATCCAGACCGGGGAACGTGCTCCAAAGAAGGCGAAAACTGTAAAATCGGCCGGAAAAGTTATGGCCACCGTTTTCTGGGATTCACAAGGTGTGATCTACATCGATTACCTCGAGAAGGGTAAAACAATTACAGGGCTTTACTATGCCGATTTATTGGGCCGATTCGACGTCGAATTAAAGAAGAAACGACCCCATCTGGCGAAGAAACAAGTGCTGTTTCACCACGACAACGCACCGGTTCACACGTCTGCCGTTGCCATGGCCAAATTGGTCGAATTACGCTACGAATTGCTGCCCCATCCACCGTATTCTCCAGATTTGGCCCCTTGTGACTTCTTTCTGTTTCCTAATCTGAAAAAATCACTCGCCGGGAATAGATATGGATCGAATGAGGAGGTAATCGCCGCCACGGAGGCCTATTTTGCAGAGTTTGACTAAAACTATTTTTCGGACGGGTTAAAAAAGTTGGAGCATCGCTGGGCTAAGTGTATCGAACTAAAAGGAGACTATGTTGAAAAATAAATTGCCACTTTTCCAAAATTTTCGTTTACTTTTTGTAGGCTAAGTATTTATTGAATGACCCTCGTATATCGGCATATAACTGGGAATTGACCACAAAACAGTTTTAGCGCATTTGAAAAAAACTGGGTACACAAAAAAGCTCGATATTTGGGTACCTCACGAACTCACTGAAAGAAACTTAATGAACCGTGTACTCATTTGTGATTCTTTATTACGACGTAATGAAACCGAACCATTTTTGAAGAAGCTGATAACTGGTGATGAAAAGTGGATCACGTACGACAAGAACGTGCGAAAAAGGTCGTGGTCAAAGGCCGGTCAGGCTTCACAGACTGTGGCGAAACCCGGGTTAACTCGCAACAAGGTGATGCTGTGTGTGTGGTGGGATTGGAAGGGCATTATTCATTATGAGCTGTTACCACCAGACAGGACCATCGATTCTGAACTCTACTGCGAACAACTGATGAGATTAAAGCAAGAAGTTGAGAGAAAGCGGCCGGAATTAATCAACAGAAGGGGTGTGGTTTTTCATCATGATAACGCTAGACCTCACACATCTTTAGAGACTCTCGCCACTCAGCAAAAGTTAAGAGAGTTTGGCTGGGAGGTGTTAATGCATCCGCCGTATAGTCCTGACCTTGCACCTTCAGATTTCCACCTGTTTCGGTCTCTTCAGAATTCTTTAGGCAGTGTCAGGTTAACATCACGAGAGGACTGCCAAAACCACTTGTCGCGGTATTTTGATCAAAAGTTCCAAAATTTCTATAGCAATGGGATCATGTCCCTACCTACAAGATGGCAAAAAGTTATCGAACAAAATGGTACCTACATACTTTAGTTAAATGTAAATAAACTATATTAAAAAATGTTTTGAATTTTCTTAAAAAATGCGAAGGAAGTTTTTCCCTAACCTATTATATTTGTCTCTTTGTAGAAGTGATTTTCAAATTCTTAGTCAAACAATGTAATCGAACATCTATGTATATAATCAGCTATTGGTGCCGATTCTCTTGTCACAAATGCCTCTAAACTAGACTAAAAATAAAAAACAAACAACGATTTCCCATTCTGAAATAGACCAAAGTGACACGCGCGTCAAGTCAAGATGCGATGCGTCAAGTTTGTGTATTGCACAAACTTCGGGCACGCTTCGTCGGTCGGCTTGTGATATCTAGCCTACTCCAAATCTGTGATATGTTTACATAAAATGGATATGGAAACTTGTAAGTAGCCATCTTCTACATATTGTAAGTGCATACTCAAATGTACTTTTCAAAACTAATAAAACCAAATAAAACAAACAAAAAGGAATTCAAAAATATTTGGATTAAAAACACGGTATGTCATTGAAAAAGAACTGTGTCGACATAGGTACCTACACAAAAAACTCTAAAAAGGCTGATATACCCTACAGCAGCTGCAAACTACACCACAGATGAATACAAAAGGTTCACTCCCCATTTTAGGTATGAAGCCACAAATACGCGACGGGCCCGTCTTGTCGGGACAATTCAGCGAGTGTAACGTGGTCAGGAGATATAAAAGTTACGCGATAGAAAGAGAGGCAACTTCTAGGTTAATATAAACTGTAGGTAATTAACGCTGTGCGAACTGAATTGCACTTTTATTGTGTCGTAACAAGAGTCACTTTTTATTTAAATGATTTTACGGAGTGAACCATCTGTTTTTATATGTGACTATACGCAAAACGAAGATAATATAAAATTATTGCCCAGTCTCTTAAGACTTTTTAACCAAATATTTATCTATTTCATAGTGCTAGAAATAATCGATTTATCGTAGTATTCGATGCAGTTGTTTCTGAACACTCATGACTATTAAGAGTTTAAGAGTTTATACGAGGTCTTGATAAACCGGGTAACATTCCTACATTATCAGCCAATACTAACGAAGACCAAGTCTAATGAGTGTACGTCCGCTTCCAGTATAAAATTCGTAGTCTACAACAAGGAAATAGTTTACCTTGTAGTGCACTAGCGGCACAGCATCCGGTAGAGAGGCGATCTTGGCGCACATCTGCTTGTAGTAGGTGCGCACGAGGTTGAACACGTAGCCGCGGTCCATGACGCTCAGCAGCTCGAACAGGAAGAACGCCAGGCTGTTGTTCAGGCTCTGGGTGAGGCGGCTGTCTTTGCCGTATCTGGGGAGAAAGCGAATTATGTATGAGGATATTTTGATCACGTTTTTTCGTACAGCTGTATCCAGGTTGAATTATTGGGATGGGACTTTAAAATGTGAATCTGTGACAAAGTGGTCAATGCTCGTTCTTTTTAACCGACTTCAAAACGGACGATGTTCTCAATTCGACTGTATATTTTTGTATGTTTGTTACGCGATTTCTCCGCCAATTATGAATTGCTTTTGATGATTCTTTTTTTGTTTGGTAGGTCATACTTCAGAGGTGATCCCATATAAATTTGATTAACTTTGCTCGGGTAGTTTTTGAAGTAGCTTCAATAATGCGTATTTTTCCCTCTTAATCTATGTGGATGATGTTATAGTTTCTGTCACTGTTATTTACTTATCAGGTAGTGGTATTAGAATTTGTGTAGGCAGATCCACAACGAAAAAGTGAAAAATAATAAAGATCTACAAAAAAATAAAAAGTGAAAAATTACTTTAATTTCGGATATCGGAGGCAAAAAAACAAAAATACAGAACCAAAGACACCGACATCCGAAATTAAAGTCGGTTGTTTTTTCCACTAATTAATATCAACACGTGTAAGTACAGATACTGCCATCCACGAAGACGCGCCCCACTGCGCGATTACTGTACTGTAAGCTGTACTTTAGTACGGAGCGGGGTGGGGCGCGTCTTCGTGAATGGCACTACCTATACCTAGTGAAGTATGAAGGCCGACGCGGTGCGGCATGGCATGTCAACGGATTTTCGTAAGCGGAAATAATTTTGATTCTTATTTTCATACCCATAGTACTTACATTTCGTCAGAAGGAGACGATGGTATACCCCAACCATCAAAAACAGCTGTTCCATATATTTTGACCGCGTAGGTATTGCACTTTTCTATGAAACAGCAGATTTTTTTTTATAACCGACGAATAATTTCAACGCAGTGGGCTTCAGAATTATGTACTGAATCCATGGTAACAGTTTTCGCGTCGATGTCCCTGCTACCCTGTATATATACAAATCTTAATGCTTTGCCGTGCCATGCTGCGTCGCCCGTTTATTGAGTGCCGGCCGGCCTTTACTAAGACATGACTCTCAGTATAGAGTTTTCATAAATTCCGTGATGCATATTTACCGTTCTACTTGCACGTTTTACGACTGCGAACGTTACGAGTTATGTTCTAGATAAAAATAAATGGGCATCTACATCGCCACATACGAACTGCACTCAAAGACCTGACGTCACACAAATCCTGCATCGCGCAATTAGAGTTTACCGCGCGAACACTATATTTATAACTTCCCCGACATGAATCGTTGGCCCCCGACCCTTGCTCGAAAACGAGGTGCCAGCAGTTGTTGCAGTTGAGCACGTAGTTTTAAATACCCCGCATAATAATCATGATGAAAATCTAAGTTTCATCCAGCCTGTCCCTTCTTGCTGTCCTCCCCCCAGCGATGCCGAGGTTCCACAGGGGGTGCCCTTAGCGAGCACTCGCTTAATTTTAATTTAGAATAGTTTTTACCCCTGGCTGGGGGCTTTAAGTGTAGAACCTTAAGGCACCCACAGGAAAGTCCGGTAAAGCAGCCATGACCTTAGTGGTCAAAACTGCGAGTTGCACTAGTCAAAAAAAAAAAAAAAACAGTCGTTGGGCAGTTGCCCGCCAGACGCTACATCCGCCTGGTCGGAGGATTCTCCCTTTTCTAATGAGGATGAGTGAACTTTATACCCTGTTCCTCATGCCTCTAAAGATTATGTTTCTTAATTCTGATATGTATGAATTTTTGAATTGATGGATTCAAAAATTCATACATTGCATCGTTGGTCAGGGTTGACCTACCTGGATATAATCTCCGTAGTGACGTTATTGACAAGCGTGGTGAGGTCGTCAGTGAACTGGTCGGGGAAGCGCGCCTTGCGCCGCGCCTCGTGCGCTCCGCTCCAGTATAAGTACTCCACCATCGACTTTACCATCAGCTCGAAGAGCGCCCTGAGGACGAAAAGACAGATCAAGCATTCAAATCAAATAGTTTAGTTAGTAATTGAATGAGAGTACACTCTGTTTGCGAAAAAACGGATAAATCAATCGAAAGACGTTTATTCGATTCTCTTTTTCAGAACAATTTATTATCATTACCAATTTAGGCTGCATGTCCACTGGAGCTGAAACGAGAGGACAGGAACGGAGCTGTGCCAATATTAACCAATAGATCTTAAACTCCGCTCCAGAGTTTATTTAGAACTTAGTAATAAAAGCATAATTATTATTATCGTTCTATGAATGTGTCGTTTGACTAGTCCTACCATAAACAGTGTAGTTTTTTTTTAAATTGACTTAAAGCATGTGTCACAAATACAGATTTCTTCCATGCTTCTGAATACGAGAGTGTGTTGGAGATAAAAACCTGTGGTTGGTAAAATAATAATATACCCACCATGAGTTCTGCATAGCGAGATCTCTAGTGGCACCGCTAGCGACCACCCACTGCAGCGCTAATTCTTCATGAAGAATCTTACAAGAGCCGTCTGTCATCACTGAAAACATAATTTTATATCATAACATTACGCCTTGTTTCCCCGAAGGGTTGGGCAAAGGCGTCCATGTAGCAGGTACACCCACATTTCGCCAGTTATGTTTAAGTCCCATGTAATAGGGGGCGAGCCTATTGCCATCAACCGGGCATAAATCCAAACTCCGAGCTGCTACTGAGAAATTTCAGATAGAAAAACCCAATAACACTTTGCCCGACCCGGGAATCGAACCCAGGACCTCACGCTCAGCAGTAAAGCTTGCGACCATTAGACCAACGAGGCAGTTAATATTGGTTTCTATGGTTATGGCGACGCGTGCTGGTGGAGATAAAAACTGATGTTCGAACTCATCATCTGCCTGGCCTTTTCCCAACTTTGTGGGGTCAGCTTCCAGTCTAACAGGATGCAGCATAATCGGCCGTAAATCACCACGCGGGCCCAGTGCGGGTTGGTAGATGTCACATGTCTTCGAATTTTTGGTTCTAGGACATTCCTGTTTCTTCACGATGTTTTCCTTCACCGTTTTTGAAGCAAGTGATAATTATACAATACGCACATGAATCCAGCTGAATACCAGTATTTAAGCCTGATGTTCGAACATCCAAACGCAAAATAATTTCAGTCACCGTTAATTTTCATACTGTTACTTTGAGGCGTAGAACAACAAAGCTTTTTAAGAGGGTTTTCAAGCAAAGCGTCGTTGTTTGATAAAATTTGGGGTGAGTCGAGAGAAAATGGACTACGAAGGTCACGTGAACATCATTTAGTCTTTAGTCAAACTCAAAGCATTTATTTCACTTAAACCAAATACAGGCACTTTTGAATTGACAAGAAGTCGGTCAATCAGAAAGATGAAGCTAGTTGCCTATTCAGATTCCTACGGAGAAAAATGGGCAAGAAACTCCATGGATACTCTTATAAGGCTGAACTAGTCGCGAGCTCGAACTCACTGGTGGGCTTGGTCAAAAAGCACGCTCTCTCACGTGGCATCGTGTCCGACAGAGATAGTACCAGTTATGAGCAGTTAGACGTTAGTCATGCACGTCTAGTTCGCACGCACACAAACACTGTTCCGAAATATTTTAGTATAACGAGGCCGTAAAAATTACGAAAAGTCCTTTGGAAAATCGAGTATTATGAAAAAACCACTGCATAAATCAATTACAAGTAACGTTAATTGAACTCTTCGATAATTAAGCTTTGTCGGTGCAGACTTTGTTTTGGAGATTTTACACTTATTTTATTACTTATTTACGCCCAAAGTTGCGTAAAAATTTGCAAGAAAAACGAATATTTGTGGGCTCATAACTTTTGAATGGCTTTTTATTTTACTATTCCGTTTCCGTACAGACAAAATTAATAATAAGACAAAACGATATCATGTTTAACTTTGGATGTACAATGGTGCCGATTCCCTTGTTCACAAACTAAACTAAATTTAAGTTCAGTGCATCTTTTTCTTTCTATTTCATTAAGAAAAGGACAGAAGATACATTTTAGTTTAGTCCTGTCAAATTAATCAGCGCCTGTCACTACTCCATACAAGTTTAGACGTGATTAAAAACTTGCCTATTAAAATTACGTCAATTTACGTCAAGCGCTGATTAATTTGACAGGACTAAACAAAAATTTATCTTCTGTTCTTTTCTTAATGAAATAGAAAGAAAAAGATGCACTAAACTTAAATTTAGTTTAGTTTGTGAACAAGGGAATCGGCACCATTGTCAAACAATGGAGTGAAACAACCCCGAAATATGGAAAAAATATCAACTAGTTTCACCTTTAATCAAAATATTGGTCTCCCACATACCTGCAGGTGGTAGCGGCAGTCCTATGTCCCGGTCAGTGAGTGAGGGTCGTGGTATGGTGCACTGGTACTGTATGTACGTGCTGATGAGGCCGCTGCGGCCATGGTTGTCGCAGGTCGCACCTTCATTCATGTTCTACAAGTAAAAGTTTGATATATAAAGGTACAGTTATAAGGGAAAATATAAAGAATAATTGTTGATATAATGCGCAATCCGCGATATACGCCAGACAGCATTAAGCTTATAATTTTTTTAAGCTTAATAAATTGATAACTTTAATCAGAAAAATGTAATATTAAAGTTTAACATATTTAGGTTCAAAGATTTATTCTCAAAAAAGACACTAAAGTCACTTACATGAGAAAAATGCTTAAAATAAATTATAAATGTAAAGTTCGTCACAGACGTCACGGTAGCAATTGTGATAAAGGTACCCATCCAATGCATTCAGCTTTTAGGAAGGGTGTTATTTGTGATTAAATATTCAGTTAATTGTGTTTTGAATGCATTGAATGAGTGTACATTTTTTATACATGACGGTATTTTGTTGTATAATTGTGCTCCTTCAAAAGTTTATTTTTTTTTGCCAAACTTAAATCTCATTTTCGGTAAAATCATAAAACTAGCTTGTTTTACTTTAATACACGATAAATTAGTCTGTATACTTTTGTTGAGTACCTTACGCATGAAAATACATGTATTGTAAATATATAACTATCTAATGTTCATTATTTTCAATACAAAAGCTGTCAAATCAAATGTAAACTTATCTGACTATTGAAAAAGTAGCTCGCAGAAACAATCTGGGGTATTTTGGCCAAAAAGAAGTTGGCTATAGATCTTTAAATAAACAAATATTTTAGGACGACTTGCGATGAGAGGGTGTAGGTTCCAACAGTGTGCTATTTTCTCTAAAGATATTCATTTTCGGGATTCATGACTGGACAGATAATGGTACTCGTGGAGAACCACTGTATTACGTGGCACAGTACTCACAGAGATATCAGTGAAGAGGTGCGCGAGGCAGGTGAACACGTCCTGCGCGATGTTCAGCGTGTGGCCGGCCAGCGCGGGCGGCGCCACCAGCAGGTGCAGCAGCTTGTCCAGCACCACCGGCAGGTAGCGCGCCAGGACCTCCACGTTGGCTGTGGGCAGCTCAGTTATGCTGAAAAAACAAAGAAAAAAAAGTTTGTGTAGATCGGTCTAAGCCGACGTTCTCACGGAGGCAATAAAATCGCGGCGATATTTTTCGTGCACTGGATTTTCAACACTCTGCTTAGCGCCGAGAGTTGAAAATCCAATAGTGTGTTTTTTCAACGCGATGGGACAAGAGTGCGTCCCAGCGCGTTGGATTCTCAACGCTCGGCTTAACACCGAGAATTGAAAATCCAGTGCGCGATAAAATCCCGCCGCGATTTATTTATTTGGCTTATACTTTTTGTGAAAACCGCGCGAATACGCATATAATTATATTCGTGTGTACAATCGGGCGAAATCGATAAAATATGCCAGCAGATTGTCTTAAAAATGTTTTGAGAATCACTCTTGCACATCCAATGGCATCTTCCGAATTAAGTAATTTTGTTTTCAATGCATTATATTTCAACTCTCTACAGTCACCTCCTTGCAAATAAATCGTGACATTTTATGCAGCCTGATGTTATATTTTTTCACATAAATAGTCCACACATCAGAGAGAAACAGATAACAGAGAAACGATGTTTCTTACCTAGCGCGTAATTCAGACTCCATGTTAGACAGTCCGATGCGCGGCGGAATGTTGCCTTCTTGCACCGCCTCGCACGCCATTGCGAAGCGTTCTATGTATCCATCCTGTAAACAGAATTTAAAATAGTATGTTATATATCAGGATGAAGGTCTTCCGGACTCAGTATCCTGTTAGAGATGTGAAACATTGGAACATGATGTCTTTGGGCCGTTTTAGATCGCAATGTTCCAGACAATCTCGATGTTGTTGTTGTTGTGTTTTGTCGTTGTGTTCTATTTGAATGTGAGCTACACATAAAACGTTTGTTACAATACCACACTTTAATGCTAAAATCATTTGCTCGTGTGCATATTAGTGTTTTAAATGTAGGTCACAACATTGTTTTATCTTACCATATTACCAAAAAAAACAGTCGGGTTTTTTGTTTTTATTCATTTGCTTTATTTCAAACTTTTTAGTTTTATTAATATAATATATGTATATATAATTGGAATTGACTCATTACTAACTTTTATTTGATACCAATAATGTTGCTTTTTTAAACCAACCCCTCCCTTTTTTTGTAGGTATTTGCAGATGCAACATATAAATATTATATAGCCTATGTCACTCCCACTATTAAGACGAACCTAACGACACCTCATATGTTAAAATCCATCAATCCATTTAGGCTACAGAGCGTGCCAAAGAAATAGACATACATACAAACATACATACGAGTACATACTCTCGAAAAACATTTCCCCCCTTCTGGGGCAGTCGGATAAAAAGTCGGTATTATTTAACTTACCAGTGGGTGCACAGTGGTATGCGCATCAAGCGTGATGCTGAAGATAGGCTTGTGGTTGTCGATCCAGCGCGTGCCCGGTAATAGGACGTCGGGGAAGATGTACGAGTAGTTGGCAGGAGGCTCCTCTTGCATGACCGGCAGGTTGAACTCGCCACAGGTTAGCTTGCCGTTGCGGCATAGAGGGAGCCACTGGGGACAAAAGTTACATTGACCTTACATTGTCTTGGTATACTTTTGTACAAATGTGCATACGAATATACCCATGATTTGTACAGACGCGCGCTCGCTAACCGTCCGTGCTATACTATTCCATTTTCAAATTCTTGTTTCCAACGAATGTTATTAACAAATATCAACTTTAAAACAGTGTACATGAAGTTGATTTCAGAATGACAAGCAGTATAGGAAAAATAGTTAAAATGTTTAATTTGTAGCGCAAACTGAACTTTGTAGTGTGGGTTTTAAAGTTATTGTCCATAATCGTAGGCATAACACTATTTCCAGCCTTATTGGATAAGGATCAAGAAATTAAACGTAACTGCCATATACATTTATAGCGTAAAATGCTTGAAATGATTACATTATTACACAAGGGAGTTACTAGTTTTTTTTTTCTTGCTTCGTTGATACGCTAGCATTTTGATGACTGAATGAAGGGCATATCCTACCGAGTATCCCACAGGAGTCTCCAAGTTCTTCTCCTGGTCGGGTGCCACAGGCTTCCTCTGACACGACACGTGTAGGAACGTGAACAGTAAGTGATGTTGGTCGCCCAGGTCGGCGGGTAGTTTCAGCTTTATCTCGTCGTAGAGCGACGGGTTCCTAGGGAAGATCAAAAGTTATTGATTTATAGGAGAAACCTGTTTTTTATGACACTATGCAGTTAAGTGTCCATTTTTCGCGATAGGAATCCCAGGTTTTTGGAAATTATTGACCTCGATCTCGCATGTTGGAAGTTTTGGAATAGGCACACCGCTTTCATATTTGTGTTTTAACAAACCAACAGATTTTTTTACTTTACACGTCTGTGCTATCGATGCCTGCCACACTTCCAACCAGAGATGTTACGGAGCTTCGATTCCGACTCCGAAAGGTCGGAACTTCCGATTAATGTTACTCCTCTGACTCCGACTTCGCCCCGATAATATTGAATCGGAGTTATACCGAAGATCGAAACGCAGCTATGTACGTGACTAGAGCGCGTATAAACAACTTTTAACTTGTCGCCCGGGTAATTTTTATACACGCTCGCGCTCGAAGTCTCAGTTTATTGTTTTGTGTATGTCAAACGCGTCACGTTAATTTGCGAAAGTCAATTTCAATTTGAAGCCAAAAAGTGTTATATTGTACATCTTTCTTCTACCTCCGCTTCCCATTCCGGGTCCGGTTCCGACTCCGATCGATCAAATTTAAAACCTCTGTTTCCGGCTCCGGTTCCGGTAAAACAACCTCCATAACATCTCTACTTACAACAACATTTCACATATTGCATTATTTATTTATTGTTTAAATTTTACGCAACATATGACAGGTACAGAGGAGGTCTAGATCGAAAAATCATGGCCATCCATCACCTCATACTACCTTATTTAAAAAAAAAATCTGTGGCACTCCGGGAGTGCCGACAGAAGTGAAAACATGAACAATAAAAAAAAATACTTCCAAAACCTTTAAAATAAAAATACTTGCATAGAACATTGATCCGTAATATGATGTAAATAAATAGCACAATCGCGTTTACAAAAATGAGGTGTCGGTAACGGTGACGCGAGTTCAATTGTTTTTTCGTATCTCAAAATTGCCCAACGCGCCTAAATAAGTTTTCACTTCAATAAATGCTATCTCACTTGTTATGGTAGAGCACGGTGGTGTAAGCCTCGTTGGTGAACTCTGGACAAGAGCTCCTCCCAAATATAGCTGGTAGTGCGGACTCCTCGTTCTCACCAGACATCAGTTGTATTCGCACCTGTATAAAGAATTAGAAAATATAGTGGCTACTTTGAATCGAATTTCAAATTACGTTTCTATATCATTTAGAATAGAATAGAAAAAACGTATGCGATCGGATCCCGTCCCGGAATGAAGTTCCTTCTCAAGTATGATTTAAAACAAAATAAAATTTTAGTAGCCGCCATCTTGGATGACATGTTGACCTCACTATCGACTTTAGCACCCTCAAAAACTATGAAAACGAGACCGATGACGAAACATCAGAAAATTTTTGCAGCTGACATCTTGGATTTTAATTTTAACCAAATTCAAACTTTCTCTCTCGAGAAAGGTAAAGTCGCTTGGAGCGGCATAAAGCTTTTTCGTTACGTGACTATTTCTACCAGTTTACTCCTACCACAAGCCGCGTAAAAGAACTTCGTCCCAAAAAAATATACACTTATACACTAAAAACAGTGATATGAACAATGTTAACACTAGAAATAAAGACAAACTACGAGCTCCCTTTCACCGGCTTCATAAGGTTCATAACTCATTTGTTGGGCTTGGTATAGACTTTTATAACAAGCTACCCTCTTCTTTGCTAGATTTCCCTTTTAATGCGTTTAAAACTAAAGTAAAATCTAACCTTTGTTCAAAGGCATACTATTGTATCAACGACTACATAAATGATAAGAATAGTTGGTCACTGTGATTAACTCAAGACAATACTTATGTTCTTTCTCCAGAATTAGTTTACCTACGGACAGTTACATAATTGTTTATTTTATTTGAATTTATAAGTCAATTTTTATTTTTTTATGATTCAATTTAATTTTATTTTATTGTTGACTTAATCTACTCATTACAATATTTTGTTATGAGTTGTATTGCAATTTGTGGTTAGCTAGCGACTTCGACAGTTGATCATTATTTTTTATTTTTTTGCCTGAGCAACCGGCAGAAAGTTCGTCATGCTCTCTTAGATGTCACTGCTTGCGGTAGCGTCGGGGGTCGGGTTGCCTCCTTCCCTCATATATGGCGAGGGGGGTAATGGCTGATCTTTGCGTTATGCTCGTGAACGGGTGCTGCTTGTGGTGACTGGTCGTCTTGCTGATCATGGTTTTGTTATTGTAACTAGTAATTAACTGTTTATTTATTTTTTACCTCGATGGTCCTAGTTTATCATTTATAACTGCCAATTACAGCTTTATGTAAGCGGGCACGCCCTTTACGCCTGGAGGCTTTTATTTAGATATTTAGTTCTGTTTACGTTTAGTTTTTATTTCTGCTTGAGTATAGTTATCGATGTTTTTGGTTGGTATATTGGCGTGTGCTAGCTGACATATGGCCAATAATTTATCATTTAAATTATGTTTTGTGTTGCGTAATGTAAATTATTTTGCATACTATTGTATAGATTTTTTTTTTTTTGCTGCTGGGGAGTTTGTTGCGCCACTTCTTCTTCCCAGCTAAAGGCACTAGGAAGTGGTGAAGGGTGGGCGTTTTGGGGGACTGTCTTATGTAATTTTGACGTTCGAAAAGTGCTGATTCTCAGCCTAATTTATTAAATGACTTTTGAATTTTGAATAAACGTTTGTTTCCCCAGTTTTAGCAAACTGCAGCGAAAGAGAAACAGAAAAAACTCTGAGCAGCTAGACAGAATTAATATTAGCAGATTATTTATTTGCCGAAAAAATCGTTCAATACGTACGTCGGTTTTTCAAATATACAAAAGCCGGGCGGGCGTCTGCGTTCCCGCGTATGTATCGTTACGCTCCTCCTCTATCGTTTTATCATCACCAAACTCACAGTAATGTTCCTAGCGGAGCCAGTGCGCGAGGTGTACGCGTTCAGATTGATCTCCTTGACAGCTAAGTACAGCTGGTTGCGATACTGGTAGTGCGGCATCGCGGGTGGGTGTGTCGGGAACGGCAGGATCTCCTTACAGGGACGTACGTTGTCATCTGAGATGGGAGAAATATAGGTCAATATTAGGGTACGATTCATAGATCGCGAGACTGCTAAGTAAAGTAAGCGTTGCATACGAATATGAACCTTATTGTCATGACAATTATGTTCATAAACGTAAAAGCGACTGTGAACAAGCGTTTCGTACGAATATAACCATAAATGTTATGCAAATAAAGTTCACAGTCAGAAATCTGTCTTCCATACAACAAAACCTGATACGGCTACTGTCAGTTGTCAGTAAATATGGTATCATTTAGTTTTATAAGTTCGGCTTTGTAGAGCGTTGTTTCGGTCACTCAAACCTGTGTCTCTTTCTAAAGAACGACATGTCATATTTACGTCCGAGTACTAAAGCCTTATTAAATAAGTGTCCTGACGTCAGATAGTAATGTTTTAAGTGACAACACGCTTGTATATTTAAATGGAGTTTACATACTATGGCACGTTTAACTGTCTGCGATAATTTTGCAGAACGTATTTTTTTTAATTATTATATTTTTGTTGCCAGAACAAATGATAATCGTCAAACTATAAGTAAAATTGCACGGTCCATTGAGACCATTAGCTTTCAAGCAAGATAATTTGAACCATATCTCACCTCCATAAGGGTGCAATTTCGCGAGCTCTGGAGTAAGTCCATTCTTCATTTCGTCAGGACATGGCGAGACCTCGATCTTCAGTGTACCGGGGATGCACTTAAGCTTCTTTGGAGCGGAACTGGGTCGCTTGATCTCAGCTAGGAATTTGTATAGATCTTCGTCGCGGAGTTTGTCGGTTTCCTGGTAAATAATATAAATAACATTTTGAAGACAATCTCGATTTTTAACCGACTTCCAAAAGGAGCAGGTTCTCAATTCGCCTGTATGTTTTTTTTTTTTTTTTGTATGTTTGTTACGATATTACTCCGCCAATTATGAATAGATTTTGATGATTCTTTTTTTGTTTGGTAGATCATACTTCAGAGGTGGTCCCATATAAATTTTATTAACTTTGCTTGGGTAGTTTTTGAGTTAGCTTCAATTATACGTATTTTTTCCCACTTAGTATGTAGATGATATGATAACTTCTTGTCACTGTTATTTACATAGCAGTTAGTGGTATTCGAATTTGTGGGGTAGGTACCACAACTAAAAAGTGAAAAATAAAAACTTTTACAAAAAAAAAACAACCGACTTCAGAAAAAAAACACTACAAAGTGAAAAATAACTTTAATTTCGGAAGTCGGTGACAAAGAACGAAAATTCAAAACCAAAGACACCGACTTCCGAAATTAAAGTTATTTTTCACTTTGTAGTGTTTTTTTTTTGAAGTCGGTTGTTTTTTTTTGTAAAAAGTTTTTTACATTTATTTTAAGATATGTAAAACAACTTTTGGAAAACTAGCAATGTTATTTTGCTAGGATATCATTAGCGCACGCGTGAGAATTAAATAGAACGCACTAGTTTTACTTGGGAAACTACGGATTGTTATAGAAATTAAATTTGGCAAAAAAAAAAAAATTCTTATTTCGCTGGTTTTGCAAAAAGCAACGTTGTTACAGCAAAAAAATGCTGGCAACGAAATTCAAGCCAAGTTTGTCAGCAACACAAAAACGTGTTACTGCAACCACCACATCTTTTATTTACCATGAAAACGCGGCTATCGGCTTTCACGTGTTAGCCACAATTTTAATCTAACTTACCTGTTTAAAGAAGCTCGTAACAGTAATAACAATAGGCTTGAAGGTGTCGAGCTGGTTGGCGAGGTCGTCCGCGAGGTGCGCGGGCGCGCGGCGCTCGATGGAGCCCTTGCGCGTCAGCGAGCCGCCCACCTCGCCCGCGCGACGACGCAGCTGCTCCAGGCTGCTGGACGAGGCTTTGCGGTCTGGGCGGGTTGAATGCCGTTCAATGGTAGATGTATTATGAGTTATTTAAATGATTTGAGCTATTTTATCACTACGACTCGCGTACGAATGGAATAGAGTGCAAATTTTGAAGATTGGGTGAATGTTTCATCCTTTCTTATAAAGTTATTTTTAGGAATAATAAAAAAACATGTTGATCTGGAATGATAAAACTACATGAGGACGAAATTTTGTCCCACTCTAACCCCCGAATTCTCAAACAACAATGAATTTTAAAACGTTCTTAAATATGTTGCTTCCTTACACTTTAAACGTGACGGGACAGCATAGGCTGTATACTGATAATATATAAAAGAATTGTAAAAATTAAGAAGTGTTTCAGAATTCGGCGATAAGGGACTTGTCACATCGGATGCGTTCTGCGTCCTACGGTCCGGTCAACTCGAACATTTATGTTATGTTATGTTCGAGTTGACCGGACCGTTGAACGCACAAAGCATCAAGTGTGACAAGTCCTTAAGAGTCACGATAAAAGCCAATTACCAGATACACCTTCTGCAACAGTTCCCAGGTTAGCGTTGAAATTGAATACAATTTTGGATTATTTTTTAGGCCAATTAAGAATGGAGAAAAATATGTTTCAGTAATTGTTCCAGGTTTTTTGCTCTGGCCAAACTGAAGCGAGCGAGCAGGATGCGGGACAAAATTAGCTTGTGTCGATTGCATCAGGTAACTTATGTCTAGGTGTTCAAACCAGGGATGTTACGGAGCTTCGGTTCCGGTTCCGAAAGGTCGGAACTTCCGTATATTTTACACCGCCGATTTCGATGATTTTGAATCGGAGTTATACCGAAGTTCGAAACGCAGCGATGCACGTGACTAGAACGCGTACAAACAAGTTTTAACTCGTCGTCAGTGTCATTTTAGTTTATTTCATACACGCTCACGCTCTAAGTCTCAGTTTATTGTTTTATTTGTGGATGTTATCGCTAAGTGTGCGATTACAGTGGCGCGGGGCGGGCAGCTGGAGCGGGTGGCGGGTCAAGCAGAAAACGCACATTTCCATGGATGAACACAGTAGCAGCGGGTCGATTGAGCGGTCCGGACGTTATTAAATCTTATTAAATCTTCAGTCGTCAGCGGCATGTCCGAACAAATCGAGCGGGAAACGCAAACTGACTTGCGTCCACCCGCCCGCTCGCGACACCCGCTTGTCCCGCTGCGATTCCCGCTCACCCGCCCCGCCCGCACTTGGTGCACCTTAGTCCAAAACTATGTGTTTGCGTTACCCGCCAGCGGATTCCGCTGCCCGCCCCGCTGCCACTGTAATTTCACACTAATATTTGACTGATTAAAGAGACTGAATTATATTTCAATTGTTTCATTAAGCCTTCCCATAACATATCTTTCTTCTAATTCCACCTTCTACTCCGGTTCCGGTTCCGAATCCGATCAATCGAATTTAAAACCTTTGATTCCGGTTCCGGTAAAACGACTTCCGTAACATCCATGGTTCAAACTGACGTGAATAGTTACGTCATTTCCTAAGGCAATGGTCTCCTATAAACGCCGTCGGCCGCTTACAGCGTCATGCCGTACACCGCGGCACGATGCTTACTATAAAAATGCACTGTTGTGGTCTTTCACAAGTCAACGTCAGCGTCTTAACGTCATACACGGCATTCAAACGCTTTGCGTCGCGTCTCTAGTTATTTCGAACCATTGCAGCGTCAGGAGGTCGTATCAAGCGTCACTACAAAATGACGAGATTTAATAAAGAAAAAGACGAACTATTGATAGAATTATTGTAATTTTTAATGCTCTTTACGATAAACGTGACTAGGATCATAAAAGTTAAATCTATAAACACCAATGTTAGAAAAAAAACAGTGGCACTCCGGGAGTGCCGACAGAAATGAAAACTTGAAAAAATAAATCGGCACCGCGGTAGTCATCAACGCGTTGATGTCTTTTACTCCACGGTGTCGGTAACAGGCCGCGAAATCAGTGGTTTAGTCCCATCTCAAAAATACCCAACGTGCCTAAAGAAGTTTTCACTTCAATTACTGAAGCATCGTCGTCCACTGCGGAATTATTGAATGCCGACGCTGTGCGTTGCGTTCAGACGTCGATCGAAACGTTGACGCTAAAGTCAGACGTCGCATATAGCATAAAATAGGAGACAAAAGCCTTAAGCAAACGATGCCGGTAGTCGCGTTCCGCGTTCCACTCGCTTCAGTTTGGTCACAGATTTTTCCTTTATATTGATATTGCTTTTGCATCTTCAACCCGCTTAACTATGTCTAATGACCCTTGTTTTTTAATCAACTTACCCAAGCTGTTAGTATTAGCACAAGCAGACAAGCTGTCCTTGTCCTGGTCTCGCTCCAAGCTGTTGGAGCCGCTCAGTATGTTGAGCAGAGATACCGCGCTCCAGGCGAGCGGCATGCGGTATTTACCGAGTCGAGAGCATGCCGCCGCCGCGCCTGCGCGGACTTTCTCGCGATTCTATAGGGAAAGATATGAATGAATTATAATTTAATAAAATGCCTCGGGGAAAAACGTGTCGTCCCATTTATAGTTTTTTTGACGTGATAACGTCTTATAAATTGATGAACGCCGGCTGCACGCACGAAAAAGTGTCACGTTCCGCCTGAGCCGAGCGAGCAAGCGAGAGCGCGGAACAAGCTATAGAGAGGCACGATCGGCCTAAGCGTTCGGCTTGTGACGTTATCGTGTAAAATTATCGTTCGTAAACCGACTTTACATACAACTAATTTTCTTTTTTATAATTTATTCGGTATAGTAGCTCGTGGGTTACTGTTTATTGGAGTAGGCATAGATATCTGGAAACCTTTGCCCAGCAGAGGGACAACACAGATAAACAAAAAACAAAGTAGTCGTGTGAGGTATAAAGTTTTGAATGCTATAATATTCCAAGTTGATGTAAATAACGCGACAAACAAGAGGTGTTCTGAGATTTATGCCTTTCTTTGTGGATAAAGCTATGATTTTTTTTCTAGAATCGTTAAGATAATGTAAAAAAAGAGTTGTCAGCAACCTTACTTATTAAAAAGAGCAACCAAAAATTAACTTTATCATCCTTAATATAAGGCTCAAGCTCAACGCACTCATTGACGTCGCCCTAAAGAATTTTTTCCACTCTAACAACTAGGAACATATCTAGCAAAGGGGCCAGCTGAAGGTAGATAGCTCTGTAGCCTATATTATTAAAAACAAGCAAGAACCAACCTTATCGTCTTTAATATACGGCTCAACGCACTCATTGACATCCCCCTGAAGCACTTTTTCCACTCTAACCACTAGGAACATATCTGGCGAAGGGTTCAAGAGGTCGAACACGGCACTCCGGCTGAGGGTCGAGAGGTCGGCGTGAGGGACGTGGGAAGACAACATCTGACGAGTGCACTCCGAGTTCAGGTTAAAGTAGAAGTTTTCTGAGACTTTTTTTCTTTCTTTCGCGTCGTAGATGGCCATTGAGGCGAAGAGCGGTTCCACGTCCAGTTCTAGCCTGAAATAGAGATGTTAAATCAGAAAGACTATAATTGTGTGGTCAGTCGTTTTTAACTAATAACATAAGAATTTTGTATTATCTTAGTGTACGTCCTACGGTCAGGATGAGCTTTTGGCTAAGTAATAACAGCCGCACGGATCAATCCATCAGGTTAAGCTACACTTGCCGGGGTTGGTCCGTGGATGGGTGACCATCTTTACGTACCAAGACTCCTCCGTGCCTCGGAAAGCACATTAAGCCGTTGGTCCCGGTTTTCATTCGTGAATCTTTGACAGTCGTTACGGGTCGTCAGAAGCCCGAAAGTCTGACGACCAGTCTTACCAAGGGGTATCGTAATACCAAGTTACTGGGTTATGAAATTACCGAATATTAGAAGTAGCGAATGTGACATCATATTGAATGGAGAAAAACTGGAATTTATTCATCAAACAGTTTTCCTGGGAATCACGCTAGACGAGAAATTACAATGGGGACCTCATATAACATCTCTTGCGGGGCGGCTAAGCTCGGCCGCTTATGCTGTTAGAAAGATAAGACAGTTAACAGATGTAGAAACCGCGCGTTTGGTCTATTTTAGCTACTTTCACAGTATTATGTCATATGGCATTTTACTGTGGGGTCGGGCTGCTGACATTGAATCCATCTTTATTTTACAAAAGAGGGCTGTTAGAGCCATTTATAATCTATGTCGTCGCGAATCTCTCAGGGAACTATTTAAAAAGATTAATATTATGACGGTACCTTGCCAATTCATCTATGAAAATATTATGTATGTAAGGAAAAATCTGCATCTTTTTAAGAAAATAAGTGATAGACATAATTTTAATACTAGAAATAAAGATAAAATAGATCAACCATTTTTCAGATTATCCAAAGTACAAACATCTTTTATGGGGTACTGTGTTAAATGTTATAACAAAATACCTTGTGATATATTACAATTAACTGAAAGAAAATTTAAAACGCATATTAAAAGTACTCTTTGTAAACAAGCATATTACAAATTAGAGGATTATATCCTAGATAAGAATGCTTGGAAACATGCTGGTCTAGCTCCATAGGACAATTTTGAGTCTAGACAAAATCAAACTGGTTGCTAATTTAATTGTGTAATTAAATATTACAACATTTTTTTTTTACATTCTGTGATTACTTGAACTCACACACTGACGAATTAGTATCACTTTTTTTTAGGAATATCGTATAGGTTTTACAATGCTTGTAAATATGTGAACACCATGTATCCATTACATAATTATTTTTTCTATCATTGCTTCATTTTTATTTTTACCTATTGTGGTATATAAATCTTATTCCAGGTGCATCGTTTTCACATATAATTATACAGTATGTTAACTAACGAAAGGCGTTCCCGCTAACCCGCAATAGTATAGCGTCCATACATGCAAAAAAAATTATTACCATTCAAAAACAAAATGTTTTTATTTTTTTAATTAATAAAATATTCACAATAAATATTAAATTGGTACGTAAAAGAAACACTCTGTACATGCGCACATGTCTTTCAAAGTAAGTTTGGCAACCTCGCAATTTACCTACATAATATGAATGACGGGCCACGTGCGCTGTGCGGCGATTTATTTGATGCACCTAGCCCCGCCCCCTGCCCCCGAATGTCCCTCTAATTTTATTCGGAACTAATCTCGCGCGCTGACCGGATGTGCATTTATTTTCGCATTACAACATCGTGTTCTTTCGTCATTCGCGTGTGAAAAATGCCGCGTTATCAGTTCAGTGCTCAGGAGTATGTGAATATGGTGCTAATTTACGCTGAGTGTAATTATGATGGTGCACGTGCTCTGAGGATGTATGCAGAGAGGTACCCCAATGCACATCAACCGCGGAATCCTCGTGTTATTGTGAGTGCCCTGGTGCGTCTCCGTAACAATGAACCAGTAGTGCCGCGTGGTTCTGGTGGCCCCCGCCCCGTGATCTCTGTGCGGCAAGAAGAAAACGTGCTAAGACATTTTGAGGAGGAGCCCGGTTCAAGCACTAGAAGGGCCGGCCGCCTGTTGAACATGAGTCACGTAGCAGTCTTTAAAATTTTAAAGAAAAACAAAAAGCAGCCGTACTCACTTCAAAAAGTGCAAGCGCTGCTTAGTCCAGCTGATTTCGAGCGCCGATTAACTTATTGCCAGTGGGCACTGCAGCGATGCGCGGAGGACACCCACTTCATCGAAAACGTCAATTGGTCAGACGAAAGCCTATTTACGCGCAATGGCATGTGGAATCGGCGTGTATGCCATCACTGGGCAGAACGAGGCCAAAATCCGCGTGCCACTCGGCCGTTAGCACATCAAATACGTTGGTCGCTGAATGTGTGGGCTGGGATAAAGGGAAATAAAATAATAGGACCTGTCTTCATCCCAGGGACTCTAAACCGTGTGAGGTATCTGGCGCTTCTTAACGGCATCGTCGCACGCTACCTCTACAGGTTGCCGCTAGCCGAGCTCCGAAATGTCTGGTTTCAACACGACGGTGCACCCCCTCACATTTCATTTCGCGGTTAAACGAGTTGTTTGATAACCGCTGGATCGGGAGGTACGGTCCCGAGGCGTGGCCACCGCGGTCCCCTGACTTAACGCCACTTGACTTCTTTTTCTGGGGTTGGGTTAAACAACTCGTTTATAAAAAAGAAAGTCACTCGCGGGAGGAGATGGAAATGCGAATCCGCACAGCATTCCGTATTATCAGGAACCACATACGCGAGGACCCGCTTTTAATGCGACGAGTGCATCAAAATACCCGTCGGCGATTGCAACAATGTGTAGAGAGAGGAGGTCAGCATATTGAGCAGTTCAAAATCTAGGTAAGTTTTTAAACATTATCATAATACCTCAAAGTCACTAAACGACTGTGCCACAAAATAAATAAGTTCAGAAGGCCCACTCTTTGTTTAAACTGCTTTTACACTCGCTCAGGGAGTACCCGTTCAACGAGCGTGTTACTACTGTGGTGTTACACGATTGTAATGAATAAACCGTTTATTCATCGTAATAAGAAGTATTTGCTACTTCTTATTACGAATGCAACTGCTTAAAGATTATTTTTTAAGCTATTGCATAGCTTTTATCGCGGGCTTTGAGCGCGGCGACCGAATCAAGAAATTCCGTAACGAAAATAAAACCTAACACCCCCCACTCCGCCTACCATGTAATCGTAATGTCATCATCCCAAGTGTAGCGTTGACAAATAGGAAGTATGGAGGTTACAAATGCTACGCAATAGCTTTACCGCGGCAGTCCCCGAGTGCCACACGTTTTTTTTTTTAGTTCTGTCATTCACTTGCTGACGTGCAATACGCATCATTCTGATTTAAAAGCTAGCCTAAACTGTGATTAAATAATTCAATGAGACTTTCTCTAAACTTAACCGCCCACTATTTATTAGCGTAGGTACGTTATTTTTTAGATACAATTTATTTTATCTTATTAACACTAAGCCTGTACCACCGGTCTGTGTGGATAGGTAAAACAAATTCGTGTACGTGTTCCGTGAGTGGATCTTCTGTACTCGTATCTGTTTATTAAGTGGCCGCAAGCCCGCGACGACGCATGACGCCGACGAAACGTGGCTTAGATAGGTAGGTACAGACGCCAGCACATCAAGCTAACCGAAACTGTCAAATTTTCCAAATCAACTTTGAACCTTAAACTTCAGTGATAAAGTTGAAAATCTATTAAATAAATTTGACAGATTGTAGTAGCTTGATTTGCTGGCGTCTGTACCTACATGAATTTATGTTTTTACTATGTTTGCGAATAGGTCCTTTCAAGTCCAAGGGGCGCATTCAGTGACGCGTTCCTTTGTCAGCCGGTGAGCCGGCCATTTGAAGGCTCTTTCAAACAGTCGCGCGACGAGCGCTGCCTTTGTGTCGCGTCGCGTGTCGTGCCTGTTTGAAAGAGCTTTAAATGTTTAATTTTTACTGATAACAACCCGACGACGTACTTTTTTTACTGTCTTTTAAATTAATTTTGCCGCCTTTATCAAAGTCGCCGCTCGCCATTCAGCACCGCCGCCGTCGCCGCCGCGCCGCCGCTGCCCCGCGCGCCGCCCGGTCTGCCGCCGCGCCGCCGCGCCGGCTCGGTAGGTAACACGCTCGGCACACGCGCCGCGCGCGGGACAAAAATTGCGATGTTGCCGGTTTGTGCAACGCCACTGCGCTAGGTACTATACCGCGCTACTATTATGATTTTAAACAGGACGTTTCGAATTTATAGTCAATTATTAAATTTTTTGAATTCGGATTTTTTTATACTTATTTTTCTATGCTGATATTTTTATTTTAATCTATTAATGATATAGATTAACGAGTTTAAGGGAACGCCCTTTGTTATTTAACATACTGTATAATTAATGTATACAAAATATTGTAAAACATTTTAAAAGAGTAACGGTGGAGTTTCTTGCCCATTCTTCTCCATACGAAAACTACCCTTTGGAAGGGGCGACTAGAATCAATTCTATTTTTTGTTTTTGACGTTCAAAAGTGCCTTTTTGTGCCTAATTGAAATAAATTATTTGACTTTGACTTTGACTATGGAGGTCAGATAGCCAGTCGCTCCATGTAAAATACTGGTATTCAGCTGCATCCGGTTAGACTGGAAGCCGACCCCAACATAGTTGGGAAAAGGCTAGGCAGATGGACGTCGTACGGTCAGTAACTAATCATCTAAATAGACACAATTATTCGATACACTGCTTGTCAACATTTCAAGTAATAGTAAAATATTTGTAATGTGTTCACTTTCCTTCTGTTTTTTTTTCTTAATCGTTGCAGGCATAAACTACTGTTTGTCTCTGCATCACCCAAAGGTTGACTGGTAAAAAAGCCTATGGCATTAAGTCCGCCTCTGTACATTTGTGTGCTTAAAGTATTAAATAAATAAAAAGTGAAACAATGAATTTTTCTTTCCGAGGTTTTCACTGCACGGCCAACTGTTGTTTTAAATCATTATGATTTTAAAACTGTAGTTTAATCGACTTTCGCTACTGACCTTACATGAAGGTAATAAGAATTTATTTATTAACAAATAAATAATATATGATAACAAATCAAATAAATGTTATACTCACTTCAACTGATGACAGACCACCATTATTCTGTGGCCCATGATCTCGCAAGGCATCTCAGCAGCTAACCTTCGTTCCACCGCCTCTTCTTCATCAAGATATGGAGTATATAGCCCCAGGAGATCCGCCTGACGGTTCTCTAACCTATGAGTGATAGAAATACGAGAAAATGATTATGATTCTTTTTTTTATATGATAGAAGATTTGACTATAACGCTGAACGTATTATTTTCTTTTATAGTTGTACAAGGAACTTTTGGCGCGTGGTCAAATTTGGAACCAAAGCCGCCATCTTGAATTTTCAGTACAATTTGACAGAACAATTTCACAAATGTTCACCAACAGCGCCACCCTGTCTATGTCACTCAAGCGCCAAAAGATCCTTGTAGTATTTTACTCTTAACTTCATCATAATCAGCCTATAATGTTCCCACTGCTGGGACACAGGCCTCCTCTCTGTGAGAGGGAGTGGGCTGTAATCCACCACGCGGGCCCAGTGCGGGTTGGTAGATGTCATGTCTTCGAATTTTTGGTTCTAGGACATGCCGGTTTCCTCACGATGTTTTCCCTCCCCGTTTTGAGAGCCATAGTGATGAAATAATTTACACAAAGTAAAGCGCCTGTCTGGGTTCGAACCTACGACCTACAACTCGTAATTCGCGGCCGTTACCAGAAGGCCACCACTGCTCTCCTAACTGCAACCACTCCCACTGCACTCTTAACTTGACACAAGTAAATTAAATTATGCTAAATAAAAAATAATAATAATATTTACTTGGTCCATTTAAGTAATAACAGCCGCACGAACCAATCCATCAGGTTAAGCTACGCTTGCCGGGGTTGGTCCGTGGCTGGGTGACCATTTCTACATACCGAGACTCCTCCGTGCCTCGGAAAGCACGTTAAGCCGTTGGTCCCGGCTGTCATTCGTGGATTTGACAGGTTTGACAGTCGTTACGGGTCGTCAGAAGCCTGAAAGTCTGACAACCAGTCTTACCAAGGGGTATCGTATTACCTAGTTACTGGGTTGTGGAGGTCAGATAGGCAGTCGCTCCATGTTAAATACTAGTATTCAGCTGCATCCGGTTAGACTGGAAGCCGACCCCAACATAGTTGGGAAAAGGCTAGGCAGATTGATTGGTCCATATCACGAGCGTGCCTTGAATCTGTTCATATTACTCACACGACATGCGCTTGTGATTTAAGACCGTTTGTAACACAGTCCAATTATTATAAAACAAAAACACACAACAGTTTTCTACGCAATCTGAATTATAAATTCACACCTCCTGGATTCATTGAGTGCATCTAGCTGTTCCGGTGGTTTCCTCTCAAATAGGTCAGGTAGCAGAGGATCCGAGGACGAACTCCGAAGGTCCAGGCTGGCCCAGGAACCGCGAGGAGTGAGGGTCTCATTGCAAGAGGATGATGATGACATGGAGGCCACTGACTGACGGCCGCTTGATGGTTGCGATTCAGACTGCCGATAGAAGATTTAAAAATTTGTAATGTTGAGATACTATAACGACGGTACGGTTGGCGCAGTGGTTAAGCGATTGACTGCTGCGCTGCGTGTCGCGGGTTCGATTCCCGCACGGAAAAAATATTTGTATGACCTACAAGTAGTTGTTCCGGGTCTGGCTGTTTGTGTATGTGAGTTTTAATGTTTGTAAACGCACCCACGATACAGGAGAAATTCCTAGTGTGGGGCAACGTATAAAAAAAAAAAAATACCTTCGTTGCCTGGGTACAATTGAGATATTGGATTAGTCTGAAACAATGAACTGGAATAATCATTAAAAATGCCTCAGGCAAGTCCGCCTTTGTTCAGTATTTTTTTACTTGTGTATAAAGTTATAATAAATAAATAATTGAGAAATTGTGGGTTGTATTTGTATCGTTTTGGCAGAACTAGGCCCTAATAAACTGAAGAATAGCCTTCAGCTGGATTTCCTTCAGGCCAAGTCAATCTGGGCTCTGTCAACCATGACCCTGGTGGTGACATGGCTACACATCAAGCTATACATTTCCAGTTTATGCTGATCTCGCATTGTCTAGGATTTCCGTACCATGCGAGGTAAGCCTATACTGGAAGTGTATAGCTTGATGTGTAGCCGTGAGTACCCAGTGATCACTAGGTTCTCAGAGTGAACCTGTACTGTAGCACGTACCTGGGGCTCCTCAGTGCTCGCACTGGGCTCGGCGTCCACCTCATACTGGTGGCGCGGTCCCGCGTGCAAGCGCTCCAAGCGCTCCCCAAGCCGTTCGCGCCCGCACATGGAGCCCGAGTAAGCTCTATACTTGTACTCCACGACTGTGTAGTCCGTTGTGTAGCAGCGGATGCAGTCGCGAACGAACATTGGGGCTTTTGCGCTGGTGGGTAAGGAGAGAAAGAAAATAAATAACATTATGTATTGCAAGAACTATTATTACAAAGCAAGCTTATTACTTTTTAACCGACTTTCAAAAAGGAGGAGGTTATATGTTCGTCGCGTATGTTTGTTTTTTTTTTCTTTTTTTTATGTATGTCCACCGATTTCTCCGCCAATTGTGGACCGATTTTGAAAATTCTTTTTTTGTTTGAAAGAGTATGCTCTCGAAGAGGTCCCATATAAATTTTATTAACTTTGCTTCGATATTTTTTGAGTTAGCTTCAATAATACGTACTTTTTCCCACTTAGTATGTGGATGATATGATAAGTTCGTGTCACTGTTATTTACATAGCAGGTAGTGGTTTTCGAATTTGTGTGGGGTAGGTACCACGCCTAAAAAGTGAAAAATAAAAACTTTTTACAAAAAAATAACAACTGACTTCCAAAAAACACTACAAAGTGAAAAATAACTTTAATTTCGGAAGTCGGTGACAAAAAACGAAAATTCAAAACCAAAGACACCGACTTCCGAAATTAAAGTTATTTTTCACTTTGTAGTGTTTTTTGGAAGTCGGTTGTTATTTTTTTTTATCGTAAAGAATGACCACAGCAAGTAATAGATGTGCCCCCCTGCAATGGGGCACAAAACACCCGTAATAAATAAATATAAATAATAGGTAATATTAAGCTAAATACAGTAAGTGACAGGCAAGGTTTTCTGATTCAATAATCAAGAGAAAAAGTACAGTATTTCTATTTTCTTAATGTCCGTCGGGTATCATGGGATTTCCGAATACAAACGAATGCTAATTGCCATGTCCATCTATTATTAGATTTATCGTGTGTAATAATTTGAATTCAGAACGAATCGAAGTACTTTATTGTAGTACAATAATAAAAAAAAAAATTGTAAGCTATTTTCTTATCTGTCGTGCCTGCGACTTTAGCGGTTTTACTCCCATTTTTAAAGTAAATTACATTAAGTTAAAAGAGTATTAACAACTCTATATACTTCCAAGTCGATTGAGAGCGTCCGGTCTGCACCAAGTGCAAAGGGCAACTGATAGAAATCTGACAAATGACGAAACAAGAGGTTTGCCGAACGAAGGACATTAAGAACATAGTTTGTCTGTAATTTATATACCTAATAGCGAATTTGTCTTTTTATTACTCTTCACAAATAACTGCGAATTTAACACAAACAAATACTACACTATCTATGCGGCAAGCGGTTGGCAGAATATAATTTTGCTTTGTTAAGTTAGCTCACAACCATCTGAGCTGAAAATCTAAAAATCAACTCATGTTTGTAAATGATTAACTACTATTTCTGAGAAAGAATTGCGAAATTTTACTGAAATATTCATATTTTGAGGGAAATAGATTACAATAATATAAGATAACGATAAACAGCCAGTAGTCATCCTATGACTTTACAACTTTCTACCAAAGTAGGGACCTTCTATATAAGAACTCCTCGTCATACTCACAGGTCTTCATCAGGCAGGACATGGGTCATGGTCCGGATGCGGCGGGGCACGTTGCACAGATCCATGTCCACCGCGGGGTACGCCAGGGGGTCCCGCTCCCCCATCAGGCGGTCGCAGACCTCCTCGTAGTCCGGTGGTTCGATCATGTCGCAAAGTGATATCTAAGGAGTATACGTAAATGGTATTTTTTTAATACTTTATTTACTAAAGGTACACCTCTGCCATACCCTTCGGGAATTACAAACGTGATGTCATGTGTGTGTAGACCTCTATTTGTATAGTCGCCCTCTTAATTACCATACCACCTTAAGGTCGAATGTCACTTGCACGTCATAAAACGATAAAGTCTATCTGTCTATGTTACAGAAAGCATAAGGCCGCGCGCACTTTGGATGCGTACACGTACGACCATGGTCGTACAAATTGAGTGCGCACACTGAATACGTTTTTCTCCGTCAAATAGAACAAATCCCAACAAGTTCGGATTGTTTTCGGACGTCGGAACTATACGTACGTATACGAACGACTAAGTCGTACTCAGTCTGCGCGCTCCCTTTGTACTTGGAAGGCCGGGATCGTTCGTGCGTGTTCGTACGTGTACGCAAGATTGAAATTCGTACGAAACCACACCCAAAGTGCACACGGGCTCAACCTTTGTGAAGTTTCAATTTAATGGGAATTGCTGTCAAAAACTGATAAACTTTTTATGTGGTCGACTATACAATTTATACTGAGTTAGCAGTTAGGCTCAATTTACATTGCCATGGAACGAAATGGAAGCGAGTTTATGTAACGATATTGGACATAGCTAAATGAACTTTATGTTAATACAAATTATTGACATAAAGTTCATTTTATGCTTTGTACAAAAAAAATCACTTCCATTCCGTTCCGCGGCAATGTAAATTGAGCCTTATGTTGGGGCCACATTGTTGCGATAAGGCGAACTAAACTTTGCTCGCTCTCTCTCGCACACCGCTCAACATCTCGCTGAGCAATACAGAGCACGCGAAGAATAGTTTGCGTTATCACTACAATGTAGTCCCAGCATCAAGGTGTGTCTAAACATAAAGCGGCAATCGTGCACGGCTGTGATTGGACGACTGCCGCGCGCGAACGCTTGTCTATCACAAACATTCGTCGGTTTTGTCCTAACAAGAGCGCGGCAGAAATGTGTCCTGCAAACACCGCGTGTAGCTGGCGGGTTCCTGCCGCTCAATGTTAGAACACACCTTTAGACCCACACAATTGAATACAATACAATAAATTTGAAATTGCATGCAGAAGTTAGAACTTTCTCAACCAGTCAAAAAAGATGAAAGAGACAGTGATGCAGTGACAAAATAATTAATTAGTTATCAATACACATAGAGTATTACAATCAGGTCAATCTTCAAAGTTAACCAATGCTTGCCAAGATTGGTCCATGGATGGATCCATGCCTCAGAAAGCACATTACGCAGTTGATCCCGGCTTTCTGACATTTTTGACACTTGTTATGGGTATTCCGAAGTCTGAAAGTCTGACAACCAGACTTACCAAGGGGTACCGTATTACCCAGTAACTGGTGGTGGCAGTTATTGAGTGTATAGTAACCCCAAAATTATTATTTGGCAAGACACACTAGCAGCTAATTAGCTGATGCGTGTTTGCTTATGAGATTTATGCAATAGCTTGGAGATATTGTATTTGTCCAGTTGGTTCTTGAAACAGTTTAGTGTGGGAGCCGTCCAACATTTTCTAGGACCCTTTTCCATGCTGTTACAACTCGTTGGGAAAAAGACTAGGCAGATAGTTATCTTTTAAAGTTAAAGTTCGCGAGCACATTCACAAGAAGCTGGCAGTATCATCACAACAGTAATGATTTCCCATTGTTTGTCTTATTTCCTTTAGTATTTTTATGTGTATTTATTTTTGTTTATATTTATATATAATTGGAAATATATATTTATGTCTTTATATTTAAATAAATATTTATTCCTCAATTCTCGCTATTCCACCTACCACTGTTTGTCTCTGCACTAACCAAAGGTTGACTGGTAAGTCCGCCTCTGTACATTTGTGTGCTTGAAGTTTTAAATAAATAAATAGCCCACGCACAATGGTCCACCTGATGGACTAAGTGCGGAAACAAAACCCCATAACATAGAACATAGACTAGGTAGATAATGATGGTGTCATAAGAGTATTTATACCAGTCAGATTCTTGTTCCGTTTTGTTCTTGGGTACTCCATCCGACACAAGAGTATCATGTGAAGCTTCACCTCTTGAACTTTCCATAACACTATAAGAACAATTACTTATTGCTTGTGCCATCTTAAGTGGCATTACATTCTTATGTTGTTCTCGAAAGCAAGAGAAAAAAGCATTTATAATTTATTAATTTTACAACAGGTAACATTTGTTGAGGTTTAAGTATGAATACTGATGTATAGTTGCATGTAGGGAAAGTTAAATGCACACTGGATATGATTTATAAAATGTTATAGCAGACTGCAGACTGATACAAAAAATATGATTACCAAGAAATATTTTGGGTAAAGTTATCTCCACAAAACACTTGTTGCATGCAGAATAAAATATAGTATTAGCACAGTTTGTCATAGTTTAAACCTGGATTATGAAACCACATAAGTTGAGACAATTGTTAAAGTATTGCCTCATAGTTTGGCATGTTAGTATGAAGTAACAGTAGCGTCGACGTACCAGCAATTAATTAGTAAACAATTCAAAGCACACACTACTAATAAGGATAGGGAAAGGGTGATTCATATAGTTAAAATGTTATGATTTTATGAATACTATATTAGTGGGATAACTTACAGAAGACGAGCAACCAGATAGAGTCCCGACCTTCGACTGGTTAGAATACACCTTACGAGCCTCCCCAGCATTCCTATAAATAGGGAAAAATCAATTTTTGCCGTATTTATAAACGATAAAGACTGTTCATGCATCGCCAAACAGGGACAGCGCTACAAGGGCAGGGGAACCATTTACCCGGAAGATTGCTGGTATTTACGTCCAAGTGTCATCTAAAATAACTTCAATAAACTTCTTACTCAGTATTAAATGTTATTTACTGATTATTTCACATAAGATTCCGTTAAAAAACAAACATCCACGAATTTCTTGTTTACAGATTTGACATTTCGATGATTTCAATTGACAAGACAGCTTGTTACGGGGTTGCCATGTTATTATTTTTAAGAACTACGGAAAAAGCTGTCTATTTTCTTTTATTTTTTCCAGTGAAGCTATCATTTTTATCTCAAATAAAAAATGATTTTTTATTTCAGTTTTCTGTTGATGTGTTTATTTTCTGTTTCAATATCAGTATCGAATAAGATATCATCTATACAAATATAGTAAAGCTGAAGAGTTTATTTGTTTGAACGCGCTAATTTCTGGAGCTACCAGTCAGTCAGAATTTGAAAAATTATTTTTGCAATTGAAAGCCCTATTCTTGAAGAAGGTTATAGCCTATTTAACATCACGCTACAACCCTTAGGAACCAAGTAAAAAGAAAAAAAGTCAGAAAGAACGCCAAGCGAAAACGAAATGAAAGTCGAGCGGGCGATGCGACGCGACGCGGCGGAACGGAGGCCGAGGGAGTTTTATAAAAAAGGGCTGTTACTTTAGTTAGTATATTGTGTATCTTACGACTCCTACGTGAACGAAGTCGCGGGCAGAAGCTTATTATAAATAAGCGGCAGTACGCGATGTTGAACTTGGACTTGGATGTTATAATGAGCTTGAACTTGAAAAGTAATCTGAGAAGCGAGGTCACCCTCAAGTCATACAACTGTCTTCAGACAATGTCAAGCGCCAATAACCTTACACTGCTAAGAATAAATTAAACTAAATGCTTTAAAACAGCAAGATTATGATTGATGCGCATTTACATGGATATGATTGATATTGACTTTTGATTTGTAAACTGTCTGTCTGTCTAAGGACAATTTTTGCGCCTGAAGTGTGACTTTGACAGTACCTACACTGCTGGACAAGACACGGGAAGGAAATAAAGATGCGGAGCTGATTTACACACACACTTGGTTGCAGAAAAGTTCCATCTGAACATGAGTTGGATAAAACTCTCAGACAACTGTCTGGTGCTTTTTAACTTTTGACAGCATCCTCCTGCTTTATCACACTTAAACGGTGATCACCATGGTTGCGAAAAGTGGTGATTGAGTGAGTGGAAATATCAACATATTTCTAACGACTGAATATCAAAACTCGTTAATTAAAAATAGGGTGAGATTCTTTTAGAAAGTCTTACAATAGATACCTACTTACAAGTTACAATTTAAGCTCACCTTCCTCGTTTCCTAAAAATATGTCTAAGTTTGATCCAAAATCCAGTGCTGGAAGTTTTTAAAAACTAAAATGAATAAACCCTTTTAAATCTCGGAAAGACAAACTGCGCATATTACCTAGTAATCCGTTTGTTCTATTCGCGCACGTTTCGCCATATAATTGGATTGTCTGTCGCGTGGCGCGGGCTTCACCGGCACGAGACCTCGCACGGGCATAGATTAAAAACGCACTTGAAAAATAAAAGTCCAGACTCTGGCATTGTTTTATACGGCGAGTCATGTTTTTTTTTGTTTGGTTAATTAAAATTGGGTAGGAGTTTTCGAGGGCTTTCTGAGGTTTCACGAACTTTTTGTTGATTTTGTGTTTGGATTGCAGGCTAATTGTAGGTTTTTTTTTTTTTTGAACTGGTTTATTGGTTTATAGTGGTCGCAATCGAGACGGCTATCTATGGGGTTCGGGGTTGGATACCTACCCGGACGGGCAAAGTTAAGTAATTTAACTCGAGGGTAAATTCTTAACAGCAGCGAGTCAGGAATTTAGTAAATAGGCCTACTGCAGACTTCCTCATGAATCACTCACTCCGACCATTGGTGAAAACCGTATGAAAATCCATTCGGTAGTTTTTGAGTTTATCGCGTCCAGACAGACAGATAGACGTGGAGGGAAGACTTTATTTTATTTTATAATATAATATGCAGTATGTATGCAGCATATGCAGTGATACAGTACTATCACAGATTACATTATACGTACTATACACCGTGACATTTTAGTCGTCTTATAAAGGGCCACTCAATGTACCCAGCATAAAATACCTCTTTATAAAATTGTTACAATAATTTGACCATTTTTTTCAATGAATTTAGAGGAGTCATATTCATATTCATATCTTCAGCTTGGATACATGAAGTGGAATATGAATATGACTCCTCTAAATTCACTGAAAAAAATGGTTAAATTGTAACAATTTTTATTACCCACCACACCACATTGGGTGTAATATAGGTACCACCTCAGCTTAACCCTTCAAGGCATACAGGCGTGATTTTTGTTATGTAAGAATCTTCAAACAATAAATTTCAATATATCCATAACCGATACCCAAATAACCTGACGGGAGACTTTAGTTTCAATGTACCTACATAACTCTTTTATTTTCGGTAAGGAAACTTCAGTGGCTGAAAAATTTCGGAGAGTTGATCTTTTGACGACATTTTAATAAAACTTATAAAATTTTAATTGTGTTGTCTTATATTATTCACGTTCGACGTTTCGTTTTTAGGGTTCCGTATCTCAAAAGGAAACAACGGAACCCGTATATGATCACTTCGTTGTTCGTTCGTAAGTCTGTCAAGACCCATTTTCTCAGGAACGCGTGGAGGTATCAAGTTGAAATAAATATCAAATATGTAGATCTATCGTCTCCTGGAGCTCAAAAAAACAGGCTTTTCAGTCAACGCAATAAAAAAATCGGACATTTATGTGACCTATTTTGATACTCTAAAATAAATCAAAACCTACAGGGTACTTCCTGTTTACCTAGAATCATGAAATTTGGCAGGAAGCAAAGTCTCACAGCACAAGTAAAGGAAAAAGTCCGAAATATGTTAATTTGTAGTTTTATCACATAAGAAAAAAATGTTTTTCAACTACAAAGTTAAGTTTGTTTTTAGAATAAATTCATCCCAACTTCCAGCCGGCCAATAAAGGTAAGCCAGAGGTGAGGAACAAGACTTCTCCCGGGAGATAGGGTCCGTGGGGTCGCTACTGCCCAACAGCTCGCCACATGCTGCCCTGCGGGTTTTTGTATCTCTCTTGGTCTGGCTCCTTATTCCAGACCTGTTCCGGCAAAGTAAACTCTACTGGCTCGGAAATTTGGTGCTCGGAAACTCTACTGGTCGGTGGACGGAAATTTAAAAGCGTCTTGATATACATATATTTTACTTCTCTGTGTTATCATGATGCCGTGGTGTGGACGTGGACATCCACGATAGTATAATCATGTTTCAAATTTATTAAAGCGCACAATAGTAGCGAAAACGATATCGCAATTCCCACTTTCCTGTGTTCAGTTTAGTTCTTCATTCTCTTAACAAATACCTATAGGTAGGTAAACCACGAGACTTTTCAGCTCGAACTTCAGAATCGTTTCGAGTGCCTAAGGAGCTCCATGGACGATTATAACGATGGGTTCGTGGAAACTGTCCATACGGTCGGGTCCAAGATCTTCAAGACCCGCCGTACAAATCGAAACAAGAAGCTCTCTGATGCTACTTTGCAGCTTATGGAGGTGAGGCGCGAGATGATCCTGCAGTCTTCAGACTATGCGCTCAAATACCGGCAGCTCAATAGACAGTTCTCTAAGTCCTTGAAAAGCGACCTGCGCCTCTATAATACAAACCGTATTAAGGACGCGATAGAGCGGAACAAGGGCTCCAAGATTTTTGCAAGAGATCTGTCTATTGGACAGAGCCAGCTTGCGAAACTGAAGACCGATGATGGCAGAATCGTATCCGCCAAACCTGAACTGTTGAGAGATATCGAGAGTTTCTATGGACAGTTATACACGTTAACCAGTAACCCCGTTACGAATCTAGCAAACGACCCAAGAGCTAGATTGACCCGACACTATACCGAAGACATCCCGGACGTCAGCTTGTACGAGATTAGGATGGCTCTGAAGCAGCTTAAAAACAACAAGGCGCCGGGTGATGACGGAATTACGGCCAAACTCCTGAAGGCCGGTGGAAAACCCGTTCTTAAGGCCCTCCAGAAGCTTTTCGATTCCGTCATACTCGAGGGCCAAACACCACAGGCATGGAACAGAGGTGTGGTGGTAATCTTCTTTAAAAAGGGCGACAATGCCCTGCTTAAGAATTATAGGCCCATCACACTTCTGAGCCATATCTACAAGCTGTTTTCAAGAGTTATCACGAACCGTCTCGCGCGCAGGTTTGACGACTTCCAGCTTCCCGAACAAGCCGGGTTCCGTAAAGGCTTTAGCACCGTAGACCTCATACATACGCTGCGGCAGGTTATACAGAAGAACGAAGAGTATAACCTGCCTCTCTGCTTAGCGTTTGTGGCCTACGAGAAAGCCTTCGATTCGATCGAGACATGGGCCGTGCTGCAGTCTCTTCAACGGTACCAGATCGACTATCGGTACATCGAGGTGCTAAAGTATCTGTACGAAAACGCCACTATGTCAGGCCGACTCTAGGACCAGACCTCGAAACCTATCCTTCTGCAGAGAGGTGTGAGACAGGGAGACGTTATCTCTCCGAAACTGTTCACCGCTGCACTGAAGGATGTTTTCAAGGTTCTGGATTGGAAAGGGCTAGGCATCAACATCAATGGCGAGTATATCACAAACCTTCGGTTTGCCGATGACATAGTTATCATGGCTGAGACCATGGAGGACCTCAGTACAATGCTCGATGACCTCAGTAGAGCTTCCGAAAGAGTGGGTCTTAAAATGAATATGGTTAAGACAAAGGTCATGTCAAATGCCCATGTGACACCCACTCTCATGAAGATCGGAGTCGCTACGCTCGAAGTTGTGGACGAGTATGTTTACCTAGGACAAACTGTCTAGCTAGGTAGGTCCAACTTCGAGAAAGAGGTCAATCGTCGAATCCGACTCGGCTGGGCAGCGTTCGGGAAGCTACGCAATATCTTTTCGTCCCACATACCACAGTGTCTCAAGACGAAAGTCTTTGACCAGTGCGTGTTGCCAGTGATGACCTATGGTACTGAAACGTGGTCGCTCACAATGGGCCTTATCAGAAGGCACCCAAAGGGCAATGGAGAGGGCTATGCTTGGAGTTTCCCTACGTGATCGAATCAGAAATGAGGAGATCCGCAGGAGAACCAAGGTAACCGACATAGCCCGAATAATTGCGAAACTTAAGTGGCAATGGGCAGAGCACATTGCTCGTAGAACGGATGGCCGATGGGGCCGAAAGGTTCTGGAGTGGCGACCGCGTACCGGAAGACGTAGCGTTGGAAGGCCTCCCACAAGATGGACCGATGACCTTGTGAAGGCCGCAGGAATCCGCTGGATGCGGAAAGCACAGAATCGGTCGAAGTGGAGGTGCTTGGGGGAGGCCTATGTTCAGCTGTGGACGTCTTTCGGCTGAAATGATGATGATGAATGATGATAGGTAGGTTCAAAACATCGTAGGTACCTAGTCAATTTCTACACCATACCTATACACTTACGTAGCCCCCATGGAGCAATTATTTTAAAGAAGGTAGGTATAAAACGTAAACGGTTATGATACTGACATTATTCCTACATTTCGGTCGTAACGTGTTTAATATTAAAATTATATTATTCCCTAATTTGCGTGCGCTTCCCTACAACGTGCTTCTAAACGGTCGCCATTTTCCTCAATTGAATATTACGCCATTCGCGGAATGGTAAGCGGCAAATTATTTTACTTTGTTTTCTTTTCACATTATCTTTAAAAATTGAGTTTTAGGGACCTAAAAGTTGAATTTTAAATATCTTACTATTCCTGACGATCCTATAGCGCTTAACTTTGTTTATTTAAGTACGCTTCTTATTTTAAATCTCATTTATTTATTTTTAGAACTAGCTTGTTCTCTATTTAGATACGAGAAAAAGTTCATGTTCAGAATTAACGCAACTTTTCAAACGAGGGAGCTCTCGCCCACGTCTTTCGAGACACTTCGAAATCTAAACGTCGATTAAAGACTCATAACACAATTAAAATACATAGCAATACAATTAGTCATTAAAACTTTAGCACAAAGTCGCATAATTAGAGTACAAAAACTTAAAACTAGTTGGAAAGTAAAGTTTCAGTGATGCCTAGCGTGCTAGTCGTGCCTAACTGAATTAAAATCTACGCTTCTCTCGGCCTGCCCCGCCCTAGTACCTACGTAAAGCTGGGCGGCCGACCGCCCTTAGTTTGCACCGCGTTGTTAGCGAGTACGCTTGTCTCTTTGCCAAATCAATAATAATTTATAGGAAAATATTGTTTTCCCTCACAAAACTACCTATTGCATAAATTAAATGATCACACGTATGATTTCTAGGATTCAAATATCGAACTTCTCAGTGTTACCATTTTGTGCTGTGTTTTGTATTTCGAATTATATTTCGCAATCAAAGGTGCATTGTTGACGATGCAAACATTTTAAAAGATTTCTTTATTTGTTGCTGGACTGTGCCGCAAATTAAAAAAGTTTTCTGAAAAGAGTACGGGATAAAAAAAGCAGACCAACATTCATAGACGAAAGTAATATAACGGGTAAATATATATGCCAACATTTAAAATAAAAATATTAACGTCAAAAATTGAGAAGATTTATACAATATTTTTAGTAAGAATTAACAGGAAAAGTAGTTAATAAGTGTTTAAAAAAGAATTAATAAAGTTAAGAACAGTGCAACAGGTGACCGAAACAACGACACTCGACATGATTTTATACGATGTAAGTACTCACAACAAATTAGATTATTCTTGATAACATATTTATTTACTTAGAAATGAATGAAAAAATATATTTAACTCACCAAAAATGTAGAAAAATATATTTCAATTAATACTTTAACTTTTCCTAGTAGCGTTCACACAGATGTTAAACAATCAAATTTGATACCTAATTTGATTGTTTAACATCTGTGTGTCATGATGATTGGACTCAAAATCCTTGTGCTTTGTTGATACAAAGCACAAGGATTTTGAGTCCAATCATCATCATGACATTCCTCTCTTTATTTTTGACATCTAAGTATGTCGTTTGTAAATTGTAGTTTTGAGCCAACGTTCATTGGCCATTAGAGCAAATGAGTCATCGAATTCTATCCATAGTACCTACTAAATAAGTTCTTAATATATAGTAAATGGATAGTCTGCAGTAGTCCGTTTGGTATTTGAAAGAAAATACATTTATTTAACAATTTTTCTTTAGCCTAAGGCTATATATATATAGACTAAGGCTGCCTGTCCACTGGAGCAGAGCGGAGAAATGTGGCAATATTAACCAACAGGAGCGGAGCTCTGAAGCGGAGTTAAGATTCTATTGGTTAGGCTGCCTGTCCACTGGGGCGGAGCGAGGCAGCGGAGCGGAGAAATGTGCCAATATTAACCAATAGGGGCGGAGCTCTGAAACGGAGTTTAGATTCTATTGGTTAATATTGGCACATTTCTCCGCTCCGCTGCTTCGTTCTGCTCCAGTGGATAGGCAGTCTAATTATTGGCACATTTCTCCGCTCCGCTGCCTCGCTCCGCTCCAGTGGACAGGCAGCCTAAAAGGCACCACTGCCAAACCCTTCTGGGAAACAAGGCGTGATGATATATTACTAAAAATAAAAAGTGTGCCTACCTATTTTATTGTGAGAAAAAGTGCTGCGAGTATTACATTATAATTTTTTGGTATAGCGGCAATAGAAATACACAATTTGTGAAAATTTCAACTGTCTATCTATTACGGTTCATGAGGTACAGCCCGCTGACAGACAGAAGGACGGACGGACGGACAGCGGAGGCGTAGTTTAATATAGGGTTCCGTTTGGCATCCTTCGGGTACGGAACCATGAAAAGCAGGAATGTGTGCCTCACCAAATAATCCAAATATGCCAGATAGTTTTGATTATTCGAGTATGTCGAGTCGCAGTAAGCTTGACATCATCTATAAAATGATCCACATTGCCTTCTTCTCTCAAACTATGAGGACAAATTGTCCAAGGCGCTCAGCAGACGGCGGACATTTTGACTGCGAATCACCGTGAGAGAGCTCTTCTGGCATGCATTGGCAGCGAGGTCGTTTAGCCCTCCGTATACGCTATTGCATAGATTTTCATTATACGTTCCATCGTCGCGGACAAAACGTCTTTGGACAAATAGTCTACCATCTGCTCATAAAATCTCTTGTCGTGAAAAGATAATTCAGTCCGCAAGCGCTGTCTGTTCAAGCTATCGCCAACCCTAAAGCCAGCGAGTCTCGCATAGACTCGCTTCATGGTGGTCGAGTAACTCTTTTTAAGCCCAGCTTGAAGCAGTCAGGATTAACTGCTTCTAGCTGCGACTGCATAGTGAACTACAGTCTTTTATTTACCTACAAACATGGAACCGCTCGAGCAGTTGCGCCCGCTCCGGGCGGTCAGCAGCTTGAAGCAGTTGGTCCTGACTGCTTCAAGCTACCCGTGTATGGCCGCTCTTAGAGGATATTGCTCCACCGTCTGCTCAGCTTTTAAGTAGTATCTCTTGTCGTGAAAAGAGTCAGTCCGTAAGCGCTGTCTGCTCAAGCTATCGCCAACCCTGTCTACGAGTCTCACATAGACATTCTCGCCTCACAGTGGTCGAGAAACTCTTTTTAAGCCTTTAGAGGATACTGCGTGGCACACAACAAGAAGGAACGGTAGGTACCCATTTACCTGTAGACATATGTTCGCTCAAAAGCTTTTTTTAAATACTAATTCGCTTAATGGAACATCGAAGTCTGAAAATAAAAGTTTATTTTTTAAACCCTCATTATCATCTGCCTGGCCTTTTCCCACCCATGTAGGTATGTTGGGACCGGCTTCCTGTCAAACCGGAAGCAGCTGAATACCAGTATTTTACATGGAGCGACTGCCTATCTGACCTCCACAACCCAGTTAAAGGGTAATACGATACCCTTGGCAAGACTCGTTGTCACACTTTCGGGCTGCTCACGACCCATAACGACTGTCAAAGATTATTTGTTTTTTAAACCCTATCCAACTTTTGGATGGACAGTAGGTCCGTCTACGTCTGGGGAAGTAGGAGGGTTATGTACTCCTAACGACTAAGTAAAACCCCACGGTGTTTCTCCTGCTACCATGAGCCGGGAATGCAGAATTTACTGGAACTCTGCACCTACCTAATGATCATCATTATTCAGCCGAAAGACGTTCACTGTTGGACATAGGGCTCTCCCAAGCATCGCCACAACTACCAGTCCTGTTCCTTACATTTACCAGGTTGTCGGTCCACCTTGTGAAGAGTTTTCCTAGTCTTATGCCCATTGAAACTATAAGCATTATCTAAGGCTTCAATTCCTCCTACAATGATGTCGGTTGCGTACGGCTGGTCGTGACCATCAACGATATCGACCGCTGTACGGTACAGTCTGTCAAGTGGATTTTCATGCGTGACATTAAGCTGATCGTCGGTAACAGACTGAGGACGCTCGCACAATTCCATGCTCGTCAGTCGACTGACGTACGCGGCGCTGACGAGTGAGACCGACGCGCGTGATACGCGGCGCGTAGCAACGTACGCGCCGCTGACATCAGCGTCGCAGTGGTGTACTGTATAGAACACAATGTGTATTCGTACGCGCGACCGACATCAGCGCAGGAGGAATGCAGGCCTAAATAAACGCCATAAATTTTATTAAACAGTGTGCCTTATTTAGGCATTCATTTCTGGGTGTTTGTGAAAACGGGTATCAACAACCTAAATCGCCCTCATATTCTTACTACATATGTATATGCCAAGTATGTAGGTGCAATTTGTATTGGGGTCGCTTTCAGTCCAATCAGATGCGGCTGAATATTTTAGCATTTAACACGGATCGACCCCAGTTTGACCTATCCAAAACACCTTCACGTTGTGTGATGGAAGGTGGCTTACTTTCTGCATTATAACACGTCCTTGGTAGCCGTTGTATGTTCTGCTTACCACCAGACTAATGGTTTGTTTTTACCACATTTTATCGATTCCAACTGGTTAGGTCACTGGTAGTTGTTGCTTGTTATAAGGCTTTCATGTAAAACGCTGGTAACCGGCGTCGGTATGCTAAATCAGCGCGAACCTTCACCGATAAGCGCCGACAAGTTCCTATCTGATTAGTCGGCGCCGGTTCGTGCTGATTCGGCAAAAGGTATGAAAACTGCTTGCGCCAATCAGCGTTGACAACCAGCGCTTGTTAGCGCCGACATGCGCTGGAATGTCGGCGCCGGTTACCAGCGTTCTATATACATGAATGCGGCCTTATATTCAAGGTAATGGCACGTAAAATTTAATCGGAGAGGCAACCGGATGGCGAGTGGTAATTTGGGTCTAGAAGTGAAACCGAACTCACTCGTATCATCCGAATGTAGGTACCCCAAATGGACGGAGACGGAGATTATGGGGATGGAAAGAAATTGTTTTTTTTTTGTCACGGCATTCAAAATTTAAACTCTAATAAGTGCAAGGAATTTGTGTGTATCAATGCCATGAATTAATATAGTGCTCAAATAAAGGTTTCCCTAGAATCTTGTTGGCAGATTGGAAGTCAAATGGAATGTTGAAATTAGTATCACACACACATTTAATCAATATTCCTATTCTCTTGGGGTCGGCTTCCAGTCTAACCGGATGCAGCTGAATACCTGTAATATTTTACATGCAGCGACTGCCTATCTGACCTCCACAACCCAGTTACTGAGTAACACGATACCCCTTGGTAAGATTGGTTGTCAGACTTTCTGGCTTCGGACGATCCGTAACTTCTCAAAGTTAGTGTAGTGAAAAAGTGTAGAAATAATAGTTATAATGACATACATTATAATTATAACACACGAACAAAGTTTTTATAAAATTATATTAGACTCTAAGAAAGTGGAACGGACTTGTGTAAAGTATAATTAGGTAATTCAATTTTTTTTCTAAGTTTTAATTTAATTGTAAAAAAATAATTCTAAGTTTTAAAATAATTATCACGAAAAAAATTAAGTTAGATTAAAATTGCTTATTAGTCTAGTAGTAGTAAGTAGCTTATTTGTAATTTATTATTAAGAACCTGGTTTTCCTCAGTAGAGAAAAAAAAAATACGAAAGGCAGCTGGCACCAACGCCTTAATTAACGTGCTTTTCGAGGCACGGAGGGGTCTCGGTATGTAAAGATAGTCGCCCATCCACGGACCGACCTTGGCAAGCGTCGCTTAACCTGATCGTTTGACCCATGCGGCTGTTACTTAGAGACAAGAGCCCCTTGGTACTAATACCAACACAATCCAATTTGTTAAACACTAGTGTTAGTACTTAATCATATTTGGCATAGTAATGTCAAAGCAATCCATAATAATGTCATGTATGTCACGTCAGTTATGATTTTGACTCTGGGCTGGGCAAAGGCCTCCCCTTTTTCCTTCAAAATCTCTCTATTTTGTGCGATTTCAGGCACACCACCAAGCAAACCATGTTAAAAAAAAAATGCAGAGAATAGACACAAACAAATTCTAACCTTAATATTAATTTAACGTCTACAGATAATCCGCAATTCGTAATAATATAGATTAGGCAACAATTCACAGCTGAGACTTCATTGCATAATGTATAATGTGAGTGCCTTCGGTAATTTATTCAATTTTCGTTTTGGTTCTGATTTAGAACACAGCTGTGTTCTTCAGGCTGTTGTTACGTCTTTACGCGGCCATTTTGTTTTAAAGACTGCGAGATCTACAGGTTGAATTTTTCTAAGTGGGAATTCGGGGTGAAACCCAAAATCAAATATTAAAGGAACCAGCTTGATTGAAGAGAAAACTTATACCTAGTACTCTAGTTTAGTCAAAAATAGCATGTTTAGACTAGAATAGAATTATCTTTATCTTCATACTATTAAACGAGCAATATTTGTATAATATATATTATTACATATAAATAAATAATAATAAACGTTTATTTGGACTCAATAAAATATAGCCTGATACAGTTATATTCCTAAGAACTAGGTTACAAATAATGTAAGTACTAAATGAACTCTGAATTCCAAACTAGGTAAAACCTGTATCTTGGAAATCAGTGTTCTTCCGTGCTAAATTAGGTGTAAAAACTTACAAAACACATTACAAAACACATACATCAAAATTCTAAAATTATTGACTATGTTAGAAACTACATAAATCTAAATTTAAAACTTGACGGGTTAGTGATGTGAGTGAGTTGTGTAGTGTGTGTAGTGTAAGTATAGGGTGTGAATATGTGTGGTGGATGAAGTGTGGATGTAGGGTGTGAATTTGTGTAGTGTAGGTATAGGGTGTGAATGTGTGTGGTGTGTGTAGTGTAGGTATAGCGTGTGAGTGTGTACGCGAACATGCTTTCGGTGTGTTAATTCTATTTTATTTCAAAATATCCAGTATTTTTCCGTATTGGTGTAATCTAGGCTCAGAGCGCTACCTAAAGGATATATTTTTAAAATGTGATTGATTTTATTGTACAAATTTCAACCTAAGAAATTGAAAAATCTCTGTGCAAAATGAGTGTGGCAAGCTTTATATACGCAGACTGTATGTTTTCTACATTTCTGCTGAAAGGCTGTAGGGTCATACGTCAGGAAACCATGCATTTTGAGGATAATGTGAAGTATGAAATTATCCCATGGAAACGCACTACCTATTATAATCTGCCTCATCCAAATCCTATTAGTAGCATAATATAATGATTGAATACTATCGTGAATCCATGCAAGCCTAGTACTTTTTGTTACGTTACGTTACTGCTCAGAAATTGTGCACAACGTCTAATGATTGAAATACTATATTGAATTCATGCCAGCCTAGTACTTTTTGTGCCAAGTTTCAAGTTTAGTAACTCAAGGAATAAGATTTTTCATACAAACTGCCCCCATTTTTCACCTCCTTACATCGTGGCCCCCGGCAACAGGGCAACCGAAGGAACACGGGTGGGTTTTAGTCAGTAAGAGTCTGACACGCCCTCCCGCTCCACCCAGAGCGGGAGAAGTTATTTGATAATTTCCCACCCAAAAAAAAAAAAAAAGGGGTAGAATTTCGGGAAATCCTTTCTTAACGGATGCCTACGTCATACAAAGAACACACCCTCCAAGTTTCAGGTCTCTATGATCAGCGGTTTAGGCTGTGCGTTGATCCGTCAGTCAGTCATTCAGGACAAAGCATTTTATATGCATAGATTTCCGAACTCTCGAAGAAACCAGCACCCTAATTGCGTAACTTATTTTCGTAAACAATTATGCCTAATTTGTTTAATTTTGACAGTTCAGCAACATTCATTGCGTTATTTACGTTGTTGAGCAGATTTTTTTTTCAACTTATGAAGCAATGGATTAGCAATCTGTTTCAAATCGAAACAGATAGTGATTGTGTTGTATTACGCAATTAGGGTAAAGTTGGGAGCAAAATTAAGTCTGCTATCTATTAGGACGCTAAGGTATTGAATGGTGCTCGTTTGATCAAGCAAAGAACGCAGTTATAGGATGTTAGACAACTCCACATATGGGAGTGGGCAAAAATGAATTTCCTAATTACTATCAGTCGATTGTGGGACATTTCGGAGAGAGAACTTTAAATATTATTATATCATATAATTATATGTACTCACGTTCTTGAAAACGACTCTAACAATTTGAATGAAAGTTTCAATATAGGGGTTTACGGGGGCGAAAAATCGTTCTAGCTAGGTCTCATTTCTGGGAAAATTCGTTTTCTCCGTATTTTCACCCGAGCAGAGCTCGGTCGCCCAAAGTTTAGAATAATATAATGAATAATGACATTAGAATAATGACATCGAAGTATGGAATTAGTAAGTACTATACATGGATTAGTATGACATTTCCTATACTATTAATTGAGCATTCTCTATTTTCACCAGAGCAGAGCTCGGTCGCCCAGGTAGATCATTTAACTAGATCATTAAACTACGCTTTTGATCGGTTCAAACAATATCAGTTTAGTTTTTTTTTGTGCACGTAAACTTCACAAACGTGATGGTATTGATATCTTAACACGATAAAACATACGAAAAAATATTTTTTAATTCATACTTTAAATAAGACCACTAAGCGGTCGCTGACCTCCCAAAAAGACATCAAATATTTCTTTGAATAAGCAACCTATAATGTTCCCACTGCTGGGACACAGGCCTCCTCTCTGTGAGAGGGAGTGGGCCGTAATCCACCACGCGGACCCAGTGCGGGTTGGTAGATGTCACATATTGTCTTCGAATTTTTGGTTCTAGGACATGCCGGTTTCCTCACGATGTTTTCTTTCACCGTTTTGAGAGCAGTGGTGATGAAATAATTTACACAAAGTAAAGCGCCTGTCTGGGTTCGAACCTACGACCTACAACTCGTAATTCGCGGCCGTTACCACAAGGCCACCACTGCTCTCCTAACTGCAACCACTCCCACTGCATTCTTAACTTGACACAAGTAAATTAAATTATGCTAAATAGACAATAATAATAATATTTAATTTATTTCAATGCACACAATATTGGTGTGCATTGATTTAATCAATGGGTAGCACTAAAATATATTGTGTGATACAAAATATGTTAGTGCTACGCATTGTTCTACGGCTCGTAGTTCAAGCAGTCATAGCAAAAAAAAAATCGCTTTTCATTATTATCTGTCTGTGTGACCTCTTGGGTTGGATCTTCAAAACTATACAATCGATTTTAGTGCGGTCTTCCCCATCATTTAGAGCATTTATACTGGAAGTTTTATGTTAATATTCAACTTAGATATAGCACAGAAATCTCGATGTTTTGACATGTCGCCATTGCATTTGTGCGAAGCAGGGGGTCGCTTGTCTATCATAATGTAGCAATCTTGCAGTGCTAGTATATACGTTACCTTATATAATTTTTGATTATATTAGTCTTGTTTCTAAAAAGTAAGAAGAAAAAACATATTCATCACAAGAAAGCTTTAAATTCGATTACCAAAACAAAAATCATGTTTTATTAAATCACGCCGCTGTCGATTCGTTGTCGTGAAAATAGCTAATTCAAATAACTTTGACACGTATGTATATTTTTCGACAGTTGCGTTTTTCTCGGAACTTGGGAGTAAGGTTGGAGATTTGTGACTATTTCCCGGAATGACATAAGTGATATGCGAAGCGAAGGAACGATAACAATGTGTAAAGGTTTATTTAAAAGAATCTGAAATAAGTGTCGTACGGAGGACAAATACCTAAGTAAGGAGGTGAAATAAGTCTCGTACGTTTATCGAATTTATCAAATACGTGGAACGTCTAAACGGAAGCCGCTTACGTGTTTTCCACGATATGCTGCTATCGTAACTCCGCAAACTCAAACCCAAAGCATTTAAAGGAGGAGGTTATATGTTCGTAGCGCATGTTAGTTTTTTTTTTTTATGTATGTCCACCGATTTCTCCATCATTTGTGGGCCGATTTTGGAAATTATTTTTTTATTTCAAAGGGTATGCTCTCAAATTGGTCCCATATAAATTTTATTGACTTTGCTTGGGTAGTTTTTGAGTTAGCTACAAAATACGTATTTTTTTCCCACTTAGTATGTAGATGATATGATAAGTTCCTGTCACTGCACTGGTAGCAGGTAGTGGTATTCGAATGTGTGAGGCTAAGGGGTAGGTACCACAACTAAAAAGTGAAAAATAAAAATATTTTACAAAAAAAAACAACCGACTTCCAAAAAAAAACCACTACAAAGTGAAAAATAACTTTAATTTCGGAAGTCGGTGACAAAAAACGAAAATAAAAAACCCAAGACACCGACTTCCGAAATTAAAGTTATTTTTCACTTTGTAGTGTTTTTTTTTGGAAATCGTTTTTTTTTAAATAAACCAATTACAGGTACTTTTGAATTGTCAAGGGGTCGGTCAGTCAAAAAGATGAAGCTAGTTGCCCATTCCAAAGCGGAGTAGGTACCTATGGAGAAGAACGGATAAGAAACTCCACGAACACTGTTTTAAATCAAAATATGGTTACAAAATATTGATTACATCATTCATGTTGAAATTATACATAACAATGTAGAAAGACGTGCACGTTTAAAGCGTCCGTAATAAAAACAAAAATTAAAAAAAAAAAAAAAATTAAAATAAACCATGGCAGAGAGAAGAGATGACCAGTCTTAACCAAGTCCGCAACCAATTAAGTTAGGATCTATATCCTACCTAGGCTAGGGTTACAAAAAAATAACAGATTTTATTTATTTATTGAACACTTTATGACAGTGTCACTTTTGACGACTCGGTTGGCGCAGTGGTTAAGCGATTGACTGCTGCTTCGCTGCGAGATTTCGAATAAGTCTTTGTACTTCCATCCCACCTCCTGATAACCCTATTGTCTTAAATTAGAATAAACAAACCATTCTAATAACCCCCAGATTTTTTAAGAACAAATCTCACACAGAATGTCCTAGATATTAACATAAGCATCTGCCATTTAAAGTAATTGTCAGATTCTTTATCACAGCCAAATCGCTCAAGTTAACTAAATTAAGTCCCTCTCGTCTGCAGCTTTAAATGATGGCAGTGTCACATCGCTGCCAATCATAACTTGTACTGGTACCGAAAACGAAGGACGATGAAGAAATAGCAAATTTAAACTTTATTTTTAAGCGAAAAGGGTGTAGTTTTGATTGGTTTCGTGAGATAAGGTGTGAGGCAGCTTCGAGGTTGGACGGCGCGCGCAGCATCAAGTATGCTAGGGATGGGGAGATGCTTTGTCGATAATTGAAATAATGGTCAGTGCAGAGTAATGTGCAGCGAGATATATTTATGTTTAAACAAAGGAATCTTTTGAATGCTGATTTTTTTTTTATTAAATTGGTTTTGATGGAAGTTTGCGCACGGTAATAATTTTCTGAACAGAAATGTAATGTCTAAATTATATCATTTTACATCCAAATTCTAAATAATATAAATGCGTTAGTGAGTTTGTTTCGTACTTTCACGCTAAAACCGCTGAACAGATTTGGATGAAATTTGGCACATGAGTAGGCCATGGGTATAGGACAAAGGATACTTTTTATCCCAATATTCCCACAAGATCGAGACATAAGTGGGTGAAACCGCGGGGCGCAGCTAGTTATTTATTTATTTAACATTATGTAATGAACAGAAAAATACGTACAAAGGTGATGCTTATTTCTAAAGAAATCAATAATAATTATTATATCTACAATTTAAGAACCTAGAACGTGGGGGTAACAGAAATTAGGATAAAGAGTTATTGAAAATATTTAATTACTTACGTTTATAAATGTCATCTATCTATCCAGAAACAAATCTCGATTCTCCCGGGTCTCGAGACGCAGCCCATCCCTATTTCACCCAGTCTTCTCCCCAGCAGTGATGGGCGCATACAGCCAGCCGCGGTGCGGCTAAAAATAATTAAAAAAAATACTACAAACATAATACAACCTTTGTAAAGACATAGAATGAGTGATAGTGTGTTTCAAAATGGGCGTGGATAGTTTGCCGCAGAGGCCGAATGTGAGTATACCTTTGCCTCTAGTGATTCGGACGGGCGTCCGACCAAATGCGGTTTTTATGATTTCTTTCGTATTCCGAATACAAGGGTATGAAATTTTAAAATATTTTTTGGTCTGGTTACACCGGGTTTTTTATGACTTTTTATTTTCATGTCAGCTGTGTTGTTTTACTTATTTTTAATTTATGTCAAAAGAATTAAATATTAGAATAATTGGAGTTAATTTTAACACTTTATCAGTCTAATTACAGAATGCATAGTTTTATGATTGATAAGCACGTAAAAAGTACCTACAGAATATAGGTACAATATTTCAGTAATTTGAAATACGCCGAGGATACTCTTTTCCTGTTTCTCCCATTGCTCGTACTTAATTAGAAATGGTGGCTAAGTGTTACCTGCAACGCGCAATTATGTCCGACTGTCAATTAAATTATATAGCTAAGTATGAGGTAGTTTTAATTATAAATCTAGCTCTCAGTAAGTACTTTAGTTTTGTTGAAGGTACTATAACATCTGTTTTATAGACAACAAAGAGTCTGCTTACCCGTTTTTGTTCTGATTATCCACATCTACACTTTTATAAAGAGAAAAGATTTGTATTTTTGTTTGTAATGAATAAACTCAAAAACTACCGATTTAAAAAATTCTGTTTCCAGTAGAATACGTACTATATTATCACTTCTTGAGGTTAGTGACTAACCTGGTGTCAGAGTTTTAAAGCCGCCCATGGGCCTCTGACTTGGCTTCACATGCCGTCGAGAAATATCTCAGGCATCGTTTCCACACGATGTTTTCCTTCACCGTTTTTGAAGCAAGTGATAATTATACAATACGCACATGAATCCGAAAAGTCAGAGGTGCGTGCCTCGGGTTTGAACTCGAGACCTATGACTTGGCAGTCCGACAGACCCGAGGAAGTCCGAGGTATTATCACTGAGTACATAACTTATAAAGATAGTTTATCATAATCAACCTATGATGTTCCTCGTGGACATAGGCCTACTCTCTCAGATTACGTATACACGGCATCAATGACTTGCCACTTGGTCCTAACGATCTATGCTCAACAATAAAATAACCGGCTAAGTGCGTGTCGGACTACGCACAATGATTCCGTAGATGGGATGAATTTATCCCAAGAACAAACTTAACAGTGTTGTTTAAAAACATGTTCCCCAATTCCCATTCCAACTGCAAATGTTAAATTGTACGCACAATATTGAGTGATTTACCATGTTTCCTGTCTTCTTCTTTTCTTGTGGTTAGTGACTAACCTGGTGTCAGACTTATAAAGCCGCCCATGGGCCTCTGACTTGGCTTCACATGCCGTCGAGAAATGCATGCCTTCCTCACTATGTTTTCCTGTTATTTATTAGCATAGAACTATTCTCTGTATTTTTTTCAAAATTGTATGCTCAGTGGTTTCGGAGATAAGGGGGAATTGTCAATTTTCATTTATTTTCTTAAATATCTTTAAAAGCATTTATTTCAAAATTTAAAAAAAAAATGCCCTTTCATTTGATATGTCACACGGTACAGTAAACAAAACTTTGTTTTTTAAATTTACTTTTTGCCCCCAAAAAGTGAACCCTGCATTCAAAATTAATTTATTTAAGTACGTTACACGTCCGAGTTTGGGTCACAAAAATACATATTATGTGGACCAAATTTCAACTTAATCGGTCCATTAGATTCGGAGTGAATTGGCTGTGACAGACGGACAGACAGACAGATACACGAGTGATCCTATAGTGTATAAGTGCTACTGCTGAGCATGAGGTCCTGGGTTCGATTCCCGGGTCGGGCAAAGTATTATTGTGTTTTTCTATCTGAAATTTCTCAGTAGCAGCCCGGAGTCTGGATTTGTGCCCGGTTGATGGCAATAGGCTCGCCCCCTATTACATGGGACTTAAACATTACTGGCGAAATGTGGGTGTACCTGGTACAGTGACACCTCTGCCCAACCCTTCGGGGACACAAGGTGTGATGTTATGTTATAGATGTCACTGTTACAATGGTTACAGAATATTCTGCCATAAATGGCGTGCAAATACATTTATTGTCAATAAACGAGTGTCATTACCTGAAATATGATTTCAAACAGAGCTGAAAATAATATACTTATTAACTGAAAGTATACTTATCCATCAGCTGTCCTCCCACGCGATCCGTAAATGTCAGTACTAGATTATTTTGGTATTTAAAGGTCTCCATATCTATATACTCATACTTTGATCTTCGTCCGGTAGATTCCGATACTCACCTATTGCTGTAGGCACTGGTCTCACTGCTGGCGATTAGCGAGCAGCGAATTGAGCTAGAAATACTAACGTTTCGGCGAGCAGTTTGTCAGCTCAACCTACGCAGTCCATTGCTGGACATTTCTCATTCATTCTGTCTGAAACTACCATCGCCTACCTTACTCGAAGACGGCTGGACCGATTAGAAAAATAGTTTTTTGTTTGAAAGGGTATACTTTCTAGTTAGTCCCATTGTCATTTGGTAACGGTCTGATGATGGGATCTTAGAGAAATCGAGAGAACTCTTTAAATATTATAGGCACACTTATAGCGATTTGGTTTTTTTTATAGTAACTCGTGCATTTGTTCTCGGAAAGCATCATTTGGTAACAAGTCGGTTAACAAGTCGGTGGCAAAAAACTAAAATACTGATCCAAAGACACCGACATCCGAAATTAAAGTTATTTTTCACTTTGTAGTTTGGAAGTCGGTTGTATTTTTTGTAAAAAGGTTTTTTGCCAATGAATATATTTTCTATAATTAATGTAATGGGAATGACTGATGACCTCTTAAAAGTAAAATAAATCTATGTCTATATGATTATAAAGTAAACTCGCTTTTCGTGTGTGACCTGTTTTTTTTCCGGAAGTTTTATGCGAATCTATAATACATTAGTAAATATGACACTTGCATACCTATAATAAAGAAATCTCTACGTATTGACGAGTCATAAAAACCGTGGCGGGTGGGTCGCGGGTCGCTAGTGAATAATGAATGAGCGATTTACTTAATCGCTAGTCGCTTTCTGTTTTCGGTGGGACTGGTGCCTTATACGCATGCGTTTCGTAGTTGTCTGCTAAAGATAGCTCTGCGTAGGAGGTTTGGGACCTACCCGAGGATCAATGTCAGCTTGATTGACTATTCTAAATATTAGAGCACTGTTTATTGATGGTATTGTGAAACTGGAGCTGAAAGTGTAAAGTTCAAGTCTATTTAAAAAGCAAAAAGATAAATATTATGATAGGTTATCAAAGTTGTATGTTATAGGGAGCTCATTTTGCAGCTCGAATTTCAAGCGCAATGACATAATAACTTCATCATCATCATCAGCCTATAATGTTCCCATTGCTGGGACACAGGCCTCCTCTCTGTGAGAGGGAGTGGGCCGTAATCCACCACGCGGGCCCAGTGCGGGTTGGTAGATGTCACATGTCTTCGAATTTTTCGGTTCTAGGACATGCCGGTTTCCTCACGATGTTTTCCTTCACCGTTTTGAGAGCAGTGGTGATGAAATAATTTACACAAAGTAAAGCGCCTGTCTGGGTTCGAACCTACGACCTACAACTCGTAAGTCACGGCCGTTTCCACTGGGCCACCACTGCTCACATAATAACTTAAATTATCGTTATAATACGAGCTTATTAGGCTGGTTTCACAGCTATCCGGGAGACCCGTACGGGCTTCCGGAACGGAGACACACGTGAGGCGCTAGAACATTGTTTCACAGCGACGCGGATTGGTTTGTATGCGACCCGCTCCGGGTAGAGCCAACGCTAGCAACCGTATCGTACTAACTCCCTCGTTTCAGAGCACTGCGAGCGCTACCTGTACGGGTCTCTCGTGTGCGGACGACCCGTACGGGGCTCCCGGACAGCAGTGAAACCAGCCATATTGTCCCACAGCGGGACAAAGACCTCTTCTCATATAGAGAAGGCACGAGCATTGATCACCACGCTTGCTGTATTCATTACAATTACAGGTTAATTGTTCGGAAATTTTTCGTTAATTGAGATTTTATTTAAAAAGTGAGAATTGTGTATAGGCGTATGAAATTCCATTATTAAACAGACTGTTTGGTAGAAGGACCGACACAATTTTGAGTCATATGCTATAATTTTTCCTTTTACATAGTTTCTATGGGTGAAAACTAGAAAAGCAGTGGCACGGTAATTGAGAAATGTGTTTCTTTATGTCGTCATTTATTTTTAGTTTGTGGTTGTATACGTAGTAAGTTTTGTTGTTATATTTGCATGCTATGCACATTTTATTTACCTATAATTTGTTCTAGAAAATGACTTAATTCTGTATTTCCAGTCTTAAAATGGTAGACTCCCTATTCCTCAAAAAAATGTGTCGGTCCTTTTACGAAACATCTTGTATAGTGGTGATAAATTCTTTAAATACAGAATATTTAGTTCGTTGGATAGTCGGTCATTGACTATTCCAAAAACTAGACGTTTCTAGGCAGTACCTATCTATCATCCATAAGTTGCGTGATCGACGGTAATCCCTTCAAAATTGGAGCTTGCCGGATTACCGAGGCTGGAAGGGCTTAGCAAACATATTAAATAATGAGTTATTTTTGGTGATACGATACTAACAAATATGCCTACTCTCTTTGATGCTGACCGTTCAGATTAATTAAGTACCTGGTCGACCGAGCTCTGCTCTGGTGATGAAAATAGAGAATGCTCATTTAATAGTATAGGATAGTTCATACTAATCCATGCATAGTACATACTAATTCCTTGCTGCCATGTTATTATTCTAAGGTAGCCATCTTGTTCCAAACTTTGGGCAACCGAGCTCTGCTCGGGTGAAATTAGAGAAAACGGCTTTTCCCATATATAATAATAATAATATATAATAATAAATTTTTTATTGAATAAAACGTTTACAAAAGTGTACATTTAGTCAACAATAAGATTTCCCAAACAATTATAATGCCTAAAAATAAACTGAAACTAAAATATATTAATTAAAAGTGCAAGTAATTATGGTTTGGAATTACAATATTAGGTAGCGACCCGCCCGATCTAGGTTAATTCAAACCTGTGTTTCAGGCCATCACTTTACATTTGAATTAAATTGGAGCACTAAAATTTAAAGTTAAACTGATATAAAATAATTTATTAACAACTATGAGAAAAAGCATATTGGTACATTTATATCTAAAACTAAACCTATGTAAATATACAATAAGTAAATACTCACGAGGGATAAATTATAATCATCATGATATAATTTCTAGAAGTTTTTCTGTGTCTGTGTAATTGAGTATCGCTAAATGTTCTGATAACATTTTACTACATTTTTTATAACTTACATTATAGAAGCTTAATAACTTGTTGAGCCTATTATACAGAAAAGGTCCTAAAAACACATAAAATCGACTTGCAAATGCATGTTTAGTTTGAGGCTTTATGCAAACCAAGTCCTTTCTTCTCTTGTCGGTAGGTGCTGGGTCAAAAGTAAGTGCAGTGTGCTGGTGTAATACTATGCTTAGTATAAATAATTGCCGTACTGTTAGTACATTACATGCTATGTAGAGCTGGTGCGTAGGAAATCTAAAAGGGCGAAATGTAGCAACCTTTAGAATTGCTCTTTGAGCACGCTCTAGAGGAAGTAAAATTGTTTTTGCAGCACCACCCCAAGAAGTTATGCAATAGGTAAGAATGGATTGACACAAAGCTAAATAAACCTGTTTAATTAATTTATAGTTTGCTATGTTCCGTAAATTCTTAAAGACATATATTAATTTGCGCACTCTAGTACAAAGTAAATCGATATGTTTACGGAAGTTTACATTGGAGTCAATAGTGACACCCAGATATTTTAAATGGTCAGCTTTAGCTAAAGTGGGGCAGGAACATGCAGTGTCAGCGTACGTGCTACAATTATGTGCGTAAATGTTTAGATTAGTAAGCGGTATATTAGTATTTCTCATTGTATATGCGACCTAGCTAGATCGATATTTCGCCCCGTAAACCCCTATATTGCAAATTTCATCGAAATCGTTAGAGCCGTTTTCGAGAACGTGAAACTAATATATATGTATAGTACCTGGTCGACCGAGCTCTGCTCGGGTGAAAATAGATAAACATATCGTCCAGGTTTATCAACGTTGTATCACATTCCCGAGGCTGTGAAAATAGAGAAAACGAATTTTCCCTGATGTTAGAACTAGCTAGATCGATTATTCACCCCCGTAAACCCCTTAATTGCAACTTTCATCGAAATCGTTAGAGCCAATTCCAAGAACGTGATACACATAAATAATATAATATACAAATATTGCTCATTTAATAGTATAAGATAGGATACTGATAATAACCAATAACATTTACAGCGTCCTTGTATTCAGAGTAAATTCCAGCTCGGGTTTAATTAATTCACACTTAAAAGGAAATATGGTTTTACACACATACATAAACTCACGCCTTCTTCCTATGGGGGTAGGCAGAAACTACAGAACGCCACCTTCTACGATCCTTACATACTCCTTTTGCCTCGGTAACGTTCATACATCTGGTTCACACGCTCGCCGCGCCGGTTGCGAGTACTACGCACCTGACCTTTCTGAAGAACATCGTCAATGAGGTCACTATATGTCCTAGGGCGTCTTCTCCCGGCATTTCCACCCACATTTACCTTGTAATACCTTTTGTAATTCGCCTTTCAAATATGGTTTTGTTCACACTAATGTAATCGGAGCGTGCTCATGTTTTCATATCAGGTGCTTGACATTTTAAAGCTGCAGTGGTATGAAAGAACTGAAAATAAAATGGAAATTTCCATCAGAAAGTTCAGCAGATTTCAAGTCACATTTTCTGCAGCTTTCTTGCGCAAAATTATGAAGAAATTGAAGGAAAATATTCAGCTTAGGTTTGCTGAAAATGCTTCGTTCGTTCTTAAGTGGCTGTTATGAATAGTTGTGATTCTCACTCTGAATAACGTTTAAGAGATAAAATCTCTCTCTCTCTGTTTCGGTAGCGTGTTTATCTGATGTTACGTGGAAATCGAGAGCAGTGGTGGCCCAGTGGTAACGGCCCCGACTTACGACTTGTAGGTCGTGGGTTTAAACTCAGGCAAGCGCTTTACTTTGTGTAAATAATTTAATCATCATTGCTGACACGGTGAAGGAAAACATCGTGAGGAAAGCGGCATGTCCTAGAACCAAAAATTCAAAGACATGTGGAATACATCCTATACTATTAAACGAGCAATATTTGTATGTATATATATTTGTTCTATATTTATTTGTATCTACTCACGTTCTCGAAATCGGCTCTAACGATTTCGATGAAAGTTGCAATACAGGGGTTTACGGGGGCAAAAAATCGATCTAGCTAGGTCTCATATCTGGGAAACATCGTTTTCTCCGTATTTTCACCCGAGCAGAGCTCGGTCACCCAAAGTTTAGAACAAGATAATGAATAATGACATGACATTATTGACATTAACCTTTTCAATATTGTTACCCCTGTGACCTATAAGGAAAACTGATTTTACCCCAACATTAAAATGTGATCAATACAAACAAGACAAGCTTAAAATTCTTACGTAATTTATATTAAATATAAACAATTAATTAATTAAAAATACATAGTTAGTGTGATGGTTGGTATTGTTTTGCATTCAAAAGTTTTTTATGTAAGGTTTAGTTTCGCTTAAAGCGGATCTTAAGTCATGTTTCACATTGAAACGGTGCCGGCCTTTGTTTTCAGTGAGTACCCTTTGCCACCATCTATAGATGGTGGCAAAGGGTACTCATAAGCATTTTTATTAAAGCTCTCTTAGCTATTAACAGTATATTCGGCACCAGCTGTGGTCCCACCAGATTAGGTCTTAATTATTAGGTTCTTTGTCACCCCCACAGAATAGCTGATTTACCCCTGCGGGGGTAATTACCCCCAGGTTCGGAACCCAGGCATTAGAATAATGATCATGGCAGTATGGAATTAGTAGGTACTATCCTATATTTTTAAATGAGCATTCTCTATTTTCACCAGAGCAGAGCTCGGTCGACCAGATGCTTTATAATAATACCACTTCTCTTTTGAAATCGTACAAACAATTGCAGTAACTAATAATCACTTCATTCAATTAAAGTGTGTAATCAGGTTTTTATTCAGAGATAGCTGTATTTCAGTTTCTGCAAACATCGTCGAAACATTATCTCTCATGTGTTATTTCGCTAAATGGAATTTCAACTGAAGCGTCGAAAATGTCAATGTTCAGAGTATGAATGATTGAAATATTATAATTTAGCGATCAGTTGATGTGCTCTGCGAGTGGTATCGGCTTTAGTCGTCCGTTTAACGTGCACGTCTTTCTACATTGTTCTCACATGTATAAGTTCAACACGAATGATGTAAACAATTTTTTGTAACAATAGTTTGATTTAAAAGAGTGTCCGTGGAGTTTCTTGCCCGTTCTTCTCCATAGGTACCTACTACGCTTTGGAATTGGCAACTAGCTTCATTTTTCTGACTGACCGACCCCTTGACAATTCAAAAGTACCTGTAATTGGTTTATTTGAAATAAATGCTTGAGTTTGAGTTCGTTATAGCTGATTCAGTTAATGGAAATGTGAATATTTAATGATTTGGTAATTATTGTCTTTTTTTTATTGTTATTATAGTTTTAATTTAAATTTATGAATATATTGAATTTTTTACTCCGAAAACCTACTGTCAAACTGTCCTTCAATAAAAAGGCAAAGAATTAAAAAAAACATGCAAGATAGATAGATAGAATATTCTTTATTATGTACACCAAAAAAATTACAGACATTAATTCAACATATTCGTAGCACGTAGGTCCCTGCTACGAGTTACGCGTAGCTAGCGTAGACGTACTACGACGTAGCGCGCCCGTAACCGTCGTAGTTTCGTAGGTATAGTGCTACGTAACTCTTTGAAACACTAATTGGTCTATTTATAGCCGTTTGAAAGTCTTTGGTCTTGTGTATAATATGTAGTAAGATATATTCTGAGGTATGAGATTATGTCTACGCCTGTTATTCCCAGGTGGGTAGGCAGAGTTGTGAACAGCTCAATTTTCAATTGCCGCCGTATCAAGTTTAAAAAAATGTAATTATTACAAATATTTTTACTGACAGTTATTTATTTAACTTTTTATGTAGGCTTGCCACTTCTGGGCAAATACCTCCCGTCTGAGTAACTGATAGATTTTGTTTGTGACAAGATGACCCGGTGAACTTCGTACCACGTGGGATCGATATTTTTACGCTGTTCCTTTGGGTTTTTCCTTATTTTCTTTGTTTCCCTAACCACCCAAGGATTAAGGCGAACAAAAAAATTTTTTTTTAATTCATATCGGTCGAGCCATTTTCGAGTTTTTGCGAGACTAATGGAGGGCATTTGACTTTTAAATAATACTAGCTGACCTGGTAAACGTTGTTTTGCTATAGAAATATTTGGGGCTGACCACCCTTATCACTTAGGGGTATGAAAAATAGATTACGACCGATTCTCAGACCTACCAAATATATTTATAAAATTTCATAAAAATCGATCAAGCCGTTTTGGAGGGGATGGCAACTAACATTGTGACACGAGTATTTTATATATCTATAACTATATATATAAAATTCTCGAGTGTAGTGAGCTTGTATGAGTTATTCCACCTGATGCTGGGGATCGCCACTATTGTCAGCACAATGAAGTGTGCACAGTTTAGTCCTGTCAAATTAATCAGCGCTTGACGTAAATTGACGTAATTTTAGTAGGCAAGTTTTTAATCACGTCTAAACTTGTATGGAGTAGTGACAGGCGCTGATTAATTTGACAGGACTAAACTAAAATTTATCTTCTGTCCTTTTCTTAATGAAATAGAAAGAAAAAGATGCACTGAACTTAAATTTAGTTTAGTTTGTGAACAAGGGAATCGGCACCAATGTTCAAATCTATATCTATACTAGCACACCCGGCAAACGTTGCTTTGCCATTAAATGTTTGGGGTGGACCACCCTTATCACTTAGGGGTATGAAAAATAGATTACGACCGATTATCAGACCTACCGAATATACATATAAAATTTCATAAAAAATTCTAAACAAGCCGTTTCGGAGAAGTATGGCAACTAATATTGTGACGCGAGAAAAACTCAAACTCAAACTCAAAGCATTTATTTCAAATAAACCAATTACAGGTAGGTACTTTTGAATTGTCAAGAGGTCGGTCAGTCAGAAAAATGAAGCTAGTTGCCCATTCCAAAGCGTAGTAGGTACCTATGGAGAAGAACGGGCAAGAAACTCCACGGACACTCTTTTAAATCAAAATATTGTTACAAAATATTGGTTACATCATTCGTGTTGAACTTATACATGTGAGAACAATGTAGAAAGACGTGCACGTTAAAAGCGTCCGTAATAAAAATTTAATATCAATTCAAAAATTTAAATAAATTAAAATAAACCGTGGCAGCTAAGAGATGACCAGTCCCTACTGACGGCGCCCGTTCACGAACATGACGCATGGATCAGCACCATTTAGCTCAACCATTTTGAAGGGAACTTAATGATCCAACACACACGCCACCATCAGCGAGACATTTGAGTGAGCATGACATACTCTCAGCCGCCAGGGCACATTCAAGTCAATGAAAGACGTACCCAGTAAATGGTAGCTTTATGGAATGTACAACATGGTCACAGTGCTCACACATGTGATATGCAATTATACAATACAAAGAGATTGAATTTATACAAAGGAAAGATAGTTTTACAATCTTCAGCAGAGATAATTTTATATATTTAGATTATCATTGTAAATTACCCAGCAGAAGATCCTCAGTGTTGTCTCTTTTTATTTAGGAAGTTGTACATTTTAATGCTACTAACGTAGAATTGGCGTTTGGCAAAAGCAGTTCTATGGCGTTAGTGGGGGAAAACATCATGCTTGAGTCTGCCAGTCGGTTCTTTGGTAGAGTGTTTGCGTAGGATCGACAGGAGCACATAAAGTTGTCTGACTGTGAGTACCTTGCAATCGGAATAGAAATTACCTTTTTAACCGACTTCAAAAAAAGGAGGAGGTTACTCAATTCGACGTCGTATAAGAACCGATTTTGATAATTCTTTTTTTGTTGAAAAGAAAATATTTCAAGGGTAGTACCATGATAAGGAAACCAGGATCTGATAATGGCATCCTAGAGAAATCGAGGGAACTCTTCAAATATTATAAACACACCTATTGCAATTTGGGTATTTTTTATAGTAACTTGTGCAGTTGCTCACGAAAAGCATCATTTGGTGAAGTGGAACTGATGATGAAGATCACAGATGGCCACCGGAACTTCTCAATAGTCAATACTAAGTATTCCAAGGGTTGCGATTCAATTACTTTAATTTGGTTGCCAAGTAATTTATGCTCGTTACAGCTGCTGGTATAGTACCAGGAGAACTCCTCAAAGATTAACGTCCCTGCGTCGGGAAAAGCAATATTTTGTGAAAGGTGATGAGCAGTTGACATTAAGCTATTGTAACTTAGATAAATTACAAACTGACCCACTAAAAAGCAGAAATAAAAACTTTTTTTACAAATAAAACAACCGACTTCCAAAAAAACACTACAAAGTGAAAAATAACATAAATTTCGGAAGTCGGTGGCAAATAACGAAAATACTAAACCAAAGACACCGACTTCCGAAATTTATGTTATTTTTCACTTTGTAGTGTTTTTTTGGAAGTCGGTTGTTTTATTTGTAAAAAAAGTTTTTATTATTAAACCGTATATTTCTACGTAGGTAGTTATTACAGATGGTTGTGTGGGTAGTCGTTTTAATCGGCCTCCGCCATACGTTAACTTCGATTATGACTAATAATGATCGTAATAGCTGTATCTATATTACTATTTAATTCAAACCTAATATTTTGCATGCCGTAAGGTAAAATGTATCGGGACACTTAATAAATATTCCAACTTATATGTATACCTACATTATTAGCAAATAAATGATTTCTTTCTTTCTTTCTTTCTTTACGTATCTCTGTGTTATCATCTTTTTCAATCGTATCTGTAAGGTTATTGGCATTGTGTCGATTAAAACCTTTTTATTTTATCATTTCAAAGAGCTTTATATTGCCGATTTTGGTAATCGGTAAATTTGAAAGTGATGATCAATTACACTTTCATTATTATAAAACTTGACTGAATAACTGGACTGCCTCCTTGGTCGATAGTGCTACTGCTGAGTATGAAGTCCTGGGTTCGATGCACAGGTCGGGTAAAGCGTGATTGGATTTACTATCAAATTTCTCAGCAGCGGCCCGGAGTTTGGATTTCTGCCCAGTTGATGGCAATAGGCTCGCCCTTGTTACAATGAAAAATACAAAGAATGGTATATATTTGGTTTAATAATATTTTAGTCACTGAAAACAAAGGATAAGTGGTATATACTAAGGATTAATTCTATCTACAATTTATTCGTATCTAAGAAACTGTATATGGGTAGTAGAATACTTTGTGTCAAAAGTACTTAATACAAGTCCAGTAAGTTGTGTTTTTTGAAGCAAAACTTCTTTAGGTGCGTTGGGCATTTTTGAGATGGGAAAAAACAACTGAACTCGCGACACCGTTACCGACACCTCATTTTTGTAAACGCGTTTGTGCTCTTTATTTATATTACGTTACGGATCAATGTTCTATGCAAGTATTTTTACTTTCAAGGTTTGGGAAATATTTTTTTTTCTGTAAACGCGATTGTGCTCTTATGTTTTATACAAGTATTTTTCTTCCACCAAGGCGATCTTGTTCAAGCTTTCACTTCTGTCGGCACTCTCGGAGAGCCACTGTTTTTTTTTTTAAAATTATTACTCGAGGCTAAGATAAAGCCGTAACAAATAAGCGGATTTAACCTTTCCGCATTTTAATTAAACCATAATATTTAGATAACCGCAGACCTTCCATTAACTCAGTATAAATAACAAACAATACGAAAGGATGTAACAGCTGTGATAATTTAATGTAAATATATTCAGTGATCATGTCGTATCTGTCGGTTGTTTTATAATAATAATAATTTATTTATTTCCAAGTATATGGTATTTTGAGATCTTACACTAATAATGTTCCACATATACTACCATTGCTGGCGTAGAAATATATTTAAAAAAAAAGTTAAGCACATTCAAATCATCACCAAATTAATTAAAATGTCAAAAAGTAAAATAAAAATTAATTTGTTATGTCCAAAATACAAGTTCTAAAGTCAAAGTAATACAGTGATATTAAGATTCATTGCAATGTCAGAAAATATAATTAAAATGTCAAAATAAAAATGTTATGTCCAAAATATAAGCTCTATAGTCAAAATATAAGTAATAATTATAGATATTATGCCAAAATACTAATAACATAGAATATTTACTACAATGTCAAAAATTATGATTTAAAAATTCATTAACTGAATAAAAGCACATCTCTAATAGCCAATAGCTCTATAGAAAAGACACATTTCAAAGCCTTGTTGGCATAACCTCATCATTCATAATTTCAGCCAAAAAACGTCCACTGCTGGACATAGGCTTTCCCCAGCACCGCCACTTCGACCGGTTCTGTGCTTCCCGCTTCCAGTGGATTCCTGCGGCCTTCACAAGGTCATCAGTCCACCTTGTGGGTGGCTTTCCAAAGCTACGTCTTCCCGTACGCGGTCCCCATACCAGAACCTTTCGGCCCCATCGGTCATCTGTTCTTTGGGCTATCACCTGCATAAGTATTAGAATTCAGATGCAATATAAACTTAAACTTCTTATAATTTCAATAAATTCTTTTCAAGGAAATTGCTTCTGAATTTTGCTGAGTGTCATTCGTCTTTTCTAAACGTGACTACAGGCGTTGCTGGGTTCCCAAATGCTCATAAAACGTGCAAGAATACTCCCCCATGTTTGACTTCGTACATGATTATAATGAATACAGCCAGACGATGTACGCTTAGGCTCAGCATACACGTGCAGTTACCGCTCATCCTTGGCAACAATTTGTTTTTATCATCGCCTTTATTTCGTCGTAGTAAGGACGGTTTTTGAGGTTCCAAGTGTTACAGAAAAGTCACTGTCTGTGGTGAGTAGAGTATTAGTATGGAATCGCGTCACCCGTACGACTCATTGCCGTCCGTTTCATCGTCAGTCGCAATGTTTTGTAGAATGTAGCTGCATTCTTAACACTTGTAAATTCCCTTAAAAACTTTAGGTAACATTAGGGTTGCTAGATTTTTTAAATTCTTTAAGGGACAAATGCACAATTTTGTTTGAATAAAACGGGATTTCAAATTTTTCCCGGGACAAATTAAAAACATGTATTTTATGTTCTTATTATTTATTTATTGCTACTTATAGTTTAAAGAAGATAGTGTAAATTTTCAATATTTTGTTTGATTTAATATATTTGTAAAATTCAATGCAGATATTGATAAGTCATAGTTGAAAATGTTCATTAATTCACTCTTTATCAAATCGGGGGTACATTTGTTGCGCACATCAGTCCATTTCAAGATCTGCAAAAAAGTCCTTTCCACAAAACAGTTGGAACGAGGGATACTTACTGAAGATAAACGATATAATTAGAAAAACGTTAGGGATTTCATTCTTGGAAAACGCTTCCATGATTTTCTTCCACTGCTCAATGTCAATCAACCGTAGTGCGATAGATTTCTTAATAATAACATTAAATAAGGTTTAAATACGGGACAGAGTCTGTCCCGGCAGGACGTTCATAATTACGCCTGAAATACGGGACATCCCGGGAAATACGGGACGTCTGGCAAGGCTAGGTAACATAAAAGGTACAAAAACGGACTTAATGCCTTACACCTACCGCAGAAACCCCGAAGACTGTATTCTCTTCGAAATCCATCTTAGAAAATGATTGTGGTCGTTTTGTGACTCATCAAGTCATCACTTACACGACTGCTCTACGACAAAATTGAGACTGTGAAGTTTAAGTTTACCACAGCTTAACGACAGTAATGTTGTAATAGAATTTTAGAAAATCTTCGGCTTTGTTGAGCGTCATCTCACTCATACCTTTGAGAATATCTTTCTCCATATATCATATTATTTTCGGGTACTGTTCGTGCGTGTTAAGCCTTACACAGTCATCGTAGGGATTATCAGCGGCTTGTAAGGCCTTATTAAATTCACCCACTCGACTCTTATCGCTCGTTACCGTATGCTAACGCATATAACTTGATACCGAATTATCTCTTAACGCGACACTGGCTTTATGAAGACTGATTTTTTGTAGGTAATACTTATGTTTATGGATTTATGCCCAGTTATTGGCAATAGGCTCGCCCTTAATCATTTTGGGCTGTAACTGCCGAATGGGCCTGCCTCTTTAGGGATAGGCGTGATTATTTGTTATGTTAAGCATCTATACCTTTTCAGGATAGCTTGATTTATGAAACAAATTGTTAATAACAGCCACTCTTCAACAGATCTATAACGATTCAAGACTGCCTATAAATGTCCAGGAAATGTCTGACTCCATCAATTTTTTAAATTATTTTTTTATGTCGCGTTTATAAGTGATTCCGATATGTTATTTACAGAATAAACAATTTAATTTAATTTCATTGGTTTAAAAAGGTAGTTGCATAGGTAAAAAAAAAAAAAACTATTTAGTCCGTCTTTCAGATAATAAAAAATTTTAGACACGAATTTTTTGCTTTATCATATTAATCAAAAATAGCTTAGAAAACATGCATTAAAGTTGGGGAGTGGGGGCTCGCTACGTCACAACTCAGTATTAAATCTAGCAAGGCGTGACGTCATGCCACATTTTAACTCAATGTATCGCCGTAATCTTTTGATTACGTCAAAAAAGATATGATTATAATCTACAAGACTGCCAAAAATATTTTTGGACACAGGCCTATTGAAATCAAAGCGTTGACTTTGACACTATTTTTTTTAAATCAATTTGAAACAATATATTCCTCAATACAATATTTTTTTAACATTTTCATTCACTGTCATCTATCAAATTAATCAGGCAATTTAAAACATAAGTAGGTACATTTATAGTTTGTAGATTTTAAATACTTTGAGCAGTAATTCTGCAATCACAAGATTCACAACACCATAGTTTTCAGAAGTTTACCTGTTGTGATCAGTTACCAAATACCTTCAATCAATATTAAAAGATGGAATTGAATACTATTGAACAGGCTTTCAGGAACCAGGGGTTAGTACTTGAACAATAGTGGTTGCGCACAAAGATTAGAAACTTAGGCCTTCCTCGTGCGGACTTGTGTCCTGTTGTTGGTAACCTCTCAGCCTAACTGTTTTAAGGGAATTCAGGGACACCTTATTAATTAATGAGGTTTTTATTGTCACTTGAAATGTTGTAGTGTCATTTTAGACAAAAAAAGACTTTAGTTTTCTATCCATAAATATATTTTGATAGATTTTGTCCTGGTGCAGGTTATATTAAGATGGTGCTCTTCAGAACAGAAAATTTACAAAATTTTGCAAGAAAAAAGCAAGCATTTAATGTTAGTAAACCTCAGTCGCTACCTAAGCAAAAAATCTATTTAAAATAATGTGAAAACATCCAAAGAGTATTTTGTAAATTCTAACTATTTTGCGAAGGACGTTTAATTACGAGCGCTGAAAATTTATATCAAAAACCCTTTGATGTCAGTAGTGTCGGGTAACAAAGAAACTGTATAGATTATGGCTCAGGTATACTTACAATCGATTTTTATTCGGATTATAGTTTACTATCTTTAGTAAACATATTATAACGTGACTTGCTATATAGTTTCGTTGAAATAGATACAGATGACGAAGTCATATCATCAAGGAAAAAACTGCATATATCCCCCTTTTTGCTGACAATGACACACGGAGTCCTCATTAGCTTTAGTTGCTTTGATTAGCCCGGTACTAATGCTACGTATCGATGCTATTTGCAAATTTGCTTAACTGCAATTCTAAAACATTGCTTCATAAGTTGGAAGAAAAATCTGCTCAACAACGTAAATAACACAATGAATGTTGTTGAACTGTCAAAATTAAACAAATTAGGCGTAATTGTTTACGAAAATATGTTATGCAATTAGGGTACTGGGTAACCATCACTCAAGCCAAAAGAAACAACCATAATTAAACCCCCAAACTACTTCCAAATAACCACTCCAAATTAAAAGTCAACCAAAGCTAACTGATAACAATAACTCAATTTCTGAGCACAAAACCTCCACTCGATATCTTTTTGCGCCTATTTTTGGAGTATTCCGTCAGATTTAATAACACAGATGGATTGGATTGACCCACGCAACAAGTGCGGTTCGTTCCAGTGATTGATCTGCGATACTAAGAACTTTCCTCTCGTAAAAACGAACGGGTTTAAAAGCTTCTGTATTTCATAAAATGGTACTGGGATTTTCCGAGCAATGTGTATTGAGAGAAAGAAAGAAAATAAAGAAAGAAAATGTTTATTTGGACACAGTTCGTGAAACACAAAATACAGACAGAATAAAAAAGAGAAAAAATCGTTTAACAAAACAAAGAAAAAAACAAACAAACATTGTTAGTTAAACAATAACATGATGACTATATAAGTATCTTGACCTAGTCTATCAGTCAGTAGACTCATAGATTTTTCGAGTTGTTGGCCATTTCCTATTTTGTTAAGTACCTGGTACTTGTTGACAGGCCTACACTGTCCTCCCATGGCACCTACCTATTAACAGAATTAATTAGAAAACATTGTGAAAGTCAATTATTTTTATAAGAGTAGTAACCGTGGAGTTTCTTGCCGGCTCTTCTCCACAGGAAACGACTAATTGGAACCGTGCACATAGCTTCTGACGTTTCATAAGTGCCCATGTAGGTTTATGTGAAATAAAATATTTTGATTTTGTGAATATGCCGATCGGTATGTATATCCACAACCGCTAATATGAAATTAGACATTATTTCACATGAGCGGTTGTAGATATATTGATAATTGTCATGGTGATACCTATGCTGTTAAAAAATGTGGCACTCCGGGAGTGCCGACAGAAGTCAAAACTTGAACAAGGTCGCCTTGGTGGAAGAAAAATACTTGTATAGAACATTGGTCTGTAACCTTATCTAAATAAAGAGCACACTCCCGTTTACAAAACCTTTAAAGTAAAATACTTGCATAGAACATTGATTCGTAACGTAATATAAATAAAGAGCACAATCGCGTTTACAAAAATGAGGTGTCGTTATAGTGTCGCGACATCAATGGTTTAGTTTAGTCCCATCTCAAAAATGCCCAACGTGCCTAAAGAAGTTTTTACTTCAAAAACTCAACCTGTTTAGTTATTATTATTATAATTTTTCGTTTATTCATTTCAATTCTTATTCGATTACATTTTTAAATATTTCTTAAAATAAAAAGGATAAAAAAAACATTTAAAAATATAAAAAAATAGAGTTCCGCCGGTGTCGGGAGCAGGGTCCAAGCTACCGGTGGTTAGGGCTGCAGAGACAGGAACCTCCTCACAATGCGAGCCGTATCGAGGAGTACTGCCTTCTGTATCAGGCGCTTGATCCAACCGCCTAACGAGAGCCTCGAGAGATGTTGGTCGAGGCTTTCGGCCATCAGGCCATTAGCCGTTACGACAATCGGCACAATGATAGCCGAGCTCACATTCCACATGTCAACAACCTCGTGTGCTAAGTCGAGATATTTTATTTGTTTCTCTTTCTCAGCTTTCACGAGGTTTTCGTCATGTGGAATGGTAACATCGACTATCATTGCGCGGCGCGCTAATCGATCTATCACTACTATATCAGGCTTATTTGCTACAATAGTCCTGTCAGTAATGATAGACCGATCCCAGTACAACGTGACATGGTCATTTTCGAGAACTGGGTCGGGCACATACTTGTAATACGGTACCTCAGAGTCCACAAGTTTATATTTCAAAGCAAGTTGCTGGTGAATAATCCTAGCCACTTGGTTATGTCTGTGCAAGTACTCGCCGTTAGCTAGACGCGAACAACCAGAGATAATATGTCTGATGGACTCACCCGGACGATGGCATGCCCGACACACGTCAACCGTACCGTCCTTCATAATATGTCTCCGGTAGTTATTCGTCAAGATAACTTCGTCCATAATTGCACAGACGAAACCTTCGGTTTCCCCGAAAAGGTCACCGAAACGTAGCCAGGATACGGACGCTAAGAAATCTACACCGGGCTCATGAAGAGCCCGATAGAAGCGCCCGTGAAGCGCCTTGCTTTGCCATACCTCCTTGCGGTCATCTGTAGTAAGTACTACAGGTTTGCGCCAGTTCTCTTTAGCCATGGAGAGCGGGGTGAGCCCGTTGTCCACTGCGACCACATCACGGTGCATACCCACATCGGCTTTAAGAAAGTATTCCCTGAGGCTGCACACCTCGCGGTTGTGGAGGGTCTTCGCATTTAAAAAGCCTCGACCCCCGCACTTCCGCGGGATGTACAGTCTCATCACCGATGAACGTGGGTGATGCATCCGGTTTGCGGTCAGGAGTGTACGGACCCTCCTGTCCAGGGCGTCGAGTTCAGTCTGAGTCCATTTGAGTATGCCGAAAGAGTACATCAAAACCGGCATGACCCAACCGTTGAAGGCGCGCACCTTGTTTCCGCCTGAAAGAAGACTATTTAATACCTTTTTCAGGCGACCAAAGAAGCGCTCCTTCAACGATTGCTTCATGTCAGCAACGTTGATGCCTAACGCTTCCGACATACCCAAATACATATAGCTTTCGGTTGAGGAGAGGGATCTAAGGTGTATGGAGTCCGAGAGTTGGGTCCCCTCGGATTCCATAATCTCCCCTCGCTTTACATGCATGACTGCACATTTGTCCACACCAAATTCCATACTAATGGCGCTACTGAATGTTTCAGTTACCTTCAGTAGCTCCATCAGTCGCAATTTGTTGGGGGCAAAGAGTTTCAAGTCATCCATGTATAGGAGGTGAGATATGACCTGACCTCCTCTCCTCAATCTATAGCCCAGACCTGAATCCTCCAGCAGTGTGCTTAGAGGGTTCAGGGCTAAGCAGAACCAAAGTGGACTTAAACTGTCGCCCTGGAATATTCCCCGTTTAATCCATACAGGCTCGTCATTCTTCTGGATCTGTCGACATCCTGGGTAGCGAAGGACCGTCCTCCATTGCCCCATACACGACATCAGGAAGGTGCGCAGAGTTGCATCTATCTTGTACAGCTCCAGCACCCTCATGAGCCATGTATGTGGCACCGAGTCGTAGGCCTTCTTATAGTCTATCCAGCATGTCGACAGATCCTTGCGGGATCGACGAACCTGTTGGCTTATGGCCATGTCGATGAGGAGAAGCTCCTTAGTACCGCGGGACCCGTTCCTACATCCATTTTGAGAGGCTGACATGATTGAATTACTGTCAATGTGTGTGTTAATTTTCGTTCTCAAAATGGATGTAAGAAGTTTATAGACCGTCGACAAACATGTGATCGGTCTATAATTCTTGGGTTCCGCGGGACTACCTGACTTATAGAGCAGGTGAGTAACGCCTGTTGTTAGAAACTGCGGTAGCGACCCAGTCTCTAGGGATGACTGAAATTGAGATGCCAGGCGAGTGTGCGAACTACTCAGCCATTTTAACCAAAAGTTGTGCAGTCCGTCCGGTCCCGGTGATTTCCAATTCGGTAATGGACGGACTGCTCTGGCTACGTCTAATGGCGTGATTAGTACAGCATCCATTTCTGGTATAGTTTCACACACTCGCTCGACATCCTGCATCCAGCCAGCCTCAATGTGACAGACGGGCACCGACCAGATGCTGCGCCAGAATGCACTCGTGGCAACATCATCCGGGCGGCACACGTCTGTCGCATTTTGTTCAGGTCGCTCCCAAGCTCTATATACCCACCTCTCATCGCTCTGGAACATGCGATTCTGCGTGTATCGGTCAACCCGCCGCTTATACCGCCGAATACGGCTCGCCCATGCACAAACTTTCTGCTTCAGGAAGTCGATGCGCTCTGTGACACGGGACATGTATTCTTGAGGACTGATTCCAGTCCCCGAGAATGCCCGCCTTACAAAGCGCATCACTCGTGGTCGTGTATTTCCCTCCCTGAAGCAGTATAGTTTGCCGATGAGTGCCCTGGCCCCATCGATACGACGCTCGATTCTGCACTGCCAGGCTGGTACGGCTGATTTGGGTCGAGTAGCTCCGTCACAGTTTGGAAACTTGACGTTAGCTAAACGACATGCCGCAACAGCCGCGCAATACAGGATCGAGTGTGTATCAATGAGATCCTCGCTGCTTTCGAAAAAATTCGTAAGCTGCGAGTCCAAGGCACACACCAGCGCCCTATTTTTTTTGTGCATGGGTAGGCGTGGTAATCGGGGTCTAAGTTCGGTCGGAGTGTACCTATACTCGCGGAACGCATCCTCCAGTGCGCTCCTCAATCGGTCGTTACACTGGCTACTTACTGTGGCAACCCTATCATCCTCCTCTTCAGCACCATGATTGAACCGCGGCGGGATTGCATTAATATTTGTCGCTTGTGCCGCGGTTTGTGCCCGAGTTGAGACGATATGGTTGCTCAGTACCTCTGAGCGCAGCCTATCAAGTGCAGCATCGTCCAACCTATGATTGCGTTGGATGACACGCACCTGATCCGACAGTCGTTGGGCCGAGACGTTGACGGTTGGCTCTAGTTCCTGGAACAGAGACAGCATCCTAACACGGTACGCAGTGAGGTTAGTTCCTCCCTCTGTAGACCCGTAATATGCGCGCATGACGTTCTCGTTCATTGACTGAGTCCATCTCATGCGCTGCACACAACCACCGGTAGCGGGGACCCGGCTCGGGGCCGGTTGGCCCCTAAGTCCCAAGCTCCTCGGTGGCCGGCCTCTCCCCTGCCGACGTACAGGTGTTGGCGACGTCGGCGGGGAAAAATACTCGTCGCTCGAGCTCGACGCAACTACCGCGGCCGGTGTCGTCACAGCGCTCACTGTGGGGCTGGGTACCGGCGGCGGCGAGGCGGAGCTGAGCGACGGGTCCGGTCCTTATTATTATTATTATTATTATTCATTTATTTCGGACAGAGTCCATATAATGTGTTAGTAACAATTTTCTTAAGATCTATGTTAGTAGGTACATAATCTAATATATATTTACAATTTCCCTGTAACTATTCCCACCCAGTGTGCCTGTATGGGACAGTCATGTCGGGATGCAATCATTTGCAAAATGGTGTTGGAGCTACCGCGCAGTCTGTGGAATAATGACGCCACTTTCTTACGCACTATAGCGTGGAAACCGTCTACGCGCGTATTTGCGAACATTTGCGACGCACTACAATGCCGCGGCAACCCCAACAGCATTCTGAAAGCATTATTATACTGAATACGCAGGGCGTTGTAGGCACGTTGCGTATACCGAACCCACAGGCCGCTCGAGTAAAAAGACTGACAATATGCCCTAAAAAGTGTCAGTTTAACTTCTTTGGTACATCGAGCGAACCTACGGGCCAGCATATTGCTCCTTACCGCCAACGCCCTGCGTTCCCTTTCTATATCTGGGTCATCTTTTAAGTCCTCCGTGACCAGATGACCCAGATACTTAAAGTTTTGCACAATTTTCAACGCTGATCCATCGACCATGATCGGAGGCACTGTACTAGGTCTCTGTTTTCCAGCCCTGAAAATCAGTACCTCACTTTTCAGTGAGTTGTACCTGAGACCATGCTCGGATGCATAGCGTTCACAAACCTTAACCAGTGTCCTCAGGGCGTTGACCGAGGGGGCCAGCAGAACCATATCATCAGCATAGCTTATGTTGTTGACACAAGTTCCGTCAATGTAGCATCCAACATGTGTCCTGCTGAGCTCCTCGATCAACTGGTTCACATATAGGCTAAAGAGGCCGGTAGATGTGAGGCCGCCCTGCCTTACACCGCATTCTAGTCTGTATTCGTCAGACAAAGTACCACCCCATCTCACCTGGTTAATTTGGTTTTTATACCAGAATTTTAGGATCGAGTTATACTCCGTTGGCATACCCGTTTCCTCTAGCTTTCGCCACAGTATGTCATAGGCAACTGTGTCAAAAGCTTTTGACAAATCGAGGAAACAGGCATATATCGGTGTCTTTCTCTCCGTGTAATACCTGACAGTATGCTTAAGGCCTAAAATAGCACTCTCAGTGGATAATCCCGCCCTGAAACCGAATTGTGCGTCATGTAAATGTAAGTATCCACTGAGACTCCGATTAAGCAGACTGTCAAGTATCTTAGCTGTTGTTGTAGCAAGTGAGATGGGTCGATAATTCGTCCTATCCGATACATCCCCTGTCCTGTTTTTAAGAATGGGTACAACCAAGGTTTTCATCAGCGATTCCGGCAGGTATGAGTGACCGATACACAGCGTAAAAAACATAGCCAGTACACGCGGCAGATGTACACCTGCATGTTTGAAATGCTCGATGCTGAGCCCGTCACATCCTGGAGACTTACCCCCCTTCATCCTTAGAATTTCTGTGCCAACTTCTTTTGCTGAAAAGCGAGTTTTTCTCCCGGATACGACGGCCCCAGCACCACCCGCATCAGTCATCGCTGGCCCTAGGGGAGATCTTACCATAAAGTGGTCTCTAAAATTATTGGCAATTTCTTTAGGATCACTGATGCCGCCGACGCTCACAGGTATACTTGGCTTAGGGTTCATCTTGTTTGTATTTTTCCAGAAGGCTGAAAAATTCCCCGCTGAGAGATTTGAGGCAAGAATATCCATCTTAATTTGTTCTTGCCTGTTCTGACACCATTTCAGCTTGGACTTAAAAACCCTCCGACTATCACACATGTGTTCATAAATAGTACCATTCGATGGTCTACCAGCTAACACCCATAGCTGAAACCCCAGCCTAGCCTTTCTGTGAGCGCCTGCGACATGCCTGTTCCACCCGGTGATGTACCCACCCTTTCTAAAACATTTACGACTGTAGGATCTTACAGACGCCTGCGTTAAAATATTTGTAATCCTAGTGTACATATTATCCAACAAGGCCGTATGTACCGGGTCAGAACAGAATGTATCAGCGCACGAACTGAATTCCATTGGGAAATCCAGCCCTTTGAGCTCCTCGTGGCATAGGCTATGATATCGATCAATCTGCTCAACCTCTCTTCTGCCCCAGATCACACCGTCACATACTAGCTTACTATCAATAGCACACTTAACAGAAATCTTATCAATATCACATTCTACATAAAGTGGAGAGTGGTCAGACCAATACACGTCATGCTGCACCCACACATTATGGACAGTCTTATACATCCTTATTGTGGACACAGATAATATAATACTTTGTGAGTATTGGCCAGACTATGTCGTCGGTACGTCTACTCCAGCACATAAGCATAGCTCCTTCTCTTTCTCCTTGGAAAAGGACCAGAGCAAAAGCACTCACAGCCCGGAGCGACATTAGAATTTGAATTTAAAGTAGACAACTTTCCACATATATTTTATTTCTTTCATAAAACTTATATATTTCTAAACAATGTCTCCATTTACCTTAAACGAAACATCTCACAGCAAATGTGTCTTACCATTTTTCAAACTGCTAATATGACAGCAGTTTTATTTTTATTAAAGACAAAAGTAGACTCCGCTCTTGACGGAATAATAAGAGAAGTGTCAGTCCTCCCTAAGGCTCTGACGTCACGGCTGGCTGACGTCACGGGCTCACGGCCTCATATTGACCTGTAAAGGGAGGGTTCGTTGAAATGCGTCTGCGGGTCCCTAGGGACCCGGCCCTGGGAATGCGTTGCGAGCTTGGAACCTTTGGATGACCTTTTACATAAAATTGGTGTTAATTTTTTCGTTCTTTTTTTTGTGGAATTTTAACAAACACCTATAGGGTTTTAAAGTTTAACAATTGGAAAAGTTGATGCTATATCAGGTTGACATTCACATACATAGAAATCTATGTAGCTTCATTGTTATGAGTTTACATTAGAATGAAAGGACATCCAACTGTTGTAGAACAATACCTGCATTGTCGTGGGTCTAGGTCAAATAAAAAGTTTTAGTTTTTTTAAGTGCAAACTTCTTTAGGCGCGTTGGGCATTTTTGAGATGGGAAAAAACATTTGAACTCGCGACACTGTAACTACACCTCATTTTAGTAAACGCGATTGTGTTCTTTATTTAGGTATTCCCGGTAGAACACAATTTTTTATTACTTTAGGCTCAATAGTGGCCCATAACCTGTTAATTGAACCTAGTATTTAAGTAATTAGTGATCTAATTATCTAGTTTAAGATTTTTGGAAAAAATAAACGCCGGTTGTACAATGACAACAAAATGACAAGAATATTCACAGATTACATCAACACAGTAGACTTGAGTAAAAAGATCAAATAGCAAGATGATTTGCGATTAACTTATTTTAAAAATAAGGTTACGGACCAATGTTCTACGCAAGTATTTTTCTTCCACTAAGGCGATCTTGTTCAAGTTTTCACTTCTGTCGGCACTCCCGGAGTGCCACTGTTTTTTTTTGGCGTCCAATTATTTCAGCTCAATTTAATTGGCAAAGATTTAGAATACAATAGACGTGGATATATTTAGTAACCTGAGACACGAGGCATCCACAGGATGCCACAGGATGCTTCGTTGAGAGGTGAAACGTGTCGATTTCTTTCAGGGTTTTTTATGGCTCTTTAGAAATAGCTAAGCGGAACAGGTTACTAAATATATCCACGTCTATTGTTTTTTATAATGGATTTCCGCAGGGTCACGCCTGAATCAATTAATTAAAGATTTAGAAACTACGCCATCAGTCAATCTGCATAGCCTTTTCACAACTATGTTGTGGTCGGCTTCCAGTCTAACCAGTTACAGGTCATATTGTTCAACGATGTTGTGGTCAAGCTATATGACGCCCATGCCCCTATCAAGAAAATCAAATTAAAGCGTCCGCCTGCGCCTTGGATGAACAGGGGAGTTCGGATGGCAATGCGACGGAGGGATCGTGCGTTTCGGAAGTTTAAAAAGGATCGCTCGGATGACAATTGGGCCTTGTTTAAGGCTGCTAGGAATCGTTGTAACCTGATGATACGCAACGCTAAACGCCGCCACATCCTAAATAATATCACTTCTTCTTCTCCTGCCGATATTTGGAAGTTCCTTGGAACTCTGGGCATCGGCAAATCGCGACATTCGGACCTTCCTAGCACAATTGGTTTGGACGATCTAAATCGCCATTTCTCTACTGTTCCCACTCTAGATAGTCTAACCAAATGTCAAACCCTCGACTACCTTGCTGGTCTGACGCGTCCCAATATTAACCCCTTTGTTTTCACCCCAGTCGACCCGGGAGAGATCAAAAAGATAATCCTTTCCATTAAATCCAAAGCAGTGGGCTGTGATAATATCAGCCACCATATGATCGTGGCGGCTCTTGATCAACTCCTTCCTGCAATCTCCCACATCATAAACTTTTCCCTTTACACTGGTGTTTTCCCTTCCCTGTGGCGTAAAGCCCTTGTGCGGCCCTTGCCTAAGATACCCAATCCCTCTCTTCCTAGTCACTTTCGCCCAATATCCATCCTTCCCTTTCTATCTAAGGTGCTCGAGGCCTGTGTTCATAAACAATTCTCCCACTTTATTCACCGCAACTCCCTCATCAGTCCATTTCAATCCGGTTTCAGGCCTGGACACAGTACCGTTTCAGCTCTCCTTAAAGTGACTGACGATATAAGGCGGGGAATGGAAGACACTAAAGTTACTGTCTTAGTGTTAATTGACTTCTCCAATGCTTTTAATACCGTCAGTCACGAAGTCCTTTTATCCATCCTTTCCTATCTTATGGTCTCTCGGGACGTATTGGAATGGTTTTCCTCTTATCTTCAGGGGCGTCAGCAGTCTGTTCGTGCTGGAGACTCTTCGTCGGGTTGGTGTGATCTTGCAGCTGGCGTCCCTCAAGGCGGTATACTATCTCCTCTTTTGTTCTCCATTTTTATTAATCTCATTACCACTGAACTTCGCACTGCGTATCATCTTTATGCTGACGATTTGCAGCTTTACTGCCAGGCTAGTGTGGATAACATATCCGATGCGACTGAGGAGCTAAACCGGGATTTAGGTGTGGTCAAAAGCTGGTCTGATCGTTTTGGGTTGGCGGTTAATCCTACCAAATGTCAGGCTATCATTGTAGGGAGCACTCATAGTATGCGGAAGCTGAATGACTTAACTGTGCCACCTGTAATGTTTGACAACTCAGTCATCCCGTTTAGCTCCGATGTTAAGGACCTCGGCCTGCATGTGGACACATGTCTTGACTGGCGTAAGCAGGTCACGACTGTAAGTAAAAAAGTCACCGGAACGCTGCGGTCGCTTTATCGGTTGAAAAACCTTCTCCCATCACACATTAAGGCAATGCTTGTACAGTCCCTAATCTTTCCCATAATAGACTATGGTGATGTGTGTTACTATGACCTGAATGCAGATCTCCTCAATAAACTTGACCGCCTTCTAAATAACTGTATTCGATTCGTCTTCAATCTTCGTAAGTATGATCATGTGTCTGCGCATCGATTGCTTTTAAAATGGTTACCCATACGTCAGCGTAGAGAGTTGAGAGCTCTGTCTATGTTGTATTCTATACTCGACAAACCCACTTCTCCTTCTTACCTCACTTCCCATGTTCAATACCTATGCTCTGCCCATAATAAAAATCTTCGTTCTACCAACAATCGTCTTCTACGTTGTCCTTCTCACCGCTCCGGTTTTATTCACTCTTCTTTCTTTGTCCAGGCGGTATTTCTTTGGAATGCGCTCCCTCTGAACATCAGGATGGCAACCAGTCGGTTATCTTTCAAAGTGAAAGCACGTGAACATATTCGTGAAAAGTTGGCAGAATCTTTGCAGCGCTGATTTGCTGGATTTGTTTTCTCCTCTACCTATCGTTATTTCTCATGACAAAGTTTATTGGTTTATATGTATGTATTTATGTATCTATGTATTAGTATGTATTCATTTTCAAGTTATCTGTCATTTATGTTGCACCTGCCATGTTTTGTCTCTGCATCACCCTAAGGTTGACTGGTAGAAAATGCCTCAGGCATTAAGTCCGCCTTTGTACAGTATTTTTTTACTTGTGCATAAAGTTTTAATAAATAAATAAATAAATAAATATCAGTACCTATTTGACATGGAGCGACTGCCTATTTGACCTCCACAACCCAGTTAAGAAACTTCGCCATAGCATCCAAAATTCACAACAGTATAGAAATCGTTATTTGTGATCAACATACGAAAGGAAGATACGCCTGTTATGCTTATTATCATCAAGTAATTCTACATGAGACTCCAAATGCCAATAATCTAGACGTACCCTTGTTCGTTCGCTCGTTCATAATCCTCATTCTAAAAATAAAACATCTTGTACCATTTATTCTGGGTTTCCAAAAACGCTCATGAAAATACAGTTTCAATCTCCTCTAAATCGATTTTATTCGGCGAGGCGTCAAGTGGCGCGCTTGACATTTTACTGGCATGCCAGAATGCCAGCGTACTCAAGACTACTCGATAGTGTTGCCAAACGACGAGAATTCTCGAGACATCTCGGATTTTTTATTCCGGTGGAATTCAATGTCGCATTGAAATAGGTTGTAGAACTTTTAGTAGTAGTCTTTGTGAAATCCAGCCTGTAGAATCTTATGTTTAGATCACATATGGAGTAATTTTTTCTCTTTTTTTCGAATAGTTCGTTTACTATACAATTGTGGTGCGAATTTCTGTGCTATGGTTCAAACAACACATGAAACAGATATTGATCGTACCTATATAGCTCGAAGATATTAAGCTGGTTATTTATCAACGTAAGTAATAAAGAACTGGGCGGAGCAACGCCGTGTCCTCGTAGAGGCGATCGGCGGCGGTGATCTCTCGCGTCCGGCCCTGGTTCAGGCCATGGTACGGAGCGAGAGGAAATGGCAGGCCGTCACCTCCTTCTGCGAAGCGGTAATGCTCGCGAAGGACGAGGCGGAACGCGTGGGAGGGAGAGGCAAATTTCGCGCCCTCAGGCCCCTAACCGCCGCAGTAGGAGACGCCCGGGGCGGGAATCGCGAGCCGATTTCCGGCCACCGTAGGCGCGGGCTTGCGGACGGTGAGCAATGGGTAGCTCGCCGTCCGATAAGGACCAAGCCCGGGTCGACGGCGCGTTTTGTTCCACGCGCGCCTCAAAGAGATGTCAGCAGAATTGACGGGGTCCGCTAGGGCCAATGCCTGCCGGGGGTTCGAAGAAAACCGATAGGGAAATCGTGGCCCCCGGCAACAGGGCAACCGAAGGAACACGGGTGGGTTTTAGTCAGTAAGAGTCTGACACGCCCTCCCGCTCCACCCAGAGCGGGAGAAGTTATTTGATAATTTCCCACCCAAAAAAAAAAAAGGTAATAAAGAACATTATCTAGGATAAATCCTAGTACCGGCCATCGTAGATTCAGAGGGTGATTGCGTTCATACACATAGTAGAAAACACTGTTGAAATTCCATCTTGATTTTGAACTCAACACTTCTCGTATATGCGAAAAATAAAGAATCCCCAGCAAGACCGTCTTTTATTAACCGTTGTAGCGCCTAAACAACAACATATTCCTCCGAATGGGTCCCGAATATAATCCAAAATCTAGTAAACCGTACTTTCCCGTTGTCACAACTACTTATGTGTGTATTACTTATATTTTCTCCCTCCGGCATTCGGCCAGAAATACGCAATTCACTTCGGTGCTTATATTTACATGTTAACATAGTTATAGAGATTGGGTTGTTTTGTCTGGAACTATTGTTATGGACTTAGTTAACGTGTGATCTCTAAAGATGAAGAAAAAATAAAAGTCTAAATGACAATTCCTATTGCGTAAAAAAAAAAACTTGTGCGGTCGGGGAGGGTCGTCAGGAACGAACTTAATTCTCACGTATGATTTAAAACAAAAACAAAATTTTCGCAGCCGCCATCTTGGATTTACATTTTAACGTCAGTTAAGCGCTTTCAACACCCGCGAAAACCATGAAAAAGACACCCATGAGGAAAGTAAGAAAATTTGGATTTTCTTTTTTGACCGAAGTAGAAGACATTCGCAAGTAAGAACGCTTTTTCGCGTGACGATTTCTGCCAGTTTACTCCTACCGCAAGCCGCGTTAAAGAACTTCGTTCCAAAAAATTTGGGATTCTATCTAATAGATAGGTAGCTGAAACACTGTTTTCATAAAGCTTTCTTATCTTGTAAAACGTTATGGTGAGAAAAGGTTTCCGCACTTGTGAATGGTTTTCAGCATGCGATTACACCCTAGCTCTCTACGAATTATTGAAGTGAAATCTTCTTTAAGCGCGTTGGACATTTTTGAGATGGGACTAAACCATTGATTTCGTGACATTGTTACGACACCAGCTTTTGACCATAAAAAAGACATCAACGCGTTGATTACCACGGTGCGTGGAGTAAAAGACATCAACGCGTTGATAACCACGGTGCCAATTTTTTTTTAAGTTTTCACTTCTGTCTGCACTCCCGGAGTGCCACTGTTTTTTTTTCTTCAAAGTCTTTTGTTGTACCAGTCTTTTGTAACCAGTATCTATACCAAACCTACGTACACACAGTAGGTACGTAAGAACCCTATGTTTGAGCTTTTGCATACAACAAAAGACATTTGCGTACATTAAAATTAGAATTAATTCTAATTTTAATGTACGCAAATGCCTTCATTATTAATTTATCATTTATAACCAAACTGCAAAATTAATCCAAAAGGTAGTTTAATCACTGAAAGTCAATATTTACAACCAGAAGATGCTCCAGTTCGATTTAAAAAGTTTAATTTACCTCCCGAGGCGTCTAACACCCGCGCAAATCAAATAGTTTTATTTATCTAGACAGTAATTAACTGTGATACAGAGTCTGGATCCAGTAACGTTATTTATTGCAGTTAATATCGTAGATTCCAGGAATCCCTCATTTAAACATAGGATGCTACATCAAATAAAAATGGATTGTTAAATTTACGTTCCTGTAAAAGTAACGGATTGGTATCGCGTACCGTAAAGCTTTAAAAAGGAATGAGATTATAAAGAATATATTGGTGCTTTCAGTGCAGCTAAATGCCGCAATCAAACCACATACGGTCTTTATAATGTACTTAACCTACATTTTCCGGTGGCGGCACAACCTCTACCTATTTGGAGTACTACTGCAAAACACGGTCTATTTTTAACCGACTTCCAAAAGGAGGAGGTTCTCAATTCGACTGTGTTTTTTTTTGTATGTTTGTTACGTGATATTCAATAATACGTATTTTTTCCCACTTAGTATGTGGATGATATGATAACTTCCTGTCACTGTTATTTACATAGCAGGTAGTGGTATTCGAATTTGTGTGGGGTAGGTACCACAACACTAAAAAGTGAAAAAAAAAACTTAAAAAAAAGAACAACCCACTTCAAAAAAATCACTACAAACTGAAAAATAACTTTAATTTCGGAAGTCGGTGACAAAGAACGAAAATTCAAAACCAAAGACACCGACTTCCGAAATTAAAGTAATTTTTCACTTTGTAGTGTTTTTTTTTTGTAACAAGTTTTAGAGTCTTCGAATTGAGTGTATGTCTAGGGTTGATATCACGTAGACGCTGCGTAAATGTGCATACGCTCCGCTAGCTTCGCGTAGCCGTGATTGTATTGAACATACGTTTCAGTGACGCGATGTTTTGTCGCGTTAGCGTTTCATTTGCGAAGATGTGACGAGACCCTCAGAAATTTTCTACGTGCTTTTAGTTAATTGATTCAGGCGTGACCTTGCGGAAATCCATTATAAAATACAATAGACGTGGAGTAAACTGTTCCGTTTAGCTATTTCTAAAGAGCTATAAAAAACCCTGAATGAAATCGACACGTGTTTCACCTCTCAACGAGGCATCCTCACCGCATGCACTGAACGTAGAGCACGCAGCGCTTGGTGTGGTAACACGCCATGTTCGGGTTCGCGACAAGTCAATCGTCATCCTGAGGATGCCTCGTTGAGAGGTGAAACACGTGTCGATTTCTTTCAAGGTTTTTTATAGCTCTTTAGAAATAGCTAAGCGGAACAGGTTACTAAATATATCTACGTCTATTGTATTTTACGTGCCACTAGAATGTGCCACATTACTCAGTTTTTTATGTGGTGGCTATTCTGCAACCCTTCTTTTATAGCAGTCTGTAATAATTTTTTACAAAACACATTTGGGTACAATTCAATCATTCAAATTCCTCTGCAAACGAAACACCGCACGTACACCTAGAGTATATGAAAGGACAATAAAGAACGGAACATACTAGTCCGATCATAAACGATATTTTACGACGGTCGCCGAAGGTACACGATTCACGTTTTATTTCCGCGTTCCCGAAACAATTAGGGCATTTTGATGGTGCAATGAACGTTGCGGTAAGCGGTAAAAGCTTGCACGTTAACTGTAAATAACATACTGTTACAGCCAGATTTTTAATGGCGTGGTCAATCTGCAGGGTCATGTGACATTTTTAATTGTGTCTGACGTTGACACCTCATCGGCACAATGACATCGATGACATCCCTTGTAGGTCAACAGCAACCAGTTTTAAACAGACTGAAATTTTTGTAGCTGGCTAAGTTAAATAATAAAACGTGCCCCATGTAACTTAACCATAATTGTGTATAGTAGAAACCAGAAAAAGAATATGTTATTATCATGAACTTAAAAGAAACCACGTCACTCGTATTAATAGTTTTTAAGTTATAAACGCACAAACGGAGTGACAGACAGACATTCCGTTTTATGTAAGGATTGCTTTGTTTATGCTTTATATTTTTTTTAGGAGCAATATAGGCTCTATATTATGGACAGAGTTATTTTCCTTATGGAGTTGAAATGAGTACTTTCCGGCTACCCTTTTTTGCCCTTGGGCGTAGTAACGGGCAGCTCAAGGATTCTATTTAAGATGGAGGCTCTGTGCGTATATCCAAGACTTATCATAACCACACTGTCTATGTATAGAAATGATGTTATCATGGCAACATTTTTTATTCATGAAGTCTATATTACGTCTATCTAAAAGTGAAAGAGCAGTAGTGGCCCAGAGGTAATGGCCGCGACTTATGAGCAGGTTCGAACTCCGACAGGCGCTTTACTTTGTGTAAATTATTTCATCACCACTGCTATCAAAACGGTGAAGGAAAACATCGTGAGGGAACCGGCATGTCCTAGAACTAAAAATTCGAAGACATGAGATGTGTACCAACCCGCACTGGGCCCGCGGGGTGGATTACAGCCCACTCCTTCTCACTGAGAGGAGGACTTTGTCCCAGCAGTGAGAGCCTGATTATGCTATCTAAGAAAAAGAAGATCAAGTGTATTGTCCTTTAAACTTTGTTCTTACATTTGTACAATGAAACAATTTTATAAATTCTACAGAAAAAAAATCTAAAAATTGTGTGCTTGTTCCGAATTAAATAGAAGGACGTATATTCTACAATGTCAATTTGATATAAAACATTTGCATAAACATCAAAAGGCAACACTGCATTCAAGAAACTTGCCTGTTTATAATAGCGCTTTCGTGACGGCCGGTTTTCAAAATCCTCGCTTCAAAAGAAACTCCAAACTGCACTAAAACTCATTACTAGTCAAAGAGTTTCCCGAAGTCAAACGTTATGCCGACGTTGGCCTGACGTCAAAGTAAACCCCACGTCAGGATCTGCATAGCGTGTTGGATTGACAGTTTAACGAAGCCTAAAGCCAAGTTCTACCCGACAATTTTAGCAACTATACAGAAACGTTAGCAATGAAAATTCAGGCATTCGAAACCATTTCTAGTTTCGAGGTGACGACACTGGATCGTACATGACGTGATGATTCTGTTATTGTAATAAACAGAGGTTTATAACTTCATATCTTATGGGTCATACAAAAGTTTGGTACCTTAGTGAACATGTCATCAGCACCATCATCATTTCAGCCGAGATACGTCCAATGCTGAACATAGGCCTTCCCCGAGCGTCGCCAGATCGACCATAAAATAAATAGGTAAATCCTGTATTGGACTGAGCTAATTGACAGATTCATGCTGCTTGATAAATTGACAACTTGATTTTTCAGCTGCATTCGCTAATGGACGAGCAGTGAAACGCGAATGGACAGGTGACGTATTTTTGGGAGATTGATAGCCAGCCAGGTATTGACATGATACTAAGATTGAAATTGATCGAGGTAGTGAATCTATGACAAAATATAAAGACAGATTGGTATTGCGTTTGTACGTCTGTTCCCATGTAAAAGTGGGGTAAGCCTTCTCTTCTCTTCCATTTCGCGTTCGTATTGTTGCATCCTCGTCTCCAACCTTACTTTAAAAAGCAAGATTCACAAAATTTCGCGTCTGGAATAATAATAAAAATTATAATTCGGCCAATGGCCTGGTGGCCGAAAGCCTCGACCAACATCTCTTAAGGCTCTCGTTAGGCGATTGGATCAAGGGCCTGATTCAGAAGGCAGTACTCCTCGATACGGCTCGCATTGTGAGGAGGTTCTTGTCTCTGCAGCCCTAACCACTCTAGCTTGGACCCTGCTCTCGATACCGGCAGACAACTTTTTATGATTTAAAAAAATTAAATAAACGAGATAATAATAATATGTTTAATTGACATAAAAGTACACAGATACAGGGTGATACTTAATTTAAGCGTATTGTAAAATTAGGAACTTTTTACTGACACACCAACACACGCACAACACAACAATATACTGCAATACTTATTGCAAATAAAATGACTATGATTATGAGCGTGGAAATAGCCTGGTACAAAATATTGATCAATGACCCCCATGCCAGGAAAAACCTGTGTTACCGGGGTCATCCATCCATTATGGATGTTTATAATAGTTACTTACAATCTACAAATTAATAGTGTGGTTACCTATTTCGCAGCATATCTAACAGGGTTGTAACTGATGTCGTATAACGGATGAGGATGAGGATATCGAGATAATCGGGTTTGAGGATACGAATGAGGAAACGCATATTGGAAAATTCCTTATTGAGGATGCGGATGAGGGTGCGGATGCAGATGTCGTATGAAAAATAGCCCTTGTTTTGACACCTGACACCACAATCATGCCACCACTGTCACGTGCAGCCTCATCGTCTGTCATAGGACAAGGACACTGCGAATTCAGGCAATAGGAACGCGTCACTCACACTCCGACCTGCACATTTAGCTCGGAACGAGTATTAAAAAATCACTATTTGAGCGAACAACGTAGGTAGGGCACATCCCCATGGAAATTATGAGGATGCGGAGCTTTTAAAATCAAAACTTGAGGAAGCGAATGTTATGCGGGTATCAAAATTTATACGGATGCTCCGTAGTTGTGGATGCGGATACGGATATCCGTTACATCCCTGATATCTAAGGCTATTTTCCCTTTCAGTTTTATTCCGAACCTGTTACGCTGTTGTCGGCATTTAATTTTGCCCTCAGGGAGTAGCACGCTTTACCCAGCGTACTGCAGTAGATTAAACTTTCATGATCATTCATTGTTATTAATCGCTTTACTTGCTTTTGGATTACTTGCAATCAAATGTCCAGGAGTTGGAGCATTGAGGTTTTTGGTAGCGTGAGCGAAGTTGTGAACAGCATTAATGCAAGGTAACTATGCAAATTGCTGCAGTAATTTTGGTTGCTTGTTTGGGGTTTAGTCGTAGAGTTCCTTGTAAACGAATTTGGTAATTGAACGTTCTACCGGTAGGCTTTTAAGGGTAAAAAAGGGTAACGGGCAGTTAATTGATTCAGGCGTGACCTTGTGGAAATACATTATAAAATACAACAGACGTTGATATATTTAGTAACCTGTTCTGCTTAGCTATTCCTAAAGAGCCGTAAAAACCCTGTAAGAAATCGACACGTGTTTCGCCTCTCAACGAGGCATCCTCAGGATGACGATTGCCTTGTCGCGAACACGTTCTTTTGATTTCATCATTCGTGGAATGGTGGAATCTCTATGGTTTCTTCTTTGGCTTCCCTGGAAGACTGACTATGGCCCGAGTAATTAAAAATAATTCACCTTACAAAACACAATAAGAAGCAAACAAGCGCACTCTAAGAATCGAAGTTATGGAGTGAGTCAACAAGTTATTGTCGGAAAACAATTTAAATGCTGTAGAAAGAGACGAAAATAGGTGCGTTCCTCTAGCGGCGCAGCCCGCTATTGTGTTCTTTTATGTCCACTAGTCATGTCGTGCGTTAAACTTGAACGGCAACATCGCGCGTTACATCTGAGTGGCAACATCGCGCGTTACACCTGAGTGGCAACATCGCGCGTGTGCGCATTGGAAATTAGCAACGCGTCGCTGATGTTAGTCTGACGTCGTGCACTCGCTGCCAATACATAAGACAAGCTTTTTTTATCCTTGTTAATAAAAATCAATTTATTTTCGAATCCCGGAGTTTCAGTTAGAATTCCGGGGAGTGTTCATATTAACACGAACGTTTGCGGACATTAAAAAAAAAAATATATTTCACATAAACCTACAAGGGCACTTATGAAACGTCAGAAGCTAGGTGCACGGTTCCAATTGGTCGTTTCCTATTGAGAAGAGCCGGCCTTCCTATTGAGGAGGAGGACGGTGTAGGCCTATCAACAAGTACTAGGTACTCAACGTTCTCACATTCAAAAAATCTAAAAGAAAAGAATCTATATAAAAGATTAACAAAATAATAATAATAAGGACCTATTTAAACCAAATGACATGATTGCCACTATATAATTTTATAAAAAAAAAAAAAAAAATTGTATCCATAAAATGTCAAGTAATGAAAAGATTATGTCAATGAAGTATGTAAAAAAAGTAAAATAAAATAATCATCGTAATTTGGGAGCAGTTAATAGACATTTACATTGTTATGCTATTGAACCAAAATTGCTCTACCTACTTCGATCACCATCATACATATTATGTTCGTAGATAAGAATAGAAGAGGAGCTCGTGGCTAAGTACTAATAGCCGCTCGGGTCGATCTGTCCGGTTAAACTACGCTTGTCGGGGTTGGTCCGTGGATGGGTGACCATTTCTACATACCGAGACTCCTCCGTGCCTCGGAAAGCACGTTAAGCCGTTGGTCCCGGCTATCATTCGTGGATCTTTGACAGTCGCTACGGGTCGTCAGAAGCCCGAAAGTCTGACAACCAGTCTTACCAAGGGGTATCGTATTACCCAGTTACTGGGTTGTGGAGGTCAGATAGGCAGTCGCTCCATGTAAAATACTGGTATTCAGCTGCATCCGGTTAGACTGGAAGCCGACCCCAACAAAGTTGGGAAAAGGCTAGGCAGAACAGATAAGAATCACCCTATCGCAACGGGATATCCTGTAACAATAGTTTTAGTTGGTGAATAAATCACACTAATATTATTAAAGCGAAAGCTTGTGGGGGTGTGTGTATGTTTGTCTCTTCTTCACGCTCAAACGGCTGAACGGATTTGGATGAAATTTGGCACACAGATAGTTTATAACTTGGATTAACACATAGGATACTTTTTATCCCGATATTCCCACGGGATCGAGACTTCTGCGGGTGAAACCGCGGGGCGCAGCTAGTAAAACATAAATGTTACCAGTACACGAACATATTATTAAGTGTTGCTCATCCCCAAATTAAAACCTTCACCACATCTTTCATAACAAAGCTTATGTGTCTATTGATCTCGGGACAGGCACAATTAATATCCTTGTCATCCCTAATGATATCACGTACCCTTTCTCACACAAGGGCAATAAATTATACAGAAATATGGTCTCTATCTAGCGGACAAACGGTTTATCGTTCCGGGGACGTGTGAATCGATTAGGATAGGGTCATTATATCTGGTGAGATAGTAACCACCTTTTTTGGGGTATTGTACCATCGGGGTAATGCAAATCTAACCACTTTGAAAACAAAATCCCGTGCACACGACCCTTTTTTTTCGTAAGTAAGCGATACTATAGCGGACGAGCGCTGCAAGCAAGAACAGTCCTTACAGTGTACATTTATGCGTTTCTTCGATATTACCTATTTGCTTATTCTTTTTGGAACAACATAACATAACATCACGCTTGTAATCTCCGAAGGGTTAGGCAGAGGTATACCTATAATAACACCTGCATTTCGCCAGTTATGTTTAAGTCCCATGTAAAAGGGGGCGAGCCTATTGCCATCAACCGGGCTGCGACTGAGAAAGTCCAGATGGAAAAACCCAATAACACATTCACTGACCTGAAAATCGACGAATTCGTCTTTCGGCACTTGTCTGTCCCAGCCGCCATTTTAAGACCCCCGCACGATTTAGCAAGCCCCGTTAAAAAAAGAACTTAAAACCTGTTTTCCTTTAACTCTGTATCAGAGTCAAAAATTTCCAGATGAAAATTTACAGTAAGAAACAAACTTGCAAAGTTGATAGCAAAAACATTGATCCTACAGCCTACAAGGTTTGCACGCAATGCTGAAAAAGCGACACGGTAGCAATTTTTTTACAAAGTATTGTAACTTTTTATACAAGTATTGTAAATGGTTCCGCTTTATGTCGCATGCATATTGTAAATTAGTTATTACGATGGCATGCTAAAGAATATTTTTCTGCAAAGTTTTATACTTTGAGTTTTATGACGTAAAAAATGACGCAGAACAACTCTTATTTAAATACGCTAGTTTCAGTAGTTTGGTCGTTTTAGAAGTTATAAGTCAAAAACTGAAAAAAGTCCGAAAATTTCGAGGTTTTTCGAACACCCCACAGTTAGCACAGGTCTTTTGGAGCTGCAAACTTGATCTTACACTATTATTATCCTAACAACGTCCAAAAAAATCAGTACCTACAGTGCAATATTTTACGACCTACGATGTTTTAAAAATGACTGGCCTATAGTCCGCGCGCGACTGCTAGTCACCGCGCTCGGTATGTGAGCGGTGAGACGGGGGACGCCATTGACGAAATTGGCAGATTGAGTAAGCCGACCGCGACGTTCGCACGGACTTAATAAAATCGCGGCGGGATTTTATCGCGCACTCGATTTTCAACTCTCGGTGTTAATCCGAGTGTTGAGAATCCAACGCGCTGGGATGCACTCTAGTCCCAGCGCGTTGAAAAAACACGCTGTTGGATTTTCAACTCTCGGCGCTAAGCAGAGCGTTGAAAATCCAGTGCACGAAAAAAATTCTCCGTGATTTTATTATGTCCGTGCGTATACGTGGGCTTAGCTTGGCCTTTGTCTACCTCCCCCGTCTCACCGCTTACTTACCTCAGACGGTGACTAGCAGTCGCGCACGAACTATAAAGTACTTATTGTAATTATGAATGCACTGAAACTACACAACTTCAACTACACCTCATATTGGTGGTTAAAGACCAAGTGTTATTCTGGAAAAATCTCTCCGTGAAAACGAAAGGTGAAGTGAATTTGAAGTGAGCTGTCACTTCCTAGATTTTCTAGCGACAGGGGCCTATTTAATACAACTGAAAGGCGACCGGTGACAGGCGATAATCCGACAATCTGTGAATTTTCTTGGAAATTGTTGTGAAAATGTCATGATACTCGTATAATAAAAAAATTGACAAATATTTCGCATTGTCAGTTAACTAATACCTTTAAACGAGCAATTCTTGTATTTATGTTTTCGAGATTCAGATTATATATATACTATAATCTGAATCTCGAAAACGGCTATAACGATTTTCATGAAATTTAGTATGCAGGGGGTTTCGGGGGCGATAAATCGATCTAGTTAGGTTTCATTTATAGAAAACTACCAAAAAAAAAACCGACCAAAGCTCGGTCAACTAGATATGATAAAATATGGCCCAAGCGTACCTACGTACAAGAGTCAATAGTTTTCGTCAATTCTATTTACTTAGTTAAGCAAACCCCAACGGAATCACATAAAGTTCAGTGTCTGTGAACGGAACCAACAAACGTTGGCACACGGTTCATTGGCCCGATCATACCAGAAAGGTTACTGCGGTTACTTACTGGAGCTTCCTTTGCCGTTGACAAATTACCGTACATCCGCTACGGAGTGATGTTAATAATTTCTGTAGGCAGTATTTGAGGATATATCTGTTTCCTCGACATCTCGTAGTATTCTTTACATAATATAGTGTCCTGTTATATTACAGGTCTAAATACGATATTAAAAAAAATATATTTTATAGGCGAAACTACTATATTTTCATTTTTATACAAAACGGTGAGATGACCGCAATAGGGCCAGCATTAATCTCATAAAAGCTGAATGGTATTTTGTAACCCTAATTTAGAATGTAATAATTATTAGTTAAGAGACATTTATAAAAAAATAAGTAACCGTTAATAAAGGCTCAAAGTAGCAGAAAATATGCAGATAAAATATAAAATATTTTTGAAACATACCTACCCTATTTTTCAGACAATGGCTTTGAAAATACTATATTTGATATGATAAAGTTGGCAACAGGTCGTTGGGTACAGTCAAGGAAAAAGTTTCATTAGTAAATTGCTTATCAACTTACAATTTTAGTTTTCGTAAATTCAAATCACAATAACAGTCATTCTTTGTCAGTCGAATCAAATGGCTACATACTATACATATATAACACAGCAAATTGACGTAGTGTGTCAATTCTACTCAACAATAAAATTTCCTGGGGGACTGCACATAGTATCTCATTAGTAAAAACGCAAGATTACTTCAAAGAGAATGTTTTTCATCCTGCCGCTAGGAAAAGCATCTTTTCATTTCTAAACAGCACGGATTTACCCTATACTATTAAACGAGTATATATTTGTAATCACGTTCACTAGAATATATATTTGTAATCACGTTCTCGAAAATGGCTTTAACGATTTCGATGAAAGTTGCAATATAGGGGGCGAAAAATCGATCTAGCTAAGTCTCATATCTGGAAAAACTCGTTTTCGAGAGAATAGTAATTTATGATGATTTTAATACATATAACATCACGCCTTGTTTCCCCGAAGGGTTGGGCAGAGGTGTCCCTATAGCAGGTACACCCACATTTCGCTAGTTATGTTTTAAGTCCCATGTAATAAGGGGCGAGCCTATTGCCATCAACCGGGCACAAATCCAAACTCCGAGCTGCTACTGAGAAATTTCAGATAGAAAAACCCAATAACACTTTGCCCGACCCGGGAATCGAACCCAGGACCTCATGCTCAGCAGTAGCGCTCATGTTTTCCCTAATTAAATTCATAGCATAATTACGATGTTGAATATCCGTAGAATAAATTAGTGGTAGTACAGTAATATTTTGAAGCAGAGGGACATCGCGTGCTGTGTAGTTGTCGCATGCTGCCGGTAATAGGGAAGGGGGGAGGTAATTTTTACCACGGAGGTTGAAATGGCCCAAAAATTTACATTGAACCAAATAGGAGATTCTTTTTTACGGTGATCGAAGCTTGGCACCATTTTTAACCTGAGAATTGTAACATGGAATGGATGACATATACATTTCTGTTTTAAAATGCAGTACCTGGTCGACCGAGCTCTGCTCGTGTGAAAATAGATAAACATATCGTCAAAGTATACCAATGTTGTATCACATTCCCGAGGCTGTGAAAATAGAGAAAATTTTCCCAGATATGAGACTTAACTAGATCAAATTTTCATCCCTGTAAACTCCTATAATGCAACGTTCATCGAAATCATTAGAACCAATTTCGAGAACGTGAGTACAAATATATATACAAACCAATATACATACATACAAATATTGCTTGTTTAATAGTATGGTATATTAAAATGCATTCATTAGAAATATCAGGTTCACACGGTTCGATTTCGAGCTTTTGTTGTTTAACAAAAAATACTTTGAACTTGAAATTCAATTTGATTGAAAGTCTGTTCAGACGCTTTTGACTTTTTAGCAGTTGATCAACCAAAATTGAACCGTGTGAACACAGTATTAAGCTCATAATTTGCTAAGTAAAAAAAAAAAGTTTTTTTGTTAGAAAAACACGACTAAATTCATAGTCAGGTATTTATTTCTCCACCACCTAATGTAAATTATGATATTTACAAGAGGGAAAAACCAGTATTTTTCGCCAGTTTTACTAACTGAAACAAGATGGGAAATGTAGGTTAAAATTCAGTAAAGGTCGAAATACCCGACACAACCGCTCAGAGCTGTTGTTTATACACAGAAAATTACAAGGCAGAATAATTATAAACGTGCTAAGTAAAGTTGCGAAACCATTGAAGTTTTAATTAAGTGTATTTATAATTAAGTCTGAAAGTAATTACAGCAAAGAAAAATACTCAAATACGGAGTGGACGGCCGTTTCATTACAGACACTGTTATTTAAAACCTTGAAGTTTTTAATAGAGGTTCAAATAAGGTAGAATTGATCACCGAAGTTTCAACTGTAATAACGTTTTCTCTAAAATACAATAGACGTGGATATATTTAGTAACTTGTTCCGCTTAGCTATTTCTAAAGAGACATAAAAAAACTCCCGTAAGAAATCGACACGTGTTTCACCTCTCAACGAGGCATCCACCGATCGCTCAGCGCTCAGTGTGGCAACACGCCGTGTTCGGGTTCGCAACAAGTCCATCGTCATCCTGAGGATGCCTCGTTGAGAGGTGAAACACGTGTCGATTTCTTACAGGAGCTTTTATAGCTCTTTAGAAATAGCTAAGCGGAACAGGTTACTAAATATATCCACGTCTATTGTATTTTATAATGGATTTCCGCAAGATCACGCCTGAATCAATTAAATTACGTTTTTTCTGTCACAGACAAGCGGAAAATTCTAATTTTAACCACTAACTGTTGCCTGCGACTTCGTCTGCAATCCAGGATGAAAAGTAGCCTATGTCCTAACTCAGGTTATGGTCTACTCATGTGCCAAATTTCATCTAAATCCGTTCAGCTGTTTTTGCGTGATTGAGTAACAAAGATCCAAACACACTAACTTTCACATTTATAATGTTATAAGTAGAATGTGCCTATAATACCTTAGTTTAATGAAACTTAAGTAAACGAGTATGCCCAGGAAGCTATATAAGTTTGAACTATAGCCAAAATAGAAGGCTAGTTTTAATATCCCACTTTTTCCTATATCCTTTTCACAACTGTCTTTAACCTTTCACGACAATGACGTTACGATATTTTAACGAAACCTCCATAATTTTCCTTTTTATCTTTTAGTTGAAGGTCGTTGTATTGTGAGCCAACTTCGGGAAGGATAAAATGATTGATGACATGAAATCTTCATTAACATTAACTTAACTTCCTTTAACCTTTTTTTTTTGGTTGGGAAATTATCAAATAACTTCTCCCGCTCTGGGCGAGCGGGAGGGCGTGTCAGACTCTTACTGACTAAAACCCACCCGTGTTCCTTCAGTTGTCTGTATGTTGCCAGGGGTCACGTTAACCCTTTCGGACAAACCCGCCACACCGGCAGGCATCGGCCCTAGCGGACCCCTTCAGTTGTGCTGACATTTCTTTGGGCGCGCGTGGAAGACAATGCACCGTCGATCCGGGTCTGGTTCTTATCGGACGGCAAGCTACCCGTCGCTCACCGTCCGCAACCGGGAATCGGCTTGCGATTCTCGACGCCTAGGGCGGTGCGGCGGTTAGGGGCGTGAGGGCGCGAAATTTGCCTCTCCCTCACGCGTTCCGCCTCCTCCTTCGCGAACATTACTGCTTCGCAGAAGGAGGTGAACAGCACCCCCGTGAGAATGTCACTCGAGCGCCAAAATATATAGTAGCAGTGTATAATTGTTTACCGCTAGCATTTCCATTTTCTTTTAAATCTTTACCGTGACCATGGTAATGGCAGCTTTGCCTGACATTCTACTAAATATAGCTCTGAAAACAAATAAGTACGGCCGTTATTTTAAGGTTTCCTTCGTTGTTCAGGAAGTTATTCGGTTTCTTTTGATGATGAATTATAATTATGTTTAATGAAATAAACTTGACCTTGAAGTAAGAGTTGGGTTTCATAAACCAATTCTGGCGTAACGCTTAGTTTAAGCGTTTATGCGGCGTATGTGTTGCGTCTTCTCGTCATTTGCATTATGCATACGTCCGTCTATTTCTACGCTGGACAAACGCCCAGTGTGCACGCAGGACTCTGAAACGTTATTTAAAATAACGTTTTTAAAACATTTCTAACAGTTCTCGTTCTTCTTTGTACAACATTTTATTCGGAACGAAATAAGAACGTTTTAAAAAACTGGTTTATTCCGCAGGACGCAGCCACGCATGGGGCGTGCGCCGACAACCATGAACTTGTTTAGTTAAATTGTAATCTTCATTTCATTACATCATTGATTCCAATGCGCTAGCCGCTTACTTATTGTTTAGGGTTGTGTTGCGCGTTTTCTATCGATCAACCCAAAAATGAAAAAAAAAATAACGGTTAAAAACGTTTTATTAATCGAGAAGGGTTTAAATTTTGTTCTTTCCGTTCGAACGTAACCGAAAAAATCCTTTCTTAGATTTTTAAAACGAAACCGTTTCGAAAAATATACCGTTATCCGAGCCCTGGCGCAGACACTCATAGTAACTAGACCTGCGCATTTATTTAATGAGTAGTTATCGTGGTATGGGCTGCTATATCATCAAATAAACACCCACCCAAGATGTACCCAAGCTGTTCAAGCACCATTATAGTGTTTCTCATAATATTTCTAAACTCAACCTTGTTTTCCAGCTGCAAATTGAGGCAGGAGCTGGAGAGGGTCCAGGTCCTCCCGTGAACAACAACTTGGAAGGTGCAGTAGCCAGCCCCCCTCGGGATGACAACCACAACGCGCAGCCACCGCCACCGGTCACTCCTCGAGCCAGGCCGCTTACACCTGCAGGTAAAATTAGGACACACGTTTTGAAGGACTTTAAACCTGGGTTAATACAGGGTGATTAGTAATTGGGTGCATTCTTGAAATGGGTGATACAACATTTGCATAATTTTTGACCCTCGTAACATGGGTAGCAATATATTATGGTTATATTCAGCGACATCTGTATAATTGCCGCTTATCGTCTTTACAACCTACTCGTAAATGAACGAACGAATGAACGATTTAATTACACAAGTACGAGTAGAATACCGAATTTATCTAAAGAAAGGAGAATTGCGTCTAACTTTAGACTGATCAATCACATCTGGTGTAAAAATGATAGACGTGGTCCTAATTGGGCTTTGGTTTGACGAAAAAGCTACTTACTACTTGTCAAATTAAGAATCTTCTCCTTTTTTTCAAGTGTGCATGGTACAAAACAGACACGCCATGATAGAAAAGGGGCTAAGTGCGCGTCGGACTCGTACAGACGCCAGCACATCAAGCTACCCGAAACTGTCAAATTTTCCCAATCAACTTTGAACCTTATACTTCAGCGATAAAGTTGAAAATCTATAAAATAAATTTGACAGATTGTAGTAGCCTGATGAGCTGGCGTCTGTACATGTTTTTTTAGATCCTTTTATAAAACGAGCAATAAACGCCGAAAAAAACGTTTCTTGTATGGGCAGCCCTTTTTTTTGTTTTTTGTTTGGGAAATTATCAAATAACTTCTCCCGCTCTGGGCGGAGCGGGAGCGCGTGTCAGACTCTTACTGACTAAAACCCACCCGTGTTCCTTCGGTTGCCCTGTTGCCGGGGGCCACGATTTCCCTTTCGGCCTTATTCGCAACCCCAGCCGGCATCGGCCCTAGCGGACCCCGTCAATTCTGCTGACATCTCTTTGAGGCGCGCGTGGAACACAACGCGCCGTCGACCCGGGCCTAGTGCTTATCATACGACGAGCTACTCATTGCTCATCGTCCGCAAGCCCGCGCCTACGGTGACTGAAAATCGGCTCGCGATTCCGTATTGTTCCCTGTATTGGTTGTTATAGCGGCCATAGTAGTACTAGTACAGTACAACTATGTTCTTAATGTCCCTCGGCAAACCTCGTGTTTCGTCCAGTCGTCGGATTTTTATCAGTTGCCCTTTGCACTTGGTGCAGGTCGGACGCTCTCAATCGACTTGGAAGTATATAGAGTTGTTAATACTCTTTAACTTAATGTAATTTATTTAAAAAATGGTAGGAAAGCTGCTAAAGTCGCAGGCACGACAGATAAGAAAATAGTTTTACAGCTCTAAATAGTTCATACGGAAATCAAAACAATAATAAAGTACTTAGTTATAAATTCAAATATGTACACACACTGTAAAAATTTCAAGTATCTACCTATTATGATTCAAAAGATACAGCCCAGTGACGGACGGACGGACGGACAGCAGAACCTTAGTAATAGGTTCCACCACATAGGTTCCTTAGCAGGCACCATTCGGGTACAGAACCCTAAAAAAGGAACAGAATAGAATCCACCTCAATGCGCCAGTTCTATTTATAGCCTAACAAATTATTTCTATTTTCAAAGCTTGTTGTCAGTAACTTCCCCTGTTCATTTATTCCTGCGCACAGTTTCATCACGGCCATATTAACCCAGTTTCTAAAATTAGATATAAATTATACATGACAGTTCACCGGTCCCGGTACCGACAGATATTCATTGGCTACGGAATACTCGCTTTGCAGATTTGGAAACCAATTTTCATTTAGTTGAATCGTGAAAGGAGACATTTATGAATATCTAGTAGTTGAGAATTTTGAAAGGAAGGACTTCTAAATTCTTAACTTTTATTTATATAACGATTTAGTTATTTACCTTTTATTAACCCCCGACGCAAAAAGAGGGGTGTTATAAGTTTGACCGCTATGTGTGTATTTCTGTCTGGTAGGTTTTCTAGTGTTGGTAACTATTCTTAAAAGTTGTTTTTTTTAAGGCTACTTGATAGAGCATCTATCAACGCGTCTGTCGCCGTACTCGCCGTAATAAACGGCCACCTACTGGTTCCAAACAGTAGGTATAATATAGATGTATTGTCGATACGAAAAGAAGAATAGTATATCTATTCATTACATTTGAAGAATCGGCACAGAATAGTACAGAAGGCGCACTCAACATTTTAGGTATGAAGCTACAAGTACGCGGCGGACTCGTCTTGTCGGGCCAATTCAGTGAGTGTAACGTAGTCAGAAGATATCTCGTCTTGTCGGGCCAATTCAGTGAGCGTAACGTAGTCAGAAGATATAAGAGTTTTTACGCAATGGCTAGAGAGGTAACTTCTAAGTGAAAATAACTGTAGGTAATTAGCGGTGTGCGACTTGAATTGCACTTTATTGTGTTGTAGCAAGAGTCACTTTTTATTTAAATGATTTTTTTTACTTCTTATAATACAGGTATACCCTAGCTTAAGAGGTAGTGAATATTATTCTTGTACAGAATTTGCAACAAAAAAAAAAAAAAAAATTGATTTAACCATCTGTATTAATCTATGGAATCAGTATGCTACGTAAAATATTCACACATACGAGTATTATGCCTTTTAAGAGCGTTTATTCTGAAAGTGGGCAACGTCGCAAATAGATGTGAAATATATCGCTGTTTTGATTAATTTGGCAATATTACTGTATGGAAATAAGAAATGTGGCTAACCAGTTCCCTAGAATATTAATAATTAATTGTAATTATAACACTGAATTTGATGTTGTAACAATTTTAGGTGTAAAAAAAGCATTTGGAAAGTTTCCAAATACTTTTTTACATCTAAAACTAAATATTTGGTATTACGATATTCATTATTGCATTTCATAGTCAATATTTTAGTTCCCTAGTTAGCCACATTTCTTAATTCCATACAGTAATATTGTTAAATTAATCAAAACAGGTAAATATTTGACAGCTATTTTCGACGTTGCCAACTTTTAGGATAAACCCTCTTAAGAGCAGTGGTGGTCTATTGATAACAGCCGCGACTTACGAGTTGTAGGCCGTAGGTTCGAACCCAGACAGGCGCTTTACTTTGAGTAAATTATTTCACCATCACTGCTCTCAAGATGGTGAAGGAAAACATCGTGAGGAAACCGGCTTGTCCTAGAACCAAAAATTTAAAGACATGTGACATCTACAAACCCGCACTGGGCCCGCGTGGTGGATTACGGTTAACTCCCACTCACCGAGAGGAGACCTGTGTCCCAGCAGTGGGAACATTATAGGCTGATTAGGCATGCCTTTTAGTTCGAACAGTTTCAGCAATTTTAACCCTATTTCAAACACAAACTCAAAGTATTCATTTCAATTAAACCATTTACAGTCACTTTTGAATTGTCAAAGAATGGATCAGTTAGTCAGAAAGTTGAAGCTAGTTGCCCATTCCAACACGTAGATCTCTATGGAGAAGAACGGGCAAGAAACTCCAAGGACACTCTTTTAAATATAGATATTACAAAATCCTGGGTACATTATTCTTGTTGCTTCTATATGTGAGAACAAAGTACAAAAAAAATATTTTTTGGGTGAAAATTATCAAATAACTTCTCCCGCTCTGGGTGGAGCGGGAGGGCGTGTCAGACTCTTACTGACTAAAACCCACCCGTGTTCCTTCGGTTGCCCTGTTGCCGGGGGCCACGATGTCCCTTTCGGCCCTTATTCGCAGCCCCGGCAGGCATTGGTCCTAGCGGACCCCGTCAATTCTGCTGACATCTCTTTGAGGCGCGCGTGGAACATAACATGCTGTCGATCCGGGCCTGGTCTTTATCGGACGGCGAGCTACCCATTGCTCATCGTCCACAAGCCCGCGCCTACGGTGGCCGGAAATCGGTTCGTGATTCCCGCCCAGGGCATCTCCTCCTGCGGCGGTTAGGGGCGTGAGGGCGCGAAATTTGCCTCTCCCTCACGCGTTCCGCCTCCTCCTTGGCGAGCATTACCGCTTCGCAAAAGGAGGTGACGGCCTGCCATTTCCTCTCGTTCCGTACCATGGCCTGAACCAGGGCCGGATGCGAGAGATCACCGCCGCCGATCGCCTCCACGAGGGCATGGCGATGCTCCGCCCAAGCCGGGCAGACCTCCACCGTATGCTGGCAGATAAGAACTATGTTCAAAGGAGCGAATTTTTATCACATATACATAATCAATTACATAATAATATATGACACACTGTTATAATCATTACCCTTATTTTTGGCTCGTGAAACTCGAGCATTATTTTTTACATTGTTCGAATGACAGTAATAAATTGAATGAAAAACCTTTTTTTCGCGAAAACGGACCGCAATCAATATAGGTAATGGTTTCGCTTTAAGCTACACACATAACCAATATAACCGCAGGCAATATGCAATTATTGCCTGCGGTTATATTGCTTTTCAGTGAATACCTAACCGAATATTTAATTGGAAGATTTGGGGTTTAAGGACACATCGCATAATCAACACTTGACGGTTTCAAACCCGGCAGGCACCAATGTGAATTTTCCTTTGTAATCGGTTCTTACTTTGATATATCAAAAATACTACCTCATTCAGTTTAAAAAATATATTTAAAGAAAATGTTGCAAAACTCTGGTTATGATGACTCGGAACAATTGATCTAGATACCCTGACCTGACACTGAATCAAACGATACACAAAGGAAACAAATAAGCACACATACACACCCACCCCCACACACCACACTCACACACACCACTACCACACATACCACACTTACACACACCACACTTACATCACACGTACACAAACACACCAGATATACCATACAACACCTGAAATCATCTCTCTAGTCTCCACTCTGAAATTCGTACCGCGAGCCCCAAGATACAGACTAACTGTCTAGTTTCGGGCTCACTGGTAAATAATATTTTGTCACCTAGCTATAGGTAATATTTTAAGCTACTCATGTCGTCTCAACTGTTACCCTATAAACCTGCTTGCTGTATTACCTGGACAATAAACTATTTTTATTCTATTTCTATATGGTTATGATAGAAAATAGTTAGAAACCCTGGGCTGAATGGTCCTCATTCGTGAACACCATGAGTACGTGTGGTGCTCTTTCTACTCTGTTGTAGAAGAGGACCCTGCATGATTTTATAACTGCTTAAGGTCAAACACTGATTTGTAATTAAATCAATATGAGAAGAGAACAATTCCATAAGAAAGCTAATCTGTGATTTCTTTACTATTTTATGATGATATTGATGTTTTTCTACAGAAAGTGTAGAAAAACATCAATCTCTCACATACTACGTCGCAGCCAAAAATATACAGAAAGCTACGACGTATCAATGGAAAATACTATTACATCAGGAATACGATATATTTACCGAGTGCCGAGTCGAGCTAATAGTGCCTATATGTACCTACTTCGGCACATTTGACGGCAATCATCGGAAAGTGTTTGATGTGGGATGTTTATTGACATTATGCCGAAATGTGGCGTAGGTTATATCATGGGGAATAAGGTTACGTGGTATTCTTATTCCCCATGATATAACCTACGCCATTGGGGAGTTTGTTGCGCCACTTCTTCTTCCCAGCTAAAGGCACTAGGAAGTGGTGAAGGATGGGCGTTTTTGGGGGACTGTCTTATGTAATTTTGACGTTCGAAAAGTGCTGATTCTCAGCCTAGTTTGAATAAATGACTTTTGAATTCAATCAATTTGACTAGCCTTTACCAACTATGTTAGGGTCGGCTTCTAGTTTAACCGGATGCAACTGAATACCAGTATTTTACATGGAGGGACTGCCTATCTGACCTCCACAACCCAGCTACAGGTTAACATGATAACCATTAAGACTGGTTGTCAGACTTTTGGGCTTCTGGCTATTAACAAATGTCAAAGATTTACGAACAAGAGCCGGAACTAACTGCAGGCACAGGGTTATGTTGTGGTGGCCGAGTGAGCAGCGGTGATATTTACTTACAATGAGAGGAACTTTTGAAGAGCTCGTGGCTAAGTAATAACAGCCGCACGGGTCGATCCAACAGGTTAAGCTACGCTTGCCGGGGTTGGTCCGTAGATGGGTGACCATCTTTACATACCGAGACTCCTCCGCGCCTCGGAAAGCACGTTAAGCCGTTGGACCCGGCTGTCATTTGTAGATCTTTGACAGTTGTTACGGGTCGCTAGAAGCCCGAAAGTCTGACAACCAGTCTTATCCCTCTCGAAGAGAGAAGGCCTGTGTTCCAGCAGTGGGAATATTATAGGCTGATATTTCGTGGTATTATGCATTTGGTTTCCCGGGTGATCAAGATTCTTGCTCTTGGCTCTTCATGTTTCAAAATTGGGATCATTAATGGCGACAAAAAAATTGGATAGTAAGTAAAAAAAAAAAAAAGAATGGATAGTACATAATATCGACCTATGTTCTATTCATTCACACAATGATAACAAATATAGAACCGACTGAGTATAAGGTCTCCCTGGGGTTTATTGTTTTGATGGTAGACAATTACAGTCATCATTTCAGCCGAAAGACGTCCACTGTTGGACATAGGCCTCCCCCAAGCACCGCCACTTCGACCGATTCTGTGCTTTCCGCATCCAGTGGATTCCTGCGGCCTTCACAAGCTAGGGCGGGGCATATTGCTCGCAGAACGGATGGCCGATGGGGTCGAAAGGTTCTGGAGTGGCGACCACGTACCGGAAGACGTAGCGTTGGAAGGCCTCCCACAAGATGGACAATTACAGTAGGTAAAACATATTATTATATAGGTTACATACCCCACTATGTTACCTACATGATAACATGTTTTACGGCGGCTTTATTGTATCTAAAGTATACTTACTTTGAATGAATTATATATATTTTTAAATTGATTTATACAGTGCGAGTCTTTATAATGTACTCGTAATGAAATGAGGGAATCTATGCTTAATTTTATCGTCAGAATTTAAAAAAAAAAAAACTAAATATATTTTTATGGAATTTAAAAAAAATGTAACAAATCGGTGTAACTTTTAAAGTGAATAATCTATCGCGATGAAACAAATTCCATAATGATTGGAAGTAATTAGGCGTCCTCGTTAAATGAAAATTGTGGGAAAAAAACTACCCTCAATTGAAAATAAACAAGTTTTTTTAGCAAAAATCTGTTTCTTTTTCATCAATTTTTAAAGTAATCGTTAAATTTCTCAATAAGATGCCAAACAGAACAAAAAAAAAAGATTTTTACAAATTTTTTCCTTCGATAAAATTAATCATAGATTCCCCCCCCCCCTCATTTCGATATGTGCACATTATATAAAGACTCACACTGTATAATAATAATACCAGCGTATTATTGTCCCACTGCCGGGCAAAGACGTCTTCTCTTACAGAGAAGGCAGATGCATTGATCACGTGGATTTCAGACTTATACAACGTGTAATGTTAAATGCGCAAAACCTTCGATACCCCAACAGATTTTTACTTCAATTGACCTATTTCAGAGAGAAAACAAATCATTAAAAAAAATTTAAAGGTTTTATGTGCTGTTTTAGTTCGTAAGATTCGTATTTTTATTGAAATAAAAGCTATTATTATCCCGCGTATGAGAAAATTTAAATTGGTCGACAACAATTTGTGTTTGTTTACCTATTTTGCCGGGTTTGCGAATGTGATGGCTTGACCTATTAATAAATACACACGGCAACGTTTTTAATGAAGATTTTTTGAAAAAAATGTGACCTATATTAAAAAGTGGTTCAATTGATTCTGCTCGTTATTCTGATCAAACTATTTTCAGGTTTTGCGCACTTAACGTTACACGTTGTATACTTATTTTCATAGTTTTTAAAATCAAACTCATGAAACACAGATATTACTTTTTATTTCGGTTTCAGATTACTTTTTCTTTTACAGCCAACGTAAAAAAAGTAATCTCAATTTATTTATTCATGTTCTTAAGCTAATTTAATATTCTTTCTTATTTTTCCTCTTGAAAAATAAGAAATAACGAAGATTCATGTTTTGACAAACTTTTTTGAACTCATTGGTGAAGCTTACGGATAGGTACATGAAAAAGAATATCATGTTTTGAACCCTCATTTAAGATAGCAGGCATTCCCTCTTCATTATAAATGAAAAAAAATACAAAGGAGACCATAGCTTTAATAACCAATAAAGTCTTAAATATCCTGTAAAGCAAATTGGACGTTGCCCTATCGATACGGAACCTTATAGCCTAAATCTTCAGGGTTCAAACGAAGAACCTACAATATCTTCTCACTCTCCACGTTCAAGCAATTTTGCCGGAATTAACTTTAAAGTGTATCGAAATCGAATCAGGATCAATACTTAGAGCTTTCTTTGTATCCCTTAAATATATTTTATCTTAGCGAAAATCTAGCTAAGAGTCGAGGCTATCGGTGAATTGAGTCTGGAATACACTAGACCAATGTTAACGGAGAGCAATAAAAGAGTGGACTGTATAAATAGGCAATAGTTTAATGCAATCTGATCTTACAAAAGAAAAAAAAATCCGTTTGTCTTGGATTTTTTAAGTAGTTAATAATTAAATGAGAGAGGAGTATCATCAGTCGCGGTGGACTCCGTTAAAGCGAGTATTCTAGCGCCTTCACGCTCAACAAGTATATCAATCTGCCTAGCTTTTTCCCAACTATCTTGAGGTCGGCTTCCAGTCTAACCAGATACAGCTGAATACCAGTATTTTACATGGAGCGACTGCCTATCTGACCTTGACAACTAGTGTTGCCCAAATGCAAGAACAAGACGAGACTTAGCCAGTCTTGGTCTTGGTCTTGCGCCAATACACCTGGTCTTGGTCTTGGTCTTGCGCTCCCAGTCTTGGTCTTGGTCTTGGTCTTGCAGCAAGAGTCTTGCAAGTCTTGCAATTACCTATTAGTCTATTACTATTTATTAAAGTTTACTTTAAATCTTAGAAAAACGTATTAGAATTGGAACATTGTGAGCTTGAATTAACATAGCCATAGTAAAGATCAAGCAGATTAATAAATAACTGAAGATTTGATAAGAAATTCGAAAAATCAACTGACCTATATGTCGTTTTCCATGGAAGTAACTGTTTCTTAATAAACATTTATGATTTATAAGCTTACATTTGCTAAAACATGTAAAAAAACAAATTAATTACAATAACTTGACTGTATTTTAAAGAACAATACTTATCTGTCTAGAAAGAGATTGAACCCTCAACTTATAAGAAATTTAATAAAAGAGTTTTACGATTTATCATTTATTTGAATAAAAAATAAAATACAACACAAATCAACAGCTTTATCATTAGGTTATGATACTTTATATCAATTTTTTTGACCAAGAATTAATACAAAGTAACCATCTGGCTGACTCATCACTTAACCTATTTCTATGTTTTCTAATTACTAATGATGCTTTAGAAAATAACCTCTCAGCAGGTACTGAAGTTGCAGGTATTGAGAGAAAATCACGGGCCATTTTCGATAAAATCGGATACTCTGTCTCATGCGTCCTCCACCAATCTAAAATGTCTTCCGAGCTGGCAGTTCTTGGTTTTCTCAGGTACTCCTCCAACTCGTCTATCACTAAGCCTTGAAGACAAGATCCAGATGACGTCGAGGGACATTCATAGAGTTTATCAAAGTCTATTACGTCTTCATCTTCATCACATACTTTATTTTCTTTTTCTGGTAATTCCAGAGATTTGTTCAGTGAGTGTAGACTTTTATATTCTTCATAAAGTTCATTGAACTTGCGCAGACTTTCTGTTTTAAGTTGCTTCCCCCACATTGTCAGGTCAAAAGTCTGAGCCTTATGCCTTGGGTCTAAAATTAAAGAAGTACAATAAATCCAGTTCCTCTTCTTGTAATGTTTAAGCATTTTGTCTCGAGCTGCTTGGAAAGCTAGAATGAGCCTTTCATCCACTTCAGATCGATTAGGTTTCTCATCTAACTGTTTTACCATGGATTCAATTTTATCTAGCAAGAGATTGAATGATACAATGACTAGCGGTAATGTAACATATTTGTCTCCACCAAGTTTTGTACTTAAAAGTTTAAAGTTTATTAGAAATTTATGTAATTTTTCGAGTACCTGCCATTCATTAGCTGTGATTTGAAAATCATTTAATTCGGTGACAGAACTGCACAATATGTCAATGCCCGCTCTCACTTTTAAACCAAATCCAATCATATCATGTGTGGAATTCCATCTCGTTGGACAGTCAATAATGGCATTTAGATTTGATGGCACGCCAGCTGCTTCACAAGCAGACTGAAACTTCTTCTTCACTATCTCACTTCTTTTTATTTTACTGGAAATACTGCGTAACTTTGTTACAGATGTACGCGAGTCAGCAATATTTGGTGCAGATTCTTCATCTTCCTCATCCTCAGTTTCGTCTGCATAGTCTTCGTACTGCTGATCTTGCGCGTTAGTGTCAGACTCACAGTGTAATGCTAAGGTCTTTAATAAATCTTGTACACCAAGGTTTAAAATGTGAGCAAAGCACCGGAAATGTTGATTGTCTGAATCAAAGTGTGGCGGCAGCTGTTTGCCCAGTTCATACATAAATTTGGTATTTGCAGTTGCGTTGTCGACCGTGATACCTTGTATTTTATCAATTATGCCATATTCCAATAAACATTCATGGAAAATCGTTGCAATATCTTCCCCAGTATGTCGACCGCGTGATGGTATAAAATCAAGAACTACAGATTGATACTTCCATTCGTTGTCTATATAATGAATAGTAACCCCGTAGTAACTCCTACCAGCAATTGACGTCCACCCATCAATGGTAAAAGACATTTTAGATGATAATTGTTGAAGTCGTTCCTTGAGATTCAATTGGAGCTCTTCAAATCGCTCTTTGACTTTTCTTCTAAGTGTAGACCTTTTAGGAAACACCATATTAGGGCAAATACGTCGAAAATATACTTGTGTAGCTTCGTCATCGAAAAATGAGAAGGGAAGATATTTTTTCACCACCCAATCAACTGTAGCTGTCGTGATGTTGTCACTGCTGTTTTCCGACTGAAACAAAACAATAAATCTTGTGTTATTATTTAAAACATACTAGGTTTGAGCGTATAAGAGGAGGAGGTTTGTTGTTGTTAAATCGAGAAAATCGTTAAATTGATATTTGTTATATTAAGGTTGCACTGTACTGTAATTTACCAAAATAAAGTACTTAGTTGTTACTGGCCGATTAAATGAAAATACGGGTGTTTATAAAAAATATTTAAGACGATAATTACATACTTAATATGTCGCACCCCTAGATGAAAACACCACTAACTCAAAAATACTTACGTAAGTTAATGGCGTTTTTGAAAGTATCGCATGAATAGCTACGCGGAGTTAAAATTCTTTTAACTGTTAAAAAAATATTCTTACCTGTCCAGTTCTTCCAGCGGTTACTAAAAAGCTTGTGATATCTCCACTTAATTTTGGTTTAACAGGAAGAAATATTTCTGATTCCTTTTTGTGGAAAGATATTAGATGTTTCCTTAAGCCTGAAGTGTTTCTGTTTTTCATTTTTATTTCAATCTTTTTATGTTGGCACAATTTACAGAAGGCAGTTTGGGATGCATGAATTATTTCGAAAAACTCCTCAAATTTGCTTTTGGGTCTTTTAGATCTGTGACTCAAACTCTCGTTACTCGGACTAGAATAATTTGAATCTTCGTCACTCATATTAAATTGTACACGTGATACGTTTTTAGAAAACAACGAGAATTAGTAAAAACAATTATTAAGTTAGACTCGAAGCACAGCTCAATTGGAAATGACTGGAATTAAAATAATTCCTTTATTTATAGTACGTTTCCTTGCTTTCTACCGCGCCGCCTCGCCACGTGCCGGCTCTATGAAAAGGATGCCGCCGCAAATCAAACAATGCCGCGTGCGGCGTACAAACACACACTAAATATTACCTACTTGTACAGACGCGACGCGTGAATAAAATAGAATTAGTGCCAATCACTATTCTTTACATATAAGTGAATGTTTTGGCGTACATCTATACTAATATTATAAAGCTGAAGAGTTCGTTTGTATGTTTGATGACAGAAGTTTTAAAATAAATAAATAAGTCCTGAACGTCACTATACCTACCTCCAAAGTTACTATTCCTCGTGGACGAAGTCGCGGGCACAGCTAGTAAATACTTATCAATAATCATCTTCTAACAATCATCATCTCTCTCAGAGATATTCGGGCTGGTAAGTAATACAAAACTCTTATCGCAGGCTTTTTATTTTATTAGTAGGTAAGTACCTACGCTTTTTATATTATTTTATTAGTTTTGTAGAATTTTTTTACACGTTTCAAGTATATTTAAAAGTGGCTACAATATTTATTAAACGGGTAATAAATATTGTAGTAATAAAATAAATATTTGAACACTTTTTTGCTATTTTTTCTTGTAAAAACTTAAGAAATATAATGACTAAATGTACAATAATAGTACCTAAGTAATTAGTTTAAAACCATATAAGTAATCAATATTATAATATATACTTACTAGAATGAATTAATATGACATCTACTACCTATCCTTACCATTTTATCCTAATCATAATACTACTTGCGTGATCAGTATAATGTATTCATTTTCATTCTAAGCACTCTGAAACTTATTTATTCTTTGGAACACCTGTAGGTACTCTTAAAAAAATTCGAAATTATTTTGCATGAGTATACCTACGCCCTATGGCGGCAATCAAATAGTGTCACAAATGTTATGATTTCGGCGTGGCGGCAACGATTGTTTTAGATTTCAAAAGAAGCCCCGGCGCGTGTATCATAACCATGTACTTCCGAAAAGCGGCAAATTTCTTTGAAAAGTAAGTACAAAACCTTTGATGCCGCATTATCAAAGTGCCGATGGTTAAAACATAACTATGCATGCACTCAGTTTGATTTTAATAGATATTTTTTTATTCGCTATGTTTATGGTATTAGTCGTAATGCGCATAGATCCAGTTTTTCATATTCTTTGATACAGTTTTTTGCGTCTCATAGAATTCCTAAGCGTACCTACCTATACACCGAACTGTTACACCTAACTACTCAGTGAAATAGCGCTAAGTCCTAGCTGCAAGACGCAAGAGTCTTGCAGGCTATGTCTTGTTCTTGCTCAAGTCTTGCACGGTCAGTCTTGGTCTTGGTCTTGCTAAAAATACGCGGTCTTGTTCTTGGTCTTGGTCTTGCAAAAACGCAAGAACAAGACCAAGACTGCAAGACCAAGACTGAATTTGGGCAACACTATTGACAACCCAGTAACTGGGTAATACGATATCGACTTGGTAAGACTGGGTGTCAGACTTTCGGGCTTCTGACGACCTGTAAGGACTGTCAAAGATGCACGAATGACTCCGAGACACGGAGGAGTCTCAGTATGTAAAGATGGTCACCAATCCACGGACCAACCCCGGTAAGCGTAGCTTAACCTGATGGATCGACTCGTGCGGCTGTTATTATTTAGCCACGAGCTTCTCAACAAGTTTATGCTCCACTTTAAACTTTCTTCAAGAGGAAAGAAAAATGGAGTGAAGAACTAATATTCAATGTCAGCAAAAAGGTTTTAAAGGAAAGTTCCGACTCATGCAATCTCCCGGGATCACTCATCTATTATTAGTCTGTCGTACCTACCATTAATTCTGGGTGGCCTACGAGCCTCGGTCCATCCATCACGCTATCAATTTGTTTCTCTGGGAGGTACAGACCTCTTAAAATTTGACCCAGATAACTTGCCAAATTGCTACCCATTAAAAGTAGATTTTTGTAATGTCCTCAATTATTTGAAAGGGTACGAAAGAAATAGAGATTAATTATTTTCCTTTTATTTGAATAACATCAAACGTAAAAGTTCTTTAGAAGAATATTTTCTGCCCCATATATACTTGGAAAGAACTAAAGGAAACACAAGTAAGAGTTTGTGACGAGTTTCTCGTATGTTACATTAGCATAATAAAAGCCGTCAAGTTCATTTTTCTTTGAAACGAGTGGATTTCAATTTGCAATAATGGGTCGTTTTTATTGTAAGGAAAACACGAGTATCTGATTTTATTGAAAAACTTAGTATAAGGATAAAAAATAAAAAAAAACAGTGGCACTCCGGGATAGCCGACAGAAGTGAAAACTTAAAAAAAATACTTCCAATACCTTTTAAGTAAAAATATTTGCATAGAACATTGATCCGTAACGTAATATAAATAAAGAGCACAATCGCGTTTACAAAAATGAGGTGTCGGTAACGGTGTCGCGAGTTCAATTGTATTTTTCCATCTCAAAAATGCCCAACGCGCCTAAAGAAGGTTTCACTTAAAAAAAAACTGACCAAGGAATCCATATAGCGTTAGTATGAACTTATGTTAGTAAACTCAATAACTTAAAAATACAATAATTATACATTAATTGGCTACGTGAACATGTGCACGCACATGTCTGCCAGCCCAGAGCCTGATAAATGGTCCATCAACCTTGTCCGCCAGTGTAGCTAAAATACTGTACCCTGAATCACCGCATCATCGATGTACATTAAAATAGTGAATCTCTAAATAGTTTTGCTCTCTGGGTTTAAACTCCAAGTCAGAAATTTGGCCACAAAATTTTCGATTGTATACCACACTAACTTCTGCTCGCGACTTTGTCCGCGTGAAATTTCTTGTTTTAACATAAAATATTGTCTATAACACTCGACAATACTGTAGCTTACCATGTGAAAGAAAGATTACCCCCTACATACAAACTAATCAATTTGACCTCTTTATAATAAGTGTAGAGTATAACAGGTAGATACTCGTAGATTTTTGAAGTGAAAACTTCTTTAGGTGCGTTGGGCATTTTTGAGATAGGAAAAAACCATTGAACTCGCGACCTGTTACCGACACCGTAGAGTAAAAGACATCAACGCGTTGATTACCGCGGTGCCGATTTTTTTTCAAGTTTTCACTCCTGTCGGCACTCTCGGAGGGCCACTGTTTTTTTAACCCCTGACTCAAAAAGAGGGGTGTTATAAGTTTTATCGCTATGTTTGTGTGTCTGTCTGTGGCACCGTAGCTCTTCAACAGGTGAACCGATTTGAATGCGGATTTTTTTATTTGAAAGCAGGTTTTCTAGCGATGGTTCCCGGAGATGTTTTATCAAAATCGGTTCAGCCGTTTGAAGATTATCAGCTCTTTTCTAGTAGATGAATGAATGTGAGTATCTTCCACAGGTCTGATCGATTTGAAATTTGGTATTCTGTTACATCAATGATATTAAAAGAACATAGTAACCTTGAACTGATGCTGTAGCATCACCTGGTTTTTGCAGAATACCTAACTCCGTTACCAACTTACAGCACAGGTATCGTGTTTGGGCTCATTGGAATGGTTTCAATGAATAGGTTATAGATAGATGGTGAACAGAGTCTGGTGATGGAGTAGGAAAGAGAAATGAGGAAATGTTTGTGTTTTTAAAATGTTAACTGTAAAAATTTTACTTGATAAAGCAGCCTGATTTAGAAAGAAAATCCATAGATTTATTAAGAGTGATATCTCTAATATCGTAGTTTCATACATTAGGTAGAGTGCTCTAAAAGCCCTCCACGTCAGTTTAATATTTCGTGAACGAGGCTTAGTCCACCTGACATTTGTCGACAGTACACAGTTCTGCTAACCCAGAAAAAGAGCATTAAGTCCCAAATAGGTCAACAAATGTCACAAAAATCGATACAAAATTTAGCGTCGGCAGGTATTTAACATAATTCTTTGATAGCTTAAGGGGCTTCATGCCGATGCCGTCACTCAAGGCTCTGCACGTGCTTCATATAATGTTTCACTGAAATGCGTAGAAAAATCATACTGAGGGACTTTTCTACTAAGCCTGTATAAAGTAACATTTTCTTTGAAGTGTTCTTTGCCCCTCTTTACGGTTTTTCTTGTAGCATGTATGCTTACAATATCACATTATTTTACAAACACACTGACTTTGTGATTTTTTCTGGGGGTAGTAATAAAAACTTCGAACGGTAAATAATAATAAAACTTTACAAAGTGAAAAATAACTTTAATTTTGGAAGTCGGTGTCTTTGGTTTAAAATTTTCGTTTTTTGCCACCGACTTCCGAAATTAAAGTTATTTTTCACACAGTAGTGTTTTTTTGGAAGTCGGTTGTTTTTTTTGTAAAAGTTTTTATTTTTCATTTTTTAGTACCTACCCCACACAAATTCGAATACCACTACCTGCTATGTGACAGGAACTTATCATATCATCCACATATTAAGTGGGAAAAAATACGTATTATTGAAGCTAACTCAAAAACTACCCAAGCAAAGTTAATAAAATTTATGTGGATCTTCCTCTGAAGTATGACCTACTAGACAAAAAAAGAATCAACAAAATTAATTGATAATTAGCGGAGTAATCGCGCGTAACAAATACACAAAAAAAAATTTCATTCGAATTGAGAACCTCCTCCTTTTGGAAGTTGGTTAAAAATGAGCTTATCCTAATCCTAACTAATATTATAAATGCTAAAGTGTGTTTGTTTATTTGTTTGTTACGTTTTCACGCTAAACGGCTGAATAGATTTAGATGAAATTTGGCATGTGGGTAGACCATGACCTGGGTTAGGACATAGAATACTTTTTATTTCAATATTCCCACGGGAGAGAGACTTATGCGGGTGAAACCGGGGGGCGCAGCTAAATATATGAATATAACTGGGTCATTATCATTAATTACCTAAGTTCCAGAATATTTTGTGTATATAAAAATACGGAAACAAACGAATGAAATACTAAAAGTTTCGAAAAATCATTAGACCATTTTCTGGGAGGCCATAAACAATTTTAACTAATTTTCTGCGATACAAAACCCAGTGTTGAACAAATTTAACTTCTAATAAATTTGTTCAGCGCTGGGTTTTGTGGCGCAGAAAGGAAAGCCCTCAAAGGCTGAGCCTATTATTTTACCATTTTTGGCAGAGTTATAAGGAGAATACAGGAAACCAGTGAAGTTTTGTCAACTCCCAAGTTGCTATGGTAACCTAATAAAACCAACCAAGTGCGTGTCGGACCACGCACAATGAAGGGTTCCGTAGTTGGGAGGAATTTATTCCAAGAACAAACTTAACTTAGTAGTTGAGAAACATGTTCTCCCATACATCGATATACGTCACGGTCAATTCTCCAACTGCAAAAGTAAGTATGTAATCGCAAAAAATTTAAATGTGATAAATCTACTAATTATTTATACATTTTCGGACTTTTTCCTTTACTTGTGCTGTGATACCTTGCTTCCTGCCAAATTTCATGATTCTAAGTCAACGGGAAGTACCCTGTAGGTTTTGATTTATTTGCGAGTATCAAAATATGTCACATAAATGTCCGGATTTTCTTATTGCGTTGGATTAGAAGCTTGATTTTTTAGAGCTCCAAGAGAACATAGATCTACATATTTGATATTAATGTCTACTTGATACCTCCACGCGTTCCTGAGAAAATGGGTATTGACAGACTGACGGACGGACAACTAAGTCATCCTATAAGAGTTCCGTTTTTTCCTTTTGAGATACGGAACCCTCAAAAGACGCCTTGAAAAAAAGGTTTTGTGAAATTTTTCATCAATATAAGACAATTCTTTTGTAAAATATATGGCCTCACACGTATAGTCGCCTGTCGCCAGAACCTTTGAGGAAAAACACGCTAAACTAATTTTCTTAAAATACGGGTAGCAATTGAGGGGATTCCAACGTCTTACCCAATTTGAGTCATTTTGAGAAGACCCCTATCCCATTACAGGAAGATTTTGAGCAAAACGTTTCTGACCTCGTGAAATGTTTTAAAAGTCAAGACAAAGTAATATTGTGAGGCTTCACATCGCGTCGCCCAAGGCTTGGCACGTGGAGACGGCTGTCGTAACCAAATGCGAGGCAAACAATGTATAGACTATTGGTGTGCACGTGAACTAAGTCCCGACGTCTGGTCATGATGCGTCTAAAGAGGACTTACCAACAATGTTAATTGACAATGGTGCCGATTCCCTTGTTCACAAACTAAACTAAATTCAAGTTCAGTGCATCTTTTTCTTTCTATTTCATTACGAAAAGGACAGAAGTCCTGTCAAATTATGATTAATTTCAGATCAGCGCTTGACGTAATTTTAGTAGGCACATTTTTCTTCTCTTTTCTAAATTCTCTATCTTTCTGTCTAAGAAACATTTTTTACAATATAAATAGTTCCAGAGATATGAACATTTTTTAGGCCGTTAAGTAACACAATTTACGATGATTCCATCACTAGAAAGCGTCTAACCCACACTTCTTCTTTAAGAGTTTCTGGACAGAAAGGATTCTTTATGAAAAACAGAAAAGAATATCAATTGATGTGTCCAACAATCATTAAACTAGTTTTTAAGAAACAACGATTCCCTCCTTTTTTGCCATTTTCTCGGAAATAACTTTTTGGGCTTAATGGCCTTCTAGTTGAAGGACGGCAGCGCGTACCATATAATAACCCGGTGAAATTCCCCATAAAAAAAAATGGTGGTTTTTTTTTCGATTTTCTAGAGACCTCATAATAGACGCATTACTCATTATTAGGTTTTTTTACATGTTGTATTTTCACACAGTCTATCCATCGTTTTTTTGGTCTTCCCCTACTCTTGTAGCCACATTCATACTCAAAACTTTCCTCACGACATTTTCCTCATTCCTCCGAGAAACACATACAGGCAGAGAGACAATGTGGTTTATAAATGAGGAAGACAGCCCTAGATCCAACTTAGCAACGGAAGTGAAGTGTCGACCGATTACAGGAGGGAAATAATAACTTCTCCATAGAGAGGAGCCGGTATTATAGCAAGATCGGATAGTTCCATTGTTTGCAGAACTGGGTTGCTGCGGAGTTGTGATTAATTATTTCGTCTTACTTCGGTATCTCAGTGGACTAGGACTTGATAAATTATTTGCGATGTACATTAATAATAATAAGCGGTAGGTACTTCTGGACACGGCGCGTATAGTTAGGAGGTTCCTTTCTCAGGAGCCCTGACCACCGGTAGCTTGGACCCTGTTCCCGACACCGGTGGGCAACTATTTTATTTTTATTTTTAAATGCGATTTTCTATGGTTTTTCTAAAAATGTTAAATTATGTATTTAATTGCAATAAAGGAAATAATAGTAATTAACTTGTATTGTTTCACTGTTTCCATTAAAAGACACACGCTAAAACTACGGTTTCCTAGAAGAGCGGTGGCCGCCACATAGCGTCCGCAATTTACGGGCGAACGACGTCACTAAAAAGTTATTTATCAAAATAAGTTGCTGTGTTTTCCAAGAGAACGTTTTTGACACCGTAAAGTTAAACCCCGCTGCCCAAAGATTTAAATCACTAGAATTGCCCTCACCGTACTTAGTCACGCGAAAAAGTTTCCAGATTAAGAAGAGTGAACTCACACATTATTAAATAGCGTTTCTATGACAATCAAGTCAAGTTACTGCATTATTGTGGATTAGATGTACCAAAACGAAACAGAAACGCGACCATCTTTTGACACGATATGGTGAATCTAACGATTTAAATCTTTGCCGCTGTTTTCATTTTAATGACAGCCGTCACTGCAGCCGTTAAATGCGGCTACTGCTCTTCTAGGAAGCCGTAGCTTAAGACACACACACAAGGTGCACTACCCAGACGTAGGCAAATCGTATGCTGAGACGCAGGTGATGCAGGTCCATGCAGCGCAGAGCAGAGCAGATTTTGTAATGCATGAACGTACTGATAGCTGCGTACGCTGCGGCGCAGGCACGTGCGATGCAGACATGTGTCTGTCCTGCTCTGCGTTTCGTTGTAGAGCCGGCACAGATTTCTGCGCGATGCGTGTATGTCATCACGTGTTTTTTACCACTAATTCATAATTTTGTTGCAATGACAGAACATGACAACTCTCATGTCTATTGTTTTTACTAGCTAGGAAGCGAATGTGTCTTGTGTAGCTGCGTCGCAGCATGTGCTCGCGGCCTATATCTGCCTCGCCTGCCCTACCCGGCAAAATCTGTACTGTGCTGTGCTGCATCATCTGCGTCTCAGCATGCATGCGCTTTGCCTTAATATGGCTCATTGTAGATAGAGAAACATCACAGTGACATATTATGATGCTTTACAAAGCCGAAATTTTTCTAAAACTCTTTCGGCGTTATTACAAAACAAGGTTTTTTTAAGAACTAACTTTTGTTACTTTTAAACTGTCAAACCTTTTTTAAATTTTGAACTTTGTTTTGACAAAATTCATGTTCTTTATACAAAACACCGATTTTAAACCCGAATCTTAGTTGCCTAAAATTGGTCATTTTAAGAACTTTACCTTAGTTGAAATAAGGTTTGAAATACGAAAATTGGCTCAAAGACCAAAGTTAGAACTCGTTCTTTAAAGAGACGGTCTGTGCCATAAATGGTACTTAGTGGTACTTACTGTACCTATTGACTGCCGTTGCATCTAAAAACACGCTAAGCAGTAGAATAATATTTTAGGAGATCGACGTCAAGGGCAAAAACTAGTTGTATATGAACGATGGTTGACAATACTTAATAACTTCGTGTAATAGTTTAGCTTTTGGCTCAGCCGAAAGCCAAGCGTGGGTTCAGACTCCCACAGATTAGAAGAATGTCCTTTGTACGGACAGCTTTGGCATTATTAGTTTTAAATCTAATACTTGTGGAGAAATAAAAGGTCAGTTTGCTATTTTAAAATATCCTATTTTTTTATTGAAGGGATCTTTTGCTCAGTCGTCTTTGGCGTAGCAGTGTAGCGCGTAGCGTTTTTGTGTTTGTCCTTTAGCCGTTTTCGAAAGGATCGATGTGTCTATTGCTTATTTTTGTTGCAACAAGTGACATAACATCTATATCTATATATATTATAGATTAAAGTCACTTTTCGTGTCTGTCTTTATGTCCGGTCAGATCTATCAAACTATAAAATTAATTTTGTTGCTGTTTTCACTATCATTTAGAACAATTATTCCGGAAGATTTATGTGTATGGGGCTATCGTGTTACCCAGTAACAGGGTTGTGGAGGTCCGATAGGTAGTCGCTCCATGTAAAATACTGGTATTCAGCTGCATCCGGTTAGACTCGAAGCCGACCCCAACATAGTTGGGAAAAGGCTAAGCAGATGATTCCAGAAGGTTTATGTATAGGTATATAATACATTAATATTTAACTTAGATTTAGCTCAGGGACCACCACGCTAGCCACCAAATGAAAAATTAATTTTCAAAATCGGTCGACAATTGACGAAAATATCGAAGAACAAACCAAAAAAAAGGCGCATATAGAACCTCGTCTTTTTTGGAAGTAGGTTAAAAAATACATCCCATCACTAAAAAATATTTTACGTAGGTGCCGTTCGGAGACTGCAAATAATATTAATAAACTGTTCTACCAAACTGCACTTATTAAAATTTTGTTTCAGTGCGGTTGGTGAAAGTGCTCAGGTGCGGTCCAGACAAGTGCTGTTGAAATCAGTGCTCTTAGTGGAATAGGTACCTCAATATTTTGACATGCGGCCATGGCATGTGCGTAACAGCGACCCGCCCGGTCACTAGTTTCATAGTAAAATATTAATACCACATCATATCTCCACCCACACATGTTTGGATGTCAGTACTCGAAACTTCCAGTCGAAGCCTTGCTGTCAACTTGGCAAATTGCTTCCGAACGGCTCAAGTATCGGAGCCACTTGTCCCTGCTTCGGTTACGTGAATACGGTTAGGAAACTTCTCATATATCATAGTTAGCAAAGTTCTTGAGTTGAGGTACAAGGTGTGTAAGTAGACTTTTTAGAAGAGTATATGTAGGGAAAGTCTTGGAAAATATGTTATGAGAATGATTTTTCGGCCAGAGTGACTACATTTTCAGACATTACCGCTCGCGCGACTTGCGTTCTGCGTCTGCGACCATGGCGATAAAAAAAAACGTGTGCGGTCGGGGGGATCCCCGTCAAAAAAATTGCAGCCGCCATCTTGGATTTACATTTCGACCCCACTATCGACTTTAACATCCTCGAAAACTATGAAAACGACACCCATGATGAAAAATTTTAAAATTTTCAGAGCTGTCATCTTGGATTTACATTTCAACCCCACTATCGGCTTTTGCACCCTTGAAAACCATGAAAACGATACCTATGATGAAAAATTTAAAATTTTCAGATTTTGAATTTTCATTTTGACCAAAATCACACTTTCTCTCTCTCTCTCTGCAGTGTACTCGGCCCGATGGGTACAATTTTATCCCACGACACTGCAATCACTTTACTGTTTTCTTTTGTTTTTTCTGCCGGCGTTCTCTCTCTCTCTCTCAAATTAGAAGAAAGTATTAACACTTTTAGCGTGACGATTTCTGAAAGTTTACAAGCCGCATTAAAGAACTTCATTCCAAAAAATGTTAGAAGTTATTTAGAGCGTGCCATAACGTGTCACTGCGATGCGACTTACTGAGAGGAGAGCGGCGCAGGAACATTCGAGCGCCGCCCCGCGCCGCAAGACCTTCCACCCTATGTCGCGGCCCTGGCCTTAGCGAGGTTCTTGAATTGTTGTAGGTAATATAACTCGTGTGAGACTGTTTTGAAAAGTATGTACGAAAAACTGTGGAAAGATGCTTGATTTCAAAATGATAGTTGAAGATATTTTTTGATCAGACTGATTCTTCGGCCAATGACAACAATTTCAATAGTATAGTAGGTTATCTTCTTCTTTTCGTGTGGTTAGTGACTAACTTGGTGTCAGAGTTGTAAAGCCGCCCATGAACCTCTGATTTGCTTCACATGTTGTCAAGAAATATCTCTCAAGCATGCCTGTTTCCTCACGATGTTTTCCTTCACTGTTTCTGAAGCAAGTGATAATTATACAATACTAAAAAATAATAATAATAGGTTATGGTAGGTTCCTATTAGGCGGCATAGTAGTTATACATTAAGTCCGTTTTTACGCAGCGATTTTGTTACTTAAAGACAAAAATGCTCAACATCTGTGGAAGGATCTATACAAGATACATACTACATGTTAATATATACCATGATCCAACATCGTAAACGTTAAGTATTTGCCCATACGACATTATTTACATTTGTTGCCCATTCTTCCTTTTTCCGTCGTAAAAAATTAAGTGCTTCACTTTGAAGGGACAGTACATTTTGGGCCACTTTATTTCATAATTAAGTGCCTTTATTTTTGTAGCATATCTGTACATAGGTTAGTTACATTTCTGTCTCTGGCCATTTTGAAGAACACTTAGCTAACGTTATCCATATAATTTGATTTCACGTTTATTTTTGTGCTGTTTCTCCTCTTTCTTTGTTGTCCATTTTTAGGGTTCCGTACCTCAAAAAAACGGAACCCTTATAGGATGACTTCGTTGACCGTCCGTCAGCCTGTAAAGACCCATTTTCTCAGGAACGCGTGGAGGTATCAAGTAGAAATTAATATCAAATACGTGGATCTATGTTCCCTTGGAGCTCTAAAAAATTAAAGCTTCTAAGTCAACGCAATAAAAAAATACGGTCATTTATGTGACATTTTGATAATCATAAATAAATCAAACCTATACAGGGTACTTCTCGTTGACCTAGAATCATGAAATTTGGCTGGAAGCAAGGTCTCACAGCACAAATAAAGGAAAAAGTCCGAAAATTTATAATTTGTAGTTTAATCACATAATTATTTTGCGATTACAAACTTACATTTGCAATTGGAGAATTGACCGTGACGTATATCGATATATGGGAGAACATGTTTCTCAAGTACTAAGTTAAGTTTGTTTAAGTTTTGTTTTTGGGATAAATTCATCCCAACTACGGAACCCTTCATTGTGCGTGATTCGACATGCACTTGGCCGGTTTTTTCATAACTTTTATGAACGGCGAGATACTCATATGCAGGGAAACAAAGCAACGAAAAAGATTGTAGAACTGTTTTGCACCTGACTTGATTATACATAGAAACTATCCTGCAGCAATAAAATGCAAATAAAAATGCAATAAATGTATTTTCTTTCAATACCCAATTATAATTTTTCAAAGCTTGATAATAATGGTGTGGTCTTGACATCAATGTTTAATGTTTATTACTAATACCTCAAACTTTTACACAGACTAAATTCTGTTGATCCTTCATAACACATATCCACGTCTAAAAGTTACATTCAACAGTTCCAGTGCCTCACAGATTACTTCATATTCAAGTACACAGTTCTAACTTTAGTGCCCAGAGCTTTGAGCATAAACCCATTGTATTGTTAATGATATCATACACAGTCTGTCTGTATTACGCCCTCGAATGGTTTAAATTAGGACGTCCTCTACAATTTATTTAAAGTTACGTGGCTTTATTCTGAGTTCATATTTAAATTGGCTATTTAGGGACGAATTATTAATAGCAGTGATAGCCTAGTGGTGTGACTGTCGGACTGCCAAGCCATAGGTCTGAAGTTCGAACCCAAGACACGCATCTCTGACTTTTCGTATTCTGTGCGTATTGTATAATTATCACTTGCTTCAAAAACGGTGACGGGGAAAACATCGTGAGGAAACCGACATGCCTGAGAGATATTTCTCGACGGCATGTGAAGCCAAGTCAGAGGCCCATGGGTGGCTTTAAAAAACTCTTGACAACAGGTTAGTCACTAACCACACGAAAAGAAGAAGGGATGAATTTATTTATTTTGATAACTATAGCCACCCCCGTCTCTGCTTCGCAGCGGGTGCAATGGCGACATGTCAAGACATCGATATTTCTATGCTATATCTGAGTTTAATAAGAATGTATTAAATACCTACATGGAGGAATCTTCCGGAATATAGCAAAAGCATAATCAGCCTTTAATGTTCCCACTGCTGGGACACAAGCCTCCTCTCTTTGAGAGGGAGTGGGCCACCACGCGGGCCCAGTGAGGGTTGGCGGATTCCTTCCATAATAAATGGTTTAAATTATGGTGACCACCACATAAAAATTCGTAACGTAGTGCGGTCACACGGACAGACACGAAAAGTGATTTAATTTCTTATAATATGTATAGATGCCCAAGTAAGTACTACAAAACTTTACTCGTTAAAACTCTAAGTTTGATTTGGTGTTTCTTCTCAGAGTAGTAAGTTAAGAATCGACCTCAAATACTTTTGACATGTAATTTTTTTTATATATAAACCTACTAACAGTCATTTAGGCTAAGAGTATGCTGAGACGCAGGTGATGCAGCACAGCACAGTACAGATTTTGCAGGGTAGGGCAGGCGAGGCAGACAGGCCGCGAGCGCATGCTGCGACTCAGTAACCTCACCAAACTTTGTAAAAAAGGGTACTATACAATTTCAGATTATTTAGAAGATAAAAAAGCTTGGGATTGAACTGCTCGCTCTGCTAAGCCTTGTGAAAAAATCATAAAACTAGACATTTTAATTATGTAAAATCAACATATACCAGTTTTATAAACACATTGACATTGTTGAAAATTATATTCAAAATGACATGATTACTTTGTAAAGTATTATATTATTTTAACTATTGTGAATGTGAGGACTATGTGGATATTGTTTTTATTTCTCTGCTAGTTTTAGTGATGGTCTGGCAGTTTGAGTAGTTTATGCGGCCTACCCAAATGTCCTTTCTTTGGTATTGTTCGTCGAGTTGAGCTCCTTAAGTTCTGAGTTGAGCTCCACGATTACTGACAAATGCTTGCACTGACTGGACAGGTCCACTCAAATCTGTGTGGTTCTTTCCTCAAAAGACCTTTTCAGACACTTATCTACATGGTCCTCATATGGCCTGACCAAGATTATGTCTGGACTTTAAAAGAGACTGCGACCTCTGAGTTTGTTTTGGCCTTTCTTCTCAGAGTAGTCAGATAGGAAACGCCGAACTCATCTAGCTTATTTTTAATATTTTTTTATATGACGTGTAAAAGTGATTTCGATATCCTATTTACAGAATAAACAATTTCATTTCATTTCATTTCATTTCAGCTACACAGACAGATTCGCGTCCTAGCTAGTACAAACAATAGTCGTGAAATCCATAATGAGGCTAAGCGTATGCTAAGACGCAGGTGACGTAGTCTACGCAGCGTATGGCAGAGCAGATTTTGTAATGCATGAACGTACTGGTACTGACAGCTGCGTACGCTGCGGCGCAGGCACGTGCGACGCAGACATGTGTCTGTCCTGCTCTGCGTCTTATTGTAGTTTTTAATTATATCTCATTAGCTATGATTTGATAGATTTATCTAGTACTTGTAATTTGCAAGGATATGCCGTATGAGTCCGAAAATCTACAGGATATTCCAATTTTTTTTCTTTCTGTTTTCCCTTTGGTGGTTTGCAGACTGCCAATCCTAGCATCCAGTGACGAGGTCATTGTTCAGGGGGCGGCAAAGCTAATTGAAAACCGCACGTGAAACATGTAGGTTTTTGTATACAAACTGAAAATGTGAAACGGGTCGCTAAAGTCAGCTCCCTCAACTGATCTAGCTAAAGGAAACCGTTTTTGGAGATTGACCATTACTTTTGAAGCTTTGAAACTGCTTTCACAAGCGAAATAATTATACAATAGGCAAGGAAAGGTCAAAGGTCAAAAAGCCAGCAGACCTCGAGGGTAGACTAAAAACAAGAAAATCTAAAAATAACTTCATACAAATACATTCTGTTTTTATTTTGTAAATTCAATATTTTCTGTAGAGAACATTATATTCGACGCAATGCGGACAAAATATCCGTCATGATGAATCTATTAGGTCACGCTCATTGGCTTAGTTCCTGCGTTCTAAACTGCATCAGTGTTTTGATTGGCCACTAGCTTCCGGCTTCCGTAAATCAAACTGAATGCAGGGCTTTGATTCGCTGTGACAAGTTTCAAGAAGACATTATTATTCAAATTTTTTGTGTTCCTCTGTGTCGCTGCTTGCGAAGGACTGTTGACAAATCCTATTTTACTGCTGGCAATTTTAGATGGTTACGCTACTGTGGCAGTGGTGTGTTTGTCATACTTATTATGGAACTAAGTAGCAAATATGAAGACTGCTTTTTGGGTACTTTTCTGCGATAGAATTATGTAGGTGCGCTGTATTACTTAGATAGTAGTTTGACTTTAATTCTAAACTTCTAAAACGTGTCTAGTCTTAAAACTTGTTAGAACTTTCTGGATCTGCATACTGCATATTGTTAACCAATTTAATCCATTTCACACAACTGTTTGAATTATATCATTACAATTCAGGTCCTACCTAATTTGGGGACCTTCGTTCAAACAAGCTGATTGTTACTATAGTTACAGAAAAAATATATTTGCTATAGTTGTAAAGTTATCTTTTGTAACAATGAAGAAATACTTAAATCTATTCTTCTATTCTTTTCTTTTGAACAAGGCTTCATGTGAAGCCTTGATTTGAATTGTAAAATATGGCTGATAATAACGAAAGCCTTCTCTGTCATATTCATCTTCATCCGTTCCAAAGAGTCGAATAACAACAAGCTGTTTTGTGTATGTGATCTATTGTTGAGAATCCTGATCGAAATCCAGCTAATTGTTGTCAAGTTCTTCTATTCTTTTATTTCAATACTATGTCATTCTCTTCAAAGCAGGGTTCATGGTAAGTTGGTTACATGGATGGATGTTACAGGTAGTAGTTACATTGTAATTTTACGACCTACATCGCTGGGCTCCCTTTGCACAATTTAATATTTATCAGCCTGACGTTACGTTATCTCAAGCTCCATTTGTGTTACTTTATTTGATACGAATGTGCGAAAATTCTTTACGAGTTTTGTCAGCATATTTGTGTTAAGTTGCTATAAATCAGACTTACAGAGGATAATGATTTACCGAATAAGTTTCCGTAAATTCATTTTCACACAACAAATTTTCTAAATTGGTTTAAGAAATTTAGGAAAACTCTTAATACATAAAGTAGTTTGGCAATGAAGGTATAACAGAGGTATAAGGAACAGGGTGTAAAGTTCTTCATCCTCTTTAGAAAAGAGAGGATCCTCCGACCAGACGGGTCTGGTGGGCAACTGCCCGAAAATGTATGTCCAGATGTTGTAGATATACGGGATGTCCGGTTAAGAATGGATAACCTTGAAATAGCAAATAATAGACCTTATGGCCGTTCAAAAAAAATATCCCAAGTAGTACCTAAGACTTTTAACTAACTTTTATTACGCGTGGTTAGATTTTTGGCAGAGTGAATCTAAGCGTTCAGCGCTCGGTGTGGCAACACGCCGTGTTCGGATTCGTGACAAGTCAATCGTCATCCTGAGGATGCCTCGTTGAGAGGTGAAACACGTGTCGTTTTCTTTCAGGAGTTTTTATGGCTCTTTGGAAATAGCTAAGCAGAACAGGTTACTAAATAGTATATCCACGTCTGTTGTATTTTATAATGGATTTCCACAAGGTCACTCCTGTATCAATTAACTACCCTTTACCCTTTTTTACCCATAAAAGCCTACCGGTAGAACGTTCAATTTCCAAATTCGTTCACAAGGAGCTCAAAGACTAAACCCCAAACAAGCAACCAAAATTACTGCAGCAGTTTCTGTAGTTACCTTGCATTAATGCTCTTCACAACTTCGCTCACGCTACCAAAAACCTTAATGCTCCAACTTCTGGATATTTGATTGCAAGTAATCCAAAAGTAAGTAAATCGATTAATAACAATGAATGATCATGAAAGTTTAATCTACTGCAGTACGCTGAGTAAAGCGTGCTACTCACTGAGGGCCAAATGCAATGCTGACAATTTTAGTATTGTTACTCATTTGAGTTCAGATACTTTTCTCTTTCAACTTTATGAGACCGTTTAAGTATCTACCTATACAAAAGTATTTAACCTTTTGCCAACTCACAGGTAACATAGCCCTGCCACCTCTTAAAAGTCCTAGGTTTCCAACCTGCTCCTAACAAAGGAATAAAGGTAAACGGAAAAGGTCAAACTTTCACTAGTTTTCTTTATGCAATATTGATTTCCTTCGGCACGTGTAGGCAATATTCCATTCTACCTGGAAAATGCTTTAATAAGAATATTTTTCCGTTGAAAATAATATAGCGTTATTGAAATAAACAAAGGAATATAAAAGCTGAGTATTTTATTTGGATTCATTCGAATTCTTTCATTCATCTATCAAGGTTGTTAAAGCGCTTTGATGAACGAGCTCAAATATGTTGCAAAGTCAGGGAAAATAATTGTTAATTAAGTTGACACCCTACGTCATTTTGCCGTGTGACAGCCTGACAGTTAAAAGAAAGAAAAAGAAAGAAAAATTGTTTATTCTGCACAAAATAAACGCACATTACACAAAAAAAAATACATAAATTATAAAATATACTATACATTCGCCAAAAGCCAAAAGCCTCGTATTCATATTTGGAAATTAATAAAAAGTTCGACAAATTTTGTCTATTGCTTATGTCAAAGCCACTAAGGCCAGACCATAGACATATCAAGTAACAGACACCAAACTTCACCAAAGACAATTTACAATTTTGTTTGCAATAACAAATGAAAACAAACAACAAACATTCAAAACATAAACAAAATGCAGATTGCATTACGAGTGAATAGTAAACATTTTCAGCAGTTCTGATTTAAATACACGGACAATTTGATTGTCAATTTATTTCGCTGGCCTTCTTCTCGTGTAGTTAGTGACTAACCTGGTGTCAGTTTTAAAGCCGTCCATGGCCCTCTGACTTGACTTCACATGCCGTCGAGAAATATCTCTCAGGCATGCCGGTTTCCTCACGATGTTTTCCTTCACCGTTTTTGAAGCAAGTGATAATTATACAATACGCACATGAATCCGAAATGTCAGAGGTGCGAGTCTGACGGTCACACCACTAGGCTATCAGTGCTATATCCCTGGTCTGATATACATAAACAATAGTAAGTAGCCAAGTAGGTACAGTTGTTCTATCTCACGAAGCCGGGTTGGTCTTAGTTGTGTGTGTAGATACTTTTTTTTTTGTGTGGGGCATTATCAAATAACTTCTCCCGCTCTAGGCGGAACGGGAGGGCGTGTCAGACTGACTGACTACGGGTGGGTTACCCGTGCTCCTTCAGTTGCCTGTATGTTGCCAGGGGCCACGGTAAGCCTTTCGGACAAACCCGCAACCCCGGCAGGCATCGGCCCTAGCGGACCCCTTCAGTTGTGCTGACATCTCTTTGAGGCGCGCGTGGAACACAACGCGCCTTCGACCCGGGCCTGGTCCTTATCCATTGTTTCTGTGTGCGTAAGCTAGGAAGCGCTCAGTATCGCCCGAGCTGTATATTGGATAAAACGCAACATCCCTATGTCTGTCTGCCTGTTAGTTATCACTGTTAGCGCTCTTATCCAATGAATCACTTATCCGATTCACGTGAAAAAAGAGCCCTCATCTGCCTTTTGTCACTCCTTGTGACCAGTTAATGGCAAATCCTTCTTGACTACTAGTTGTTGCAACATTTGGGTTTATGTTTAGCTATGGTGGTTATGTAGAAAGACTTCTAAAGGTAGCCAGACCACTCTTGTTTTTTTTTTCTCTTTCGACTTTCTAAACATAACATCACGCTTGTAAGCTTGGTAATCCCCGGAGGACACATTACGCCAGTTAAGTCCTATGTTATAGCGGGCGAGCCTATTGCCATCCACCAGACACAAATCTAGACTCCAGCTTGCTATTGAGAAATTCTTGACGAAACAACCGAATAACTCTTTGCCAATTACATTTAAACTTTAGACGTATTGGCTTTGGAACCTGAAGTATCTGTTTGTTGGTGCCCAGAAGGAATGTAAACCCATATATATTGATAGGCAACCCTTCTCATGTCTCGGCCGTCATTTATCTGGAGAGGCTCTCGGGCTCCGCCCTCCGGACCTGTATGTAGGTCAACGCGGTCGCACTTAATTAGGCCGAGAAAAAAACAGCGCCGTGTCGCGTGGCGCAGCCTTAATGACTAATGATCTTGTGAATGTTTGAAACTAGAGCCTTTGTTTTGTGTCATCTTCCTACGGCAGGAGAGGATTCATCAGAAGTACAGCCCGATTCAAACTTAAGACCAGGCACTAACACAATTTCCACGCAAGCTCCGCCCCCATGCACCCTGCCACTCTACTATGTGCTAAACGCTAACACACCAGTAATAAAGTTGAATATCGCGTACGCTCAATGATCGCGTTCGAGCACGGAACTAAATGTTACACCATTTAGTTCCGTGCTCGAACGCGATCATTGAGCGTACGCGGCATGGACAGAAAAAGATCCAATAAATCATATACTAAAGTTCCATTTTGATTGTATGCGTGACTGTTTCATAATATTAATGCAAATTAACATACAATTTAGAGAGCTTCCTCTTAATGGCGGCGCGGAACATGAGGCGAGTCGCTGCACAGTAACGAATTCATGTGCCAGCGGCCCTTCCGAGCCGCCATTAAGTTTGAATCAAACTGTAATCTTCTTCTTTTTAGAATGTCGATGGCAAAAATAGAGTAGATAAGTGAATGCTATGTATGGCATGCCCGAAATTCAGTAACTCGCACTCCGCTACATCTAGAATTCACTAGATCCTAACGTGTAAACGCAAGAGAAATGGCATCGTCATGTCATTTCACCATTGCATTGTGGTAATAATTTCAGTATGACCTTCTACTACAGTTAACAACATGAAATTGGTTGAAAAACCTTTAAAATATTTGCTGTTAGTACATTTCTCTCGTCATCACATCAACGCGCACTGTCGCTGAAAACCTGCGCTGGCCCTTTTGAGTGGATGTGACGCATATTTTATATAACTTGTTCTTTTTGTGTTTGTGGTTTTTTCTCGTAAACGTAATTCTTTCTTTCTTAGTTGGGTAATCGTTAATACTTCGATGACTATAGTTTCGATAATGATGTCATAGCTTAAGACAATAGTTAATAGCTTTACATATTACACAGTTTATCATCAAAACGAATATGAATTTATCCACACGACAGACAGCGAAATCCAGCCAACCGAAATCACTTGCACATTCGCGATAGCGCTCAACAAAAAGCCGCTGCAGCGCTGGAATGAAGCTCAGTTAACAAAAAGCGATTTAATAACACTAAAGCTTCACACAATGGCTGATCTACGGACTAGCGTTTAAGCGAATTGGATCGGACGCGGCTGTGTCAATGGCCGCCACTACTGCCTCTGATTTGGCGCATTCTGCCTGGTAGCTACCTATTTTTGGTGCTGGATGCGGTTTGAGATAGAATTTGCTGCCAAATTTTACAGATTTATAGGCTTACAGGTTTTGGTTTTGGCTTGTAGTGTGAATTATGTGGCCCTTATGGTAGAAATAGGGCCAGGACGGTTACACGTGTAGTTTTGTATCAAGATTATTGAGATTTGTGGTAAAAAAAAAACACTACAAAGTGAAAAATAACTTTAATTTCGGAAGTCGGTGTCTTGGGTTTTGTGTTTTCGTTTTGAATTTTCAAAATCGGTCCACAAATGATGGAGAAATCACTGGACATAAACAAACATACGCGACGAACATATAACCTCCTCCTTTTTGGAAGTCGGTTAAAAATAGAGCGGGTAAGGTATATCAATTTCTTAAATGCTTATTACCTAACAATAAGGTTTTTTTAGGAGGGTAGTTACGTACCTAGATATAAAATTTAAATTAGTTTCTTATAAAAAATATAAGCAAAAAGCAAAGGTCAAGAATAATAAGATCTGGAAAATACTTATCTACATAATATAAATTTTAAAAACTTTCAATAAAGTTCTCGTTGCTTTCATGAAAAAAAGAAATCCTTGGGATGGGTACCTTTTCTGAATAAATTCTTAGGTTTTGTTATGAAACGAAGTACTCTTTTAGTCCATGTATTTTTTACCTAACCTAGAATTGGAAAGTCGAAGATCTTTTCACAAGAATGCGCTTGGCTCTAATTCTTTGCGTAGGCGCTTTGAATCGTTTTTAAGTAGAATATTTACCAAGATTTTAATTCAAGACCTTACAGTTTTTCAAGACCTTACAGTTTTTCTTTAGTACTGGTTTGATTTGTAGTAAAGAGAAAGGATCATACATAACGAAGTTCACATTAAAACTCCCTAACCGGACACCTCATCAGGCTATTCAGATTTTGAACTGCTACAAGAATAATAAAATGATTGATGGATAAGCCCGATAATACCTTCTCTGCTTCACCTTACCCTGCTACATTCTGGGGTCCTCCCCAGCCCCGGATCTAGATTTTTTTTTGAAGTGGGGCAATGATTGCCCTCTACCGCCCCCCGCCAATTTTTTATAGGGATGCGCTAGGTAAGCTCACGAAATTTTCTTAAAATTTAAATTTTGGCAGCAACATATTAATCAAATTGTATCGATCAATAATGCGCCAATCCAACAGGGGCGCCAAAACTGTTGTAAAAAGGAAAAAAAAAACAGTGGCACTCCGGGAGTGCCGACAGAAGTGAAAACTTGAAAAAAAATCGGCACCGTGGTAATCAACGCGTTGATGTCTTTTACTCCGCGGTGTCGGTAAACTCGTTAACAGTGTCGCGAAATCAATGGTTTAGCCCCTTCTCAAAAAGGTCCAACGCGCCTAAAGAAGTTTTAACTTCAAAAATAGAAAGATTATAAATGTGCCCCCTAGATTCGGGGCTGGTCTTCCCCGTGCATGTTTGTGACCAATAGACGAACAAGGTTTTTCCAAATTTTTCGGCTAGTCTCCTGGACTAAGCAACAACAGCAGTTTTACTCCACTTTTAAATTTCAATTTCAATTTCAAATAGCCTTTATTCTGATACATATTTCCATCATATAAAACAAATTGTGATTTACTTACATTATTACAAGTTTTGCCCGATATAATTTTAATTGATTCATTCATTCACATTTCATGCATTTGTTAATTATATTATTATTATCTAAATTAAAATAAATATTGTTATACATTATTTGGTTTCATTAATTATTGTTAAATTATTAATAATCATTGACATCGGTAAAATTAGTATCAGCTTGCCCTTTGGCAAAGGCCTCCCCTAGGGTTTGCCATCATTTTCTATTTGTGGCTTTTCTTCTCCATGTCGATCCTGCCGTCTTTTTAACTTAATCCTCCCATCTCGCTCTTTGACGCCCTTTTACTCCACTTAACCTACTGCAAATCAGCGACCCTTTCGACCAGCCTCAACAGTAATGAAGAGAGACGTTATGAAGTGCTTTCCAAACTGAAACTATTCAATTAGTTCGAATTCAGAGGGCATGCTGAGGCAAATTACTTATATTATAGTTTTAAGCTACGCTTAATGGGTGTTACGAGTTTGTGGTATAGTTCTATTAGTTTTGATAGTTCCTAGAGTAATATTGAAAGTACAATCAGTCAGTCTAAAAAATATGAAGAATTCATTTACTTGTCTACAAGCTTTATTTCATAATATTGTATCAATCTGCAGTCACAAAATAATGGTATTTAATTGCTGCTACACATTGATACAGTATTATGGAATAGAAATTGTAGACAATCAAATGAATTATTGACGAATTATTCACCTTTTTGAGGCTGTCATCAGGAATTTCAATATATTTGTTATAAATTCTTGAAGTAATCAGACTTTGTAAAAGTAATAGAACCTTCCCTGCTTGCCTTAATAAACTTGCAGGTTTCGAAATTGTGGCCAAACCGAACGTTGTGGTAAACCCAAAGTTTTCATGTTTGTTTTAGACCGACAGAGAGGTATTTAAAGTCAAACTGTTGAGTTTGAACTAAAGTTACAATACTTTAAGACAGTACACAAAAGATTTGTCATGAGAAAGAGCCTCCAAAACACATTAAAAAAAAAAAAAATTAATGAAATAGACAATGCCGTCTACTAAAAACATAACCCTGTCTTTGTTAGCGCGCAGTCGGGTAATAAGGAACAAAAGAATTTGTGCTGATACTGCAATGCTTGCAAATGTGCTGATACTGCAATGCTTGCAAAAGGCTGCTCTAAGTCATAAGTAACAACAACAACGTATTATATGACCAATATTTTGTACACTTAATTTACATACAATAAACTTTTTGACATTATTCTTTTCGTGTGGTTAGTGACTAACCTGGTGTTAGAGTTTTAAAGCCGCCCATGGGCCTCTGACTTGGCTTCACATACCGTCGAGAAATATCTGTCAGGCATGCCGGCTTCCTCACGATGTTATCCTTCACCGTTTTTGAAGCAACTGATAATTATACAATACGCAAATGAATCCGAAAAGTCAGAGGTGAGTGACTTGGGTTCGAACTCGAGACCTATGACTTGGCAGTCTGACGGTCACACCACTAGGCTACCACAGCCCGCAAATTTTTGAAGTTGATATAAGCAGAGCTGCAAAATGATCATTGATACAGCGTGCTCCAATTCTCATCTAGCATAACGTATTTAACTAAATTAATTACAGCAAAGTGTTTAAATTCTTACAAGATGCGAGTAATTCGCCATCTGGGAGTTAAGACTGTCACTAAAAACAACGCAGTCATCCATTTTCTGCCAGTCAGCTGTCGTAATTTACACGGGAAGCAACCAGCTGACGCCATATTTAATCCTCTGTAGAAATTAACGGTTTCTTCTTCTCTTCTGCTAAAGTGCACTATGTTATTACGTATATACTCACACACACGGCACTTATCTCATAATTTATTTATTTATAATGTATTATTTTATAAGTTTCGTTACTTTAAAACATTTATTGAAATACCTTTGTTACACACCTGCGCCACAGTTTTAACTATTGCAGCTATCATCGTTTTAACATTTTTGTCTCTGTATGTATTTTGTTTTTTGTTCCCAATAAACGATTTTATTATTTATTTATTATATTATATACTAGGGTTTTTGAGCAGGATATTCAGCCCTTATTGTTCTTACTGGCAAAGACCACATTGTCAGAGCACACGGATCCAGTGCTGGTTCGTGAAAATCACTTGTTTTCGAACTTTGGCTCTAGGACTAGCTTTTCTCACGATGATTTTCTTCACCATTTTGAGAGCAGTGGTGATGAAGCAAAGAAAGGTGGGTGACCATTTTTTACACAAAGAAACATTAAACATCTTCTATCTTCAGACCTCAGGGCATGTTAAATTACTGTCGGGGTTGCGAAGAAAACTGAAAGGGAGATCGTGGCTCCCGCAACAGGGCAACCGAAGGAACACGGGTGGGTTTTAGTCAGTAAGAGTCTGACACGCCCTCCCGTTCCACCCAGAGCGGGAGAAGTTATTTGATAATTTCTCGTACACAAAAAAAGGGCATGTTAAACTATCAATTCCGTTAGTAATAATCATAGCAATGATTAATCGGGTTGCGTTACTAAGACTCGGGGTTAAAATACTCGGCTACCTAAAGTAATCTTCTTCTTTACGTGTAGTTAGTGACTAACCTGGTGTCAGAGTTTTAAAGCCACCCATGGGCCTCCGACTTGGCTTAACATGCCGTCGATAAATATATCTCAGGCATGCCGGTTTCCACACGATGTTTTCCCAAGTGATTTATACAATACGCACATGAATCCGAAAATTCAGAGGCCTTGGGTTTGAACTCGAGACCTATCACTTGGCAGTCCATTGTTGGTCACATCACAAGGCTATCACCTAAAGTAACGGGGAATGGTATGTTTCGAGTAAAATATTGACATTCAGACGAGCCCTGACCCAACAAGGACTTGTACGTTTTTAAATTGAGCTAAGATTCTTTAGTAATCGTAAAACCAAAGCTAAACCAAAAATAAAATATACACACGAATAAACTTTTTCATATTTATTGGCCCGACGTGTTCCCTGAGGACAGAGACAACGTTTCTCGTTAATAGGTACTAGGAGTAAATAATGTAACCTATAGATCCAATCATATCGCGGTCAACAGTCGCCGAAGCGTGGTGATTGGTTATCAACATGCCCTCGGGATTGCTTGTCTAGCGTCCATGTTTGGTGTATAAACAGTTAATTAGTGGTTGTTTAACTAGTCTGTGTTGCTAAATTCTATTGGCTGTATAATCATCTTCTACTTAAATAGTTATTTGGTATTTTTAGGCAAGCATTTACTTCGATATCTTTGCGTTCCATTGGGGCACTGCTTGCATCAAAGGTCATTCTAAATGACTACCGGATTTTGCCGCAGTACATCACTGTGTTAGTTGCATATTGTCATACTCTGTCGTAGTAAATGAGAACTTAGGTTCAACCCCTTTAGGGATAAGAAGGAAGTGCTTGTAGTTATATCATCATTTCAGCCGAAAGACGTCCACTGCTGGACATCCTCCCCCAAGCACCGCTACATCGACCGGTTCTGTGCTTCCCGCATCCAGCCGATTCCTGCGACCTGCGACAATGTTATCGGTCCACCTTGTGGGAGACCTTCCAACGCTACCTTCTCCGGTACGCGGTTGCCACTCCAGAACCTTTCGCCCCCATCGGCCATCTGTTCTGCGAGCAATGCCCATATCCACTTAAGTTTGGCAATTCTTCGAAATAATTCCTATTTCCTTGTCTTGAGAGTTATTACCCATCTTCGACCATGCACACACACCATAAACTAGTTCACAGTCAAGCAATCATTCTATAATATCCCACAAAAGGCCCAAAGACATGACAAAACAAGTAATATCTACTTAAAATAAATTTACTTTTCAAATGACGATACATCAACTTGATGTCTTGAACCGTCAGCTATGTCTGAACTGAATTGTTTTCAAGTATCAAGATTTCCAATCCTATGAAGATATGACACCGTCACGTGTGAGCACGCGAACGATATCAATCATCGTAAGCAAGGCTGCGGTTTTAATAAGTGGCGTCAGCGGTCGCGTGGAAAATACACAACATTCATAAAAGTCTGCAGTGCGTTTGTTACGGGATTGTCTAATGGAGATGTATGGAGAAAAAAGGCGTGCTGTCCCGTTCCAAATAACTTGGAATACGGATAGGAGGATGCGGATTGACTGCCTAGTTTTGGCCTCAACCAGAGTCAGGACTCCTTAACACATCATGTGAGGTGCGAGTTGGTTTTCTTTTGTTTTCGTTCGCTAAAAGTTTAATGCAGTTTCATTCTAAAGTATTTGTTATTATAATAACGTGAATGTAATTTTATTATGTCGAGTTTTCCATTAAAACTGGGACAGACAAAGAAAGAGATTTACTCACATAATCCATTACAATAAAAGGTTGTATTGCTATTTTGTCTTTTTGTTTTAAGAGTCCTGTAACTTTTATATGAACGACAAAGTAATGAGTTTCGTTAAAAAAGTTTGAGAGCTAAGTTGTTGCAAAATACGGAAATGATGTTATGGCACAGCTATGGCCTTAAGGAGAAACATAATAAGAATAACTTGCTTTGAATCATCAATTTATCAATATTTTTATAATAAAGCTGAAGAGTTTGAACGCTCTAATCTCTGGAACTACCGGACGGATTTGTAAAATTATTTTTGCATTTTATAGCCCAATTCTTTAGGAAGGTAACATCAGGCAACGACCCTTAGAAGCCGAGCACAAAGAAAAAGTCAGAAAGAATGCTAAGTAATAACACGAATAGACGAAGGAGTTTTATAAAAATGTTACTGTTATTTTAGTACCTATATTGTGTATCACGATTTCCACCCGAACAAAGTCGCGGGCAGAAGCTAGTTAGGTATAAATAAACATGAGTTCTTTCAAAACGATTTGTTCCCCCGCTCTTCTACTATTAACGTAACCGTATCCTTAAAGACCATTTAACTTTGTAAGAATACGCCATATCGCTAAATGGGTTAATAACACAGATTTATGTAACGTCGTATTGGATCATTGGAAAAGTGTGAAGAATGAGCATTATGATCGACTGTGAGTTTACGTCCAGAAAGATGGCATTTTTTTTCTTCGCTCTATATTTGTTTTGTTTTCGTACGAATTTCACTCGTGCGTACACTTACGAACACGCACGATCGATCCCGACCTTCCAAGTACAAAGGCAACGCACAGACTGTGTGCGACTTAGTCGTTCGTATACGTACGTATAGTTCCGACATCTGAAAACAATCCGAACTGGTTGGGATTTGTTCTATTTGACGGAGAAAAACGTATCCAGTTTGCGCTCTCAATTCGTTGTACGTGTACGCACGAGTGAAATTCGTACGAAAACGCATCCAAAGTGCGGGCGGTCATAGAGTTCCAATTTTGCTGTCTGAACTTTAGTAGAATTAGCGGCGTAGACCACAGTCTGAGCTAATCACAATCATTTTCCACAACTGCAACTCGACATCATCATTTCAGCCGAAAGACGTCCATTGCTGGACATAGGTCTCCCTTACGCACCGCCACTTCGACTAATTCTGTGCTTCCTGCATCCAGCGGATTCCTGCGGCCTTCACAAGGTCATCGGTCCATCTTGTCGGAGGCCTTCCAACGCTACGTCTTCCGGTACGCGGTCGCCACTCCAGAACCTTCCTTTCGTTCTGCGAGCAATGTGCCCTGTCCATTGCCACTTAAGTTTGGCAATTCTTTGGGTTATGTTGGTTACCTTGGTTCCTGCGGATCTCTTAATTTCTAATTCGATCACGTAGGGAAACATAGCCCTCTCTATTGCCCTTTGGGTGACTTTTAGCCTTCTGATAATTTTACTTTGAATGATGATAGTACAAGCTCGAATATAGACTCTCTCCGAAGGCTCGTCATTTGATTCCCCCGGGATTGTAGGCTTTATATTACACCATAAAACAGCCTAGAAATGTGACTGGTAGAAACAGTTAAACGTCTGGCCTCATGCAAATGTTAGCAGTCAATAAAATGGAATCCAGGACGTGCGCCGGAATACGGAATAGCAGATTTCTGTTGTTTTACTAAAAAATAAAATAAAAAGGTTGCCATCAATATTTAGATGTTACCACTTTATTAAAAGCTCTTGGAGAGAATTAAATTCGTTCCAAAACAAATTGTAAACAAAAATCGAGTAAGTAATTTGAAAGTGTTGAAATAAAATTTTTGTTAAAACAGGAATCTGCGAGGGACGAAAGGCTAATAACGCTTTTACAATATTTTGAATCGGATGGCTGTTTCATGAACCCGTTTTAACTGGATTAAAATAGAATCTTTTATATAGATTATTGCCAACAAAGGCTGAAAATAAATAAGCTATTTGTGCTACAATGAATATCAATATGGCTGTATAATTGTCCTAATACAGGACAAAGGTCTATTAAAAAACCGGCCAAGTGCGAATCGGACTCGCACACGAAGGATTCTGTACCACCGTACAATATTGAACACTAAATTTTATGTTAATACTTTGAAAAAAAAACACGTTTATTGTATTACCCTCTTTAATTTTTTACTTTATTTTAATATTGGCAATAGAAAATTTCAACTGTCTATCTATTACGGTTCATGAGATACCTACAGCCCGCTGGCAGACAGACGGACGGATAGCGGAGGCTTAGTAATAGGGTTGCATATGGCACCCTTCGGGTACGGAAGCCTAAAAAGTATAGATTTTATTGAAAATGTGACTGGTCATTAAAATAGGTACGATTGAAATTGTAATATTGATTGTATAACATTGCGTTATAACTTTATAACACAACATAACATTCCCCGAAGGGTTAGGCTTAGGCACATATTGACATATACCCACATTGCGCCAGTTAGTCCCATGTAATAGGGGGCCAGTCTATTGCCATCAATCGGGCTGCTATTGAAAAATTGCAGATGGAAAAACCAAATAACACTTTGCACGACCAAGGAATCGAACCTAGGACCATGAGGTCAGTAGTAACGCTTGCGACCACTAGACCAACGAAGCGTTATATAATTTTCTTTACTTCACTTCAAAGTCACAAACATCTGTGAAGCCCTGGCTCTAGTACTAGGAATTCCTGTATAAAAAGAGCCAGATTTACAGGGAATATGGTACAGAAGCGCGATAGACAAAAATGAAATAATTAATAACAGTTAAGGCATGCATTGACAGGAAGGTTTATAAATAAATACACAAGAAAAAAAATGAATTTAAATTGACACTGCGTTCTGTGCAGAGTGCCCGAATGTGAGTGAGGTGTGTGTGTGTGGGGGGGGGTGTGTGTGTGTGAGGTGTGTGTGTGTGGGGGCGTGTGTGTTTGTGGGGTGTGTGCGTGTATGGTGTGTCATGGTGAATTTGACTGGGTATCATGTTACGCTGCCGAATAGATTTTCTGTTTCCTCATAATCATAATTTTCTAGCCAGTGAATAATACTTTTTTTGAATTGGTAGTTTTTTTAGATGCTTAAGTTATTTGATCCTCTTTTCTTGGCCGATTTTGTTGCCGATAATAATGTAAATGATTCGATTCATGTAGCATGAAGTAATTACTACCGACTTTCAAATCACACCGACACATAAATCAGTCTTGAAATAGTGTTAATCAATACAAACCGAATGTACATTAACAGGCCTCAGTAATATATTGGTGGACGTGAGAGCCATCTCTCGCTCTGGTGGCAATAAAGTCGTCTCCAGTTGTCACTCAGACGTAATAGCTCACGTTTAGGGGTGGCAACGACTGTCTGGCAGACTAGTTTGATTAATACAGAGTGGCAGAGACATCGACGCGAAAACTGTTACCATGGATTCAATACATGATTCTGAAAATTATCCGGCGAAAAAAATCTGCTGTTTCATAGAAAAGTGCAATACCTACGCGGTCAAAATGTATGAACCACCTGTTTTTTTTTCAATAACTGACGAAAAATTTCAACGCAGGGGGCGTTGAAATTTTTCTATGAAACAGCAGATTTTTTTCGTCGGATAATTTTCAGAATCATGTATTGAATCCATGGTAACAGTTTTCGCGTCGATGTCTCTGCCACTCTGTATAGATTTGATTTGATTTAATTTTATTCTTTTCCATTTATTTTGAATTAATTTTATTTTATTATGTTTGATTTTTTTTTTTGTTTAATTTTATTTGATCTCTTAATTATTTGTGTTTGGCAATGGGTGTTATTTACCTGAAATAAATGAATTTTAATTTAATTTAATAATTTCCAATCTGCAATTAATTCTGACAATGTCCAGTTTACATATTAATCGGAAACGGGAGAATTAATGTATTCACGAATGGTAAATTTTGGAGCTGCTCAGCTGCGGCAGCTAGCTGTTGTTAACTGGTATCAGATACGCAGGCGGTTGTAATGTAAGTGGCAAACCGTGTTAGGCCCTTTGAAAAACCACTTCATTCCGTGAAAAACTACGATCAATTCGCCATGTCGCACGTTCGTCAATGTTGTGTGAATCACTAATATGGAAGCTTGTTGACAGACATATTTTTTCTACGGCGCGGTTTATACGTCATACCGTAAAGAAACCGAGCCGTGTACAAAGGGTTTTAAAGCTCTCATGCTTTCACCCATTTGCCAGTATCCTTTACCACTGGGTTTCTCGCCAACCAGAGCATATGAACAGGCACAAAGTGTACAGTTCCCAAATGAAATTGCAAGTAAGCTATTGCACGTTTTTATTTTCATAAAATAGACCGTATACTTGCGACATACGAGTTTCATCACTTTACAAGTTAAAGCTGAAACTTTCAGTACCTAAGTAAGTCTCTTATTTCAGTCTTCTTTCGTCTAGTTTCCTACAATTCACAACCGACATTTCTTGGTGACTTGCTATTGTGTATTTCAGATTTTCTGCCTGTAAAACTAGCAGCCCTACATTTTCTAGATCACAGTTAAACCTTGACCTATGCCTATGTTAATACTTTGAGGTTTTTTCTGACTTTACACTACTGTTCTAACTGTCTGCCGTTTGATAATCTACTAATAATCAAACGGCAGACAGTTTAGCACATCACATGTTTACAAAGGTAATCACATATATATTCGATAGATTAGTGTTTCGATTCTATGTACCACAGTACCAACGCCAAAACCATCATATAACAATACCAAATAGACATTAGACACGTGTATCTCCATCGTAGGATCTTTCAGTAAGAGTGTTAGACCATTGTCAACATCCCAGAACTTCCCTAAAAAACTTCAGAATATTACGAATTCTGTCCACGTGAATAACAAGCTAAATAGGTACAAAGGTATTATATATCAAAGGGACACGTGCCTGTGATGACGTCACAACAACGTCGGACGTCCCGCTTGGACACGTGTCTCTGGGTCATTGTCAATACCGTACAATATCTGCTTCACAAAGCTAAGTCGCTTACGCAACGTTTTCTCAACTTGGCACTTGCTTCTAGGGTATTCTTAATTTAAATACATAAGCTCACGCCTTTTTCCTATGGGGGTAGGCAGAAACTACAGAACGCCACCTGTTCCTTCTTTACATACACTTCTCGATCGTTACATACTCCTTTTGCGAGTACTATCCCACTGACCTTTTTGAAGAACATCACCAATAAGGTCACTATATGTCTGTATTAGGAAGTCCCCCTCTCGGCGTTTTTAATAATCATCATTTATCATTTCAGCCGAAAGACGTCCACTGCTGGACATAGGGCTCCCCCAAGCATCTCCACTACGACCGATTCTGTGCTTTCCGCATCCAGCGGATTCTTGCGGCCTTCACAAGGTCATCGGTCCATCTTGTGGGAGGCCTTCCAACGCTACGTCTTCCGGTACGCGGTCGCCAGTCCAGAACATTTCGGCCCCATCGGCCATCCGTTCTGCGAGCAATAAGTATGCCATGCCCGAAGAATTGCCAAACTTAAGTGGCAATGGCCACTTAAGTTTGGCAATTCTTCGGGCTATGTCGGTTACCTTGGTTCTCCTGCGGATCTCTTAATTTCTGATTCGGTTACGTAGGGAAACTTGGGTTTTTAATAATAGCTAATAATACATATAACCTGAATTATAAATAAAAAAACGGGTGATTTAGTCATCCGTTCCTTTATCTAGTAAGGAGTGGACTCTTTTCTATCTTCCCTCCATATTGTTCCATTGTTAATGAGGGCAACCCCTGGGCCTGACAAGAACAGAGGGACAATATCTGCTTCGTGCGTATGTTAGACACATTATTCTCTGAATAAATTCACACAGTGGTCATCTTCACTAAGCTGCCAATGATGCTCTAAAATGACCGATCTTACACACTACCCTGTTTTAAAATAGGTACCCATTTTACTCTAATTGCCTTTTTATTACAAATTTTGGTATTTTCTTAAAAAAAACAGTCAAATAGTCATAACTTTTAAGGAGATCAAGTTAAGGCTCTGCCACAGAGACATTTTTTACTCCAAATTACTCCAACTACCCCTGTTTCGTTTGATCCATGATTTTTACCCACCCTGTATATCCTGTAAAATCACCTAACCTTAGATTATCACCACATATTTCGTGTAGTATATGTCGTGACACGTGTCAAACACACGGTGACGTCACAGCATTCCAATTATAGCGACGGATCTTGATATAGGTCATTGTCAGTAGTATATCCTACAAATTTGTTTGAGTAAATACTGATATATCCTGTGACAACGTCCAAGTTTACATTATAGCCTTCATATATTTCGTAGTATATGTCGTGACACGTGTCACCTCGCGTCAGTACACTCGGTGACGTCACAGCATCCCGTACGTTATGATGGATGTCGATATAGGTCATTGTCAACCGTATCACCTAGAGATTTATTACTCGAGCTATGACGTAACGGATAGCTTCGAGGACAGTTTTAATGCTTTATACTCTGTGTTATGGCTATAATTATAACATGATCCACTTTAATGAAACTACTGTTAAATGGTTTGTTGTTCGTAAACGATAATAACTTTCGGAATTTTTCACATTAAACTCGTTTCTTGTTAGTTGGTTTGAATGGTTATGAGTACAGTATTTCTATTTTCTTAATGTCCCTCGGGTATCATCGCATTTCCGAATACAAACGAATGCTAATTTCCATGTCCATCAATGATTAGATTTATTGTGTACAATAATTTAAATTCAGAACTAGGTACTTTATTGTTGTTTTGTTTTGATTTCCGTGTGAACTATATAGAGCTGTAAAACTATTATCCTATCTCTTGTATCGACTTTAGCGGCCGGCTTTCTTCACATTTTTTTTTATAAATTACATTAAGTTAAATGAGAATTAAGAACTCTACATACTTCTAAGTCGATTGAGGGCGTCCGGTCTGCACCGGTTGAGGGTGGGCAACGGATAGAAGTCCGACAACTGACGAAACACGAAGTTTGCCGAGGGACATTAAGAAAATAGAAATACAGTACAAGTGTAATTATACGCAGATACATGAGAAGGTGCCTCTAGTATTGCAGATATCCATAGGTGGATGGCATCAGCCGATCTATTATAAAACTTAGACAAAGTGAGTCTGAAGTGAGCTGTCATTCCACATGATGCCTATTGACACTATTGACAGCTCTCTTTATTTACGTTTTTACCGTCAGATTTAGAGATGGGCCAATTATGACTTTGGCCGACTAGCCGCCTAGTCGGCTGCAAAATGGGCAAAATGGCAAAAAGCCGATCATTGCTTTCGGTCGAGTTCGGGAGACATCGGCAATGTTCGTGACAACGCTTTCGGCTCGCCGGCGCTCGGCGCTATAATACGCCGGCGATAAAAATCACTAGAATGTTTATTAATTACACATACTTACGTACATACGAATTTGTTTTATCGATATCTTTCATTTAATAACGTCCTGTAAAACAAATATATCCCAGCAGTAGGCTGCTGATTCGCAGGTGCTATTCGGACGGGTGCTCTAAGTGGACTACTTCGACTAGTCGTCTTTCCCAACTAGTCGGTACATCACTAGCAGATTATTATAGAATAGATCGACTGGTGGGTCTTATTTGCCATCCAGAATATTATAAAATGAAGCTATCTTAATCACTTGTGTATTACTTCGTTGACGCGTAAATTTGGCCCAGATTAGATACCCAACAGTTACTTCGTAAACTTTGGCGTCCCCACTTGTATCCCCAGGTTTTCATAGCTCGTCTGCCAGGTTTATAACCAAGCAAGTTACCAAGTGATCATTACTAAATACATCTCTCTCTTTCATTCCAGAAGCTCTAAAGCTGTACGGGGAAAGACTATCAGAATGGGAGAGAAACGAGGTGAGGAAGTACCCGGAGGTGTGGTTTCTGGGGCTGGAGTCCAACAAGGTGCAGGCCAGGGCCAACCTGCCCAACAACTGCGGGTTTGATGATGAAAACGGTAGCTATAATAAGGTGAGGATGTTGAATTTATTATATTAGTTAATACTATCAAAATCTATCTCCCCAGCTTTTTCCAACTATGTTGGGGTCGGCTTCCAGTATAACAAGATGCAGCTGAATACCAGTATTTTACATGGAGCGACTGCTTATCTGACCTCCACAACCCAGTTACTGGGTAACACGATACCCCTTGGTAAAACTGCTTGTCAGAATATCGGGCTTCTGACTACCCGTAACGACTGTCAAAGATCTACAAATGACAGCCGGGACCAGTTGCTTAACGTGCTTTACGAGGTGAGTGGTTTCGGTATGTTATGGATGGTCACCCATCCATGGACCGATCTCGGGAAGCGTTGCTTAACCTTGAAGATATATTGGAATGTTAATAGTAGAGCTTCTTTGAGACAGACTTTATCCAAGGAAATACAATTTTATTCTTCTCTCGTATCAGATGAGCTATTCTTTTGTAATTAAGAATATCTGTTTACATCATATTTTTTTTTTTCAATCTTTTTTTCATAATCGAACAAGCCGACCCCAATATAGTTGGGAAAAAGCTAGGCAGATGATGATGATCATCATAATCGATAAGGCTCACTCTGCGTTCAGCGCTCGGTGTGGCAACACGCCGTGTTCGGATTCGCGACAAGTCAATCGTCATCCTGAGGATGCCTCGTTGAGAGGTGAAACACGTATCGACTTCTTTCAGGAGTTTTTTATGGCTCTTTGGAAATAGCTAAGCGGAACAGGTTACTAAATATATCCACGTCTATTGTATTTTACATAATAATCATCATCATTAGGAGAATGATATCCCAATTTATTTGCGGTCGGCACAACATGTCCTTTTCTTCCATATCTTCTCTATCAGACGTCATCTCGGTAATCACCCCCTTGCTAGCCATGCAATCTTTCACACAGTACTAACCGACTCTGACCGGCTCTGATTTAATCTCCGTACGTCTTTTTCGGGTGACCATTGAAAATCAGCGCTGTGCTATGGGGGACCCACAGCTGGGTGCTCATGCTGAGTGGAAGCCTTCTCGTCACAGTCATGACGTGCAGCTGCCGACTATTTCTGTTTTATACTCGTGATCTAAGAATGTACTACTTTATTTTGTTGTTTTCTGATTACTCTTGTCTTTTTGAATGCACGTGTTTCTGTGGCAAATAAACCTATTTTTCTTTCTTTCTTTTCTTTCTTTCATCAATCGCTTCTTTGGTCTTCCCCTACTCGTTTATGAATATATAATTTAATGGTTGAAAGATAGTTTGAAATAACCAATCATCAGCAAAGCGGTTCACGGGTCAAAGTGGTTCATGCGGATGCTATTTTAAAACACACCAAGAAAACATTAATAGAAGTACAATTAATTTGCAAGTAATAACAAGCTATAGTGTAGGTCGCAGGCACTTTACTTTGAGTAAATTATTCCATCAGCACTGCTCTAAAAACGATGAAGGAAAACATTGCGAGGAAAGCGGCATGTCCTATATCCAAAAAATCGAAGACATGTGACATCTACCAACCTGCACTGACCCCGCGTGGTGGATTTTAGGGGTTTACACAGGTCGATATTCGCCACACGGCTAAGCTGCATGGCAAAAATCGATCGCATAATTCGACTAGACCACAGGTGACTAATCGCAAGCCTCAAAGTTGGGTGCCATCCGATTTTTGCCGTGCGGCGACAACCCGCATGCGGCGGGTGACTAATATCGACCGTGTAAATGGTCAGTTGCAGGCGATCGCCCGCCGCATTAGGTGTGTTTTGCACTGTGTTGTTCCGCTACGTATGAACAAGTTGCGTGTGATTTATGTCGACCGGTGTAAATGGGGTGGCGATTCGATTTTTATAAGCGATGCGACGGGCGACTTGCCGCACGGCTAAAGTCAATCCGTCTAAACCTCCCATTACGGCCCACTCCCTTTCACAAAGAGGATGCCTGTGTCCCAGCAATGAGAACTTTATATACTGATTATGCTAACAAGCTATACATTTCTATAGTAAGAAGCGTTGTTTTGTTTAGTTGTAAAGGAAAATATAGAACCCACGTTAGACTTATTCAAGTGGTACTCGGCGATTATACCTTTTTCAATTAGTACAATGATGTTATCCTTCAGGACTGTTAAATTGGCTAAAACCGTGATTTAAAAAGCTAATAATACATATATTTTTCAGTACAATTACAAAAAAAATCATTATTTGTCCAGCATTTGTTGTAAAGCTCGGAGTACCAGTCGAATACTAATTAAAACCCAAATCCTTTTTATCCAAATAATTACAAAAAACATCATGAATAAAATACGGGTCTGACTTCGGCAAAAAATACTCGAATGGAATTTTAAATGGGAAACCGAAATGGGAATTGAAAGAGCCGATTTTGTACTAAATTAATTGTCCGAAAGCTCGAAACCCCAGCATTGAAATATTATCCCAAGGAATTTGTTTAACAACGTTCCAAAATGTTGTCCCTAGCCACCGGCTTTCAGGAATTCATTACTAAACCTGAAGCTTCTGAATTCATTGATAATCATATTATGGTACGATAAAAGGATCATTTCATTTTTTGAAACAGTTTAAGTACTTTGTTATGCTCGTGAGCGTAGCAGCTAGGTATGTCTTACACTTGCGCTACATTATTCTGCTTTTTGTGTTTCGTGCGTGCATTTAGCGGCCAAAAGTTGTACGCAATTTTTTCAAAGAGCACTTCTTTTACCGTCTATCTAGTTAACATTATTTATATCTTTGCTTTATCACTAATGGAATGCGTAATGTCCATTACTTTATCAATAGTCCATTAATTTGTTAATTTGCTTCAAAAGTGTGTAATTAATTTCCATTATACCCTGCACCCACACGAAGATATGAATGGTAAATAGACAATTAAGTACAGATATTCATTGTAAGTTGATCACGATACCTATCCACTAGAAAATAAAAATAAAAGCTACTTATCAGATAGAAGATAAAAGAATTCCGCCTTTCCTAACTCAATCTATACATATAATAAAATCGTAGCGAAGTCAAAACTCTACATTAAATCGATACTAAACTCAAACTTAAAACTCAAACTCAAAACTCAACTTAACTCTTATCTTCTCAACTCTTATCCTAACTTAATCGATACTAACATCTATAACTAATTATAAACAATGCATTCCTTGTGAATTCCCTCAAAGAACAGCAGAATAAAACAGTCTCACTCGATATGAGATTGAGCGATTGGCTACACTGGGACACATGTCAGGGTGTAGGAGGTGGACGGCCCTTCAATATTACGGCAAGAGAAATTACAATCGCAGAATCTATTGACAAAGGCCTTCATGGGATGATTTGTGATCACTATTGACTCTGTCTACACCTTAGGCAGCATTTCCTTATGACCATTTCCTAAACCAACAGGTACCGCATCGCACGAAGGTTTCTATTACCTTTCCAACACAAACAATTTACGAGTGAAGAATTATTTAGTCCTTATACGGTAACAACTTGCCATTGAGATGCCAAACATTTTTGGTCATATGTTGGCAGTAACCATCAAGCTTCCTAGTTATATTTTGAACGGAAAATAGTTTCACTTTACAACGATTAGTCGTGAAAAACGAAAGTCATAATTTTAAGTACAAGACCAATGTAAACTCTTAATAAATAAATAAAAAATGCAGACCGGAAAAAATTCAAAAAAATTCAATATACAAATATTTTATTTCACATAAACCTACATGGTCACTTATGAAACGTCAGAAGCTAGTTGCACGGTTCCAATTGGTCGTTTCCTATGGAGAAGAGTCGGCACGAAACTCCACGGTTACTCTTTTAAAAATAATTGGCTTTAACAATATTTTCAAATAACAAACAGTGTTAATAGATATGGGAGGACAGTGTAGGTTTTTCAACAAGTACACATGGCTACACATCAAGCTGTACATTTCCAGTAAAAGTTGACCTCGCCTTGTACGGAAATCCTATAAAATGCGAGATCAGCATAAACTGTAAATGTATAGCTTGATGTGTAGTCGTGTGTACCAGGTACTTAACAAACTAGAAAATAGTCAACAAATCTACAGTCCACTAAGCCTACAGCGTTCTCACATTCACAAAATAGAAATGAATCTATACAAAAGATAAATTAATTAATCAAAATAAAAACCTATTTTAATTAAACGCAATTACATGATTGCTATTACAACTGTAACAAATCTGAATAATTATCATGTCCACAAAAGCCACTAAAAAGAGTTGAAATTAAATTGTGTGTATTTAATGTCAAACATGGTAATTTGGGAGCAGTTAATAGACTCTTACATAATTATACCGTTAATGAGATACCAGGGAAGCCACATGTGCAGAAGGAGTTTTTGCCAAACTTCCTTGTCTTCAACGTAGTCTTTAATTTTATAATGCTTTCTTGACAAGGACACGTTTGATGTGGGTTTTGAAGTTCCCATCGCTAAGTTCTGTAACCGACTTTGGCAACTTGTTATAAAAGCGGATACCTACTGTTTATAAGAAATGACTTGCTTGTTTTAGTTAATCTAAATTTGGGTATCACAATTTTATTTCATGTACGTCATAAGACATAATACTGTGGAAATAAGCGAAGTATACTAACCTAGCTATATCATTCAACTGCCTTATTTTTTTTACTACATATGCAGCTGAACTTAATCTAACTGAACGAGTTTTAATGTGGGTGCCACATTGCAAAATATTCCTAAAAATATAGATTACCTATCACAAAAACCCAACTAACATCAACCTCGTATCTTTAATTCCAGCAAATCCATGACCACATAGCCTACAGGTACGAGATCCTCGAAGTCATCGGCAAGGGCTCCTTCGGCCAGGTGATCAGGGCGCAGGACCACCGCACAGGGACCCAGGTCGCCATCAAGATCATCAGGAACAAGAAGCGGTTCCACCACCAGGCGCTGGTAGAAGTCAGGGTCCTCGACCACCTGAGGTTGAAGGATAAGGATCAAGCGCACAACGTGATACATATGCTGGATTACTTCTACTTTAGGAATCATTTGTGCATCAGTTTTGAGCTAATGAGGTGAGACTTATTGAAATGAAATGAAATTGTATACGTAAATAACTGTGACAGGAACTTATCATATACTTATCCACATACTAAGTGGGAAAAAATACGTATTATTGAAGCTAACTTAAAAACTATCCAAGCAAAGTTAATAAAATTTTAATGGGACCACCTCTGAAGTATGACCTACCAAACAAAAAAAGAATCATTAAAATCAATTCATAATTGTAGGAGTAATCTTATGTCCTAATCCAGTTCATGGCCTATCCGTGTGCCTTTCATCTAAATCCGTTCAGCCGTTACGGCATGAAAGGTAACAGGCAGATAATAAATCTGTTTTTGGGTTCCGTACCTCAAAATGGGTCTTTTCTTTTCTTTTTTTGGGTGGGAAGTTATCAAATAACTTCTTTCGCTCTGGGCGGAGCAGAAAGGCGTGTCAGACTTTTACTTACTAAAACCCACCCGTGTTCCTTCAGTTGCCATGTTGTCAGGGTCACGATCGGGTTCGGATTTCTTCGCAATTCGGGCAGGCGCGAAATTTTCCTCTCCCTCACGCGTTCCGCCTCCTCCTTCGCGAGCATTACTGCTTCGCAGAAGGAGGTGTTCTGGAGACACCTGGTAACAATACATGCTCTGCGCACCGGGGCCTTCGGTTAATCGGTGATTTGCCCGAATTTAATCGCCCGAAACAGGCGAATCGATACATTTAAATAATATTATTTTTTCTTGAGGCGATTCGTACGAAGTTAATTTATCTGTCGGCGAATCGATTTCTGGAGTTGTCGAGTTGCGGACAAATAAATTAACATCGCGCGAATCACCAATAAGCCGGGACTTCAGGTGGTCTTCAGTTTTAATGAGGAACCTCAGGAAACGTCAATGATGACCATTTTTCAGCCAGTTTTTATCCTCCCCTGCGTAATAATAATTGCAATCACGAGGTTGTACGGCGACGATATCGGGCTGGTGTCCGCAAATCCACATCCAAGCGCGTATTTTGCGTACGGTGCTAAAAAGTCGAGCTAAGTATCAGCCCTTACTAGGACGCAGTATCGTCGTAAATATGGCTTCCATTAAGGTAGATTACCGTCATCATCCTTAACGAAGGAGTGACAAGGTATGCTAATGAGCCTTCATCAAGATTTTCTTAATGAGAAATGTACCAAATACATAACACTTAAGCGCATTCACACGATGCAAGTTTCATGTCTGTGGTATACCATAATTTGAAGCGACAATAGTTGCAGACAATTTTGTGCCTTCAATTTTATTTAAATTCAAATAACCCGCCTTTGTACCTTTATTGTGCACAATAATCTGCTTGGCCTTTTCCTAACTATGTTGGGATCGGCTTCCAGTCTAACTGGATGTAGCTGAATATCAGTATTTTACAAGGAGCGACTGCCTATCTGACCTCCACAACCCAGTAACTGGGTTATAAGTATCCCTTGGTACGATAGGTTCTCAGACTTTCGGGCTTCTGACGACCTGTAACGACTGTCAAAGATCCACGAATGACAGCCGGGACCAACGGCTTACGAGGCACGGAGGAGTCTCGGTATGTAAAGATGGTCATCCATCCACGGACCAACCCCGGCAAGCGTAGCTTAACCTAATGGATCAACCCGTGCGGCTGTCATTACTTAGCCACGAGCTCCTCTTATTGTGCACGAAGATTAATAAATAAATAAATTAAATCACACCGTGACCTTGTGAAGGCCGTAGGAATCCGCTGGATGCGGGAAGCACAGAACCGGTCGAAGTGGCGGTGCTTGGGGGAGGCCTATGTCCAGCAGTGGACGTCTTTCGGCAGAAATGAGGATGAGGATGACATCGTGTCTTTGAATTTACAGTATCAACTTATACGAGCTAATAAAGAAGAACAACTATCAGGGCTTCAGTCTGAGCCTCATCAGGCGGTTCACGAGCTCACTACTACGATGTCTCAGGCTGCTGGAGGGAGAGAACATCATACATTGTGACCTGAAGCCAGTGAGTACAACCTTTTTCTACTAATTTTAGGTTCGGGATCAGGAATCATTTAGCTCATCTAACCTTTTTTTATTGGGAGGTCATGCATGGTAGCTAGTCATGAAAGGTGGAGGTAAATAAATTGATATTTAACCTTTTTTTATAGATCATACAGGTTAGAATAAACTTTTCGCCATAAAAATACTCGGAAAGAGATGTAAATAGTAGTGATGTGCTGATATCCGTATCCGCGGATATCCGAGGGAGAAAAAAGATCTGTATCCTGTATTTACGTATACGTAATGAAATGTATTAATATAAAAGATCCGTTCAAGATCCCGCCAAAAAGTAACGGATACGGATACGGATACAGATCTTTTTTCTCCCTCGGATATCCGCGGATACGGATATCGGCACATCACTAGTATATAGTTGACTGGTAGAAAATGTCTCAAGCATTAAGTGCTCATATACGCGAGTGGCACTTTATCGTCGGCAGCCTACGACGCGTCGACGACTGCTGTTGGACGCGTCGGCGGCCGCCGTCGACGCGTCTACGGCTACCGCCGATCAGTGTCGCCGGCTGCAGTTGCCTCTGCCGTTGGCAACGTGCCGCTCGTGTATATGAGCACTAGGTCCGCCTTTGTACAGTATAGTTTTATTTGTGCATAATCAATCTGCCTAGCCTTTTCCCAACTATGTTGGGGTCGGCTTCCAGTCTAGCTGAATACCAGTATTTTATATAGAGCGCCGCCTACCTATCTGACCTCCACAACTCAGTAACTACGTAATACAATACCTCATGGTAAGACTGGTAGTCAGAATTTCGGGCTTCGGACGATCCGTAACGACTGTCAAAGATCCACGAACGACAGCCGGGACCAACGGCTTAACGTGCATTTCGAGGCACGGAGGAGTTTCAGTATGTATAAATGGTCACCCATCCACGGACCAACCCCGGCAAGCGTAGCTTAACCTGGTGGGACCCGTGCGGCTGTTAGTACTTAGCCAAGAGCTTCTCCTACTTGTGCATACAGTTATAATAATAAGTAGACATTTAATAGATTTAGCATTATGCTTTAGTTAAGCAGTATCTCTGTCACTGTCGTACAACTGTCAAACTTCAAGTTCATGACAGGGAGGGGAACATATTTAATCCTAAGAACGTGCTAAGTAAATCAATATCTGCCTCACCGGTTCCTCACTTTCTGGTTTCATTTTGGTCTTCTTCGATTGAAATTGATTTTAATAGTTGCTATCAGAGCTGTTACAGTTTTGATGTACTACAAAATATATTCTATTTATCTATCTATGCATATTACTTAATTATCTGTTCTACCACCACCTGATAAGCTCCCGATATTTATTCAGGCAGATAATTTCAAATTCTGTTACTTAATTTTTTGAAGTGAAAATATCATGAGGCGCGTTAAACATTTTTGAGATGAGACTAAACCATTGATTTCACGACCTGTTACCGACACCGTGAAGTAAAAGACATCAACACGTTGATTACCGCGGTGCGTGGAGTAAAAGACATCAACGCGTTGATTACCGCGGTACGTGGAGTAAAAGACATCAACGCGTTGATTACAGCGGTGCGTGGAGTAAAAGACAGCAACGCATTGATTACCGCGGTGCCTGGAGTAAAAGACATCAACGCGTTGATTACCGCGGTGCCTGGAGTAAAAGACATCAACGCGTTGATTACCGCGGTGCCTGGAGTAAAAGACATCAACGCGTTGATTACCGCGGTGCCTGGAGTAAAAGACATCAACGCGTTGATTACCGCGGTGCCTGGAGTAAAAGACAGCAACGCCTTGATTACCGCGGTGCCTGGAGTAAAAGACATCAACGCGTTGATTACCGCGGTGCGTGGAGTAAAAGACATCAACGCGTTGATTACAGCGGTGCGTGGAGTAAAAGACAGCAACGCATTGATTACCGCGGTGCCTGGAGTAAAAGACATCAACGCGTTGATTACCGCGGTGCCTGGAGTAAAAGACATCAACGCGTTGATTACCGCGGTGCCTGGAGTAAAAGACATCAACGCGTTGATTACCGCAGTGCGTGGAGTAAAAGACATCAACGCGTTGATTACCGCGGTACGTGGAGTAAAAGACATCAACGCGTTGATTACAGCGGTGCGTGGAGTAAAAGACATCAACGCCTTGATTACAGCGGTGCGTGGAGTAAAAGACATCAACGCGTTGATTACAGCGGTGCGTGGAGTAAAAGACAGCAACGCATTGATTACCGCGGTGCCTGGAGTAAAAGACATCAACGCGTTGATTACCGCGGTGCCTGGAGTAAAAGACATCAACGCGTTGATTACCGCAGTGCGTGGAGTAAAAGACATCAACGCGTTGATTACCGCGGTACGTGGAGTAAAAGACATCAACGCGTTGATTACAGCGGTGCGTGGAGTAAAAGACATCAACGCGTTGATTACCGCGGTACGTGGAGTAAAAGACATCAACGCGTTGATTACAGCGGTGCCTGGAGTAAAAGACATCAACGCGTTGATTACCGCGGTGCGTGGAGTAAAAGACATCAACGCGTTGATTACAGCGGTGCGTGGAGTAAAAGACAGCAACGCCTTGATTACCGCGGTGCCTGGAGTAAAAGACATCAACGCGTTGATTACCGCGGTGCGTGGAGTAAAAGACATCAACGCGTTGATTACAGCGGTGCGTGGAGTAAAAGACATCAACGCGTTGATTACAGCGGTGCGTGGAGTAAAAGACAGCAACGCCTTGATTACCGCGGTGCCTGGAGTAAAAGACATCAACGCGTTGATTACAGCGGTGCGTGGAGTAAAAGACAGCAACGCCTTGATTACCGCGGTGCCTGGAGTAAAAGACATCAACGCGTTGATTACCGCGGTGCCTGGAGTAAAAGACATCAACGCGTTGATTACCGCGGTGCCTGGAGTAAAAGACATCAACGCGTTGATTACCGCAGTGCGTGGAGTAAAAGACATCAACGCGTTGATTACTGCGGTGATTTTTTTTCAAGAGTTCACTTCGGTCGGCACTCCCGGAGTGCCACTGTTTTTTTATTATTTTTTTAACTTATCTTGTAGTTAGCGCCTCCTTGAGATTGATACAAACCTATATTTGTTCTCTCACTGTAACTAATTTAGCCAATACTTTTGTTCCAGGAAAACATCCTGCTAAAAGCGAGAGGCAGTTCCTCCATCAAGGTGATAGACTTCGGAAGCTCCTGCTACACGCATGCGCGCGTCTACACCTACATCCAGTCGCGATTCTACCGGAGCCCCGAGGTTATACTGGGGCTGCAGTACGGGACCCCCATTGACATGTGGAGTATGGGTGAGTTTTTAGCTATAAAAAATAGTTTTGTTTTTTTATATCCGAGACGAAATAGACCCATTTTGTATACTAGAGCCCGCCGCCGCCGCTCCCGCAGAATAAACGCGTAAGTGCTATTGCGGCGGTTTTGATGTTAATACATATTCGTTAAACACACCTCATTTTTTTCCAGATTTTTATATCAAGTATTTACACACGATATACTGTAACATAATGTTATAATTCCGACCTTGATGAAATATTATCCAGAAAAAAAAACTTAATCACTTATTACATTATCAGAAACATAGAACAGAAAAAACAGATCAGAAACTTATCGACTGCGCCAGAATAAACGCGTAATAGCCCATTAACGGTATCACTGTACTGCGAAAAACGCAAAGAAAATTCAAGTTACATAAAATTGCAGAACAAAAAAAAACAATAGTTGACAAGAAAAAAAAAACTCAAAGAAACACTAACAATAAAAAAAAATCTGTAAAATAAAACAACAACTCAAAAACGGTACCTGTTTAACACTTAATATTAATAATTAGACTATCTACAAAAAAAATCTTCTAAACGACATAAAAAACAAACCTCTATTCGATGTAGTCATAAAGTTATGGATCAATTCAGGTTTTTTATTTTTCCTGTAAAATTGACTTGTTACACTTGCGCGTTTATTCTGCGGGAGCGGCGAGTTGTTGTAGTGTAGTAGAGCTGTTTTAAAAAAGGCTTGTTCAGAGAATAAATATTCAAAATAAAAAAAAATAAAAAATCACATAATCCTACATGGGCACTTATGAAACATCAGAAGCTAGGTGCATGGTTCCAATTGGTTGTTTCCTATAGAGAAGAGCCGACAAGAAACTCCACGGTTACTCTTTTAAAAATAAATGGCTTTTACAATGTTTTCAAATTACAGTGATAGTAGGTACTTAATAAAATAGAAAATGGTCTAAAAATCTACAGCGTTCTCATATTCACAAATTATAAAAGAACCTAAATAAATAATAAAAAAAAACCTTTTTAAACCAAATGACATGATTGCCATTACAACTGTAACAAATCTGAATTAATATCCTGTCCACAAAAGCCACTAATAAATAATAGTTTAAAAAAACTCTAGAAAAACATGCTTTTATAAATGCACGTAAAAACAAAAAATCATGATCGTGTTTAAAGTTCATTACGTGGCCTTTCTCACAAGTGTAAACACGACTATGATACGATATTCCATCATGTAATGCCAGTGCCTATCTTCCGGCTTCATCATCAGACCTTGAAACCTAATCGTGATCAAAGTTCATTACAAGACTTTTCTAAGAAATCCAAAACAGCTATGATACGATTTTCCATCATGAAGTTCCAGTTTATATCTTCCGGCTCCATCATCAGATTAGTTCGACAGTACCATATTATTGTATTGTCACCAGAACCACATACAGCTGCCAATTTTCATTACGCTACGACCCTTGGAAGATGGTTAAATTAGTTACCTTAGATTCCATTACATAGTTAGTTACATACAGGTCGACCTAATAAAAGCGTGTTAATAGTTGAAATTAGAAATGAAGGTATTAAATACCAATACTAATTTCTGCCATCAAGTAACGGGAAGTTAATGAGATATTTCATTTTTGTCTCCTACATGACAATGCGCCTACGATGTTTCTTTTATTGCAAATAGCTATAGGCAATGACCACTTACCACTTACCATTAGGTCGACTGCCTGCTTGTATACCACCGATGCCACGCGACAGTATAAAAAATACAGGGTGTATTAGAAAGGTATGGTCAAATTTAAGGGTGTGTGGTACAAACTATCAAACTTAAGGCGAAAACGTCAGGGTAGCCTGCGAAATTCAATATTTTTTTTAGTTTTTTGCAATTTGCAGGTCAGTGTCAGATTGTATGTTGATCTTAATATGATTCGCTACCGTATCAAATGTTTATTTATAGAATTATAATCATAAAAATCATCAATATAACTCTCTAAGTTCAAGTAATCCTATTGAATGACTATTTCATGAAATGATGACATTTGAGGATTATACTAACTTATGGAGTTGTATTGCTGTTTCTCAGTTTGATGGACTGTGCCACAACCATAAATTTGACCACACCTTTCTTATACAGCCTGTATATGATACACCCTGTATATAACTTAAAGTCAGTGTTTCATAGGTTGTTTTCAAAACGCTATCGCGCTATCGTAACATTGGAACACCCATATAAAACATAAATGTCTAGAAGGTCTCCACCGTAAAATTGACATTGTTATTATAATTTAGCAACAAAAAGAAAGACATGTTTTGTTAAATACTGTGTGTGTCAAATATAATTACTATACGTAAGATCAATTGAGGTATTGAGGTTTTATAAAAGCCTTATGTAATATTTTAATAAGCGTTTTCAATAAATACTCTTTTCGAGAAGTACCAAAGAATTGGGACGAACAGCGATGGCACAAAGCGGAAATTGCGTCACAGACAAATACTCTAAAATGTAAACGGATGGCTATCAAACAAAGCACTACTATAAAAAATTGAAGCCGCGTTATCTTGATCTTGCATCTCTTTCTAATGTTCCAAAATAGATAGAGTCAATGAAGTGAGATTAAGAGGTTAAGTACACTATTACTGCGAAGCAGTAATGCTCGCGAAGGAGGAGACGGAGCGCGTGAGGGAGAGGCAAATTTCGCGCCCTCGCGCCCCTAACCGCCGCAGCAGGAGACGCCCTGGGCGTCGGGAATCGCAGGAAGATTTCCGGCCACCGTAGGCGCGGGCTTGCGGACGGTGAGCAATGGGTAGCTCGCAGTCCGATAAGGACCAAGCCCGGGTCGACGGCGCGTTGTGTTCCACGCGCGCCTCAAAGAGATGTCAGCAGAATTGACGGGGTCCGCTAGGGCCAATGCCTGCCGGGGGTTCGAAGAAAACCGATAGGGAAATCGTGGCCCCCGGCAACATGGCATAGGAAGGAACACGGGTGGGTTTTAGTCAGTAAGAGTCTGACACGCCCTCCCGCTCCACCCAGAGCGGGAGAAGTTATTTGATAATTTCCCACCCAAAAAAAAAAAAAAAAAAGTACACTATTACTGATAATCTGGATTATGTAAGCTTAGGTTTGGCACAAATTGTAAGAACTACTAAATAGTCATCCTTAACTATAACAGTGTATTTGTTACAGTTGTAATTGTTGTAATTTGTTGTTGAGTTGTTGTTGTAATGACAATCATGGCATTTCGTTTTAAATAGGTTTTTGAAGTGAATATTTCTTTAGGCGCGTTGGGCATTTTTGAGATGGGAAAAAAACAATTGAACGCGCGACACCGTTACTGACACCACATTAAAAGTATTTCCTGCACAATAAAATAGTTCAAGTTTTCACTTCTGTCGGGTCTCCCGGAGTGCCAATGTTTTTTTTATTAATTTATTTATCTTTTATATGGATTCTTTTCTATTTTGTGAATATGAGAACGTTGTAGGCTTATTGGACTGTAGATTTGTTGATCATTTTCTATTTTGTTAAGTACCTATTACTTGTTGAAATGCTTACACTGTCCTCCCATACCTATTGACACTGTTATTTGAAAATATTGTAATCCTCAATTATTTTTAAAAGAGTTTCTTGTCGGCTCTTCTCCATAGGAACCGACCAATTGGAACCGCGCACTTAGCTTCTGACTTTTCATAAGTGCCCTTGTAGGTTTATGTGAAGTCAAATATTTTGATTTCATTTTCAAAGAAATATCAAACAACAACTGCTAAACAAGTTGCTAAACTAATGACTACTAAAAAGGAAATTGAAACCTTAAATCACGATACGTAAGAGAAAGTAACACTAAGAATTATTAGTTACTTTACAAAACCCGATAATTCTCCAATATAGTCAAGGTAACCGATATCCCAACACCTCTTGACCGTAAGCAATCATAACCATAAAATATCAACAAAACACGATCACAAATTCAAAGCAAAGCTTTCCACGGACAGACAATCGCAAGCATGCCATAATCCTTAGCTATAGAAAGTGAGGGAGAAAGGTGACCTCGCGATTCGCACAGCAGATATCGACACTAAAGAATGTGGTCTTTACGCAACTGATGATGGATGTTACCGCCTACCGGTCGGTACTCGTTACATTAAGCACTCGTTTTATAACAAGAGACGCATCTTTATATCTCGAAACAGGTTGGAAGATGCGTAAGCACTTGAAATTGGTGACTTTCATTCATTTTTTTGAGAGTTATATTTGTGTATGATGCCGATTTTACAAGTGCATTATCAAGTCACAAATAGTGTGGAGTGTGGAGTTGTGGAAGACTTACATCACTTTTTGATGGACTGTGTTCGATATGAGTCTGAAAGAAATGATGTTTTTGGGGCTTTGAGGTAGAACCGACTTGATTTAGGCACATTTCATAAAATTCTGAATCAACCAAATGGTGGTGATGCGAAGAGTCTGTTCAGGTTTATGGCCCAAATGTAATCCATAGCAGTGTGTATTTTGTTATTATTTGTTTAGGATATGATAGGTCTGTCATACGCATTGCGGTTATAAAAGTCCCCAACTAAAAAAAATAATAACAAATAGTAGAAACTGCCAAGGTGGTCTAGTGATTGCAAGCTTTACTGCTGAGTATGAGGTCCTGGGTTCGATTCCCGGGTCGGGCAAAGTGTTATTGGATTTTTCTATCTGGAATTTCTCAGTAGCTGCCCGGAGTCTAGATTTGTGCCCGGTTGATGGCAATAGGCTTGCACCCTGTTACATGGGACTTAAACATAACTGGCGAAATGTGGGTTTAATATAGGAAGAGCAGTGATAACCTAGTGGTGTGACCGTCAGACTGCCAAGTCATAGGTCTCGAGTTCAAACCCAAGGCACGCACCTCTGACTTTTTGGATTCATGTGCGCATTGTATAATTATCACTTACTTCAAGTACGGTGAAGGAAAACATCGTGAGGAAACCGGCATGCCTGAGAGATATTTCTTGACGGCATGTGAAGCCAAGTCAGAGGTCCATGGGCGGCTTTAAAACTCTGACACCAGGTTAGTCACTAACCACACGAAAAGAAGAGAATAGGTACATACGGCTACACATCAAGCTATACAATTCCAGTTTATCCTGATCTCGCATCGTATAAGATTTCCGTACAATGCGAGGTCAGCTTCTACTGGAAATGTACAGCTTGATGTGTAGCCGTGTGTACACCTCTGCTGAACCTTTCGGGGAACACAAGGATGATAAAATAATAGGCAAATAAGTCATTGCCAGTCTCATTAGATGTGGCTATAATGGTTTTACGTGCTACGGTGGTGATATGGTCGTAAATATGGCATGAATAAATTAAAACTTGCATCTCGTAAAGTAAAGATCATCCATGTGAAACGAGACACTCATAAAGAAGTAGAAATTGTTGTTAGAAAACAATCGTTAGTAAAAGTAGCCCATAAAAAGACAGTATATATGTCGTGGCCAGATCTTAGAATTGACCATTTCATGAAATGGCCAGCTACAATTGGCTATATCGTTTAAACGACAACGTTTGGCCATATCATTAATGTAGGGTATCCATGGTTTACGATGTAGTAAAAATTGAGAAGTAACTGCGACCAACTTGGAAGTAGCGCTCGCTACGCTCGCTCGGCTCGCGCGCGGTTGGTTACAGTTTTAACCTAATCTAACCCATTTGGTAGGCGTGCTACATAAGCGCCGTATTTTTTTAAAACTAATTTTAAGTGCTACGTTGCATTTCACGCCGCGGCAGCGGCCGGCGAGCGGTACTTCCAAGTTGATCGCTTTCCATACTATCATTTTTGGAAACCCAATAAAAGTCCATCGACTTTTTATGCGTGGTCACTCTACTTTGTTGGATTTGTTGTATGTCGCCGCCATGATGCACAACAAAAACAGTGTCATCAACGCCTTTACGATATGATCACTAATGTTTGGCCACATCATGAAGTAGTCGTGCGTTTAACTGCGCATATCCTCAAACGTTGATTATTCAATGATCTGGCCAGACAACATCATGATGTGACCAGTGGTCGCTGTTCATTTCATGAAATGATCAATTCTAAGATCTGGCCACTACATGTAGGTACATATATAAAGTAACGCAGAAAATATTCCATGATTAAACAAAGTTAGATACTTGGGATTCGAAGAAATTAGGAACGTGTCATAAAGGTTTTGAGTATAAGGGAAAACCAAAGAAATTATTAATGGGGGTGAATAAGATAACAACGGAAAGAGATGTATGAAAGGGTCTCGGGCCGTGGGGTCCGAGTGCTCATGGTTTGTTCAACGAAATCTCCAAACGACTAGTTGACACTTCCCGTGACTCAAGGGCTGGCTTTTACCTTGGCCAGAGGCTAAGCATTGCCAAACAACGTGGAAATGTTGCCAGTCTCTTGGGTACATTACCAGTCGACAGCGATGCGGAGGAATTTTTCGACTCCGTATTTTAGTTTGTTAATAGTTTTAGTTAGGTTGGGATATTATATTTTTATTTTATTAATGGTGTACTACTTAACAAATACGTAAACGAAGACAGTTCTGTCTTCATTTACTTATTTGTTAGGATAACAAAACTAAATTTTGAATCCGTGTATTATTTTGGTCTCAGGATGCATCCTAGCGGAACTCCACACGGGCTACCCTCTGTTCCCGGGCGAGAATGAGTCGGAACAGCTGGCCTGCATCATGGAGCTGCTCGGACCACCTCCCCCAGACCTGCTGCTGCATGCCACCAGGAAGAGATTGTTTTTTGGTTAGTGTTTTAATATAGGACTTAGTATTGTCCCTGGGGAACCGAAATGTTCTCCATTACATATGTTTCGCATCTGTGGAAAAGAAATGCTTATACAACAGTACGATATCAATGTTGGCCCTAATTGTAACCTTGAGAAATCTCAAATTACTAGTTTTCGAATTCAAACTAGCAATATTTCTGAATAACATATTTTCAAACTATTATTTTTGGTTGAAAACGTCATTGAAAGAATCATGTTCTTTAGTAACATATGTGATGCCCGCACATCTGATGCGTGATTTCTTATGTACTTTATTCTGTCCGAATGCTAATTTTTAACAAATGTTCCTCCAGACTCCAAAGGCGCCCCACGCAGCATCACGAACTCCAAGGGCCGCAAGCGCCGCCCGGGCACGCGCACGCTCACCACCATCGTGCGCTCGGACGACCCCGCCTTCCTGCACTTCTTGCACAGATGTCTCGAGTGAGTCCTTTATATTATTACCAGTGTTTGAGGTGTCTTCCTCAATTTGAGGTTGTGATAGCGCTGGTGACAGCTAACAGCTTATAAAGATATACTTTTTCCATTCGATAAATTACAGTTTCAGCATTATTGCGGCCCTTTCGTCATTTGTTCCCTTACATTTAACAGTCAAAATGCAAACGTCACAAGCCATCATACAGTGCATCTATTATTTATAAATACTGTATTGAAAGGAATAGGTATGATGCCTGGGTAAAAAATAAAATATTATTTAATCCATCAGTCAGATAATATTTTTTGTTTTATGATATTAATAAAATGACTTAGATAAAACGCATTAAAGTTGGGGAGTTGGGGTCGCTACGTCACAAGTAAATATAAAATCTACATACTCGTGACGTCATGGCACTTAACTCAATTTACTGCCGTAATCTTTTGATTACGTAAGAAAAGAAAAAAAACGTATCTAATGTTTATTAATAATCTATCTGACGGACAAAAGATTTATTTTAGTCATCATCGCTATTGCATTCGTCCATAATATTGGGTCTGACCCAGACTGCTAAGAATAATCCATTGGCTTACGATCCTTGCACTAAACTCAAAATGCTTAAGAGTTTTGTATTTGCTGCAGCTTACACGATATAAAGAATCGATGTACTGCTGACTATTTAAACAATTTATAACAGAATCGTAATCTATTATCGCTACTTACACTGTTTTATCTCCGAGCAACATTTCTAAACCCTATTACTTTTCATCATTACCAATCATTTATTTATTTATTTAGGCTAACCAACAATTGCTTACACCTATACATTTCTAACTTAATTACTAGGGTAACATTTACAAGTGCAACAATTAATTATAGGTTAACACCACATGCACAAAAAATGAAAACGGCTTTAAACAACATAGGTACTTATAAAGTTAATATACATACAAAAAACAAAATTAAAATAATATAAAGAAGATTAACAACTCATTCAATCAAAATTACTGATTCAGATGATTCAAAAATGAAAATTTATGAATTAAAATTAAGATGTTTATGAATAAATAATAAAATTAAATTAAAAGAATAAACGGATTACAAGTGAAAATAATTAAAACATGTATAAAATTAAATTAAATTTACGTTGGATTATTTACAAAAGCTCGTACAAATTTATTAATATTGTCGTGGTGAACATCTACTATGTCACTGCGGCCATTGATGGTTTTGCATCATGATGCCAATAACAGTGATTATACTGATGTAATCAATATTTTGAAACAATTTTTTATTTAAAAGAGTGTCCGTGGAGTTTCTTGCCCGTTCTGCTCCATGGTACCTACCTACGCTTTGGAATGGGCAACTAGCTTCATATTTCTGATTGACTGACTCCTTGATAATTCAAAAATGCCTGTAAATGTTTTAAGTAAAATAAATGCTTTGAGTTTGAGTACCATCCTTCAAGTACGCAACACAGCCACGAGCACGTTATATCACAGTACTTACAACATCTGAAGATAATTATAATTACAAGTAATAAAAATGTTGTAAATACCGACCATCGTCGCGGCGTCGGTTGCACGCCATCAAATTATCCACGTAAAAACCATGGTAGTATTCTAAATGGTAAAATTATTTCTCAAGTTTGATTGATTGAAATTAGTAGCAATAGCAAGTTGCAAGTTGTTTTACACGATTAGCACGCTGGCATTAAAATATTAACTATATTTTTTTTTGTTTTGTGTAACTTTGAAAACTAGTGCAGTTTTTATCTAGATCAATATTGACCTAGATTAATAATTGTTAATTAACTATAGCATCGAACGAAATTTTGAGTAGCGGCCATAAAGAACATTAATATTATGGCAATACCTGAGTTTTTGTATCTACTTCTCCGGCTATAGACCAGCTAGTTAGTTATTATAGGGAACTAGCTGACCCAACAGACGTTGTCCTGTCTTAATTATTATACTGCGCAACTTTCTTAATTATTTATTTCATAAGAACCTTCTCCTGACTATAACAAACACAAAAAAAAAGAATTATTTGCGAAATCGGCCCAGCCGTTCACGCGTGATACCGTGACCAAGGGAAATAGGGATTATATATATAGATAGATTACATTCGCGAACTCCCCAGTTTTGGTTTATTTATTTTAATTATTAGCATATCTAACCGAGATAGTATCCTCCGCCAGACTATAAAATTAAAATAGTAATCAAACAACCTTTCCATTCAAACCTCACAATGAATCAAATCAGATTATGTAGCGCATCCAATCAAAAATTCTCGTCAAACTGCCTAAATATTACGTATAAAACTCTTGACGTTTCACGGATGAAATAATTTCCCACACAAGACTAACAGATCGTTATATTAAAGTATATTCAAATCCCCATTTCCAATTGATGTTATTTCCACTTAAACGACTATCAACTTTATCCAAGTGTAAATTAAGTTGATTTCAGAACGACTAATAATATTGAAAAAGGCATAAAAATGTTTTAAGTTGTAGCGCAAACTCAACTTTATGTGTGGGTATTATAGTTGTTTTTCCAAAAAGTCTAATTTGTATACATATTTGGAAACTAAATCGCGAACGCAGTTTAGTCGTAGCGATGGGAAAGCAATGATGAGTATCTTACGCAATCGTGCGAATGCTGCGTACGCGCACACTACGCCGCTCAATGGGAAGCATCATCTGCCACAACCACATTAGATTGTTTTGTAAAAAGTGCGTGTTTGTTTATTTCGATATTATCTTTGTTATTATTTTTATCTGGTTATTCATATCTGGGGGTTAAGAATTCCGTGTTAAAACTGATGTTGCAATAACACTGTGTGGTCCTCTTTCATCAGTAATTTAATCTGTCATGTTCTTGTCATAAATTCTCCTGCCGATATGATTATAGTTATGTCCAAAAAGCTAATTATCTCCTGCCAAAAACAGCTTATCACAAATTGTAATTCCAACCTTTGACCCCATCATAGCCGCATTGCATTCCTAGCAGTACGATCATGCATTAATAGCATATTATTATGAAATTCCAATGCCACTTGATCAGAATCGTGACCTTTCTCCTTCCACTTATCTTGTTGTCAAGTGTTCAGGACTTAACATAACGAGGCTTCTTTACTTTTAGCAAGTGTTACACAAGATACAATAATAAAATATGCAGAAATTTAACGCTGTCATTGATTCCGTTTCCTGAGGCATCCATTCCATACGCGGTTTCTAATTTATATAACAAGCTATTATCTATGTTTGTAGAAAGTATTGAAAAACTTGTTTCTTTTAGATTATTGTAGCCGGTTGGATCGGTTAGTGTTAGACTCGTATCTGATGTGCGGTTTTCTTTCCTCATTGGTTTATTTTAACTTGAACCTGCTGTTATATTTCTGAAGGCTTTTTCCTTTCCATTTCTTGTGCTGTTATCATTATGATTTTGTAAAGATGGCAGGCTTTTCTTTCACACCCTGATTATATCTAATTATTTATAATGCATATATAATTTCTCTTTAGCATTGTGTAAAGAAATAGTAGGCGTTAAAGATAATAAACTTACTGTCGTTGTAAATACATTGCTGTATCTATAAAAAATATTTAGGTGTCGAAATTACTTTTTTATATTTATTAGCATTTATTGGCTTTTCATCAAAATGACAAACCAAGTGTCCATATTTGATGCTTACGCGTGAAATGCCTTAGAACAAACTGCTCCAAATTATCATAGTAGAGTATTGTGAAGTCTATTGTAAACCCTTGATAACAGCCCATAACATAATATTGATTTAACACCAACCATAATTTCACGCATAATGAAAATCAAGCCATCTGTGAACGCAGCTACACACAACCAATTTAGCCAAACGCATATGTAAATTGTTCTCACATTTGCGTAACAAAGTTAACAATACTGTTCCGGAAATAGAAACTGAACTCAAAGACAATGAACATAAGGCGGGAAATTAAAGATGAATGAAGTTTGTAAAGGTGACAGCAATGAAAACATGACTTTCTCTACAGGTTCACACCTCTTTGAAGAAGCGTCAAGTGCGAGAGGCGGAATAGGAAGTAATGAGTTGGGCTATTGTCGTTCCCTTGAACGTATCTGTTCACTTTTTTAGAATAATAACACTTTTTGAAACGTTTCGTCATTTTCCAAATCGTTAGGAAACGTTCTGTTTTCTTTATTGGCTTCGTAAGTGCCTGTAACTTTTGAGGGGTACGTGGTCACGAATATTGTTTTAACACTTGACTTTGCTCAACGTGTTGGTTCGTAACTTCATAATTATGATTTTATGTATGTATGCAAAACTTGCAATACAGATATTTAAGTAGGACGCAAAACAAAAACTAACGTGACAACTATTAGCGAAAAAATATGAAGTATGTCATAATAGTTTTTTCTTGACAGAAGAGGTACAGTTGCGTAATGCTCTTCTTAGACATTCCCGAGACAAGGGTACAGCACATTTGTGTAACTAACTGCTCATTATTCTAAGTCCAGTTCGTATTTTATTATTAAAAAAAATATATATATATATATATTAGGATATACTTGAACTGGACTATTAAATGAACAATATTTGTAATCACGTTCTCGAAAACAACTCTAACGATTTTGATGAAAGTTGCAATATAGGGGTTTACGGGGGCGAAAAATCGATCTACCAAGGTCTCATACCTGAGAAAATCGTTTTCCCTATTTGCACAGCCTCGGAATTCGGAAATGTGATACAACGTTGGTATACCTGGACGATAAACTTATCTATTTTCATCCGAGCAAAGTTCGGTCGACCATGTACTTGTAATGATTTGGAGTCTAACCATCTAATAACGTCATCCATACAAGCAAAGCTGCAGTAGAAAAGTCTTCCCTGACAGTTTTAAGTTGTGTGTTTTCTCCACAAGAATGAACTAATAAAGACTATCAGAATTTTCTCATCAAACTCACGTTGACAGTAAGAAAGGAAAAGTGTTTGTACTGTGATGCTCGTAAGTGATAACCAGGTGACCTGTCACTTCTTAGTGTCATCTTTGACCTAGCAGCACGACATGACTATATAGCGTGGATGATGGAACTGTTCGTAATATTCACCACAATTTAAAATCCTTTTTACAAAATTGTTATTAGTCTATCATCTTTTTTACTAACTATATAATAATGAAAAACAAACAACAATACAAAACAAATCTGTTAAACATAACTGGCGAAATGTACGTATAGGTGGACTATAGGTAAACCTCTACCTAACCCTTCGTGGAATTTGGACGTGATGGTTATATTATAATGACGTCCATAGTTCAAGTTTCAATAAAAGAGAATTTAAAAATAAAACATTTAAATTCACAACAATGTAATACCTTCTAATATGATAACTATTTGAAAGTATATACGTATTCAATTGAAATAACAACCATAGAGCACGTCTCGCATCTATCAAAAACAAGCAATCACACTACCTCGCCGGAGGAGACACTCGAGAGATACAAACATTTTCGCATAGCGACCTTTTGGCCGTGAGAGCGGTGAAAGCGATAGGGCCGACGTCATGTGCCGTATTACGTATACCTGGGTAACTTTATGTTACTATATGGAAGCGACTGAGCTTAGAAATTATGATATATTAGTAATGCTTGAGTTGGGCTGTGACGTTGCGGATGAGTGTGAAAAATGGAGATGGTACGGACATTCTGCCTTGTCACCCGTGAGCTCGGAATGTATGGAAAGAAATGCCATGAGCATGATGACCCATGAACAAAGATATCATGGTGGTGATGCACACGGCAATTATGAATCATGTTATGCAGGTTATGCAGAACTAATTAGTTAGTATAAAATTAATAATCATAATTATAACGTCTGCTGGAAATATTTTTGAAAGTAAAAAGAAAGACATTTATTTACTTTAAGGTCAAAAACATTGATTAACACATAAATGTATACGAAATCTATTTAACATTTTCTTACAATCTGAGAAATATTTATTTGAATAACACACTGAAGAACATTCAAACACATACAGATCCGAAGATTACCATAATTAGCCACAAAGTTCAAGATCGTATGCACCGGTTTTAAGAACTGGCTGGTTCGAAATCTGTGAAATGTGGGTAAGGGGTGAAAGTGCATCCTCGACCTCGGCACTGATCTCACTTTCAACGTCAATACAGATATAATACGCATGTCCAATATAACTTGACATCAGATGACGCAGGTACATGCAGACGCCAACAAAATATATCTGACTGAATTTAGTAACCAGATTAGGAACTTATGACACGAGGATAATTAGGGGGAACCTATGGAGAAAAATTTATAAAAACCTTTATGAATTATCTTTTTATCTTCTATAGGTACAGTAAGCGCTCAAAAGTGCATGAGCACGCTAAGAGTCATATTGCTGTGAACACGCGGTATAGCTCGTACATTTGTATGTGTAAGCAACACGATACACACACCACAGATAACGCAGTTTTGCGCTACACGAAACAACAATATATTTCCGTCGCTTTAAACATGCTAGCACACACGCACTATGCGCGTGAACTTGACCAGTTAATGGCATTGCTAAAATTCGATAGTAACTTAACAAGTGCAGATAGCAGAAAGCGTTAAGCGTTGGTATGGAATTCAAACTGCCTCAGGTTCTAATCTCATAAAACACAGTGCGGTTTTTTGCAAATATTATTATTTTTGTTTTCGATAATAATATTTTTTAAATATTGCTGCTTTTTTATGTTGTTATTGCAATAAAGGTTTTAGAATAAAAAATGCGTGACATATGATAACAAAATTTAAAAAAATATGTTTATTCGTTATATTTATTTTACATAAGTTAAAAAATTGCTACAATTATTTATCGTTACTTCAGCTGAATAAGATGTGAAATAGATGTCAAGAAACTTAGAAGCAGTTTGTATTATTTTGACATATTTAAATTATGAAATATTTTAAATTTTTAATGGATTTTTTCACCATAAATATTAAGCTTTGATCATGGTCGAAGTAATTAAGTAATAAATAAGAATATTAGACTACTTAAAATGTAAAAAACTACTTACAGAATAGGTAATTTTAAGGTTAAATATTTGTTTATATTTTATTTGTATTAATTATTTTACATTTTATTTGACTTTAGTAAATATTGGTTGTTATTGAGGTTAAAGCTTAAGTATTCATTTTCTTTACGAAAAGAAGATTGAAACTAAACCTCAAATTTTAATCCTAAAATAATACTATTACTAAAATAATATTAAACAATTTCGGTATATCTGCAAGAAATACGACAAACACCCTATTGAAACGTGCTTAAAAAATTCGTTACCATAAATTCATGCAATAACGAATCTGTTGTTTATTAAGTTGGTACGGTCAATAGTTTAAGGTCAAAAACAGTTTTCTAGCTGGTCTTCAGTGATGCAAGCCTTCAGAGTGCACGGCGAACGGTTCATAATGACGTGTTTTTAATAATTCAGCAAAATATCTCGTTGGTTTGAAACCATTTGTTTCATTCACCATTTGACGTCGCTGCTACTCGATAATAAGCCCCTTCCTCATATCTCTTAACCCTCACAGTATTTCTCTAGAACAAAGAAAAACATTGTTTTTATTACACATAATACCTTATTATTTATTATTCACTAATCGAATTAAACCTCACAATGAATTTAAAACTTTAAAGGCATCTTCTGTCTCAACAATACCTCTGTTCTATCAACAATACCCTTGATTAAGATTTATGTTTAGTAAAATATGAAATATATAAATGATAACACTCACACTTAGTCCGGTTTCATTAGATATTCACTTCACTTTTACGCAGCGCAATAATATTCTCTGATCTGATCTGATCTCTTCAATATATTTTATGCCTGCTTTTTGATAATAATAACCACAACACTGCGCTAAATACTCGTCACCAATATTATCCACGAACCAAAAAAGTTCTATTAATTAAATACTCGTAACAAACTGCATCTACCCCACAGAAATCGAAATAATTTACTCAGTTTTTTGTGGTCTACCTGCTAAACTTTAATATTTATGTGAACAAGACGAATGAAACTAAAAACGAATGATGATTATTGAACTAGTCATTGGTTGCAGACAAAGTGAGTGTGTGTGTGTAATGTGCGTGTCTACAGTATTGTAACAACTTATAGAAGAAGGTCGTAAGTCAAACCGAAGCGTCATTCTATTGCTTTATGAGATTGCTCATGGACTTTTGGTCGGTACTGTACATACTTATTATAAAACAAAGTTGCTTTTCGTGTCTGTCTGTGACTACATTGTTCCAAACTATGCAACAGATTTTGAAGTGGTTTCACCATCATCATTTGCGTAGCCTTTTCCCAACTATGTTGGGGTCGGCTTCCAGTCTAACCGGATGCAGCTGAACACCAGTATTTTACATGGATCGACTGCCTATCTGACCTCCACAACCCAGTAACTGGGTAACACGATACCCCTTGGTATGACTAGTTGTCAGACTTTCGGTCTTCTGCCGACCCGTAACAACAATAACAACGATGCAATTTCACCATAATTTAAATATTTATTCCGGAAGGTTTATGTGTTTTAAATTAATATTAATGTTTTACTTAATAGCAATCTTGATTGTTTGAACATGTTGCCAATGCATCATTGCATTAGTACATTTAGTTTTAGTACCAATTTTTACCGTCTCCGAAGATAATCTAGCCACTGGCCACTCAGTAGATGGTTCTCGTTTATGTGCAGATTACAAATATGCGAGTGGCGAGAACTGAAAGTGGAGCAATGAACTCTGCGAACGTGAACATGTTATTTGTAAATTTACTGTCCTTTTCCTTGGCTGAAGAAACAACTATCTCGTGATTCATGAAGGATGGTGAAATTTGAGTTGGTGTTACCGAGATGACAACTAATTGAGATGCATAGGAGAAAAAACATTACAAAAAAAAATCAACCTACTTCCAAAAAAAACACTACAAAGCGAAAAATAACTTTAATTTCGGAAGTCGGTGGCAAGTCGGTTGATTTTTTTTGTAAAAGGTTTTTATTTTTCAGTTTTTAGTTCTGCTACTTACCCCACACAAATTCGAATACCACTACCTGCTATGCAAAATAACAGTGACAGGAACTTAAGATATCATCCATATAAGTACTAAGTGGAAAAAAAAACGTATTATTGAACCCAACTCAAAAACTTTACAAGCAAAGTTAATACAATTTATATGGGACCACACGGGAAGCACCAGCATTCAAATAAAAAAGAATCATCAAAATCGGTTCACCCAGTCGAAAGTTCTGAGGTAACAAACATTTAAAAAAAAATACAGTCCAATTAAGAACCTCCTCGTTTTTTTGAAGTCAGTTAAAAACGTACTGCGCAAACTCAAAATGAAACAGTAAAAGGAAAATTCTATTTACTCATCTATGTAATTTTGTAATGGCCCGGCGACGATGAAGCAAAACTTTGTCACAAAATCTGGACTTAAAATATTCCGAAATCTTCAACCCTCATTAGGCAAGCGTGGTGAATAATCCTTAGTTCCTTATTTGCTAAACGGAATTTTTCGTTACAATATAATGCCATTAGGTACTTTATATGCATGAGTAAGAATGACCTTTCCCCATATTGTGACGTATTGCTGCTGTCAAACTAAGTTGAGATGCGTTAGGTAACAGTTATATATTTAGAACGTGCACACTCATCCATCTAAAGTTGGTCCGGTCCAGGTCATGGCCATATCTACTCTAATGCCTTTCTAGATTCGATTTTCACAGCATTATGACTAACAATAAGTCTTTATATTTTTTTGGACCTTGCGACATGGCGATATTACGCTGCCCCTAAGTATGTCCGTCTATCAAGCCCACTGTAAAGCGAAAACATTTCTGCCTTTTTAACATTTCTGTTCTCTGCTAACACGGGCAATCCTTTCGGTAACCGGCAACCTCATCTGTCCATTTTTACCTTGGTATGCGCGATGTCGTCTAGCTTTCGATGTGACCCCTTGAGTGGTCCTAGCGGTGCAGTTCACAAGACCAGGTCTCCATGTTCACTTCTACTCGTAGAACTTCTACAATGCGTATAAATACGCCTTCTAATTCCTCATCATCACCATAAATTACCGTCCCATTTACCACGATACCATGTTTACTTACATTCCCCGGCATTCCGTCGCAAACCGCAGATTCTTCGGTTGCGCGCACGCATCTAGCACGCAGTGAAAGGTTACCGCGTCTGTGACGTAACGGCGATCATCCGTAGCCGACCCGAGAGTAACCGATGTGATGTGAATACTTTTGTGAGACTTTTTACTTTTCGTTTTGCGTATGAACGAGTTCTTTGAATACCTCATTGCTGCTATGCTTATTTAAGAAATGTTTACCTCTTCAAAAATATGCGTAGAGTAGTGAAGACAAGTAGCTTTCGTAACATAGACTTTCTGAGCGTCAATCACGTCCACAAGTCTGCCTACTACTCTCGTATCGACACGATTGCCCAGTCAGCAAGACGAGGTTGACTGTCCAGGATGTCTGACCCTATATTTTAATATCGCCCCACGTGTATGCTATTTTGATGCGATGCATCTGACTGACGTAATGGATCTGAATAATTACCATAGAGGGCTCTTACGTCTTATAAAAGATGAAATAATCACTTTGCCTCAGGCTAAATACCGGATACTATATTATTATCGGTTTAGAGAACTGGCCCTACAGGTCATCGAACTCTTGCCCATATTAGCTACTAATCGCCTTTCATTTTCGAAGAGACTGTCCGTGTCCATCTATGGGTAATTTTACCTTCATACTACAAGACTGCTTGGACTCGACAGTTGGTTCCATAAGTTAATGAAGATTTTGGAATTTTGAAATATATGATCATTGTAACCGATCAATATTCTTAGATGATATAATAGGTGTTTTCTTTATTTTAAGAGTTATTTATGCTACAAGTGCGGAAATCATCTTACGTACCTACGTGTATCATATGATACAACGTTTTACTTCGCATTGTGTGAGGAAATAAAAAACAACCGAGCGTTACAGTAGTCGCATATGATGTGTAACATCTGACATCTTGGCTGACGTATATAAATGTTATACACTATTCATCATCATCATCGCCATCACCATCGTCATCACCATCGCCATCGCCATCGCCATGGTCATCATCGTCATCGTCATCATCATCTAATTAGTAAAACTTTTCTCAAATAATAAAAACTCGGGTTGACGACGGATAAAAAAAAAACTGAAAATTAAAAAGTACCTACTAGTGTGAAAAAGTGGCATTTTTCGCACAGCTGGCTGCTTGAAAAACGCTCTTTTCGAGCACATGAACTGTAAAATATTAATTAGCATTGGTGGTGACTGTGTCCTCTAGCGCTCTTACCAGTCAGAAATGTTTTTCTTTATTTATTACTTGCTTTGTTGTTTTAATATGTTTGAGGTCTCCTGGCACAGGTATCTCCATACTTAAAAGAAGGCCTCTACAATTTATTTGTTAAACCTGTTGAATATGAAATGAATAAAAAAAAAATTATCTTTACCTTTATCTTTACCTTTAATATCTTGAAAAAACATCTAAATTTCTTTATTATAATTATGTAAGTTGAATCATTTTTTTTTTGTGATTGAACCGCATCCAAATCCGTTCTGTTGTTTAGCAAAACAACGCAGTCACACAGACATGCACAAAAAGCCACTTTTTTATATGTACTCTTAAATACTTTTAACTATGTCTTACAGTGAACTACTACTAGGCTAATGATGGAAGAGACCATTTCTCTATCGCAATTTCCATTTTATTTAAAGTCTGTCACAGCAGAGTACCCTCATACTACAACCAGATGTAACTCATCATCATCTTCATCACCATCATCTTTATCTCAATTTATTTGTCGTCTGCGCAACATACTTTTACTTCCATACTTTTCTATTTGTCGTTATCTCAGTCAGTGGCGGATCCAGGATTGTCGTTTGGGAGGGTGACCCCGCTGAGGGTAGGTTTTAGCGAATGCAATGACTTTATTAGGTTGAAGACTAACAGAGATATCTCATTGAATACATACATATACATGTCGGTCAAACTTGGCAGCGTGAGCAGCAGAATGAGTTGCGCGCGGATTCAAAATTCGTCACGTATACAAAACACCTTACAGAAAAAAAAAATGAAAATATAATACTTTTTAAGTTAAAGATAATTTTATTGATGACAATTATTGTACATTAGGTAATGTCTGTAGAATAATATCAAGTTCACTTTTAGATATGTCACGGAAAAACTCAGACGCTTTTGGGGGAGGGGCTTGAACCCCTTAGATTCCACCTGGATCCGCTTCCTGATCTCAGTAGTCACCCCCTTTCTAGCCAACAACCACATATGTAACTACAGTTTGATAAACATTTGAGACTTGTTTTCAAAGATCTCGTTTTATCGTCCGCTGATTAAAAAATGTCAGTCAGTTGACAGTCGGGCATGGTGCGTTTATGTAAACCACGAACTCTAATCTAATCATGTAACATCATGGTAATCAGAAACAGTTTCACTTGACGTTTTCTCTGTGACTCAAACGTTACCTTCTTACGATTCTTAACCTATGTTATGTGATTAGGTTAGGTGAGCATTTCCTTCTGCTACTGGTTGCAAAAGTTCAAAGGCCCATCTTATTTTACATTCGTCATTAGGTAAATGAAAATTATCTCCTTCATGTCCCTTCAAAATAAGTTATTTCACACAAACCTACATAGGTTCTTAAGAAACGTCAGAAGCTAGGTGCACGGTTCCAATTGATCGTTTCCTATGGAGAAGAGCCGGCAAGAAACTCCACGGTTACTCTTTTAAAAATAATTGATGTTTACAGTGTAGGCCTGTCAACAAGTACAAGAACTACTTTACAAAATAAAAAGTAAACAATTATCTTATTGTATAGTTTTCTACTGCCTCTTCTGTAATAGTATCTAAAATCCATTGAAAATGGAACAGAACCTATATGTATATAATATCGCTGTCCCCGGCAAATAAAATCGTAATCGTAAAAACCAAATTTTGCAGGAAAAATAAAAAACTGTTTTGGGAATATCTTATTATAATATACATAGCGGAATTGTTCAAATACCAAAAGAATGATTTTTTACATTCATTACAATACACCTTAAAATCTCGTAACTTCTGAAATAACCGTAGGAAATGAATAAAATAAATTGACAGACTGTAATCGGACCTCTAAATATCGAATATTTATGTTAAAACTGTCGTAATAGCACATTACCATTTTATTCGCCGGGGACAGCGATATAATTGTTTACAAACGTAATAGGTTCATTGACTACAGAGCAATTAATTCACTCTCTTCTCAGTTCACTGACATAAGTTTTTGACCGCAACAGAAAAAACAGTAAGTAATTATTATTACAAAACATCCATCATCAAATTATTATTATATCTATCATCATTTATTGCGTGCACAAGAAACAAGATAATTGAAACTTGAGCTTGCATCACCGACGCGGCAGTGCGTACCATCCTATGTAATTATTATACTCTGTTCATTTTGTGACGAATGGTTTGACAGATGCATAAAAAAACCTTAATTTTATGCTCAACCTCAAACAGCTGTAAAGTTTGTTGTTAGAAAACTTCATTATCATTATGAATTAAGCTCGCTTTTCTACATAGAATGCCCAATTAACTGTTAAAACTACAAAAAATTAGAAGATTAACCTTTTGAGCTTTTTAAATTGCATAACTGCAAAGATTGAAACGAGATCAATAATAATTATTGATCTCGTGTCAACCTTTTATTCTGTTGTTGTGAAGAATCAATTAATCTATATATTTATCATTAACTAACTTTTCGATTTATGTTATGTTGTCCATAACTCTAAACTTAAGCTTTTATCATAAATCATGTGTCATTTCGAGCATCGTAAAATAAACAGATTAATTCCTCTTCATTTGAAAGTTATGCTTCCGCAGAAGGAAACATTATGATAACTATGATAGTAGGTTAATTACCTTTCATTAAGAAAAAGTTACATTTATATTACATAAACTTACGCACCTACATCTTGTTTCCCATGACGAATGGTTTATAGGTGGTGTATCAAGAGTATTAATTTTAATTAAAACAGATTAACTGATTTGAGAAAAGTTTTGCATCTTGTTGATTACGGTTTGTATTAAACGAAAAATTAGTACTTAAATAGTTTGAGATATTACAGTTTCTTTTTTGACTTTTAGGGTTCCGTACGTCCGAATGAAAAAACGGCCAGTCTGGCTGGCTAGCTGGCTGTCTGCCCGTCTGTCACAGCCAATTTGCTCCGAATCTACTGGAGCAATTTAGTTGAAATTTGGTACACATATGAATTTCTGTGACCCAAACACGGACGTGTAACGTAAATAAATGAATTTTGAATACGGGGGTCAATTTCCGGGGGCAAATTGGAAAATTTAAAAAAAGTTTCGCAAACCATGTGCATATCAAATGAAAGGGCTTGTTGTGAGATTTCTACTTAGTCACTTTCCTCACTGTTAAAGATCGTGACCCGCAATAATTAATCACAGATTTGCATGGCGTAAGATTTTGCGTTGGCTAAGTTATAAATATAAGGATATTAAACAGCTAGCTAGACCATTAACCGGCCATCGAGTTCAAGTGGTCTTACGCTCAAATTCCAGGCCACTGAACTATTAGAAAGGGATTAAGAAATTGTTGCAGTAATATATAACTCTACCGTTAACGGCGATCGAAATGTCCTAAACTTGAGTTCTCGTTTTCATAATCAGTTGGTACCCCACCCATATTTCATCAGAGTTTGAAGAACTAAATGGAATTATGGTTTAGATATTATGCTTTAGCAAAAATGTTATGCTTCACTGCCTCGTTGTCGCTAATGGTCGCGCCATTGAGCATAGAGTCCACCTGGGTCTGCCCTGAGTTCGATTCCCACATCGTCAGCCAGTGTTATTGATTTGTTAGTGCCAATAGGCTTACCCCCTATTACATGGCAAAGAACATAAGAATATAACAAAATTGACGATTGCTCAATACAATGACAACACAATTTTGACTGAAAGTCTAAATAACTAATCACTGATCATTACCAAAGAACATGAAGTTTTTTCGTCGCAACCCATAATCGGTAATGCCTAAAGCGTATGATCTTAGTGAGACTAGAAGCCATGTTGGGCTATTCCAAGTTAGAATAGGCTAGAATGACGATATTACCTAAAGTCGTCAGTTACATAACGAAGAGCGACAGTGCGTGCCATCTTGTTAAGTATATTAAGATACTAACTGCGCCCCGCGGTTACACTCACAAAAGTCTCGACCCCGTGGGAATATCGGGATAAAAGTATCCTATGTGTTAATCCAGTACCCTAATTGCGTAATACAACACAATCACAATCTGTTTCGATTTGAAACAGATTGCTAATCCATTGCTTCATAAGTTGGAAAAAAAAATCTGATCAAGAACGTAAATAACGCAATGAATGTTGTTGAACTGTCAAATTAAACAAATTAAGCAAAATTGTTACGGTCATAAACTATCTGTGTGCCAAATTTCAACCTAATCTCTTTAGTTTTGCCTGAAAGAGTAACAAACATCCATCCATCCTCACAAACTTTCGCATTTGTAATATTATTTTAGTAGGATATCAATCTGCATTCTTATCGGATTAGACGATACTTTTCTAGCTGTGTTATTATTCTCCTTATGCCAATTTTTCAAATTCCCTCACGACATTTTCCTCATTCCTCTGCTTCACATGCTCATACCATGACAACTGATTTCTGCACAACTCTTTACCGGTGTCACTTTCAGACTTCCTCTAGTGTACTCATTTCGTAACACCACACATCCCTCTGGGTGTGTGGTGTTACGAATGCAGCTGAGATGTGAATGCTAAACTTAGCATTCTCATCTCAGCTGTATTTCATTCATCTCTTTTGTTAGTCAATATTGTGATCCACACATGACAGCAGACCTAACCATTGTTTTATTAATCTTAAGTTTAAGGGGAATGCGGGATTCTGCAGATAGTCTTTTCTAATTGTGCATAAAATAAAAATGCTGTTGTTAAGATTGATTGGTTTCAGTCGAAATTACCATCTTCATAATTAAGGTTGGTGATGGAAGATAAGAGTCAAGTAAAACTGGATATAGTTACTAGGGAATAGATGAAATATAGACAAAGTTCTTATTCAATCTGCTTCACGGACAGTAAAGTTGTTGATTTGCTAAACTTATATATGAAGTAAAACAATCATGTCGTAGATTGATTAGGGTCAATTTAGCTAAACGTAGGGCACCCTAAAGGAAGTCACATAAATAAATAATTAGTAAATAGATTCGCAAACCAAAGCTAGTCCGTCTAAACTCCCATTAATGCTGTAACCGCTTGACAAACGTACTTACACAACGCAGACTTCCTATGATAAGTCATTAACTTAGTCGTCTGCATGCGTTGCGCGCGTTAAGGTGGTCACACAGTCAGTAGTTGCGACATTATCTTTTGTATCGCTAGCAGGAAGTGTGTGACGCATCTTATGGGTATTTGAGAGTTGACAGTAGAAATTATAGTTCCTTAAGCTATGAATACTTTCTTAATGTAAAGAGGAAATTGGTCGACCATAGAGCCCAGCCCGTTACAGGGATGATTGCAATTTATTGTATGGTTAGATCTGTTGTTACTTGTTAAAAAATGTTGGATAACTGGGATCGACAGTGGCCACCGATCCACGGAATGAACACAGCAACCGCAACTTAACTTCACAGTCCAATTGATTCGAGCTGTTCTTTCAATTTCGAGTCCCTACATCTAGTAGAGATTTTTCAATTAGGGATTTCATTTATAAAATATTGTTTTTGGAATGCTTTATTTTATTTCTCTAAGCTACAAACTCCTTACAAAATAATATCATATAAGGTAGATACTTGAATTATTGGCCCACTATTCCGGGCCTGGCCGGTTCAAAAGTGACAGTATTATCGCCTTGATCCAGATATACTGAAGGTACTCGGACGCTAGTTAGGCAGGACATAGTGCTCGGAAAGGACGAGAAAGGACTAAGAATATTTCATACTTTAAAATTGTTAAATAAAAGGTATAGATGACGGTTGAAATTTAAAAACATGCCGCCTTGATACGGTAGGGGGGGGGGGGGGGGCTCTCCCCTCGCCGGAGACACATTTTTTTTTTAAATGATCTTTTATTATGTCAAATCTCATATAAAAAGGTTGATAAATGAAATGTAGCGGGAGGTGGAAGGGAGAGAGAGGAAGAGGGCAAGTCCCCCATCCACCAGCCAGGTCTAGCCAGTCACCTTTCAGCCAGTTAGTCAGGGTGCCCCAAGTCCCGAGCTCGCTTCGCTCTCTTTTGCATATTAAGTTCTCATTGCCTTTTTACTAAGTCGAAATGTGTTGGGACTTGGGGCACCCCGGCTCGGACAAGTTAGATTCGAAGGGGATGACAGGGTCTAGTGAGCGAGCGAAGCAAGCTAACAAAGACCTCGCCACCTTCTAGCTCACTAGGCTGGCTTTTGCATCCTTAAATATGTAGACTTTTTTAATGTAAGAAAATAAAATTAAAGTACCTAAATGTGTCTCTGACAAAAAATTATTAAGAAGGGTTCAGGAGACCCTCTGGAACCCTCAAATAACCTCACATTCTTTCTAGCGGGGCGGCACGTTTCTAAGCGCAACCCTGGATGACTATCTCAATAATATCTTTTCACGCTTTATGCTTTGGTTTTCTAGCCACTGTTAAATCAGGATGCGTTCAATTTAGGGATGACTAGTAATTCAATATTACCTTCGATAAATCAATATAATTCAATAATAACTGTCCTGTCTACCACTACATTCATTACACAGGGTACTACCTCCATATATGGTCACCACACATATAACTAACCAAACTAATAACTCTACATAACGGAGATTAAAATTAAACCAACCTGCAGCTGTTGCCATTAAAAAAAACTACTCGATTTTAATCGTGGTTTACTTGTAAGTGGACAGGTTTCCGTTCAAACCTGAAGGATTGTGCAATAGGAAGTATTCCGAGCTTTTTGCGACAAGTCTGGGCTGTTGAGCAATATCTAAGAGCTATTTACGGCTATGATGGAACTATTTTCTTGGTATTTTTGCGGAATGGTTTAGGATCGTCGGGTTATGTAATTTGAGTAATAGATCTAAATGGTTTAGGTTGTGATTTGTAGATGTTGTTTATAGCGATAGGTACTGAGTACTGACTCTCTGAATCGGATTAATTTTCAACCCACAGACACGCGACTTTTGCGTCAACGTTACGATCTCATAATTATTGCGCTTACATAGCACGGTTGTCCATATTATAATTATTTATTATATTTTGACACTGAAATTAATCCTCCTTTCGTTACTATGCCAATTTCAAACCACTTCCAACTTTTCTCTCTTTTTAAACTATTCAGCTAACCGTCTCATTCTTTTTCAGATGGGACCCAAAGCGACGAATCACCCCAACGGAAGCTTCGCGTCACGAATTCGTCACGGGCTGCGCCCTTGGCTCAGCTCCCGCCGGTGTCCTGGCTTTACCGAGGCTGGCCCCTCCGCGACCCACCAGGGGAGCCCTGCTCCATTCCCAATCAGCCGGTGACGTGGCCGCCATGCTGGGCCGCGCGTGACCACGCGACTCCTGAACGAGGCTCGGTTCCGAGGGCCTGCCTTAGACGGCTTCGTTTTGTTTCTGTAGGTACAACGAGTAGAACTCCGATGTGGCCTCGATACGTTTGTAGGGATGTTACTTCTTCGGTGTAAATCTGTTTTTTGTTGTTGTTGAATTTAGTGTAACTGTTACAGTGAAGTTGTTCAGTAACACAACTTAAATGTTGTTCATACAGACTACTGTAATTAGTGTGTCTTCTCAGAAGCTCTTGCGCAACAACTGCAAACAATCTGTATTCAAATCTAAATACTTAAATTTACAAGGGCCATTTTCAACCCACGCTATGCAAAATGTAAGTGATCCGCCGGGCATTGGCAAGTGCCATTGTCTATGACCCACGAAAAAAGAGTTAGGTAAGCGACATTTTATTCTGGTAGTTGACCCTCCTAACGTTACATGGTACGGTAATCTCTGCCTATATCAACTGCAAATTCAACTAGAAGTACCTACCAATTTTGCTCATCAAAACCGCTAAAAAAATTAAAATCGGCTGTCATCGGAACGTTTGCTTCGCGGCAATAATGGATTTGTTTCAAAGAGTTTTTTCAATAAGTATGTCCTTGACCGGTCGAATAAGACTTAGATGCAAATGCAACGATTTGATTGGCTCCACTTTTTGCGCTATCACTAATTTGATTATCGCCGTTTTTTTTCGAATTAACTGTTGCAATTAATAACAGCCTTGAAGCTATCATGTTTTAATATTATTAGTCCAAATATTGCCAAATTATTTTAATAGATATATTTCCTAAGAAATTGGCACATTCATGATGACATTTAAGAAAGAAAAAACGTTTATTTGCTTGCGGTAAACATGAAGCAAAAAAGAGCCCATTAAATTTATGAGGATGGTTTGTAATTTTACTCGTGTTTGTTTCGGGTTCGTTCGACTAGTTTCGGGAGCCCATAATGAAAGGATGCATTTGAGTCCGAAACCAGCAATCATGGAATATCCACGTGACAAAGACCGCTAACAGTTGTCTCCTGCTTGTTATCACAAATGCTATCATAAACTTTGACTCGGATAGAAAAAAAAACAAGAATTATTTATGCCAATTCAGTATTTTATTTTGATGAGTAATGATAACAAAAATATTCTATCACGACCTTTTGTAAAACACGTAATATTATAGAGATCCGCGTTCATTTAGGTTGCCATTTAAATCTGTTAACTACCTAGCTTGGCTACTACAAAACAATCGTCCATTTATCACAAATTATTCCTGCTTTATTAAATGATATGATAAGCTACTAAATGATAGTCCATCCATCAAAATATTCAAAAATTAAAAATTCAAAAGTCATTTATTCAAACTAGGCTGAGAATCAGCACTTTTCGAACGTCAAAATTACATAAGACAGTCCCCCAAAAACGCCCACCCTTCACCACTTCCTAGTGCCTTTAGCTGGGAAGAAGAAGTGGCGCAACAAACTCCCCAGCAGCACAGCTGTCTGTTCAAGTTAGAGAATGATTCTATACAATAGTATACAAAATAACCTACATTATGCAACACAAAACATAATTCAAATGACAAATTATAGGCCATATGTCAGCTAGCACACGCCAATATACCAACCGAAAACATCGAGGACTATACTCAAGCATTATTTAAAAAAATAAAAATAAAATAAAACTAAACGTAAACAGAACTAAATATCTAAATAAAAGCCTCCAGACATAAAGGGCGTGCCCGCTTACATTAATTAATTCTAATTACCTACGACTTCTCTCGACTCAAAGATATTTAACCTTTCTGAAATCAAATCAATAAATGCACCATCTTCACTAAAGCTAAGTAACACGAGTAACCGTGAAGCAAATACCCATTAAGACGCTGACTGCGGTTTACCGCAGTCACTGTTGGACTGCATAAAAAAGAAAGAGAAGCGCGATGATGCAACGGTTGTAATTTATTGCAAAATATGAAGCAATTGTCTATTTACTATGAGTATGGGATTTAAACATAACTGGCGAAATGTGGGTGTATCTGCTACAGGTACACTTCTGCCCAACCCTTTGGGGAAACAGGGCGTGATGTTATGGTATGTTATGTCTACTTACTCAAAAATGAGTTGAGAAATCGAAAATAAAAAACAACCAAGTTCTGCATTCAAATAAGACATATATTTTTCTGTTATAGATTTCGTAATTTTTTTGCAAGCCTACTTTTAACATTTGCCTCTTGTCAGCGCCTTAAGTATCGAAACAGTAGATGACCCACAAGATGGCTTATGGGTCAAATTGCCCATAACTACAGTATTATAGCCATTACCTACTGGTGATTATCTCAACTGGGTTACCTCACAGAATCCGCTTGCTAATATTCTTAAATTTTTGCCAACTTTTCTACTTTTGGGCAGTGATTGAAAATGGTAATTTAGGTGACAAAGATTATTGTTTGGGTTGGTCAACAGTCTTAGGTTGTTAGTCAGACTCGTGACACGGATAGAGAAATGCATTGGCAAAGCGTTTGTTTGCTAGGAAAGCAGTTCTGTCATATAACGGACGTCATGAAAGTCTGTAATTTTCACCCGTATTTGGCGTTAAGGCGACGATAACCGACTTTTAATTATTTTATACTAAATATCACGTCTCAACGAGTTGTGTAAATGATTTGGAAAAAATATGTGTTAAATTGTTTTTAATAACTTAATATATGAACATTTTAGATTATATTCATATTACATAGTGAAATTAATTTGTAAAGTTATGTCTAATGCGGATAAAAAATTGAGAATCACGTAAAATCTATCAAGCGTATTTTTCTGAAACCTTCACTATTTTAAAAATAATTTAATTATTGATCATTTAGTGTACGTGTTTTATTAAAATTCCTTTTTTTATGTATAATAAATTAATAATGCGTCTAATTTGGGATGGCGCTCTTTAATGGGCGAGTCCTATTACTGGCTGGACGTACGACGCGTTGCGTGAGCTCAGTACCGAACAGGCAAGCTAACCATTCAAGGTCACTGGCATATATCTGCGTCTTAAGGTGTCAAAAACGTTCTGTATTTGAACAGCTGTTCTTGTGTGACCGTTCACCTGCACTGCAGATTATATAAAAGTCATTATTGTGGCCGGATTGCAGTAGATTACATGTCACGATTCTCGTTCGATCAGGTAAAATTGGTCAACAATCGTTCGATTATTTTGTGTGGGAGCTAGCCTGCATCCTACAATGGCTACACTGTCGCGTTATCGCGAACTTTACTTCGCACCCTCTCTGATAGCCCACGTTCGCACGGACGTAATAAAATCGCGGCGATTTTTTTCGTGCACTCGTTTTTCAACGCTCTGCTTTGCGCTGTGAATTGAAAATCCAACAGTGTGTTTTTTCAACGCGCTGGGACGAGAGTGTCCCAGCGCGTTGGATTTTCTACGCTCGGCTTAATACCGAGAGTTGAAAATCCAGTGCGCGATAAAATGCCGCCGCGATTTTATTACGCCCGTGCGCACGTCGGCTTACTCAGCGAGACGTCGAACGGTATGCGAGAGAGAGCGCGCGAAGTTTAGTTCGCCTTATCGCGACAATGTGGCCCCAGCATAAAAAGTTTAAGATAATTGTGTCGTAAATTAAATATGCCTCTAAATGGATTGCCGGCTATGAACCTCAATTTGAGTGAACTTTGAAATCTAGATTCATAGTTGGGCATTGTTCTAGAATAAATAAAAAGTCGACCATAATAGTGTCACCAAAACAAATTTAATTGTATTTGTTGCAACAGCTGAACTATGACGAAAATTTAATTTAAAATGTCGTGTAACAGTTTTGAACTATAATTTTTAGTTTAAATTTCATAAGTGGTTTGAATATTTGGTTAAGTATTTTGATTAATTATGCATGAGTCATTTAATTAACAATACATATATCAGTATTGTTTAAAGTGCCAAAGATCATCATTTCTATGTAAACTGAATCTTCTACTGCAGTTTATTAGTTTTTGTAAATAATCTATAATTTCTATATCGAGGTCCACAATGTAGAGGAGTGTAAATTTAGAAAAATGTACGTATATCTAAATAATCATATCGTCAAATATCATTCCTTCAATATTTTGAAAAACGTAGAAATTCCAGAAATTCCATTTTGTGTACTGAATTCCTTCGAAGCCCCACTGTCCAATATCGTCGACTGAAACATAGTACAAGTTGGTATACGTTCTCATATCACAGAATGGCTCTATTTAGAAATAAAAATAATTTAATTCTGTGCACGAAATGACTGCGTTTACAGAATACGTAATTTTAAATGGAATTAGAGGCCCCTGACTAGAATTGTGGAAATCACTTTACCAAGTGTGATCTTACGTAATACTTAATACTATTGAATAATAGAAAAATAATATATCTTTTTCTATTATTCAGAAGTACTTATAGTGACAAACTCGACAATAATCACGATATTGTCTTCCTTTCTGAACGACATCGGTCCAAGGTTTATTAATTCCATTTATTACTATTCAAATAAGTTGGAAGATTTAGTAAAGTCTTCGAACTTACAATACTTTGAATCTATTTTAGTTTTGGCCGTATTATCATGAAGCGATCGCTAGAGGCATACGCCATTTTATAGTTTTTGAAATAAGAATGTGCTAAAATTTCTTAATTTAAAAAATAACGAAAGTAAATGACTTATAAAAAGATTTTAGTTATATTATTATGACACTAATTGATTGATTTGCCGAATATTTCTTATTAAAATTATGATTGTTTCATGTTAATACGAACGAGACATCTAGTCAAATAGTTAATTGTATAGGATAATAGTCAAAATCGGGTATTTAGCTATAAATGTTCTAGTAATTGTGATGTTGTAGATTTTTGTAAATTCATTATTAGTAAGATATCTAAGCTTTAAATAAAGTGTTGATAGACAAGTAGAATTTCTTTGAATTATCGTGTAGCTGACTATTAATCGTTTATTATCATATAGTATCTTAGTTCTCTGCTGTGGGGTATTATTTATCGTTTAAATAAAAATGTGATATTGTACGAGTTAAGAAAAATACTGAACAAAATTGACTTTTAAATAATAGTTTGAATAGTTATTTTGATTTAAGTTAGTTTGGCCTTAAATGAATTGGGAATGAGAAAGTATTAAATACTTTGTGTTGCGTTTTGAGTTAGATTTTCAGCTTGCCTAGGGCACGAACCAAAATAATAATAATGTGATGTGGAAGGCCGATAGTAGGTAAGGCTTGTACTCTAATTACGTAACACACGATCAATCACAATCTGTTTCATTTTGAAGGATATTGCTAATAGTCTGCTCAACAACATACAATTAAACTTTTTTCTTAATGTCCCTCGGCAAACTTCGTGTTTCGTCAGTCGTCGGATTTCTATCAGTTGCCCTTTGCACTTCGGTGCAGATCGGACGCTCTTAATCGACTTGGAAATATATGAGTTGTTAATAATCTTTTAACTTAATGTAATTTATTTTAAAAATGGGACGAAGCTGCTAAAGTCGCAGGCGTGAAAATTCTTTTCCAGCTCTATATAGTTCACACGGAAATCAAAACAAAACAACAATAAAGTATTCTGAATTCAAAAACAAATCTTTCTTAATTTTGAATACACGATATATCTAATAATTGATGGACATGGAAATTAGCATTCGTTTGTATTCGGAAAAGCAATGATTTCCGAGGGACATTAAGAAAATACTCAGACTGTAATGAATGTTGTTGAACTGTCAAAATGAAACAGATTGCGATTGATCGTGTGTTAAGTAATTAAGGTGCAGTTTACTTATTAATAAGTTTTCCAACATTTATTTCTATTTATTGATAGATGTAAATTATTTTTCAATCGAAGCTTGCCTGTATTATTGAGAAAGCTTCAAAAAAACGTATTCTATATAAGTCTTGCCTAATTATTTTCCTGTAATAACTAAGGCACATTGTACGTTAGTGTTACGTGTCTAGTCGTGGATATTTATTTATTTCATAGAATAAATGAATGGACCAAATGCTTTTGGTTCTGTAGCTTTTTGATAATAACATCTGTTTATCTCGTGTACTAGATTTTTAAGTAGTACTCAAACATCGAATTTGTTATGTTTTAAAGGGTGTAGAATGTATTTTTCTTATTTTTTTTTATTATGCTTTTCGTTTTACAGTGTCTTCACACTAACAGCCAGTTGCAGAAAAGAAACTTTAACTTTTAAAGCTGTCATTAAATACTAATCTTCCATTAACTTGTTGCAGAAAGCAATATTAGACTCAATTTTAATGGTTTTTTTGAAGAAATTAATGAAATCATTATCGTTAATATTTGTCTTTGTGCAACTGGGTGTTTGGCCCTTTGTACACACGTTTTTCCTGCCGTAAAAAACTACGGTTTCTTCGCCGTGTGTAGGCACGATCGTGTGTTGTATGGATTATTGACAGACACGATTTTTCAGTACAAGGGTTTAAGCGTATGTCGATATAGACGTTGAAGACGCGTAGATGCATATGCTGCGCAAGCGTCACGTAGACGCAGCGTCAGTGTCGCGGTGCGCATACGTTCAACGAACGCCAGACGCGAGGACACCCTTGGAAAAATGACCCAACTCTTGATTTTTTTTCTTGTCTGTATATTATTTGAAAAGTAATGAAATTAGGATTCGGATTTACGTTTTTCTCTACTTTCCTATATTTAACCTTTTAGTGTGTGTGTGCGCATTATGTTTGAAGATCTCATTTCTTTTATTCAATTACTTCTACTTTCTCTATGTATTTTCTTTTTTCATTTTGCGTAATGATGTTTAGACCGTAAGTAAATTGACAAATAGTTCTTTCTAGTCTCGTAAATAATTTGTTACTCCTAGGCAGTCCTAGGAAATGGTCTAAGATTGTGTATATACTCTTATCATATTAGTTATAGGATTAGGCCAAGCCAAACTGTGAATTGACTTAAGTATTCAGTATATTTAGAACTTTGGCGGGTTCAGGCATGCGCAGTTTACCTACTAGTTGTTACAGTTGCTACTTGCAAAAAAGTAGGCAGAGAACTTCTTGGCTATTTAATTTATGGAACATGATTCAAACTGAACCGCTGACAGTAATGGTCGACTATAAATTAAGAGCGTGCATTCTGAAAGTGGGCAACGTCGCAAATACCTGTCAAATATTTCGCTGTTTTGATTAATTTGGCAATATTAAATCAGCCTAGCCTATTCCCAACTATGTTGGGGCGGTTTCCAGTCTAACTGGATGCAGCTGAACACCAGTATTTTACATGGAGCGACTGCCTATCTGACCTCCACAACCCTGTAACTGGGTAATACGATAGCCCTTGGTAAGACTTTCGGACTTCTGACAACCCGTAACGACTGTCAACGATCCATGAATGCCAGCCGGGACCAACGGGTTAACGTGCTGTCCGAGGCACGGAGGAGTCTCGGTATGTAGGTATGGTCACCCATCCACGAAGTCACCCCGGTAAGCGTAGCTTAACCTGATGGATCGACCCGTGCGGCTGTTATTACTTAGCCACGAGCTCCTCCTGAGATTAAATATGGCTAATCAAACCTAACCAACTAATGCCAAATTAATCAAAATAGGTAAATATTTGACAACTATTTGCGACGTTGCCAACTTTTTAGAATGAATGCTCATATACAGAAAAATATTATAACATGTAGCATGAGCTCCTGGGTTCGATTCCCAGGTAGGGCAGTTGGATTTTCTATCTTGAATGTCTCAGTAGCAGCCCGGAGTCTGGATTTGTGCCCGGTTGATGGCAATAGGCTCGCCACCAATTACATGGGACTTAAACATAACTGGCGAAATGTGGGTGTACTATAGGTACCTACACCTCTGCCCAACTCTTTGGTGAAACAAGGCGTGATGTTATATATGTGTAATATACCATGTCTTGCAAGAAATTGGTTGATAAATCCACTGTCAGTTACAGATCACTCGCTACCTCTGAGCTCGCCATTACAAAGTTAGGAACAACGTGTTTGTGATGTTGATCGAGATGTTAGAAACTAGCTGATGGTTGTTATACCTATGTATATGTACCAGTAACATGTATGTACAAGATATGTATCTATTCGTGAAACATATTCGTTCTTATTGAATCGTCATGATTAAAGTTCTTCCAAGCATTTTGACGTTTTATTTTTCAAAGTTATTGATGTGAATATCTTCCCCCTCGCTTTCCTGCAATCAAAATCTAAATAATCAAATCTGTGGGAGTGATTTCGTGAAAAGGGACGGAAGTGTGTAACAAGAAGCCGGGGAAGCGCGCACGATGCTAGAGTTGGATGTCAGAAACGACCTTGACGAGGCCCCGCCCTTTTAAGTTGCTTATTTTACCAAGGTGAGATGTCAGACGTCTGCAAGGCTCGCTTTTTTTTATGGAGCTATGTGACTTGTTGACCGTGTCTTTCAGGGGATGTATACGAAGAAAGAATTTTACGGGAAATTATCCTTAATAACCTGCCTTTGTGAAATTAACAGTAATTGTAAGGAATGACAGTGTTAATACCTAACCTGTCAAGCCTTGAATTATGAGACTTATATATCTATTGAAACGTTATCTTATAGGACACGCAGAATGTGAATGTAATGAAGGTTTCCATGGAGTATAAAACAATGTTGAGACTTAAATGCAAACAGAAGCCATAGCTAAACCATTCTCCAAACATTTCGTAATAAATAGCCCTTTAAACGATCTATAAGGCAAAAGACACGTAACTTGTAGCAGTTTCCAGCTCCATAATAATTGTAACACAGACGATACGAGTCTGGCCTTTTCAGCAAACGGTAGGATTACCAAACTGTTGCCTAACACGATCTATTTCTCATATAAAACGACCGGGGCCAGCGGGTTAAGGATTCCGAAAGCAAACAGGTCGACAAACCCAGTCTCCCGTAGAGACTAGAGATTGTCTTCTAGTTACACTTGCGACACTGATTCGTACTGGTGAAAGGCAAGTTAATCCCATAAGCTTCAGTTAAAGCAGCCGAGTGGAACTTACTGGTGTTACGAAGGAAGAATGGGCAGAAGGCGAATGTTGAAAAGACACACAGAGAATACCGTTTTTTTTTCTGTAGGGCCTGTCCATAGCTTTCCTGTGGCTGCCTTAAACTTCTACACTCAGTCTCCAGTCAGGGACAAAAAACTATGCTAATTAAAACTAGGCGAGCGCTCGCTAAGGGCACCCTCTGTGGGGTACGAACCTCGGCTTAGGGCGTCGCTGGGGGAGGACATCAAAGATGGGACGGGCTGGATCAAAGTTTAGATTATGATTATTAATCGGGGAATACCGCTTTGTTATAGCAAGTACTTAAACAAAATCCATTTATTCAAACTAGGCTGAGAATCAGCACTTTTTGAACGTCAAGATTACATAAGACAGTCCCCCAAACCCTTTACCACTTCCTAGTGCTTTAGCGAAAAGCGAATTGTAAAGGCTGTGTGGTCTATTTTCCAAAAAAGAAAAGTGTGCGCCGTGTTACCATGGAAGGGAGCGAGGAACAGCAATAAAAAAATACTATAAAACACACCTTTCGAAGTATGATGAAATGGTGACAAATTACATACTCAACAAGTCTCACATCGTTTTGAACCTTTCCTCTGCCTGTGGAGGCGAAGCTCCCAAATGTATGTCCATAGCTGTCGGGAGCGGAACTTTTGGCACACTATTTTATATAGTATGTTGTTGTCAATTCGTAACATATCAGTCCCGGTTACGTAGTATATCGTAACTCAACGTAACGTGGGCGCTGACAACAAAGACGTGCAATTAGATTGCAATGCAGGCTTTAATTGTTGTCCAGCTTGCGTAGTGTTGAAGCACTTGGACGATGAGACAAGACATATAGACAGAATACTGTTTATTACACACCACTTAAAGGTAATACAGTGAATTTTACAAGAACAATGATACAATAGGGTTATTGCAATCCCGATCTGGGTAAAGTGTTATTGGGTTTTTCTATCTGGAATTTCTCAATAGCAGCCCCGAGTCTGGATTTGTGCCCGGTTGACAGCAATAGGCTCGCCCCCTATTACTTGGGACTTAAACATAACTGGCGAAATGTGGGTGCTCTCACCTCTGCCCAACCCTTCGGGGATATAAATCGTAATGTTATGATGTGATGTAGTTGATTAACTACGATTGACTTGTCGCGAACTCAAACACGCCGCGCTGCGTTCAGCGCTCGGTATGGCAACACGCCGTGTTCGAGTTCGCGACAAGTCAATCGTCATCCTGAGTATGCCTCGTTGAGAGGTGAAACACGTGTCGATTTCTTTCAGGTTTTTTTTATGACTCTTTAGAAATAGCTCAGTGGAACAGGTTACTAAACATGTCCACTTTTATTGTATTTTTAACCGACTTCCAAAAGGAGGAGGTTCTCAATTCAACTGTATGTTTTTTTTTATGTTTGTTACGCGATAACTCGGCCAATTATGAATTAATTTTAATGATTATTTTTTTTTTTGGTAGGTAATACTTCAGAGATGGTCCCATATAAATTTTAATAACTTAGCTTGGGCAGTTTTTGAGTTAGCTTCAATAATACGTGTTTTTTCCCACTTAGTATGTGGATGATATGATAAGTTCCTCTCACTGTTTTTTACATAGCAAGTAGTGTTATTCGAATTTGTGTGGGCTTTAATACCACAGCTAAAAAGTGAAAAATAAAAACTTTTTACGAAAAAAAAAACAACCGACTTCCAAAAAAAACACTACAAAGTGAAAAATAACTTTAATTTCGGAAGTCGGTGGCAAAAAACGAAAATTCAAAACCAAAGACACCGATTTCCAAAATTAAAGTTATTTTTCACTTTGTAGTGTTTTTTTTGGAAGTCGGTTGTTTTTTTTTTCGTAAAAAGTACCACAATATAATGTTTTCTTAACACTTTTCTATACCCCCGTTGTTTCACGCCGATATAATCGCATAGCTCTGTGAACAGTCCGCGCATTGTTGAATAATGCTAGATATCATCACGCTATTGTACACAATCGTACCAGCAGATTCCGTAGCGGAAGACTATGGTTTTTAGCTCAATTATAGTGGAATTCTGTTCAACTGCTGTTGTTAATATTGTGGGAAAAAAATAGAAGAGTTCGTCGTTGTATAAGACGGTGGAAAGGGATAAGGTTTTGTAGGTTTTACTGGAGTATAAGTGCATCTAATGCCCGTTTCCACTGTCACGTTGCTATAGAAAATTTAATGTATCTTTTTTATGTGTGGGTGTGTGATGTGTTTGTGTGTGTGTATGTGTGGTGTATCTTTAGGTGCTAGAAACGATATAAGGGCCAGTTTCTCGAACGAAAATTATCGCAAAATAAATGTGACACATTGTCAAGCGCGGGTAAACGTCTGTGATTGGTTGAATGATTTATCAACAGCCAATCGCTGTAGTTTACGCGCGCTTGATAGTTTGTCACATTCATTTTGCCATAATTTTCGTTCGAGAAACTGGCCCTAAGTGTCTCTGCGTCTGAATACTTTGGTAGGTACTACTAATACCCTGCCGAGGTTGCGAATAAGGCCGAAAGGGAAATCGTGGCCCCGGCAACATGGCAACTGAAGGAACACGGGTGGGTTTTAGTCAGTAAGAGTCTGACACGCCCTCTCGCTCCGCCCAGACCGGGAGAAGTTAAATGATAACTTCCCAGACAGCAAAAAAAAAAGTTACTACTAATACACTTGTTACTTTGGTCTACTGTAGGATTGACTTTAGGACTTGAAAACCAGGACAAATAAAACGAAATTACCTACATTGCGTTATTTCAGTTAGAGAAGGTACCTTTGACCTTATCTATCTATCTCTTAGGAGTACTTATGAGGAAATGCGTTCGTGTGGTCGTTTTTATTTTTTCTTGAATTAATTATAAGTACGCCAAAAAACAAAACATAGGGAAATGATATAAGTAAATATACTTTGTATCGTAAAAATATTTGGAATAGTAAAAAAAAAATATTAAATTTAAAGCTTGCAGCAATGCTTTTTAGTTTTATTAAAATAATATATATTGACTCATTGCTAGCTTTTATTTTATAGTTACCAATAACTTTTTTTTTAAACCTTCCCCTCCTTTTTTTGTATTTGCAGATGCAATATGTAAATATTATATAGCCTATGACACTCTCACAATTAAGACGAATCTAACGAAACCTCACATGTTAAAATCAAAGCGTGCCAAAGAAATAGACATACATACTGTAGCATAAATTATGATTTCTCTTGCCACATATCCAACGACACCCGGGGATCGAACCCAGTGCGTTGTAAGGTTAAGAAATGAAAAGTTTAATTGTGGTAAAATAACACTGTATAATATTAAATTTGTAAAACTAAACACAAACAATCATAAATAAAACAAATCAAATAGAAAATGAGTAGCCGTCAGCTTGCGAAATATTTTTGGGAAAATATTATGACAAGGGATGGGAGAAATTTTAAATTTTTATACCTAGGCTCATCGACTTTCGTAATTTAATTTTGGTGTACGACGAAACGACGCGGATTTATCGCCAATAGCTAATGTCGACCCCGCGTCATATAGGACGCACGCATATCGAAAGTAGTCGCGATGAACCTAAACATCGGATTACGTAATTAAAAAAACGATTAGAACGCGCTAACTAGATTTAAGAATAAATAGCTAGAGTAAGAAAAAGAAAAAAAAAAGGTTGATGCGCTCGAGGGTGGCACTTCACCGCGCACCGCTTCCGACCGTCCTTCGTCCCGCCGCGGCGCTCGGCTACGCACGACTGGCTTCTGTCCGGACCACAGGCGAAACGCGGATACGGAGGGACCCCGCAGTGGATAGGGCTGGTTGGCTGGCTCTGGCCCAAGCGTGGATGTGGCGGGAACCCGCACCAAATAGGTAGCCGTCCCTGGCCTGGGGGTGGAGCCGGAATCGGCCTTGTCTGACTGGATCCAAGATAAACAGGATATTAGGACCAGAAAGCAAGGCAAAATTGTGAAGATTGATAGTGGGTGATGATGAACCAATTGGAATACTCACAGTAAAACAATCAAAGGAACAATTTGGGATCGGGGAGAATATTCGTATCCCCGATTGGTCCCGGAAATGGGCACCAGCTGGCAGCAACGGCTTTAAATTTACTTGCTGCTTGTCTGCTCACGAATATTCAGGAAATAATTTCAATATAAATCTTCAACGAGTTAAATTTTGGTGTCTATCCATGGACTCTCTTGGCTGACGACTGACTGATGTCAACCCAGAAAAAATTCAAAATTCTTTTCATTTAAAAATTTTAAATTTGCGTCAACTTGAAAAGAAGAAAAAATAAGGCGGCCTATGATGTACGCGTAAAAAAGTTTGATAATGCAGAGTTATGCTGCAGTACCCCCTTTCTAACAAAAAAAAATATCGATACTATCGATATAAAATCCAAACAATGTAGCATCACTAGTGTCGGATATCTCCGAGGGTATTACGAGAGAGGCTGAACGTTAAGTAACTAAAAGATAAATAGAACCTAATCCTAGACTAATATATAACCAAAGTAACCTAAAGGACGACAATTGGAGTGCTATCGATAAGGAATAAGTTTGAACCGGATCGAACCTAAACGTTACCGATGCGAGCTCCAGAAGTGCCAACTAAACCTACCAATTAACTAACTAAGACAAGAATAAGTTACAAGATAAGACAAAGAGACTAATAGCTAAGGTGAAGAGAGGAAACATTAGCATAGAATAAAAAGAAGATGAAAAAAAAGTAACGATAAAAGAGGAAAACAATACCTATTGAAGTTAGGAAAAAAAAATACAGACTGAGGTAAAAAGGGGAGAACATTAAAGTCAAAAATTAGACCAAGTCCAAAAAAGAGCATCAGGCTATGGAAATGAGCCTGAGTCCAAAAACTACCTCAGTCCAATAAAATAAAGGACAAATTAAGTGACCGTCTGTAGGATTTGCATCCTAATCGACTTTCGGCCTAATTAGTGCCTAGAGTCTGACTAACGGGATGAGTAGTAAAATGAGAGGCATGTTGTGCCTCTGGGACATACCTAGAGGTTAACAACACCCTCTTCGTCGTAGTCGGGTAAGATGAGACCGGCGACAAGACGCTACTAACTCTAGCAAAGGAAGAGAAAAAAACACTGCAGCGTTCCACGCCTAAAATAACGTAAATTGCAAGTTTTTAAACTAATATAATTATTATGAAGGGATCTGCTTACCACTTTTGTTCGTAGCTTTAAGCGTTTTATTTATTATTTAGTTATAAATATTATTTATTATTCCCTGATAGGACAGTGACAATCAGAATGTCAATGTGAAAAAAAAAACAAAATGTTAGTCTGAAAAATAAGGCCATATACTAAGACCGTTTGTAAATAGTTTGAAACCATAATTAATTTTATATCATAAAATTACGTAGTTAGAAAATAATTAGGGGTAAAACTAATATGTACGTTGGATTCATTTGTATTAGTTAACGCAAGTAGGAAATATATATACAAAGAAACAACGAATTTAGGGAAAGGAAAAACTGAAGTAGATACAGAATGCCCAGTGTATTTTCAAAATGAGCGTTCTGTGTACTACGATGTTTTTAATGTAACGTAGTTCAAGCGAATTTTGTAGGGCAAAATGCACAAGGGCGTAGAAAGAATTTGGGAGTAAAACATAGATTGCCAAAAACTACGTCTTGCGAAACCATCATTTCAGGATATCCTTAATATGATATGATCCAGAATGAACAGAATCGCAGTCCCGAAGGACATAGGTAGTCCTAGAGATAACCCTAGTAACACGGCATTTAATAAAGTGAGGTGCAAGCTTTCCGGAGAAATAGTCCGTCGCCGAGGACCTGGAGAAATTTCGTCTCCACACAGTGTCACCAACGTTGAGGGTGATAGCCGAACGGTTCGCGTTGTAAGACCGGGAATTGCGGAGGAAGGCTATAGAGAGGTTATCGGCAACTTTAGCATAAACCTCGGTGAGGGAGGATAGATTGGACGCATGCCGAGACCGACTTTCAGCCAAATTGGTGCTTTGAGTCTGTCCCTGAGCATGGGTCAAATCCATAAGGACTTCCCTTCCAAACATAAGAAAGTTTGGTGTGAAACCTGTGGCTAAATTGATACACGAATTGAGGTAAAGTTTAACTTTGGGTAGCAATTTCGACCAGTTTCTTTGATTCTCCCCGACTAAAATACTCAAACAGGTAACAACACTTTGATTATAGCGTTCCACTGTGTTAGCTTGTGGAGTATAATAAGGCGTATAAAATGGAGAGTCAATGTGAAAAGACCTAAGAAAGCTTACAAATTGATTGCTGCGGAAGACCGTAGCGTTATCGCAAAGAATAGCCCGTGGAACGCCGAAATTGAAAAATATTTCGGATTCTAGGGCTTTTACTACAGCAGTGGCATTCACCTTTTTTAAGGGAATGGGGTTAAAAACTGAAAGCTCATAGCAGATGGCAGCACGGTTGTGCGTCTTTAGTCCGCCATTGTTGTTTATGTTTTCACTGTTGTGTCGATATCGTTTATACGAAAACTAGACAAAAATGTATGCGATTTGGAGTGTAGTACAACTAAAAGCCGAGTTATGGAAAAGAGATGCGTCTACCACGGGTAAAAAAGCAGCTTTAGTGGAAAGGTAAATAAATAATGACCATTTTATATTTGATAGATTGTTTTGTTTACATTATTTAAAACTCCTTTTTTTGTTGAAGACTGGAGGCATACGACAGGAATAACTTGATAGGAGTTGAAGAAGAGCTTGAGGATGATAACCCTAACATTCCTGCCCTGGAAAAGTTCAGGGATGTCAATTCTAGCACTGATCTTCCAGCGCTATCTAAAACCCACATTCAAACGTTTGCTGAAGGGTAAGTTTTCATACAGTGATCAACTTATGATGCATTCACTACTTCCTTTGTGAGTTCAACTATAAAAAAAACGTGTAATATACTTAATTTAATGTTAATATTATTTCAGGTTTCAAATATCTCCTAAAGTGAAAATCCTCTATGAAAATAGGAGCTTGATCAAGCTAATGATCGTAACCATGCTTATTTTCATGCACAATGCAAGGCACAAATGAAAAGATTAATGAATAAGACTGGTATGATATGTGAAAGTCATTGTGAATGTGCAGCTGGAAGTGGCTTGGAAGCACACTGTAAACATATCTTCACAGTCCTCCATGGTATAGAGGATATAGTATGTACAAAGATTACAATTACCTATGCATACAGTATGCACAGAAAAATTAATGATGTTCAAACAACCAAAAACAACATCATTTTATACTGAGTATCTCCAACCAGCAATTTACGATAAATACTATGATACTGTAATAAAACCAAATTAATATTATATACAATGTTTTATTTATCTCCTTATACACAATACATATTACATAATACATTCCCTAAAGTTACAGCACATAAGACAAACAAAAAATATCTTTGATTGATGCAAGGGGCACAAAATTGTGATGTTTTGTCAAACATAACATACGTTCAATGTGAACGCGTTGACTTATTTATTTATTTATTAATGAATAGGTTAGCCTACAATTGTTTACACATTAAGTACATTTCTTTTAAAACTACACGATATACATTTATAAGTGCAACAATTACTTAAAGCTAACACCACATGCACTATATTTGAATTTAACATTTTTATGACTGCAATTAATTTCTAATAATGGCTGATTTAGAATTATGTAAAAACAAAGCAATAATGCAATAAACTAGGATCAAATATTTGGTTTACATTAAATAATAAATTAAATTACATTGAAATAAATAACATTTTCAATAGTAATATTCTTCACATGACTTCCATAATACTTTATTTTGTGAGCCATTATACTTAAGTCGAACACACAAAATAGAACTTTTGGTAGGTTTCAAAACCTGTGTAGAAAGCAATGATACTGTCATTGTTTCTACAGTTCTTTATACATCCATAAATGTACACACAATTCACTTGAGTATGCCTTGATGATACAGTATGTTGGTCCCGCTCTGGCCCATCATCTGGCTCCAATGGTGTGCTAGGAAAAATTTCTATTTCGTTAAACATTGTAAATTACTCGTCTTTATATGGCTCTTCATAACTATCACGGGTTTGAACATGGCTAGGTCCAGCAATTTGATCACTTTAAGTATCAAAACATTGTTTTTTCTCATTTCTCTGTAACAGTCTATTTGCTCTGTCTTTAGCTAAGGGGTGGACTGGTTGACTTTAGTAAAAGAAAGAATAGAGGGTACAGCAGTCTTCCTGAGCCTTTTGTAAATATTTTCATCACCAAGAACAGACAAAAAGGATTTATGATCTACTTATCTTTGTGCGAAACATTAAATACAAATATGATGAGTGGAAGATATATTTATCTATTTAGCCCGTAATGTCCCACAGCTAGGCAAAGGCCTCCCATTCCCTTTTCCACACAGGTTTGTCCACTGCCACTGCGGGCCAGTCCTTTCAGTAGGATTCAGAGCAGGATATGTGTTAATATTAGGCAGTAGGTAGTTTGGTATGAAGGTATTAAATACAATGCAATAAAGCGAATGCTGCATAGATGCTTGCTACTTAGACATACGAGTATTTTGGTCGATTAAAAGATAATCTTAACAACACAACCTTAGTATAAAGTATATAAATAAATATCCACAAATGCCTATAATGAAAACACACTTAAGTTCACTGTATTATGAAAAAGAGTACCTGTATACGCATTCGTCTGATAGAAGTCTTCAGGTTTAAAATGAATAGTACATAACCTCGACGAATTATTTGGTTTCCAATTTTTTCTTCGGAGAGCTCTCTCCCACACTTTTCTTCTTTTAAGATCTTTGGGGAATACATGGGCCCCCGGATTTTTGCAGTCAACAGCTGCGCAAGGGGGCATATTATTTAATTAGGCGTAAAATAAGTTGATTGTTTACAAAAAATGTATGGATATTGACAGCTAGCTGTCAAATTTAAAGACGGACAATGATAGCGACATCTGAAGTGAGCAAATGGCAGTTTTTATCCCCATTAGCCAAACATATTTTGAAAAAACATCAACCATAGATAAGATGTATTTATAACCGTAATAAGCGATAGGTAGGGGACCAATCAAATCAATGGAAATTACTTGTAGGGGCAAAGAAACTTCTTTTGGGAAGCACATCTGGCCACGTGGCTGGGTGTTGGCTATCTTATACGCTTTGCAAACTTCGCATCGCTTCAGGGTTTCAGCAACATCCCGGAACATGTTCGGCCAATAGAAGAGCTCCTTGATTTTAAGGTAAGACTTCATAACCCCAGGGTGTATAGACGGGAAATTGTTGTGAACCTCCCAGATGGCAAGGGGAACCTTCTCTGCTGGCAAAACCACACGCCATGGGTCAGATGACAGGGGGCTAGCGACAGGCATGCGTCTCACAAGAACACCATTCTGGATGGCGTATGCGGGAAACATTTGGGGTGAATCGCGAGCACCCAAGTAAACCTTCTTGTACCATCTGTCATTAGTTTGTTCGGGACCCTGGTCGAACGTTACCGGACTTGCGTAGATCCTGGATAGGGCATCTAGAACTACGTGTTGCGATCCCTTGCGATGGACTATATCAAAAGTATACTGGGAGATGATAGTGGCCCATCGGGCTAAACGACCAGAAGGGTTGTTAAGCGTGAGAAGCCATTTCAAAGCCATATGGTCAGTTAAAACTGAAAACTTCATTCCATCCAAATAACAGCGGAAATGCTTAATAGAATCCAGCACCGACAGAAGTTCCCGCTCGGTGGTACTGTAGTTGCGTTCTGCTTTGGAAAAAAGACGGGAATAGTAAGCAATGGGATGCTCCACACCATCAATCTTTTGGGAAAGAACGGAACCGAGACCAACAGCTGATGCATCACATTGTAACAGGAATGGCTTGGAAAAATCTGGACAAGCCATCACGGGAGTGTTAACTAATGCGCCCTTTAGCTTAACGAATGCTTGTTGCTAAGCCGTCTCAAGGAGGCTGGTTTATCTATTAACCTTAAGAAATGCGAATTTTGCAAAAGTGAGTTAAGGTATCTGGGTTATATTGTAAACGAGAAAGGTCTACAGACCGACCCGAGCAAGCTCGATGCTATTAAGGACTATCCCACTCCTATCACCGCTAAATCATTGCGCGGGTTTATTGGGATGTGCTCTTATTATAGGCGTTTTGTTGACGGTTTTTCCTCTATAATAGCTCCTCTCACTGCTCTTATTGGCAGAAAGAAGGGTCGTGACCCAATAAGCTGGGACGATGCCGCCGAACAAGCATTCGTTAAGCTAAAGGGCGCATTAGTTAACACTCCCGTGATGGCTTGTCCAGATTTTTCCAAGCCATTCCTGTTACAATGTGATGCATCAGCTGTTGGTCTCGGTTCCGTTCTTTCCCAAAAGATTGATGGTGTGGAGCATCCCATTGCTTACTATTCCCGTCTTTTTTCCAAAGCAGAACGCAACTACAGTACCACCGAGCGGGAACTTCTGTCGGTGCTGGATTCTATTAAGCATTTCCGCTGTTATTTGGATGGAATGAAGTTTTCAGTTTTAACTGACCATATGGCTTTGAAATGGCTTCTCACGCTTAACAACCCTTCTGGTCGTTTAGCCCGATGGGCCACTATCATCTCCCAGTATACTTTTGATATAGTCCATCGCAAGGGATCGCAACACGTAGTTCCAGATGCCCTATCCAGGATCTACGCAAGTCCGGTAACGTTCGACCAGGGTCCCGAACAAACTAATGACAGATGGTACAAGAAGGTTTACTTGGGTGCTCGCGATTCACCCCAAATGTTTCCCGCATACGCCATCCAGAATGGTGTTCTTGTGAGACGCATGCCTGTCGCTAGCCCCCTGTCATCTGACCCATGGCGTGTGGTTTTGCCAGCAGAGAAGGTTCCCCTTGCCATCTGGGAGGTTCACAACAATTTCCCGTCTATACACCCTGGGGTTATGAAGTCTTACCTTAAAATCAAGGAGCTCTTCTATTGGCCGAACATGTTCCGGGATGTTGCTGAAACCCTGAAGCGATGCGAAGTTTGCAAAGCGTATAAGATAGCCAACACCCAGCCACGTGGCCAGATGTGCTTCCCAAAAGAAGTTTCTTTGCCCCTACAAGTAATTTCCATTGATTTGATTGGTCCCCTACCTATCGCTTATTACGGTTATAAATACATCTTATCTATGGTTGATGTTTTTTCAAAATATGTTTGGCTAATTCCCTTAAAAAAGGTGAATGCCACTGCTGTAGTAAAAGCCCTAGAATCCGAAATATTTTTCAATTTCGGCGTTCCACGGGCTATTCTTTGCGATAACGCTACGGTCTTCCGCAGCAATCAATTTGTAAGCTTTCTTAGGTCTTTTCACATTGACTCTCCATTTTATACGCCTTATTATACTCCACAAGCTAACACAGTGGAACGCTATAATCAAAGTGTTGTTACCTGTTTGAGTATTTTAGTCAGGGAGAATCAAAGAAACTGGTCGAAATTGCTACCCAAAGTTAAACTTTACCTCAATTCGTGTATCAATTTAGCCACAGGTTTCACACCAAACTTTCTTATGTTTGGAAGGGAAGTCCTTATGGATTTGACCCATGCTCAGGGACAGACTCAAAGCACCAATTTGGCTGAAAGTCGGTCTCGGCATGCGTCCAATCTATCCTCCCTCACCGAGGTTTATGCTAAAGTTGCCGATAACCTCTCTATAGCCTTCCTCCGCAATTCCCGGTCTTACAACGCGAACCGTTCGGCTATCACCCTCAACGTTGGTGACACTGTGTGGAGACGAAATTTCTCCAGGTCCTCGGCGACGGACTATTTCTCCGGAAAGCTTGCACCTCGCTTTATTAAATGCCGTGTTACTAGGGTTATCTCTAGGACTACCTATGTCCTTCGGGACTGCGATTCTGTTCATTCTGGATCATATCATATTAAGGATATCCTGAAATGATGGTTTCGCAAGACGTAGTTTTTGGCAATCTATGTTTTACTCCCAAATTCTTTCTACGCCCTTTTGCATTTTGCCCTACAAAATTCGCTTGAACTACGTTACATTAAAAACATCGTAGTACACAGAACGCTCATTTTGAAAATACACTGGGCATTCTGTATCTACTTCAGTTTTTCCTTTCCCTAAATTCGTTGTTTCTTTGTATATATATTTCCTACTTGCGTTAACTAATACAAATGAATCCAACGTACATATTAGTTTTACCCCTAATTATTTTCTAACTACGTAATTTTATGATATAAAATTAATTATGGTTTCAAACTATTTACAAACGGTCTTAGTATATGGCCTTATTTTTCAGACTAACATTTTGTTTTTTTTTTTCACATTGACATTCTGATTGTCACTGTCCTATCAGGGAATAATAAATAATATTTATAACTAAATAATAAATAAAACGCTTAAAGCTACGAACAAAAGTGGTAAGCAGATCCCTTCATAATAATTATATTAGTTTAAAAACTTGCAATTTACGTTATTTTAGGCGTGGAACGCTGCAGTGTTTTTTTCTCTTCCTTTGCTAGAGTTTGTAGCATAAATTATGATTTCTCTTGCCACATATCCAACGACACCCGGGGATCGAACCCAGTGCGTTGTAAGGTTAAGAAATGAAAAGTTTAATTGTGGTAAAATAACACTGTATAATATTAGATTTGTAAAACTAAACACAAACAATCATAAATAAAACAAATCAAATAGAAAATGAGTAGCCGTCAGCTTGCGAAATATTTTTGGGAAAATATTATGACAAGGGATGGGAGAAATTTTAAATTTTTATACCTAGGCTCATCGACTTTCGTAATTTAATTTTGGTGTACGACGAAACGACGCGGATTTATCGCCAATAGCTAATGTCGACCCCGCGTCATATAGGACGCACGCATATCGAAAGTAGTCGCGATGAACCTAAACATCGGATTACGTAATTAAAAAAACGATTAGAACGCGCTAACTAGATTTAAGAATAAATAGCTAGAGTAAGAAAAAGAAAAAAAAAAGGTTGATGCGCTCGAGGGTGGCACTTCACCGCGCACCGCTTCCGACCGTCCTTCGTCCCGCCGCGGCGCTCGGCTACGCACGACTGGCTTCTGTCCGGACCACAGGCGAAACGCGGATACGGAGGGACCCCGCAGTGGATAGGGCTGGTTGGCTGGCTCTGGCCCAAGCGTGGATGTGGCGGGAACCCGCACCAAATAGGTAGCCGTCCCTGGCCTGGGGGTGGAGCCGGAATCGGCCTTGTCTGACTGGATCCAAGATAAACAGGATATTAGGACCAGAAAGCAAGGCAAAATTGTGAAGATTGATAGTGGGTGATGATGAACCAATTGGAATACTCACAGTAAAACAATCAAAGGAACAATTTGGGATCGGGGAGAATATTCGTATCCCCGATTGGTCCCGGAAATGGGCACCAGCTGGCAGCAACGGCTTTAAATTTACTTGCTGCTTGTCTGCTCACGAATATTCAGGAAATAATTTCAATATAAATCTTCAACGAGTTAAATTTTGGTGTCTATCCATGGACTCTCTTGGCTGACGACTGACTGATGTCAACCCAGAAAAAATTCAAAATTCTTTTCATTTAAAAATTTTAAATTTGCGTCAACTTGAAAAGAAGAAAAAATAAGGCGGCCTATGATGTACGCGTAAAAAAGTTTGATAATGCAGAGTTATGCTGCAATACATACTCTCGAAAAACATTACCCTCCTGGGGCAGTCGGGTAAAAACAATACGTTTCTATGGAATGAACACCAACGCTCACGTGACTGCGTTTCCTCTAATTATTCATTTGAAAACAAATACATCTGAATTAGATAATGTTTTATCATCTATAATTCTACGATTCAATCAACTTAGCCCATCGCAGTCCACTGTTAGGTAGGTCTCTCCCAGGCTGCGCCACAACACCCTGCCCGCCTTCCGTATCCAGTCTGTCCCAGCCACCTTCAGGTCATCAGTCCATCTAGCTGGGGGGCGTCCCACACTACGCTTGCCGATACGCCGTCTCCACTCTAGGACTCGTCAGCTCCACCGGCCCTCGGTCCTTCGACAATCCTATGAGTAAAAGATAACAAAATTCATATTAATCAGCAATCATGTAATTGCGTTTTATTAAAATAGGTTTATATTTTTATTGATTTATTTATCTTTTGTATAGATTCTTTTCTATTTTGTGAATGTGAGAACACTGTAGCCTTAGTGCTGGTAATGTTATTCAACTTCTGCTTCTCACATACGTATCTGCCTGGAGATCTTATGAAAACATTAGTTGTGCCGATTATAAAAAATCGAACTGGAGACGTGTCAGACATAAATAACTATAGGCCCATATCGTTGGCTACGATTATTGCCAAGGTTTTGGACAGTGTGCTTGACAAGCAATTAAATAAACATCTGTCGCTTCACGATGCCCAATTTGGCTTCAGAGCTGGTCTTTCAACTGAGCACGCTGTTCTGTGTCTCAAGCACACTGTCAGATACTATACGGACAGGAAAACCCCCGTGTACGCGTGTTTTCTTGATCTTTCAAAAGCCTTCGATCTGGTGTCCTATGGTGTTTTATGGAAGAAGCTGTTCGAGGATACAACTCTTCCGGGTGAGATGATTGAGTTGTTTAGATATTGGTACGGCCATCAAATTAATATGGTGAAATGGGCAGGCTCGCTATCCGATCCGTACGGGCTGGAGTGCGGGGTCAGACAGGGAGGTCTGACTTCTCCGAAGCTCTTCTGTTTGTACGTGGATCGGCTGATTCGTGAGCTCAGCAGTACTATGGTAGGCTGTTCCATTGACGGAACACTAGTCAATAACATAAGTTACGCCGATGACATGGTGCTGCTGGTCCCATCGATCAGTGCCCTCAGGAAACTCATGTCTGTTTGTGAGCGATATGCGGAGACCCAAGGCCTCAGATATAATGCAAAAAAGAGCAAGTGTCTGATGTTTAAGGCAGGCACTAAAGACTATCGTGAAGTGCCGCCTGTCACACTCGGTGGGACTGCGTTAGAGTGGGTAAACTCTTTTAAATATCTGGGGCATTGGGTCACCGCAACGCAGACGGATAATGTTGACATGGAGAGGGAGCGTAGGGCGCTGTCAGTCCGGAGCAATATGTTGATCCGTAGGTTTGCAAAGTGCTCGAGAGGTGTAAAAACCACTCTATTTAGGGCATATTGCCAATCATTTTACACCTGCAGTCTATGGGTCGATTACACGCAAAAGGCATACAGCGCCTTACGTATCCAGTACAACAACGCATACAGGGCGCTGTTGGGGTTGCCACGACACTGTAGCGCATCAGGGATGTTCGCAGAGGCACGTATAGATGACTTTTATGCAATCATGCGAAAGCGTGTCGCCTCCCTGATGCGGCGGGTGCGGGAAAGTGACAACAGCCTCTTGGTCACTGTAGCCGATAGGGCGGAAGGTCAGGAATTACCGTCAAATCGTGCCTTGAAATGACATTAATTTTAATTATTGTATATGTGGTTGTCTTATTAGTATTGTTGACATTTTTAATGGTGATTTTGACGTCACAGTTATGGTTTTGATATTATGGTTGTGTTTTTGACATTACAGTTATGGTTTTGACATTGTGATTGTGATTTTGACGTTATTATTGATTGTTGTGACATTACTAGTCATTATAACCAAAGTTTGCCGAATATTATTATGTACTAACACTAGTGTTTAAGATGTGTTTGTATTTACTAACAAATGGATTGTATGATCTGTAATAAATTTTTGATTGATTAGTGGATTGTAGATCTGTTGACCATTTTCTATTTTGTTAACTACCTGGTACTTATTGAAAGACCTACACTGTCCTCCCATACCTAGTAACACTGTTATTTGAAAGTATTGTAAAAGCTAATATTTCTAAAAGAGTAATCGTGGAGTTTCTTATCCTCTTCTCCATAGGAAACGACCAATTGGAACCGTGCACCTAGCTTCTGACGTTTCATAAGTGCCCATGTAGGTTTATGTGAAATAAACTATGTTGAATTTATTAAAAGTGCCGATCTCTATCCTTACGCACCCGTCGTATGTATGTCAAGAGAAAATAAATGAATAATTAATTTTATTATACACAGGCTGTTCTATGGAAAGTATTATTTATTAATTTTATGTAGATTAGTCGCGAAAAGCCATCGAGAGAGAAACTTTATATAGTTTCTAAGATGTCAATATCATTATTTTTCTAAATGAATATGCTTAAGTTAAAAATATATTCAACAAAAACAAAGCTGAACATGACTATGACATGTTAAATTATAATTTAAATATTTTTTGTTAGAAGCTGCAAGCTACAAACATTTACATATAGGTACCTACACCATCTCCCAAGTCTTTTCATAACTAAGTAGGTACTTGGGCGACCGTGCTCAGAGAATTCTCATAATTACATAATTACTGAATAGTACATACTAATTACATGCTGCCATGATAGTACTTACAAATTCCATGCTGCAATGTAAGGTATTCTAAGGTCTATCTTGTTCTAAACTTTGGGCGACCGAACTCTGCTCGGGTGAAAATACTGAGAAAACGAATTTTCCCAGATTTATGAACCCCTATAATGCAACTTTCATCGAAATCGTTAGAGCCCGTTGCTAGAACGTGATTACAAATTTATAAATATACAATGTGGCCCATGGGTAAGTGACCACCGTATTTTTCTGAATATTCATGAAAAATTATCAAAATTATAGTAGTAGACATAGTCGATAAATTTTAATAAAAATGTAAGTTAATCCAATAAAATAACTCATAAGCTTTTAGAAATAATAAACAGAATCCAAATCGAGCCAATAACATCGAAGGTATGGCAAAAAATGTAAAGCAAACGCTACTCAAAAATTAAAAATTGAATAACATGAAAAAATATTAAAGATAGAACCCCCTTTTAAAATAAATTTTCGATTGTTATTCATGAATATTCAGAAAAATACGGGTGGTCACATCTCCATGGGCGACATTGTATATAGATATAAATATTGCTCATTTAATAGTATTATAAAGATAAAGATAATTTATTTGTCCAAAACATGAGTATACACACACATGGCATGCAAGATGTTACAATAAAATTTTACCACAGTCATGTTGTCATAGAATTTGAGATCGGCTTTGAAGAGGTGACAACCAAAGAGTCGGTAAAACGAATAATACGACCACTCCTACAGTTACTTAACTTCAAGATACACATTGCAAAAGAACAAAACCAGAATTAAAATAAAACAAAAGCAAATCACAATCTATCCAGATATATAATCAGCACAAAGAAATCGCAAGGGTCGATGGTAGATAGCCATGTGAACGCGGGAAGGATAGGTGTTCACATTGATAGGAGTACAATGACTAGCTGGTACCATATGTAGGTGGCGTGATGATAAGGTAGCCGTGTGAAAGCAAACCGTGTGTAAAGACCGTAGGTACTGCTGACCTAAATAAGTATGCTTGTGTAAAACGGGGTTATTATAAGTGTTGTGGCAGCTGTGGCTAACTAGAACACAACAGTCTAGTCTCTAACCAGTGTCAGAAAAATGCTTGAAAGGGATTAAACATAATGATTTTAGAGACATTTAAGATTTTCTTGCAATAATATAATACCTACTCATAAAGCTGTTATATCAAATCAACCTGACAGCACAAAAGAAGTTGAACATAATAGTTATTAGTGACAGAATATTTAGGCACATTCTTCTGTATCATTCATCACTGCATTCTTACATAAATAAAAAGGTTCCCTGACTCTACCTGAAATTTTCCTATACTATTTATTAATCCTATCCTATACTATTAAACGAGCAATATTTGTATTTAGGTATATATGTATTTGTACTCACGTTTCTAACGATTTCGATGAAAGTTGCAATAAAGGGGTTTACGGGGGCGAAAAATCGATCTAGCTAGGTAGGTCTCATATCCGGAAAAAATCGTTTTTCTCCGTATTTTCACTAGAGCAGAGCTCGGTCGCCCAAAGTTTAGAACAAGATGGCTACCTTAGAATAATGACATGGCAGCATGGAATTAGTACGTACCTACTATCATGGCAGCATGGAATTAGTACGTACCTACTATCATGGCAGCATGAAATTAGTATTTACTATCATGGCAGCATAAAACTATTAAATGAGCATTCTCTATTTTCACCAGAGCAGAGGTCGGTCGCCCAGGTACTTAAAAATAATAATAACAAGCTAGAAAAAAATATACGAAAAATTGAGTACGGAGGTCAGAGTTTTACGAAATAATGTTCCCCCTGCTGGGACACCAGGCCTCCTCTCTGGGAGAGAGAGTGAGCTGTAAGTCATCACACGGGCCCAGTGCGGGTTGGTAGATTTCACATGTTCACATGTTCTAGGACATGCTGATGCCGGTTTCCTCACGATGTTTTCCTTCACCGTTTTCAGAGCAGTGGTGATGAAATAATTTACACAAAGTAAAGCGCCTGTCTGGGTTCGAACCAACGACCTACAATTTGTAAGTCGGGGCCGTTACCACTGGGTGCACCAGTGCTCTCACTGACAAACTAAAAAAAAAAAAATTAAATTAAGATTTTCATTTAATTCAATTGAAGGTACAAAAGTTCATAGCTTTTAAGCACATACATACGTGTTTGTGCATTCTATAAATATATTATAATATATGTAAGTTAAAAGTTACGTGTTTTATATAAGTCATAAAACTTATGTTTGCCTTTCAATGCAGGACCCTACAGAAATTGATGTCATAAAATCGGAATTTTAATTAATCGCTTTCTAAAATAGATTTAGTTTTGTTTAGTTAGTGGCCAGAGAGAATGGTAGACTATTACGAAAGTTTTGCGCCTTCATGGATAGATATTTATTTGATAGGTTTACTCAAATAGCCAATATGTTTAGAAAACGTAGCATGTCGAATAGGATATAGGCTACCGACTAGGCAAGATCTACTTAAGGCGACGATAACCGACTTTTAATGATTTTATAATGAAGATCACGTCTAAACGAGTAGTGTTAAAATAGTAGATTGTTTACCAAGGAAGCAAACAACTATTTTTAAGGCGAGAGTGTTTCTTTGAATCCAGAGCGCAGCGAGGGATTCAAAGTACGTCACTCGAGCTTAGAATAGTGTTGCTCCCGAGGTGAACACTCTACTTTTTATCACCATCTATGAGAAAAAAAAACGTGTGCGGTTCGACCCCCGTCAGGAACGAAGTTCCTTCTCACGTTTTGTTTAAAACAAAAATAAAATTTTCACCGCCATCGTGGATTTACATTTTGACTTCACTATCGGCTTAACACCCTCGAAAACTATGAAAACAACACCCATGATGAAAAATTTTAAAATTTTCGCAGCCGCCATCTTGGATTTTCATTTTGACCTCACCATCGCCTTTAGCACCCTTAAAAACCATGAAAAGATCCCCATGACGAAAAGTTTGTTTTTTTTTGCATCCACCGTGTTGGATTTTCATTTTGACTTCACCATCGGCTTTAGCACCCTTAAAAACCATGAAAACGATACCCATGACGAAAAAATTGAAAATTTTCACACCCACCATCTTGGATTTTCATTTTGACCAATTTGACACTTTCTCTCTCTCTCTCTTTCTCTTGCCAGCCAACAGGCTGGCAAGAGAAAGTAACAACTTGTTCATACAATGTTCGGTTTGATCTCTTTGGTGATTAGAACTTTTACTAACAATATCCACATTCCAAATTCAAATCATTTTTAATCCCTAGGGATTAAAAAGCTATTCTAGTCCCTGTTTACGAGGGCTAAACTAGCTCTTTTTGAATAGATGTGATAAAAATATATGTTAAATTAGAGCATTTTTTAATAATTAAATTAATTTGTAAAGTTAACTCTAACGTGGATAGAAAACTGAGAATCACGCAAAATCTATCAAGCGTATTTTTCTGAAACCTTCACTATTTTAAAGGTAATTTAATTATTGATCTTTTGGTATACGTGTTTTATTAAAATACCTTTTGTTTTATGTATAACATAACATAACGCCTTGTTTCCCCGAAGGGTTGGGCAGAGGTGTCCCTGTAGCAGGTACACCCATACGTGTTTTATTAAAATACCTTTTGTTTTATGTATAACATAACATAACGCCTTGTTTCCCCGAAGGGTTGGGCAGAGGTGTCCCTGTAGCAGGTACACCCATACGTGTTTTATTAAAATACCTTTTGTTTTATGTATAACATAACATAACATCACGCCTTGTTTCCCCGAAGGGTTGGGCAGAGGTGTCCCTGTAGCAGGTACACCCACATTATGGTTTATGTATAATAAATTAATAATGTGTCTTATTTGGGACAGCGTTCCTTGATGGGCGAGTCCTATTACTGGCTGGACGTACGATGCGTTGCGTGAGCTCAGTACAGAACATCCAAGCTAACCAGTCAAGGTCACTGGCATATATCTGCGTCTTAAAGCCACGACGCGCCCCACTCCGTGATTACTGTACTGTAAGCTGAACTCTAGTACGGCGCGGAGCGAAGTGGGGCGCGTCTTCGTGAATTGCGCGGACTATAAAGGTGTTGTTATATCTCATACCTGGAACTAACGTATCAAGTAACAACACTGCTTTTCCTTGCTCAGCAGGGGTAAGCAGAGGTGTATCTACAGCACACAAAATACAGTGTGTTAGGTCAACACTGAAATCGTGAAAAAACATCAGCTGCAACAACATAAGTTCGCATAATAACTCGACATAATGTAGGGAGACATTTTTTCATATTTTGAAAAAATGCTGATTATTTCCGTGGGGTCAACCCTTAGCACCACTCCTACTCCCACTCCCACTCTTAGTGTGAAATTAAAGTGGTAGCGGGGCGGGCAGCGGAATCCACTGGCGGGTACCGCAAACACATAGTTTTGGACTAAGGTGCACCAAGTGCGGGCGGGGCGGGTGAGCGGGAATCGCAGCGGGACAAGCGGGTGTCGCGAGCGGGGCGGGTGGACGCAAGTCAGTTTGCGTTTCCCGCTCGATTTGTTCAGACATGCCGCTGACGACTGAAGATTTAATAAGATTTAATAACGTCCGGACCGCTCAATCGACCCGCTGCTACTGTGTTCATCCATGGAAATGTGCGTTTTCTGCTTGACCCGCCACCCGCTCCCGCTGCCCGCCCCGCGCCACTGTAATCGCACACTTAGCAATTGCGCTTGCAACTCCTAGACCAATGAGACATTTTTCAGTGAGCTAGAAACAAGCATTAGGTGTAGTCGACCTCAAAATTGCTTTGTCACCATAAGGAAATGAAATGAAATTGTTTTTTTTATTTTTTATTTTATAAATTAAATGTTCCTTACACTTAAAAAAAGCACACAATTAGACCTCTGGGGTCTATCTTAGGTCGGAGATTTGATCAACGTATTTTGTTTAGTAAATTGGGAATTGTGAAAGAAGCGGTTCGCCTAAAATTTATTTTTGCGTGGCATTTAAAATGATTTAGATTTGGCTTTATTTTTTGGATCATTATTCTGTAAATAGGATATAAGAATCACATTGACACGTCATATAAAAAAAATATTAGCTAGATGAGTTCGGCGTTTCGTATCTGACTACTCTGAGAAGAAAGGCCGAAACAAATTCCGAGGTCGCACTCTCTTTTAAAGTGCAGATATAATCTCATAACATAATCTAAGGTTGAAGGTCACTTGCACTGTTACACGTCATAAAACAAAAAGGTCTATTTTTCTATGTGACAGTAAGAAAATTTCAATTAGTGAAGTTTTAATTTACTGGGAAGTGTTGTCAAAAGTTGTCAAGCAGTTACGAGGTCGACTGTACCTACTTGTATCTTGGGCCTTAAGAGCGTGCATTCTGAGAGCGGGCAACGTCGCAAATAGATGTCAAATATTTCGCTGTTTTGATTGATTAGTGAAAAAGAAAGAAAGAAAAACAATTATTTGGACACAGTTCGTGAAAAACAAAACACAAATAACAAAGTAAAAATAATGTTTTAACAACAATAGTATGTGCCTCACGGCTGCGCCAGAAAGGTTCATTTCAGCATTAATGCCAGACCGGACGCTGGTTTTCTAATGAACCCTTAAGGACAAGTGACGGAGAGTACAAACAGTTTCAACATACCTAATACATAATTTGTATACTTAAAAACTAAATAAATAAATAAGCACGCAATCAAATATAATACAAAAACAAAAAAATATACGAAAACAACAAGAACTGTCCCAGCAAAAACCTGTTCTTAGCGAGCTATGTAGAATCTGCCGGTGCACTCACAAAGTGCCACAGGCCGCCGACCGCCTCTCTCTGTATCTGTCGCCATATTACTTAATTCTAAACAGTAATATTGCCAAATTAATCAAAACAGGTAAATATTTGACAGGTATTTGCAACGTTGTCAACTTTTAGAATTAACGCTCTTGAAAGTGATAACAGTTTTATTGTAATTACAATAAACCAGACGGAGAAGTGCCACTAATTTGCCAACTTACTGTGAAACACACTATAACACTACACTTAAAGATGGACCATAACTATTTCAAAATAGGTAATATATTTCTCTAGAAGATTGTATGTAGAAACATTATGACAAGCTATAATTAATCCATCAACATAATAATTTAGTATTTATTTTACGATACATGCAGAATTTCAGAACTTTACTTACATACTATCTAAGTAATTAAATATTGCAATATGCAAGTGTAGTGGCATTATATAAAGATGTAGTAGGGTTGTGCCCTAACTGGTGTTGCGCAGGGGGGTTCCGAGGTCGTATTTTAAAAGGACACGGTGCCCACTCCTCGTTCTGAAGGTGACTACCAGGGTGGTTTTAGGTGCCATCGTCATCATCAGCCTCACCACTATCACCTTGCTATCTGTTACTACATATTTTTACCGCAACATGATCTACTGGAGAGCAGTAGAAGCCCAGTGGTAACGGCCCCGACTTACGAGTTGTAAGTCTTGGGTTCGCATCCCAGCAGGCGCGTTACTTTGTGTAATTTATTTCATCACCACTGCTCTCAAAACGGTGAAGAAAAACATCGTGAGGAAACAGGCAGGTCCTAGAACCAAAAATTCGAAGACATGTGATGTCTACCAATCCGCACTGGGCATGCCCTCTCACAGAGAGCTTAGGAAGCCTGTCCTATCAGTGGGAACATTATAGGCTGATTATGATGATCTACTGAGTTTACCTTGGACATTACTGACATCGATGAAGGCAAACATCGTGACTAAAACCTGGACTTATAGGCAATATAAGTCTGAAATCGCCAACCCGTCTTGAGCGCGCGTGGTGATCAATGCTCGTGCCTTCTCTGTATCAGAAGAGTTCTTTGCCCTGCAAAGGGACAATAATAGGCTGGAATTATTATTATTTATGATTTATTCTCTTGTTGGTGCCGATACCGATACGAAAGAAGAATAATTCCTTTTGATTAGGTATAAAAAAAATCTGTAAGAAATGCACACGTGTTGCATCTCTCAACGAGGCATCCTCAGGATGACGACTAAGTAAGACTATCTTTGCATTGTATAAACTCAATCTCCATTGTATTATATAATTGCATAACACAAGTGTGCAATTCAAAAGTGCCTGTAAATGGTTTAATTGAAATAAATGCTTTGAGTTTGAGTTTGACGATTGACTTGCCGCAAACCCGAACACGGCGTGTTGCCACACAGAACGCTAGACGCAGGGTGAGCCATACCGCCCGACAACTATCCCTTAGTTGTGCATTCTATTTCTTCACCAATGCCTCATCATCCATCATCATCATTTTAGTCGAAAAACGTCTACTGCTAGACATAGGCCTCCCCCCAAACACCGCCACTTCGACCGATTCTGTGCTTCCCGCATCCAGTGGATTCCTGCGGCCTTCACAAGGTCATCGGTCCACCTTGTAGGAGGCCTTCCAACGCTACGTCTTCCGGTACGCGGTCGCCACTCCTGAACCTTTCGGCACCATCGGCCATCTGTTCTATACCATTGAATCACTGACTGGTAATTATAAAATAAGCTTCTCTGTGAAATAGCTAATTACTCATATTATGTATTATGTCCTATTTGGTCATACCGAAGATATCCGTGGCTAGTTATGAAATTCGGTTGCCACGACTTTTTAAACTTATTTAGTGATTAATGATGGTCACCGAGAAGGGATGTCAAGGGCGAAAAAAATAAAAGAACATAGAGAAACAATAGCTGGATACTGTGCGATTAGGTTCTAGACATTAGTTTTGACAAATTGTCTTGTGCCTTCGTCAGAATTTTCGTGCGTTTACCTATTTTGATGAGCTTTTGGGTAATCTGTTAATTAGTTATTATAATTATACAGGGTGGGTCAAACATCGTGGATCAAACGAAACAGGGCGATAGTTGGGGTTATTTGCAGTGAAAAATATCTCTGTGGCAGAGCCAAAACTTGATCTCTTTAAAAGTTATGACTATTTGAGTTTCCATTTAATTGAGATAATTTATTTTCTGTTCTTACATAACTTTAAATTATTATAAACTAACAATACAAACATTTATTATATATATTATGTACAAGTATGTAAATAACTTATAACTAATTTGATAAAAATAACAAAATTATATACTAACTTAATTAAACTATTTGAGTGTTTTTTTAAGAAAATACCAAAATTTATGATAAATTGGCAATTAGAGTAAAATGGGTACCTATTTTAAAACATCATTGCTTCCAGGAAATGTATCATCACAAAAAAAGTGCTTTTATGACAGTGGATACCATGATTTATGAGTATTGGCACTTTTTTCAATATCTTTCAAGTCTCACGAAAAATTATTTGTCTAAATATTTATATGTTTTATTCACATATTTTACTATAAATAACCTCAACTATCGCCCTGTTTCGGTGGATCTACGATTTTTTACGCACCCTGTATAGACAGACAGATTATCAGAATTTTCTGAATTGCTCAGTTTGATACTGAGCAAATCTGTAAAGAAGTAGTGTAGTTGTGTTCTACCTTTTCTCCAGACACAGGAGTGGAGGAATGGAGACATTTTTACATACACGCTTGTAATCTCCGAGGGCTTAGACAGAGGCGTAGGTACTTATAGTACACCCACATTTCACTAGTTATTTTTAAGTCCCATGTAATAGGCGAATAAATACTTTGCCTAACCTGGGAATCGGACCCCACCTAACCAAAGCACATATTCTTATCTAATGCAAAAATGTTTCCATTAATTATTACGTAAATAAAAAAATAAAAACTAGGTATTTCATGTTAGCTAAGAACAACAAAAAACAATAGGCAAAAAGCTGTCTGTACGTTGTACCTAGTTGAAATAACATAATAGATATTTAATCACAAAAGTGTGTTCAAAAGCTTTCATTTATTACCACACACGATAATTTACTATCATTATCTTATTAGTAATGCTGCATTGCAGAATGCGGAACAGCATCACACATTGTAAATATTATTATCTAAAAGAGGTTGCATTGCTTTAGATAGGTACATACTTTAAAGACTTAAGTGATTGTAACTTATTGACCCACCTCTCACTTATTAAAGAAAATAAATCATCTCAAATTATTAAGGTATGTTATTTTATGTAATTTTTTTACCTAAAATCGTCGCAAAGAGCAATGATACATTTATAATGAACTTTGGAGGTCAAACTGGAGTCAAGTTTACGGTTAAAGCTCATAAAATAAAATAAATAAATAAAATCATTAATTTATTTTAGAAATTAAATCCACATTGTTGTGAAGCACTTCTAAAAAAACAGAAAATACTCATAGTAAAATCATTTCACTTTTAAAGCTATTTCCATCTTTAACTTTATAGATATATGAAATTATTATATATGCTAGTAAATTGCTGCTGGTTATTGAGGTTTTACCTACATAATCGCACATTACAGTCACGTTGAGATACAGCACATTTCAATACAAATATCTAGATGATCGAGCTTTGCTCGGTTTTTTTTGGTAGTTTACTAACAATGAAACCTAGCTAGATCGATTTATCGCCCCCGAAACCCCATGCATACTCATGAAAATCGTTGGAGCCGTTTCCAAGATTCAGATTATATATGTACATAAATATATACAAGAATTGCTCGTTTAAAGGTATTAGATAAAGCACGGTATGGCCGCCCTCTAGTGTGTGATGTATCATAGAAAATGAACGAAAGAGATGTAGGAAGATTTATGGAATGCGGTGCGGCCCTTCCAGTCCCCCCTCAGTTTATAATATGCAACTCTACAGTGATTAACAGCAAACGACCCCAAGTTCACGGCTTTGTTGCATTTAACTAACATTTAACCTTACCTACCTCAAGTGAACAAATGCCATATTATTCCTCGACTTCATAAATTGCTCTTACATTATCTATTACAGCCTCGTCAGGATCTATTACATAATTTACATAAACTTCAATTACGTGCTTCAATTTTATACGCTCTACGTTTTAATCGCGTGTATTACTCATCATCCTAAGAGTAAAGTACCTGTTGCATTAAATAAATGATTCAATTTCATCAAGATGGTTGCCAAAATGTTATGTGATGCATGAAGGTCATCACTTTCCACCATTTTGTATATTGATGATAAGTCTGGCCTTCAGAAGATATTATTTCTAGTAGATTGCTTCATTCATCTAGACGTTTAGTCAGATACAGCTTGAATCGAGATAGAACTGACTCTTAATACGAAATTCATAAGGCGTTGATTAACTTGAGCATTCACTTGTAACAACATCGAGCATTCGCTGTTTTTTAAATTTATCGAACTGAACAACTAACAGAGCCAACCATAGAGCCAACATCGCTATGAACATTTTCACGATCATTCTAGCGAATGCTCGTCAAAAAAATATTCTTCACGAAGATGTCAGACTTGACGGTCATGGCTCGTATCGGCAAAAAGCTCTAAGCAAATTTACTGTCCTTTCGCTAGAATGCTCGCTAGAACGCTCGCTAGAATACTTGCTAAAACGCTCCCGTTTATTTTTCTGTAATGTAACATTCGCTAGAATGCTCACTACAAGTGAATGCTCAAGTTTATCAGCACCATTAGGTATTCAATTCGGTAAGGTCTGCAACAATCGATTTTTTACGCTCGACTCCAAAACGCAGACCAAGCGTTCTTCATGATTCTGATAATGACATGCTGACATATGTAATCTGGTTGTTGGTCAACCAGACTTGGATGAAAGATTTACCCCAAGTGACAAATCATAAAGAAGACAAAGTAAAAAAGGGGGTTAAAGGTTTAAGGATAAAGCATACCTACTGCTTCAATAATGATCTATGGCAGCATAATTTGAATTACCTATTCATTTATTATTTCGATTCCTAAATGACTTACTTTTTAATGTGATGCAGAGGAATGAAGAAATTTGTTGTCAGGAAAATTTTGAGTATGAATGTGAATGACTATACGTGTGGGGGAAGACCAAAGACACGATGAATGGACTGTGTCAAAGATGATATGGATAGAAAGGGGGGACTACCGAGATGACGACTGATAGAGAAGTATGGAAGAAACGGACATGAAAACAGTGGCACTCCGGGAGTGCCGACAGAAGTGAAAACTTGAACAAGATCGCCTTGGTGGAAGAAAAATACTTGCATAGAACATTGGCCCGTAACCTTATCTAAATAAAGAGCACAATCGCGTTTACAAAAAAAAAACTTCCAAACCTTTAAAGTAATAAAAATAAAGTTTAATAAAAAACTGTAACCCGACCACGGGAAAATAAAAATGATCTAAAAAGTACGAAACAAGCCAATATTTCAGACAGAAATCAAGACATAGGTACAAAAATGTTAAACATTATAATTTTGTAGGTGTTCCTGGCACCAACATGGTATTATGGTATATAGGCATGCGACGAATACCTCATTCAAAATTGGTTCAATAGTTTTAGGCGCTACGGTGGAACACACGTAAAGCAAACATACATACATATAAACATACATAGACTGCTAATATCATAACCCTTCCTTTTGGCTTTGCCGTAGTCGGGTAAAAATGCTTGCATAAAACATTGATCCGTAACTTAATATAAATAAAGAGCACAATCGTGTTTACAAAAATGAGGTGTCAGTAACGGTGTCGTGAGTTCAATTGTTTTTTCCCCATCTCAAAACTGCCCAACTCGCCTAAAGAAGTTTTCACTTCAATAATTGTTGTAAGAATTAAAAATGCAAAACCCAAAAAACAACAAAAAAGTTACACATTTCATGAACGTCGTCGAACTGAAAATAAATCCATTTAATTTTAATTAAAGTTTTGTAACTTCCACTTTGTATTATAGTTAATTAACTAGGTATCTTAAGTAATTTAAAAGCAAATAAGAATTTAAACAGATATCATTGAAAAAAGTATGTTCAATTAAAACGTAGCTTGCCCAACGATAGTTTGGTACTAAAATTAAAATAAATATAACTATCAGACAAAAACTGAAAGATTTGGAAATTGTTATTACTTACCTACCCAGTTAAATTAGATTTTTAAAACGAATGTTGACAGAGTGAGTTTAAACGCTGGTTAGTCTGACTCTTACCCACCTGTGGCGGCATCTACATCGCCACATGCGAACTTCGCATCAAAGACCTGACGTCACACAAAATCCTGACGTCACACAAATCCTGGATCGCGCAATTAGAGTTTACCGCGCGATCGACATATATACAAAATCCCGACTTCAACCGTCAGACAGTTGCCCGCCAGACTCGACACCCGTCTGGTCAGAGGATCCTCCCTTTTCTATAAAGGATGAGTGAACTTTACACCCTGTTCCTCATTCATACCTCTAAACACTAAATTAGCGACATCTTTTTTAGTACTTACTGTTAAAATTAGGCTTTTATTGAATAGGGTAGGCAATAGGCATAAGACATAGTAAGTACATCCAAATGGATAGCTTTCTCCATTTTGTCTTATAACAATATACTCCAATTTTTTATGTGTAACATCTTTCCTCTCGCTTACCTGCAATCTGTGGGAGTGATTTCGAGAAAAGTGTGTAACAGGAAGCCGGGGAAGCGCGCGCTATTTTATTTGACCAATGAGCGCGCGCGGTGATAGAGTTGACTGTCAGAGGATACAAACTCATTTTCCGATAGTGGGACGGAGGATGATGCTGACGATGACGGTGACGGTGATGATGATGATGATGATGAACATTCTTTACATTCTTCAGCCAAGATGTCAGATGTTACACATCATAATGCGACTACAATAAGGCACGCTCGTTTTTTTATTTAGTCCTGCAATGACTCTTTGCGAATCAAGCCTGATTTACACGGTGCAATTAAATTGCCTATGGCATCTAATAATAAAAAATGCACCATCTAAACAGTGTTTCAATCAACTCAGAATATCACAGTCCACTGTTGGACATAGGCCTCTCCCAGGCTGCGCCACAATACCCTGTCCTCCGCCTTCCGTATCCAGTCTGCCCCAGCCACCTTTTTAAGGTCGTCGGTCCAACTAGCTGGGGGGCGTCCCACACTACACTTGCCGATGCACGGTCACCACTCCAGGACTCGTTTGCTCCACCGGCCATCGGTCCTTTGACAAACATGGCCAGCCCACTGCCACTTCAGCTTGCTTACTCTGCAAGCTTTGTCGTTATCTCCGGTTCTTTACCGTATAATTTCATTCCTGATTTTATCCTTCAAAGGAACTCCGAGCATAGCTCGCTCCATAGCACGCTAAGCGACCTCAAAATTTGTGGACCAGTCCAACTGTCAGTGTCCACATTTCGGCACCGTATGTCATAACGGACAGGACGCGTTGTTTGAAGACCTTAGCTTTCAAACATTGCGGGAACGGTGAAACAGTGTTTATTCGATGCAAATCATTTGTTTCTTCAATTTGATTGTATACACGCAAGAAACTTGGATCGTGTAAATCAGGCTTTAGGTAATACCTCAATTTACTACAAGAGTAATATTGTTAAGAGTTTTTAATTATTTATGTAGTTATCTGATTCACTGACTTCGCTTAAGCAGACTACAATGTTAACCAAAGTGGTTTTAATTATTTAAAATCATACTTTTTAATAACGATTGCAAACAATGATGCAACTGTCTTATTTGAGGAAGTGATAAAATATAAATAAAATAAAAGATAATTGATATTAGCACAAGATTGTATAGTTGCATAATCTTTGTATTACAATAATTATTATCACGTTTAACAATTAAAAGAGATTTTTGTTAGATTTAATAGGTGCCTGAAATATTATGAAATGTTAGTAACGTGAAATACTTAGTAACTAAAGGTGTTCTAATTATTATGAAACGGAATGTAACAACCATTATCAGTTTAAGTGTTATTGTTAACTTTACACTTAACGATTTTGTTTTATTTTGCACTTAAATTGTGTAAAATGTAGCAATCTACTTATTTTTTCTGATCTCTACGCACGTTACGTGTTACCTACTTTATAAGCTAGAACTAGTTTTGAGGTTCTCCATATGAAAAGAAAAGAAAACAAAAATTAATTAAATTAATAAAAAAATGAATTTAAATAATTTTGATAATAGAATTCAAAATTATTGAATTCACTCTGTAGAATATACAGGGTGAAATTGAATTCATGGGCATCCTCTTAAGGGGTCATTGTACTCATCATTATGAACAACTTTCACTATGGGACCCACACTGAAAAAATAAATCAGCTGTTCCCTACATTTTGACGAGCTATGCAAACTTAAATGTAGGGAACAGCTGATTTTTTTTTTGTAGTTAAGTTGACCCCTTAAGAGGATGCCCATGAATTCAATTTCAGCCTGTATATTCTATGTAAATACATATTATCTTACTCGAATAGCTTTTTAATTAAAACTATGCAACTTTAGCTTCAGTCAAGAACAAGAACAAACTGCAAAATACCATCAGCTTCAATACCAAAACGCAACATTCTTTAAATCTGAAACAATAAACCCCACAACTAACAATCATTCCACTCTATATAGCAAACGCAATAAATAAAAGAAAGACTCCGTTCCCTCTGAATAAGATTAATGACCGAACAAATAGCCCACAAGCTCTAATCTGTGCACCTATCAGCTACCTTGAGCAACATATGATCTCTTACTAATACTTACATAACATAAGACATTACGTATATTATAACACGGCCATTTCAAAAGTCTGTGAGCTTAGAACTGAGGAGAAATGACGAGCGGAGATGCAATTTTGCCGGTTATTCAGCTTTCCCCAACAAGGTCATTGGTGAAAGTGATTATGAGATTAACATAACTTTGAGATGTGAGGATGTTACACGTGCTTCTTGGCAGTTTAAGCTTGACTGGTAGTTTGAGAGATTTTCGGGTCGATCGAAGGTTAAGCTACATACGCTTGCCGAGTTCGGTCCGTGGATGGGTGACCATCCGTGACCATCGAGACCCGTCCGTGCCTCGGAAAGTACATTAATCAGTTGATCCCGGCTGTCATTCGTAAATCTTTGACAGTCGTTACGGGTAGTCAGAAGCCCGAAAGTCTAACGACCAGTCTTACGAAGGGGTATCGTGTTACCTAGTGACTGGGTTGTGGAGGTCAGATAAGCAGTCGCTCCATTTAAAATATTAGTATTCAGTTGCCTCCGGTTAGACTGGAAGCAGACTCCAACATAGTTAGAAAAAGATGATGAGGTTGTTTGAGAGACTTTGCAGGTGATCTTATGGCTTCTAAATACTTTGGAGCCGAAATCATAACTCCAGTTTTCAATAGGAATGGAACGGCTGTCATGAGGCCTCAGACAATAGCTTTCATTAAATATTTCCCAAGATTTCCTTGAAAACAGTTTAATCCAGAAATTTTAGGTTATTCATAAATAAAAAAAAACAAATTTAAGACACTTTAAAAAACCAAATCAGATTAAGGCTTCATCGATTTCTACCGCGTACTATTTTTCTAATCAGTAACCTATTTCGTTTCTCTCCTTTTACTAATTTCCAAATCTGCGTGGAAATCGTTATCAATCACGGATTGACCTTCCAAATTTGTTCCATTGCTGATCCGGATCAATTTTGTACCGCGTGCGCATTTGTAATCGTGGCGATTCGGTGACAATCGGTTATCTTCGGTAACTGTCGGTTACGCAATAGTGCTCACGACACGAGCCGAGATGTCAAAAGTCGAAATTCGAATTCAAACAGAGAAATGCAAGTAGGTAACGGATGTTATCAATGTAATATAAAATAAAATACCTATATTTTAAAATTCTTTTTTTAAATCTTGAATACGAAATCCTGTGGTTGTTTATTGCTTAACCATAGACGTACCGGGCGGCGATGACATTGTGAAAAAGTTATTTAGATGAGGAAAATGTCATTATTTTATCAATGTTCTAGCTATGTAGGTAATTCTTTATTGGTTTTCTTTCTTTCTTCAGATTAAATTAGTTTGTTGATTTGTCAACAATGGGCCTAGTTCTATTTGGGATAGTCTGAATCTGATTTTGCTTTTTTTGTTTGTTTATAAGTTAGTAGCGTCCGAACACTGCGGAATAATTTTGTAACATCGAAATCTTCTAATCTAAAATTATGATAACTTTTTGTGAATAAAGAAACAAAACAGCGGTCTTAATGTACTGTAGTTCTATTTTCCTAATGTCCCTCGGCAAACTTCGTGTTTCGTCAGTTGTCGGATTTAATAGCATTCATATAATTGCGTTTTATTTAAAATAGGTTTTTTACTTTTTTTAATTAATTAATTTTTTTGTATAGATTCTTTTCTACATATTTTATGAATGTGAGAACGCTGTAGGCTTAGTGGATTGTAGACCTGTTGACCATTTTCTATTTTGTTAAGTACTTGGTACTTATTGAAAGACCTACACTGTCCTCCCATACCTAGAAACACTGTTATTTGAAAGTATTGTAAAAGCCAATTATTTTTAAAAGAGTAACCGTGGAGTTTCTTGCCGGCTCTTCTCCATAGGAAACGACCAATTGGAACCGTGCACCTAGCTTCTGACGTTTCATAAGTGCCCATGTAGGTTTATGTGAAATAAAATATTTTGATTTTGATTTTTTCTATCAGTTGCCCTTTGCACTTGGTGCAGACCGGACGCTCTCAATCGACTTTTGGAAGTACACAGAGTTGTTAATACTCTTTTAACTTAATGTAATGTAATTTATTTAAAATGGGAGGAAAGCTGCTAAAGTTGCAGGCACGACATAAAGGAAAATAGTTTTACAGCTCTATATAGTTCACACGGAAATCAAAACAAAACAACAATAAAGTACTTAGTTCTGAATTTAAATTATTATACACAATAAATCTAATAATTGATGGACATGGAAATTAGCATTCGTTTGTATTCGGAAATGCGATGATACCCGAGGATTAAGAAAATAGAAATACTGTATGTCTATGACTATACCGCGCCACCACTGAAGTCCTTTTGACGCGGCGCTAGTTTCTATATCATTGCATTGCAGTAAAAAAAATGTAGTTCCACAATTTTCCGCAGGCCTTTCGTGGCACGCACTCTATGAAATAGATTAAATGCAGTTATGATTAATAAAAAAAAACGAAACGCTTTCCCCCTTATTCCTACAAATGTCTAGTAAGATATATGCATAACTTAGCTTGAGTATTGTCTTATTATTTTTAACTTCAACACAATATGATTAGTGGCTTTTGTGGATTGTACTATTGTTTCATTTACAAAGTATCACCATTGTTATGATATTTACCATAGAGTTGATTTTAATTTCGCGGTTATTAAAAAAACGAGGTTTGTCTAATGAAATAAACAAAAACTTAATTAAGGCTCCCGCAGACAGGCGCAATGCGACGGCGCGACGCGTATTTGTATGAAAATTTCATGGTACTTAAGTAATTTGTCTACCGCTTCTGCGTCGCGCCCGTCTGCGAGAGCCTTTAGACGTGTGCCATCGTACACTCTGATTTTGGGACCCTAATAATCCGGAATTTTATACTTAGGTACCTACTTACTTTATTTAATTAATAATTAAAGTTCGCTTTGATTTCTTTAACATATTATTAGCTAAAATCGACCACCTATAGTGTTGGGTGTCGCAAAATAAATTAATTTTGTTTGTCAATAACATTAAAATCAAACCACTACTAATCGCTTTACCCGTTGATCGATTTCCCGCCAAGCGATCATTTGAAAAAAGAATAACCGAACTGCACATTCACACCAATCAAGTGATTTCATACCTTAAACTGATTGTAATAAAGGTGACAGAGACATGAAAAGTGCGTTAATTTGTAAGATTTCATAAAACAAGTTGCTAGATTATAAATAAGTACCTAAATATTTTATTCGCAATTGTGAAATTAATTCTTAAATGTTGACATTCATTAGTTATAGCTTGCGCTATTAGTACCTAGTTAATATTTATTTATTCTGTTTTTTGTTGAAAACGAAATAAAATTAAACAAAACATAGTGCGACGAATGCATTGACCCCTCACGGCTCAGTCAGACTCAATTCTGTTCAGACCAGCGGGATAATTGCGCAACACACTTACAGTAGCAATGGCTTTCATTTTGACAGTTCAACAACATTCATTGCGTTTTTTACGTTGTTGAGCAGACAAATGTTTCGAACATGAAGCAATGGATTAGCAATATCCTTCAAAACCATTCAGATTGTGATTGAAAGTGTGTGACGTAATTAGGGTGCTGTAGTTTTATTCATGGTTTAATTAGTAACAAGTCTGTTAGATATAATTGTAGACAAAAAACCATTATGATATCTAAAGCGATCATTTAAGGTGGATCCGCAGTTGTAGCCCGCAAAATTCTAATTTTCTTTACGTTTTTTTGCAATTTGCAGGTCAGCGTCAGGTTGTATCATTAACACATATCTATAAGATAAAGTTCCATAAGAACAAATCTCTTATGGAAAGTTCTTATTGAACAAATCTAACTTAGAGAGATGTATTAATGATTCTTATGATTATAATTCTATAAATACATATCAGTTATTTATAGTGGCGAATCATATACGGGGTGGCATGCGTTGAAATTTTTCGTCGGTTATGGGGGCGGTCATGGGCGTTCAGAACCATGTACTGAATCCGTGGTTTCAGTTTTCGCGTCGATGTCCCTGACACCCTGTATTGTTTAAGATACAAATTACAACCTGACACTGACCTGCAAATTGCAAAAAACGAAGGAAAATTTGAATTTCACGAGCTACAACTGCGGATCCACCTTAAATGTAACAATATTGGAAGGTCCATGGATGTGACAATGATAACATTACTAAAAAAAAAAAAACACTTCCCTAATCTTTGTGAGAAACAAAATGTTATCTAATTATTTACGGGGCCTATGAGATCACCACACAAGAAATAGGAACCTACACAACATGGTAACCCGTAACTAATGTGGTTCTAAGTGCCATAACAATTGCCCAAGTCGAAAGAACTGTCGATATCTCAGTCAGTCATCAACTGTCTAGATTATATCTAAACATTTAGCATTTCAGCACCCATTGTTATGCTAACAATGATATATTACGAAAATAAAAATATCTACACATCCGCTATGATGGATTGCGAAAATTTCAAAGAGTCGAAAATTATTTCGAAACTCAAAATAAATCGACATTTTGAACTCAATTTTATAATGAAAAAATTACATAAATATTCATAAAGAAGGTAAATGTCGAAATTTTTAATTATCTTAGATGGTTTTTCGTAAAACAGTGCCAAACATGAGGGGGCTAGAGGATATAGTCACGTACCTACATACGCAGGCAGTGGATGCAATGCATCACACGTTAAGAATCGTTACTTATTCGTGAAGGCACTTTGATAGCACCCGGCCAAGTATGTAGAGTCTGGCCACGCTAAGTCTGCAATCGAATAAATGGGCAACCCCAAAAAGTTTTCTATATTGTATACTTTTACATCAGTCAGTTACGACAGTTTCGGGGTTTTATGTAGCTCTAATGATTTTGATATTTTGCCTTTTGATTTTTGCATAATAGATTATGTGTAATAGAATATGTCGTACCTATGCTCTACCTCCATACGATGACAAAACTGTATCAACTCTACACTACATCGTGCTAAACTGACTATTATTTACCAGAAATAAATCAGAATATAAACAAAATAACCTATCAAAAACAAAAAGACAAACAAAGTATCAAATTATTTTTCCGTAGGACTGGATGGTGTTGCCGTCTATAGATTTTCAAATTCCACCGTTTTTTTACTTATGCAGACATAGCGTGGCCAGACCCTATGATTTGTTTTATAATTCACTAGCGACCCGTCCCTGCGTCCCGTCGCACAGTTTTTGTGACTTGACAAAACATGGAGATTTCTGAAGTGAAAACTTCTTTAGGCGCTTTGGGCATTTTTGAGATGGGCTAAACCATTGATTTCGCGACACTGTGCAGACGATAGCACTGCCATAGTAAAATGTAAGGACTTAAATACATATCAAATTGACATTAATAATACTCTCACTGACATAATTAATTGGCTTAATATGAATAATTTAATAATCAACCTCAAGAAAACCAAAGTAATGCATTTCCATCAAAGAATTGAAGCTCCAAAAATGTGTGTCAATTACAGAGGCAACGAAATAGAAGAAGTAAAAGTAAGTGTGTTTTTAGGTATCCATATTGACAATAACCTCAATTGGAAAGCTCATATAGAACAGCTATGTAAAAAAATTAATAAATCTGCCTATGCACTTTTTCAATTGGCTAGAAAAGTAAATATAGACGCATTACTTGTTGCCTATCATGGTCTAGTAGCCTCACTTCTACGATACGGAATTATTTTTTGGGGTAATTCCCCGGATAAGGGACTAATATTCAAGGCACAAAAGAGGTGCATTAGAGCCATGTGTGGTCTGAAAACAGATGACAGCTGTGCACCGTACTTTAAATCATTAAAAATACTTACGCTACCGGCGATATACATATTAGAAATTAGTATCTTCGTCAAAAACAATCCCAACCTTTTTGAAAAAATGACAAGGGTACGAAATGTTCCAATTCGTAGTCAGTACAAAAATTCTTTGAATAATTATAAATGTAAAACTGCATTAGTAAGAAAAAGTGTCCTGGGTATGGCTCCACGCATTTATAATAAAATTCCAGACGCCATAAAAGAATTAAATTTTACACAATTTAAGAACAAAATGAAATTGTTCTTAATTGATAAATGTTATTATACCATTGACGAATATTTGAATGATGAATTAATTTAGAATTACAATTATTAAATTTGACATTAAATTATTTTGACATTTTAATTATTTTGACATACTTAGATTTTTTTTTTATTTTTTCTTTGACATTTTAATAATTCCTCATTTAAGTCTGACATAATTGGAGTATTGGATAATATGTAATTGTTTCAATTTATTTTCTAGTTTTAATACCATAATTATGCATGTGTTTCAAATATTTTTAAATAGAAATTTTAATTTGTATCCTCAGTTAGTTTTGCACACCATATTTGTACGCCTCCTGGCATAACATAGCGCTCTGTTCACCAAACATAAGATCTGTATTTCTTTATACCTATGTTAACAAATAAATAAATAAATAAATAAATAAACTGTGACGGAATTTACCGACACCGTGGAGTAAAAGACATCAACGCGTTGATTACAGCGGTGCCGATTTTTTTCAAGTTTTCACTTCTGTCGGCACTCCCGGAGTGCCACTGTTTTTTTATGTGTAACATCTTTTCTCCCGCTTTCCTGAAATTTATGCACAGAACATAATATATTATACCCTAAAATCTGTAGTAGTTATTTCGTGAAAGGGGACGGAAGTGTGAACAGGAAGCCGGGAAAGCACGCGCTATTTAGTTTTGACTAATGAGCGCGCACGGTGCTAGAGTTGGCCGTCAGAAACAACCTTGACGAGGCCCCGCCCCTTTAATGTATCTTATTACCAAGGTGAGATGTCAGATGTTACACATCATTATACTAAGGCTCATTTTTTATATTTGTAATAGGTAATACGGACTGGTGTCCGCAACTCCACGTCAGAGCGCGTATCTTGCTTAAGTAAGTAAGGTAAATATCGATGCATTAAACACAAAAACCTTCTGAAATAAATTCTCTAAATGATTGTGAAAAAGTATATAATATAGAGAATAACGCAGTCAAACAGACAGACACGAAACGCTACTTCAATTTATAAATAATATGTGCAGATTGATATTATAACTGCAGACAGTAATGACGATGTTAACTTTATAACGTTTGGGTTCTACGAGCTGTTATGCTTTCAGAAGACAAATCTTGAATGGGTAACTGTTTTTAAAACAAGTCATTGTACTTAGGACTCACAAAGAGGAATTGTTGATACTGCGTCTAATAATGCGAAAAAATATTTTTAAATATTTGAATGCTTTGCTTACAAAGGTCCGAATCATGAAAATTTCATCAGAGATCAGCACCCAAAAAGGCCAAGGAAAAAGACGAATATTTATTTTTACTAAAGGTACGACTTGATTGCGGTTAGTCGACGTCGACCAGTCGTTGTTGATCGCTTCAAAACAACCTACCGGCAGACGATCGATATGGAATGATTTTCGACGTCGAAAATCTCGACCACAGACACTCGAGATAGCTTTATTTTTTCACGGCCCAAAGCCTCTGAAGCGCGCCTTGCGACACAATACCTTAAACTTAAATGGTGCAAAACGTTCAACACCAATTAGTATAGATATGCTCCATTCTTTCACACAGGCTGTGGCCCAACGACGTTTGGGCCATTGTGTTCATGGAACATTACTGCTGTTTCGCCATCAGTAGATATCTCGCCTGATTAATGATTTTACCATAAGATTTGCGATGGATCTCGCAAGGGTTTTAACCGTGACCGGACTCTAATTTGCATTTTGATCGGTGGAGTAAAATTTTGACAGTTATTGTTTTTTTTTCGGTTGACGGCACTTGCTGTTCGAGGTAGAGTTCGCGCCACCACTGAAGTCCGGCGGAAAATTATGGAACTATATTTTTTTTATATGCAATTTGATGCAATGACTTAGACACTGGCGCCGCGTCTATCGGGCTTGAGCATGGACTTATTAGAGTGGTGGTCTTATATATCTATGATTTATCATGTAAGAGATTTGTCATACCGAATCTCCTAGATTAACAAAATAAAAATAAATTACCTGAATGGACTGATTTACGTAAAATAGGTAGAAATAGTCGATAAAAGATTGGAAAATGGGTCAGAATGTCGTCTTAGGGTGGAGTGGAATGGAATATAGAACTGCTCCTCAACCTAAGGGACGGCGACTTTCTTGGACACAGGATTTTAGAAGTGGGCCACTATTAGTCATAATGCAAGAGTCTTAGAAATGATCTTCGTAAAAAAGACTTTCTTCTAATAATTTTATGCTTATTCCCTTCTGTTTAAGTATAAAATTCTTAAATACCAGTACCAAATTAAAAGACTAACTTACTATACAAATAAATACAAAAACAAAAGGCCGCTTATGCGTTGAAGTACCTACTCGTCCGCATAGCTATCATCCGGTAACATGCCCAGAAGACGGACAGCATTGCCACGTTGAATGGCAATGCTAATGCTTTGGCCAAAGAACGAGCCAGCCCTCTAGTCACGAGAAGTGTCGTCTAGTCGGCGATAAATTTTCTTAAAAAAGATGCGCACTCGGCCTACATAAAACAAAAATTACGTTCCCATGACAACATCACGTTGTCATGGGAACGTAATTTTTGTTTTATGTCATCATCCGTCATCATCCCAAGTGTAGCGTTGACAATTAGGAAGTATGGAGGTTACAAATGCTATGCAATAGCTTTACCGCGGCAGTCCCCGAGTGCCACACGTTTTTTTTTCTTTTTTTTTCTTTATCTACTTGTCCTACGACCCTTCCGTCTTGCTTGACTGACCGACTCTTTCAACTTGTGTTTGAAATTACCTACACGCTCTGTTTCTTTAATTCCTAAAATGATATTTCTTCGCATAATTCCATCGTCTATTCTAGTCACGGATATTTAGCCATTTATTTTTTGTTGCAAAATTGATGTTTGAAAAGGTTAAGATGATACTGCCATTTTTTAAAACAAAAATCATAAAATAATTTAAATTAATTACGTGGCCTTGCCATTTAGGCAGGATATTATGATATGAGATACATTATCATTACTGAAAGTAGGCAATAATGAATTTCAAAACACTGTTGAGCCGAGAAAGCATGATGGCAGGAAAAATGAAATAAGTCAAGTCAAGCAAATCAAAATAAAAAAGTTTTTATCATCTGCAGCCGACAAACGCATTTGACCCAAAAGTTTTAGGTACAGAATTTATGCAACGTTGAATTCAATTAACGTCCCGCGCTGCCGTCTGTTTTAATTCTCGTCTTTGATGAATCCTTTCGAAACGAGTAGGGGTAAGGAGTAGGGGTGGTAAAACGGACAGGTGATCGCCGCTCGCGCTATTACCGTGCCGACTGCCGCAGCGTGTATCCGCTATCAGCGACAACCGACTGTCAACTTGTGACGTTAGCCAGTTTGCCGCTCAATTTTGAACTTTTTTTTAATTTGAGTTCGGAACATAGTGTCGTGCAGTGATTTTTTTGTCAGACAGTGGCAAAGGACATACGCTCTGACAGGATAGTGGTGTGTTGTGTGATGGTACTCAGCCGCTCTGGGTTTTGAGAGCAGTATGAGGGGCAGAATTTGTCAGTTTTTGTTGTTGGCGCACACGGTCTGCGCCATCACCGGACCGAGAGTGAGTAGACATGATTTCCCTATTTCCGGGAGTTTCATTTACCAACGAAAATGTTTAATTAAGATTTAAAAAAAGTGTTTAGATAATTAATCACATTTCTAAAGTGATTAATTAATCAAATCTCTATAGGTTATATGATAAAAGCATATTAAAATTAAGCTAAGCCTAAAGATTTAGTTATTTTCGTTTTCGCGAATTCAAAATATCCGCATATCCGGTATGAAAAACCTGTTTCTCGCATCTTATGCATCGGTCCGGAAGAAAGCGGGCGATAATTATTACTGAATGCGTCGAAAGTAGATATCGAAATTCGCGTGTGTTATATCGATTATTTATTATCCCAGATACATAATGATATTAATGATTTATCGATTATACTGGGACTTAACAACACAAACATAAATCTTGCCGCGTATTCGGTAATTTGAATAATCGGAAATCGAATCTAATTCCGACTTTTAATCTGATTTGATTCGCTTTTGAGTGTCCTCTATTAATAGTGTTTTAATTTAGTGGCTTTACCTACCTTAGAGTTTTCAATAGCCCTTAACATATTTGATACATTTCTATTTTTTGGAAGGAGTCTGCGTTAGGCTGAGAAGAAGACTATCATGCTAGGCTCTTATACAGAACGCCAATTCCCGTATTAAAAAAACATCCACATTCAAGTCACAATCTGTCAAACTTGTCAAAAATGTTGGTAAAATTTTTGACAGATTTCGAATGAGATTAGTATAAAGACGCACCGAGTAGTCCTTTTTGTTGGATCACTGGTTGCGTTAAATGATTACATTTTTCTGTTGTATTATATTACCCTACTGTTAAATTTGTTAAAATTTATTATTTTTATTTAACAACTATTCTCCTTTCCGTTTCCAAATTTCCCTTTGTAATTCTTTTATTATTTCGCGAGTTATCGATTCTTACGTTTTGTTATTATCAGATTAAATATTTTCACTGGCAATAAGCACGAATAGTGCAACGCCATATATTTAAAAAAAAACTTTCTTAAAAATTACAGGAAATTGTCCCTCAGATTACCGCAATAAAAAAATCGGTAGCTAACAAAGCATGAAAACTACCAGAATGCACGCAATTTTTCTCATAACATGGGTACAAGCAAGCAAGCAGCACATAGCTACTTAGGTATTAACAAGAATGTACGAAAATAAAGTTATGTAAAGAAAGTTCTTTGAGGACCGATTTTTCAATCTTTAGTTATGTTTTATCTGAGGCTGAAGAATAAAAATTGCAGTTTGACAGCTTTTGTCATAAATATATGTCAAACCGCCATATTTATTCTTCCGATAAAAAGTTCACGATTGAAAAAATCGACCCTGAATGAATCAACGAATCAACTGAATCTTTTAGTAGGTCACCGGGAATATTTATTAAGACACGCGGATGCTCGGCATAATTATTACAAATGTTGAATTTAGGTGTTCAAATAAAATAACATCGGAAAAAGGAAACGATATGACATGATACTCAATTTGTCATCGTTATAGTGTTCAATGAATATCGTCTAAACAATCTAGGCGATTGCGATTTTCTTGTTTTTCAAGCACGCACGATGTGATTTTTACGCCAAAAAATGTAACTTTTTGACTGACTTTTTATGAAAATCTGGCTTTGAAGTCTGATCGACAAAGTGAGATTAACTAAATATTAGACGTTTTAAGGCTTTTACTATGGTAGAGACAGAAACCACGTTAAGCCGTTGGTCTCGGCTGTCATTTGTAGATCTTTGACAGTCTTTACGGGTATCAGAAGCCCAAAAGTCACAGACAACCAGCCTTACCAAGGGCCATTGAATTACCCAGTAACTGGGTTGTGTGGAGGTCGGATAGGCAGTCGCTCCATGTAACGTACTGGTATTCAGCTGCATCCGATTAGTTTGGAAGCCGACCCCAACATAATTAGGAAAAGACCATGGTTAAGGCAAAAAGGTACCTAATTTGTGTTTGTGTAGACTCAAATAATATTTTCACTCCTCTTGCTCAAAAAGGCCGTCATTGTAGAGTACCAGAGAGAGGAAAAAATTGCATTTTTTGCTCTAGGGGAAAAAGTAATTTCTTTTTAATTTTTATCTGTTCCAACGAGCCTTGAAAAATGAAAAAGGTTTTTATTCTTGTGGAGAATAATCATGATTGAACATTTACATGAAGAACATTTTATTTTTGAAAATGGAACTAAATGCGGCTGTCTCTTCGGTAGAATGCGTGCATTGCGTTGCGGCTACCGGCTACAGAATAAATAAAAAAGGCATTAGCGCGAAATCTTTAGAATTTTTCTGCAATTACGAATTTAATTGGTGACCGTAATATAATTTACAACAGTGAAAATGTCATCATCTAGTGAGAACATCTTCACAGAGGACTGAAATTAAGTTGCCGGAAAAAAAACATCTCGTTAAATATCCAGAATTGTACAAATTGTACATATAAATAAAATAAACTATTTAATATTGTATTGGATTATTTTATTTTCTCGCAATCGCAGTGAAAAGTAGAGTGTAACACACGGTGCTAAAACCCATTATATATATGTTATTTTAGCGCCTCGTATAACAATCTACTATTGTAAACTTGTAAAATTGGGTCAACTTTCAAAGTTCTGGGAACTTAACTCAGGTACCGTAAGAAAACCCGTAAAGCATTCGATATAGTTACAATTAATTAACGTTAATTAGTGGATGTTATAAAAAACTGTAACGATACCTTGACTCTTGTATTTTTTTAAACAATGCCGAGTCTAAAAATAACATCCAACATTTCCAAGTCACGTGAATTGAAATAAAACCATAATTGTAATTAAGTATAATACACACAACATAGTAAACCACCAATGAATAAATAATAAACCAACAGTATTAATTAATTGTTTTATTGTTCATGGAAATAGTCCCATGGAGATAAAATCAAAAGCGAATTGGAAAATTACAAATTGGACAACACTGACATGGGCCCAGACTAAAGTCTCCATGTTATCCCTTATATGTGAACAATCAAGGTCCATAGTTTGAACAACCAGCTCGCCATCATGCTCCTGTCCGTATTCCAATTTACCAACCCGTCAACTCAATTTTCACCCCTTTTCTAGCCATATTGTTTTTGGTCTTTAATATGGCAAGACAGGGTGTGACTACCGAGATGGCGACTATATCAATACACAATGAAACACTGTGACAGTAGCGGTCATGGACCCCACCTACATTTTCTAGAATTTTTTATTTAAAATTAAAAACTTAAGTCCGATAACGTTCTGAATCAACGTATCGTGATCTTCAACATGTTCCATTAACGAAAAACCATACATAGTTTATTGTTTGGGTTCCTACGGAGAGATATTAGGGAAAGGGCAATGACCGTTATTGCCACGCTAAAGCGATTCGGGTATAGCAGAGAAGTACTTATGGAAGAAAAAGACATGCTGCGGCCGACAGAGAGTGATTATTCTTTTTCACTCCTCTTGCTCAAAAAGTCCGTCATTGTAGCATACCAGAGCGGGGAAAAAATTGCATATCTTGCTCTAGGGGAAAAAGTAATTTTTGTCTGTAACCAATGAGCCTACAAAAACGAAAAGTCTTTATTCTTATGTAAAACTAGCTTTTTCTACAGCATACCGGGATAAAAGGTTTCCTTAAAAATTCAGATTGAACAAATTGTATATTAAAAAAAAAAACAAAAAAAAAATACTATTTAATTTTGTATTTGATAATTTTATTTTCTCGCAATCGTAGTGAAAAGTAGAGTGTAACACACGGCGAAAGCTCGGGAGTAAAATTACCTCAATAGAATGGGTTATTTTAGCCCCTCGTATCTACTATTTGATCTTTCAAGCTTTTCATCCATCGATCGTTTCTATGGTCTTCCTCTCTTCTTGTAGCCATCCACATTCATACTCATAACTTTTCGCACACGTCACAACAACTAACACTCGATTCTTTATTATTTTATTAATTGTATTAAAAACATCAAATGTGTATGTATTTCTTTAAAACATTTCATTGCGTTTGCGTGTCAGTACTGCATTTATTCTCTTCAACTTACGACCTTGCTGTAAAATTCATGTGTGTTACTGAAAAGATATTGCTGCTCTTTGTTCATCGGTCTTATTATTATTTGTACTTGATACATTTGTCACACAGTCGAAACTCACTTTAGCCATAGATAAAGCATCATCATATTCATCATTATGTCGGATTGGTGATAACAGTTTGTGTTTATCAGCAGACAAGAGGATCCTGTCCGTTTTCTTGCAATATGTTTTGTGCTAATTAAATTCCTTTGTTCCAATATTCAAATCTATTGAGCCGTCACAACTTGATTGCATAAGAAACATCTAAACTTCGATCAGTAATATTAATAGTACAATAGGTAGTAATGATATATGTAATTGGTCGTCATGCTTGATGGCGGGTATTAAGATAATCTCGTGAGAACTTCTTTCATGTGGCAGTGGAAGTTAATCATTTATAGATTCAAACTCGGGAATGTTGGTCATCATCACCATCCTAGCCTATATTCAACTATTTACAGCTTCTAAATATTTAGACGCGGCTGAATTTCCGACCGATAAGTTTTCCGAATTTTAGAGTTTCTGGCTAACCGAAGACTGCAAACTCTTCCACCGGTGTGCGTGATGCTAATGACAAACGGAGAGTATGTTTTACGACGTTTATATCTTTAAGAAGGTCGTCCTTCTCATTGTCATGCGTAATAGCCATGTCTTTTAAAGCTGTACCTACCTACATAAATCAGGTTTACAAGTAGGTAGGTACTGTTCTAACTCCAGGTTTCTGAAAGAACACCAGACTCTCTGTTATCAAATTCCTTGATGATTGTGGTTTTTATTCTGGTCTAGCTTAACAGTTATCACGAGATTATTGTCAGTAGATTTACAATTCAGACTTGATGGGGTGATCAGAAACCGGAGGTTCGTTTTAATATCAAGATCTTCTTCTTTTCGTGTGGTTAGTGACTAACTTGGTGTCAGAGTTTTAAAGCCGCCCATGGGCCTCTGACTTGGCTTCACATGCCGTCAAGAAATATCTCTCCTCACGAAGTTTTCCTTCACCGTTTTAGAAGCAAGTGATAATTATACAATATGCACATAAATCCGAAAACTCAGAGGTGCGTGCCTTGGGTTCGAACTCGAGACCTATGACTTGGCAGTCTGACGGTCACACCACTAGACTATCACTGCTGCTTCTCTTCTTTTCGTTTGGTTAGTGTCGACCCTGGTGTCAGAGTTTTGAAGCCACCCATGGGAATCTGACTTGGCTTCACGTACCGTCGAGAAATATCTCTTAATATCTCTTGCTGCTAATATCAAGATATTCATGATACACAGCCACTACCTACCGCAACCCACTGAAGCAAGACGAACGAATAAGGCAGTAACCCGAAACCTGAGACGTGCTCTGTAATACATTAGCTGTATGGACATATTCTGTAAGAGGATACGTTGCCTTTCTCTCTTTCACCGAAGCCTGAGTTTGTGCAACCGGTGATGTAACAGTGGCACGCCTTGTAAAATATATTTATTTTTAGCAAAACGAGTCATCATGATTCTAGACATTTGTGAAATTTGTTTGTGAATATGACGCTGCCATATATGAACAGTTGGTGTAAACTTGGAATATCCGTAAAATCGTTGCATAATCTGAGTCATTTCTACTCGAAGTCACAGGATCTGTGTTAGTCGAAATTATATTTTTGAAAGATGCGTCTTAGCAGAATAGCTGACCATCTTCCTAACTGTTAGATTACTGATTCGTGTTATGGTTTAGGTCAAACTCCCGACGGCATGAATCGTAACAAAAAACAAAACAAAAGAGAGAAAAGACACCATTCTTATCAATTTGGGCTCTTATGAATGCCGACTCCTGGCTGAAGGCCTAATTTATTGAGGCAGCCACAGGAAAGTCCGAGCAGCCAACAACCTTCAAGGTTGACGCAAGATGCGAGATGCCATTAAAAAAAAAACAGTGGCGCTCCGGGAGTGCCGACAGAAGTGAAAACTTGAAAAAATAATAATCAACGCGTTGATGTCTTACTCCACGCACCGCAGTAATGGAGGCGTCGATGTATTTTACTCCACGGTGTCGGTAAATTGCGTTACAGTGTCGCGAAATCAATGGTTTAGTTCCATCTCAAAAATGCCAAACGCGCCTAAAGAAGTTTTCACTTTAAAAAAAAACAGCGGCACTCCGGGAGTGCCAACAGAAGTGAAAACTTGAACAAGATCACCTTGGTGAAAGAAAAATACTCGTAGAGAACATTTTGGTCCGTAACCTTATCTAAACAAAGAGCACATACGCATTTATTAAAAAAAATACTTCCGAAACCTTTAAAGTAAAAATACTTGCATAGAACATTGATCCGTAACGTAATATAAATAAAGAGCACAATCGCGTTTATAAAAAATAAGGTGATAGTAACGGTGTCGCGAGTTCAATTGTTTTTTCCCATTTCAAAAATGCCTAACGCGCCTAAAGAAGTTTTCACTTCAAAAATATGCCGTTTGTCCGGGGAGAAACCGAGGATTATGTCGGACACCTATTGCCTAAAAAGTCCGGACCATTAGTAGAGAGCTTGGGATATACTAGAGTAGCATCGTATCGCGGTTTCACCCGCATAAGTCTCGATTCCGTGAAAATATCGGGATAAAAAGTATCCTATGTGTTAATCCAGGTTATAAACTATCTGTGTACCAAATTTTATCCTAATCCGTTCAGTCGTTTTTGCGTGAAAGAGTAACAAACATCCATCCATCCACACAAACTTTCGCATTTATAATATCAATAAATATATAAGTGGGATATACCCGCGCACTGCGCTATCCCCACGTACACCGCACAAATTTTTCTAAACACCCTCGCTACTAATATCACTTACGTCTAAGGAAATAATTAGACAAACAAATTACCAAGAAGACGTTTAACAAATTAAATTAAGATAAACCGCGTAATTCATGCAAGTTGTGGAGCTCTGTGAATAAACATGATGATGCCTTGAACTTAAACAATGAATACTGATGCAACAGTTTAGAAAGTAGAATTACGTTGTTTATGGGCAATACAGATTATAAATGAGTCAAATTATGCGTTATCGTACAGTGATGATGGGTATTGTCCTCTTTTTGAGTAGTTTAATGCCTTTTATTGCTGTTGTTTAGAAGAAGGGTCAATTTGGCTACGCACGGTGTAGTTTGAGACTAATTGAGACTCTCGTTTTTATTTGTGAAAACAAAAATAATAATAATAGAGAAGGGACTAAAGTTCGTTTTTTAATCCCAGAGAATAATTTGACATTTGTGATTTCAAGTGATTGTTGTTTGTTTTTCAATTTGGAGTTTGACATTTGCACCTGTCCAATTAGTCTCTGAGATTAAAAAACAAATTTTAATAGAGCAGTAAGTATTTATAGAAAACAAAGACATGTAACCGATCCCATGAAAATTGGGATAAAGACAACAGAAACTGATATTCTTTTTTTCGTATTAAGTACTAGTTAGGTTAGTAAAAAGTTAAATATTTAAAAAACTCTGGACATTACTTAGCGGAATTATTTAGAAATTGCAGGTCATTGAATGATGAACAAGTGTTTTTACAGCTACAAAAATAAAACTAAAAGAAAAGTAAAAATAAATCAATAACGAAGACAAATGCATTTTATAAACGGCCTTTCCATAGTCATCAGGTCATAAGGAAACAAATCGGAAACCAATATAAATGTCAGCTTTCCTTGACAAACATTGTTTAATTAGTTTGTGCGTATGTGGTAGGTAATTAATAGCCTAATTACAGTCAAGCGTGAATCTCGCGTGTGTCAAGCGACTACTTTCACCTATGGATGCGCGGGCGCAGCGTATGATTACTAAGTACTTTGTGAGACTGCAGACTGGCTGAGATTTAAATAGCAACAACTTTTTAATAACAGATTTAAATTTATTTTTTTAATCATTCATCTTCTATGATTTTTTTTTCTGGAAATGCTTCTTTATTTTTCTAAGTTTAACAAAGAATAAGTGTATGTTACAGCTAGGCACAAATAATTAAAAATGAAATGAAAATATTTATGTTTAATAAATTTAATATCAAATATTATATGCTCTGTCTATGTACGAGTACAATAGATAAGTGCTTATGCATACCTACTACCTATTTGCTCCGGCTCAAAGATTTTCTTTGAAGCTCTTTTACAGCAAAACGTTGTAGGGGAGAGTGTGTATGAAAGAGCCAAGCTTTGAAAGAGCCGATGCGATTATCTTCCACTTAACAAAATCTTACCATAATTCAATTGTACTCTTTGTATGGCAACACTGGACAGCTGCCACCCACAGACATTTGACAGTTCTACAAAATCAAATGGCGTCGTAGGACTGAATTGAAAATTTTGAAGGCAAAATGTAAGTATTTTTGGGTTTACTTAAGTTTTTTTGACAAGAAGTGTAAAGCATAGGTTGACAAAACGAATATGTTGTATTGTTATGCATATAGTTGGCATTATTTTACACAAATATTATTGTTATGATGTTATGGTAAGTTGGCTGTAATTTGAGGTTATATTTTTTAATACAAAATGTTTTGAAAGAGCCATTGTCGAGTCTTTGAAAGAGCCGGCTCTTTCATGACACGAAAACTGGCTCTTTCAATATACTACTAGCTTTTAGTTTAACATTGCCCTCTTTTTTATACCTACTTAATACTGTTAATCTTTCAGACTAGAAAAACATGTCTTTGCAAGCCTCAGTACCGAAAAAACGGCAAAGACCCACAACTGCAGTAATAGAAGAGGCTGTACGAGAAGTGATTGCGGAAAATCAATCCATAAATAAAACAGCATTAACATTTGGTATATCAAGAGCCTATTTGGCGAAAATTATTAAGAAGGCTAAGAATTCTGAGGTGGAGTATGTGCATCGCCCAAATATAGGTAACAAACGCATTTTTTCTAAAGTTCAAGAAGACTTATTGGTTTCATATCTTAAAACTGCATCTAAAATGTGTCACGGTTTGACGAAAACACAAACAAGAGAATTAGCTTTCCAGTATGCAGAGGCAAATGCTATCTGTCCAGAAAAATGGAATAATGACAAAATTGCATCTGTGGAATGGCTCCGAGGCTTCATGTCAAGACACAAAGACTTGTCAGTCAGAAAACCTGAGAGCACTTCTTTATCCAGGGCGACAAGTTTTAATAAGACGAATGTTGGCATATTCTTTGAAAAGCTGACCAGCATTTACGAAAAGTATAATTTCCCACCACACATGATCTTTAATACAGATGAAACAGGATGCAGCACTGTTTCAGCCCCACCTAAAATCATCGCTGAAAAAGGCTCCAAACAAATTGGGCAGGTTACTTCAGCTGAGCGTGGTACGCTCGTAACCACTCTGTTTTTTATTAATGCTGCAGGTGGCACTATACCCCCTGTCTTTATCTTTCCACGTGTGAATTATAAAGACCATATGTTAAATAATGGACCTTCAGGAGCACTAGGTTTAGCACATGTTTCAGGCTGGATGACTGAGAATAATTTCATGAAGGCTATGGAACATTTTGTGATTCATGTTAAACCATCAGAAGAAAATCCAGCATTGATTTTATTGGATAACCATGCCTCCCATGTTAATCTCCGTGTAATAGAATATGCCAGACAAAATTTTATAAAAATGCTGACTTTTCCACCTCACTGCAGTCATAGGCTACAGCCTCTGGACGTCACGGTATATGGGCCATTCAAAACCAGATATCGAATAGCTATGAATGAGTGGATGCTTTCGAATCCTGGTAAAACTGTTACTATCTACCAAGTTGCGCAGTTTGCTAGAGATGCTTATTTAGCAGCTTTTAGTCTGCAAAATGTGACTCAAGGATTCATCAAAACTGGCATTTATCCTTTGAATTCTAATACATTCTCCGATGATGATTTTCTTGCATCATACGTGACCGACAGACCTAATCCAGTTTCTCTTGATGATTCTACGCCGGAAAACGTGAGACCAAGAACACCAGAGTGCAGCAATTTTCATATTAACACTTCAGAAGCTCCTGGAATTCTAAATGTCGGATCCATACCCACAGATAGTTTGATTGACAACATCCCATTGCTAGAAAGTTTACAGCCATCAACATCAGTATTACAACAAATTGCAAGTCCTGAAGTTGTAAGACCTTTCCTAAAATCAGGACCCAGAAAAAAAACTAAGCCTAACAATCGCAAAATGTCTTCAGCTATAATCACAGATACTCCTGAAAAAAACAAGATAGAAGAAAAAGAAGGTAAAGCCAAATCTAGAAAACCTATTGTTAAGAAAATGACTACAAAACAAAACATAAGAAAACTAAATTCTAAAAAACAGGATGATTCCAGTGACACTAGCATTAACATATCTTTGCACGATGATACATCATTAACAAGCTCAGATGACGAAATAAATTTATTAGAATTCAAGAAACAGAATAATTTACAGCAAGATAAAAATAATTGTATTGTGTGTAATGGACACTATTCTCAGAGCAAAGAAGAATGGTACCAATGCAAAATATGTGAAGGGTGGACACATGAGTCTTGTGGTCACAAAGGAGTGATTAATTTCTTCTGCCAAAAATGTTTTTAATTGTTTTGTCATAGTTTTATAAAAGTATTATTAATGATTAAGATTATTGTAAGATGATTATTTGAGACTGATCAAAAGCTGTGATTTTTACTTACGTTTAATTATGATTATAATATTATAATTAAGAGATATTAAAATTGTTAAAAACTAGTTTGTTTGTACAAAGTGGAATCTGGCTCTTTCATAGCACACGGTAGCTCTTTCATTGACAGGCTGTTTTGAAAGAGCCAATTTCCCATTTTTTTAAAAGTAGCTATATTTCAGATTTCTTACATTGTTACCATTTTTTTTTTATTTCAGTACCATAACTATTAAACTGATTATTGAAAAAAAGTATTTTTATTTAAAGACAATCAGCCTAAAATGATTTTATTTAATACTTTTTAAAACTGGCTCTTTCATGCACACTCTCCCCTACAGACGCCAGCACCACAAGCTACAACAATCTTTCAAATTTCTTTAATAGATTTTCAACTTTATTGCTAAAGCATAAGGTTTAAAGTTGATTGGGAAAATTTGACAGTTTCGGGTAGCTTGATGTGCTGGCGTCTGTACATGAAACTATTCACTCTTCCACTTCTTAAGTTGTATCTGTCCTATGGGCGCAATGGGTATCATCATCATCATTCTCTTCCCTTATCCCAATTTATTTGCGGTCGGCAAAATATGTCTTTTCCTTCCATAAATACTTCTCTATTATAGTTCGTTTTTTAATCCCAGGACTAATTTGACAGGTGCAAATGTCAAACTCCAAATTGAAAAAACAAACAACAATCACTTGAAGTCACAAATGTCAAATTAGTCTCTGGGATTAAAAAACGAACTTAAAGGCTTGTGCAGACCAGCGCGACAAGCGACGCGACACAAAGGCACCGCTCGTCGCGTGACGAGCGGTGCCTTTGTGTCGCGTTGCGTGTCGCGCCTGTTTGAAAGAGCCTTTAGTCCCTGCTCTATTATTATTATTTTCGTCCTCACAAATAAAAAATGAGAGTCTAGTCTCAAACTACACCGTGCGTAGCCAAATTGACACTTCTAAACAACAGCAATAAAAGGCATTAGTCGTCATCTCGGTAGTCACCTCCTTTCAAACCATTATCATTTTAATACGCAATAGGTAGATACTTATCTATTTATTAAATAATAAGCTACATCCAATTTTAATTAAGAAATTCGTAGGTACACAACAGCTTGACATCAGCAAAAAATTACACAATTTCAGAAATCTATTACAGAACATTATCGAATAACTGATCGAAAACGGCACCATTTTGCAACTCAACAACAACTGATCTAAAACCACAGCTTTTGTAATAGAGGCAAAGGAAACGGGTAAACCGCCTCTGGGTATATTATACGGGAATATTTTGCAATAATTCTATTTATGTGTAATCTCGTTTGTAATAATAGGCTTTGATAAATAACTTATATCTATTTTTGTTGGAAATCAGTGTTCTGCAGTTTATAAATTATATGCAAATAAGCCCTAGCCAGCTAGTTAATTGGAATTTCCCACGGTAGTTAATAGACATTACTTGAGTTTATTTCTATTATTAATTTAATAAAAGGCTTTTAATAACTTTTTTTCTTTCGAGCTTATTGATTCGTTTGGATTCGTTACCTTTTGATCATGATTTTTGCTTTTCTTTGTTTTCATTATTGAAAAGTCACTAGTTTATGTCTAATAGTTTGAACTCAGGTATTTAGGAAATAAGTATTGTCATAAATTGGTATTCATACTTTATTATTTACCTAACATTCTAATTTCGTAATGCACGTTACGAAATCTACAGATCTGCAAATGCAACATCCACATGTGAAATCTAGGCAATTTCTTCAACGTTTATTAAATTAATGAGCCTAAAGGAAATGTCTTAAGAGTTACGACAGGGATAGTGCGACCGTTTGCGTAACATAGTGGAATCGGGTGTGCTCTGCTCTGATACCATCTGCGAAGTTCTGCGATCTCTCAATTTACGCAATTTTAGACTCGATGTTGCGTCGCGTCACCTCGCGATTCGCGCTATTTATATTGCATTTACCTTACACAGAATGATACGAATAAGTATTCCAATTACAAATATGCACATCTATATAAGTGCATTACGATAGTAGCGTTACATCAATTATTCGGACATTCACACCGATTCTCGATTTCTTGAATATAAATCTTGTTTCTTTATTCTCAACATTGCTAATTAATCAACATCTTAAAGAATAATATAGGTATTACACTTACTGCTTTCGTTGTAATTATCGTTACACGTGTGATGTATTAGTTCAATAAATTAAAATTGTTTTAGTTCTGGCGGGAATACGTTTATATCATAGACGTCTTGTTTTGTTTTTTTTTTAACCACTTAACCAAACATAGCTTTATTTCTGAGCCTAGACAATGTAGGTACCTAATTTAATTGATTGTATGCAAATAAACAAAAGTCTTATATAATTTTCTCGCGTTCTCGTGTACAAAACCAATCAACTGCTTACTTTGTTAACATTTCTCGATTAGTTTCGCAAATATTTGTATTAGTAGTCACGAATATCTCACGAATATCGTCACTTTCACTACGAACAAGTTCCCCCGAGCTTTCTGTTTCGTACTATTGTGTTAGGTCGCCGACATTCTGCGTAATTACATAAATTATGTAGTCGCGTGTAACATAGAGACGCGGCTGTTTTTTTAAACGGTTGTTATAGGAAGAATGATTTTTGTCGTGTGCCTTGTTGAAATTGGGACGAGTATTAAATTGGGTAACTGGCACAAATGAGTTCTTAATTTGAAATGCACCTTGTTGCAATAGATCTTGATAATACTGAATAATGACTATCCTGGACTACCGTAGGTACCTACTCCAAATACATTATTTAGTATCAATGGAAAGCAAATGCAGGTTAAGAAAAGAGACTAGGCCAAGATATAGTTAGGTACTTAATTTAAAACTTAGCAAAATGGTGCTGTAGGTAATGCAAATCTAATTAAAACTAAATCAAGTTTTATTTCTGAAAAGGCTATTAATGTTCACTGTTCTTATTTTAGCTGGCTAGGTTGGGTAATATGCTGCAACTACTGCAGATTTTAAACAGTAACCTCTTTCACGACTCTTAACAATTTTAATTTTACAAAACTCACGACTTATGCTTTCCAGCATAAATAGGGCCACAGATTAAAATCACATGCAATTCATCATTCATTTCATTACACGAGTCCTGTCAAAAATTCAACTTTCACTTAATTAAAAATTTAAGTTAACGTTTCACGATGACAAAGTCGTGTACTTCAGTGTACCATATGAATAACAATGGTAGTGCGTTCGTAGTTTCCATAAAATGGAAGAAAGCTGTCTTTCCGTCAACCAGTTTTACTAATGCAACACCTCACTCACCTGCGAACTAACTAGATTTATTTTAGTGCCAATTAATTTGAAAATAAAACACGTTTCGTTTGACTTTAAGTGACAGTTTTGGCAGAATGGTGCGTTTTCATTGCCTATTGATAGATTTTTTTAAAGACTTCCGGCTGTCATTTACCTAAAGCTTTTGTTATTTTAAATCAAACCGGAGCCTTGTTCTCCGTACCATCTTGGGTCACAATTTCACGATACCCAAAACGTTGTAGAGAAAGACCCGATTCGCGCAAACATTGAATCTCTGCTTCACCAATTTCCAAACGCTCACAAGTTGACATCTAGGATTTCAAAAAGAGGGTTTTATCCTAAAAGTTGGCAACGTCGTAAATAGCTGTCAAATATTTACCTGTTTTGATTAATTTAGCAATATTACTGTATGGAATTAAGAAATGTGCCTAACTAGAGACCTAAAATATTGATTATGAAATACAATAATTAATATCGCAATAGCGAATATTTAGTTTTAGATGTAAAAAAAGTATTTGGAAACTTTCCACATTCAATATTCTAGGGAACTAGTTAGCCACATTTCTTATTTCCATTATTTTTTATTTCTTATTTGCCAAATTAATCAAAACAGCGAAATATTTGACATCTATTTGCGACGTTGCCCACTTTCAGAATAAACGCTCTTTAAGATATTTTCGCTGTGTTTGATATCTTTAGGTAACCTTCCCAACAAATGTTACATAAATCAATAATTCAATAGATCCCACTCACCACACACAATAGTCATTCAAGACAGAACTGACAACACTCAATGTAAACAAGACAAAGATATGACAGATATTGTGTATCTGCCAAGCATAGACGTAATGTATGGTCGAAAGTTGTGGTAATCCAGTCCATATATAGATCACAGTCGCATAACTACACGCTATTACAGATGAGATGTTTTAAAAGTTGTTCATTGTCATAAAGAGTAGATTTTTCGCTCACGTATGACTTGTCATGTATAAACATCGAACATAATATGGGGCGGGAGGATACAATAGCCGGCAACATCGAGGTTCAATGTAAACTAGAACAGCTATTACAAACTAAAGATGTTTCCCGCGGATTTAAATGTGACAACTGCCGCCGCAGTGTATGCGTATACAGGTAGAAGATTTCCTGTCCCGGATAACAACATGTTGCGCAAAAATGTTGTTGTTTGCTTTACTTAGTTTACGTTGAACCTTAATGGCCGGCAAACAAGAATTTGAAAACAAAACGAACGTTGTCGATAAATTAATTCCCACCATCATGTATCTACAGTATTTCTTAATGTCCCTCGGGAATCATCGCATTTCCGAATACAAACGAATGATAATTTCCAAGTTCATCAATTATTAGATTTAATAATATAATTTGAATTCAGAACTAAGTACTTTATTGTTGTTTTGTTTTGATTTTCGTGTGAACTATATACTTAGAGCTGTAAAACTATTTTCCTATCTAGCTGTCGTGCCTGCGACTTTAGCAGCTTTCCTACCATTTTTTTAAATAAATTACATTAATTAAAAGATTATTAACAACTCTATATACTTCCAAGTCGATTGAGAGCGTCCGGTCTGCACCAAGTGCAAAGGGCAACTTGATAGAAATACGACGATTGACAAAATACGAGGTTTGCCGAGGGAAATTAAGAACATATCTGTACTGTACCGACCTACTTATTATGGAGGCACTAACATATATTCTAGCAAATAAAAAGATCATTAATTCAAAAATGGCGCGAATTGGCCCTCGTTCAGCCGGCTTATTGTGTAAAAATCTCACCGTGAAATCTAAGTTGAAGTGAGCTTGAACTGAGCTGTAATTCCTTCTGATGCGGGGGATAGCACTATTGACAGCTATGTTTTTACGGCAGTAGATACACGTTAGGATTAATAAGTACTCTGTGACGTTAGGCGAGCCCGTTGGCCGAGCAACGCCATACATATAATTTGTAGTCAGTATATAATTAATTAGGTATAGTACAGTACAGAAACGCACTCTCGCGCCCCTACGTTCCTCAAATGACACCGTAATATTATAGATTTTTGCGCACGCCTAAGTTGTTGGGTTATCATGTTACTGTGCGTTTGCATTGGCAAAACATTCACAACAAAACATGATGGAATCTCTATTTTCTGTCAATTTTCCATACAATTTTTGACAGGAACTAGAGATTTCAACATGTCTTGTTGTGATGTTTCGCCAGTGCAAACGCACAGTTAGGTTATCATCGATGTTAAGGATGTCGCATAATTATAGCGAAATCTAAGTATTAGGTAACTGAGGTTCTCTTGCATGAAGACAAATTTTGACATTGTTATTGCTGAAATTAATAAGAATCAGCACAATAATTGCGTAACACATTTTCAATCACAATTCGAGTTTTGAAGGATATTGCTTGGACAAGCCGAAAAGTCTGACAGTTAGTCTTACCAAGGGGAATCGTGTTATTCATTAACTGGCTCTCGTGGAGGTCAGATAGGCAGTCGCTCCATGTAAAATACTGGTATTCAGCTGCACCCGGTTAGACTGGAAGCCGACCCCAACATAGTTGGGAAAAAGCTACGCAGTTACGATATATAATTTTACCATACAAGAAAAGTATTTTCTTTGGCGTTTTTTGCTCGATAGTGTTAAATATTGCACGGCGCGGTACGGAACCTTTCATGTGCGAGTTCGGACTCTCACTTGGCCGCTTTTTTACATTTTAATTAAGTAATTTGTCATTAGGTAGATCGAAATATTTGACAACTATTTGCGAAGTTGCCAACATTCTAATCCACCCTCATAACTATCGAAATACTGCTCCAAATTCAAATCTTCCATGTCGATTGCCGTAATTTAGATCTTGTAAACTTTCTAAGCCTATTCATTTCTATTCGAAGATTACTGAAGTTTGTCTCAAATGGACCATTGTGTATTTGAATTGAGGCTTAAGTACCCATATTTTTTGTTTGAAATACAGTAAGTAGAGCGTGACCAAATAGTGTTAGTAATTGTATGTAACTTATCTAGTGTTTCTATGTTGTCTGTGTTACTGAGATTGGTTTCCGCACATAGTCCTTCAAGTGGACTATTGTAGGTACTGGGGCCACGGCTGACGTCCCGGTGGTCATTCCAAACGGCCCCTCCCTCCAGAAGTACATAGATTAGGTCTCCTACAGTTCGTTCGTCGAGGGAATGCGTTCATGACACCTGTCAGTTTCATACTAACGAATTTGTGTTTTGCGAATTTGATCCTTATTACTACTAACAATTGTCCAACTGACAGCTGTCAGTAAAGCGTTCTCTCGACGACCGAGACTGTAGTCTGTTTAGAACATAATGCAAAAAGATCTGGATGACTCCAGGGTTCCTATTCTAATTTGGGTAACGCCAGTGCATTCAAAGAGCACATGCGCATCGGTTTCCGCAGCCTCCATGCATGCTCTGCACAGAGAACTGTAGGTTATGCCTATTGTGTAGAAATGTTTGTTTAGTGAGCAGTATCCCGTGTTGGTCGTCGCCACCAGGCGCCAGGCCGTCCCTGTCCAGGCGTAATAAGCGCCTAGTTAGCCTTTAGGCAGTCCAAGGAAACTAAGTATGCCAATACTTATCTTCCTTGGACTGCCTGCAGCCCGGTGTAGTTTGTATCGAATGTTTGCATTTTACCTTTTAGTTTTTAAGTAGTTTAGTAGGTATGTTACTTGAGAGATGGACGTGCAACAGCAGTTACCTTATGCATTTCAAACTTCTTAAAGTTTAAAATAACACGGTAATAACTTCACCTCGGACGGAGGCTGTATGTAACTCTTTCTACTAAGTATGGACCCATTATTGAACAGTGTTATATCCAAATAAAAATAATAATGTTCATTCTTATCTAAAGTGTCGTTTATCTAATCTTTTGTAACATTCTAGCTCAAAGTAGATGTTCTGTTGTCACTTAAATCCATATCAACAAATCAAGCACTACTATTGTGACATACCTAATTATGTCACAAATGACAATTGTCGAATCTTGACTCCTTTCTCACACATTTGACCCAAATCCATGACACTTGCAATTTCTACTTAAAAATAATGAATTATTATAAACGAATTACGTATGTTATGTAATGTGTAATACAGTCATACAGTCTCGGCTGTAATTTCACCGCAGTGACGTTGCGTCTCGTTCACACCTGCGTGCGTCTGCGCAGGTCGATGATCTAGGTGAGATGACTGAGTACCTAGCGTGATCTACATTCTAGTGCTTCTTCTGTTTTGGATCATTTTACTAAGTAGATTTACTTCTTTCGTTATTATTGTTTTATTTTGCTTAACAATACTTAAGTAGAATTGTTTTATACGTAGATAAACTTATAGATTTATTTTCTGATATTATATTAGTAGATTTTTATTTTTGGACTGGACTTATCCTAATCCTAACTTAACTAATATTACATATTTATGTACTGTTGTTCCTACATTTTATTTCTAATGATATATTTTTAATAATTTTTACTTTGTTCCTCTCAAACAGAGCACCTGCCATCTAATCTCTTCACCACCCTTGGTTGACTAGTAGAGAATGCCTATGGCATTAAGTCCGCCTTTGTACCTTTTTGTGTGTGAGAAGTTTAAATAAATGAATATTATAAATGCGAAAGTGTTTGTTTATTTGTTTGTTACACTTTCACGCTAAAACGGCTGAACGGATTTGGATGAAATTTTGCACATGGGTAGACCATGACCAGGGCTAGGATGTAGGATACTTTTATCCCGATATTTCCACGGGATCGGGACTTATGCGGGTAAAACCGCGCGGCGTAGCTAATAGTAAATAGGTCTGTCATCGCCAACCCGTCTTGAGCAAGCGTGGTGATCAATGCTCGTGCCTTCTCTGTATGAGAAGAGGCGTTTGCACTGCAGTGGGACAGTAATAGGCTGGTATTATTACTTATTTATTTTTATATCGATTTTTATTTTAAGATTCGTTCGACCATTAATCAGTTTTTTTTTTTCATAAAGCAGCAGTTGTGACTTTATTTATTTACTTAAATACTTATTGCACACTCACTGTTCAAGTGTCATAATATGCAGAAATACTTATAAATATTCATGTTTTTTTATTATTATCTTATATGAATATTCATGTTTTTGTTGCAAGTCTTCTTAGAAAAATATTACAACATAGTAGATAGTTAGTGTAGGTACCATCTATTCAAAAGTATGTTTTTAATTTTTAAACTTTACGTTTTCTCCTGAGTATTAGAAAAAAATCCTACTGTATTTTTTATTTATGTATAGGTATTTAAAATGACATTCAACATAACATCTCTCAACATAAGAAGAAAAAAAAATAGTTTAATGTTGAATAATGTCAACATTATCTTATCTTCATCCTGAGCTCAGCCGAAAGACGTCAACTGCTGGACTTAGGACGAATTTGACCAATGAAACTAACGTGATCATCCCACTTAAACCGCATTCAAGAGCTCTCAGTATCAATATTCCACAACAATGATTGCACTGAAAGCGGTTTTTCGTCTGTAGTGTACCTATTTTTTTATTTATTTAACCATTTATATTATACACACAAATAACAGACAAGAAGAAAGGAACAGAAAAATATGTACCTAAGTACAAAGATTGCCCTTATTTAATAGTTAGTAAACACTATCTCATGCACGTCAGCAGTAAAGTCGCTGTCACTAATGTCAACTGTCAGTTTACCACGAATGGCAGGATTGGCGGGAAACAGTTGAAAGTGAGGCGGTGCCTGCACGAGAAGTTTGGTGTGGTGATGAGCCAGTGTAGTTATATAATCAGCTTAAGTAATTAATACGGGATCAACAGAATTCTACACACTAGCACTGAAAGCGGTTTTTTTCCCTCTAGGCCCCCAAACACACTGAAAATATTAAATTATTAGGTTATTGGGTACCTACTTAAAATAAATGGAATATCCTAGTATCCTCATCAATTGTTTTTCTTTTTTAAACTTAAATTTATGTGATTTTCTCACGCCATTTGCCGAACTTGCCTTCTGCTTGCCATTTTAAGTTTAACAGTCCGAAAATGACATAGAAAAGGCATTCAGGCAAAGTTTGTCGACACTAAAGCAGATCGTGAGCATGCATTATTCACTGTTGTATAATCATTTTCTCCTGCCATCTGAATTGTTTACTGAGCACGCATTCAAGCAGACTCGCTACTTTCTTTAAATGCTTTTTAATATTCATGCTAATGGTGTTTTTAACATATTACTATGGTGATTTTAATAATGTTATGGAAACGGCTTTATACCGGAGGTTATGTAATGGGTGGCAGTTATAGTCAGGGTTCACGAAATGTGAAGCAGTTTTGAAGTACCTACCTACCACAATCGTTTTTTATCCAACCTCTCGGTCAAAGGTCAAATATTTTGCAAGAAACTCCGTGTCAAAATGCTATTTCCTCGCCCTCTGGCAGCGAAATCCCGTCCGATAACACGTTGCCAATCGTGCGCGGAACTTTTCAACCAGTTTTTACCACCAACATTGACAGCGAACGTCAAATTTCCCGCTCAATAGTTTCCTTCACAACAATGCAATAGACAACATAGATCATACTCGGCGTCGCATCTCGCACTAGATTCGTCTGTCCGTGACGCATCAGTCACAAGAAAGTGCATTCTTGCGCACTCTCTGCGTTTGCGAGTTAACGCGCCATTTAGCCAACTTCTACTAAATATTAGTTTTAATATCCATTTATTTTTTAGACAGTGTAAATTGTTGAAAGCAGGTGTTATTTTATGATGCAATTGTCTGGGATAGACTGTAAAATGAGCATGAATAGCAAACTTTAAAAAATATTTAATAACTTTCAACAATAATGTTGCAAGTTTGCGTATTTTCTGGTGTTGCATTCAGTTTCTAACATTTTCGTATTGACCCGAAAAAATAATTGTACCTAGACCTAGCCTCTTTAACGGGGTCAGGTTAAAAAAAAAACTAGATTGTCTTCTCTTAGTTTAAGCTGAGATTAGAACCAAGGACTTTCTTTCAAATATTTCCAATATTCCCATTTAACGTTGTACAGACGCCAGCACATCAAGCTACCCGAAACTGTCAAATTTTCCCAATCAACTTTGAACCTTAACTTTCAGCGATAAAGTTGAAAATCTATTAAATAAATTTGACAGATTGTAGTAGCTTGATGTGCTGGCGTCTGTACATAGTTATTTTAAAATCGTCTGAATATGTAAGCGCAGTTGATGCAATAGCACTAACAATAAATTAGATATATTTTGTCACCAACATCCTGGACCAAAAGACTAGAATTTATCTACCATTTCACAGGTCTTTACGTAACAAATTCTCACGACTTCAGCCATTTAGAGACTACCCGTTTATCGTAGCTATTCGATTTTGAAACCACTTGCATTCTGCACAATATGACATAATTTATGCAACAATTCACACCAGTTTTGTAACTAAGAGCTGAGTAGGGGAGATGTAGGTAATGAGGATCACTTAAGCGAGAATTGAAATAAAACCATATCTATTAATCAACTATTTATTGTTTTGCTCTTATAATAAACTTTACCTATTTAACTATCAATTGAGATCAACTTTAATCACTTTGGCTTATCAATTCTGGAAAAATAAAATTAAAAAAAAAATTATTGGTCGATCACCATTGTCAGCATCGGTTGGCAATGGTGATCAGTATGTGGACAATGGTGATCAACACATATCGCACACATAATTGCGAGCAGAGTTCCATCCAGTGCAGTCGGCATGAGCCCAAAGCCTTCCTAGCTCGTACTTTCGGCATCTACAAACAAAAAATATATTATTTCATCGAAGTTAGGTAATGTGGGCAATGAGGGTCACTATGTAGGTAATTGGAGTCAGGTGACTCCAATTACATACATGGCCGAAAAGGAGAAAAAAAAAACCTCACAAAAAAGTTAAAGATACAACAACAATCTGGGTTTTTAATTGCAATCTAAAATGTTACGACTATCACATATCGCACGTACAGAAAAAAAGAAGCAGTTATTTAAGACTTACCTTCGAATGTATCTACTCGAAAAATTAGATCAAAATGGCGCGAAATCTTCACAAATCTGTTTCTCACCAGCGCGTCGCGCGAACTGACTGAGCCCCCGCCCGCGCACGGGAATAACGTAAAGCTAGTGGGTAGGTATGTTGGCATCACTTGCTCGTGTTCGGATTTTGTTATTTTGTGGTGACCACCATTGCCAACTGACTCCGATTGCCTACATCTCCCCTAAATCTTTTGTTCACAACCTAGTGTTTTTGACATGTTATTAGCATTAAATAGCTTCGGTAATAAAATAAACATTTAAATTGAAAACGTGTTAATTAAATATGAAATTGATCATTTCGTAATGCCACTTCCGTCTTTAGTTATCTATGTAGTGATGTAATATTGTCAATTATGTTTTTTATTTTATTTTGGTCAGCAACAATAGACAATTGAATTAATAGTTTTAAAATAATGTAATATTTTTTGAGTCTTAATTGCCGGAATTAAATTCATTTGGATAGAATGTTAAATCGTTAATTAGTTTGAGGAAACAATTTTTAATTTGCTGTTACATTCTTCCATGCCATCTTCACATTCTATAAAAATACTTAAAATTAACGGTTTCCTTATCTTTATTTCCAGGTAGAGAATGACTTCGATAGACGAAGACAGGCCTCACTACCGCACCCCGGGTTCACTGAGCATCAGACAAGATTTGGTCTGAACTCACCCTTACAAGGTTTCCAACCACAGCAAGGAATAAACACAAATCCCACTTCACCCACCGTTCAGTTCCAACAATCCATATTCCCTCAACACCAACAGCAACAACCGCAGCAACAGCAGCAACTGCCACAGCAACAACAACAATCCTACGTGCCGCAGTTCAACAACCATATCCCGAATATTCCCAACAACATACCCTTACAAAACAACAACTTCCAATTTAATCCCCAGGCGAGCAATCCACCATTGTTGCAGCAACAAAATAACTATCAGCAGCAACAAAACTTAAGGCAGATCCCGCAACAATCCCAGAACCTGCAACAGCCCATTCCTACGTTACCAACCTACCAGAATGGACACTTGCAGCAGAATCCCACCTTCCAGCCAAGTATTCCCGCTACGGTTAACATTAACCAACAGAGACCTACGCAGCAAGCCTTCCTTCCCACTATCTCGACGTCACATAACCAGCCTATCAACCAACCCATCTTCAGCCAGCCGAATCCCATTACTATTCAGCCAGCACCAAACCTAGGTCCTCAGAATTTCAATCAGAATCAGAACATTCAGAACAATGCACAACTCCCGTTCCAGTCGACTCTGGGTCAGCAACCCGTATTCTCCAATGGACAAGCATCTCAAATACAAGACATCCTAGAACAACAGTCTAAGGAGAACTTGGAAAAACTAAAGGAGTTACAGGAGAGGGCAAGAATCATTCAGAAGCACCAGGAGTTTGTGCAGAAACAACAGCAGAAGCAGCAAGAGAAAGTGGAGAAATTGCACGATGAATTTGTGAAGAAGCAGGCAACGAAATCAGTTCCTAGTTTCTCGACGACAGAAAACTATGAAGACTATTTTAGGAATACTGAAAGGCGGCGACCCATTCTGCCGCATGAAACCGATTTATTCAAAAAAGCTGTCGAATTGTACGAGAGAGACCATCCTACAACTACCACTACCACGACTACGACAACGACTACGACCACCCCACCCCCACCACCTCCTCCGACACCTAGGTACAGACCTCGTCCTAAACCAAAACCTAGGAATCCCCCACAAGACAGAAATAAGGCAAAACTCTACAACGAAATCAAGAATCTCTTAGAAGAAAGCGAAACTAAAGGATTCGACGACAGCCTGAGAGCGAAGAGTGCTGAGTTATTGAAGAAACCAGACATTTTGAAGCAGCTGAAAGTAGCTCTCGCTGAAAACCCTGCAGACTTCTCCGAAAAGAATTTCTCATCTCGCGAGATTTCACTCAATGGACAGAAATACGAAGTAATTAGGACAACAAATCCTAATCTGATTCCCCAAGGCGCGATCACCGCTGACAGTTCTAACTTGGCTCAAATCATGGCAGCTGCTCAGATTGAATCGCAAAAGGAAACCCGGGTTTCGATAGAAGATCTGACGAAGGGAATTTTACCACCTGGTGCAAACTTCGAGCTTATTAAACAGGCAGATAACGGCAAACTCGAAGAAGTCAAGACACCTAATGAACTCCAGAACAAAAAGAAAGTTACATTCGTATTTCTAGAGGAACAAGAAGACGGATCCTTCAAAGTGAAAGGTGTGAAAGCTAATGGCCAACAAACTGAAGAAGGTCCAGAAGTCGAGAATATTCTTAAGAAAATAAAGAACGGCGAGATCCAGCTGCCTGGACAGACGAAGATCTCGAACTCAATCTTCAGCTCAACAACTGCCAGCCCAATAACGGAAACTACAGACTACGTCGCAGCATCCTCCCACCATCCATCAAGTTACTCGACCTTCGTCAGTACCTCTAACCATGGTTCCACCGGCCACACCGTCCCCATTACCCATACAACACCGACGCCACACTTCCAGCCTTCCGTTCAGTCTTCTAGGAGCACCCAAACTCAGACACACTTCCCGTCCACTGTCACAGTGTCAAGCACAGAGCGATACAACACGAAATCCAGTACCCCTGCCTTTGAGTACACGTCAAATAGGAACAGCATCAGCCAAAGCCCAAGAATCACTTTCCCCAGTTCGACCCATTCGACGATCATTAACACTACTCCATTCCGATCTTCTGAGAGAGACTTGGTTGTGATTGGCTCCAGTACGATTGCCCCTACAGTTACGAGTGAACCTTCACTTCAGTTGAGTGAAGCAAGGCAAGCGTCCTTATCAGGTAACGCGGGTTTGGTGGACATCTTGAAGGAGAATGGTCTGTTTGCGACAGCGAAGTACTTGCGCCAGTCAGGGTTGGACACTATCCTGAATGAGACGGGTCCGTACACCATCTTCGTCCCAACTGACAAGGCGTTTAGAACTCTGCTCGTACAGCTCGGAGGTCCCGATAAGGCTGAGGAAAAGTTCCGTGACAATCCAAGACTGCTTAGTGGAGTAAGTATTGAATAATAAATTAATTGCGTTTTGGGAGGTTAGAATCTTTGAGCCTTCTTTTGCAACGTCCACAGCTTTTTGGTTGAAATATCATCACTCGGTTCGAACCTCGGTGTACTCCGAATAGCTAATGAAATAACATTTAGTATCACTTCTCTTTACTAATAGGTCCAATTAATGGAGAAAATATACAAAACTGCCAGGCACATAACGTTTTGACGGTTGTCTTACGACCTCTTTTGACTTCAACACTTACCCCAAATATTACCACTTCCAGTTACTTCTCCACCACGTGATTCCCGGTGCCTTCGACATCGGATCCCTGCAGGACGAGATGACGGGCGTCTCTCTAGCCGGTACGCAGTTGAGGGTCAACCAGTACGACATGCATGATGTAGAGTGGAATGAAGTACGAGTGACCACCATCAACGGAGCCAGGGTGATGGATGATAAGAAGGATATTCATATACCACAGGTAAAATCACCACTGTTATTCTATGTTACTCGCCTTTAAGTTCAGACTAACCAAAACAAAATTACCTTCAGCGCCTGCTCACAGAAAATGAGCAAGATAGTTTTAGTTATTGCGTCTGTTGAAAACTAATGGCAATGTTTCTGTAATAAATGTCTAAAACAGCGAGCGAAGAATGCATTCGTCTACCTACAGCGAAGTCTAAGATTGGTTAAAAATAAATAACTACCCTACTCTTGATGAGTTATGACTAAGGTTCTTTTGGTTCTTATTCGAGGAGCTCGTGGCTAAGTAATAATAGTTGCATGGGTCGATCCATTAGGTTAAGTTACGCTTATCGGGGTTGATCCGTGGATGGGGTGACCATCTTTACACACCGAGACTCCTCCGTGCCTCGGAAAGCACGTTAAGCCGTTGGTCCCGGCTGTCATTCGTGGCTCTTTGACAGTCGTTACGGGTCGTCAGAAGCCCGAAAGTCTGACAACCCAGTCTTACCAAGGGGTATCGTATTACCCAGCTACCGAGTTGTGGAGGTCAGATAGGCAGTCGCTCCATGTAAAATACTGATATTCAGCTGCATCCGGTTAGAATGGAAGCCGACCACAACATAGTTGGGAAAAGGATTGGCAGATTTTGATTGGACAATACATACATTTTCAAATTATTTGTACGCATTATTTTGTGCGCTATTTACGTTACAAAGTAACTTTCTCAAGTTCTTTTTAAGAATAAAATCACTTTCAAATTCTCCCCCAGGGCATAGCGCACGCCGTAGACCGCGTGATGTTCCCGCTTCCAGTGGGTGACCTGGTGCAAACACTACAGGCTGACCGGGACAGGCGGTTCACCACCTTCCTCAAGGCAATTCACGCCAGTGGCTTCGCGGAGACACTTGCAGGTCAGTTGGGATATTTACATTTAAAGCTCTGAGTAATGTTGGTAACACTATGCATGTTGGTAAAAGAAAACAAAATTAAATTCTAGTCTGTCTCCATACCTAATTACTTGAGATATTTTTATTTTTGATTTTACAGCCGACGCCCAAATAAAGTGATGGTTTGTTCAGTTTCAAAATAATGAAAACCTGACTGACATTGAGTCAGTATTTTATTTTGATGATGTTACATCAAGAACAAGAATTACTTTTCTCTGATAGCGCCCCAAATAAATTTGGATAAAGGCAGGTGGACGATAATTTCAAAATGACCACTATAAATCTATTGTAGGAAATGCTGCTGGACACAAAAAAAATTGCGAAAAAATCTTCGCTGAACTATAGTCTTTAAAAAAATTTGGAAACCTTGTGCGCTCTCAAAAGATGCAATATTGACTTTTTATGTATCATCTTCTCACATCAACCTCTTCTTATTCCAGAAAGCAAAACCTATACAGTATTCGCGCCAACGGACGCGGCTTTCGCGCGCCTCACGCCGTCCGAACTCGCGCGGTACGCCGAGAAGGCAGGTGCCCGCGCTCTGGTGGCCAGGCATGTACTACCAGGCACGTTGTACAGTGCTGGTATGAGGTACTACCAGCTACGGAACTCCATGGAGGACGCTAAGCCGTTGACGTTGCAGAAGAATGCTGGTGAGTTGGCGGTTTGAAGTTTTTTTAATGTCCCTCGGCAAACTTCGTGTTTCATCAGTTGTCGGATTTCTATCAGTTGCCCTTTGCACTTGGTGCAGACCGGACGCTCTCAATCGACTTGGAAGTATATAGAGTTGTTAATACTCTTTTAACTTAATGTAATTTATTTTAAAAATGGGAGGAAAGCTGCTAAAGTCGCAGACACGAAAATAGTTTTACAGCTCTATATAGTTCACACGGAAATCAAAACAACAATATAGTACTTAGTTCTGAATTCAAACTATTATACACGATCAATCTAATAATTGATGGACATAGAAATTAGCGTTCGTTTGTATTCGGAAATGCGACGATTCCCGAGTGACATTGAAGAAAATAGTCAAACTGTATATCTGTTTATAAATCTGGACAGTAAAATATATCTTACAGGGACTGGGTTGTTTTGGTATTGAGGGAAACTTGAGACTTCCTTTGTAAACAAAACACTATCCACTTTATAATATTCGTTTTTTTTTCGCGATATATCCTTTCTGAAAAGTGGCAATAGGTAAAAGATGTTGGCTTTTCTTATAAGTAAAACTTGTTTCGTATCGCTAGTTAACTGATGATTATAATGCACATTTGGATGTCTAAGCACTACTTTCAAGACACTGAGTTTATTATCTTGAAACAACTTATTTATTTTAAAATTTGCACTTTCAAGGTCGCATCAAAGTGAACAACGCACAAGTGATAACGCACAACATCCCCGCGACGAATGGTGTGATCCACGCGGTGGACGCAATCCTGTAGCGTGCGCCTGCGCATCCCACCAATTAGCTTCAATGAAGCTCAGCACACGTCAGTCGTCCCCCGATCACGCCACGATACGCACGACAGCGTCACAATAACATAAAATAATTTTAAGACTGTAAATAACGTTAGATTAAGATAATAATTTATATATGCGTGTTAGATATTGTAAATAAAGTTTTTTAATTAATTAGATGGCGTTTTGCTGATTAGTTCCAAACCTTTCCGAAAAAGATTTTACTCAAAACGGTTCCAATACTTTCGAAAATAAAACAAAAGGAAAATCAATCCGTAATACTATATTATTAAATATATCACACACAAAACCGCACTGATTTTAAGTACAGATTCGCAAACCATTACTTTGCAAGTAAAGATGCAAAAAGAGGTAAACACCTCTCATGCACACTATCCACAAATCGACCATACTATCGAATCGAATCACTTACTGTACAAGGATTTTATGGCGCGTGAACATAATAGGAACTAACGCATTTTATTTTTAGGGTTCTGTAGTCAACAAGGGAACCCTTGTAGTTTTGTCATGTCCGTCTGTCTGTCTGTCCGTCCGCGATCTAGCTCCGAGACTTTTAGTACTAGAAAGCTGTAATTTGGCATGGGTATTCATATTAATTACGCCGACAAAGTGGTAAAACAAAAATATGAAAAAAAAAAATTGTTTAGGGTAGGTACCACCCCTACACGTAAAGTAGGGATGTTTTTTTTTTCTATACCATGATTTGGGGTGTCATTAAAAAGGTCGTTCAAAATATTTTGAGTCTGTGAAAACCATTTTTGGATTCCAGGATCCGTTTGCGAAATATTAGGCTCTATAGTGCTAATTTTTGTTAAAGTCAAGTGTGTCCCCCCCCCCCTGCCAGCTAATGGTTGGTTTTGGATATGTGAAAAAATTCACGGCAGTAGTATATATAGCGAAATGAAAAGGAAAACTATCACAGCTGCGTAGGCTCTCAAAGTTAACAAGTAATAATCGACCAACTTACATTTACACTTGCAAAAACATGTTCTCCCATACATTCCGTATGGGAGAACATGTTTTTCAACTACAATGTTAAGTTTGTTCTAGAGATAAATTCATCCCAACTACGGAATCCTTCATTGTGCGTGGTCCGACACGCACTTGGCCGGTTTTTTCAATACATTCACAAAATAATTGCGCAAATGTTTACCAACAACGCCCCCCTATCAACGTCATTCAAGCGCCAAAATATCCTTGTAGCACTGTATTCACTAAACTTGATAATTGAATTTCGCCAACATCATTTTTAATTTGGCAATCTCATCATCTTTTGCAACCAGTTCTTCCCTTAAAGACTTAATAATATCATCTTTATTTTCCGACAGATTCTTCAACTCTTCCAAAAGCTGGGTTGTGTCCAACCTCTTTGCAGGTCGCCGTTGTACCAGCTTGCCTATGATATGGGCTATTTTAGGGTAGTTGGCAGTCAAATGGGCAGGGATCTGGCCTTTGCGAAGGTCTGTAATGGTCTTCACACGTTCCATGTCGGTGCTGAAGGGTTCTACCATCTCTAGGAGGATGATTCCAAGGCTGTACATGTCGCTCTGAAAGGATGGAAAATGTAAATGAGTTACAAGTTCGGTGTTGTCAACGCCGAAATCTGCGCTTACCAAGTTGGGCTGGAAATTCAAAATTTGACGAAAAATTTCTTAAATGACAACTGTATTAATTCTGTAAGTAAGTATACAGGATAAAAACTTACCCTGTATACAAACAATATTTACAAAAACTAAATAGCTGTCAATGTATTTAAAGTGAACTAAGGTCAATAATAACATTAAAGCGACAGATCTAATAACTTTAGTGGTATATTAATTGTTGTAAAAAAGTTTGTTCTAGCGAGGTCTACTGTTCGCAGAACTACTAGTATAACATTTAAATAAGTAATTAACATGTTTATCAACTCACCTTAGGATTACACTGTCCATCCAATTGCTCAGGCGCAGCATACAAATGCGTCCCCAACGCCAATCCACTATGAGACTGTTGCAATGGACAGGCCAGTCCGAAGTCACCCAACTGGACTGTCACGCCACCTTCAGTCTGCGCCACAAACACATTACTAGGCTTTATGTCATGGTGAATGATCCCCCTAGAATGGATGTAGTGTAAACCTTTCACCAATTGTGTGAACATGTCAATAAGGACATCAATATGTGTCCAAGCTACAGGATAAGTCAAATCCGGGGATTCGAGGCACGAAGAGTCTGCAGAATCGCAGTGATGAAGTCCCGAGTCTTCAGATCCTTTTCTAGTGGCAGTCATTTGCAGGTTCCTGTCATCAAGCCACTGTTTCAAGGTCTGCTGGCAGTATGTCATCTGGATATACAATGTCGCCCATTTCAAGTTAACTCGGGAACAGTTTTCGAACTCTTTGCTTGAAAATAAGTTGCAGACAGCGTTCTTGTCATGCGGCGAGGTACTGTCCTCGTCAGACAAAAACTCCGACTCGTCCAAATCCTCTTTCGAACTCGCGAAGCTGTTCGAGTTTTTAAATGAGATGACGAAATCGGATAGACTGTTATGAGTTAATAACTCTTTGGAATTGTGAGTCTTGAACGACGTTATTATGTTAGGCTGGGCGGATGATATCAGGTTTGAGTTAATAGTAAAGTCTTCGCTGTCTGTATCCATCTTGAATTTACGCTTCTTCTTGACAGTGGATTCTATCATGGGTTCCAGCCAAGCTGCTTTGTAGTTCACTATGTTCGGATGGTTGAGACTCGCTATAGTTTTTACTTCCGCCAAATGGGTCATGATGGAATCGACGTCTGAAGATTTTATGTAAACCTTTTTCACAGCGTATTCTACACCATCTAGTCTATGTTTGGCTTTGAAGACGCTTCCGAAACCACCACCAGCTATGAAGTATAGCTCCTCAAATTCGCGGTGGTATCTGGACCACTCGAGGCCTGATGGCTGGACTATAGGCCATGTTGCAGGGAGGGTTATTGGGATTTCGGAGCCACTGGCGACTGCAACGAGTTGGTAAAGAGCTCGTTGGTACTGACTCCTCATTGCTTCGAACTCTCCCATGGCGTAGGAGTCATCTATGAGGTTCATACTATGCAGTTTCTCGCATATTGTGTTATACAATTGGTTGGCTCTGATGGTGTCTTTTTCGAGGAGGGAACAGAGTTGTTTGACTAGAGATTGGACTAGCAGGCTGATGGGGGTAGTAGCCGCTGAATTGATGATGTCGATCTGTTCCAAGCTTTGGTGGAACACCGGCTGATGGCTACTGCTGTGATTTAGTCCTGGAATTAGAGGAAAACACATGGTTAGAACTTTAAAACTACGCATGTGGTAAAAAAACTAGGCTTACATTTCAGTAATCTCGTCGCTCGAAAGTAGAACGTAAAACATTGTTATCACAAGGGGATGACGTCAGTGCACTGCACATTTTTATCAAATTGCAGCTGAAGTAATCTACATCTGAAGTATTTACTTCAATTGCAAAGTAATTTGTTACGACTTGGAGTAGCCGTAGATATCAGTTCTAAAAGTAACAGTTTAAGTGTACCATTCCGTTCGTCCTTTGTTAGTTTGTGGCCTATAACTTTTCGAATGTCCATGACTCGCCAAAATATCTGAATTAAATAAATGATATGTATTTCCAATACAGTTAAATGATTCTATAAGCTCTCCTGACTGAACTTACAAGTTGAGAAGCTAACGACTTTATGACGATATTCCACGTTTTCAATCACCCCTATATTTGAAGTTGAATGCAAATCAATTCTTCTCACTAAACCATTTTATCATGCATTCAGATCTGACATTGAATGAATGTTTACCGTGTACAAATACTGAATAATTAAAGAGAATCGATATGATAACATCTTGAAGGTAACGGTCGACGGAAGGATTCATGAAATATTGATGTTGAATGATTTCATATTGATCAGGGTAGGTAGCAGGGATGTAACGGATATCCGTATCCGCAACTGCGGAGCATCCGCATTAATTTTGATATCCACAAGACATCCGCTTCCTCAACTTTTGATTTTATTAGATCCGCATCCTCATAATTTCTATGGGGATGTGATCCCACGTTGATCGCTCAAATAGTGATATTTGTTAAACTCGCTCCGAGCTAAATGTGCGGGCCGGAATGTGAGTGATGCGTTCCTATTGCCTGAATTCGCAGTGTCCCTGTCCTATGACAGACGATCGGCCGCACGTGACAGTGGTGGCATGATTGTGATGTCAGGTGTCAAAAACAAGGGCTATTTTTCATACGACATCTGCATCCGCATCCTCATCCGCATCCTTAATAAAGAATTTTCCAATATCCGTATCCTCATCCGCATCCTCAAACCCGATAATCTCGATAACCTCATCCGCATCCTTATCCGTTAACCGACATCCGTTACAACCCTGGTAGATAGGTATACCCCGGACTTTTGTGGAGTTCTTGAATGATCTTCCGTAAAAATGAATACGAAAGTGAGTTCCTTGGTCTGTTCTGTGTTTTTTATGGATAAGACAGTTACCAAATCGATTATTTATAACGAAATTCGAAAAGTTAAGTTTGGTAACTGAAAAAAGACTAATAACAAACCGTAAAGTAAAAAAATCTACACGCAGGAAATCGCAGGCTCAACTAGAAATGCTAGAATACCTGTATCTTTGCTTCAAATGGGAATGACTGATTGTGATTTGTGAGTACCTAACCAATATTTGAATTAGATTTGTACCACACTCGTGATACCATCACGAGTGAAACGCGTTCTGGGTCTTGAAAGATATTTACAAGGCAAAATCAGTGTTGTGGTTTCCGAATAGGTAAGTTGGTACTATAAAAAGGTGAAAAATAAAAAACAATTTAACAAAAAAAAAAAAAAAAAAAAACAGTCTTCCAAAAAACACTACAAAGTGAAAAATAACTAATTTCGGAAGTCGGCAAAGAATTAAAATACAGAACAAGGAATTTTTCACTTTGTAGTGTAGTATTGGAAGTTGGTTTTTTTCTTTTGTAAAAAAGTTTTTATTTATCACTTTTTAGGGTTCCGTAGTCAACAAGGAACCCTTATAGTTTTGTTATGTCTGTCTGTCCGCGGTCTAGCTCAAAGACTGTTAGTACTAGAAAGTTGTAATTTGGCATGGGTATACATATTAATCATGCCGACAAAGTGGTAAAATAAAATTATGACATTTTTTTTTTAGGGTTCCTCCCCTACTCGTAAAGTGGGGATGTTCTTTTTTTTCTATACCTTTGTGTGAGATATCGTTGGAAAGGTATTTTAAAAACATTGTGAGTATGTTAAAACCATTTTTGAATTCAGAGATCCGTTTGCGAAATATTAAGCTTTAAAGTGCAAATTTTTGTTAGAGTCAAGTCCCCCCCCTGCCAGCTAAATGGTTGATTTTAGAATATGTGAAAAAAATTCACGGCAGTAGCTTATATAACAAATTTAAAAGAAAAACTATCACAGCTGAGTAGGTAGGCCTTATACCCCACACCAATTCGTATACCACTACTTGCTATGTAAACAACAGTGGCAGGAATTATTATAATTATAACATCATCAAAATAAAAATATACGTGTTATCGAATTTAACTCAAAACTACCCAAGCAAAGTTAATAAAAATGTATATTGGACCACCCCGCAAGCTTCCCCTACGACGAACATATTATTACAACCTCATCTTGAAACCAATAGAGTGCGACGGATGACATTGACAACAATTTTTGAATGAGATTTGAGCAAAGGGAAGCCAGCTAAGAAAATAAGCAGTGCTTATGAAATATTTTTATGTCCTTTCCTGAAAGTAAATAATATCGCGTAATGCAACATCCTCTCTGCGTGTAAATACAGTGTGTGACAAAACATTGAAATGTATTCAAGTTTATGAACCCAAGGATCTCACAATATCATGTTATCCTGCAACTTTTGTGTTGTTTCTTTTATGCAGCAAACAATAAATAGGTAGTAAGGGTCGACGTCATCCTAGCGTATCACACCTTAATAGGAAAGCAACTAAAAATGTACCTTATTCAATTGAATTAAGGTCGTCTTCACATATAATTATTTAACTAATGTAGGTACAGACGCCAGCACATCAAGCTACTACAATCTGTCAAATTTATTTAATAGATTTTCAACTCTATTGCTGAAACATAAGGTTCAAAGTTGATTGGGAAAATTTGACAGTTTCGGGTAGCTTGATGTGCTGACCTTTACAAAATATTTTAAAACATTATTTAAAAGAGTACCTAGGTAACGATGGAATTTCTTGTCCATTCTTCTCCATACGAAAACTACCTTTTGGAAGGGGAGACTAGAATCAATAATCTATTATTTTGTAAATTTTTGCTGTTCAAAAGTGCCATACAAGGGCCTATTTGAAATAAATGATTTGACTTAACTACTCAGTTGGAATTTCAAACCACCAAGTATTTACGTATAACGAAAATAGCCCTTACCACGAAAGCACAAGGTTTATTTTAGATTCTGTCATTCTGTGTAAACAATCTGGAATATTCTTGGACCACGTGGTATGAGTGCTTGGTGCGGTACCAGGGGCACAGTTCGTAAACCGCAAACGATAACATCAACTGTATAAAAGGAATATGTTCATGTGTTTATATTTTCTTTCCTCAAATATGTAGGTATGTCTGAGCCAAATGACTGGATCAACACGTTCTGCATGTCACAATAAATATGTATGTTACGGCTAAAACCCGAAGTGCGGCTTTGTCTAATTTTAGCCGGCTACAACTAGGTGCGGCCGGTAGCAGTTGGTTAAACTTAGGTGTAGCCTATTAATTCACGGTTAAAACTAGGTGTAACCGGTTGCATTGTGCTAAAACTAGGTGTAGGTAGCTAATGGCTGAAAGGTAGATTAGGTTAGAACTGTGACCACACAACCAATATACTCGCACTCTGACACAAAAGAATGCAACTGTTGTGCCTAAACGGACCTTGGTACTCGCCGGCCGCTGCCGCGACACCGCTCGCTTCGCTCGTGCGGTGTTATGTGGTCACGGTTCTAACTCAACCTTAAACCTACCTTTCAACCATTTTCATTTGCTACAACTAAATTTAACCAACTGCTACCTGCCGCACCTAGGTGTAGCCGGATAAAACTAGGTATAGCCACACTTCGGGTTGTAGCCGTGACGTATACACAATGCGAAATAAGTTTAGTTAAGCTCGTCAAAAATGCATATTGGTGCCGATTCCCTTGTTCACAAACTAAACTATTTTTAAGTTCTGTGCATCTTTTTCTTTCTATTTCATTAAGAAAAGGACAGAAGATAAATTTTAGTTTAGTCCTGTCAAATTAATCAGCGCTTGACGTAAATTGACGTAATTTTAGTAGGCAAGTTTTTGATCACGTCTAAACTTGTATGGAGTAGTGACAGGCGCTGATTAATTTGACAGGACTAAACTAAAATTTATCTTCTGTCCTTTTAAATAGAAAGAAAAAGATGCACAGAACTTAAATTTAGTTTAGTTTGTGAACAAGGGAATCGGCACCATTGGCTTATTGCCAACACAAGATTATGGGCACTAAGCTCAAGAAGTGATGTTTGACTAGGTCATGGTCAACTCCGCATGGTGAAACATACGGTATGTTCCAGTCCATTTTGTGTTCTCATCAAAATTTTTAAACCAAAATAAGTGGTAAAAAGCTTTAAACAACTCTATAAATAAAAATGAAAGCTCGTTTTCATTGTTCGATTCGATAGGGTTCGTATCCGGGGTGCGGGAGCAGGGCCCTTTTCCCCGGGAATGTAAGGGGTGCGTAGCACCTGGGCGCAGGGTCTTAGGGGGCGCAAGCCGATTGAGTCGATCGATTTGTTTTGAAATCGAACAAAGATTTTAAAACAGACGACACGATATCATTAAAAAGTTTGTCAACATAAAAGCCAGAAAAATTGAATTTGATGTTAGAAAATTAACTTCATTTTATTTTATTTTGGAGTACCTACCACAAAAATTTTGTTATTTTTTCGTTGGCAAGGGCCCCCTTGCCAACGAAAAAATAACAAAATTTTTGTACGCTGATTTTCGTACCCTGGCGCCCAATATGGCGGCCTTGAACAGGATTTCTGTAACGCAAGCCATAGGGCCCGTATTCGGGGAACCGTTTTCATTAGTCAATAGAAAACGATTGTGGTATACGGAGAACCTGCACTGCACGTTTCGCAGTTGCTTTCAAGGCTCATATCATTGGGTGTGAGTCACCGCACGCTTTTTACCGACCGATGAATTTCATTGGTCGCTCCGCCCGCTACTGGGATTCCCCGCAGACGTTATGTTCTATGTTCTATGTTACGAGGTTTGGTTTCTGCACTTAGTCCGTCACCATTGTGCGTGGGCCATTACGGCCGTTTGGTGGTTATTCCAACCAGCCCACCTCCCTGCAGAAGTTAATTAAAAACTCCTGTTCTGTTTTACTGGAATTCCCCACAGACGGTGTTCCGACCGCGTTATCGTACTTCCGATCATTCCCCGCCTGCAGGGAGTCTTCGCATACTGTACCTATATCGACCGACTTATCGTTTGAAAATGAGCCATAAGGTTAAAAAATCTAATAGTACCTATATCCTTGGTTCTAGTGGGCGCATTGCCAAATGTTTGAGACGGTTTATTAATAAATGTAGCTCATTATTATATTATTGAAGCTTTACCGTACTAACTCTTTAAATATTTACTGGGGGCAATCGCCAACAGAGTGGCCTTTATTTCAATGTGTACAAAGTTGATATTGCGTTGGCCCTCTTAATATTACCTATAAACTTCAATATTCTTGTTTGTATTTCATAAAACAGAACAAGTCTCATACATAACAAAGAAAGTAATACACAAGTAATTTTATTGGATTTAAAAAATCAGGCAATCAACGCACCTTGCAAAAACTGCCTAATGCAATATCAGCCAAGTAAATAATAAATACAATTTGTGTAATAGGTATCAATTTAATCTCTTAATCAATACTTCTACAACCGAGTAATGATTACTTATAAGTAGCATAAATCTATATCATCATCTATACATACAAATAAATAAAATTGAAGTAATATTGTAAGTGTTTGTAATGTCAAAATAACAACTTTTGACTAAATGAAAGTATGTACTGTACCTACTAGTAAAAAAAACAATTTTTAAAAAATTTGTCTGTCTCTGTATGTTCCGGAATTATCTCCGAAACGGCTGGACGGATTTCGACGGGACTTTCATTGGCAGATAGCTGATGTTATAAGGAGTAAATTAGGCTACTTTTATTTTAGAAAAATAATTGGGGTCCACGCGGGCGAAGCCGCGGGTAGCAAGCAGCCAGTCAAACACCTTGCTACCGCTAAATGTAAAATACTGGTATTCAGCTGCATCCGGTTAGTTTGGAACCTGACACCAACACAGGAAAAGACCATGAATGAGGCAGAGAGGTACTTAATTTGTATTTGTGTAGATTCAAATAATATTTGTCCTGGTAAATTCAAAATAATTATGGAAATAGGGAATTGAACGAAAGATCTCTTCTCTTGTGTTTAAATTGTAAAATGGGTCAACTTACAAAGTTCTGGGAAGTTATTTCATAATCAATATTTTAGGTCACTAGTTAGACATATATTTTATTTCCATTCAATAATATTGCCAAATTAATAGCTATATGCAACGTTGCTTACTTTCTGTATAAACACTTTTCTTATAGATTTTTGGAAGAAATCATGATGTTTAAAAGTTTAATTTAACCAGCTGAGAGTAATGAACTTGGTTTTGGACCTGAAACTCAAATGGTTGGTGGAAGCGCCATGGTTTTCTTGAGAAGGCTACCCACCACGACATGAGGGACATAGTAACCACAGATACAAAATATGTTCTCAACTTTGATAAAGTTTATGCTCAAAACACATGCATATTTTCTCATAGGCAAAACTACAGAATATGCAGGAATTCTTGATAGAAAAATCTCTTCATGTATTACACATTGATGCATTGTGTGGATAGGTTTGCCAGTAGAGAGTTCTATACAGCTGACCTTTTAGAAGGTCATACAACATGGATGTCTGTTCATTTTGTAATCCCCCTGATAAAGGTATTTATTCTAGCAAACCATTTTCCTCTTAAAGGACATTGACCCAATCTCAACAAAATGTTTGCTTATAGCTTTGTTTTTATTCTTGTGTAGCTACTAAAGCAATATTTCAGTCTATATAGGGTCAGCATGTACTTGTACCAAGCAGTCCACACTGCAGAAGACCGCATAACTTGGAGAAGCATTGTATGTGGTCGCGATTCTCAGCACTGAAGGAACAACAACGAAGGAGAAAAATGCCTGGTTGGCCAATTTAACATATTGTTAACTATTCGCTAGATTTCATCATTTTACAAGGTACCTATATGCGTACGAAAATAGGTAAGATACCTAACAGCTGAGTCAGCTAAAATGAGGAAAAATATTTGCCAATATTTTGATACTGAGCTTTAAACAGTGACGTCAACTACAATAACACGAATTCGATTTTTAAAACAATTTGTACGTGTTTTACGTAGATACGTGAATTTCAAGGCTATTATTTTTTTTACCGAAGAAAACATAATTATACAATTTACAAAAACAATGTTCCAGGTTGAAAACTCACCTAAATCAAAGGATTTAATCGTCGCCAAAGCCTTCCACTTGTCTTGTATTGGTTTCTCCATGGTATTATTCTTTTCCAAGATGATCAATGACCAGAATATTGCAGCCAAGACTTCAATTCATTAAAGTCAGGGAACGCCATTTCACTCAATTAAGAGCCATTTTTAATTTGTGATTTTACTGCAAAATATGAAAAATGCTCAATATTTACGTAAATTAGTAAAAATAACACAACCACGAATTTCACACACTCTCACTTCCTCCATAAAACTGACTGTTCTAGGGATGTTCGTTACGTACGCTTACGATTCTATTATACGAGAACCGAGTCGAATAAATATCGATTACCTCATTTTTAAATTTTGTGTGCAGTACCTAAATAGAATCATCTAGATCAGAAATAATATGCTATAAGATAGTGTTAGATAGTTACCAGTGACCTCCAAACTCTACACAGTTATTATCTTGGGGCTCGAAATCGCAAAAAACTTTCTAATCTAAATGTTAGTGTCCGACCGAAACTGGTTTTTACTACCGAAACCGAAACCGAATTTCGGCAACAGTCTCAGTTTCAGCCGAAACCGAAACTTCCTTACAAAGATCATGTTTTGAGGGAAAAATTAAGAAAACGATAATCTATGTATTAGTTTGTTTTAATGAATTATTTTTTATGTTTACTACCTCCTCTTATGCTATATTACGTAATAAAACTTACCGAATTCAAAATAAATCACTAAAATCATATGAAAACTCACAACAAACAAAACGAATTGCAAACACAAGCCAGTCACGACATGATTGATTAGGCACGTGGACGCGGCAAAATGTCTTCATCGCTTATTCGCTTAGATGGAATTAAACGCGCCGAACATGACCGATCACAGCGCGTCAACTCCCGAATGCAGTTTCGGTTTCAGTCGTAGTTTCGGCAGGTTTGCCGCTGAACCCGAAACTAAACTGAAACTCGTTTTTTTGCTGAGACTCGACCAAAACGGAAACCGAACTTTTGGTCGGACACTATAAATGATACGTTCTCCTTCTCCGGCTACAGAAAGTTCATGTGAAAATGTCGTGAGGAAAATGAAGAAAGAAAGAATTGTGTGTAAAAGATGATAAAATATGCTAGAAAGGGGATATCTACTGAGATGACGACTAATACGGAAGTATGGAAGTAAAGAAATGTTGTGCCGCCGCCGCGCCGCCACCACCTGCGCTGACCCAAAATAAATAGGGATAAGGACTAGAGGGCTCGCGGTAGGTGGAAGGAGTGGAGGGAGGCCTTTGTCCAGGAGTGGGACAGCGTAGGCTAGCAAAAAAAAAGGACTAGAGAATGATGATGAGTTTGTTAATTGTATTTTTTTTTATTTACTCCAAATCAAATCGATAACATACGCTTCAACCTGCGAATCGATTAAAAAATCAAACTACATTATGATAAAAAATACGTGCATCCCTAGATTTTGATACTAGAAAAAAACTACTTTCAAGCAGGGACTTGAAAACGAAATTAATTTCGTTCCGATACACAAAATGTTATCTAATAACGCTCCAAATTTTGTAACGATACTAAAACCTAAAAATATTAATAACGTTACAAAAAAAAAAACGTTATAGAATATCATTTTTGTAGAACAAAATTTTAAGTAACGTTATAGGTATCAGTAACATTATGCTTATATCCACTTGTAATAACGTTACAGATTCATTTGTATAACGTTATTCTTAAGAACTTTTCCCGCTGACCACCGTCCACCGCTCTGTCGTCGCCCAGCAGCACCACCACCACCGGCCACCCCCGTTACAGCGGCCGGCGGCCGGCTGGTGGTAAGCCACCGCCGTATTCAAACATAAGTTCGTACGAAAGTGCTCATTTTTTACAGACAGTGTTGTGAATGAATGGTTATTGTTACCTACCTACTTTTATTTTCATGTGATAGTGTCATGTTCACAATTTTTTTTGGCAGTTTTGCTTATCGAAATGAATAACCTTATTATTTCGTTATACCGATATATTAATAACGATATATTTTTAATAATGTTTTTAAACAGTTTAAGATTCGTTCCGTTTTTTAGTATCGTTATAGTCAATGAATTCATTTTGTTACGATCCTGGTGGAACGGTACAAATTATCGTTACCGGAACTTCACGTAACGTTATTTTGAGTAACGTTTCAAGTCCCTGCTTTCAAGTGACATTCAAAGTTCCCGCGATTTTTGTTACAATACTTTTTATGTTTTTTGAGGAACAAATGTGATGATGCGACAAGTCTTGTAAAGAAAAATCGCTTAGAATATTAGTATAGAGGATAGATAAAAATTATCTGACGGCTGAAAATTATTTGGCCCTACAAACTTCTCAAACAATTTGATTTGAAAAGAAATCCAGTTTTGTTTATTATCTGTACTTCGAACGTCTCTGTTGGGTGATGACAACTTGCTTGTCAATAATTGACAGTGAAACTGACAGAAAAACAAACGCAGTAGCCAGTAAATCCATGTGTGAGCGATTTGTTTCTCGTATTTGTGTAGATAATAATAAACTAAAATGAATTTGCTCCCCAAAAGCCACAAGGAATTCAGCGAAAAAGACTACTGGAATAAATTCTTCAAGAAACGTGGGAATAAAGCATTTGAATGGTAGGTTATATTTTGTTCAATCTCGTGAAAAATCATTTTTCTGACTAAATACTCAGTACTTATGGTTGAATATACATATTCCAGGTACGGCGAATACTTAGAACTATGTGGACAATTACATAAGTACATCAAACAAAAGGATTTTATACTAATAACCGGCTGTGGTAATTCAAGCCTCAGTGCCGACCTGTACGATGTTGGGTATGAGAACATCACAAATATAGACGTCTCAGAAGTAGCCATCAAGCAGATGAATTCCATAAATTCTCATAGAACAAATATGAAATTCCTCTGCATGGACGCTTTGAAAACATCTTTCTCTGATGAAGAATTCAATGTAGTTTTAGACAAGGGAACCCTAGATGCTTTGATGCCGGACGATGCGGAAGAAACAAAACAGACCATAGACAAATACTTTTCTGAAATCAAAAGAGTTTTGAAACTTGGAGGTCGATTTGTGTGTATATCTTTACTTCAGAGCCATATTCTTAGTAAGCTATTGGAAACGTTTTGTGATGAGTCTTGGATGTTTCGAGTCGTACGATGCCATGAGGCTGAGGAGAGGAACGCTGAGAATGCTGATGGTCCTACATTACCTGTATTTGTTGTTGTAGCTACAAAGTTTAAGGCGATGCCACAATTGGTAAGTTCCCAATATTATTGCGCATTTACCTATACAGGCAGAGATTTAGGATTCGTAAAAAAATAAAAAACTTTTTTGCATTGTAATAAATACTTTGACATTCTGAAAAACACTACCTACATCTTTCTTACTCATTACTTTTTCAGATATTAGAAGTATGCATGGCTGGGGACAAGATGCAAAGGCTTCAGTCACCTGAAGAGTTGAAAACTTATGTAAAGACAGCTCAAGACACCGCATTTGTTACTAATGGACTTGCCAAAACTAGCTTGGATGAAGATAATGAAGTAAGAACATAATAATTTTTTTCTTTTGTCTACTCCTTTTTAGAAAGTCTTAAAAATTGATATAATTATATTATTCCAAGCCTGAAGATGCTTGAAGTATTTGAGGTCAACAGAGGACTAGATTTCTATCCCAGTTGATGTTCAAGAATCTATCCTAACTAACATTATAAATGCGAAAGTAAGTTTGTTTGTTTCTTACGCCTTCATGCTAAAACAGCTGAACAGATTTGGATGAAAGTTGACACATGGGTAGAGCATGACCTGGAGAAGGACATAGGCTACTTATCGTGCATTGGTCTCATAAAACCTGAAAATGTCTTGACAGATTGTGATTAAATTTTGGTAAGTTGTTGAATGCGCGCCATAGAAGGTCCCCAAAAAAAAGGCATTGCAATGCATGTCGTTAATAGCATTAGCTAGTAGTCAATAAACAAAAATCTGAGGACTGCATAGATCTTTTGCTATTTAGGTAAACCCAGACCCAAAACATTAACATGTGAGAAAAAAAGTGGTCATCAAATAATGGCTATGTCTTGCCATGTTTCTATTATTGACGCCGCGTGCCCTGAGCGTTGATGAATGAGCGGGCTGCACTGCCCCCCGTGTTGCACATACCTAAAGCGCGGAACAGCGGTTCCGGTCAAACTATATTGAAATTATTATGCAGTACTTCGGTATATTGGATGTGTGCATTCACATTTTCACACTTTTGTTACATAATTTATGTCTGCATATATATATTAATTATTTTTCATTTCTCTAGGTGTCCCTGGACCTGATGCAGCCTGGCGTTGATTCGCCGCGATATACCCTGTACGTGGTAGACCAGAAACGATCGCAGGCTATCAATAAATATGCAGTCTTTATTGTGCCACAGGGCAGGTAAGCAATTACCACCATGCAATTATAATTATTATTTACAATATATTTTTTGTGAAGGACTTTAAGGGGGATGCGCAGTTGTAGCCCGCGAAATTCATTTTTTTTTACGTTTTTTGCAATTTGCAGGTCAGTGTCAGGTTTTATGTTGATTGAGTACTTGGTACTTGTTGATAGACCTACACTGTCCTTTCATACCTATTATCTGTAACTTAAAAATATTACAAAAATGAATTATTTTTAAAAGAGTAACCATGGAGTTTCTTGCCGGTTCTTCTCCATAGGAAACGATCAATTGGAACCGTGCACCAAGCTTTTGACGTTTCATGAGTGCCCTTGTAGGTGTATGTGAAATGAATATTTGGAATTTGAATTATAATATGATTCGCGGGCAAACCTGAGGCTTTCGCCTCAATTTTGGCTGTCTCAGACTGAATTAAATCTCATTAATGTTAGATTTAAGCCATAAATTCGAAGAATTTTAAAATTACGAAGGTATATTCCTATTGCCTATATTTTATTTATTTAAAAAAAAAGCACAGCCTCATCACATACATTAAACTTATGCTAGAAATAATCACAATAACTAAAGGACTAATGTACATGACAGTTATGGCGTACATAGCATTGATTACAATATCCTGCTGCCTTGCAATTTAATATACTAAACTAAATAAAATAGACTAACGTAAATAAGACGGGTAACAAGTAAAATAAAAAACTTAGGAAATAAAAATAAAAATTGAAATTAAAAGTAAGCCTATTAAAACTTCTACCATATGACTGTTAATAGATTCAATAGGAATGAAGACTAAATTTTTTATATCCGTCTTCTAGATTATTAATAAAAATTGAACACGTATTTTTTTTTTTTACTTTATCAAAAGATTACGGCAATACATTGAGTTCAAATGTGCCATGACGTCACGAGTATGTACATTTTATACTTGTGTGACGTAGCGACCCCCACTCCCCAACTTTAATGCGTTTTGTCTAAGTAATTTTTATTAATATGATAAAGCAAAAAATACGTGTTTAATATTTTTTTATTATCTGACGGACGGACTTAATATTTTTTTTTTTTTTTGACTGGAAATAGTAACCCAGATTGTGCTAAAAATTTATATGCTAGTGCTTTGCATGCACTTTACTCCGAACGGGTTACTTCGCCAAGAAAACCATAAATTGAAAAGAGTTTGCTTGGTTATCAAATGCCTACTAACTACATAATCGTCTAGTCTAATGAACAAGGTATATATCAATCTGCCTAGCCTTTTCCCAACTATGTTGGGGTCGACTTCCAGTTTAACCGGATGCAGCTGAATATCAGTATTTTACATGGAGCTCTGACCTCCACAACGCAGTAACTGGGTAATACGGTACCCCTTGGTAAGACTGGTTGTCAGACTCGGATTTCTGTCAAAGAACCACGAATGACAGCCAACTGCTTAACGTGCTTTCCGATGCACGGAGGAGTCTCGGTACATAAAAATGGTCACTCATCCACGGACCAACCCCGGCAAGCTTAGCTTAACTTGGTGGATCGACCCGTGCGGCTGTTATTATTCATAAACTAGGTATAAGGTTGGTAAACGTAAACACCTACCAGGTATGTTTATTTTAGTGAGGAAAAACAGAGCATATAAAACAGTAGGTATACCTAATAACAAATAGGTACTCTGCTGAATGGCTGTCAAAAATAGCAGCAACGCGTAAACATCGCCCACGGGCCGTTTTATTGAGAAAGAGGATCTTTTTGTATATGGGAAACTTAAACGAAGTGCGTTTGTCTGATCAAAATCTAAATATTTTATTTCACATCAACCTACATGGGCTCTTATGAAACGTCAGAAGCTAGGTGCACGGTTCCAATTGGTCGTTTCCTTTGGAGAAGAGCTGCCAGGAAACTCCATGGTGATGTACTCTTTTACAAATACAGTCAAACCTGGATAAGTGAGAACTGGGTAAGCGAGAAATCTCTATAAATAAGAGTAATTGCCTGGTCCCGTCATTTTAACCGTCTAATACCTCTATAAGTGAGAAACAGAAACCTCTATAAGAGAAAGTAATTTTCACTTCTGCACCTCTATAATTGAGACTGCTACTTGCCTGTACCTCTATAAGCGACCGTGGAGAGTAATTTAACATCTGCTATTTATGACTCATTCTTGAATTTCGTGGAACTAACATTGTTTTTGTTCCCAACCAGCCTCAACCTCTATAAGTGAGAACTTCTATAAGCGAAAAATAGATCGCGGTCGCTTGAACTCTTGGTTATCCAGGTTCGACTGTAATAGGTTTTACAATATCTCCAAGCTACAGTACTCATAGGTAGAGGTGTACGTACCTATAGGACACATATGTTTTAGTCCCATGTAATAGGTGGGGGGGGTGAGCTTATTGCCATCAACCGGGCACAAATCCAGGCATTGGGCTGCTACTGAGAAATTCCAGATGGAAAAACCCAATAACACGAATCAAACCCAGGAGCTCAGGCAGTGACAAAAAAAAAAAAAGTCTGTAAGAAAATCCACAGGATATGCCTTGTGTTGTGAAAAATACTGCTTGTATAAAAGACGATGCGAGAACTGCGGGCGCGCCGGCTGTAAACTTTTTGCGAACCTTGCTGGACGAACGGACGTGCAATATAGTGCAGTTATATTTTAATAAAATATTAAAAATATTGTTGATTTAAAGAAGTTAGTACATTTTCAAGTTTTGACAAATTTTGGAGTAAAGGACTGATTAATTTTGGGTTGGTATAAAATATACCTACATAATAATTATAATAAATATAATAAAATAATTTTAAATATTTTAATCTTACTATTCTAAGAAATATATTAAAATGTAATTATATAAATAAATGATAAAAATATGATAATATAATTAATAAATTAAATAATTAGTAATGTAAAAAAAAATACTAAGTACAAAAATATTTCACTAAAATGTATAATTTTCCTGAATTGGTAAGTTTTATTTCCTTGATTAATTACCTATTTCGATATCACTGATGCGATATGTCTTTGATGATCTGACATAGAATAAGGTGGCCTACATCCAAGAGGAATTTAAAATATAATTCAAATTACCTGCTTCTTTTTACAAAATATAATATATACCTACATAAAATGTTGACAGTAATTTTAATTCATCTTTTAAAACTATTTATCATAGAAAATCTAGAAAATACGAAATATGAATACGAATTCCTGAATTTCTTATCTTCAAAACTTGCATCTCCAGAATGTTCTAATGCTCTAATTATATCAGGTAAAAGCACATGACATAACACTAATTTCTAGGCGTTATTTCTGTCAAATCTCAGTTTTAGTACAGTTTCAAACTGCTGCTTCCCACACATTAATCAACCAACTGGAACGCTTGGAAATAATAACTGCGTATCTACATTAAGTCATCATTTAAGATCATAACTCGTCGGGCAGTTGCCCGCCAGACACGACACCCGTCTGGTAGGAGGATCCTCCCTTTTCTATAGAGTATGAGTGAACTTTACACTCTGTTCCTCATAATCGTTCAGTGTTGTCCTCACCATAATTATACAGTTTTGCCTTTATGAAGCACCACATTACATAAGAATATAATACTTTTTATATGAACACCATATAAGCCTGTGTCATTATCTTTTACTGTCTCTTTTAACCGACTCCAAAGGACCGCTATTCTACCCCTGTACCCTAATTGCGTAATACACGATCAATCACAATCTGTTTCGATTTGAAACAGATTGCTAATCCATTGCATCATAAGTTAGAAAAAATTGTGCTCGACAACGTAAATAACGCAATGAATGTTGTTGAACTGTCAAAATGAAAAGTCATAATCGTTTACGAAAGTAAGTTACGCGATTAGGGTACTGGTTTGTGCCATTCCTGTCCTGAAATTTCCGTCTGTTCGTCTTGTCATCGGTCTTCAGCAGAGACCTCACTCCACAATTTCAATTTCATCTACCTGGTCTACCAAAAATCCTATCCACCGTTACTTTACTTGGTCAGGCGTTGCTGGCCTTCTTTGAGGAGCTGGGGTGGATTGAATAACCGATTTTCCCACCCGTGTTTACGCAAAATACGCGCTTTGACGTGGAGTTGCGGATACCAGCCCGTATTACCTTTACTTCACTTGGTCTTTCAAACACTTAGTCAAGTTTTAAAATGCCACTACTGCTTTTTAACCGACTTCCAAAAAGGAGGAGGTTATAATTATGTTCGACGCGTATGTTTTTTTTTTTTTTTTTTATGTATTTCCACCGATTTCTCCGTCATTTGTAGACCGATTTTGAAAATTCTTTTTTTGTTTGAAAGGGTATGCTCCCAAATTGGTCCCATATAAATTTTATTAACTTTGCTTGGGTAGTTTTTGAGTTAGCTACAAAATACGCATTTATAATTTGCATTTATAATTTTAGTTAGAATGAAAGCAATTTATCATTATGGTTGACTAAACCCAGTTTGAAATCAGACCTACATTCACCTATTCCAAAGTTGACTTAGAAATATGTGCTAATAAATAATGCAAAGTGTCGTCCACTTATCTCTGCCGCTCATATAATATGTGGATCCGACCATGTCTCTGCCAGCAGTGGCTCATACATCATAGTTGCTCAGAAATAGATACTGGAGCAAATATTAATTATGACTGTTGCAGAATGCTTACTGCTTTTTAGGGTTCCATACCCGAAGGGTGCTAAACAGAATACTATTACTAAGCCTCCGCTGTCCGTCCGTCCGTCTGTCTGTCAGCGGGCTGTATCTCATGAACTGTAATAGGTAACCAGTTGAAATTTTCACAGATTGTGTATTTCTGTTGCCGCTATAACAACAAATACTAAAAAACAGAATAAAATAAATATTTAAGGGGCTCACACAGTTACAACAGACATGATTTTTTTGTCGTTTTTATAGATAATGGTACGGAACCCTTCTAAATAAAAACCGGCCAAGTGCGAGTCGGACTCGCGCAAGTCCGACTCGCACTTGGCCGGTTTTTATTTGTTTGTTTGATACGCTTTCACGCTAAAACGGCTGAACAGATTTGAATAAAAATTTGGCACATGGGTTGATCATGACCTGGGTTTAGAACATAGGATACTTTTTATCCCGATATTTCCACGGATTCGAGACTTATGCGAGTGAAACCGCGGGGCGCAGCTACTCATTTATATTTGTGAAAAATTATTCCATAATCACCTACTAATGACCCATGCACCTACTAACAAACGTTACAGCACGTTAAAATGAGCAAGACCACACCCACATTGTTTGGTGCACATTCGGTTAAAAATAGAAGTGTTGATCAACAAGAATACGGCGCGTGAGGCCGTGAGCCGATGAACTCCAAACGATAGTAGGTATTTACATCAAATATAGTTTTTGATAAACAAATGGTGTGAATATTTCTGTTCATATTACGCAGTTCTTTTTGGCAATATTATTCATGAAAGAAAATTTGTGGCACCTTCCTGCCCTGCCTACGCTAGATGACATATCAATTTTATAGGCAAAGTGGCCGTGTGATTTGCTCCTGCGATGTGATTCTCTGGTTCGATTTCCGCACAGTACAGAATGTTTGTGTGGCCTATACTGGTATAAGTATTTATTTCGTGGCCCTACATATATTTGTTCTGTTCCTGTAAACTAAGAGTTCTTCTAGTTGAGACATGTTAGAGATTCATTTATGCTTCCATTCCAGCACGCTTAGCATGACCTTGTGTCAAAATGACAGATAAACACCACAATCTGTCATTTTGTCTATTCTTTTGTCGACAAAACCCGTAGAAAACCCGTTTCTTTGGTTGTCATGCTACGCCTGCAGACATGAGCGTTTTTAACGGTTAAATATCGGATATTAGATTTTGAAATCGTTTTCAAAATCCATTTTTAGAAATCGATTTCAGGATAGGATCCGGCTCGTAGTTTCGATCGTCTTTAGTAATATTATTCGGTTGTAAGTGCGTCGATCAAAACTATCCTAACTTTTACAAATACTTCATCTTCAATAATCTACTCTTGCCGTGGTTTTGCGAAATCGGTTTGTCTAGTTCGGATTATCGATACGATTCGATTTCTGACTGAAATCGGATTTTAAATTCGTTTTGATGTATCTGACGCATGTCAACTTAATAGAGGTAACACCATCATTGCCTCAATGGACATCAACGTGAAGAGAAAGGAAGATTTATCCTTAGATACTCAGACATCCCTAAAACCATTCGTAAAATACCAAATATAACATCACGCCTGCTTTTTTGTGTTAAGCAGAGGTGTACCCCCATTTACACCAGCTCTTTGCCAGTTATGGTCGACCAACCGGGCATATATCCAGAATCCGGGCTGCTACTGAAGAATTCCTGATGGAAAAATCACAAAACGCTTTGCCCGACCCGGGAATCGAACCCAAAACCTCATGCTCAGTAGCACTTAGGACCACTAGAACAACGAGGACTTAACCACCTACTCACTATACTTACTTCATAAAAAAAATAGTGGCACTCCGGGAGTGCCAACAGAAGTGAAAACTTGAAGAAATTAAAAAAATATTTCCAAAACCTTTAAAGTAAAAATAGTTGCATAGAACATTGATCCGTAACGTAATATAAATAAAGAGCACAATCGCGTTTACAAAAATGAGGTGTCGGTAACGGTGTAGCGAGTTCAATCTCAAAAATGCCTAACGCGCTTAAAGAAGTTTTCACTTCAAAAATGTTCATACCTCTTTTCACTATACTTCCAGGGAATCAGAGTGGTTATTCGGCACACCGGCCGGTCGCCGTCAGCTGCAGGACTCGGCTCGTTTTGGCAGGCTGGTGGTGGCAGTGTTGCGTAGAGGACACAAGTTCGAGTCTTTGGACGCCGTGAAGGAAGAGTTAGCACACGCCGCCAAGATGCTCATACCCTATGGATTGACGGGACAGGTATGAATTGACATGTCATTTGTACAGACGCCAGCACATCAAGCTACTACAATCTATCAAATTTATTTAATAGATTTTCAACTTTATCGTTGAGATTTAAGGTTCAAAGTTGATTGGGAAAATTTGACAGTTTCGGGTAGCTTGATGTGCTGGCGTCTGTACTTACCATTAAGATTCAACCAAAATAGTTATATTATTTTTGTTATAATACACTATTACACATGTTACTTACAGTACGCAGCAGTTGAGAAGGAAAATTAAGTTTTATGGTGGTTACACCATATGGTGTATGTGGATTTTCCACAGACAGGTGTTGACGGAAACCCTAATTTTGCATTTAATGGTTCCAGATCCCATTTCTGTCACTGGGCAGCGACGTGGGTCGAAGAGTGAAGGTCTTCGAAGGTTCCTCGCAGTTCTCCGGGGACTTTGTTGTGGAAGATGTGGATGTAGAGGGCGCCACTCATCGCAGGCTCGTGTTCTTGGACAACCAGTTTCTAGTGCAGTCGGAAGCCAAGTTGAAGACAAGTAAGGAAGATTGAGTACCAATTTTTTTTACTGTAGTTTTTTTAAACGTACAAGTAACGTAGGTAGCATGAAATTCTCCCTAACTAGGCACAGCCTGTATCTTGGTGATCAAAATGTTACACTGCATTAATAATAAATAAAAGCAAACAGCTTTAGGTATTTTCATCGACCTCAAAAAAGCTTTTGATACAATTAGTCCCGATCTGTTATTACAGAAACTGTCTCACATTGGTATCACAGGCAAAGCGCTACAGATTTTTAAGTCATACATGCAAAATCGTAAGCAAATTGTTAAAATAGGTCAAAATCAAAGTAGTTCACATTCTGTTTCTTTCGGTGTACCTCAAGGATCAATTCTGGGACCACTGTTATTCCTAATTTATATTAATAACATATCTCAGATTGGCCTCAAAGGAGACATCTCGCTTTACGCAGATGATACAAGTCTTTTCTACTTTGGGCATTCAATCGAAGCTGTGATACCTTATATACAAAGCGATTTAAATTCACTTAATGACTGGTTTCAATCCAACCTCCTCACCATTAATACTACAAAAACTAACTTTGTTGTGATTGCCCCCAAAAATAAAAAAATCTGTGATAATATACAACTTAAAATAAATGATCAAATAATCCAAAGGAAAAGTAAAGAGAAATATTTAGGTTTAATTTTAGATAACTACCTGAGTTGGAAGCCTCATATAGAGAAAATCAGATGTAAACTCTTATCACTTACAGGGGCTCTTCATAACATAAACAAATGCCTTCCCCGGAAAGTGCGATACATAATTTATAATTCTTTAGTTAAACCACATATAGACTACCTAATAGAAATCTGGGGGACCGCAGCTAAATCTAACCTAGAAATATTACAGACAGCACAAAATAGATTAATCAAAATATTATTTAATTTCAAATTTCGAACGTCAACTCAGAAAATTTATGAAGATACAAAAATAATGAACATTTCCCAAACATATATGTACTATACCTGCATACTAATACGCAAAATATTACATAAAAATATTCATACAACACTAAAATTCACAAAAAAACATCAAGTACAAAAAATTAAATTACGAAACTCCAATTACTTAGTAACACGTCCTCCCAGAACAGTTAATTACGGGAAAAGAAATATTGAATTTGAAGGTGTTAACATGTACAATGAAAATAAAAGAAGCGAAAAGTATGTTTTGTTTTAAAAAACAACTTAAATCGTATATAATGTGTCAATATCAATAATAATATAAAACTAATAGCTTTAGCAAACAAACAATAAATATAAAAGATTCTTATTTAGTCAGTACGCTGCCATGTATGCCACATCTAGTAATAATCTACTTTTACTTTAGATCCGTGTTTACTCGGTTGGTGATAAGTTGATATTTACTTTTTTTGTCACTACCTTCCTATTTATTTTTTATAAGTTTACTTTTAACGTCGTTTTTGTACGCTCATAAACATTTTATGTAAATTTAGTTTCTCAGTAAGTGAATTATTGTGAATTCTTAATGAGGAATAATAAAGTTCTTAAACCATAATAATTTCTTCGAGCATAAGATTGTAATAAAAATTACAAATTATGATTATGATTACAATACTGGCTAGATTAGATGAGCTTTTTGGAGCTTTTTAATCGACTTCAAAAAAAGGAGGAGGTTCTCTGTTCTTCGGGTTGTTTTTTTTATTTATGTTCCCCGATTACTCGAAGACGGCTGGACCAATTAGAAAAATTCTTTTTTGTTTGAAAGGGTATACTTTCAAGTTGGTCCCATTATCATTTGGTCACGATCTGATGATGGGATCTTAGAAAAATCGAGGGAACTCTTCAAATATTATAGGCACATCTATAGTGATTTGGGTATTTTTGATGAGCAGTTGACATTAGGCTATTACAAACCAATCCAATAAAATGTGAATAGTGTTATAAATAATTTCAAATGTTTGCATGCCGATTGGTAAAATGTGGCTGAGCTAAATGTAATTTAAGAACTATTATGTACTACCCATATTTGCAAAATAAAACTATTCTATTCTATTCTATTCTATTCTAAAAAACTTTTTTACAAAAAAAGGCCCTAGCGGACCCCGTCAATTCTGCTGACATCTCTTTGAGGCGCGCGTGGAACACAACGCGCCGTCGACCCGGGCTTGGTCCTTACCGGACGGCGAGAAATACAACCTACTTCCGAACTAGACTAAGTCGGTGTTTAAAAACTAAAATACTGATCCAGACACCGACTTCCGAAATTAAAGTTATTTTTCACTTTTTAGTTTGGAATTTGCTTGTATTTTTTGTAAAAAAGGTTTTTTTTTAGCAAGATCAAGTTGTTCTGCTGATCTTTAAATACAGTTCTCTCTGCATTCATAAATAACTATATTACTAATTTTGTTCCACCTTTCCTCTCTTTACAGTAAAAAGAAAAAACAAAACAAAGCTGGTAGTCGACTTCGGCCACATATCTCTCTACCATTCCTTCATGTGCGTTGGAGTCCAGATATCCAGGACATCTTCAACCAACGTGGCTGTCCTCGGTCTTGGAGGCGGCAGCCTGTGCATGTTCCTCAGGAAATGCTACGACAATGTCAAGGTCACAGCCGTCGACCTTGACTCTGCGATGTTGGAGGTCGCTAAGAACCATTTTGAACTCCAAACTGATGAGCGGTTGGAGGTTCAGATAAAAGATGGATTGGATTTCTTGAAGGATGAGTCTAAGAAAGGTGGGTGTCATTTTTTTTGTGGTTGTTGCAAATCAAGAGTGCACTCTATGTGAATTTTCTGTAATTGACATAAGGTTTAAATTGCAATGACAGACGCGCGCTTGTGCGACAGCTATAACAGAGAATTTGTCATAAATCTGGTTTTATTACTGCTATTCCACTTTTGGAGAGTGGCCGCCAGCCAGATGGCCAGCACGCGTGGCATGATCACCATAGAAATGGTTTTTGTCGACGGAAGAATAGACAAAATTCACAACCACAATCTGTAATTTCGTCTAATCTTCCGTCGACAAAACCCGTTTCTATGGTGGTCAAGTTATGCGTGCTGGTGGAAGAACTGATCAACTTTGTTGATCAAATGACCTGTTGCACGTTATCTTGATAAATACCAGTTTAATTTGTCTGGCTTGCAAATCCCATTCGATTTTGTATTCTTTGCGGATATTAATAACTAGGTCTAAGGCCGTTTGTCGACCGCACCGTGAACGGGACGGGATTGGTGTATTCACGTAGAAAACTGGTATCCGGCGCCAATATGCCAGCGCTGGTTGTCAACGTGGTCGGCACATGCAGTTTTCATACTTTTTGCCAGATCAGCGCGAACCAGTGCGAACTGGCGTCGACTAATTCAGATAGGAACTTATCTTATCGGCGACGAGACGGTTCCTATTTAAAAGCGATCGTCGCGTTCATAAATGTCACTTATTGTTCGGAAAACCGGAAAGCGCCCTCTGTCGGCGCGATCACGCGTTCTGGTTCACGATCACGATTGCTTTTAAATAGGACGCAGCCTGTCTTGTACCTACTTTGTAGCATTTGTAATTAATTTTTCCTTATTTACCTAATGGTTTCATAAAATTATTTCTAACATCTTGCAGGTAACCACTACGAGGCGGTGATGTTCGACATGGACAGCAAGGACCGGACGGTTGGGCTATCGTGTCCACCCAAACAGTTCCTGGATAACAAAGTGCTGGATGATGTCAAGAGTATACTTACTGAAGATGGTGAGTTCATGTGTTGTAATAGACTCTCGTTGGTCATAAGTAGGGATGTAAAACGGTAAAATTACCCGGGTACAATACGGTAAAAAAAATTATTTTACGTAATTTATGGTATTTTACGGTAAAATATGGTAATTTTCGGTAAAAAACGTATTAAACCTACTCATACAGTCAAACCCACTAAAACACTACAAATACGGAAGTGAGTATGTTTGTATCATGTGTATGTCACTACTTCACTATTAACGGATAAATGGATTTGAATGAAATTTACCAGAGATATAAGCAGAAAACTGGGATCCTGCGACTCATGCGTACTAAAAATCCCTAAAACTTAATTCTCAAGTCAAGAATTAAGATATGAGTCACACCATGTATTGGATTACAATAATATCATCTATGTGCTGAGGCAGAGTAGAGGACAGCACAAATTAAAATTTAAAACTTCATAAGTTGCCGATAATTTTACCGTAATTTATATAAATGACTGTAAAATACCCGTATTTTACCAGCGTTTTCCGTAAAATTACGTAATTTTGCAACTCTAGTCATAAGCGCGTCTGCTGAGCGTAAAATCTCAAGTTCGATCCTCTGGTCTTGATTTGGTTTTCATGTTAGGGACACTCGTTGCTACCTGGAGTCTGGAACAGAGCCTGGTTTATGGCAACAGGGTCGGCGCCTAAGATATGGAACTTCTTGGGACTTTACAGCTAACACCTACCGCTTCGCTGAATGACTTTGATATTAATACATACTTACAAATCCTATTTTTTTTTCAGGCCACTTTATCCTGAATTTAGTATGCCGCGACGTAGAACTCCAGCAGTCAATAATGGATACCCTCAAGCGTCATTTCAAGCATTTAACTACAGTTAAACTGTATGAAGAAGTCAACGAGATAGTGTTAGCTACTAACAGTAATAAACTTTATAATTCTGATGATTTTGACAAGGCAGTCAGGGAGTTGAACGCGTCCGCGCGGCAGAAGAAACTTGTTGACGTTAGATGTGTAGATTTGAAGGATTTCTTACAGTCTATTACTATTATTTCGTAAGTTATAGGTAAAGCAATAACTAGATACATTGCCGAGAGGTTGGTCGACTCTTCAAATGACCAGAGGGCTGGTCAATTTTTAGATCAAAAGAATTAGTGTTGCCATCCAACGTGGCAATGCTGCTAGTTTTAAATCCCCACCGAGAAATCCTCATCAGTGGCGATTGTTATTTTTTTTCAGAAACTAGTTAAATAAGCTCTGCCTTTTTTTTTTTTTCTAATATTCTAGTCGTTTTTGGCACACAGTTCATACAGGGGGTCACAGTTCCAACCTAACCTAACCTTTTAATAAACTAGTGGGGATTTCTGGAAAAATAAAAAACTATCCCCACTGGTACGGATTTGTCGGTGGGGATTTCTGGAGTAAGCAGTTTTTTTGGGCAAATTTCTCAGGACAGCGACGCGGACGAATTTTTTGATGCCCAATGAGCTCTTCCCTTTGTTTTTATCTTGTATAATTATTCTTTTAAGTAATTAGGTATTTAAAAGAAGTTTCGTGGTTGATCGATGGTAAACTTATTTTGAATGCATTGTGGACGAAACGCGCCTTCAAACCCATAATATTATATATTTTTCAACTGTTTTATTTATGCTTACTGTAAAGTATGAGCCTGTAAATGTAACTTATAAATATTTCACGAATTTAACTATCTTGAACCATTAATTCGGTTTTTGTACATATTGCTAACATTCTAAAAGTGGGCAACGTCGCAAATAGCTCGAACATTTCGCTGTTTTGATTAACTTGACAATATTACTGAATGGAAATATCGCTAACTAGTAAACTAAAATGTATGGAACAGCAGATTTTTTTTATAATAACCGACAAGTTTCGATTCTATGCTGAGGAGTGAATCACGTGCTGTATTCATGGTGTCAGTATGCGCGTCGCTGTACCTTACATCCTGTATATTTTTAAACAGATGATACATTATTTTTGTTGCTAGAAATGGCATTTCCTCTGATCAGTGTGTATCTTGATATTTCTTTTTTTATAAACATGTCAGTTTACATTACAAGATATAATTGTTAATGTTTGTAAATAACAGTCACAGAATAGTTCAGAAGATTTCGCTCCGCAAAATCATTTAAATAAAAAGCGACTCTTGTTTCGACACAATAAAGTGCAATTCAGGTCGCACAGCGCTAATTACCTAGAGTTATATTCACCTAGAAGTTGCCTCTCTTTCTATCGCGTAACTCTTATATCTTCTGACTACGTTACGCTCACTGAATTGGCCAGACTAGACGAGTCCGCCGCGTACTTGTAGCTTCATACCTTAAATGTTGAGTGCGCCTTCTGTACTATTCTGTGACATAGTGTAGTCTAGATATTCGGTTACAATTAACGAAATGTAGTATGATTAAACCGAGATAAACCTATAGTTGAAAATAACATTGTTTGTAAATAAAGAAGTTGTAATTAGGCGTAATTGGATTTTCTGCCAAGAAAATACTATCACTATTAACAATCAATTAAAATATTATAAGTCTGTTTTTCTGTGATAGGGTATTTGTAAAAAAATTAAACCACAGAATAAAATTAATGCATTTAATGCCGTTTCTTTGTTTACCGATCGCTCCCCACTCGAGACTAGCACTCGTCTTACCAATTTAGCATTATTGTCGCCATTCAATACATCCACAAGCAAACATCCTTGCATAAAATTAAAATTTAACACGCTAACAATTAGGCTCCCTAATTTATCACAATTGGCACCTATGAGGTCTACTAACAACAAATATACAATAATTTAAAAATTAATATTCGCAATGAAATAAATTACAATAGCGACACGCTTAATGCTTTTTAAGCGGAATACACGACACTGTTAAATTAAAAATATGTCCCTCAAAACACTTTCTTGAGAATGTTCTTAAGACTTTTCTTCTTTTTGTTACCACTGTTTTCGTTTTCTTGTTGACCGTTCTGTGATATTTCTGTGGATTCAGACCAGAGGCTGCCCGTGGGCGACTCTGACGCAGCTTTCTTGTTCATACTCCCGTTGAAGATTGGTTCTAGCGTCCTGACTACAGGGCTAGGAGTGCTCCTGCTACTCTGTCTGCTCAATGTCCTTAGGAATGCTGGTGACGACAGCCGCCTCGTTTTCATCGTTTTGGACTTCAAGTTGTTAAAGAACGAGCCATTCGTTTTTGGTAATTCCTGCTTCGGCGGACTGGTTGGCTCGATTTCGTGGAACTCTTTCGGTTCAGACACCGGAGCGAAATATTCCTCCTCGTCCAATGGTATGGGATTGTCCTGAAGCTTCCCAATACTGTCTGGTCGGGTCCATTCTTTGGGCTCCGTCTCGCCAGTTCTGTGTACTATTGATGTCTTTCTTCTCCTATTTTTGCGCGCCACCTGCCACTCGCCGTTGTCTTCCTCTCTGCTCATCTCCTCAGTGGACTGCCTGGCTATCTGCAACGCTTCCTCACTGGGCCGTCGCTTCTTCGCCGAAGGAGTCTCGTGTCCACTGACGCCTTCGACGGATTTTCTCCTGAACTTGTCTTGTTTTTTCTTGGTCTTTTTTATGACAGGTATAATGACTGGTTCTGCTTTCCGTCTTCTGGAGAAGAAGTAGAAGACAAGGGCGAAGATGATAGACTGGAATACGATAAATTTAAAGAAGTTGATGTTGCCGAACCAGCTGTCTCGTTCCTCCATGAGGATGTGCATAGCGGCGGCCATCTGACCGAACTGTTCCTGTAGGCTGGTCATCTGCTCGAGGTATTTCTGCTCTCGCTCGTTGCTCTTGCGTCGCTCCTCCGTCATCTGCTGCACTGTTTTCTCGAAGGTCTTCTGCATTTCTTCCACTTGCTTCTTGTAACGCCTGCTCAGCTCTTCCAGGTATTGACCCGAAAGAGACATGTTGCGCTCCAGCGTCTGGAATTGAAAATTCAACAATGTTAATGTCTGATATAAAAATTCTTAGGCAAGTAAAAACAGTTTTTTTTTTGTACGCAGTTCATCTATAACACAAATGCGATCGTTTCTAAAGTTCCACAAAACAGATTTGTTTTTCTTATAACGGGAAGCTACTGTACTGTAACATGAACTGAAAAATTACAGGAAGGTAAACACTAATTTAGTTTCATTATGTTAGCTATTCACTATGGCATTGTTTATCTATTTACCCGACTGTTTGCATAACAATGGGTTTAGTTTACATATCAGCTGTCTAAACAGGTTGTAAACTATAATTTAACTAATATTTTAATATATTGTGATACTGACCTTCACTCTATTAGAAAGCCTCAGAAACACAGATTCTTTCTGCAGCGTCGTCGATCCCTGGTTCTGGTTCTGCGACGGGACGACCCCGGCCGGGGTGGGGTCCACCGCCATCTGGTCGAAGTCCGTCAAAAAGTTCTCAGAATCTATGATTATCGGATCAGTCACTTCCTCAACAATGTTGTTTTCTTTTAATTTCTCTGTGTTCACTTCAATTTTACCATTTTTCGGTTCAGTCTTCTGAACACCATCTTTATTTTCGTCTAGAACAGTAGATTCAGTAATCTTATCTATTTCTGGTACAACTTCCAGTACTTCTTGTACTGGTTTCTCCTCTACTGAGAGCATATCGTCGATCTTTTCATCAACTGTGTCGTGTTGTTCTTTCGGCAACTCTACAGGAACAGTAGTGCCTTCAACCACAGTTTCCGTCGTTGATCTCTCTTCTGATGGAGCTGTTTCATTAGCTTTCTCGTCATCAGAAGCTGTATTTTTGTCTGGAACCAACTTTATCTCCAGTTCTGAATTCGTCTCACTATTTACAGTTTGCGGCGACTCATCAACAGTTACATTCATGGTAACATTCAGTTCAGTTTCAAAACTCGTGTTCAAAACAACTTTCTTTTCTTTAATAGCTAAGATATTACAGAGGGCGGCTAAATATTTCTGAGGGAACAAAGCATTCATATAAGCGACGCGTTCATCACTAAACTCTATTGTCTTTGTACTTTTAAAATCTAGTCCGTACGGCTGGCAAATGCCGGTACACTTTAAAGTCTCGCGGAGGAACACTTGGCGCACTAAACTCACTAACTTGTCCGAGCTACAGCTAATTAGTTCGTACACTTCATTGTAAAGCGTCTCACTGCAATTATCACACACTATAATATGGCTGGGGGAACAACACCGTTTGTACGTTTTGTCTGTCGACGTATCATTGTGTTCTGAGGATACGTTTTTAGGAACTTCAGTTTTCACCAGCGCTTGTGCCGCCTTCTTCATGATAGACATCACTGCGTCTCTCGCGGAACCAAACAGGTTCTTGGAGGGCTCTGTCTCGGCAGCAGGTATGTCTGGCACGTCTATTATATCATCATCCTCATCCTCGTCAATATGAGCGGGATGCTGCGAGTTCTCCTTTTCTAAGACTTCAAATTCTGACGTGCCGTACACTTTAAAAAGAGATACCGGGCAATAGTGCTCAGATCCATGATGAGATAGCATCTCAACTTTAATAAATTTTCCAAATAAATGCGGGTACAGATCAAAAATTTGCACGTCTCTCATATCTTGCGCCGTGAACTGTCCGACGCTGGCCCAGTCCCTGGTCGGGAACCGGTCGCTGAAATAAACAGCGATATCTTTGGGGGTTGATGAGAATAGCTCAAAATTTGCTATTTCAATTTTCTGCGCTTGCACAGCCTCGCAGAGCTCGACGACGAACCAGATGCGGCTGGTGCATGTGTTGAGCATGTATTCGTCCCTGTTTGGCGACAGGATGGAGCTGGCCGAGCCCGACTCGGGGTTGACGGCGACGATCTTGGCGCCACACGCGAGCGAAGCGTAGTTCTTCGATCGTAATTTAGTGCTTTTACTACTAAAGTTCGTATTACTATGACTAGGTTGACTCGAGTGGTTCAGTACTGTGTCTTTTTTCTCGGCTTCGGCCAGCTGTTTTTGTGCCCACTCTGAGAACGAGGGGATGTCCTCCTGGGGAGTTTCTGGTTTGACTGGAATGTTTTCTGTTTCTTGTTCTTTTGGTTCTTCAACTTGAGATTCTGTAGCGGCTTCTATGTCCACTGTGGGCGCCTGAAATGCTTCCTCTACCTGCCTGGTCTCGTGCATGGGCTTGGCTTTGACCACGAGCCGCGGTTCTGTGCTTTCCTTCTCCACGTCTTCCGGTGGTTTCTCTGCGTCATCTTCAACGGCCTCGCCGTCGATGATGGAGAATATCTTGGTGTCATTGTGTTCCTCCGAGTCGTTGACGAATAGTAGTTCGTCTGGATGCCTCAATTCCAATTTGGCGTTGTCTGCTAGCGATATGAGCACTGGAGGCTGCCCGGTGTCAGGTAACCTAGAATAGAACAGAAAACCATACGTTAGAAACCTGTATTTAAATTTTTGCGGATATTGTGGTTTAAATTTCAAATGAAGACATAATACAGTAAATCAAAGAAATAACCGTTATTTTATGTTGCATAAAACATAACAGCTCGGAGTTGCATCATAAACACTACTTTTAATGACTTTTTTAACCAATTTCTGTTAATATTCGGATCCATTGATCGTGAATATTCAACGGAGAACATAATTATGATAATAAAAAGATTACCACCGCACTTACTTATTCTTAACAACAATTTTGATAAACCTTTCATTTATTGATCTACAAGTCATTTATCTACAATAGTCGACATTATAATCAAAACCTAACAAATCAATTACCCGATTTCCAGCCAACATTCTCCCAATCTCTGCCGCCATTACCCTTACATAAACTAGATAGCCAATAAAAAATCAGCTGCATTCCATTTTGCGGCACCAAGGCGCGGCCATACCGCATTGCCGGCCACACAACCGACAATGGGACACAATGTATCGTTAACATTTCTTACGATTTATGATCATTGATCCCGATGCAAGCAATTGAAACAATCAGCATAGTTGATGTTGGTATGATTGTGTAGATGCTATGATGTTTAATAATTTGTGGAGGGTCGATGGTCCTGTGTTATAAAACTTTATAAACTATTTAATTTCGACATGACATTTCAGACAGTTTTCGATTTATGTTGAATAAATCAAAGCAATCATCCAGCAGACTTGCGCTAAAATACACGATCGATATTTTCTTGACCAGCACCTTAATTGTGTAACACACGATCAATCATAATCTGTTTCAGCTGGACAGTTCAACAACATTAATTGTGTTATTTACGCTGTTGAGCAGACAAATGTTTCGAACATAATGATGAAGCAATGCAAAATTTTCTTCAAAATGATTCAGATTGTGATTGATCGAGTGCTACGCAATTAGAGTGCAGACAGCAGAATGACAAGAAAGTCTCACAAAAAAAGTTGATCGCTCAAAATGAAAATCCAATTTCATATTTTTACGTTGATGATAATAACAAGGTTCTAGTCGAGGCGTCTTCCTTTTTTTCCTCATCAATTATCTTCAAGGTTCCAAGACGCTTCAATCGTGCGTAGTTTGAAGACAATTTTCTTGATTACAGCATTATATTTTCAGACGAGCCAACTTCCAAACGACCGTGTCAAGGAGTGTGTAGTTATGATACTTTGTAACGAGCTTTTATTTTCCGAGTTTCGGTACAGGACCAACCTTGTGCCACATAATATTTTATTATGATTTCGGTTTAATGTTAGTTTTCATCAAAAAAAAATATTGTTTTTATGTTGAGTAACAACTATAATAATAGTACCTAAAAGTGAAAACAGATAAAAAAGCAGTAGTATGAAATCTGAATTTTAGCAGTGCTTTTAGTAGATGTTTGTACCGATATAATAATATTTGTTTTTCGGTTCAATCAAGATGATTTCTCAACAAAAGGTGCAAAGTTCTGCTATCAAATCCCAGGTGATAAAGATGCGAGGTTTAAAAAAAATCCATTTAGGTAAAAAAAACAGTGGCACTCCGGGAGTGCCGACAGAAGTGAAAACTTGAACAAGATCGCCTTAGTGGAAGAAAAATACTGGTATAGAACATTGGTCCGTAACGTAATATAAATAAAGGGCACAATCGCGTTTACAAAAATGAGGTGTCGTCACAGTGTCGCAAAATCAATGGTACTTATTATAGTCCCATCTCAAAAATGCCCAACGAGCCTAAAGAAGTTTTCACTTCAACACACGGCTACACATCAAGCTGTACATTTCCACTATAAGCTGACCTCACATTGTACGGAAATCATATACGATGCGACATCAGCATAAACTGGAATTGCATAGCCTGATGTGTACCAGTGTGTACAAGACTTCATCGAATCCTACGATACCTTTATAATCTGATATTCTAAACCGCAGCATTAACCCCGCTTCTCAATTTCCAATACTGTCGAAACTCTCATTTAGTTTCAATAAGCCGTCTGCGAACTGCGAAATTTAATATTGGAAATTGGATTCTATCTTAACTATTATTTTTTACAAACGAAACAAGGTTTCCTATGGTTAAGTTTACTTTTGGTCTGTAAATAATGTTCTCATAGTTCCTATGTGTTTCGTTCTCCTTCTACTTATATTGAATCAGACTAATGTCCCTTCCTCCAAACATCAGTTACACAACTACCGGGAGATACACTACAATAGTTTAATACGATATTAATTCACTACAAATCATTATTGCTATTGTTTTCAAAATCGGTCAAGGTTTCCGTGCATAAAAAACAAGTTACCAAAATAACATGCAACTGATACCAAAAATAATAAAGCAAATTGCTTTGTGATATTAAACTGATACGTTATCCATTATATTTTTTATAACAATACCGATATTATCAAACAGTTTAATATTTCGTTTCGAGTTGGAAAGTTTTGGTAACACGTGGGTGGTGTTACTGAATCACAAATGTGTAAGGTATTGAATCACTCTTTTGGTCAAGTCATCATTATCATCATCATTTCAACCGAAAGACGTCCACTGCTGGACATAAGCCTCCCCCAAGCACCTCCACTTTGACCGATTCTGTGCTTTCCGCATCCAGCGGATTCCTGCTGCCTTCACAAGGTGTCATCGGTCCATCTTGTGGGAGGCCTTTTGGCCAAGTAAACTCAAACAATTTCCAGGAGTAAGGTTCATTAGAAGGCTGAAAGTCACCCAAAGGGCAATCGAGAGGGCTATGCTTGGAGTTTCCCTACATGATCGAATCAGAAATGAAGAGATCCGTAGGAGAACCAAGGTAACCGACATAGCCCGAAAATTTTGCCAATTAAGTGGCAGCGGGCAGAGCACATTGTTCGCAGAACAGATGGCTGATGGGGCCGAAAAGTTCTGAAGTGGCGACCGCGTACCGGAAGACGTAGCGTTGGAAAGCCTCCCAACAAGGTGGACCGATGACCTGGTGAAGGCCGCAGAAATTCGCTGGATGCAAGACACACAGAACCGGTCGAAGTGGCGGTGCCTGGGGGAGTCCTATGTCCAGCAGTGGACGTCTTTCGGTTGAAATGATGATGATGGAATTCATACCTACTCAATCAAATTGAGCTCATTGAGCACAATAGAACTAAAACATCGAACATATTGAATGAATGACTGACAGGAAACGCGAATACTGATATAAGATATTGTCCGCGCAATCCACGAAGACGCGCCCCACTCCGCTCCGCGCCGTACTAGAGTTCAGCTTACAGTACAGTAATCGCGGAGTGGGGCGCGTCGTCGTGGATTGCACGGACTATAACAGAAACGTAGAACCTGGAAGATATACTACTTAGGGGCTTAGTTACAGTCCCATAGTCCTTCATTATTAATATAAAAAAGAAGCCGTTGGCAACAGTCAGGAAGTATTTTTTATATCATTCAAAGAACAATACATTTTTTACTGACGATATCTAATATCCATAAAATATAAAGTTTCAGCGTTTTAAATTACATGATGTCAATTTGTCATTCATTATAAAATTAAATATGAAGCAGCATTTTTAAACGGGCCTTGAAATCAAGGTGTGACCAGCCTTGGACTGAAAATCTATTAAAATAGAGGTAACAGTCGCAGGGCATTGTGTGGAATAGCTGTAAAAATGAATGAACAGTTGACTGAAAAACCCTGAAACGTAAACAAGGCCGAGAAAAAAAGTGTCTTTAATTATTTTAGAATTTACACGCGTTGGCTTGGGAAATTATCTGTAGTTTTTGAAAAATATGTGGTAGGTACTATTCAGTGAGCTTGAAGTGAAATGTTAGTCCCAAGCATCAGATGGGACGACAGTTCACTTCACCTAAGTTTTCATGGTTTTCGCAGTGAGATTTTTGCAATTTCTGCAGCGTGAAAACTGTCTGGTATATTTTTAATACGACTGCCAATCAACATTACAATGCTAGTCATGTGTGACGACGATTTCTTAGTTGTCTATGCATAAATTATGTAATGATTGATGAAGTCGCATTCCAGACAGTCTGATACTTCCTCAACTTTTGTATAGAACGTCCTTCACATCCATAGCTACCATCATAAAGAGACTTTAACGTAGCAGTCTATAACTGTTCCACTGCAGAGCGAAGGTCTTCTCATACAGAGAAGGCTTTAGCAATTGAGCATTCATATCTTTGCACAAGGTGGATTGGTGACTTCAGACTTATATTATAGACAGTCCAGGTCACGATATTTTCCTTCGCCAATGCTAGTGACGTCCAAAATGAATAAAAAAAAGCAGTGGCACTCCGGGTGTGCCGATAGAAGTGAAAACTTGAAAAAAAAAATCGCCACCGCGGTAATCAACGCGTTGATATCTTACTTCACGGTGTCGGTAAATTGCGTTACAGTGTCGCGAAATCAATGGTTTAGTCCCATCTCAAAAATGCCCAACGCGCCTAAAGAAGTTTTCACTTAAAAAAACACATGCATGAGAGGCGAGGCCTTAAGGACTGGACCGTAACGACATAATAAGAGAAATATCTTATTCTTAGATCAAAAATGATGCTTACGTGCAAAATATCTTGGTGAGTCCTTGGTGGCCACCGTACGACAGCAGTTGACATATAAGCAGAGCCGCCAGCAGCGCCCGCGCCGGCGACATCCTGTAACCGCCGCCGGCGCATTGGCGACGCGCCGCTCCACCTATCACGACACGACACGACACCACACCACCGATGCGACACGAACGTGCGACACGACAATATCACACCGAGAGTTCGCACTTCCCTTTGGATGAGGCGTCTGATAATTCACTAAAAAGTTCGTCCGACAAAATCTTCACCTTTTTATTTTTTAATTCGGTTGTGCACTGTCTCCGTTGGTGTCCATTCGGGTAAGACCTATGAAGGCATTGGTAATCGTATTATGGATGTTTGCAAAACAAGGATAGTGAGAAACTTCGTAGACAATAGGTTTGTATATTACGACTGCCGTGGAGGAGTCCGGCTTGTTTGGCAAGTTGAGAATGTTGATTGTTGGGAAGGAAAATGCATGTATATGTCACCGTAACATTGTGGGAACCGTTAGTTTTTAATCGATCGGTATTATTTCTTTAGGTGTATGAGGAACAGGGTGTAAACACTCATCCACCATAGAAAAGGGAGGATCCTCCGACCAGACGGGTGTTGTGTCTGGCGGGCAACTGCCCATCGGTTTGAAGTTGAAATCTTGTATGTACGAGTATGTCGATCGCTCGGTAAACTCTATCTGCGCGATGCAGGATTTGTGTGACGTCATGTCTATGATGCGTAGTTCGTATGTGGCGGTGTAACCGCTACATTTCTGTTAGATTATAAACTGCCGAAAAGTTGTGGGCTGAGTGAAATAGGTTAGGTTAGAACTGTGACCAACCGCGCACGTGTCGAGCGAGCGCTACTTCCAAGTTGCTCGTAGCTAGGCAAATTAGCGCAAAGTGCGTTGTGAGGAGGCTCCCTAAATTGTATGTTAATTTGCATTAATATTCTGAAAAAGTTACGCATACAATCAACATGGAATTTTGGTATATGATTTATTGGATCTTTTTCTTTCCATATACAAGACAGTTACGTAATTTGGAACATTTTCGCTCGATTCATTTTTTATTCATGTCTTTTTTAATGATTATTTGAAACAAAAACAAGATTACTCGGCTTTTATGTCTAAAATAATTATTGACAGTAAGAAAATATAGTTTATTATCCAGACATATGAAATTTTTTCTCTAGATCAATGAAACTAAATAATAATTGAGACTTACGACATTTAGTTCCGTGCTCGAACACGACCAAAGAGTGCACGCGATATTCAACTTTATTACTGATGTGTTAGCGTTTAGCACATAGTGGGGTCTATGGGGGCGGAGTTTGCGTGAACATTATGTTTGAAGTGCCTTGTCTTATGTCGCAAGCAAGTTTGATAACAGTTCACAATTTGTCGGTTTCCTATGGTTAAATTGTAAATGAACGCAAATATGACTTACCGATAGATAGTAAACTAACGAAGTTCATAATTATACGGTGATATATACTTGTGGATTAGATTATACACACTATGGTGCCGATTCCCTTGTTCACAAACTAAACTAAATTTAAGTTCAGTGCATCTTTTTCTTTCTATTTCATTAATAAAAGGACAGAAGATAAATTTTAGTTTAGTCCTGTCAAATTAATCAACGCCTGTCACTACTCCATAAAGTTTAGACGTGATTAAAAACTTGCCTACTAAAATTACGTCAATTTACGTCAAGCGCTGATTAATTTGACAGGACTAAACTAAAATTTATCTTCTGTCCTTTTATTATTGAAATAGAAAGAAAAAGATGCACTGAACTTAAATTTAGTTTAGTTTGTGAACAAGGGAATCGGCACCAATGATCACTCGATGTATAGGAATGATATTTTGTTTATCCAGTCTACGAAAAGGTTTAATTTTTCGAGGGGTCGTTAAGGTCAAAACCACTGCAGTATAGGATTTGAAACGCTCGTGGCAAGTCAAAGTCTTCCAGACGAATGTATTTAATTTATTCAACAAGATGTCTTATGCATGACAACAGCGCTTTGTTTAGTACAAAAAGTGTCGCCTTTCAATTGGTGTCGTTCGGCGACAGTGGCTCTTTTACAAATGCTCATGTTGAGACATTGTGTTACTCTGTGTCAATTAGAATAGATTGGCCAACTAGCGCTTATGAATTGTGTCCAATGAGCCAATGGACCCGTTTTACTTAGATAGGAGAAGTATCTACTTATTATATTATGCTTTTTGATAAAGTGTTCAGCATAATTGTTTAACATGTAAGATAGTGCTCAAAGAGAAGCCTGTTGGTAAATAAAATATGAAAATGGTCACTTTCTTTATAGTCATAAAAAAGTTAATAAACTTCCAGACATTGGTTCCCATAGTCAGGTCGCACGTTAAGCCGTTGGTCCCGGCTGTCATTGTGTAGATCTTTGCCAATCCGAAGCCCAAAAGTCTTACCAAAGGCTATCGTGTTACCAAGTAACTGGGTTGTGGAGGTCTGACAGGCAGTCGCTCCATGTAAAATAGACTGGAGGCCCAACATAGTTGGGAAAACGGCTAGGCAGATTAGATTGATTGCTTGATTGATTCATAAAAAAAAAACATTAACCTTCCCAAAATTGGCTCCCCAATCAGGCCAATATTTGAACACACTAAACACAGTGCATTCTCTTTTGGAAAACGTCTAATAAATAAAACAATGATTCCAATAACACAATGTCGTTGTCGCGCACAGAACGAGCTAAAGTAGGTACTTAATGTTGTATAAGCAGTTTCTATTGAATGAATGAAATTGTTGTTCAAACGAATTGTGAGACTACTTACAATGTAGTCTATCTCTTGAATAAAACGGAAAACGGTTCTTATTATGTTCTTTGACCCGGTGACTGATAGCATGCACTGAAGTATAAATGGCACAAAGACGATTGAATTTTACAGAGAAAACGATGCTCTCAGTAAACCTTGAATTTCATGAAATACAATTTAAAATTGTGTTTTTTATTTCAAATGAAATCCTGACTAAAGTGTGAATTTATAAACGCAAAAAATATGTTTGATGGTTTGTTACATTTTTATGGCTTGATTCTCAAAAAGGTTCATCTCAATGTAACCAATATTTTGCTAGAGTCTACGGACACTAGCAAAATATTGGTTACATTCTTGTCAGTTCTTCTCCATAGGAACTTAATACACTTTGGAACGGGCAAATTAGCTTCATCTTTCTGACTGATCGACCCCTTGACAATTCAAAAGTAGTTTAATTAAAATAAATGCTCTGAGTTTGAGTTTCCCCATGTGGCTAATCTTCGTTTAATAAATCCGCACATAACTAAGGTTGTCGACTGACACATAACATTAACCACGTGCAGTGCAGTGGCGCGAGTGAACAAAACAATAGGCATTGATTACTTTGTACCATATCAGATGACGTTTACAACTCACACGCGTGGGAACAGTTGCGTAATTGCTAGTGATGTGCGGTCTCGCGTAGTCACACTTCGGATAAATATCCGCGGATTCCATTATCTGTGCATCTTAGCGGTACGTGAGGAGTTTTAAAATAAAATGTTTGGTTTTACTGAACGTCATCACCGTTATACAGTGTTTTTTAAATTTAATTTGGTAGGTATTATTATGTTTATAAACGAAGTTGTGAACTTCATCTCGTCTATTTACATAGACGAAATGGAGTTCACAACGTTTTAAACTTTTACTACATCCCCGGCTCTTAATAAATTGTGTTGCGATTCAGATTTTTTTATTTTAATCTGTAGCTAGACTATCTACTTATAGTAATATTATAAAGCGGTACGGTTTGCTATTGTTATGCAAACATTATCAGATTGTTCAGGAGCTACTTGATTGTCATTTTATTAATGGTTTAAATACGAAAGTCAAGATGATAATTACGTTTATGCTAGCCTGCCTGTGGTAAAGTAGTAAACTACTGCTTTAAAATTACAAGATGGAGTTAGAGGATTGCTATGGACGCGATTGTTTAACTGGAATGTTTCTAGCTTCATAAATTACCACTAGTTACTAAACGGTAACAACATAATCTTCTAATACATACACAATAGTGCATTTGTTATGGATATGCATAATAACTGGTATGCATATCAACTTATTAGTTACATCGTAGTGCACATCTTTATTATGAATGAATCACTATTACCCTCGACTCAAGCCAATCGACTTGTCGTTATTTAGATATGTAGACTTGTTGTTATTTATTTGGAACTGCATTATCGTTTATCGATAGCGGAATTAAATGCAAAAGATAGGAATCAGTACAGCTGTTCTGAAAATTGTGTTGTCACTGTATTATTTATGTTTATCGGTCAATAAATCGACATTGGTTTGACAGCTATTATTTATGTTAATTGCTGTTATATTAATGAATGTTTGATTAAGAATCTAAACTAAGTGGGTCCCACACGGTAGGTAAGAGAGAAGTGTTTTTTTACTAAGTACCTTTACTAGGTTAAAATAAAACTGAACAGTTATAGTTATGTTTGCAAATAGAAGCGTCACGTAGAAAAAAAAATTATACCTTCTGCCGGAATTTTGTATATCTAGTGCGGAAAACACTGAAACACGTAGGTAAAGATTGCTATCTAAACCTTATAACAATACATGCTGGTAAATATTAATGTACTTAATTCTTTTAATTTACATTACATTGTCATTAGAATTAATTACTTAGCTTTGTACCTTTGTACCAACTATCACTCGTATGTTAATATTTATGTTAATTATCAAGAAAGCAAATAGTTAAATAAAGATATATGTGTGCAAAGTTTATTGTTATCCATACTCTTGAAGAAACGTTTAATGTAGGTCCAAAACCAAACACAAACTGTTTTTAACCTATTTCAAAAAAGGAGGAGGTTCTTCTGTCCTCACGTAAGACTTACATGTGGATTTTCAATTTTGACCTGAGCTGTTCTTGTCTAAATATTACCCGTCAAGGCGCCAATCTAGCAAATATTACACAAAACTAAATGAGAAATAATTAGCACCCTTTAACAAAACAAGTACACTAAATTAATGTGAAAACAACATTGCAAATAACTACTGAATAACAAACGCAATACACCAGCAACAAATCGGATATTTATCCGTAAACTTGCCACCTTAAATTCGTATAATAATGACTGGCCGAGCTGTCGAACGAGTCGAACCAAGTTTCCCAACACTAGTCTATAATCTTAAGTGAATAGTTATCAGTAAAGCAATAAACTAATTAAATAAAGCTTGCCTAGTGTCTGACGCCGTCTAATAACTGTTGTTATCTAAATATAGGTACTATGAAATATTGAATTGTATTAGCATATCGTTAGGGTGACGTAGATTTTGAAAACTGATCGGACGGAATTCTGTTTGCGGTTCTAGCGTAGTTAAATTAGAATTTGTTGTATCTGGGTTAATAAATAGCAGGGTTTGAAACAACATGGTATCGTGGGAGCAAGAGGTCGTGAGTTCGAGACTCACTCGCTGCAATGTTGACGTGAATAATTAGCATTAGGCTTAGTCATAATACTATACAGGGTGTAAGGGACATCGACGCCCAACTGTTACCATGAATGCAGTAGGTACATAATTCCACCAGCGGCAGCGCAGCGTTGACATGTTTCGTCAGTTATTTAAAAAAAAAACAGCTGTTCCATACATTTTCATCATGTAGGTATTGTATAAAACAGCTATTTTTTATTAGAATCATTTCGTCTAGTAATGGTAATAGTCCAATTTCAGTAAAAAAACGTTAAACTGGAAATATTTGTACAAATATATTTTTTTGGATATATTTTTGTGTATTTTTCTAACACTAATATTTCCAGTTAAAACACAATTTGAAAAAAATCTACACTGCGCAGTCAATAAAATTACGTAAGTGAAAACTATCAATTTATGGATGTAACCAGATGTGCTATAAGTATATTACCTAATAGCCAGGTACCTACTACTTAGCTTAAACCGAGTTTCACCAATTAAACTGAACGAGATCAGCACATCTAAAGTCTAAACCGCGTTCAAGTGCTCTGACGAATCCAATCTCAGAAATACCTATTTCGTGAAAAGGGCTTTTAAAACTTTTTTAAACCATAAGTACATATAATTAAAATACAGTGTTTTGTAAGCGCTCATATCTCCTTCTACATACTATAAAATAAAAAATATTACTATAGGGATATGTAACTGCCTCGAAATCATTGAATGAGCGCTATTAAGGCAAAACACTGTAACTCGAGTTACAGTGTATTGGATTAAAACGGCAGAGCAGCTGTCAGTGTCAATATTCCACAACAACGATGACACTGACAGCTTTTGAACGCGGTTTAGACTTTAGATGTGCTGATCTCTTAACTGAACGAGATCAGCACATCTAAAGTCTAAATCAATGGTGAAATTCACCCTTAGTTTATACTTCTTATTCTTACTTAATATAATAAAGCTCAAAAGTTTGTTTGCTTGAACGCGCTAATCTGGAACTACCGTCGGATATTAAAAATTATTTTTGCATTTGATAGCCCGATTATTGAGGAAGATTATAGGCTATTTAACATCACGCTACGACCCTTAGGAACCGAGCAAAAAGAAAAATAGAAATAACGGTAAGCGAAAACGAAGTAGGTAATAGCACGGGCAGCACGCTTAGCATGACCACAATATAAACGGATTTTGTCGACGGAAGAATAGACAATATTACAGATAAACATCACCATCTGTCATTTTGTCTATTCTTCCGTCGACAAAACCCGTTTCTATAGTTGTCATGCTGGCGATGCGATGCCACTCGGCGGGATGGGGGCAGAGAGTTTTATAAAAATGTGGCTGTTATTTTAGTATATTGTGTATCTAACCGAGGATCCATACGAAGTCGCGGACAGAAGCTAGTCGTAGATATGTTCCTAGAACGACTATAGTAAGTATGTAGTGAGAAAGTGGATCAAAGTGTCTGTAACTGCTGGTCCAGCCAGACGGGTCGACTTGGGAAATGGGTCATCTCATCTTGTTTGAGGTGTTGGTTTGAGAGTGACAAGCTGTTAGTAGACAGCCTAGATATATAGAAATGAAAGGGATTTCTTTGTAATTCGAATCACGCTACTTTTTACGTGTCAAGATTTTGCACTCATTCTACTTTTCAGAAGAATAATATTTATACAACCTACTTTTTAGTCATCATGCTCTATTTTTCTTATTTTAACTTTTATACTGGTCTGGTGCTAGAGTCCACATTTAGCCAAAAATTGAGCAGGAATTCCAGCATTTTTAAGAACGGACTGTCAAAAAAACCTCTAACTTACCTACATTTTCGACGAGATTTTGACATTGAAAGTCATTGAAAGCCAAAAATCCATAATAAAAAGTATCTACTAAACACTTTTTTTTAACGGCATCCGAAATATTCCCATACTATATTCATCTATTAATTTAATGTAAATAATCTTCCCCACAGATTACTCCGAGAACTAACGACGCATCGATCACGCACTTTCGTTTTCCATCACCGATGTTGGTGGCTGGTGCAATATTCGCGGATCATTTAGTTGGTATCAATTTATAAGCTTCTGCTATAATAGCTTTCGCCGCGAGGCCAACGGCCGCAGTGGGCGGGACAGGTTGCATACTCAGCTACTTGGTGAGGGTGCAGACGTAAACTATGTTTGGAAACAGGATGGCTAGCAATTTTTGTTTAGTAAACGAGATTTGACTTTGCGCGTATCCCTATTCTCAATATTTTTTCGTTTAATTTATGATAAAATAAGGAAAAGGCATAACACATACCTACCTAATTTTTTGTTTTACAAATAGCAATATTATTTTAAAGCTTCCATTTTCATACTAATCAGATGAATCTGAATTCAAAATCATATGACGAAGATTTTTTTGTCTCTTTTTTCTAGTAGTAAGTAAGTAAGTATTTAGATACTTAGAAAAAAATTAATCATAATAGCCGATAAAATATCAACTCAGTATTAGTTCATTTTTATCGGATATTACGTTATTTTTAAAGTTTTGTAAATTAATTAACAAATGAATGCTTAAATAATGTCAAAGAGCAACATTATTTTTAGAAGAACGCAGGTGTCTGCTTCCAATCTTCTTAATGTATTAAATTATTAATAGATGCATATGAATAGATAGTGAAAAGGTTATCTAACAGATTAAGTTACAATAACAAAATTGAAAACAAGAACAGCACTTTGTATTATCTTACTGTATGTATCTACCTAGCCTTTTCCCAACTATATTGGGGTCGGCTTCCAGTCTAACCGGATGCAGCTGAATACCAGTATTTTACATGGAGCGACTGCCTATCTGACCTCCACAACCCAGTAACTGGGTAATACGAAACCCCTTGATAAGACTGGTTGTCAGACTTTCGGGTTTCTGACGACCCGTAACGACTGTTAAAGATCCACGAATGACAGCCGGGACCAACGGCTTAACGTGCTTTCCGAGGCACGGAGGAGTCAGGTCATCCATCCACTGACCAACCCCGGCAAGCGTAGCTTAACCTGACAGATCGACCCGAGCGGCTGTTAGTACTTAGCCACGAGCTCCTCATCATTCATCATCTTTCTGATGAAACAAATTATACAATCGAGTTTACAATAATTGTGATGAATACTTTGTAATTAATATATTCATGCCATGCGTTTAATTGTTTGTATCTACATCCTGTCACAATTAATTCTACATCACGATAGATCGCATCATCTAGGAAGAAACATCATCAAGGTGATATTATTTGTAGTAAATAAACCTTTGCCAATCAGACCATGGTTTTCTATAAAAACATTAAAATCAACTCCAAAAAACGCCAAAACGAAAAATATAATAATTTTAAAAATCATCGACAGGAAAGTAAACAAACAACAAGGATATAACGTAGGTAACCTAAAATTATCACAAAAAGAACATTTAATACGACATGGAAAAGATTTTTAACTAAAAAAATTAAGAACATTAAAAAGTATCTATCCGAATCCGCAAGAATTGTAATGGCTGATCCCTCACACAGACTGTTGCTAGGTAGAGAGAGATATTATTAGCTGGTTCAGTCGTGCATACAACGCCCTGCATCGTCGGAATGTCGCAAAAAACATAAGCTATTTGTATGGAAAAAACTTCGTATCCTTGGTTTGCAGAAACTACATCTATCCAATGGGTTAACGGAATAGGTAGGTAGGTACTATGACCAATGTATGAACGTAAAAGAACTACATACGTAAGGATCGTAACAGGTGGCGACCTGTAATTTCTGCCTACCCCAATGGGAAGAAGGCTTGAGGTTATGTATGTAACTGACTTGTAAAGTATAAAGATGATGGCTTCAATGGTATTGCCACATTGATTGGTAGCAGTCACCTATACTCCATTTGAAATAAGATTACACATTTAATTAAACCTTTTTTACAGTCCGGTCAACCGATTTTGACTTCTATTGAGTTGGTGGCATGACAAATGGCAGCTGCAGTAAACAGTTGGTATTGTAACCACTTTTTTGCTTTTAATGCCATCCTTATGCCTAGGGTATAGAAGTCAGAATCGGTTGAACAGACTGTAAAAAAGGTTTGTTTCCTTAAATGTCTAATATTATTTCTAATGGAGTACCTATAAGTAATTGTGATTTTCTAGAAACACGTTTCATTGTCAATTAGGACATACATAAAGAAATAATCTCAGTCCGAGTGATTGTTGAAGGAGCGCTAAATGCTATTATTAATGAAACCCACTCAAAAGTTTCACATAAGTGAGAAAACAAGAAGTGTGCATGTGGCATATATTAAGGGTTTTTGTCCTTTGATGTATGTAAAAGGACATTTAATTTTAAACTTGGCTACAATTTATACAGCGTTATACATCGCCAACCCGTCTTGAGCCAGCGTGGTGATCAATGCTCGTGCCTTCTCTGTATGAGAAGAGGCCTTTGCTCTGCAGTGGGACAATAATAGCCTGGTATTCTTATTTATCAAGACAAAACATTTTCATTTACTTAAATACCTACAAGTTTGTATTGCTTGCTTATTGTAGCCATTTATACATTCATGAAATAAAACAAACAGAAATAGCAAAAAGGAATTTTATCAAACCGCTATAAAAATCTTCGACATTCGACTGACCGAAGAGACATTCAAAACTACACAAAACGACAATAAAACAAAGAATAATAGTTTCTATAAGAATACAAATAACAATCATTATACTACCGGTGACTTTGAGGTCTCACAGACAAGAAAAGGGGACCAAAGTCGTTTGCAATCGTAAATCTATGCTGTAGCTGAACAGTCAGATAATTAATCAAAATCCACAAGCAATTTATTGGTACTCACAAATCAAATGGTGGAGAATGCAGTTTTGACGTGCAATCCTAGGCGATAACTATGAGAAAATGTGTTAGGAAGTTTGTTTCTCAATCATATCATCAACTGTAGATGAATGGTTATAGAAATTCTTCACGCTCAGCCGGACGAAGAAATTAATCAGGGATATTTACGTCCAAACTAAAATGAAATTTTGTTGTTGTACTCAGATTTCTCGAGATATGGTACACCTGTGATCAAACTAGAATCTTGCCGTACTATAGAAGAGCGAATGTTTCGTGCGCTTGTTAACGATATTAGGACCAGTTTGTTCAAGCAAGGCGGTTTCTGGTAATGGCTGGGAAAAGTTAGTTCGCAATAATGATTTTCCGAGTCTGAGAATTTCTTTCTACATTTAAAAGTCCCAAGTCCCTAGAAGCAGAACCGAAGGACCATGTGACAAAAATGGTTATACCAGATTACCACAAAAAGGATTCTGAAACTGCATTCGAACGGTACTAAGTCAAATCCCACGTACGCCCACGGGCAGTGGGCGAGTCATTACCAACTGTCGCTGCAAATACTGCAATACTACTGTTTATTAGTGTTTACTGCCCCATTGTCTTAGCATGGCGAAATCTGCAGCCAGGTATAACTATGACAGCCATTGTGGATGGCTGCGAGGTCCATGGGTCAATCTGGGTTGTTAATTAAATATTTTGTTTATTGGTTCCTGGTTGATACGGCATATTATAGATATACGCTGATGGCCATATTTCAATGTTTGCACCATACGCTTGAGAGGACCAAAAGTGTTTGAAAGATAAATGCAATGCTTATTTTGACAACATCGCAAGTCGCAATAGGTGTAACGATAAAGAGACACAAATATTATTTACAGACATCAAAAAACAAATAATGATTAAGCGCAAGAGCTTGTCTTATTAAAGCAATATTTATTGATAGCCTTCCTGCTATATTTGACTACTCTTGTGAGATAAATTTTCAATATTTATCTATAGCCTCATCATATTTACAATGTGCTTGATATTTTATCAACAAGATTGCTTTCGATATTAAGTTTTTTCTTGGCATACAATTTGTAAAGGTTACTTTACTTTAAAAATCTGCGCACTTGTCAAACCGTAAAGCATAACATACGGTGACATCATATCCTCACATTCCTCACGCATACTCAACCCAATTCTAACTCGGTGCTTTTACGAGTCGCAGGCGCAGAATGAGCTGACCTACTGAACGAAGGAACGAATGAACCGTTGAATGGTTTGTGTAACAAGGCGTGAACGGTGTAATCATAATAAAATGTATATAAACAACCATTTTATTGGCTCGAGCAGTGAAAGCTATAGAAGAAGGAATAATTGGCGTACTTCTTCTGAACGATCATAGTATTTAGAGCGATTTATTTATGTAAGATGAGTTACGAGTATCGACGTTTCTTTTTATGCATTGCATGGTTAATTGCATTAGCGCAATTAGAAGCTTGATTAACAAGACCGGGTTAAAGATCGTCCGCTTAGATAGGAACAGTAACAATTCCTTTATTGAGTCCTGAAGCGAGAAGGTTGCATGTAACTTGATTAAAATTCATATTTGCATGTTTTCTTGTGTCATAACCATCATCCTCTTTCCCTTGTCTCAATTAATTCGGGGAAGGAGCAGCATGTCTTCAATACATACATCATTACATCTATCAGTCGTCTTGTTAGTATTCACCCCCTTTTTGGCCATGACATCTTTCACAGAACCCATACCTTGTTCCGTTATCATCGTCAGTGAAATCATAATGGTGGGTACCGACAGTAAACAGACCGATTCTTAGCTCGATACTTGCTGCTAAGCCTTTATCTGTTTTAGTCCTGTGTTCTCTGCCATGTTCTTCAAGCCATCATTCGCATGACATTTCCCATTCATGTTGCGATTCTCAATTACATTAGTCTCTTAACGTTATTATCTTTACTTTAAGGTACATTGCATGTTCTACGATAACCGTTACGGTATCGTAGTCAAGTGGAGCAATAGCTATAGAGATACCACCGTCATAAATAGTGACAGCTTTGCTATTAAACCTACAAGGGGTTTCGAAGCGTCTTTAATTTACTATAACAGTTTGTGTAGAATTACAGCAAGGCTTTGATATTAGTGTTCTGGGTTCTAAACATAGTGAACACGCTTCGTTGAGCAAATGCATCTATTAATTTACGGTTATGCACTGGAACATTGGATTTACAATGTTGAATGGACTTATTTGTTACTAGCTTTTGGATAACGGAAAATATCCCACGGGAACGTACTACCGTACCGGAATTAAAAAGTACTTATGTGATAATCCAAGCTATAAACTATCTGTGTGCCAAATTACATCCAAATTTGTTCAGCCGTTTTTGCACCAATCCGGAACATACATCCAGACAAACGGACAAAAATTCTTAGTTCCTAATTTATTAATTGTATAGATATAGATTGTGCAATCCACGAAGACGCGCCCCCCTCCGCGATTACTGTATTGTAAGCTGTACTTTAGTACGGAGCGGAGCGGAGTGGGGCGCGTCTTCGTGGATTGCACAATCTGTAGTTGATATCTATTTTTACATTTGCATAATTTATCTAATCTAAAAGTGGAATGAACACTAAGGTTTAAGACTTTGAGAGTTGGAAAGAATTGCGATAGCGATAAGAAATATAATTCTTATGTAACTAAATTCACACTTTAATTATCGTAATAATATGAAATTATGAATACTCTAGTATTTTCTTTAAAAAGTGCGTCATTTCCGTAATGACAGGCGCCTCATTAGTCGATAAGTGCTTCATGATTGATCGATCATTAAATCATATCAAAAGATCCGTGCGCACGAGCTATATGACTAGCAAATAACTACTTATAGTCTCTATGCTATTATTATAGTATATGCCTATACATATGGGGTGCTACACATATGTTCGGGTGGGCATGATTCGAGACGACCGGGTGGCAAAATCGAATTTGTGTAGATAAAATTTTCGGGAAAAGCCGCTCAACCTAGCTCGTATCGTGCCGAGCCGACCCGATTATGATTCAGTGAGGGTAGATGCTAAAGGAATATTCCCGATCGGCACGAGCCGAATGTGATTGTGTAATACCTAATTGCTTCGAATACCCGAACATGTTGCAGCACCCCTAAGATGTGATGATCCATCTCATTTATGAAAATACCGATGTCTAGAGTACGTGAGCGACAATCGCGTCGCACGCGCACTATTTAAACGTGACTTTCAAACGGTAACACCTATGTCGGTACCGTTGAAGCTTACTCCATATCCATCTTGATGAACGGAAGCGTTATTACGATGAAGAATTTACGATTTGATTACATTTATGAATGAGTCATTACCTTGTAAATGTGCAGTGAAAGAATGAAAACAGATGACAAGTACTTATTTAATGAATAATGGAAGTTTGGGCAATGAGAAAGAAAAGCTTATTAAACTTGAGAAGTGTTTTAAAGAAGATCAAATTCCAGACAAAACAGACCATTCAGATAATGGTCCTAACGATTGTGAGGCAGATTTTAAAGTAAAAGAAAGTAAATACAAATTAAAACATACTGCGATCATTACTCCTGATTAAGACCACATAGAAGCGGCAAAAGCTGAAATAGACGAGTAAACTCGAGATGCGCGGATACGAGGACCACGTGTCGTAGATGGTTTGGTTCACGATCGTCATCATACTCATCATCCACAGACCGACTCCTCCCCTGCTGAGCATGTGCCACTCTTTGTTTTCGCCAATAGATGGATTGGTAACCGGATGATTATTAAAAGCGCTTGCTGCTACTCTTAATCTCATTTGTTTTGTTCGGTTCCCGGATAGAAACAGTGAAATTAATATTTACTCTGTGATCTATGATTGCGACACGGTGACGAAATTGTAAATCGTTGTCAAATAAACTTAATGTGTGTGCACAGAGTTAGAAATTATATTATTTCGAAATTTTATTAAGTGCAGTTTGCCATCATAATATTAAAATTTTTGCTGCGCAAAAAATATCAGAGTTGGCATTTTACTATTTTATTTTTTCATTACGGCATCATCACATGGAATCTTGTTTATTATGATAATTACATCAGAGATAGCGTTTTGGGCACTTTACCTGTTGAAATGTCTATTAACACTGTTACTTGAAAATATTGTAAAAGCCAATGATTTTTAAAAGAGTAACCGCGGAGCTTGTTGCCGGCTCTTCTCCATAGGAAACGACCAATTGGAACCGAGCACCTAGCTTCTGACGTTTCATAAGTGCCCATGTAGGTTTATGTGAAATAAAATATTTTAATTTTGACAGCGATGTGGACCAATTAATCCTAACCAACAACCACCAATTTATCCTAATTTTTTTTTTACATATTATTATTTATATTTTAAGCCTGTTAGCTTTTAAAGTATGTACCTAAATATTATCATGGAAATTGAAATAAATGGGATAAACTTGTAGCCTAGTTAAAACCAATGACCTTGACTTTTGTGCTACTTATACATAATTGAATTATACTTATTACGGACTTAGGTTGACCTTGAACGTTGAGCCAATTAAAGAGAATCGAAACAGAGCTGTTGATTTGACTGGCATTATTTATTACCTATGTCATTATTAGTTAAGTATTATTGGTATTAATGATTTTGTGATTTATTAGGTTAGTTCTATTAATAGGAGTTTGTCATTAGTAAATGCCATCTATACACACATCAATGAATGATTCGAAATAGTAAACAATTTCATAAGTGTCTATACTTTCTGAAGGAAATTGAAATCGCAAAATTGCATGACAAAACAAAATACACACACACGCCAGTGCAGTAGCGGAAAACACGTTTGCCAGTATAACCTTTTTGGAATTACAGTCCATTTTGTATATCTATAGAAACTACAAGATTGATGATAAGGTAAAATTAAAATTTTCTTTTACGTTTTTGCAATTTGCAGGTCAGTTTTAGGTTGTATGTTGATTAAAATAATGATTCGCGACCGTAAAAAATATGGCTTTACAGAATTATAGATAATCATTAGTATCAGCAATACAACTTCTTATGTTAGAATTGGCCTCAAATGTCACGATTTCATGAATAGTCATTCAATAACTTAGAGAGTTTTATTGATGATTTTTATGATTAAAATTCTATAAAAATGAACATTTGATACGGCTGTTAATCATATTTAGATCAACATACAACCTGATACATGACCTGCCAATCGAAAAAAAAAACGTAAGAAAATTTGAATTTCGTTGGCTATCCCTGACGCTTGCGCCTTAATTGACAGTTTGCAAAGAGGTTACTTAATATGGACACAAAAAATTACACGGGTAGAGAAAAGCTCAGCCAGTTTCCATTAAAACGCTCCCTTAGTCAAATCAAACACAAGAATTTCGAAACTGCACCTAAAAATCCACATTAAATAACTTCAGAGCAGCATACCTTAGTCCTAAAACAGTGCCTAGCTAATCTAGCTATCAAGGTTTTCTACTGAGTACTGACCCCGATTCCGACTGGTCCATATAACTCATGTATTAAGTGGGCGTATTGTGTGAAATCTCTCTCGGTTTATGACTTTGTTAGTACAAATTGCATATGTTGATCGTTATTTGTGAATGATCTTTGAAGTATTGTGTGAAAATAGGACAAGCAAAGATTTAAATCGTTAGATTTGCCCTCACCGTACTTATAATGACGTGAAAAAGTGTGCATACTGAGATGAGTGAGCTCACATAATAATATCCAGCTCGTCCCATCCTTGATGTCCTCCCTCCGGTTGACGCCCTAAGCCGAGGTTCGTACCCCACAGGGGGTGCCCTTAGCGAGCATTCACTTAGTTTTAATTAGCATAGTTGAATAACCCCTGGCTGGAGGTTTTAAGTTTAGTAGCTTAAGGCACCCACAGGAAAGCCCCGTTAAGTAGTTATGATCTCAGACGTCAACTAAGAGATGCAAAAACTAAAAAAAAAAAAAAACACTATACTTAATAAAGGAGTTTCAATGACAATCAAATCTTGTCGCTGCGACATTGTGTATGTCAGACTCCAGAGGTGTCAAAACATAAACCCGATCATCTTTTGACGCGGCAGGGCGAATCTACGATTGACTTGACATCTTTGGGGAGAAGCAAGATCATGTCTTTAAATGTCATTAGTTGCCGAGTGTAAGGTTGGGCGAAATGACAACAAAAAAATGAAAAGGAAAACTCGTCCAAGTTCAATTTCTTCCTTACATATTAAATTTCCTGAGATGTCTCGAGTGTTTTCCAGCGCTCTTGCTCACGGTCGGTCGGGTCGGTTTATGACAATTTTTTATATTATAACTAGCTTTTGCCCGCGGCTTTGCCCGCGTTGAGGTCGGAAATTATCCCACGGGAACGTACTACCGAGATAAAAGTACCCTATGTCCTAACTCAGGTCATGGTCTACCCATGTGCCAAATTTCATCCAAATCCGTTCAGCCGTTTTAGCGTGAAAAGCGAAACAAATAAACAAACTCACTTTTGCATTTATAATATTAGTTAGAATTCTCAAGAATAGAACCAAAATAAACTTTGGTACTGTACCTACAGAATACGTAATAATAGCCAGACATAAAGCCTCGTGCAGACTGGCGCGACTCTACACCGGTAATTTTTTACCGTGAAATTTTCTTGGAAATTGTCACGCCAGTCTGCACGAGGCTTTATACGATTTCTTTAATAGCCAATGGATGTTATCGTAGACAAAAACAAAAAAACTTGTCTTCATTGAATTGAAAGTATTCTTTGTAGATCTAGACTTTCACTCTCAATCAAGTCTCGAATAAAGAAAAAAGTTTCGGCATTCGTTACGTTACTATAGCTGCTTATTACGGCTTAATATGTAATTTGTTTGACAGCATAATGGCTTTAATAACACGTTACGATTATTATCTCTCATAAAAAACACCATCTGTCGATTTATAGTGCCTAAAGCTATTGGGTTGAAATTAGGCTACCGATAGTTCGAATCTAGCTGAAAATATGCCAAAAAAACATCTATTAGTGATTGGCAATCCAAATAAGCCATCAATCGACAAAACCCTGCCTTGTGATTTGGTCCCAATTTTTAACCCCCGACGCAAAAAGAAGGGTGTTATAAGTTTGACCGCTATGTGTGTTTGTCTGTGGCACCGTAGCTCTTAAACGGGTGAACCGATTCGAATGCGTTTTTTTATATTTGAAAGCAGGTTTTCTAGCGATGGTTCTTAGACATGTTTTATCAAAATCGGTTCAGCCGATGGAAGATTATCAGCTCTTTTCTAGTTGATGAATGGATGTGAGCGTCTTCACAGGTCTGATCGATTTGAAATGTCGTATTCTGTTACTTTAATGATATTAGAAGAACATAGTAACCTTGAACTGATGCTGCAGCATCACCTGGAATTTGCAGGATACACGTATCGTGTTTGGGCTCATTGGAATGGTCTCAATGAATAGGGTATAGATAGATGATGATGATGGTCTGGTGATGGAGTGGGAAAGAGAAATGAGGAAATGTTTGTGTCGGGATGTTTTTTTTTAAATTTAAGTTCAAATTTGTTTAACGCCTTTTACACGGGTCACTATTTCAGAAACAAAACAAATACTGTACTGTTGCCCACGACTTCGTCTGCGATCCAGGATGAAAAGTAGCCTATGTCCTTCTCTAGGTCATGGTCACCCATGTGCCAAATTTCATCCAAATTGCCATCAATAACGGACTACTCCTAGATAATTATTAAAGTTTTTCCCAGAAGCCGACCTAATAGGAAAACAGAAAAACCAGTATTTTTGTAAGAGATGTACACACGGCTACACATCAAGCTGTACATTTCCAGTTTATGCTGATCTCGCATTGTATAGGATTTCCGTACAATGCGAGGGCAGCTTATACTGAAAATGCATAGCATGATGTGTAGCTGTGTGTACCAAAGGTCCACATGAAACCGACGAGTATGTTATGAATTAGGAACATAGACGACGCAAAGGGACTATGTAAGGATCGTAGTTTCTGCTTAGCCTAAGGCAAAAAGGCGTGAATTTATTCATGTATTATAAATCCCCATAGATGTAAACACTAGCACCTGGCTAAGTTTTATCACAGCAGTGTTATCGTAACGAGTACTGTGTCATAATCAATTCAGCTCGGTTCAATATAACAAGTTGACGCGTGTATGGGTGATCAGCCGATCAATTTTAACCGTGCAAACTTAGGTGAAGTGAGCTGTTAATATAGTGTCATAGTGTCATCCCTAGCATCACTATCAGCACGAATAGCATGACCACAATAGAAACGAGTTTTGTCGACGGAAGAATAGACAAAATGACAGATAAACAATCACAATCTGTCATTTTGTCTGTTCTTCCGTCGACATAACCCGTAGAAAACCCGTTTTTATGATTGTCATGCTACCGCGTGCTGGTTGTATTATGAGCAGAATAATAGGCAGTCACAATAATATCCTGAAGGCGGCAGACACTTCCTCCGTCATAATAAGGCAATTTGTGTGAAGACTTATACCCTAGTTTCCATTTCTCGTTGTCTAGTTGATGGGTGTTCTTCTTATTAAGTCGTCTTAGTTAGTTTAAGTTACTAACAATGGTGTTTTAATTGCAAACGTGTTACTAACAATTTATGGATCTTTTTATTCATCAAAGATTTTATTTATTACAGCTCACTTCAGCTAAATTTTCATGGTGAGATTTTTACACAATACATCGGCAGGTGTTACCGTAGGTATTGAGAAGAATGTAGAAGCTAACATTTTTGTTTTCAAGAAGATAAGTAATGCAGCGTCAAGACCGGCAAGCCACTTGGCTTTGCGTTATTATGAAATATTGTCCTTCTAAGTTATTGAAGAAGGACTGTTACGATTGGACTTAATCCAATACTTTTAGCTAAAAAGCCATTTTTGGCATGGATATCGTTTTATACTCCTCTACTCGAAGGGCAAGTGGAAGAGGCAATAAAACTTTCAGACGTTTCAAAAGACACAATAGAAACTGCCAAAATTGGCAATATCAATCCAGACTAAGCTATAGAAGTTGGAACAAGTCCAACACTTCTTGACCTTAATCTTACTTGTACAAGAACAAATGGGGTGCTATACATGATGGATGGCATAGCGATTAGAAGACGTGACATTACTAAAGTAACGGTGAAAGGAATTAGCTGGAAATGTCGTCGTTTACAGCGTACTTGACGTTTTTACTACGTGTTCTTGCGCAAATACTAAATAGTTCTCACACGACATTACATATCGTCACGATTGCGATAGCAAGGGTTTTACGGTGGAATAAACCTAGATCTTCGATGGTTAATAACGAAAGCCTATTATAGTTAGATTTGCCAGACAAAGTGGCTGCAGAATCATCAAAGACTACAGCTAACGTCAAAGGGTGATGAAAGTATGGACCCTGCACTATAATTTGTGTAGTCTGACAGATAATCATGTCACTTGTCAAGAGTGTATGGGGCGCTCTCTTGTTTTTTCATCTATCAAGTGTGCTAACATTATCCGATATATTCCTATTAAATAAATTAGTTATACACCGTGAAATTTGAATCACAGTTTTGCTAGAACAAACGTTATTCAGACCATGGTCTACTACCATTCTACAGCATCCAATTAAAAAAAAACATAAATTGGTTTTTGAAAAAACACAAAAGGACAAAGTTTAAAATGTCAAGACTATCTACTGCTTACTAAATTTCGTTTATGGAGGTACATTTCCCTGTAAACAATGCTGTCTCCCATGCGTGGTGTCTGTGTTGTAGGGAGTAACGATAATCTTGACATTTTAAACTTTGTTTTTTTTCAAAAACCAATTATGTTTTTTTTTTTTATTTGGATGCTGTAGTATGGTAGTAGACCATGGTCTGAACAAAGTTTGTTCTAGCAAAACTGTGATTCAAATTTCACGGTGTATAAAGTTATTGCCCTTGTTATCATTTCATCAAAGGGACAGACAAGGCAGGGGGCAAGGAGGCAAGGAGTGTTTCATTAACGACCTATAGAAATCGGTTCATTTAGCCATTTTCACGCCCCCAGTCCATTTTTTTTTAAATCATTTCTAGAGAAGAATGTAGAAAAATTTGGTCTGGTTATGGATCAAAAATTAAGGCCAACGCAGTCGAGCAGCGTACAATATTGAGGTGTTTAGTATGCTAAGTAGCCTTGCGTAAACAACTTCAAAAAAACTATTGCATGTATTGGTTGTTGTCGTATAAAAAAACAATGTCAGACACTGTGTGCACAATGATGAAACACATGCAATGCAAACAATACCCGTTGAAAGCATTGTAAATGCAACGCAGGAGTGCATGAATAATTAAGCAAAGGTGAGGGACAGCAAAAGTAATATTAATAATGAAATTGTGACAGGGAAGGTAAGTTTCAACGCACGCAAAAACATGGCATAGAATATTGTAAAAATTCAGTATATGTATATGGGATGTCATTGTGATATAGTCATTTCATTATGCATTGGTTATGATTTTCCTCATAATGTCAGCAGTGCACCCACCCACAAGTAACAAGAAAATTCTTTTGGAACATTCCAGAGCTAAACGAGCAACTCAAGCAGGCATACATTCATGCTTACCATACAATGCCAATAATCTCGTGCTACATAGATTTCTCTAACAATAATTACGAAGCTATGTTCAACACCCACCACGGCTGCAGCCGAGTCCGCGGTGGGCGCAAGCTATGTAAATCGTGCCATGGGGCCGCCCGAACAAGTTTTCTATTTCAAGGAGAAAATACAGATTTACAGTGCCCGTGAAACGTCAATTAGGTGGCTTTCGCGCCTTCTACAACTATTTCGAGTATTGTATGATTGTCAATCTATTTTGCCTTAAGGGGTGACCAAACCTTCGGGCGGTATCGCTCGGGGAATTGGTTTGGTAAAGCGTTCCTAGCTGTCTCAAAGTGAGATGGGTGAAAATGTATAGGTGCGATAATTCACAAGTGACTTCTTCAGTTTTCCCGGATTGAGGCTTTGCTTAAAGAAACTTTCTGTGTTCATTAGTAACTCCGGCAGTTATTTTATCTTATATGTGACAAGTTTCTAAGTCTACAAGGTCAATAGTCTTTGGCCTGTGCACCCGATCAATCAGAACCTGAATCGTTTTGAAACAGATTGCTAATCCATTGCTTTATAAGTTGGAAGAAAAAATCTGCTCAACAACGTCAATAACGCAATGAATGTTTTTGAACTGTCAAAAAGAAACAAATTAGTTATAATCGTTTACGAAAATAAGTTATGCAATTAGGGTTCAGGTGTAAAAATCTTTTCCACCACCACGCATGGTTTATTATACAATTTATTATAATCACATTTATTATAATCTTTTCTATTTTTTTTTTCTTTTTTACAACAGTTTTGGCGCCCTGTTGGATTGGCGCATTATGATTAATATACATACATAAACTCACGCCTTCTTCCCATGGGGGTAGGCAGAAACTCCAGAACGCCACCTGCTACGATCCTTACATACTTCTTTTGCCTCGTTTACGTTCATACATCTGGTCATACACGCACGCCGGTTGCTATGTTGCTGGCAAAATTTTCATTTTGTGAAAATTTTAATTTCACGGGCTAAGTAAGCGCATTTGGCGGGGGGCAGAAGACGGCACCTTTTGCCCCGCCTAAAAAAAAAATCTAAATTCAGGGCTGTCATTACAACAGACTTATTCATTTATTTTACTGTCAATATACTATCAGAGCCATCAGTCCGAACGAGTACAGGTTGCCATTTACAACGGATTAGATTGCTGGTACTGCCTTGAATCTTGTTTCAAGATTATTATGCAATGCAGCCACACTTTACAAATGACATTAAGAGCAAGACCAGTTCCAGTATTCAATGATGACTGGCAGTAGACCAGATGATGATGATAACTGATATCGAACAAGACTACAGCTAATTTAAATAAGGGTAACCTGATCAAAAGGTTACTGGTAGGATAACAATAGCCAGGTTTCATTACTACAAGTAATAAAAGACAGGGGCTTGTGGCTAAGTAATAACTGCGGTTGGTCCGTGGATGGGTGATCATCTTTACATACCAAGACCCCTCCGTGCCTCGGAAAGCACGTTAAGCCGTTGGTCCCGGCTGTCATTTGTAGATCTTTGACAGTCGTTACGGGTAGTTAGAAGCCCAAAAGTCTAACAACCAGTCTTAACCTGTTACCTAGTAACTAGGTTGTGGAGGTCAGATAGGCAGTCGCCCCACGTAAAATACTGGTATTCAGCTGCATCCGGTTAGACTGAAAGCTGACCCCAACATAGTTGGGAAAAGGCTCGGCAGATGATGAAGTAATAAGAGACAGGTATAAAGAAGGAAGCATACTTCCGTCAGCAATTTTACAAAGGTTTCCTAAACTCTCATCTCATCTACAATTAGTACCTACATACAGTTAATGCTCAGCGAGGGTAACATGCAACAATTCAAAGTGATCTATCTAAAGGGGGAGAAGGCTGGCTCTGCTTTTATGTTGCCAACCACTTGCTCAAGGCTTTCAGACAATTCAGCTATCCAATAGGGTAGTTGCCTAGGTAAAAAAAAAGAAATTATATTTAGTCCGTCTTTCAGATAATAAAAAAATATTAGACACGTATTTTTTGCTTTATCATATTAATCAAAAATAACTTAGAAAATACGTATTAAAGTTAGTGGGGGCTCGCTACGTCACAACGCAGTATAAAATCTAGCAAGGCGTGATGTCATGCCACATTTTAACTCAATGTATCGCCGTAATCTTTTGACTACGTCAAAAAAAAAAATACGTGTCTAATATTTTTTTATTATCTGAAAGACGTACTACAAAAAAATGTTTGGACACGCCTATTGCGTGACACATTTTCGGTAAACGATTAAGACTGTTTCATTTGACAGTTCAACAACATTCATTGCGTTATTGAGCAGATTTTTTTTCGAACTTATGAAACTAGGTACTAGCAACGCCCCGCGGTTTCACCCGCATAATTGTCGATCCCGTGGGAATATCGGCATAAAAAGTATCCTATGTGTTAATCCAAGTTATAAACTATTTGTGTGCCAAATTTCATCAAAATCCATTCAGTAGTTTTCGCGTGAAAGAGTAAGAAACATCTATCCATCCTCACAAACTTTCGCGTTTATAATATTGATAATATCTGGATGACCGAGCATGGCTCGGTTTTTTTTTGTAGTTTTCTAAAAATGAAACCTAGCTAGATCGATGTAACGCCCCCGAAACCCCCTGCATACTAAATATCCTGAAAATCGTTGGAGCCGTCTCCGAGATTCAGCTTTATATACAAGAATTGCTAGATTATTAGTAGGATGGATTAGCAATCTCTTTCAAAACGATTCAGATTGATCGTGTATTGCGCAATTAGGGTGCAGGGTCTATTTCCGCGTTTTATTATCACCATTGGATTGGTGAATACCGAAGTCTATTGGAGGAAGTGGATTATTGTTGAAATTGTGGGCGATGGTCCAAGCGTCACCATTTACGTACCATTTTGGTCTTTATGCACGACACATTAAAGCGTATGATTTGAATACTTTCTGTACGTGTAGTCATTGATCAGACTCTCTTAAATCACGAATATGAATTATTTTGCTCCGATAACAGAATCGTCAGAATACGGAATTATGATAAGCTTCTGTATCATTTTCATGATTGAAATTAGTCGTATTAATTAATATGAATCATATCTATTAGATAGTATCTTTTGTTTATCAAAGGCTGTGAGAAAAGTCAAGTGGATATGAAGATCGCGTGTTATTGCGTCATTTGGCAATCATATCCAGCATGACAGTCATTGACAGTTACATGAACAGTGTGAACCAAATACTTTCAATTACAAAATTAAATTACCAAGTATTATGTTTCTTCTCTTCGAAGAAAGTAGAAGATATAACTTATTTTTTTATTGCTTAGTGTAATATTACAGAATGTCGTTGCATAAGCCGGTGTGACCATTGGTTTCAGCGAGGTATGAAACAATAAGCGAAGAATATTTATAAAATAATTGTGAGTCAGGAACGCAGTTGCACTTTGATAGTGGTCATGTTATGATACGGAATACTAAAACACACGTGTCTTCACATCTGTAAAGTGACAGTTTACTTGCACTCCAATAGCTTGATCAATAATGCTAGCACCACACTATCGTCCAAAAGTCCAACACAATCAACAATCCACGACAGTCTGTCCCAATTCACGATCGATCTAAACTGACTGTCCACAGATATCAATATGCACGTTCCATACCTCATATACAACGTAAAAAGAGACAATGACCATGTAAACCCGCCGACAATTTTTTTGGCAGTTTTTTTATGACCTCTCTATGCTCTTCGATATTTCGTTTTAGTTCCACAGACCGTCAAAACAAAATGGCACGATTTAGCGCCACCAAAAATAGATATAAAATAATTTTCCCTGTATCATATCATATCAGAATTACAGATATTTCAGGAAAGCAGGAAATTCCAGTGATTTGTCACAGGTGTCATAATAAGCCATTAATGGATTATAATAGAGATAATATAAGTATTATGTGACGGTTTAAGCATTTCGTTGATAATAATAAATTGCTATCACCAATCAGCATGCTGAACGTGGTGGAACTAGAAATGTCTTCCGACCGTTTAATAAACACACTATGCAAGATATGTTTTAATGATTTCTATACACCTTACGTGGAAATAATTTCAATTTATTACACTTATTTTTATCAAGACTTGTTCTCATTTTATCAAATGACGGATCGAATTTTGCCTGTAGAAATATATATTTTTAAGCCTAGAAAATCACACCAGCGATTTCTAGTCTTTGACAAATTCTCATAAATCGCACTAAATCTTTTAAGGAAATTATAGTGATTTTGAATAAGTCAAGGTTAATTTGATCACCTATTGAAACAAGAATATTCTAGTCATTGAATGTAAATATTTGAACTCCAGAACAACTGCCAGACAAACTAAAACGTAAGGTTGAAGAAAAAATAATAAACAAGAAGTAATGAATGTAGCAGAAAATAAACAGGATCAAGATGATAAAATTGTATGGTTTTAAGTAGGTTTAACTAATTAATATCAATGACAGACGAGGTCGGGATAATTATATTGGAACTAATAAAGTTGTAAGCGAAGACATATGAAGGTAGACAAAGGTTAGCCACAAAAAAATAATCAATTGTTATGACAGCATTTTAATTGTATGAAAATAAACAAACATTACAAACCATAACAATATAACAGGCATTGATATCCATTAGGAAATCGAAACTAGAGCATGGACGCAGTGCACCTGATTTGTAAAACCAACTCCTAGAAAATTACCACTGTATCATTAATTTTCAATTACTCAAGTTATGTTAATATATTTAACTGTCCCGAGCGTTTCTTATCTCATACTATAATGGTTAAATAAATAAGGAATGTACGTCAAAGAGAGAATGTTCGTGCAATAGAGGATAGTAAAAAATTCCCTACGTGATCAACAATCAATGTTTTGCAAACACGTAAAGGGATTTACCCAGTTTACGGGAAAACTCACGTTACAGAAGATATACCACAATCCAAATTTTTGATATTCCAAGCACTAACACTCAAAGATGCGAATAAAATAGAAAGCTTAAAACACGCTTTCGGTCAACGAAAATTAAACTTCGCAAAATTCACGATCGCCGCGGATAATAAGATTTATTTTCCGTCCGAACGTAATGCACACGTCCTTCTTGTGCCGAGTCACGCGCCTTACTGAATTATTACTGAGTACTGCGCCGACTGTTGAGAGCGAAATTGGTTTTCGAACGACTAATCCTATCAATACAAAATGAGCCCTGATTCATTACACTTTAAAGTTCACTATTCAATGGGGAAATCTATTTTTTTTTACGCTACAACGTGCAAACAGGTTGGATACGAGAAATTTGCAGTCTGCCAGGAAACTGACACGTAGGTCTTTAGCTTTTTGACCGATAGTGGCTCGTAATCATTTAAGTTTTACGCGCCCGTAAATGACAACACGCAGTTGCAGTAAGTAGTTTAATAAGATTATAAATGGTTGATTAAAGTTTGATAAACATCTATTATATCTGTAATCTGCTCTCAAAACGGTGAAGGAAAACATCGTGAGGAAACCGGCATGTCCTAGAACCGAAAATTCGAAGACGTGATATCTACCAACCCGCACTGGGCCCGCGTGGTGGATTACGGCCCACTCCCTCTCACAGAGAGGAGGCCTGTGTCCCAGCAGTGGGAACATTTATAGGCTGATGATGATATCTGTAAACGGCTCTCTCAGTGTAAATAGAAAGCTACATTTTATATCCTTCCCAATCTAAAATCACTATTTCGTCGTGATTTCAAAATCGGCGAAAAATATCAAATAAATGCACGTTTGTCATGACAATTTTTGCGACTTGTATCGTCACAATATATCTGACTATAAAATAGAAGCTGCAAAAGCAGACCATACCTTAAAACAACATAACCAAATTGACAGAAGAGCTTTTGATGAATTAAAAGTTATGGATAACGTAACAGACAGCATTGCAGATATGCCAAAAATTCTCCAGGTCTGGTCAATCGAAATTACTTTCCTCTGCAATGTAAGCAGAAATGAGACGAGGTAACAAATAATCGGTTCCCGTTAGAAACTACTTACGACAAACGCAACGAGTTTAAAGATGGAGTGGTGGGTAGTTGCTGGTTTATTGGGTCTTGTTAGACATGGGAGAAGTAATTCCTTTCCGGTTCAACTCTGTGATCTGTTGCAACTTCCATGATGATGTCATTGGCTTGTAGGCTGATAAACATGAATTATTTAGCCTTCCAGTCTTTGACTAAGTTTGTTGAATTCCATTTTCAATTCAGACTTTATGATGTATTTTGCAATAAAATTATGAAGCTTCGATAGTCTCTTTATTTTATTTATTATGTTGTTATCAAACTAATACTGCGTTATTGTGATAAATATAACTCGTTGACATATGTTATGTCATGGCTGCGCCGCACGTTGTTTTGAGCGCAAAGGCCATGTTCCCATTATGTCACACCAGCTGTTTTATTGTCCCGTCTGAAGTGCCGGAAAGGTTTTCATGATCCTGCTGTTACAGAACTATTTCGTTTTGGAACTTGCTGATTTTTTGCAGCTGTATCCAATTACGGGGAGAATTCTCTAGGTTTGTTTTGTAAAGCTTGGTCGCCAGCTATATCAAATTCAGCTTAATCAGGAGCTTTACTTTATCTTTACGTAATTTCTGGCTTTTTACTTTCCGGTTTTATCAAACTCTGAACGGTTATGACTATTATTTCTGGTCATTTTTGTTGCTCCACTTCCCGCCGAATCTAGCCCATCATTTTTATATCTCCGAACGAGCGATGTAGGTTAAAAGCTTGCATGTATCAACTCATGTTAACAGATTCTGACATGGACTTAATGCAAAACTGTTGTTGTACGATAGTTCGATGCTTGTTGGCTTAAACATAAATATGACATGTGATGCGAATAATAAATAAATAATATTTATGTATTATCGCGTGATGAAAACTATCAAGTGATCAACACTAAGGCTATTAGTTCATAAGTCGTTCTGGGAATGGTAAAATTAATTCGTGGAAGACTGATGGTGTGAAACCTATTAACTAATGAAGAAATGATGATTAATGGATAATTTATAAAAAGAAAAAAGAGAGTACCTATGGTGAAATGAATGCATAAAATAATTAATTTTATTGGTCCTTTCACATATATACATAAACTTACCATCTTCCTCTTCTTATGGGGTAGGGAGAAACTACAGAACGCCACCTGCTACTATCCTTACATAGGTACTCCTTTGGTCCTTTTATCTCCATTTAAAAAAGAAACCACAATCAGCACGTGAATTTTCTTCAATAAAGGCGTCCACCAAGCTGAGTTATTGAATGGAATCGAACATTTATAAATGAATTTCTCATCATAAGTAGTGATGTTTCGTGAAAAGCTTAATGAGAGTGATGGAAGATTGCACGAATTTTCATGAACAATACTCATAAGGACTCGGAACATCCACGAGTAACTCGCTTATCCAGCGATCATTATGAAGAATCAATTCTTTGCAAGAGACATCGACGATAGGCTGAAAGCCTGGAGAAAGGTAGCGGCCGTTAATAAAAAACCAAACGAATATTGACTTTTAAATATTGTACCTACCGTATATTTGAAAGTTGTAAGTTAAGGTTATATTACACAGGCGTCAACGATGAACAAATGAATCCTGCACGTTGCATTAACAATGCAGCCACTTAAAGCACAACAGAAATTTGTTTAATTAGTGTCTGTCGCATCATTGTCCGTGCACAACCCGCATATAATAATAGTCCATAGTTATAACAGGATATTACTTAACGAAATTAATAAGGAAACGCCAGATTGAAGGCAGTAAATGCCCATAAGTTTATAGCTAATTCACACGCGGGTGTCAATTTTAAAGATCACAATGCCAATTCATGTGACCTAAGGCTAGAATGATATAATGGAGTTTACACGATATATAATAACAGTTATATATTTCTTTGTTTATTAGCTAGGTACAAAGGCTAATTATTAACATCAGAGGACATTCGTTAATGAAAAACAGCGGTGAATGAATTAGCACGGAGGCTATTTTCACGTTTATGGAAGTTTTTTGCAAGGATTCGAATTAGTAATACCTAGTTCTTTATTCAATTTGCGTTAGAATGAACTAGAGACTGAAATTTTTAGTCAACTTTACGTCATTTTCCTCATGAAGAACAAGTTCTAAAGACAAACATACACCTAAATCAATAAACATCCTCATTTTTGACGTCATTTATTTATTTAAACAAGTTTCAAACGGCTGTTGACGACAACAACGCTAGACTATTTGCTTAATAAGTCTATTCATTGAAATAAATATTGAAACTGTTGATTAATGTAAAGCAGAGGACGCAGGTGAAGAGACACATAAGATTTGTATGTATGCATTCGCATTAGACATTCGTGTTGATAATTTAAAAATAGATGAAGATTTTCTTCTAAATAACCATCTGAGTACCTATTGTGGAACGCAATTTAATGTATTGAGTATTAAATTACCAAATTAGATAGTGTTTTATCGGACCCTTGAAGCTTATAAGGATGAAACCCTGAAACACTCGATACTAGAGCAGTAGCAGAAGTACATGCGTAGCTAGGTGGTTGCCAAAAATATTATAAGAGCCAATTAGCCAACCGAGGATAGTCAACCTTGACATAAGGCAAGGTTGATTTAAAGAACTTATAGACTTCTGTGTCTATATTCATTTTTAAATAAACCTAACATGCCAGACACTACAGTCTAGACAGGCAAGTCAGGTTCATTTAAAAATAAGTATTATAACGACAATGCTGATTTACTAACTTAAACCAGTCATAATAGAATGACAAACAAAACCCAGTGAACACCTCAAGTAAACGTGCTGATACAATGACTTCAGAACTCAACAATCGCCAATGGATAAACGCAATATTTAATAGTATTGTTCGTACTACAATATCTGTACATAGCAACAGTGACGTCAGTGACGTATTTATACGTCAAGCAGACGATTTCGTCCAAGCCGATGATTCTGTGACGCTAAGCGTCGGTGGGCGCGGTGTCTCGTAAAATTTAATATACGCAAATAGTGAGGTGGTGTTATTTTTAAATGACAACGTCTAGCTTTGAGTACACTCGAGTTGTTTGGTTGCGATATTTTTAGGGCGGGCGGAGATAAGGCGATTATCACCGCCGCCGATCGCCTCCACGAGGACACGGCGATGCTCCGCCCAAGCCGGGCAGACCTCCACCGTGTCCTCCGGGCGATCCACACAATGGTGACACCCGGGCGTTTCCTCCCGCCTTATCCTGAACAGGAACCTCCCGAAGCAGCCGTGTCCGGTGAGGACCTGCGTCAGGCGGAAGGTGAGGGCGCCGTGGCGCCTCTCAAGCCACTCCTCAAAGAGGGGTCTTATCGCCGCAATTGTGGCGTGCCCAGCGCTGGGTTGCGACAATCGCACTCTCCATGACGCCATGAGATCCCGCCGGAGCTCTGTCCGCTGTGCCGCGATTTCTTGCGGCATCGAAGTTAAGCCCCGGCGTTTCGCCTCCTCGCGCCACTCCCAGATGTGCGCGAGGACCTTTGCCTCCAGATCCCATGGCAGTAGTCCAGCAAGGAGGCATTATGGCACCCCAACGACTAGATCACAAAAACATTTACAGAGAGCATAATTATATTATTATCATATTATAACTTTTAAACTACAGCGAACTTTTCACTTAAAGATGTGCACAGCACTTACATAGTTTGCCTATTTAAAATTAAAATGATAAAAATAACAATAAAATCAATAAGTTAATAATAACACCAAATAAATCAATAAAAATACAATCAACTAATCAAATTAAGTTAAATAATTACAGTAGGTAATTAAATCAGAAAGCTTATGGCCATTTGTGAGGAGTATGGCCGATTCACATGGATTAATATACAATTTAAAAAAAACCGGCCAAGTGCGCGTCGGACCACGCATCATGAAGGGTTCCGTAGTTGGGACGAATTTATCCCAAAAACAAACTTAACTTTGTAGTTGATAAACATGTTCTTCCATACGAAATGTATGGGAAAACATATTTTTGCAACTGCAAAGTTAAGTTGGTCGATTATTACTCGTTAACTTGTAAAGCCTACTTAGCTGTGATAGTTTTCCTTTTAATTTCGTTATATAAACTACTACTGTGATTTTTTTCACATATCCATATAACCAACTTGACTTGATTCTAACAAAAATTAGCACTTTAAAGCTTAATATTTCGCAAACGGAACCCTGAATCCAAAAATGGTTTTCCCAAATTCACAATGTTTTTGAAGGACCTTTCCAATGATATCCCACATCATGGTATAAAAAAAAGTCACCACTTTACGTGTATGGGAGGTACCCTAAAAAAAATGTTTTACCACTTTGTCGGCGTAATTAATATGTATATCTATGCCAAATTACAGCTTTTTAGTACTAAGGGTCTCGGAGCTAGACCGCGGACAGACAGACAGACAGACATAACGAAACTATAAGGGTTCCTGGTTTACTACGGAACCCTAAAAAGTGAATACATGGTCTTTGGGGCCAGAGGTAGGTATCCTGTTTATCTACCACCAGTTTACCTTAATGGTATGCCATTAGAGAGGGCATACAAGATTAAATATCTTGGCCACATACTTACTCCTGATCTTAGGGACGATGACGATATAGAACGGGCGCGGAGGGCCCTGTCGGTTAGAGCGAACATGCTGGCTCGTAGGTTCGCTCGTTGTTCAGTAACCGTTAAAATTACTCTTTTCAGAGCGTACTGTTCTACGTTTTACACGAGCAGCGTGTGGGCTAGATATACTCAAAAATCGTAGTGCCCTCCACGTGCAATACAACAACGCGTTCAGGGTGCTGTTGAGGCTACTGTAGCGCATCAGGGATGTTCGCAGACGCACATGTGGATTGTTTCTTTGCCACAATGCGCGTGGGGTGTGGGGCGGAAACAATAGTATCCTGTCTCTAATTTCGAACAGCCTGGACTGTCCGTACGTGAATCGCTGCTGCGCCATTTCCCATGGAACGGTGCAGCTGCGGTGAAGTGTCGGACAGTACTGCCTCTATGTATGTTGTACAGGAATTTGTTTAGGATGTAAATTGTCTTAATTACTAACATAAGTTTAATTACTAGCAAAGAGTCATGACTACTAGATTAAAAAATTGAATTTAATTGTAACAATAAAATGCAGAACAATATTATGAATGAAGGCGTTTAAACAAGAATCAATTGTCAGGTCAAGAAAAAGATGGAACCATTTAGTGGTTTGGAGGAGCGTTCTTAACTATATGTGCCAAAAAGCAACAAATAGATCATCGGGTGTTTAATGAACACCTCGGACGGTACTCCACACTCCATACTTTATGCAGCACCACAAACATAACAATATTGCACTAAAACAATAACTTCATAACAGTTCATACATTTCCCACTGTGACGTCACAGGTCACAGTTCACACTGGCACCAGATCGTGACTCACGCGCCTGATAATCAAGACGTAAAAGGGGAATTAAACTATCTAACAGATGGAAGATGTGTGCAGATTTGTTCCTATGGAGTTATGCGGTGTTAAAACTTGGACTTTCACTCTTCATTATCTAGGGACTATAGTTTTGTTTGCAGTTAGAGATACGGTTTTAAGTAAATACTAGCGCAAAAACGATGTATTCGATCCTTGTGTGGCTTAAAAACTACTGAATCTTGTGCACCCCATTTTAAATCTTTAAAATTACTTACTTTGCCAGCTATGTACATCTACGAGACTGCTTTGTTTGTTAAAATGAATTTACACCTTTTTACAAAAATTTCCGATGTAAAAAAAACTCCAATGCGTTCTCAATATGCAAATCAATTGAGCGACATAAAATGTAGAACCACTTTGATGAAAAAGAGCTTTTTTGGAATGGCTTCGAAAATTTATAATAAAATACCCGATAGTATAAAAAATATGCCCATATCAAAATTTAAGAAAGTTCTCACCTCTCTATTAATAGAAAAATGTTACTATACAGTTCAAGATTTTATAAATGCTAATTTTTAATGTATATTTTTTTTTAGTTTATTTTTGGTTTTTATTACTGTTTGTTTTATTTAGCTTTTTTAAGTATTTAAGTTTTTTAAATTATTTAATTAAAATTTGTACGCCTTCACGGCAAAACATAGTGCTCAAATATGTTAACCTAACACCAATAAGTAAATACCTATGTTTTACAAATAAAGATTCTGATTCTGATTCTGATGGAAAAAAATATGAAAGAAAAAGGAATTGATGACGTGACCCCTGTCACAGAACGGAAAAAAGAACGTGTTGAGCAGACCCCCGGTAACATGGGACAAGGGCAGGAAGATGGTTCACCAAGAGTTGGAAGAGGAAATGTTAATGAAACTAAATGGATGACAAGCTATGAAATGAAATTGTTTATTTTGTAAATATGATATCGGAATCACTATTACACGTCATATTAAAAAAATATTAAAAATAAGCTAGATGACTTCGGCGTTTCCTATCTGACCACTCAGAGAAGAAAGGCCGAAACAAACTCAGAGGTCGCAGTCTCTTTTAAAGTCCAGACATAATCTTGGTCAGGCCATATGAGGACCACGTAGATGTCAGTGGACCTGTCCAGTCAGTGCAAGCATTTGTCAGTAATCGTGGAGCTCAACTCGTATATACGTAGTGATAACTCTCGCTCCTTATTAATCAGTAGAAATAAATCGTAGTCGTGTCAAAGAGCAGGCCAGAATGAAAGCCTTAGAATTAGATGTAGGGAACTGGGTAATAAATAACGGTTTTATTGATTCAAAGTAGTAAAAGGTAATGTTTATAATCCTAGCGTATAGCAACATGAGTTAGCAGGATTACTGAGTCTGTGTGCCATTTTATAACACCAGTTTAACAGAGTCCGATTTATAGAAAGACATTACGTTTGGATAACACTTTAACAATATTGGTACTTACGGAAGTACTAAAAAGGGCTAGAGGTTCAATTTTGAGGAATTTGTACCTTGTTAAGCCCGGACTTTACCTTTAGAAGAACATGGTAATAGTTTTTAGGGTTTCGTACCCGGTGGGTGCCAAACGGAACCCTATTATTAAGCCTCCGGTGTCCTTCCGTCTGTCTGTCTGTCAGCGGGCTGTACCTCATGAACCGTAATAGATAGACAATTGTAATTTTCACAGATTGTCTATTTTATTGCCACTATTAAAACAAATAAAAATTAAAAAAATTAAGGAATTCCCATACAATAAACGTGAATTTTCTGAGTTTTTTTTGCTAATTATCGTACGGTGGTACAGAATCTTTCGTGTGCAAGTCTGACTCGCATTTGGCTCGGTTTTTTCAAGTTACGACTGGTCCTTTTACAAATGCGAAAGTGAGTTTATTTATTTGTTTTGTTACGCTTTTACGCTAAAAATTCTGAACAGATTCGGATGAAATTTGGCATATGGGTCGACTATGACCTGGATTAGGACATAGGATACTTTTTATAAGCAGTGGTGGCCCAGTGGTAACGGCCGCGACTTACGAGTTGTACGTCGTAGGTTCGTACCCAGACAGGCGCTTTACTTTGTGTAAATTATTTCATTACCACTGCTCTCAAAACGATGAAGGAAAACATCGTGAGGAAACCGGCATGTCCTAGAACCGAAAATTCAAAGACATGTGACATCTACCAACCCGCACTGGCCCGCGTGGTGGATTACGGCCCACTCCCTCTCAGAGAGGAGGCCTGTGTCCCAGCAGTGGGAACATTATAGGCTGAAGATGATGATGATGATACTTTTTACCCAGATATTCCCACGGGATCGAAACTTATGTAGGTGAAATCGTGGGGCGCAGCTAGTATTGTATATAAAAGTTATTGTTTGTATAAGGTTAAAACACTTTTATTGTTCACTTTTGTAATCCCCTAGATAGACTTAATTATCTACTAAACTTAATTACGCTACTGTGGCTAAGTCGACACAATGGCTACATTTAGTTGGTTTTGAACTGCCGACCTTCCATTCCCCAGACGGTGATGCTATTATCCTACTAGGGTAATTGTGATTAATGAGGATATTATTATGGTTTCTAAAACATATTTATTTAAATATCTTAATATAATATCTATAAATGACTTTATTTCAAACACTTTTACACGTCAATCATATTTTAAAGCTAGATGAGTTTGGCGTTTCCTATCTGACTACTCTGAGAAGAAAGGCCGAAACAAACTCGGAGGTCACAGTCTCTTTTGAAGTCCAGACATAATCTTGGTTAATCATGTGAAGACCATAGATTGGTGTCTGAAATGGTCTTTTGAGGAAAGAACCACACAGATTGAGTGGACCCATAGATATAAAAAAGAAGGAGATATGCCCGGTAGTTGAAAATGTATCGAAACCTAATGTCTCCACTTTGTCCCCACTACCTCGCCACTAGTCGCCACAACTACACATGCAGATCAGTAAACCAAATAGAAACGAGGCTGCGCTCACTCTTGCAATTCATAAATCAGAACGTACTACACAATCAATTATTAACCTTATCCCATCAAACACAGCGTGCATTTACCATGCACCGTACAACTCACTCACACGAAAATATCATTTCTATCGTTGTGCTGTACAGAAACAATTTATTTTACATATACGCTAGTGATTGACTAAATCGGAAAGGTATCGATTCTTCCATTTAATATTATCGACGGTGAAGTATCAATATCTAATAACTAACATTTTGGCGGTTTTCACTTACTAATGTTTACTTCAAATGGTCAAAAACTATAGAAATTAAACGTTTTTTTCTCCTCCTGTAAAACCATGTTTTTGTAGTTATTAGATATTGATACTTCACCGTCGTTATACTTTAAAAAATTTGGTGTCCTGAAAATAAAATAAATAAAAACGAAAAGTCCAGAAAATATTATAATAAAAATAAATAATAAGCAAAAAATTCAAACAATAAAAATCCAGTTACGTTGGTTTAACCTGTCATAGTTTATTTGAAACAGTAGATGTTGTTGAACCCTGCTATGATGTTTACTCACTGACCTGTAAAGTGGAGGCATTTGTGCAGCACTTGACGCTTTGATATTACTGGAGTGGCATTTTTTGTCAAACAGTGTAATCTTAAATTAATATATTTTTCCATGACTGCTTTAATTTGAAATATTATGTGATTATTCATCGAAGACTGCTCAAATTGGTGAAACTTAATATTTTCAAAGTGACCTAATCCTATGAAGTGAGGCAAAGCCTTTGCCATGAGTTCCTGTTTGACATTTTTAGTTTTAACTGTTAATTTATTATTGGTGAGACAAGCTGTTTTTATGATTATTTCCATTATCTTACAAATCATGACGACATCAGGAGATGGGTACATAAGCCCACCTTTGTCCTTATACTTTATAAAATGATGTGTTTCTTCATATTTGTAATTATCTGAACCATGCCGATTACTATAACGCATTCAAAGCTTTTGAACCCTTTAACGGAAGTAAAATACCAAAACCATAAAAATGTAAGGAAATAGCACGAGTATAAGGCATAATAGACCAGCGATAATTCAAACCCAAAACACTCCACCTAAAATTTTATTAACTTTACGACCGTTGGCATTTCTCTACCACGCTGTAAAATAATCAAAATAAGTAAAACACATTATTTCACATCGATCTTCCACCCGGGTAAAAGAGTTGACAAATTGAAGAATAAAGTGTAATAGCAATAAATTCATTCGCCAAACGACATTGCTGTCGATAGCCTACGTTAGTGGATCTGCACAACCACATCACTAGCTCGTCGCCAGACACAGCGGCCGTACTGCGCGATGCATCCGCAGTCCACAGTATCGTTTCGTGATTTTTACATTGCTTGTTGAGTCACTGAGCGACATATTTAGGTAGTGGTTAACGAGCAATGTATGTAGTGCAAAAATAGTACAGTCGCTGTGATATTTGGAAACAAAAATAACGTAGTAAAAGCAAGAAATATTTTACGATTTGTTGTTTTTCATTATTTTAAAGACAAATATAGTAAAATACTTGTAATTACATATGGTAAGTGATTCCATAATTCACAAAGTTTTTGTTTTGACTTCAGTTTTTACAAGAAACCACTGAACAACACGGCATTCTTATAAATTGTCCCGATCACAGCCGAAAGCACACTAGTTCGCGGAGACGGCCATTTTCGTATGCAATGAGCACTTTGATCATTACGCGCGGACGCAGACACGCCCCCATGCCACTTCTCCTGTTTTTTATATTTCTATGAGTGGACCTATCCAGTCAGTGCACGCATTTGCCAATAATCATGCAGCAGAAGTCAGAACTTATGTCTTTGAGTGTTTCATTGACAGTCATTTTCATGTACAGACGCCAGCAAGCTACCCGATACTGTCAAATTTTCCCAATCAACTCTGAACCTTATACTTCAGCATTAAAGTTGAAAATCTATTAAATAAATTTGACAGATTGTAGTAGCTTGAAGTGCTGGCGTCTGTACACCACCAAATGTAGTAAGCATCTCAATGCATTACCCAAGTGAAGTTTAGAATTCTAAGGGGCTAAAAAAAATTATCTTCAAAGAAGTGATCTAAATATTTAATTACTAGACTCCTGTTAAGGTGGGTACTGACCGGTGTTACGGGCCGTAATGTACCATTCGCAGCGAGCATGTTACGTTACGCCGTGTCCTAAAATCCGTGTATCATGCTCGTTTCGAACTCTTTGCTCGCCCGTGCTCCAGATTCTAAACACAATAGCCAAGAATCAACACGTGTGGCTCGTGCGCTCGTGACGATTTGTCGCGGGCTACGGGTGCTGACTGAACCGCGTAACACTCAAAGGGATTCACCAAAAAATCGACCGCGAGAAGAGCTCTTGAAACGAGCAACGAGCGGCTTGCTGCTCGCGTGTTCGTGCTCGTTTCCACGTACTGACTGCACGAATGCTCGCTTTGTAACATGTTACAAGTTTCAGTTGGCGAAAGCGTCAGGTAGCTTTTTTTTTTAATCGCAGGGCAGTGTCAGGAGGTACAACCTGTTGATCTTTATGATTTGCGATCATATCAAATATTTAATTATAGAATTATAATCATAAAAATCATGAATACAACTCTCTCTCATATTACCCTATTGAATGACTATTTCATGAAATCTTGACATTTGAGGCCAATTCTTACTTAAGAAGTTGTATTGCTGATTCTAATTCTATAAAGTCATGTTAGATACGGTCTCTCGAATCATATTTAATCAACATACAACCTGCAAATTGCAAAAAACGTAAGAAAATTTGAATTTCGCGGGCTTCCTTAGCGCATCCCTCTTGACAAGGTTTCCTCATCCAATCACTGCAAAAATCCAAGCTACCAATCGTCGGCCCATAATCTCCACGAGTTCTGCATCTACGTAAATCATAATAGGATCATATCCGTGACACGTGCTTCCGTCCCCGTGCTTCGCCCCGTGGCAGCCAGGGCCGTGGCCTATCCGCTAGTCACGTAGACTTAAGGCTGGTCTTTACCTCTGAAACTGGCAATTTCCGGGTATCAGCTTTGTTAAACGGTTTTCGATTTTGTAGGGTTAGGTTAGGTTATTTTTGTACTTTTCTACATCAAAGCTTGGTGTTGCTGAGTGCTTTATTTATAGCCTTTTCATTTTTGTGTAAACCCGTACCCTAATTGCGTAACTTATTTTCGTAAACAATTTTGCCAAATTTATTTCATTTTGACAGTTCAACAACATTCATTGCATTATTTACGTTGTTGAGAAGATTTTTGTTTTCCAACTTATGAAGCAATGGATTAGCGATCTGTTTCAAATCGAAACAAATTGTGACTGTGTTGTATTACGCAATTAGGGTACTGTTTTCCTATTCTGTAAAAATAACCGTTACGAATACCGTGAAAACTTAAGTGAAGTGGGCTGTCATTAATGTCAATCCCTATATAGCCATCCGGAAGAATGATAGCATACTTCACATTAATTTGTGAGATTTTTATAAAATGAACGGCGGCGGCGGGTAGGTACCCGCCAGTTAATTTTGTTTTTTGACATTAGATAGGTTTTTCTTGATAAGCGACAGCTGTTACTATGTTGGTGGCCTTAAACTTCAAATGCCACTTGGTCTCTGATATATTAGAATAAAGAGCATTCGTCTGTTATGTAACGTTACAGATTCGATTATGAGCATTATGTTACAAGAACTGTTACAGGCGAATGCTCGCGGTGAGAGAGCACCTTTAGATTATCTAACTGCGCTATTTCACTGTCTTGTTACGATGTAGAACAGAACCTTGCATTTTCCTCTTTGTGTTTCTTCTTCTTTGCATAGTCCCTTTTCCATTACAAACCAAGTCTGTACAGAAAATCTGGTACCTTGTCATTTAGACCTTTGGGACCGTTCAATTATTACGTAAGCACTATAGGGGTCGGGTATTTTTGATGACATGGGGGGTGGGGGGTCTAGATGGTGATTACGTCAGCAGTAATTATTTAATTTTTTACACATATGGCAACCCACACATTGTCTATTCTTGAAAACGGAACGCATATTCGGGGATTCCCGCACATAATGAATACGTCTAGGTACTCGCTTAGAATCAAGTAGGGGAATTACCGCGTGCACTTGTCTAAATTTACACTTGTTAGAAATAAAACTGCTGCTCATGAATCAATCAAAAAAAACAGAATACTTACATTAAAAGAAAAATGCATATACCAATGTTTACGTAAGCATGGGGTAAGAGCTTTGCTTACTTTTGCTGACAAGGGGGAGGCGGGGGTAAATAATCGTAATAAATCTGCTTACGTAATACTTGAACGGCCCCTTTGTCCTGCAGTTAGCTGCAGTTGACTTTGATATAGGTAATGTACACACGTATAACAATATGTTATTATACATATTACCACTTGTTATCTTCTCCGGCTTGTACTTAGTTATTATTAGTTCCTAATGACCCGCTAAGCGCACTTATCTACTAATTATACCGTGAACTGAATACATATGAACTTTAAATGTCAAAATACTGTGACACATTGCAATTAATAATGATGGATATCGGGAATGTCAGCATTATTTTTGGACTTTGGTCCTAACTTCCGCACGAGTTATGCAGGCATTTCTTAGTACCTACATTATATTCGATATATTGCATACTAAGGTCCGGGAGAGCACGTTTAGCAGTCGACCCCGGTTGTCACGAGCTGTACGGCAGCAGGTGCTAACAGTTAAAGACGTTGAAGGATATATTGGAATTTTTTAAGTAAGAGGATGAGATTGAACGTATCAAACGAAAAAAAAAAACCATATTTTCGGGATGTTGCAGAGACGTGGCCGTATAAAATAAAACCTTCCTGACAGTCGACCACAACATAAAATCTCAATTTCACGTTCGCGTTAGTCCCTGGAATATGCAAAAGTACATTCGGGTGCAGCGTCCGGCTCCGGTAACCCAGTTAACCCTTGGACTGTATACGGGGCGCGAACGTTGACTCATTTATGTAAATGACACTTTGTGAGCGACTGTGCATGGACATACACACAGGGCAGTTTAATGCATATTAAGCGATTTTTGAATAGTGAAGAAAATGTAACCTGTATTTTTTTACAGCTGGATAATGTATGAAGTAGTTTTGCTCAAACCGACTGCAGACGTGTAGGATATTCACGAAGTTATGTTAAGCTGTAAATTGTAGAATGTGTGTGCTCTGAAAACGCCCTGAAATGCGCTAACCCCAATAAGTCGTAACGCAACATTATACACATTACATCGGTCCATTAGTCATTAGGTTGACGGGACATACTTCATAACCTTGTTCTTCTAATACTTCACAACCGACATGAATATTCAAATTTGAAACAAAAGCCTAACGTAACGCTACCAGCCGATCAATGATGTACAAACTTCACCGTGAAAACCTGGTGAAGTGAGCTGTCATCCACATTGACACAGCTCACTTCATCTAAATTATCACGGTCACATTTTTTGGCGTAGAAATGAACATTACTCGTATTGTTACAATAACCATCTGAAGTAACTTCGAAAGTATTATGTAAGGTCATAAGTACATGATACGAGGACCAAATACCAGGTTCCCACACGAGGGACTAGATGCAGGCGATGATAAGATCCATACGTGATATCTAGCTTACATTATGGGGAATTAGCAAATACATTACTCGCATTTGTAGACATGGAAATGAATCTAGAATTAATTTCGAAGCATGTTACTATGCATAAGAAATAAACTAAGCATAAGCTCCTAGGATGGGTGTTTCTAGGCGATATCACAGGTCCAAGTTTTTTTTTTACAAAATCACCTTTTGATTGGTTGTCATTCGTAGATCTTTGACAGTCGTTACGGGTAGTCAGAGGCCCAAAAGTCTGACAACCAGTCTTACCTAGGGATATCGCGTTACCCAGTAACTGGGCTGTGGAGGTCAGTTAGGCAGTCAGGTAGGCAGTCGTTCCTTGTAAAATACTGGTATTCAGGTGCATCCAGTTAGACTGGAAGCCGACCCCAACATAGTTGGGATAAGGCTAAGCAGATTGATATTTTGATTAGCAGCTCAGGATAACAACCTTCTGTTCCGGTGCCTTATTGAACACAGTCCTGGCAGCTCTATTATCTGCTATTGAAACCTAATCGTTTAAATTTCTATTCACTGCAGATTATTTCATCCATCGAGCAGATAATCCGCTGATAGTCTGTAAGACGGCTCAACCGCAATCGATGCGAGGCGGTTAGGACCAAAACCTTAGGCGCGGCCAAAAGCTTGTACTCTTGAGTGAATGTAGGCTCAATAGATAAACATATGTACAGCCAGATTAAGGCGTGGGTTGTTAGGTCACGTTTTCCTTCACCGTTTGATGTAGTATATTTATTTATAGCTAACCTAGTTTCGTGAATTATGTGTATTTCTCTCGATTTTCCCCTTTATGAGGCGAGGGAAGTACTAAATCAGAATACCAAGTTAGTTCACGTCGCTTGAAGCTATTAGTACTTGTAAGGGTAACAAATTGAGTTAGGTAGCTTGGGTTCGTCGATAGGTATTATATTAATGACTAGCTTAGGCAACTGAAGGAACACGGGTGGGCTTTAGTTAGTAAGAGTCTGACACGCCCTCCTGCTCCACCCAGAGCCGGAGAAGGTATTTGATAATTTCCCACTGAACAAAAAAAAAAATAGTTTATGCCCGCGACTTCGTCTGCGTGAAATTTCTTGTTCCCCGACTCACCGCGTCGCATTGTATCGCCCGCGCGGCTATCATTTCGTTTTCGCTTTGCGTTTTTCAGACTTTTTTTCTTTTAGCTCGGCTCTTAAGAATTGTAGTGTGATGTTAAATCGCCTATAACCTTCCTCAAGAATTGCGCTATCAAATGCAAAGATTTTTTCAAAACCGACTGGTAGTTCCAGAGATTAGCGCGTTCAAACAAACAAACTCTTCAGCTATATTATTTTATTAGCATACAACATGTAAAAAACCCTGTCCGATCCGTGAGGGTGTTGTTAAGTATCGTACTGAGAGTCTATTTATGTGGGAAATTTCAGGAAAAAGAACTTTAAAAAATTTGCCACATTTTTTTAATGCTTGGGGAATTTTACCGGGTTATTTACATGGGGCACTGGCGGCCGTCCTTTAGCAGGTGTCTACAAGTCATAACTTACTACCCCTGTCGAAAATTTACTTTTTTTGGATTTGGGGTAATTTTGGTACAAATAATGTGAATTTTAAAAAGCTATAACGTTTTTTAACTCCATTTTTTTTTATTTCTTACGGATCGGAGAGGGTTTTTTTACATATTGTATAGATTTGTTAGCAATATTAATCAAAAGTTTAATTTGTAAGATGACTCTATCTAACCTTCGTTCGGCTATTCACAATCCAAGATACATTAGGTCTTGCACTTACTTTACAACCACATTCATAGTAATATGTAAATGTGAACAATTCTAACCGTGTACAAAATCACAAACCTTCGAGCCGAAGCAGGTACAAACATTTGTACAAAATGTTTTACGTACTTTCGCGCTCGGAACTTTGCACCAAAGTGTTCCAAACGTTGGCTTTCCAACTTTCTTCGCTTTGATGTGCACGAATATCCGACTCGCATATTTCAAATGCACTCAATGATATGCCTACGCATTCGTGAGATTGTGCATTTGCATATAATAAGTCTTTTGATAGGCCATAATGTTCTGGAATTGATAATGTAATAAATCATACGTGTTTTCATTTGAATGATTTAATCAATGATAGCCGCGCCTTGGTAGTAAAATTTATAGTTTCATTTAAATAAAACCTTCGGAATAGTAGTATTGTATGCGCATTTTCATTGCCTTTTAATCATTCAATGAAAGCAATGTGGAGAAAAATCTGAAAAAAGAATTGCTTATTGAAGAGAATCCCAAACTACTACATAGGCAAGCTAAAACGTTATAGCTTTTTAAAATTCACATATCGAAGATATAAGATCTTTAAACGATAAAATATAAGTGCTAACATAATTTAATAAGTATTAAACAGTAAAATATTTATAGAAAAAAAAAAACTAATATGAGTAAAATATTAGATTTTGTTCAGAAGACTGATAAGCTAAGTTATTTCAAAGCTTCCTCTCTCCTACTATTTTGCTGTGCCCGACAAGGTCTATAATGTTCACATATAATTTTAACTTACCACCTAAGTACACATTGTGGAATGCGAATAAAGTATTGAGTATTGAGATAATATTATATATTACTATCTTTTGCCCGCGGCTTCGCCCGCGTGGATGTCGGAAAATATCCCACGGGAACGTACTACCGAGATTTCATACCTAATAACATAGGAAAAGGTCATTGACTCCTACCGCTGCGCCCGCGTTGCTACGCGTAATTTTGAAACTGTGATCTTTTAAATTATTCATTTAAATTTTTTAATGATATGATTTAAAGGCATATTTTAATCTAAATTAAATGCCCAATTTAAATAACATATTTTTATGGATAAGGATTAATACTATACCGGTCAAAAAAGCTTCGGAAGTAACAATTAAATTTTTATCAAATTCTGAAAAATAAAAATGGTTATTGTGGGTCATCTTTAGAAGATAGACATATGCCATCGTGGACTTTTTTGTTGAACTTTTTAAGATGAACAATACCGTAGAACATAAATTTGATGTATCTTTTTCGGTTAACGCAGCGCACGCCAGTAAAGCTCCCAGTCGGCATGATTTTTTCCGACTTCTTCAACAATAATCGTCATATTTTAGCCAATTTACACAAAACCTTCCGCATAAATCACTCCGTCCATTGGTGATCAAACCGTTTGAAAATCCGTTCGGTAGTTTTTGAGTTTATCGCGTTCAGACAGACAGACAGACGCGGCGGGGGACTTTGTTTTATAATATGTAAGGAAGTGTGTGACGAGCTTAACGCTTGTAAATTCTGGAAAAACTTTTAAACATGTAAAAGATTTTCTGCCAATTCACGTTCCATTGTACACGACGATTAACCTACAATTAAATTTTAAAAAAAACTTGCCACGACCAACGTGTGCTGGCCCTTAGGGTCAGATTTTGACCGCGTACTTACGTAAGTAAACCATTGTCTCCACGTAATTAATTCTAAATACGCGCCTTATAAAGTTATTCACGTATTAGAAAGCAGTAGAGTACATGATTCATAATTAAGTTTATCTGGTTTTACGTGGGTTTTGTGAGAATGGCTTTGTTCGTTGTGTTTGAGAACTCAATACTAGAGACTTGGTTGCTTTGCTTTAATGTAACTTCATTTCGTATTCCAAACGGCATAAGAGGATTAAGTTCTGTAGTATATGGGACTATTGAGACGTGGGTGCTGTTTGACTTGGTCCTTTGAGACGGTAGTATTAGTTAGGATATTTTTGACGTTCAAAAAGTTAAGCCTGGAACAGATAATTGTTACACGCCATAACACATCGAACACACGTCTCTGTAGTGTGGAGTGGTGTATGTGTTCTCAGCTTTAATCTCAGAACAATGGAACAAATTAACACAATTACACTAACTAAAATGAATAACAACCAGGGTCCATTGATCTAGATCTTATGCACTACATCATTTGTTCCTTAATTCGGTTCAACGCACCACTTATCAAACTTTTTCAGGTCGTTAGCATTACAGATGTTTAGACGAAAGTTTAATGTTAAGGAGTCTACTCACAAGTCGACACGATTTCACGGCTTCCTGTCCTGATGAAAAGAGGTTGCAGCTGCCACCTATGCGTTGCCAAATTGATTTCAACTAGACATTTTTGTCTATAGGTTTCAAAATAGCTCTTAGCTGCCACGGCTAATTTTAATTTATTCTAATTTTATCACTTGTATAATTTCTACATGAATGATGTAACCAAATTTTGATTTATAAAAGAGTGTCCGTGGAGTGTGTCCGTTCTTCTACATAGGTACCTACTACGCTTTAGAATGGGCAACTAGCTTGATCATTGTGACTGACCGACCCCTTGACAATTCAAAAGTGCCAGTAATTGGTTTAATTGAAATAAATGCTTTGAGTTTGACACAGTGGTGGACACTAGCATTAAATTTGTCTACAATATGCTTTTTTACGATAGAAATGCACACGTGATCGCTATCGATCGGAGTATAATTCATCATACGTGCTGGTCGCCATTAATCGTCGCTACAGTCAGGCATAATTTGACGATTTTTATCATTGTTTAAATATTCGTTCACTTTCATGTTACAACCACATCAATGGTTACAAGAAAACTGTGCGATTGTTTTAGTTGAATTGCTATAAATGATGATATATGGGATTATGCATGATAACAATAAAATCGGTCAACTTTCGTCTACAGTTGTCGCTTTTTAGCGTGGCAATAGCGGTCAATGCCCTTTCCCTAATATCTCTCCGTAGGAACCCAAACAATAAACTATGTATGGTTTTTCGTTATTGGAAACATGTTGAAGACCACTATAGATATTGATTGATACTGGACGTTAACTGACTTTATTTCAGTTTTTGAAATAAAAAGTGCTAGAAAATGTAGGTGGGTCAATGACCGCTATTGCCATGCTAAAACGCGATAACTATGGTTGGGAGTTTAATAATGTCAAATATTTTCATATTTTTTTCTGACTGCCAAGTCATAGATCCCGAGTTCGGACCCAAGGCACGCACCTCTGACTTTTCGGATTCATGTGCGTATTGTATAATTATTACTTGCTTTAAAAACGGTGAAGGAAAACATCGTGAGGAAACCGGCATGTCTGAGACATATTTCTCGACGGCATGTGAAGCCAAGTCAGAGACTCATGGGCGGTTTTAAAACTCTAGACACCAGGTTAGTCACTAAGAAACAAAAGACTGACTAATTTCCGAGATAAGTGTAGATTCTCCTCTACACCGTTTACCTATTTGGCATGCCAACCTACAAAGCGCACTTGGCACGGTTGCTAGACGCCACTCCACTAACGTTACAAATCCGCCAGATATACCAGATAGCGATGTAAACAATAAGCGATACATATTATGTTTATAACCGGTGAAGGAGCCAAGATTTTGTTTTAAATAATAATAGAGAAAGATTTTTGGAACAAAGTCCCATATCGCGTTCTTCACACTTGGCGAATAAGAGCTAGTCCAGAAAAAAAAGTGTAATGTTTTGTACCGTCACGACACTTTTGTAAAGTAACAAAAGTGTCGTCCCGACAGTTTTGTTAAAGGAACTTCGTCCCGACCGAGTGTCCCACGCTCACGACACGGACGACACCAGCATGCGTAGCATAACAATCATAAAAACGGGTTTTGTCGACGGAAGAATAGACTAAATGACAGATTGTAATTATCTGTCATTTTGTCTATTCTTCCGTCGACAAAACCCGTTTCTATTTGGTCATGCTAAGCTTGCGAGAGCAGTGGTGGCCCAGTGGTAACGGCCGCGACTTACGAGTTGTAGGTCGTAGGTTCGAACCCAGACAGGCGCTTTACTTTGTGTAAATTATTTCATCACCACTGCTCTCAAAATGGTGAAGGAAAACATCGTGAGGAAACCGGCATGTCCTAGAACCGAAAATTCAAAGACATGTGACATCTACCAACCCGCACTGGGCCCGCGTGGTGGATTACGGCCCACTCCCTCTCACAGAGAGGAGGCCTGTGTCCCAGCAGTGGGAACATTTATAGGCTGATGATGAACCTTGCTGTCCTTTTTGTAATTTCTTCGGTTTGAAGGTCGATTGGGAGAATGTTTCTGCTGGTATCTTTTTAATTTCATAATTGCTATGTTTTTAATAATATTGTTTTTTTTTTGTTACTTAAATTGTCACTCACCTTATAACTACAGCTAATAAGAAGATTCATGATTGGAACTTACCTGAAAAAGAAAACAAAATACAATTAGATTTGGTAAAAAAAATTGAAGAATTCATTATCATTCCATTATCCTACATTGCGGAACTAAATGCCTAATTGACAACTATGAACTAAAACTGTTTATACAAGATTTATTGAAATCCGTATCAGATTCCTACAGATCTTAACTAGATGGAGACAACAATTGAAATGTTTGAATAGACTTAAAATACAAAGTAAAGGCACAAAGACCAAACGGAAGCCAATTACCATACACCAGTAAACCTACAGTAGACTTCAAGCAAATTGTATGTCATTCAAATGTACACACAAATGTGTATAGCAAATAAAACGCATGTAGGAGTCAATATTTTAAGTTGTCTGGCTTGTGGATGACGTGAATAAACGCGACGGTTTAGGGGTTGCCAAATTTAGTTTATGAGGATATTTATAAGTAGCCAGACCTCGGCCTGACGATCGAAGTGTGCCGAGAACTAACCAAATGTATACCCCATGATTAAATGCCTAGCCTTTTCATAACTATGTTGGGGTCGGCTTCCAGTCTGCAACTGGATGCAGCTGAATACCAGTATTCTACATGGAACGACCAACCAAATGGTATACGCGGTTGGAAAATACCAAGTATTTTTACCATTCGAAAATTTGTCTTTTACTGTTTATAGAGGACTCGAGGCTTCAGTCTGATAAGATGGATAAAAAATTGGTCCTTCTGTTCCTGGTCCTTTCAATTTTCTGCCACCTCAGGTCCTGCATTCCTATCCTTTACAATTCAAGGATATCCACATTCCTCGAACTCCAAGTGAACTGGATACTTAGTATCTGGAGAATTTCAAACCGGACTCGAACAAATCACGTGACAACGGGCACGATTCGATCAAATGCCGTGCTTGAGGCAGCCCTGGCTGGAAGTAAGTACTAGCATAAATATTTGAATTTATACGACAAGAAAGAGTGACTATGCTCAGTTCTGAGACATTTGTAAATCCTTTAGCTCCTGTGACTCATATCCATAAGTGATACGTTTATAGCTCACATTTGTACGTCAAATGATTCCTCTTTGTTTAGGGGATGTTTCTGTTTCTTGTCTAAATAGTTTATTGTCTGTTTTGCTAAACATCTTTGTGTTGAACTTGGTTTCATTGTAAACATTTGTGTAGGTTCGTCTTTTACGTTGTTTCCAAAGAGTTTGTTTTTGCCAAAAGGTAGAATAAATGATCGTATAATGATATTGTTTCCTATCTTATAATTAACACAAAAATAGACTACCTTATTGTTTTACAAACCAGCAAAAAATATTAAATCCTTGACTGACATTGTTATTCTAAATGAAGATATTAGAAGATAAATAGAACTGTTTAATAAAAATTACACATATAAATGTATAAATTTTACATAGGGTGACAGAATGGGCGGAATAATCGCTAAAACCGATCTACACATTATGTAAGTACCTATATGCAGATAATTTGAAATTCCCAGATTATATCACTGTAGTAAATACATAATGTTAGATTTATACAGTTTTTAGATAAAGAAAGCGTGTCGTGCATGATCGTGATAGGTCTAATTTAAATTATGAAACATATTTTGTAGATAACTGCGTTATAATACAGATTAGATTAACGGGAAAGTACTTTTTGCTGTCAATACGTGGCCTTGAATAAACATCCCTATCAAGGCTGAAAAAAATTGTTAAGTATGATAATAATTTAAAGATCATTTTTTTCCTCAAGGTTGACCTAACAGAGAAAATCGGTCAATTGATGACACACATAATCAGTCTATAACTTTCCCACTGCTGGGACACATCTCTGTGAAAGGGAGTGGGCCGTAATCCACCACGCGGGCCCAGTGCGGATTGGTGGATGTCACATGTCTTCGATTTTTTGGGTTCTAGGACATAGTGGTTTCCTCACGATGTTTCTTTACCGTTTTGAGAGCAGTGGTGTTGAAATAAATTACACGAAGTAAGTGCTTGTTGATGACGCTTCTTATTCAGAAAAAGCTGCTATACATAAGAAATCGTCAAGATAATAAAACTTAAACCCAACGCCAACTAAGAAGGCACAGATAATATAAAAGAAGGTATAAACAAGACATCGCTATCGTTTTTTTTTTTAAATTTCGATTTACATTTAGCCGGAGTCACACGTCAGTAATTAAAGCCGGCATTACAATATCCAATTTGCAGAGCGCTAGGTGAGATAGCGTGCTAAAATTGGATGGTGTAAATAAAGGCAGTTAGTGATCCAATCTAGTGCGATCGTATGGGCGCTGCCATGCTTGTTCGTCTAGTGTACTAACAAGCGCACCAGTTTAGCGCTCTGCAAATTGGATAATGTAATGCCCGCTTTAGGCAAAAATCGTACCATAGGAGATCTTCACCTCCTTCTGCGAACCAGTAATGCTCGCGAAGGAGGAGGCGGAACGCGTGAGGGAGAGGCAAATTTCGCACCCTCACGCCCCTAACCGCCGCAGGAGACGCCCTGGGCGTCGTGAATCGCAGGCCGATTCCCGGCCACCGTAGGCGCGGGCTTGGTAGCTCGCCGTCCGATAAGGACCAGGCCCGAGTCGACGGCGCGTTGTGTTCCACGCGCGCCTCAAAGAGATGTCAGCAGAACTGACGGGGTCCGCTAGGGCCGATGCCTGCCGGGGTTGCAGGGAAGTCCGAAAGGGAGATCGTGGCCCCCGGCAACATGGCAACTGAAGGAACACGGGTGGATTTTAGCCGTAACCCTTTCTTTTGGTTTCGCCGTAGTCAGGTAATATAAAGAGCTGTATGCTCGGAATGGAAGTTCAGTTTACATACTTTAGCCAAATAAAATGTATTTTCTCTAACTAGGCTGCTTGTGTGAAAATGCTATTCCCCCAGATTTAAGGCCTCGTTAGTCTAGTTATCTCAAGCGCTACTGCTTAGCATGAGGTCCTGAGGTCGATTCCCAGGTCGGGCAGTGTTATTGGGTTTTCCCATCAGGAATTTCTCAGCAGCAGCCCGGAGCCTAGATTTGTGCCTGGTTGATGGCAATAGGCTCGCCCCCTGTTACATAGGACTTAAACATAACTGGTGAAATGTGGGTGTACTATGGGTCCACACCTCACCTATTCTAAGTATACTAATAATAAAAGAGAAGTTTTTTTATTTTTTTGGCCAGGGCCAATCTCTGGAAAGGATTAGCAAAGTTAATTTGATAGCCCAATTCTTGAGGAAGCTTATAGGCTAACTACGCTACGACCTTTTAGGATCCGAGCAAAAAGAAAAAAACCGGCCATGTGCATGGCGTGCGTGGTCCGACTACGCACAACGAAGGGTTCCGTAGTTGGGATGAATTTATCCCAAGAACAAACTTAACATTGTAGTTGAAAAACATGTTTTCCCATACATTCTAACTGCAAATGTAAGTTTGTACGCACAATATTAAAAGATTTACCATGTTATTTTAAGACCATAGACATCATATGGGTTTTCCTGTAATCTATGAGTGAAGAACCATTATCCGTATTTTTTTCAAAATTTTATGCTCAGTAGTTTCGGAGATAAGGGAAAATTATTTAAAAAAAAAGAAATCCTCACAACAAGCCCTTTCATTTGATACCTATGTCACACGGTACAGTTTGCAAAACTTATTTTTTAATTTTACAAGTTGGCCCCGAAAAGTGACTCCCATATTCAAAATTAATTTATAATTTATTTACGTTAAACGTCCCTGTTTGGGTCACAGAAATTTTTATGGGTACCAAATGTCAACTTAATTGGTTCAGTAGATTCGGAGCAAATTGGCTGTGACAGACAAACACACGAGTGATCCTACAAGGGTTCCGTTTTTCCTTTTGAGGTACGGAACCCTAAAAAGTCAGAAATAAAGCAAAGCGACAACGAAGTAATTTATAAATAATCCGATTTCTTTTAAATTAAACGGGGCGGGTGAAATCGCGAGGTCTTAAAAATGTCTAAAAAATGTCTTAAAAATGTCTTAAAAAAGTCTTAAAAATACAAGCAAAATTTTCTATGAAGTAAGAATATCGCAAAAACCACATGCGTGAACGACGAGCAACATTTACAAATATCTTCGTAGTTATTTCATGATCTTTTGGTTCACAAACGGTTCCTAGTATGTCTTAAGTTTAAACAATACGTTACTTTCAAATACTGACCCTAACTAATATGTTAAGCTACCGTAGTTTACCCTATTGGCATTTCTATTGTTTTGTAAATAGAAAGGTTTTACAAGTTACCTAAACATTTTGAGGGCATGTTGTAACTGAAACAAGTAACTGCGGGTCTAAAACGGCCACATTAAGAATGCGGCGACGCATGAATTGTCCATACAAACGTAGTACATAAATCATTTGCAATTTGAGCATATTTCCACCATATTATGTTGATATTCGGATTGAGACAGTATTTACTAGGCTCCTACGTCTTTTTATTTCCAAAAACTTACCTTTAAATGAAGTGTAAGCGAATTGCATTTCGTACATTTTTACAGCGTAAATGACATGTTTTCATATTGATTTTCTGTATTATAAACAATATTTGTAATATTGTTTCCGTAGAAGCATAGTTTATGTTATCAAGTTACACATTATCGAAAAAAAAATGGAAATACATTAAGTTTTCATTCATATTTTTTTGTATTACGGAACACATCCAAATTTATCATAAATTTTCGAAAACTAGTTGTACTATCGCGTCAAGCAATAATTGACAATGTGTGCGTGGTAGTATTGTTCACTGTAGAGTGTATATCGCTCCGACAGGCACTCACACTAGCGCAACGTGCTTGGAATTGAATTTTGCAAACATCTCGATTTGTAGTTGCGAGCCGTGTCGCCGGCCTCTTAAGCAATTCCTCTAAAAGCAATTCATTTTCTGAATTCCCAGCAATTCCTCTATGGTGACACATATTTTACCTGAATCATATTCAATTCATATTTGGTGTAAATATTGCCTCATGCGGCAATATTTACACTAAAAAAATGAAGACCGTAATTTTACCGGATAATTTTTCTTTACAGTTTTCAGTAATCAAATGAGATTTTTATTTCTACGGTTTGTTTAAATATTATTTCATTATAACATAAAATTGTCAAACAGATGAATTGCGTAATAGAATTGAACGCAGATAATATTATGAATTGTCAGTTTGTGTGATTCATAATATTATCATGATTCTGCCAAAGCGGCCGTTTCAGGCCCCCTGTTCTTCGCAACAACAATTTGGACAGATAAAAGTGTAAATTAATTCAACAGTAAGTTACTTTCCTTTCATCCATTTCCTTCACGTCGCTTTTAGATTAAGAAAACCCTCATTATTGAATCCAACAATAGTTTTAGAAGGAGAACGTTTAAAGAAAATGTTTTTATTTGGAAAGACTGTGATACGGCCGATTATTCATGGCCGGTCTGAACATAGGCTCTCCGAACTTTCGCGATGTTCACTCACACTCACACCCGCCCCTTCTGCACAAAGTTCGGACCGGCCATATTTTAGAAGAGGTACCAGTGCCACTTTACATGCACTTATACTTTTACCATGTACTACGTAGGCCAAAGAAACCCATACATCACTTGACACAGTTATTTATCTGTCAAACTTCAGTCAACACCGGTCGTAAAAATCACAGGTAGCACATTTCTCATCATCAAGATCGACATGTTGCCGACGTCATTCCCAGACCCAATGTTTTGGACTTTGGCACGCCTATCTGCGTGTGCGCATAGCACGATGAAAGCATATTAATTTTTCGTCATTCATGCGTGTTGTTCTGGCACAGCCTTGTTTGGCTGCGTGCCTGAATGTTAGGTGCCATCCTAGTGTTGTTGGTGTAACGAGAGTTTGACATTTTGAAAGATGACTGGCTATAAAAGATATTTTGCTTGGTTAGAATAGCTTGTGGAACATTTAGATATTTTATTAGGTATGAGATTGAATAAACAGTTAATCGTAAAAGAAGGAGAAAACTTGGTGACAAGTTAAAACAAAGTCCTGATTAGGACTGGAAGAGATGATATTGATGAGGTGATGTCACAAAATTACTGCATCTCTATGACAGTAATATCTATGTTGCTAATACTTTGGAGAAATTTATAATTATTGAATAACAGCATAATTTTAATTATTATAAAATTGCTGAATTAATCGAATATCGACTTCCTCATTGATAATGAACCTGTTATCTGAAACTGCGGTTCAATAAAATTTTACATTAGCTGATAGCTTTTACAAGGAACAGGGACAAAACGTGACAAATAAATTTTAATTTAATTATTGTGTTTCATGAAAAAAGTAGGTACCTAATAATAACATAGGTATGTGTATTCTCTCAAATAAAACCATATTAAAACATGTTGGTTTTATAAATAGAAAATGTCTAGAAAAATATACAAGCACTTTCTTCATTCATATTTTTAATTTTATTTCATGTTTAAAAATAAATAAATACGATTTGACTCATGATTGCAGATATCAAAACATTGCACGTTTATAAATACTTATTACAATACTGAGTGATAACTTAGTATAATGTATACATAGTTCAAATTCGAGGCCAAAGCAAATTAAATTTACTTGCGTACACGATAAACTGAGCCGAATACATGATAACCTCTTGCAATGATAGAATATCACAACTGTTTTCTCATCAAATATATTTATTTGTTGATCTTTTAATAATCAAGTGTTACTTTAAATACACAATTGAATGATCTAGCGCAGTAGCGTAAATAAGAGACAACTATTGTTACTAGGTACTTACTATATCAGTTAGTGCAGTCCCGCTGCTGGACAAAACCGTATGGTTGGCTAATTTTTCAATTTATCACAACTGTTCCGTTCTCACGACAGTATTTTCATTCTTTTTTTTTTCAAAATTACGGTCCTTACATACCTATCAGATTTTCCGTATTTACATTTTTAGAGCAAAGCACAAATTAACGCAGTTCCAAAAAGACATCAAATTTTTTTTTTATGCCTACTTTGTATCCCACTGCTGGGCAAAGGCTTCTTTTCTCCTTCCAAACCTCTCCGTCTTGTGCAAATTCTGGCCAAAAAAGGGAAAAATAAAAAGAGGAAAAGAAACAGACATTTTCGAAGTCTCCCGATCAGCCACAATTGACAGCTACAAAGAATTTCTTGTTTACATTCTCTGGTAGATGATAGCGCGAGAATCGTGTAAACTTCTTATTAATTTGGCCAAGTATGTGATTACTTGCGATCGCAATTATCTTGCAGATAAATACATTACATGCTTACTGTTGTCAGTTGGCGATTCAAGACGTTTCTGTGATATCGTACGTTATTTTTTCCGGTTTTTCCTGTGTAAACTTGATACTTTTCCTTAAGACAAAATTGTCCTCTTGAGGAATTGGTCCTTTGAACATTACATGACTACATCTTGAGAAATAATGCATTTATAAGGACTACGTACTAAAGCTTAAGCTTCGTATTCTGGCTATCTACTTCATTGAGTGAAGTAGATAGCCAGAATACGAAGCTTAAGCTTAACACATTTATTCTATGAAATAAATGTTTTGAGTTGTGCATTCCAAAGCGTCAGCGTCATCTTCATATGTAAGGTAAGTTCACCAGGTGTTGGTACTGCCAGACTAGTTAATGACGTAACTAATTGATCGTAAGATGAATCAGGTATCAATCACAGCAGGAAGTATTTGACACGGAATGTCATTACGATACATCATCATCATTAATTTCGTGCCAAAACTATCAGACGTATATTTGTTATTTTGTTTTAGTACTTAGCGCCGTGCTTTGGCCTTTACACCTGTTAGTTTAGTAGACAGCAGTTTTTAAATATTATGATAAGTTTAAGATTAATTAATAATATTTAAGTTTGAGCTCGTGGCTAAATAATAACAGCTGCACGTGTCGATCGAAGGTTAAGCTACTCTTGCTCGGTCGGATCGTGGATGGGTGACTACTCATTACATATTGAGATTGAGACCCCTCCGTGCCTCGGAAAGACGTTAAGACGTTGGTCCCGGCTGTCATTCTTAGATCTAAGACAGACCTTACCGGTAATCAGAAAACCAAAAAGTCTGGCAACCAGTATACCAAGGAGTATCGTGTTACCCAGTAATTGAGTTGTGGAGGTCAGATAGGCAGTCGCTGCATGTAAAATATTCAGCTGCATCCGGACAAACTGGAAGCCTAGAAAAAAAGGCTAGGCAGATTGATTTGAATTTGTTATTAAATAAAATAAGCAACTTATAAACAACTCGTATAGAGTTACGACAAAGTTTGGGCAAAGTCAAGACTGGAATGGTCATGTTTTCTGTTTATTTATGAAGAAGGCTTTTATCCTAACAACAACAGAATAATAAACAAACGGAAACAGTAGGAAAAGTTAAGGAAATCTTCAAAAGGTCACTAATAAATACTTTGTTTACAGATTTTGACGTCAATCAAATCTCACGTACCCTAAGGCTCAATTTACATTGTCACGGAACGGAATGGAAGCGAGTTTTTATAACGGTAATATACATAGCAAAATAAACTTTATGTCAATTGTTTAACGTACAAACTTGATACGAGCTTTTAAAATTGCGGGAATAAATGAGAATGCGCGAGAATTCTCCAGAAAACGCGCGACCTCATTTGGCTCGTAACTAGTTTATACATTACACTATTGACATAAAGTTCAGTATGCTTTGTACAAAAAAAAACGTTTCCATTCCTTTCCACGGCAATATAAATTGAGCCTAAAGACCTTGGTTTTGGGTGCACTTGAATTATCAAGCTGATATCATCAGGCTTTTTCCTTTAAAAAGCCATGACTGCTTGCTAATCCCGTAGAGGTCATCAGCAACAATAAATTTATTACTTCCTACCAATTTCCCTGATTTAAATTCAAGGCACTTAGGTACTTTCGGCATGCCAGTTATATTACTGGCAATATCTTTGTACTTTGTAGTCAATATTGAGCATCATAAATTATAATGCTTGGCGGTTCCAGTTTTACAAACAATTAGTTATTGTATTGGTAGTTAAAAATTTTCAGCCAATTTTGTCACTGCCAAAAAATCATGACAAAATCTATTTATGGCTCGAAGGACCAGACTCATAATTATACATCTATCAAATGTCTCCCTTGACAATCAATCTGCCTTTTCCCATCTATGTTGGGGTCGGCTTCCAGTCTAATCGGATGCAGCTGAATACCAGTATTTCACATGGAGCGACTGCCTATCTGACCTCCACAACCCAGTAACTGGATAATACGATACCCCTTGTAAAACTGGTTGTCAGACTTTCGGGCTTCTGACGACTCGTAACGACTGTCAATGATCCACGAATGATAGCCGGAACCAACGGCTTAAAGTGCTTTCCGAGGCACGGAGGTGTCTCAGTATGTAGAAATGGTCACCCATCCACGGACCATCCCTGGCAAGCGTAGCTTAACCTGATGGATCGACCCGTGCGGCTGTTAGTACTTAGCCACGACTCGTACTCAATATAATTTGACTTTATTTATATCTACACTAGCTTCTGTCCGCGCCTTCGTCCGTGTTAAATTTCTTGTTTTAAATATATCGTATGACACTCGGCAATACTATAGCTTCCCATTATTCAAAGAATTTTCGGAAATGAATCAGTAGTTCTGAAGATTACCGCCTACATACCAACTCTAGTAGTACAGATAATTTATATTCTAAAAACATGTAGATAGGTTCTACCCAGATCTAAAAACATGTACATATTTAAGGCTAACAAATTGGGGGTAGGAAAATCAATATCTGCCGATGTAAGGACCACGAGGCTGTTGGAGGCTCGCCAAATTGTCTGTGTGTATCGATCAGCTGATTTTATACTAGGCTTAATATTACTTTAGGGATAGTGGGACCAGGCTAGTTATAAAAATAGCATAGCATACTTAATCAGCCTATAATGTTCCCACTGCTGGGACACAAGCCTCCTCTCTTTGAGAGGGAGTGAGCCGTCCACCACGCGGGCCCAGTTTGGGTTGGTAGACGTCACATGTCTTCGAATTTTTGGTTCTAGGACATGCCGGTTTCCTCACAATGTTTTCCTTCACCGTTTTGAGAGCAGTGGTGATGTAATTATTTACACAAATTAAAACGCCTGCCTGGGTTCGAACCCGCGGGGCTGTTATAAAAATACCTTTTTTTTTTTTTTTTTTTTTTTGGGTGGGAAATTATCAAATAACTTCTCCCGCTCTGGGTGGAGCGGGAGGGCGTGTCAGACTCTTACTGACTAAAACCCACCCGTGTTCCTTCGGTTGCCCTGTTGCCGGGGGCCACGATGTCCCCATCGGTTTTCTTCGAACCCCCGGCAGGCATTGGCCCTAACGGACCCCGTCAATTCTGCTGACATCTCTTTGAGGCGCGCGTGGAACACAACGCGCCGTCGACCCGGGCTTGGTCCTTACCGGACGGCGAGCTACCCATTGCTCACCGTCCGCAAGCCCGCGCCTACGGTGGCCGGAAATCGGCTCGCGATTCCCGCCCCGGGCGTCTCCTCCTGCGGCGGTTAGGGGCGTGAGGGCGCGAAATTTGCCTCTCCCTCACGCGTTCCGCCTCCTCCTTTGCGAGCATTACCGCTTCGCAGAAGGAGGTGACGGCCTGCCATTTCCTCTCGCTCCGTACCATGGCCTGAACCAGGGCCGGACGCGAGAGATCACCGCCGCCGATCGCCTCCACGAGGACACGGCGTTGCTCCGCCCAAGCCGGGCAGACCTCCACCGTATGCTCCACCGTGTCCTCAGGCCGATCCACACAATGGTGACACCCGGGTGTTTCCTCCCGCCTTATCCTAAACAGGAACCTCCCGAAGCAGCCGTGTCCGGTGAGGACCTGCGTCAGGCGGAAGGTGAGGACGCCGTGGCGTCTCTCAAGCCACTCCTCAAAGAGGGGTCTTATCGCCGCAATTGTGGCGTGCCCAGCACGGGGTTGCGACAATCGCACTCTCCATGACGCCATGAGATCCCGCCGGAGCTCTGTCCGCTGTGCCGCGATTTCTTGCGGCATCGGAGTTACACCAACGAAACTGATGCGATCAGCACATCTAAACCACATTCCAGAGCGGTTTGTATCAATATTCCACAAAAATGTTGACAGCTGACAGCTCTGTAGTGCGTTTTATATATGCTGATCGCGTTCAAATCCATTGTTAAAATTCGCCTTCACTGTCCTGAGAGGTAATATCTACCAAGGTTCAATCAGCCTATGTAGCCTTTTCCCAACTATGTTGGGGTCGGCTTCCAGTCTAACCGAATGGCTGCATTCGGTTAGACTGGAAGCCGACCCCAATACTACCCAAATACTGTTAACCAGCTGTGGTTAACAGTATTTTACATGGAGCGACTATCTATCTGACCTCCATAACCCAGTTACTAGATAATACGATACCCCTTGGTAAGACTGGTTGTCAGACTTTCGGGCTTCTGACGACCCGTAACGACTGTCAAAGCTTCACGAATGAGCCGGGACCAACGGCTTAACGTGCTTTTCGAGGCACGGAGGGGTCTTGGAATGTCGAGATGGTCACCCATCCACGGACGAACCGCGGCACGCGTAGCTTACGATCGACCCGTGCGGCTGTTATTACTTAGCCAAAAGCCACTTCCACGATATGTACCAAAGTTATGGAAAAAAACTGGATTTGTATGAAATTATCTAACGATAGACTTTATCTATCCGAGGGTGGTAGAAGAGATTTCTACCATTTTGATTTGAATTTCTATTTTTATTGTAAGTGGCTTCAGCTGTTATAGTATTTCTCAGTATTACTTAATTGCTTTGTTCCAATTATCTTTGATAATTTATCTTGTTTATGATTTCACACATTGGATGATGATAGGCCCGAGTTTCACTCAAGTGCGAGATTTACTGGCAGAGAGGTCAATAACTGGTGGATCTAATCATAATAAAGATGATTTTAGTTAGCTTTAAGCACGTTAATTTTATGATCAAATTACTAAGTCAGTTAAACTGATTTCTCTGAGGAAAACTTAATTGATATAGCTATAACCAAAGAGAACATGCGATGTCTGCTTGTTATGAGTTGAGGTAGAAACCGGGGCTTCAGTTTTCGCTAGTGAAATTAATCGTGGACTTTCGTTATAGTTGTAAAAATATTTTGTTATGTCAGATGCCATAAGAAAACAGTATTTTTATTTTCTGGCTATTTAAATTTTTGGGCAAAATTTTATAGGTACCTACGCCTAAATTAAATGTTTTATCTGTGAAAATACTAAAACGAGGAAAAAAAGCTACGATTTAATAAGCCAAAAAGTTTGCTTTATTATGGTCCTTCTCGACGAATATTAACCTGTGCAAAAACAGTTTAACTCTCCTCCAGAGCGTCCTAGACTACCAAAACGAGCCTTGAGATACATATACTAAAACATTTTGGCTTTTTCCAGAGCCATGGAAAGCTCACATCAGCTCATAAACAAGCCACATTGAGCATCGCAAGTTTCCCGCGCCGCGCCATATTGACGCCTCACAAACCATATCTTTCAAGTGTGAGAAAGTACTAATACAAATACTCTGCTGGACCGCATCTGTGTTGCGTGTTTGTCCGTAGATCTTCGCATGACAATTCACAAGAAGCTGCTAATAAAATAAATAAGTGTTGGACATACTTTCACTGCTAGATCAAATGCACAATGCTTACTCGTGAACGTCTAGACAGAGACAGCCTATAGTAAGCTTCTCGTAGGCATGGACGCGAAGGATGTGCGTAAATAATGTTAGTGCTCATACAGGGTGTCAGTACATGATTCTGAACCCCACTGCGTTGAATTTTTTTGTCGGTTATTAAAAAAAAATCTGCTGTTTTCTTCTTATAACATCTTTGGCAAATACATGGGTCCCCGTATTTTTGCAGTAAACTGCTGCGCAACTGGGTTCAGTAATTAATTATGCGTAAAAGAAGTCGCTTGTTTACAAAAATGTATGGCTAGCTGTCAAATTATAAGACGCTGGAGATCAGCGCCATCTGAAGTGAGCAAGTGGCTGTTTTTAGCAAATAATATAAACATGTCTTTTTAGCAAAATTTTTACAATAATAATCGTAAACTTTCTCAATAAGATGCCAAAGAGAACAAAAAATAATAATTTAGATTTATTTAAATATTTTTCCGTCAATAATAGCATAGATTCCCTCATTTATATATGTGCACATTATAAAGACTCACACTGTATATAGACATTACAAGCAGATAATTATTAAGAACATTATTAAATCAGCTTGAAAAAGTGATCATAAATCTCAAACACTTGAAAATCAACAACAATGCACATGTTTTATTTGTGGTGGGTAATAAACGCAAAGTACATTCAGAGGACGAGCCAACATATTTTTCACACAGTATTAATAACAGCTGTCCAAACAAATAATGTTAGTAACATCGCTGGTGGTAAATCAGTAAAGAAACGGTTCTGGTGGTACTTAACTAATCAAGTAATAAATTAATCTTTTGACGAAGTTACAGTAGACTATGACTAATTAAAAACAAATCTGTCTGGGATACGAAGCGAAAATTAATAATCAAATAAAATTCCCAAAAAAAAAAAAACATTTAAATTGCCTTAAAAACAACGGAAGCACCTCTGTCCTTGCATACCCTAAGCGTATCAATTAATTAATTTAGGTGAGCACATACCTAGCCAGTTACTTATGATCTATTTCGGTGATAATTGACGCTTTGTACGGAAAACATACATAACACACATAAAATTACGCCTGTAATCCCCGTCCCAGAAGGATTGTACAGTTATTACAAAGGATTTAAAAAAAAATGGCGTATTTATGGACCTGTGCACACTTGACTTTACATACGAATTTGACTAGTCGTACATAACAAGCTTGATATGCCACGCGACTCAACATAACACGGGTCACCGATTCAGAACAATAGCTATATAGTATTTTAACACGTAAAAAGATTTCATGTAGAACGTAATGTATGCCACCTGCTTTTGTCTCAATAGGTTATTGAATTGAAAAGAAGGAAGATAAAAGGAAAAAAAAACAGTGGTACTCCGGGAGTGCCGACAAAAGTGAAAACTTGAACAATTTAAAAAAAATCTTCCAAACCTTTAAAGTAAAAATACTTCATAGAACATTGATCCGTAACGTAATATAATTAAAAAGCACAATTCACAAAAATGAAGTGTCCGTAACGGTGTCGCGAGTTTATTTTTCCCATCTCAAAAACGCACCTAAAGAAGTTTTCACTTCAAAAATTTTCGCTGTGTTATCAATGAAGAAATAAAATAAATTGCTCAATAGTTCTCTGTGACACCCTGGGGTGTATTTTTTATTCAGAACGCTGTTGGAGCTGCCGCGCACCCTGCGCACCAGAGACGCGCTCCGCTTACGCATCGTAGCATAAAAGCAGTCGACGCTAGCATCGGCAAACATGTCCGAGGCACTACAGTGTCGCGGCAGCCCCATCAGCGCTCTGAAGGCGTTGTTATATTGGTTAAATGTCAATTTGATCACAAATCATATTGCCATATAAAAATTCATAAACAGCTAAGATATAGAATAGGTAGACACTAAAACTCCCTATTAAAAGAAACAAAACCGCATTAAAACAACAAACAACATTACTAATTGTGCGGCCATGCTGTGTCCTTTATTTACACCTGTCACTTACATTTACATAACAATATAAACACAAATACATTAATTATCTTTAATAAATTACCGTTTAAAATTGTTTGCCAAGTGAAATTAACGAGGTGATAAAACCATTGACGGATGGAGGAAGATACGATCGCTTTCTAACTACGAACTGATTGATAATAGTATGGTATTAAGTAATGATATAAACTACGGTGTGAAGAATGGGCGTGGCACTTGCGCTTTCATTAGTTACGAAGTCAAAGCCCCTGAAGAGAATAATGATATAAGTATATGTAAAGATGTTCTTCAATTGTATACCAACACAATCTGGTGAAGAGCCTTAAGTCCTAAGAATAACAGAAGCAAAGGTGCTAGCAAAACTCTTTTCGGAAATAGTTGTTAAACCCTACGGACTATAAGGCCCGAAATTCCAACAAAGAAACATCGGAACCGAAGGTAATCAAGATACAGATTGATAAGTGGAGAAGCTCGTATGGAAGCATTATGTAATGATAAAAACTTCGGTGTGAAGAATGGGCGTGACACTTGCGCTTTCTTTAGTTACGAAATCAAAGCCCTTGATAAGAATAATGATATAAGTATGGATGTTAAGATGTTTTCCAATTTTCTACCAACGGAATCTGGTGAAGAGCCTTAAGTCCTAAGAATAACAGAAGTGAAGGTGGTTACAAAACTGTTTTCACTATAAGATGTTGAGGCCCTGCAATTTATAATAAGGATCAGGATCCCAGCAAAGCAATAATTATCGGGAGTGAAGGTTCTAACAAATGTTTATATTAGAAGCCATCAGTCTAAGCATAGATAATGAAATTAAATAATCGTGACGTGTTCGTTAGTAGCGTCTGTGATGACGAGAATTGTGACAATTCGGAATTTAGAGAATGTCGTCTATTCTATTTCGGTCCTACTCCGTATAATTAAGTACTTTTACGCCCACGTTGTTTTATGAGCCGTGTAAACCGTCGTATGTCAATTATCATGTGCTTCACAGGTTAATGACTAGTCTAAAAAAGAAAGACAATGAGCTTAGTAACTAGTAACCTATTTACTTTCCGAGAATTTTACAACTCGTGAGAAAAACATTAAAGTTTTTATAGCAGTTCCAGGATACTATGAAATAGTTCGTGTAAATGTTAATAATAAAACTCAATTCAAAATAAGTAATGAAATAAAATCAACTGATTGTCTTATAAAAGCTCAAGGTCAAGTATTTTTAACTAAGTATTTGACACTGTTTGCACAAAACTGGTAATGCTGGTGTAAAAACTTGCTCAAATACATTATACCCTGGAAATATTCTAACAAAAATAACGTTTGATGAGGAAATCTTTGCTAATGGCTTGTTCTCATCGCAATTAGGGTTTAAAAGAACCATAATACTGCGCTTCTATCTAACGATAATAATACAATTTATTTGTGCTACAGCTGCTTCTACGTTATTTCAATGACGTATCCAAATATGTAATTCATTTCACATTTCTTTTGCACATCCACCGTGACCTATCAATAACGTTATATCGTTTACTCAACTATAGAGAAAGTAACTCGAAATTATATAACAAGTAATTAATTACTCAGAAGTGGCAACTAATGAAGCAAACCAGACTGAACGGTTCGTAGAAATGTGAGCTAATAAAGTAAACTAGACTAAGGATGCCTATAGAACAGCGGAACGAAGCTCAAAAATTAACCAATAGAATTGCTCTAAGTTCACATGACAAGAATTTTGTGGAATGCTATTGGTCAAAAATTTCCAAGTGCTGCATTTCTCTACTCCAATAGAGAGACAGCCATAAATAGTGGTAGGCGCGAAGGGCACAAGGAACCGTCAAAGCTAATGAAATTGGACATATTTTATTGAAAGCCATTGATATTTCGACCCTGGCATAAATAATATGGACACACGCTTTCTAACGAACGCACCATCTCAGAAGTTCAGGAGCCACGCAAAGATTAAGTTACTTTAGGCGTGTGGTCTTTAATCAAGAAATGTCAAATCGAATTAAATGGGCGTGAGAACTTACGAAAAGGGGTCTAAGTACAAAGAAAAGGTATGTTTTAATAGAAACGAAGCATCATGAATAAGACATCGCTAAATGTTGCAAGCGACCATCATCTTGTCGCCCTGATTCTAATCTATTTAAGGTCAGCGTAGCACCTCTTTTTCTTCCGTACATCTATCAATCGTAATCTCAGTATTCACCTCTTTTCTAGCCATATCATCTTTCACTGCATTGAGTCTCGAAATTATATTGAAGTCCTTAATATTGATGATAATATTAACTGGTGTGGACTATGAACGGAATCTATCAATATTGTTTCAATAACTTGTTTATCTTTTATAAAGAAATCAAGGCATGTCGAACAGAATCAACAAGCGAAATTATTTTAAAGCATCTTGTAAAGTGCAAGGTAAAAGAAATAATTCAGATGGAAGAATCTGATTTGTTAGAGGCACAGTTTATAGAATTATGTTTGTAAAAATTTAAGAATCAGGAGAAACCAAGGCGAAGACAGGCACCTGTTCATAAGCTAAATACAAAAAAAGATGTATTGTGAATGGCACTGAAGTTGCAGTATGATAAAGAACTCGTTGAAAACAACCACCATTATCTTTGGAACAGACGCAATCGAATGTAGTGTAACTGGTTGGTAAAAAATCTAATATTTCAAAAATACTCTGATCTTAATTAATCACGAGAGAATGGATCTAGAAACACGGCAAATGTATGACTGGCTGCAGTTAGAAGTTATGACAACTTGGATCTCAATAATCTGTTTTGAAAACAGTGTTCAAATTAAGATCACAAAGTCTCAAACACCAGACAAAATATTGTAAATCCATCAACGTTCAAATTAAAATACACAACAATCTATATTATTGCTACGATCTTGTATAAAGAAAGAGAAAGTCGTCCGGACTCGAGCGCATCCACTGCTTCACGAAGATTGATGATTAGGAAGTGCCTGATTGAAGACCACACTCGATTATTGTATAAAACCAACATAATTACTTGCAAGGGAGAGTTAATAGTTATTATAATTACTGGTCTTAGTCTACGGGAGCCTGATATTAGTTATTTGTTTAAGAGAGAGCTTAGAGACGCTGACAGACCTATGTTTAAGCTATATTTTTACTTTTTCGCCGTGTTCTAGTTTCCCTCAGTTGACTTTTACATCTTCGAGATGATAGGATGCTGACACGCTATCATTTTCTTTCTTTAAGTTATCAATATGGTAATATTTATTAGTGGTAAGCTTAGGTTACACGACAGCACTAAATTCTTCTTTTTTGACAAGCAGCACCCCGCAGTTTCACCCGCATAAGTCTCGATCCCGTGGGAATATCGGGATAAAAAGTATCCTATGTTAATCCAGGTTATAAACTATCTATGTGCCAAATTTTATTCAAATCCGTTCAGTAGTTTTTGGGTGAACAGACATCCATCCATCCATTCTTACAAACATTGCGTTTATAATATTATTATAAGTAGGAAGAAGGATTGATTTAATGCTAATTTGAGTCTAAAGTTCGTTCTGGCGCACCCATCACAGTATAATGCGTATGCAGAAATACGCAATTTATAAATAGGTACTTTTTATCACAGTAACTACTATAGAAACGAAAGTCTATATAGCCAATTCCACAACAAATCGGTTCAATTGGAGGGTACTTAAATAAAGCTGTCCAGCAAATTGAAACGTCTGTCAGAGGGCTGTTGTTAATCTGCTCAGTTACCTACTCAATCGCACTATAAAATCGGTGTGAAATTAGGTCATCCACAAGTACTTAATGGCGATATCGTTTCATTGAAAATAACATATCGACGGCGAACAAGATTTATCAAACGTTTATGGTTTAACAAAAGTTGTAAAAGTCACCCATTACGATTCTTAAGTGACGGATTTAGGCCCTTTCCCCGCTTAATGCGATACAAAGTTTATAGCCTCATTAACATCGTACCCGATCAAGCTATTGAGGAGCAAAATAAAAGGGCATCTACTCATTATGATGGTAATACTCGAAACAATATGGCACGCGTTTCTATACTTTCTATTATTAATAATAATCAGAAGACTTTGCACTTCCACGGCTTTTCGCTTGCAAGTGCAAATTGTTGGGAGCATGGCTTCCAGTGTGAAAGTGAGCACTTTCTTCTTAAATCACCATATATCTGGTTGTATCATCAAAATAACATACCATTATGGCAAACACAGCGCTTAGATGCTACTCTGTGTTATACGACTGTCTAGGAGCGTCGTAAATGAGTTTATCTGTACTAAGCTTTGTTTTAATATCCTTCTCTGTAATTATAAATTATGCGCTCTTGCTTTAGACTGTAATCAATAATTATATATCATTACAAGTGATAGTATTAATTTAATTATTACTTTACAATGCGTCTCACAATTTTCTCGATACTTTTTTTGCACATTTATGTTGTTTTATGGTGCAGTGTAAAAACGATAGAATTAGTTAGTTTCTAATACAGTGCTTCAACATAGCTCTCGCATAGTTTCTAGCTTGTATTATTCTTAAAAGAAAAGTTAAAAATACCAAAAACTAAAAGGTAACAACACCTCTACATCTATACACAATTAAAAACAAGAAAGAGATAAAGAAGAGAGAAAGAAGAGAGAAAGAAAGAGAGAAAGAAAGAGATAAAGAAGAGAGAAAGAGAAATAAGAAAGTAAGAAAGAATTAGAATTTACCAAATTAAACGGCCCCGACTTGACAAGTTGTAATTCGTGGGTTCAAACCCAGGCAGCGCTTTACTTTGTGTAAACAATTTCATCACCACTGATCTTAAAACGGTGAAGGAAAAGATCGTGAAGAAACCAGCATGTCCTAGAACCAAACATTCGAAGACATATGACATCTACCAACCCGCACTGGGCCCGCGTGGTAGATTACAGGTGGGAACATTGGCTGATTATGAACCCCCACTTGCACCGCCAATCACTAAATGCGTTAACGTAAACATCATTCTGTCTCTACCAACTTCAAACGATTGACCGAAACAGAACGATATTTAAATTCGTTTAGCGCACAAACGGTATTTAAATTCGTTTACACGAAGTTAGTGATTTATGGTGCAAATGTCTAAGCACAGTAAATAATAGAATCATTAAAACTCATCAAGTGGCCGCACAGCCGCACGCGCAGGATAGCGGCTATGTCGCCACTTCCTCTCTATATATGGTATTGCTGATAATAAGCCCGCTTCCTATCAACTGTCCGCTGAGATTAACATTAGAAAGGTATTGATAACATCAGAAATAAATTTATTTTCTATTAGGTACTCGTTTTTTCTCTTAATGAGGTGTTGAAACTTTGACCGGTTCTGGTGAGAACTTACTAGGAATAATATTGGAAGATTTCACGAGATATTCCCAAGTGCCATTATTCATTTTGATGATCAGATTCTGTTGTGGCAGGAAGTAAGTTGTCAGCTAGCAGGAGTATTGCTGACAGCCTCTTTATGTATATGAACATTTATTTATTAAGAGCGTATATTCTGAAAGTGGGCAACGTCGCAAATAGATATCAAATATTTCGCTGTTTTGATTAATTTGGCAATATAACTGTATGGAAATAAGAAATGTGGCTAACTAGCGACCTAGAATATTAATAATGAATTGCAATTATAATACTGAATTTGATGTTTTAGGTGTAAAAAAGGCATTTGGAAAGTTTTTAAATATTTTTTTACATCTAAAACTAAATATTTGGTATTACGATATTAATGATTGCATTTCATAATCAATATTTTAGTTCCCTAGTTAGCTACTTTTCTTAATTCAATACAGTAATATTGCCAACTTAATCAAAACAGGTAAATATTTGACAGCTATTTACGACATTTACGACTTTGCCAACTCTTTAAGTATGCTAAGTAATTTATGCGATTTGTGCTTTATGCATTGCCACTGTTGCCCGTGACTTTGTCTGTGATTCAGGATGAAAAGCCTATGTCCTTCTCCAGGTCATGGTGTACCCATGTGCCGAATTTCATCCAAATCCGTTCTAACTTTCGCATATATAATATTAGTTAGGATAGGATGTACCTACTTCTTGATAGGCCTACACTGTCCTCCCATACCTATTAATATTAACACTGTAATTTGAAAAAAATTGTAGAAACCACTTATTTTGAAAAGAGTAACCGTGGAGTTTCTTGCCGGCTCTTCTCCATAGGAAGCGACCAATTGGAACCGTGCGCCTAGCTTCTGACGTTTCATAAGTGCCCTTGTAGGTTTATGTGAAATAAAATATTTTGAATTTTGATGTGTGGGCCGCCCACCAGTTAGATGGACCGACGACCTTAAAAAGGTGGCTGGGACAGATTGGATGTGGGAGACGGAGGACAGGATGTTGTGGCGTAGCCTGTTCGATTTGTGTAGGTATACATTGGTGCCAATTCTCTTGTTCACATACTAAATTAAATTTAAGTTCAGTGCATCCTTTTCTTTTCATTTCATTAAGAAAAGGACAGAAGAAAAATGTTAGTTTAGTCCTGTCAAATTAATCAGCGCCTGTCACTACTCGATACAAGTTTAGACATGATTAAAAACTTGCCAACTAAAATTACATCAATTTACGTCAAGCGCTGATTAATTTGACAGGACTAAACTAAAATTTATCTTCTGTCCTTTTCTTAATGAAATAGAAAGAAAAAGATCCACTGAACTTAAATTTAGTTTAGTTTGTGAACAAGGGAATCGGCACCATTAGCAGTAATAATACCTTTCCTAATTATTATTTCTAATCCAATTGTTCAATGTAATGTTGTTGGTGTTCTTTAATAAATAAATAAGCAGTTCCCAAGTTTATTTTTAAAGTATTTCTCACATCTATTTTTATTTTATTATATTTATTTCTGTATTTTATCTATCCGTGAAATCACTGCGGGGCCTATCAGAATACCAGCGCTGCGTCATTTATTTTTTTCTTAAATGTCGCAGCATATGCTGAGATAGGAGCCTTTTGGCCTCGTACAGAACTTTCTGCTTTTATTTTGTTTTTATTTTTTATATGTTTTTTTTATTTTTTTATTAATGTTTTAATGAGTGTGTTTTCGTTTAATTTGTGATTTCCTGTGCGAGTCTCAATAAATATTTTTTCTTTCTTTCTTTCTTTCCAAACGAATTTGCAATAACGGTAAAAAATAAAAAAGCAATAACGGTAACATGTTTTTATTTTAAATATGTTTTCAAATATAAATAAACAAGCAAAAAGGCTGTTCAATCAAAATTACTACAATTACGTAAAATGTAACTTGTTGTTCTTAAACGATATATACGGTGATTTGCTTTTTTATTTGTTAATTTTGTATGTTTGCTGAAATAAGAAAGAGTGAACAAGCAGGCAGGTAGTAATATAATAGTACAGGAGTTACCCTTGTATTTGTAAGTCATATAAAATAACTTTATTGAACTGAAGAGACTCGCACACGAAGGGTACCGTATTAAGATCGAGCAAAAAATGCCGAAAAAAAAACAAGTTTCTTGTATGGTTCATAATTAAAGGGGGTCCCCTTTAATTATTAACTTTATTTAATTTGTATTATTTGTTGTTATAGCGGCAATAGAAATACACAATCTGTGAAAATTCCAACTGTATACCTATTACGGTTCATGAGATACAGCCCGCTGACGGACAAACAGACAGCGGAAGCTTAGTAATAGGATTCCGTTTGGCACCCTTCGTGTACGAAACCCTTGAAAGTAGCAGGTCGGTATACAATCACTTTAAAACAAGCAACGGTAGCTCCTGTACTATAATAAGTGTTATTATAAATTATACTGTTTGAGAAACTGATAAGAACATACAACACAGCTTGTGCTGGAGAACAAATACAAATCGAAAAGAAATAAAAATGTATAAAAATAGTGAAGGTCTTTTTGGCGCACCATTTTCCTAAAATGTATTAGATCCGATGGGCGAGTTTTTCGATAGTTAAGTTTATTTGATAATTATTATGTTTATTTATTTTATAAATCGTAGTGAATACTACTTCTGTTGAACAAAACAAAGTAAAGAATATAGTGCATAGATAAATCAGATAAAGAAAATGCCTAGGACGCAACCTATTATGAAACAGAGGACGTACATTTAACATTTGATGTATTATATTAATACAATATCGGAGACAACAAAACAAGAGCAAACAAAACAGTGCGTGCCACACGCAAATGAATCTTACGAGACAGCCCGCCGCACGCGCAATGCAAATGTTTGATGTAGTGCAAATTGCGCTTTTAAATCCTGAACGTGGAGCGCCAAAGGGATACACTTTCAAAATAATCGTAATAGACCAAACCAGTACAATACTGTGCAGCGTATTAATACAGAAGAAGAAAAGCAAACGAAGACGTTTACATTGATAAAGATATAGAAATAGTATAGTCCTCCAGACCGAATTTCGGCCATGGCGACCAATCTCAGCGGAGACCAGCCTTCGGCGCGGGAGATATTATAGTGCACAAGTGTGTGCGCAGACACAGGTGCACCCTCTCTTCCCTCACTCTCATAGTCCGATGGGACGGCAATCCGACACGACCGGAGAGAGATCAGGCGCAGGATCAAGGCCTAACGTGCTTTCCGAGGCACGGGGGGGCATCACACCGCCTACTTTCAAACTCCGGCCAGTTACTAAGAAATTCCTAATGGAAAAACCCAATACCACTGCCCGACCCGGGAATTGAACCCAGGACCCCACGTTCAGCAGTCGCGCTTGCGACAACGAGAACAACGGGGCAGTCCAAAAATATAGAAATAATCAGTAAACGAAGACAAGTTGCAGACAAAAGATTTACGGTAATTAGAAAGCGCCATGAAAATGATCAAGATCGACCACTTAAAATGCAAAACATTAATGTTTTACGACGAAGCAATTAAGCAGAATATAATAGTTGTATCGGTGATAAAAACAAGTGATCAAGGTGTGGATATGTCTCACTAAATGTCTGGATAACTACGGAGATATCGGCTCGATTTAATGACGCGGCTTACTGTTTGGTACTGTATAATGACAGGTAAAATAAATCATATAGTTATTACTTCTTGTAACCATAATAATAAAATATAACAAAACCCGCAGGGCAGCATGTGGCGAGCTGTTGGGCAATAGCGACCCCACGGACCCTATCTCCCGGGAGAAGTCTTGTTCCTCACCTCTGGCTTGCCTTTATTGGCCGGCTGAAGTGAGCACTGACGAGGAACAGAGCTCCCACCTCATTCTCGCCTTTATTGGCCGGCTTGAGTGGAGATTCGCAAGAGCAAACGTGCTCGGAGGAAGGAAGTATTCCAGTAAGCTGCTGGTAGGGATCTTGACCGTACTTCCGGGATTGTCTTGATAGCCGTGGAATACCTCTCCACTTCTCATTAGCACCTCAGGACATATTGCCCCCTTGTCGCTATGACACTTTGTGCTAGCGACCGTTTTCGGGGGCCCATTATTGATTGTGAAAGCCACCCAAACCCATAGTCTAATAGATTTGTTTCCAGATTCTGCAATAATCCTACACCAACCGGGGGTTGTCCTTGGGTGCACTTGCAGTACATACTGGGATAATTGTCGGTTGGTGCCTCATTCCATATAAAATTGTCTAAGGGGCCTCTGCGAGTTGGCTTCGGCCCCTCGTACGCCTTCCAAAAGACCGGAACCCTAAGGTCCCGAGATATAAAAATATATATGTATAACAATATGAGTCAAGAAATTATAACTGCTGATACGAGATATAAGAACCTCGTTAAGATAGAGCAAAATATCGGCTACTGGCCTAATGAAGTAAAACTTATCGACCTACGATAGCAGAGCAGGAAGCCCACCCTAAATTAGTTGGGAAAAGGCAAGGCAGATGTTAATATAAAACAAATAAAGTTAAAACCTCTACATATGATAAAAGAACCAACTGAAGCAAAACTTTTGATGGAGGAACCGAAAAGAGACAAATAAATGTATGCAATGGTTAGAAACTTTAATATTATTTTGACTGAACTCCAAACGTACGAATTGAATTGTGCTATATACGAGATATAAGAACCTCGTTAAGATAGAGCAAAATATCGGCTACTGGCCTAATGAAGTAAAACTTATCGACCTACGATAGCAGAGCAGGAAGCCCACCCTAAATTAGTTGGGAAAAGGCAAGGCAGATGTTAATATAAAACAAATAAAGTTAAAACCTCTACATATGATAAAAGAACCAACTGAAGCAAAACTTTTGATGGAGGAACCGAAAAGAGACAAATAAATGTATGCAATGGTTGGAAACTTTAATATTATTTTGACTGAACTCCAAACGTACGAATTGAATTTTGCTATACATAATACTAGTGAACAAAATGAAAGCGTAATTAAGTTTATATTGAGTTATTTTATATTTGTTATGATTGAGCAGTACGAAAAGCATACTGGTAAGTAAACAATGAGTTATAGTAAATTGTAGCAGATCCCATAAGTTTCAATAACGCCAAACCTAATCAGCAACTGTACCCTAATTGCGTAACTTATTTTCGAAAACAATTTTGCCTAATTTGTTTCATTTTGACAGTTCAACAAAATTCATTGCGTTATTTACGTTGTTGAGCAGATTTTTTTCCAACTTATGAAGCAATCTGTTTCAAATCGAAACAGATTGTGATTGTGTTGTATTTCGCAATTAGGGTAGGTACCGGTCACTACAATGTTTGTCGACTGTTTTTGTCTATATTTTGACAGCTACTGCGCCTCAATCAGAACGCACATTCCTTTCAGTATACACTGTACATATTTATGCAAATCTTCGACCTGACATTAGCTTAGCATAACATAGTAATTTGAAATTCTGTTTAATGAGTTGAGTGACTCTTTGTTATAGCGGTCTATCCGGTTAACAAACTATTTATTTACTACGTTTTGTAAATTAACATGTCTGCTAAAAACATGTTATGATTTAAGTCCCTCTTAATCAAAAACTGGTATTGGTTTGAGACACAAATTAAAATCTGTGTTTTTGCACAGGACTATATCTGTCAAGGCTTCAACTCAGACTATCAGCTTCTTCAAGTCTTCTAAAACTACGCATCAACAACCGGTCGTGCCTTCCGCATGGCGTGGTACCATCACATGTTGATCGAAGTCATTAGCACAACTGTCTACTTTACGATTTAGTAAACTTCTACTACCGACACTGAACGGCCTTCCCCTTGACCGCTAGCGAAATTACATTTATTATTATGTAAAAAAGAGCAGCTATATGACAACGATGATTCTATTTTGACCTTTTTTGGGAGAGTCCTACATATTTCTCGGTAGGAATTCAGCATTTTTAAAAGTAGGGAGAATTTTGTCGAAACCCTGATTAAAATTTTCCTGTGACTTAAAAGACAATGACGGTATTTATGCAGCAGTGGGCTTAAGTTGCCTGATGTGATAGCATACTTATAGTCCTAACTCCTAATATTATTTCGCACGTAAGTTTTAACAAGACAACTCTAGAATCAAACATTAATTGCCTCAAATAAAACGAAGTGTGTAAAGTAAGGTACTTGGACACTATTATCGATTTCTAAAAGCAAGAGGAAATCCATTAGTTACTTAATCATGCTTGGATGTTAAATCGATCGACCAAGGTCTGCCAGTGAAGACTGGTGTCGTTATACTATTACGGAAATTAAAAGTAATTTTGAATACCTAGTTAATGCAGAGTAAGTAGAAGCACATTTGGGGTCTGATCTAGTAGTAGACTGTAATAGAAAGGCAGTTGAATAGGTACTATAATCTTATTCAGCAGAATTAATGGCAACCTACATAAGAAAGTATGCAATCCGAGTCCACTGTTCCATATTAGTTTTAATTAAATTAATACACAACAAAATCAAATTTAAAATAAATAGTACAGAAGGACTACCCTTTACCGAGTTATACGATTAACTACTTATGCAAATCATGACGTTTGCATCTGTCAGCAAGATAACTTATTTGGAAAGTTGGTATTCAATAGCGTCTTCAAGATAAAGTATTTCATTTCTCATATTTTACGATCACCTACATAAAGTTTTAAAGGTAATGCCTAATTTTCATTAGATGCCCACCTGAGAAGTATCATCACCGTGCCAGTAATAAAACCATTCGTTTATATTATGTTCGCTATTTCCCCGCTATAAATCATTCACCATTCACGATTAATTCTGAGCAATAAATTGTGCACATGATTCAAAAACTCATCGGTACACGTCCGGGATCAAACCTGCGACGTTGCTGTTTCTGTACACGACATAGTGAACAAATGGAATTCTAACACGCGGTTTTCTAACATCATTATCATCATTCTCTCTTGCGTTTATTCCAATTTATTAGAGGTCAGCGCAGCATTTCTTTCCTTTTATACTTCTCTATTAGTCGTCATCTCGGTAGTCACCCCCTTTCTAGCCATTTCATGTTTCACATAGTCCATCCACAGTTTCTTTGGTCCTCCTCTGCTCTTACAGCCATCCATATTCATACTCAAAACTTTCCTCACGACAATTTCCTTATTCCTCCGCATCACATGCCCATACCATGACAACCGATTTTCTCATTTTTCTGCCAACAAGATAACTGACCGAAATCGTGAACGAGTCATTTGTTCAATTATCATCATTATCATGCGGCGTTGATTGACAGCTTTACATTGCGATGATATACGCTATGTTTGTGAAGAAATCTCTCGAACAATTCTATCAATCAATCAGCTTGGCCCATTCCAGTTTACTACTGAAGTTACATGTCTTCCAATTAACACTCGTCCTTTCTCCCTCAGCTGTCTCTTGGGTCGTAATCATCAGTCTATCGTGCTGTTAGCCATGTCACTTTATTTGTTAACTATTCCATGGTCTACTCGACCGGGACCTTGCACCTATCGTCACTTATAACTTATAAGTAAATGAGTAGGTAAAGGTTTAAGTTCCCATATTTCGTTCCTGACATTTCAACGGTTTACGACTGCTATATGAAACACGTTAAAATTTATACACGTTACTTTTAGTGGTGTTACCTAGGTGTCAGATTTCTAAAGCGTGATTTGTGCTAGACTTTACACGTCTGTAATGAAATTTAACGCCTCGAATAAATTATTTTAGCAATGTATAAGTAACTGTCTCTTGTTCATTGTAAATATATAGTTATAGATCACAATTATTTATGTGGAGGCCGTTTCGAGTAGTGCGAATTTCAGTGCCCTCAATATATTTGTGATCGAATATTGTTAGCCTTTCTATAACTATAATTCTTGCACCGATAATATTGACTTTTTTGTCTCCTACTTATTTATCAAAGACCAAAAGTTTATTTGAACTTAAATCCCAGTAAAACAAAAGATCATGAGAAATCAACTCGAACTTTATTTACAGTAATCCCAAAAACATGCCATTAAAAATTGTCTGACATACCAGTATACCACCACCCACGTTACGCATAAAATTTTACGTACAGCACCAATCGAAAATAAATAAATCTAAACAGAACAAAATCAATACCAAAGCACGCCACATCGCGTGAAACCTCAGTCCAACCAAAAATGGGTACAGTCCAGCAAGACCAGACCCTTTCCAAACGATCTTAAGCCTTACAGATACGCAGTGTTCAAACTGTCTGTAATTACATAGATTATTTGTATTTATATGCATTTGTCATTGGATGTGTAGGCGGGGAGAAAGCAGCATTTATCTGACGGTTTATGGTACTGGTCCCAGTAATAATGCTTATAATTCACCCAATGCGTAATAGATTTCCGCTCGACTGTGTGCACAATGCGATCTGTCACTGTTGTTATATGGCGGCACTTACTGTACGGGATCAGAGATTTTGATGTGATAAAGTTTTATTGGACCTTACCTTTGCCTACTAACCTAGCTTGTGAAATCAAGGATTGGGTTTCGAAAAGCGGTTTGTTTTGTAACTGCTATTCCAGAAAGCTATCATTTTATCACTATTCCAGGGAACCGTGACGTAATAATTCGACCAACCTTTCCTACTAATGAAACGTGTCTATCTTCGAATGGTTCCCATCAATAATTCAAACAGGGTCGAATTAAAGGCACGACCTTCGGAATGACCGCTACAGAACACACCCAAGGACTGCATTTACTTTAATTAAACTATCCCCTGAAGTGCCTTGGACAAGGCTATTTGCTGTCATTTCATAAAAAATGGAAGTAGATAAAAATTATAAATTTGTTTTAGAATGAGTCATATGAAAGTATTTGACGGAGTATTTAAAATTTCATGATCTAGCATTCTAGTATGAAAACTAGGTCGACTATTTTCGCGTTTGTTTGGTACAACGTTTTTCGCACAAACTTGCATGTGCGGATAGTGAGCTCTTTCTTAGTTGTAGACTTGGGTCTTCAGGTACGTGAAAATTAAAAAGGACCAGTGTAGGAGAAAAACTTATGGATTCGCGTTACCGACATTCTCGCGCCGTTGCCCTGGCCTATAGAACCGCATCTAGGCTGCAATCAAGAATGAGCGGCGGGACGCCGCCCGAGAGCGTTGACCAATGAACGGACTACACTGCCTCCTCGTCTCCGCGCACGTACCTAAGGCGCGGTACAGCGATCTCGGTCAAACTATAGCAGTAAGTTTGTTTGTTCTCACGAGTGCGTGCTCCTGGAAATTTTATTGAACACTAAGTGTTTTTGTGTGTAATCGACTGTAAGTGGATAAACATTCATTTATAAGTACACAGCCCATCATATTTTCATTAATAAATAAGCTACTTATATGAAAATGTTTATAATTATTGCTCGGATTGCCAATAGATGTGAAAACCAGACTAATGTTAATAATATAAATTTACAATTTTTTTAATGACATACATACTATTTTCATTTCATTTCTATCGGCAGTCCCCATGACTGTTTTTTTAAAGCATGGTTCGATATAGGCGTTTTATTAAATGGAATTGTTTATAAACATCTCAAGAGCGTAACAGTTGGAACTTGGAACACAATCCTTACCACGTGACAGTTGTATCGGCAAGCCTGGGCTATTTCAGCATATCTTCCAGTTGGCACCGAACGAACGTGAGAATCAAACTAAACTCGCAATTACCTACTAAGAACTTAGAGATTTATTACATTAAACACGTTCATTTCACTTTCGGAATCGTGTACGAGAAAACGCGAACAAGTGGTAGACGGCCCTGTCTGTTAACGATTCAACATAAGCCGATCGGCTTTCCCTACAACAATCGTAAATAACGAATTCATTACGAATAACATAACCGTTTAGTTGTTTTATTGTGGTGTACAGAGATTAGATTTTCATTGCCACTATAAAGCTGAAATACGCCGTTAAATCGAGATTGTTCTAGTTAGTAGGGAAAGACGGGCGCACTAAATGATATTGCATGTAATGGAACGTGTCACTTTGAATTGTTGGACAAATAATTGTTTTGGTTAAACGGCCGGTTTAGAAATCTCTGGATATAAAAAATAATTTGCGACCTTGTTTGGGCTTGGGTACGGAATACAGATTCGATCAAGTTTCTAAAACTAGCAATTACTTGGCTGAATGCAGTCGCTGTATTCTTGATAAATACTAAAAACCTCTCAATGAAAAGCGAGTAGCCACGAAACCGCCGCTTAATGGAATTACCAATCTTCATCTCTATAAAATGATAGGTATTAAAAGGAGCAAAAACCGCGGAACACTTATCGAGCTCTCAACGGAAATTAAACTTCATTTTCAAACAAATAAGACTGATTTTCGAGCGTGTGTCGTATACGGAGGTTTGGTTACTATTACTAATGATGGCAAAAAGTCGGTGTTTGTATAACATTGAATTTATCACTTTCCCTGTATCGGACACCAGCTGAGCAGGACTAACGGCTGTTAATCGTGCGTCTGACATAACATTACTAAAGCAACTAGAATGGAACTCGACGATTACAATGATTTCGCAATTATTATAATTAATTCTTCTGAAGAATTGTATCCTGAGTGAACATGATAATGAAGTCTTGACAGTGAAAAAATATTGATGCAAGCATAAGGCTAAATTCGTCAAATACATTCTAACAATCTGTGTAAATTCCACAATATTGCCAAACTTCTCTCCCAGACCAAAAGCTATTGACAAATCTTGGTAGCAAAATTATTAACCACTTAGCTTTAATGGGTCAAATAACTCGAATCGTACAAGCGGAGCAATTTCGCATAATTTTCAATTAAGTAACGACTACGAAACAACCATATGATGTCAATGAAACTGCATGACATTCAAGAGCCTTTACAGACCAACATTACGGTTATGCAAATTGTATGTACAAATAAGACAAGTATTCTGTCTCAGGTAATTTATGGAGGATTAATTTTAAATAGCGGTATCTGTTACTAGTTGGGGTATCGCCAAGTTTGTGAGATTAGTGTGTCACAATTTGAAAGAGATATGGTGGCCATCAAAGGTGGGAGTTTCTGCATCTCCCTATTCAAAGTTAAGATTTTCTTGATAGATTACTATTGTCGACATTTACTAAGTTTTCATCACTTTTATGTTCTTCAATTGCATTAATTTTGGTACCATCAGCTAAGGCTTCTTTAGCATCTTGGATTAAGAAATCAACATTGTTATCAAGCTAAAGGTCTACCGCAATTGCTCTGGTCTCTTGTAGTTGCTTTTTGTAATTTTATTTTCTGACAAATTGCAGTTTTATCTTTAGACATATTTCACTTTTCTGTTATGGTCAGATCCAGCGGTAGTACCAACAGGTACAGTTTCCTCAGCTACTAAGTAGAAACAGTAATAATCTTAACAGGTAACCGCCCCCTAATAACAGCCATTAAATTATTAGTACTAGACGTTAATACGTTGGCTTTTTATCACTCTAGTAACGCCATTACTCTCAGTAATTGCGCTGGCAAAGTACCATGGTAACCATGCCATAATTTCAATTTATAGCACCTTATTAACAGGTCCCCTTGCTATTTTGTTGCATTGAGTGTTGAAAATTAATTAGAAATCAAACTTTATCGAGGTTTTCGCTGACATTAAATTTCTAGAAAAAACTTGATTAAACAATGACGTGTTAGTGGTGAAAATAACCTTCAACGGCGGTAAAGACAAGCAACTAAAGTCATGAATACAATACAATGACATGTGCTAAATGTAATACTTTTAAAATAATTTGAAATTCAAATCATTGTCTTCACCGTTACGGTACCTATAGATAAATTAAACAGTATTTTTAATTCTATCAATTCAAATTGTATCTGTTACTAAGTATCCAGTCTCTTGGTACAAATCGAAAATCAATGGGCGGCGACCAAAACCATTTTTGGACTCGACATAAACTCGAAAGCTGCGCACACGCACCAATAGTAGCTTGTCTCACCTCCCAGACAGTTGAACGACCGATTGCAACGTCCGAGGCAATACCTTTTACAAACTACGGAAAGCAACAAAACGCGGCGTACTTTCAAAACCTCTTTGTACGAGATACGCGAGAACTTGGCATAACTGAAACATGGTTTAAAGAGACGATCGCCAGGATAAGATCGCGAGATACATATTGATATCGAGAGAAACCAGATAGAAACTGTGAAAAATATGGCTGTTCAAACTTAAGATATATGGACGAAATACTGATAGTTATCTTGTACTGTATGGCAGAGGTGCAACACCTAGACGATTCAATATTATTTGAAGACTGTGGGACTATTTTCGAAAGATTTTATCTGATTGATCTTTATTAATCCTTCGTTGATTTAAAATCAGGTCAAGGTCAACTCTATCTTCTTTCTGGGTCGCATTGTCTTTACTTGTTTAACCAATATTTATGACAACATTTTCTCCAATAAAGATTGCAGCTGAGATTTTACGAGTGTATGTTTAAGCATAAGCTTTCACATTTATCATCTAGAAGCATATTATTATTTTTATGGCGACTGTAATACGACCATTTCATAGGCCATAATATTTCTTGAAGCGAAGAATATTACATGTCGTTGCAATTTGAATAAAAGGTCAATTTCATATTATTATGTTCAAATTTAAGAAAAAAAAAACGAGCGAACCTTAAGTAGTCGCATATGACGTGTAACATCTGACATCTCACCTTGGTAATAAGTACCATTAAAGGGTCGGGGCCTCGTCAAGGTCGTTTCTGACGGCCAACTCTAGCACTGCGCGCGCTCATTGGTCAAATAGCGCGCGCTTCCCCGGCTTCCTGTTAACAGTTCCGTTCCTTTTCACGAAATCACTCCCACAGATTGCATGAAAGCCAGAGGAAAGATTTGCAGGAAACCGAGAGGAAAGATGTCACACATCATTTTTTTTAAATAAAAGTCAAACAGAGGGGTAATTAATTTCAAACGCACTCAAAGTCAAATAATTTATTTCAATTAGGCACAAAAAGGCACTTTTGAACGTCAAAAACAAAAAATAGAATTGATTCTAGTCGCCCCTTCCAAAGGGTAATTTTCGTATGGAGAAGAATGGGCAAGAAACTCCACCGTTAAAATGTTTTACAATATTTTGTATACATTAATTATATAATTATATGTGAAAACGATGCACTTGGAATAAGATTACTATACCACAATAGATAAAAATAAAAATGAAGCAATGATAGAAAAAATAATTATGTAATGGATACATGGTGTTCACATATTTACAAGCATTGTAAAAGTAGGTACAGTACCGACCAAAAGTCCATGAGCAATCTCACAAAGCAATAGAATGACGCTTCGGTTTGACTTACGACCTTCTTCTATAAGTTGTTACAATACTGTAGACACGCACATTACATTAGTTTCATTCGTCTTGTTCACATAAATATTAAAGTTTAGCAGGTAGACCACAAAAAACTGAGTAAATTATTTCGATTTCTGTGGGGTAGATGCAGTTTGTTACGAGTATTTAATTAATAGAACTTTTTTGGTTCGTGGATAATATTGGTGACGAGTATTTAGCGCAGTGTTGTGGTTATTATTATCAAAAAGCAGGCATAAAATATATTGAAGAGATCAGATCAGATCAGAGAATATTATTGCGCTGCGTAAAAGTGAAGTGAATATCTAATGAAACCGGACTAAGTGTGAGTGTTATCATTTATATATTTCATATTTTACTAAACATAAATCTTAATCAAGGGTATTGTTGATAGAACAGAGGTATTGTTGAGACAGAAGATGCCTTTAAAGTTTTAAATTCATTGTGAGGTTTAATTCGATTAGTGAATAATAAATAATAAGGTATTATGTGTAATAAAAACAATGTTTTTCTTTGTTCTAGAGAAATACTGTGAGGGTTAAGAGATATGAGGAAGGGGCTTATTATCGAGTAGCAGCGACGTCAAATGGTGAATGAAACAAATGGTTTCATACCAACGAGATATTTTGCTGAATTATTAAAAACACGTCATTATGAACCGTTCGCCGTGCACTCTGAAGGCTTGCATCACTGAAGACCAGCTAGAAAACTGTTTTTGACCTTAAACTATTGACCGTACCAACTTAATAAACAACAGATTCGTTATTGCATGAATTTATGGTAACGAATTTTTTAAGCACGTTTCAATAGGGTGTTTGTCGTATTTCTTGCAGATATACCGAAATTGTTTAATATTATTTTAGTAATAGTATTTTAGGATTAAAATTTGAGGTTTAGTTTCAATCTTCTTTTCGTAAAGAAAATGAATACTTAAGCTTTAACCTCAATAACAACCAATATTTACTAAAGTCAAATAAAATGTAAAATAATTAATACAAATAAAATATAAACAAATATTTAACCTTAAAATTACCTATTCTGTAAGTAGTTTTTTTACATTTTAAGTAGTCTAATATTCTTATTTATTACTTAATTACTTCGACCATGATCAAAGCTTAATATTTATGGTGAAAAAATCCATTAAAAATTTAAAATATTTCATAATTTAAATATGTCAAAATAATACAAACTGCTTCTAAGTTTCTTGACATCTATTTCACATCTTATTCAGCTGAAGTAATGATAAATAATTGTAGCAATTTTTTAACTTATGTAAAATAAATATAACGAATAAACATATTTTTTTAAATTTTGTTATCATATGTCACGCATTTTTTATTCTAAAACCTTTATTGCAATAACAACATAAAAAAGCAGCAATATTTAAAAAATATTACTATCGAAAACAAAAATAATAATATTTGCAAAAAACCGCACTGTGTTTTATGAGATTAGAACCTGAGGCAGTTTGAATTCCATACCAACGCTTAACGCTTTCTGCTATCTGCACTTGTTAAGTTACTATCGAATTTTAGCAATGCCATTAACTGGTCAAGTTCACGCGCATAGTGCGTGTGTGCTAGCATGTTTAAAGCGACGGAAATATATTGTTGTTTCGTGTAGCGCAAAACTGCGTTATCTGTGGTGTGTGTATCGTGTTGCTTACACATACAAATGTACGAGCTATACCGCGTGTTCACAGCAATACGACTCTTAGCGTGCTCATGCACTTTTGAGCGCTTACTGTACCTATACGATATTCCTAAAAAAATTACAAGTGATGCTAATTAGTCAGTGTGTGAGTTCAAGTAATCAGTAATCACAGAATGTAAAAAAATACACAATTAAATTAGCAACCAGTTTGATTTTGTCTAGACTCAAAATTGTCCTATGGAGCTAGACCAGCATGCTTCCAAGCATTCTTATCTAGGATATAATCCTCTAATTTGTAATATGCTTGTTTACAAAGAGTACTTTTAATATGCGTTTTAAATTTTCTTTCAGTTAACTGTAATATATCACAAGGTATTTTGTTGTAACATTTAACACAGTACCCCATAAAAGATGTTTGTACTTTGGATAATCTTAAAAATGGTTGATCTATTTTATCTTTATTTCTAGTATTAAAATTATGTCTATCACTTATTTTCTTAAAAAGATGCAGATTTTTCCTTACATACATAATATTTTCATAGATGAATTGGCAAGGTACCGTCATACTTAATATTAATCTTTTTAAATAGTTCCCTGAGAGATTCGCGACGACATAGATTATAAATGGCTCTGACAGCCCTCTTTTGTAAAATCCTAATCCTAATACATTTCCACTCACAATCCTAATACATTCATTTTGACAATTAAACAATATTCATTGCGCTATTTACGTTGTCGAGCAGACGAATTTTGCAGTCATATGAAGCAATGGATTACCAGTTTCCTTCAAAATCCTTAGAATTGTGATAGAAAGTCCCAGGGGTCTCCCCTGTTTAAGTCATTGCTCTCGTAATTTGTAAAACAAATGCGTGTACGCAGAAAATGCGATAATAAAACTATTGCCCTACATTTACAATCGGTGAACCGCGACCATTTGCATTGCAAATGCAAGTTAGTTACCAATTAGCGCGTATTTAGATTCAGTTTAATTATGTGTGGCCATTTTAAATTAAACATGGGTCCTTTAACTGATCTTTTATTCATTTAATTTGGCTAAGTATATATTTCTTTCGTGTCAAGAGTCATCCTAGTCACAGAGAATTCAACGTTTGAGGTTCATGCAGATCGACGACCTTAAAAAGGTGACTGTGACAGACTGGATGCGGAAGGCGGAGGACAGGGTGTTGTGGTGCAGCCTGGGAGAGGCCTATGTCCAGCAGTGGACTGCGACAAGATAAGTTAATTGTTGATTTACCAGCAAACGTGATTGTGATTAGACAAGAATTGTCTACAAACGAATCTTAAAATTAATTCGAAATCCATATACAATGTGGAGAGAATAATACGACAGTAAATGAAAACACTGGAATGCATAAGAATATTTTGGAACCATCAAATAAATCCTAGCATCGAAATTAAAAAAGTGATTTTTTCAAACAAACTAAATAGTAGTGATGTGCCGACTGTGGGTTTTGCCAATCTTTGACTAGCTATTGTGACTAAATTATTGGATTTATTTGATTGAAATTTCGTATGCGAACTAAGAACATCATTAAATAAAGTTTGCACCAGTGGGGCGGGCAATAAAGATACTCAACAGCGTCTCTCTGCAAGTGGATATCTTTACATGCTCATTGGCGGAATTCCAGAGGGTGACACTTAACATATTGTCCTCTGTATGACTTGTGCCACACAGTGGACATTCTGACTACATTGCTGTATTGGGTTAAACCTGTTAAAAGAAATGTAAGTGTAAATAGTAAATAAATAAATATACGCAGTTTAATTTACAGTCGTAATGTCGTCTCTCCACTTTGTATAAATAAAAAAATGAATCCCTATTTCCGTTGGTCACGCACGCCATAACTTGAGAACGGCTGCACCAAATTGGATTATTCTTTTTTGTTGTGTTCGTTATTCTCAGGACAAGGTTTTAGGTAGGTGTAGGGAGAGTAGGTATAGATAGTGCAATCCACGAAGACGCGTCCCACTCCGCTCCGCGCCGTACTAGAGTTCAGTTTATAGTACAGCAATCGCGGAGTGGGGCGCGTTGTCGTGGATTGCACTATCTACAGGTAGGTAAGTAGGTAGGTAGTTAGGGTAGGTAGGTATGTAGGTAGGTAGTTAGGGTAGGTAGGTATGTAGGTAGATAGGTAGGTGCGCCGTAGATAAGTAGCAGCTAGTGTTCTATACAGGGTAAGTTTTTAACCAGTCCGCTAAATTAAACACGTGATTTTACTCATCATTATGAACAACATTTACTATGGGACCAAACCTGAAATCGCGAAAAAAAAAATCAGCTGTTCCCTACATTTATGTTCGCATAACTCGTCAAAATGCAGGGAGCAGCTGATTTTTTTTTCGCGATTTCAGGTTTGGTGAAAACTTAACCTGTATGACTTCTTGCTTATCAATTTAAGAGCTAAGGCTCTTGTAGATATAGCAACTCTATAGCCTGAGCTCATTCCCGCCAGCTCACAAAACCCAATAATTTTCTTCCCAAGCTATAAATATCGTATCATAAACACTTCAAAACGAACATCTATTGCAAAAATGTAACAAACATGTTTCTAATATTATCTGAGCGGCCTCGTGGAGCGCATTGCCAAAGCCGCTGTACTGTCATATATTTATGACACTGCGCATATTTCAGTTACGCTAACTTACACCTGTTTACCTTGCGACATTGAAACTGTATTTTCGTTTGACCCTCAGTTATTACTGCAAAGTATACATAATAGCTGTGTTCATAAAATGTTTGTTACGCAACTAAGCAAAATCGATATTTTTTGGAGTATTTCTGACCTTTTTTACACGCATAACTAACTTACTGTAGGTGTTTTATACAGGTTTGATTTTTTCGACGGTGCAGTAAAGGGCAGCACAGTTTTATTGGGCCAGATAGATGATTTTCTAGCTGATTGTGCCATTTTTCCAAAATCTGTGAATGCAATTAGAAACTACTCAAAAAGTTAAGGACAGTCTACTAAGAACGTTTTCCTGTAACAAAAACGGTTAAAGTGCCACCTGACCTTACTGTCTCCAAAATCTACCCTGTATAACTAAATGTAAAATTCACGTTATTAATACACACTATACAGGGGGCAGGGACATCGACGCCGCAAAAACTGTCACCATGGATTCAAATTATTCGTCGGTTATTTAAAAAAAAATCTGCTGTTTCATAGAAAAGTGCAATACCTACGCAGTCAAAATGTATGGAACTGCAGATTTTTTTTTTTAAATACAGGGAGGTTCAGATTCATGTACTGAATCCATGGTAACAGTTTTCGCGTCGATGTCCCTGCCACCCTGTACATTTAATTACAGAAACTTACTTCGGGTGCCAGAGTTCATCTAAACACTCTTTCCTTTAGTTTTAACGCTGCATAGTTTTTAGTTTGTGTTTTTGTACAACTGAATGGTAATAAATTATTATATATATTTAGAAAAAACGCATTTCCGATGATGGATACATTTGATTGACCGCTTTCACTATTAAAAATGGGCCCAATTCATTAATAAACGAAACGCCGTTAAATTGATAGACGACGAATAAACTTTAGGCAAAAATAATAATAAATTCAATTGTAAGGTACAGAAACCAATTAAAGAACTACATTGCTAATCATAATAATTTTTTACACTACATTATTTTCGCTGAACGCGCCATTATGTCAGCTGGATATTACATAACGATATTATATAACCACTTTTGCAGACTACAATAATAATTATTTTACAGTTCAATAATTCATAGATCTGAGAAGACTGTTATCTAACAATCTCTTAAGCCGTTGAACTTACATAAGTAGCCAGTTTGTTTGTATACTGAAGTAAACTATTATCTTTTATCTACTGACTGAAAACAATAGTGGTTGTATAGAAGAAAGTAAGGAATGTGACTCTCAGGAAAAATTGCATGCATTACCTTCCCATAAACGATTCTATAAAAGATGACTAAATCAAATCATCATTCATCATCATCATCAGCCTATAAATGTTCCCACTGCTGGGACACAGGCCTCCTCTCTGTGAGAGGGAGCGGGCCGTAATCCACCACGCGGGCCAAGTGCGGGTCGGTAGATGTCACATGTCTTCGAATTTTCAGTTCTAGGACATGCCGGTTTCCTCACGATGTTTTCCTTCACCGTTTTGAGAGCAGTGGTGATGAAATAATTTACACAAAGTAAAGCGCCTGTCTGGGTTCGAACCTACGACCTTACAACTCGTAAGTCGCGGCAGTTACCACTGGGCCACCACTGCTCTGCTAAATCAAATCATTATGGTATAAATATGATTAGATATGGTAATAGCTTTTTGTGAAGTGAGGTCTTGGGTGTACCACCATACCAAATCCTAAGCCCAAGATTTAACAAGCATTACTGTGTCCCAGTTCAAAGAGCAATATACAGGGTGGCAGGGACATCGACGCGAAAACTGTTACCATGGGTTCAGTACACGATTCTGAACTCCCCTGCGTTGTTTGTTTTTTGAAATTTAAATAAAAAATGCTGTTCCATAGTTCCATACATTTTGACCGCGTAGGTATTGCACTTTTCTATGAAACAGCTGATTTATTTTTAAATAAACGACGAGAAATTTCAACGCCGAGGGTTTCAGAATCATGTACTGAATCCATGGTAACAGATTTCGCGTCGATGTCCCTGCCACCCTGTATTACGATGAAATTGAAAAATCAGTATAAGGATCATAGCAGGTGGCGTTCTGTAGTTTCTGCCTACCCCCATTGGAAGAAGGCGTGAGTTTATGTATTTATGAAAGTAAACAAGACATTCAAAATAATAGATAAACAAAATTTCGCGTCTTGCCTGAATTAAGGCTCTTTCAAACACGCGACACAAAGGCACCGCTCGTCGCGCGACGAGCGGTACCTTTGTGTCGCGTCGCGTGTCGCTCTGTACCCTAATTGCGTAACTTATTTTCATAAACAATTTTGCCTAATTTGTTTCATTTTGACAGTTCAACAAAATTCATTGCGTTATTTACGTTGTTGAGCAGATTTTTTTTCCAACTTATGAAGCAATGGATTAGCAATCTGTTTCAAATCGAAATAGATTGTGGTTGTGTTGTATTACGCAATTAGGGTACTGGTCTGCACAAGCCTCCACGATGATGGCATTATTCTCCTCATTGTACCATGAATTATATCCTTCGAACGACTGTTAAATAAAACAGTGGCACTCCGGGAGTGCCGACAGAAGTGAAAACTTGAAAAAAAATTCGGCACCGCGGTAATCAACGTGTTGATGTCTTTTACTCCACGAACCGCGGTAATTAACGCGTTGATGTCTTTTGTCTGTCTTTTTTTTTTTTTTTTTTGTTTACATAATAAAAAATATTCTAGTCTATTCTAACTCCACGGTGTCGGTAACAGATCGCGAAATCAATGTTTTAGTCCCATCTCAAAAATGCCCAACGCGCCTAAAGAAGTTTTCACTTCAATAAATCTATGGCGACAAAGGATTTTTTTTTCAACATTATCATGGTTATTAAGCCATTAAAACTATTTTACTCCATCACACTTATATTGACAAATTCAGTGACCTGCATAACCCGACCCACTTCTTCTTTGTAAGAGGGGTCGGGTAATGCAGAGTACTGACCGTACGTCACGTTCCTGTGTCAACTCATGCGTCAATGGCATCACATTCCATAGAATACTATTCATACCTATTGTATGTAATAAACCGCAAACAATTTTTTCATTCAGCATCGAATACTAATTTGCATGTAATATTCCACTGCAGAATGACAGGTGCACATGACAATATTGAAGTAAATTTTTGGGGTATTCGGCATAGCAAAACACAGTAATTAGAGCAGAGGAAGATACTATACGGGGTGTCAGGGACATCGACGCGAAAACTTTTACCATGGGTTCAGTACATGATTTTGAACCCCCCTGCGTTAAAATTTTTCGCCGATTATTTAAAAAAAAATCTGCTATTTTATAGAAAAGTGCAATACCTACGCAGTCAAAATGTATGGAAAAGCTGTTTTTTTTTTAAATAACCGACCAAAAATACCATCGCAGCAGGGTTCAGAATCATGTACTGAATCCATGGTAACAGTATTCGCGTCGGTGTCCCTGTCACTACGGCCCTTTATATACGGCACGGTTTCTTTACGGTACGGTGTAAAAACCGCGCCATATAAAAAACGTGTCTACAACACACGACCGTGCCAACACACGGCGTATAAACCGCGCTGTAGAAAGAACGTACCTGTCAACAAAATTCCATAGTGATCCATAGAACACTGACGACCGTTTCACACACGGCAAATAAACCGTCGTTTTTCACGGCAAGAAAAACGTGTATGTACAAAGAGCCTAATTGTAGCAGGTCAAGACCTGAACCATAACTGTCCAGGTATTGATTTTCTATCGCCCCGTTTCTGAGGCCTGAAACTGCGTTGCACCCGTCGCGTGCCTACGCGCGTGGACACGCGGATGGGCTCCGTGGGAACGCGACAGCCCCCGTTGCCGTACCCGTCGCGAAGAACGGATTATTTTATTTACGCAGTGTCGTTAGCTCCATTTTAACGGTGTGCATGCACAGCCGTGTCGATGAAGAACTTAATATATTAAGTTGTACCTAGGCAACCGAGCTCTGCTCTGATGAAAATAGAGAATGAGAATGCTCATTTAATAGTATAGGATGACATTGCAAAATCGCTGGCGTCACCGCGCGTGCTCCCGCGCGGGCGTCCGTCGCACGGAGGCGGGACACGTGGCGCGAGCGCGGGACCCGCTTCCCCGCGACGGATTCCCGCGCGTGTCCCCGTAATGGAGCACTTTTGTATGGAACCGCGCGGACGTCCGCTTAACGCAGTCTCAGGCCTGAAAGCCCAACTCTACACATCTCTTGTCAGTAAATCATCTATGAAATGTCTTGTTAAAAGTTGCGATATACTCAGATAAAATAGCAAAGCCAACGAAATCACTTCACTTGATATTTGAAACAGATTAGAAGTAGCTTCCAGAACCCTAGGACTGGTCTCCTTTAACGACATCAATCAGACGAAAGTCGGTGGTCTAATCTTTCCCAACCATTACGGCATAATTTGCTTACCAACGCTAAACTATCAATTAATGTTTGTAACAAGCTTCATTCTAATAGCAATTAACAGCTTTAAATTGCAAAGCGATCATTTATCGCCTTCCATTAGCACCTTTGCTAATTTACTTCGACTGCTACTTTTGGCACTAATAATTTTGAATCGACAGTACGATATTTCAGCTGGTTTCGTTGCCTTAAAATGGTTTGACTTTAGTATTTGTAACTGATTATTTAGTAGGTAGGTAATTGAGAAAGTACTTATTTGGGCTTAATTGCTAATCTTACTAAGAACTGGTATTTCATAATTCGAGGCAATATTTTACGTTCGCCTTTGCACAACCTACTGGTACTGAGCAAGTTTTTGACCATTGCAGGATTTTTCCCGACCTCTTCTCAAAATGAAGGATACTTCTAATTCTAATCATCACAAGGAGATTTATGACTGCAATCTATAACTCGCATAAATTCAGTGTTGTCTTTAAAATTTATCTTTGTCAATAAGAGTCTAGTTAATTGATTCAGGCGTGACCTTGCGGAAATCCATTACTTATGAAATACAACAGACGTAGATATATTTAGTAACTTATTCTGCTAACTATTTCTAAAGAGTCATAAAAAAAACCCTGTAAGAAATCGACACGTGCTCAACGAGGCATCCTCAGGGTGGCGATTGATTTGTCGCGTTACCACGCCGAGGAATAGTTAAGCGGAATAGGTTACTAAATATAACGTTACATCTACGTCTAATGTATTTGAATAAGAGTCTTTTTGTAACGAATCAAATACTACATTAAAGACTCAAATTAAAAAAGAATAGCCTCATTGATCTTGATTCAATCAATGCTTTCTACGTCATCAGCTTGGAAGGATCAGAGTTCTGCATGTGGATCCAGAAAGTGAAAATTTTAGTGTTTTGAAAGAACTGTAGTATAAATAGACCCAGGAATGCTCGGAATAGTACCAGTTATGTGTGATACGATTTCCTGGAATGTAAAATCAATTGAAGCACGACGAGAGCAACTCGTGACAGAGCACCAGAAACAGTCAGGAGTAATGAAAGGGCAATTCAAAGAAGACGTATTAAACAAATCAATACTGTTCCCTTCCTACAAAAACATACGCGGATTCGTTGGCGCTCTAAATTGTTACCTATTGCGAATATTATTACTGGATGGAAATTCTTGTTTGCATATCATATCATGCGTTACTTTTGGCATTCCGCCCTACAGATATTTATTTTGATTTATTGCGATTCATCACTCACTTTGTTGAAGAAAGAGATTAGATAGTTAACTCAAGAAACTTGGCAGATCATTAAAGAAGGAATTTGTTGAGTCATTACTACTATGAAGATCATCATCTGCGTGCTCTTGTCCCATGTTACTTGGAGTCAGTCAGCGCAGCGAGTTTTCTTTTTCCATTCACCCCTATCAACCGTCACGGTATCATCCACTCCCTTTTCTTTCACATCATTCCTCACATAATCTGTCCATCTTTTCTTTGGCCTTCCTCTCCCTCTTCCCACTACTATGAAAATAATAAGAAATAATAATACTACTGTTACTTAACACAAAAAGAATAATGAGGAGACTAAGAGAGATACTAGGTAAGCAGAGAATGATAAGATGGCAGAATGTTTACAATGTCAATTGTTGAGCAACGACAATAAAGTCTGGAATTTATATGAGAGTAAAGGTAAGCTTGAGACACGCACGTGGATCAATATTTGCTAACGTGATTTCGAAATACAAATGCTTCGTATGCTATCTATTAAAAACAAAGCATGCACCTACATGGATATATTCCTGAATGCTATAGTATATATGACTAACTAATTGCAAGGAGAGCATTTCAAATTTATACAAATCACAAACAATTTGATGTTTGCTAAAGCGATATGCTACGTATGTCAAAGGAAATTAGTTATATTGTCCAAATTGAAGGAGACTAAATACTTGGCCATAGTTTGTTCTTACTTTTGCCAAAATCTCCTGCAGCACAGATCTGCGCACAAACAAATCTGCGGAAATATTTTCAGTACTGTTAAATATTGCAAAGATAAAAATAATGTAATAATTATCCTCCTCTGAAGGTTGAGGAAACTTTGGGCAGAATATGAGACCAGTGAACTTATAAGTACTGTTAAGTTTTCAGTCAGGTTTGAAAAACAACGATATCACAATTTGTGAATGAAAAGAGTAATTTTAGCAAATTGCCTAATCACTCAATACGTTGAATGTTCACACGTTAGTCTTATCTATTCACGTACGCAAATTCTTGGGGAGATTAAGATTATAAATAATAATCCTCGTTTATCAAGTCATCATTATTTTGTAGCGTATGACAAAGATTTGTAAATAGAGATTTAAGCAATTAATGATTAGAGGTTGTATATGTAGAGTTATGCTGTACCTATGCAGTAAATGATTGAAATATGTATTTAGCTACTTACATAAATGTTCTAAGACTACGGTAGAAAATAGATTTCTCAATCAGGTCGCAAGTAATTAAAACACTAAATGAACCATAAACATAAACTAAAGCAAATTGACTATCAGAAGAAGTGAATCTAATCACGGTTCACGATCATATCGAGAAATTAATTTCCGCTTATTCTCGTTTCCAATCAGCGATATTTTCTATCAAAACATTGGGAGTTATTCTATTTTCAAGCCCTAATGGTCGGATAAGATGAAGATAATAATATTGATATTATGTGAAGAGAAAGCACTTACACATTTGGTTTTCTCAGGAGATGAAGAAAATTTGTAAAATCTCCCTTAATCAATTCTGTCGCCATCTTCATTTGTCAAACATAGGTAATTTTTGCTGAGTCAAGTCATTTCAGCTGAGTCGCGAATGTTCAATTCTGCATACTCATCCAAGTTGCTCAAGTAGTTCGATAACTTGTCAAGGTCATTCTTATTTTTGTTTGTAGACTACAAACAAAAATAAGTACTAAACAAATTTATGTATTACTACATAAATTTGTTTAGTACTTGAAAAACAATTTCCCCAAAACATTCAAATATGTTACAGAGAATGGTACGTGCAAAAAACATCAGGAACATACAAGGCACGCACGTGCGGCAATGAACTCAGCTCGCTATCAACTCATATATCCAAATATAATGGAAACCCAGAAGGAAAATCATTCACATTCATACTATAAAGCATGAAAGCATGAGTCGAACATCACTCGCTACATTCATAAGGTCATTGCCGCTGTACTTCAACATTGTTTCTCTATAATGCAAGGCACTCGAACGGCTATTTTTAGCCAAAACTCTCGCTTTCCATGAGTTGCTGGCCTTTAAAGAACAGTTATCTTGACGGCTGGACGATTAGTTTAAGCGTTCAAGCGATTAGTGCGTTGGCATGTCAAGAGGAGAGATGAATCGGATGTGACTAAGAGAAGGATGAATGTAAATGTGGATGGCTGGAAAGAGAGAGAAATCAGGAAGATGTGGATTGATTGAGTGAGCGATGATATGAATGAAAAGAAAGTGAATGGTGACGGCTGATGGGAGAATAAAAGAGAAAAACATATTGTTCTGCACGTAACCGTGAACGTGACATAGGGCCAGGATAGAAAGACTAAGAACAGTTACGTAGAAAATCTATAAAAAGAAATGTTCGTTGTATTTTTATAAAAATACTTTTATAAAGAAGAACGATGATTTCTGGATGACAACGTGTGTGGGAATGAAAACACATAATTTCTTTAAATCGCTGTATAAAAACGTTATAATAGAAATAAAAGTCTGGCGGAAAATTTTCGGGCTTTCCAAAGTGATTGTTATCGACGTCACGTATGTAAAATTGAGTTTTTCATGCAGTTTCTTTTTTTGAATTGTTCGGACTAGATATTTTTGGTTAGACTAATATATCAGAAGTAAACGAACTACAACTAGGTGGTTTATTTACGTCTGATATTTATTGACATTTATTTTGTGCATTGTCCGAAAATGTTCTGTAAGTCTTGTAAAATATTTTCACGAGAAAAGTAGCACTTAAGTTGAAAGGCGGGAATTTCTTTCACATTCAGGTTAAGAGCCATGACATGCAGCATAAAACTGACTTTAATATTATTATGAGACGTTGTAAAATATCTCGTGAAAATATTTATGGATAAGAAAAGTCACAAACAATAATTACTAAACTGAATAAAACTAGCTAGCATATTATTTTCTCTTGCACAATGAAACGCAATGTCACCTGAAGAATCACTCATTTCAAAATTAAACCGACCTGTCACGTTATAGATATGTGTTACGGAGGAATGAAGGAATTATAGTCGTGAGGAAAGTAAAAGAACAAAGAATCGATGGATAGATTGTGTAAAAGATATAGCTAGAAAACAACCGACTTCCAAAAAAAAAAACACTACTAAGTGAAAAATAACTTTAATTTCGGAAGTCGGTGTCTTGGGTTTTGTGTTTTCGTTTTTTGCCACCGACTTCCGAAATTAAAGTTATTTTTCACTTTGTAGTGTTTTTTTTTTGGAAGTCGGTTGTTTTTTTTTTTTGTAAAAAGTTTTTATTTTTCACTTTTTAGTTGTGGTACCTACCTCACACATATTCGAATACCACTACCTGCTACCAGTGACACGAACTTATCATATCATCTACGTACTAAGTGGGAAAAAAATACGTATTTTGTAGCTAACTCAAAAACTACCCAAGCAAAGTTAATAAAATTTATATGGGACCAATTTGGGAGCATACCCTTTCAAACGAAAAAAGAATTTTCAAAATCGGTCCACAAATGACGGAGAAATCGGTGGACATACATAAAAAAAAAAAAAAAAAAACATACGCGACGAACATATAACCTCCTCCTTTTTGGAAGTCGGTTAAAAAGGGGTAAATACCGAGATGACTTCTAATAGAGAAGCGAATGAAAATCACAGTAAATAAACAAACAGTATTTGAACAAGATATGATCAAATCAAATATACATTTGTATATAAAACATAACAAAATAGTTGAAACAACAGTAGAACATGGTGTTATCACGCCACAGGACAAGGTTACTACATCGTGTTTCGTGTTATTATCAGAAACAATGTGAATGGAGTAATTGATCGCTATCTCAATAGTTATCTTGCATCAGGAGAGGAGCGACCTTGCAAGATCATCAGACGATATGCTCTAAAAATGACAGTTGGAGGATAAGCAGAAGCCTTATTTAGACAATTTTGAAAGACCTTTGGGACATTTGCAATCTTTTGTTTTTAAAACAACATTCAATAAATAGCTGTTGAGAAATTAAAGCCGATATCCGATTCAATCGATGAATACAATCTCAAACATGCGTTCCGTGCGTAGCTTCTTCATGATTTATATTGGCTTCTGTATCTCAATATATTTCAAGAAGCCTATGAATGAGTGTTGACATGGCTTATATTTATAGTAGCTATATATATATGTATATAAACAGAGTGGAATATGCCTATATTATCGCACAATCAGATCGCTGTCAGTCACGCGCGGTACATAATAATATATTAGACAAACATGTCGTACGTGATGGACCGAAAATTCTATGGCGCTAATTTATATGTATTACTGGCTTGGTAATCACACTTTATACGAAGGAATTCGAAATAACTAAAAGATTGTATTGCTACATAAAGCTCAGTTTTCTTTCTGGTATGAAAAATGCAAGAAAAACTGCGCTGGTTTACAAATGGATTGACGCACAGAAACCAACAAAAAGCGTTTTTTTTTCTGTGTTCCAAAATCTTGAAATAGATGCACATGCTTCCCTAAATATAGGGATTCAGTCGCAAAGGAAGTGGAAGGGGAAGTTATCTGTTAACACCGAAGTATTTATATCTTAAAAGAAGTGTGCTCTTTTACGGCTGAACTTCAAAGAGCGGATATATATATTTTCAGAGAGCAGTCCAACACTACAGAAATTATTCAATTTTAAAGACTTGCAATACAAAGAAACGTAAGAATTAATGTGGACACGCTATCAAGCATTATGCAGTTGATTGTGTATTTCACGCTTCAACTGAAACTAATGCCTATTGGCTCAAACTTGTATCGAGTCACAAAGGTATGCCTTTCTTTCAGGTATCACTTTGTTATATCATCATGTAGTGTCCCATCCTAATGTTTTCAACCTTTGTATGAAGTTATCACAGACGTAACCACAAAGAAAGATAGTTGCGGTTATTAAAACCTTTCGATTCGCTTCGTGACCGAGACATAAACTACCAATAACTACTGTTACCATCATAATTTCCTTAGATGATACATCTCTCACTATTTTACTACGGGGGGAAGATAAACACAATCGGAATTCTGTGTCAAAGATTTGTTTTAATTGGCAACAACTCAACAACACGCAAAATTGGCATCCCACCTTCACTGGTTTAAAAACACCAGGAAAAAAATTACGTTTTCTTTCCCCTGACCCAATTTGTTACCTTTCTTATTCAGATTTTCTCCTTTCCACAATCTAGTCGAATATTTCAATAAAAAAATTAATATGTTTAACGGTTTTCGACATACGCGACATCTCGACCTCGATAAGCGATTTAGCGACAAAATGTCTGAGCAAGGTCAACGCCCAACGGTTACAAATTTCGTCTAAAATTATGCGGGTTCCGGTCCACGCCTCCAATTCCAACGTCACTGAGGTATTGAACAATTTACGTGATCATTGAATTAATCTGTTTTTCTGGGCCTAAAGCAGATGTCTGCACATCTGCTATTGGCCGGGCGAAAGAACGCATACGCATTGTTTCTATTTGCAATATATAAAGGGACAAGCGTTTTTGGGGGACTGTCTTATGTAATTTTGACGTTCGAAAAGTGCTGATTCTCAGCCTAGTTTGAATAAATGACTTTTGAATTTTGAATTACAAAGTATGAAGTATGAAAGATGAGGGGAGATGTCTCGAAAAAACAATGGGTTTGCGTTTATTTTTACATGGTGTCTGCGTTGCTTTGGGATCCGTTTTGTGACACATCTCACAGTCTCACACATCTCGTATGTTTAAATTACAGATTTAATAATACGTTTGCCAGGAATTCAGGACAGTTAATGCAGAAAAATCGCTTCAGAGTATTTTTTCGGTAAGTTGACAAATGACACACATTATTTTTATGCTCTACTTCTTGTAACAAGTTGTAAGCCTTTCTCTTTTTTTCTGGTAGTCTGTCGCCTTCGTTTTAAATGAAATGGTCTCACTTTTTGAACTCCGACCGCGACTTTGACCTCTGAAGACACGACCAGACAGAGTTCATTTTAAAGGTGAAACAAGTTCAATTTTGGTGGCATTCTCAGTAAGTTTATGTTTTAAAGACCGGGGTCATAAGACCAATGCTATTAGTAGGCGTGTTTATTACACAAGCACGTGGTTGCAGCTACTGATAAGAAATAGATTGACAACAAAGATTAGTTTCCCAGTAAGCGAAAAATGATAAGAATTGATATAGTGTTGGTGTTATCACAGGTGATCATCCACATATTAGCCATATAAGATAATACAGTGGATTATGGGTGTTTCCAATAAAATATTGGATATTGGGGGATTTCCCAATAATTTAAATCAATTTATGTCATTTAAGTGGTGGTTATAGGGGTCTATAACATGAGACCTTAGATGATACTTACAACCATGGCTAATGCCACATTTCTATTCAACTAGCTGGTAGGAGGCATTATGACCAGCTCTAAGCAGAAGGCAGGATCTGCCAAAGCCTCTGACTGATACTAACTAATACCTCAACAAAATTAAGCCATGTTTCAAAGTGATTGAATTGTGTAGTGATTATTAAGACAAATCTCTTCAATCAACAATAAAACTTGATTAATGTAATATGTATGAGATGAAACAGAGGCATATTTTGCAGTAAACACAATGCAAAAACATTGTTTAGACAATGAGGACACACCCACATTCAAGCTAACGTTAACAGAATACTATTGTTGTCATAAGTGGTACACTAATACATTGTTACTTGATATTAAAAAGTAAACAAAAAACAACAAATATCCAATAACTTGACTTTCATTTGGTTTGATTCAGATATGTTACGGATGGATTGACAAGACTTAAAGCATCTACGTTCTTGTGTATTAATTTTGTGTGGGCTACTTCCTTTTACTTTTTTATTGATACGGCTGCAGAACTTGCATGCACGCAGAAGCATGGCACAAAAGAGAGAAGGCCCAATACTCAGCAGTGGAAGAAATAAGGCTGCCAATGATGATGGCAGCCTTATTCCAGATTCCAGATGTTTATGAAGCATATCAACTGCAAGTCTAAGGGCCTATTTCATCACCTCCATTAGGCTCTCGTTAACTTACTTAGCAGATAATATCCTACAAATTCTGTTCTATTTTTGAATTTATTCAGTAAGAAGTGTCTATTCGGACATCTTGAAATAAATAGATTTCAGTTAAATAGTCATTTAAATGACTACATTTCTGCAGTTATAAACATTTAGACATGAAAGTAAGACATAGTTTGCTCTAAGAAATAAGAATAATATCTTAATCTTACTGACTCCATAATCAATTTTAATAATCCATATCAGAATCCCTACTGTTTCTTTTCTCATACAATTTTAGAGAAAAAAAAATGGAATTATGATGAAATATTTTAAGTGACTTGCGAGTAGACTGTCTAATGTTAAAAATGATACATTGACATGCAACTGCTGGCTCAGTAAATTCTGATGAACACACACTGTCACATTTGTCTTTTTTACTTTCACACAATTAATTAAAGTTAAGATACAAAAAACCTACCTAAAAGTGTTTAGTGGCCATTAAAAAAATAATTACTTTATTTTTACTCATAGTAAAAACTTATTTCCGAATAAATCAACAATAACAAATGGAATGATAATAAGTAAAAAACTGAAGGCCAGTGGAAGCATTGAACAGAACCACTCACTTTCACTATAGTGCTATTTTTAATGTAAGTTGCAGTTTCACTTACCCCTCCGTTGTCACAGAGTTCAATGACAATGTCTCCGCGAATATCATCTCATGGTCTTCGTTCGTCTTCTGGTCTTGAGCCAACTGCGCTTCAGGGGGGTCCTGAGCCCCTGGCACATCCTGCTCACCAGCCTCCACTTTCTGACTGACATTATGCAGTCCCGACAAGTCGACATTCGTATCGACGCCGTCCTCACCTGGGTGAGCCTCCGAAACACCCAAAATGATGAGAGCACAACTGTGGAATACCATATTCATGAAAATCTGGATATTGTATGAAAATTTATGTTAGTTTCATCATAAAAAAATTGATTTCTGTACCTGGATAGCAATGAAATTGTCACCAAAGACGTGTAGATTAGATATAAACCACCCTTCATCGTAATATCAGTGAAAAATCCACAGTCCATAACATTTTGTGCGTAAAATTAACACATTTTCGCGACGTCTTCAAACTCAACAATGAAAATCGATTATTATTACTATACACACTTAACACAAGCACAATTAACACATTTTGAGGGGTTGAATAATAATAAAAAATTAGCTGCCGTCGCCAAACAGATAAAAATGTGGAACCGAACTTTAGCTCAATTTTACTAAAATCGAATCGTGTAATTTGACAATTGCCAAAATTTTTGTTCTCATTGTCGTCGATGTCATTCGATAATAGAGAAATCCTATTGGATGAACTTATATACTAAAATCGATTATTCTAAATGCTCCAATAGGAGTTAAACATTTAATGCTTTGGCTACGTTTTAATTGGCTGAACAGAATATTTGAATGTTACGTTTCGTTGTACGTAGTACAAATTATTTCTTTATTTCTATTCGACACCCCAAATAAGCGTATTTTAGGAAATATTAATTTTGAAACATAAAGAATACAATCAAAAGTTTATTGGTTGCTATGAGCCTTATTTGGAGTATTAAAAACTAGATGTAACGATCATAAATTAATTAAAATGGAACGTTAGAACATCTGTGCTAGTGTTGTCCAATAAATAAACTCATTATAATGTACGACAAGCATAAATGTTGATACAATATTAGTACCGGGTTAAAAAATAAATTTTGTATTCTGTCTGAAATCTTCATACCGGTAGAGTCATCATAATTTTTAAAAGAGGTTCCATTGATTTGTTGGTTTTTTTATATCATTTGAAATCGGGATTCAAATAACTTTTTGTTCTGTAGACGATTAGTTAAATCATCACTACTGCACAGATAACGCGCGGATACCGCTGTCAACTGTCATCGACGTCAACAGACAGGCGTTCGTTTAGCTTTAGCGATTTGTCGGTTCTTTCTTGTTCTAATAAATTCGAAAAATGGAAGCTTTATTTGCAATACCTTTCACAGTTCTTGAAATTCCTAACATTAAGATTAAAAAGCCGACATGGTTACAGGCTCCGTCTGCTATGACAACATTCTCTTTGGTGCTGCTTTCATACTTTTTAGTGACCGGAGGTTAGAAGATTGTTTTGTAAGATTACCAATTAATTTCTTATTGGAGTCGTTTCAGATTGAATCTAATACGTGATTTTTATTGTAGGGATTATATACGACGTGATTGTGGAGCCGCCGAGCGTGGGTTCAACGACCGATGAGCATGGACACAGTAGGCCGGTTGCATTTATGCCAAATCGTGTAAATGGACAGTACATAATGGAAGGATTGGCGTCCAGCTTCCTGTTCTCTCTTGGTGGTCTTGGTTTCATTATCCTCGACCGCACACACAACCCTTCAACCCCTAAATTGAACAGAATCTTGTTAATCTCAGTAGCCTTCCTATGTATTCTTGTATCTTTCTTCACAACTTGGATATTCATGAGGATGAAGCTTCCAGGCTATCTACAGAACTGATTGTTTACTAACATAGGGTAAGCAAAGTCATAAAATGTTTTTTAATAAGTTTAATAAATATTTTTTATATTCCATCAAATTGTCTTTTATTTTTGCATATATAACAGCTGTACATTTAATTTTATAAACCTATTTTATATGTTAGCTGTAATTATTCCATGTCCCCAGATACACGTCAGTAATCTTTACATTTCAACAACATTGTTACACTCATTCTGTTCTTATCACCGTTATGCTATAATTATGATACTCAAGGCAATGTTATCATGTAACATATTTAGTCATATTTAAAAATGTATATTAGAATATTATCATCATCTGTCTAGCCTTTTTCCAACAATGTTGGGGTCAACTTGTCTAACCAGATGCCCAGTATTTTTAACCGACTTCCAAAAAGGAGGAGGTTATATGTTCGACGCGTATGTTTGTTTTTTTTTTTATGTATGTCCACCGATTTCTCCGTCATTTGTGGACCGATTTTAAAAATTATTTTTTTGTTTGAAAGGGTATGCTCCCAAATTGGTCCCATACAAATTTTATTAACTTTGCTGGGGTAGTTTTTGAGTTAGCTACAAAATACGTATTTTTTTTCCCACTTAGTATGTAGATGATATGATAAATTCCTGACACTGGTAGTAGGTAGTGGTATTCGAATGTGTGTGGGGTAGGTACCACAACTAAAACGTGAAAAATAAACACTTTTTACAAAAAAAAACTACCGACTTCCAAAAAAAACACTACAAAGTGAAAAATAACTTTAATTTCGGAAGTCTGTAAAAGTTTTGTAAAAAGTGTTTTACATGGAGCTGTAGCCTATACCTACAGTTCGGCCGCTCTGGCAACGTATTATCTCCAAAGAGTGAAGTTTGCCGCCACGCGGCTAGCGGCTAAACGCGCTGCCTCCTACCCGCGCTCTTGATGCGCCCCTGGCTCGCCCTCGCCAGTCCGCACAGTGGAACGAATGTATGGGAGCGGTTGGACGTAGACATTTCCGAAAAAAAAGAGTAAAATTATGCCAAACTAATGATGCCATCTTATTCGATTACTTAATGCCTTCATAACTTGTGGTGATGAATTTCTTCATAACTCCCATATTTCGGGAGTAATTTGAGAAAATGTGAAATTTTACTATGAAAATGAGTGTATCGAGCTCTCTCCCTCCTGATTCCGGGCTTGTTTCAAGTAGCGGTCTCTAATATCATAATGCTAATACTAAGAGCTATATTTAATACTAAGACACATAGTGCGCCAAATGTGCACTTTCTGGGATAAAGAGTGATGTTTATTTTATAACACAATTTTTTTATTTTTTGTTTATTTTGTTGATTAAAACCGTTTTTCTAAAGGTTTACCTTATTACAATAACATTTCTGAGCAGCCAATTAGAGAAGATATAAGCTAATTAGGATATATAATTAGGGACTTAAGGTTTACATATAAAACTGATGCACTAATGATTACTGATAAGAACATTGCTATTATTTAATTACTAAATGGCTCTTAATACACTAATTTAGCATGCATCATTTACTAATTATCACAATAACTAATTACCTTGCAATATTTAACAAAGGATACCTGGGATACCTGGATTTTATATAAATAGGTCACTATTAGTAACTTTAAAATCAGTGTTGATTTACACCTCGTTGTATCCAAGCTAATCTCGCAATGTATTTTCCAAATTTTAATACAAATCTTGATATTCACGTTGCTTTATGCGCACGCGCACATAAAGATTTACGCGACTTTAACTATTTGTTCAGTGTTTTAAAAGATAACAGTTGTGTTCAGTTATGTGAAAGTGCTGAAACAAGTTTAAAAGACTGGTGTCGTCGATTTTGCTACCGCATTTATGCAAAATGGACACAGTCTGGAAGAAGCACAGATAAGTTTCGGAAGAAACATGAGATTTGGCTACAGGCTGCAATTCAATGGCCGGAATTACAGAATGAAAATATGGAACCTTCTACAGAAAATATAAGTGACGTCATCGAGCCCATAATTTCTCCTGCTAAATCTGATGCTTCAACTTGTACACATCCTAGTCCTCGTAAATCTTTTGAGGACCTTAGTAACCGGCAAAAAAGAAGACGCACTGAAGATAGTCTTTCATGCAGCAGTAGCAGCGCTGAAATTATGTTTTCGGCCGAAAGGGCGCTTCAAAAGGCAGGACAAAGCGATACAGCTTATGTTATGAAATACTTGACGGAGAATCCAGAAGAGGCCTCAAAAATCAAAGCCTTCATTGAAGGTAAATCAATTCAGGTACGGGAAATATCCCCTTTGAAGGCATTGGCTCTTTATGTATCGATGAACTTATCGAAATGGCGCTATAACACTCTTCGGGATTTCAACACTCAAGAAGGAGCTCTTCAATACCCGAGTTACTACATGTTGGTTAAAGAAAAAATTAAGTGCTATCCGGCCAAAGAAGATCTCACAGTTACAGAGAGCTCTGCAAAAATCAAATTACAAGCCTTGATGGATTTAACCTCAAGAAGACTTATTAGGTCGTTAGAAACCCCTGTTGATCCCAATCAACAGCTCGTATTGACCAGCAAATGGGGTTTTGACGGATCATCTAGCCAAAGCATTTATCATCAAAGGACGAGTGAAGATGAGCAAATCGATCTTGCTAGTAATTTTATGATTAGTCTTGTACCACTGCGGCTCGTCTCAAAAGGTGTAACAATTTGGGAAAACGAGCGACCATCTTCCACTTCATTTTGCCGGCCAATATTGTTTAAGTTTATAAAGGAAACCAAAGAAAATGTGCAGAGAGAGATGGCTGAAATCGAAGCAGAGATTGAAGCCTTAACTCCATCCACCATCACTGATGGAATTAGTGTCAAACACCAACTGCTGTTGACAATGATTGATGGTAAAATTCATTCCATTATATCCAATACAGCAGCTTCAGTGTGTGACATATGCAAGGCTTGTCCTAAAGAAATGAATAATTTAGAGTTAATCAAAGATAAACACGCAAACGAGGACATGTATAAATATAGCTTAAGCACCCTTCACGCTTGGATTCGCTCAATGGAATGCTTATTACACATTTCCTACAAATTAGACATAAAATCATGGCAAGTAAGGGGTGATATAGCAAAAAGGCAAGTTGATGACAGGAAGAAAAGAGTTCAAGAGGCTGTAAGAAGAGAAACGGGCTTACTTCTCGATGTTGTGAAACAAGGCAGTGGATCCACCAACAATGGCAACTCGGCAAGGAGATTTTTTGAAAACTACACTAAATCTGCTGAACTGACCGGAATAGATGCTATGCTTTTAAGAAAAATCTGTGTGATCTTGCAGTGTATTTCATCAGGAGAGAAGATCAACGTAACTAAATTCCGAGAGTTCTGCTTTGATACTGCTAAGCTTTACGTGGAGTTATACCCATGGTATTATATGCCTTCTTCACTTCATAAAATTTTAATGCATGGGCCAGACATAGTTCAGAACATGTCAATTGTGCCCATTGGTTTTCTATCCGAAGAGGCATCTGAGGCTAGAAATAAAGATTTTAGAAAATATAGAGAGGGGCATTCTCGAAAGCATAGTAGTATCTCATGCAATGAAGATATTATGCACAATCTTTTACTGTCTTCTGATCCACTTGTTACAAGTATCCGTCCAAAAGGAAATAAGTTTGTAAAAAAATCTTCTTTTAAGGAATTTTATGAGCTTACGGATTCTGAGAAAAGTGATATCGAATTTGTTAACATAAATGATTTAGCGGACATCGATTCTGAATTTGAATTAATTGATGATGATGATGATGACGAAGATAATTAAATGATGTTATTGTTTTAAAATGTGTAACTTAGTAAATTAGAGCTTACATCTTAATTATTTATTGTACTTTTAATGAAACTAGGTAATTTATTATCAACTTACTTAAAAGTCATACTCTCATCAGTTCTTGTGAATATTTTTGTTAATATATATTTCTGTATATATATAATATATTTATAGACCTCTTAATAAGTCTGTCTGCGGTTTAAAGTAAATACAAATGGGGAAAAAACGTTTTTTTTTTTAAATTTTCATTTCCTTTTATCCCAGAAAGTGCACATTTGGCGCACTATGTGTCTTAGTATTAAATATAGCTCTTAGTATTAGCATTATGATATTAGAGACCGCTACTTGAAACAAGCCCGGAATCAGGAGGGAGAGAGCTCGATACACTCATTTTCATAGTAAAATTTCACATTTTCTCAAATTACTCCCGAAATATGGGAGTTATGAAGAAATTCATCACCACAAGTTATGAAGGCATTAAGTAATCGAATAAGATGGCATCATTAGTTTGGCATAATTTTACTCTTTTTTTTCGGAAATGTCTACGTCCAACCGCTCCCATACATTCGTTCCACTGTGGTCCGCGCTAAACAACCTATCGAGCAGGCAGGAATAAAAACTCGCTCGCGCGTTAAACCTTTTATTGTCTGTAAAGTAATAAACTTAATTGATATCGTTAGGAGCTGTGTTCACTCTCAAGAGTTCCATAAACATCCAAATACACAACAGACACTACACACCCTATACACAGATTCTACAGAGTGCCTGGTTAATAGAAAATTATTATAATTAAAAAATAAACAAAATCCCAAAGAAACATAATTTAATACTTAAATATTTGGCATTTCATTACAAAATTGTTCTAATAAAAATTGAGAACATCAAAATTCATTACTTATCATCTTACAAGAAAACATTTTAATTGCAAATTAAAGATTCACAATACATATTATTTAAAATAAACAATTAGAATAATAAGGAAGACATAATAAATGCTTTTTATAATATATTAACTACTTACATTTAAATAGTAATAAGTTTCTTATTTACTAAAGTCGCTGCAACTGCCTCATTCATATTTTTTAATGAACGCAGACAAAAAGATGCATTAGGTTAAACTGTAAGGCCGCATTAATGTAGAACGCTGGTAACCGGCGCCGCACCCAGCTAGCAACAACCAGCGCTTATCGGCACCGAGAACCGTTGGTTGGCAACCAGCGGTTGTCGATCGGTGCCGGTTACTAGCGTTCTACATGAATGCGGGCCCGTTTTTACTAAAACTAGGAAATACCTAAATGAAAGTCTGAATTTTAGTGCACTGTTGGATTTTCAACTCTCAGCGCTAAGCTGAGCAATCATAATCTAACAGTGTGAAATAAGTCACCAAGTGTTAGTAAAAACGGGCATTAGTAGCTCTAATCATTATAATACATTCCCAGTTTTGTATAATGCAATACAATCATCAGCAAGTTCTTATGTAACATTAAAAATGTATATAATAATTATGTAAATTACAGACAGTTGTAGAAACACTTTAGTGGCATGAGGAACAGGGTGTAAAGTTCACTCATCCACCATAGAAAAGGGAGGATCCTCCGACCAGACGGGTGTTGTGTCTGGCGGGCAACTGCCCGTCGGTTAGAAGTTGAAATCTTGTATGTATGTCGATCGCTCGGTAAACTCTAACTGCGCGATGCAGGATTTGTGTGACGTCATGTCTTTGATGCGTAGTTTGTATGTGGCGGTGTAACCGCTACATCACTCCCCTCCGGAGACCGGAGGTCGATAGTGGGCTGAATCTTGCGATGCTTCACACAGTGCCAGCTGTGGTTCCAGTGAGTCGGAACCGGGTGCCGCATAGTTCGCGGTGAGTCGGAACTTTCTGTGGTGATTGCGGCGATTGTGGTAATTGTGGTGATTCCCCAGTGAGTCGGGGTGATTGAGGTGATTGCTGTGATTCCCCAGTGAGTCGGGGTGATTGAGGTGATTGCGTTGCTTCCCCAGTGAGTCGGGGTGATGAGGCTGCTTGCGTTGATTCCCCAGTGAGTTGGGGTGATGAGGCTGAGGGTGATGACCAGGAATGCGCGTTCGCTGCATGCTGGTGGTCAGGATACCCGTTGAAGTCGTGGGTGCTGGCTGGCTGTGTGACTCGCCTCACGAAAGCTTGCGGGAGTGATGATGATGATGACGTCACGCCGAAGTAATTGCACGAAGACTGCGTTGACGTTCATACTTGGGGTCACCAATTTAGTGGCATGAGGAACAGGGTGTAAAGTTCACTCATCCACCATAGAAAAGGGAGGATCCTCCGACCAGACGGGTGTTGTGTCTGGCGGGCAACTGCCCGTCGGTTAGAAGTTGAAATCTTGTATGTATGTCGATCGCTCGGTAAACTCTAACTGCGCGATGCAGGATTTGTGTGACGTCATGTCTTTGATGCGTAGTTTGTATGTGGCGGTGTAACCGCTACAACACCATTCAATAATTTTGAGACAAACACAAATATTATCATATTGAGAATGTATGAGTATATTGTGGCAGAATGTTGAGTATTATACAGGTCCTCACTTCACAGTCTAATTCTAAATGCGCTGAAAAACAAAATAAAGACAAAAATTAGTGCAATGTAAATAGAATATATCAAAAGATAGAGAGTAGCAAATATATTTGTGACTCATCAAAATTGTGATTTATTTATTTGGCTCACCAACAATTGAATACACCGATACAAAGTTATGAGATACATGCAATAAACTTATAGACTAGTGTACCAATTTCTTACAGGTAAGCACATCATGCATTATTTATTTGTTGTTTAGTGCCTACTTAAAATTAGATGAGTTTTTATACTCACCGAACATAATTATTATTGCAACAAAATTCCAATTTAAAATTTATAATTGAATTTAAAACAAAAATTGAAATCATAATTAAAATCACATAAAATTAAAATCAAAAATTAAATCTAAATCAAAACAAAAATTAAAATCGAAATTTCCACTTAAATGATTTTACAAATGTTTGCATATAATGCTTCGGAACTTACTAAGTGAGTCAGAGTGCACATCAATAAGATCACTGCAGCTATTTAATAATTTACATAAACGGGGGATTGGAGAATTAGCCCCAAGCACAGTTCTGCGAAGAGGAGGACATAAGGGGGTTATAGGAGCTCGTGGGCTTTTCGCGGGTACACGGATTTTGATCCTGCTCAACAATTGAGGACAGTCAATTTTACTATTCAAAATTTTAAATAAAAACAACAAATCCAGTAAATCTCTCCTCTTCTGTAGGGATATCATAATAAACATATATAAATAATATCATAATAAACATAAATATATATATGATAAACAAGTACGGTAATAATATTCATGTGACTCAGACAAATAGTCTAGTTTTAGCCAATTTTTCATAATACAAGGGTTAAGGCGATCTTAACTCCTAATCGAATGCGATTTGGCGCGAATTCGTATCAAGTAATAGCGTTCTATTAGAACAATAATTGTGTTACACAGCTGAGCAGTAACTTCAGGATTGGCTAGCAAATCATGGATAGATTCAGTGCTTGCCTTTTTAGTATGGGGTGGTAATCGGCTGTTTTCTTGCTGTCCTGGGAGCCTACAACCAGCTCATTAAGCAGTATTATTTTAATATTACTTCAGTGCGGGAAAGAGATGAAGCTCTACAGGTCGTATAGCTCCATCTCTTTCTCCCACTGAAGTAATATTAAAATAATACTGTTGATGAGATAGTGGTAGGCCCCCAGGTAATACAAGCATGCCTGTACCCTAATTGCGTAACTTATTTTCGTAAACAATTTTGCCTAATTTGTTTCATTTTGACAGTTCAACAACATTCATTGCGTTACTTACGTTGTTGAAAAGATTTTTTTTTCCAGTTGATGAAGCAATGGATTAGCAATCTGTTTCAAATCGAAACAGATTGTGATTGAGTTGTATTACGCAATTAGGGTACTGGTTTAACTAAAGTTGACGAGTGCACTATAGTACGCGTCAAACTTTATGCCGGCTTTGAAGTGTGCTACTCCCTGCGCAGTATCCCACCCCTCACCCCTGCTGACACATGAAGTTGTTGCTGCGCAGCGACTTGCCGAAGCCGAAGCGCTTCCGAGCCGAAATAAAGTTTGAATCGGGCTGTAAGTACAAAATACTTGATAAACTTACTGGCAGAAATCAGAGCTCTTATCAATGATATGTTCGAACTCTGCAAAAGATAGTGCTCCATCATCATCTAAGTCCGCTTCTTCTAGAACATTCTGGACTAACTGTTGAATCTCAGAGTCACCCAGTTTTAGTTCGGGACCGCATAGCCTCTCAATCACTTCACGCAAGTCTGATACACCAATCATGTCATCGCCATCAAAATCTGGGGAAATAGAGAAATAATTGTTTGCAAGGACCTCAAAAATAATATATTTATTAGACATTTTTTACCAGTCAAACAAAGGTGCTAGAGAAATAAAATGGCAGGTGCTTTGCTTTTATATCTTTTTGGTAAGTTTCCCTGAAACTATGTTGGGATCGGGAGCAAGTCCTACCTCCGCTACTCAAGTACTGGGTAGTTCCAATATTAAAAGGTAGCTGACTATTAAAAGACTGATAGATTAGCCTTTATAGTATAGACTACCACTTATATTGAAAGATTTTACCGAATATCCGAAATGCATGTTCAGCTTTCACTGCTTTTGGAGCCATCTCACTGAATACAGACATCATATCAAGGAAGTCTTCGAAGGTGCAGTCTCCATCATTACTTGAGCTGAATACTTTACATATCCGGTCTCTGAACGGGTTCACACGTAACTCAGGGTATTGCAGGATCTTTGTCATTGGGAGTTTTGCATTCTTGTTGTGACCTACTTTCTCGGGCGCTAGGGCTTTGAATTTTTGATGGGCACTGGAATATAAAACAGGTTTATTTAATTAGGTTTTTAGTAACAGCTGAGAAAGCTAAGTAATTAATTAAATTTGTATCAGAAATGGGGTCAAAACTCAAAAGGATTTTTTTGTAATAGGTATTCTGTTAACATGTTTGTAATTTTGTTTATTTCAACAGGGAAACCTGTTATTAACTGAACAATAGGTACAGTAACATATATATTCTATGATGTTTCGTTGTTAGGTACCTAAGTATTGTAGGTTTTCAATGGCATATTTAGAGCAAGTATGTTCAGTAACTAAATATGATTTCTGTGTCATCAGGAAGACAGAGAATATAGACATAGTTTTATAGATGAAATGTAACGTTCATAAACTAGGCTTAACTTTACTAGATTATTGAATTGTTTAGGCTTAGAGCTTCAATGAAGTAAACTGCATGAAAACAAAATAATACTTAATAAGAGATTTCTACTCACTATAGCACTTCCTTCTTCGTAAAATAAGTGAGATCCTGTAAATTATGACGAATTTATTAGTCATAAGTTCAAAAACCATACTTTTTAGAGCAAAAACCATAACAAATTAATAAATTTAGTTACCTCGTAGTCTTGAAGTTCCTCTTCTGTAAACTGACTTTTTCCTTGGCCCATTATATGATTAGAAAAACTTGTTAAATGTGTAAATATCAATTTTATTTCAATTTAAGAGATTATTGTAAACAAAAACACAAAGATCTGAGATTGAGGTTCAGGGCGGGGAACATGTAGTGGGGGAGGGGAGGTGGGGTAACGAATGTGTCAGCTGTCAATGTCAATTAGATTTAGGCCGCATTCCGAGTTACGCTGAAAGTGATTATATCACGAATCCGACCAAATTGAATAGTCGTAATAATATTGTGACTTTGGACTTTGGTCGGATTCGCGATATTATCACTTTTATCGTAACTCGGAATGCGGCCTTATACGTTTAGTTATGTCTTGAATTTCATAGGAAACCTTACTTAACTATTAAAAAACATGAAAAGGTAACAATTTTTATTAAATTAAAGATATGTATCTACAGCATGTTTGATCTATTTTATTTCTTGTCGTCGTCTTTATTTTCCGTCATTGTCTCTGAAAAAATATAGAATGGGGATCAAAACCTGTCGTTGCTGTAATACAAGCTTTACAAGCATTAATTTATTTTTGTTAATTTGCTAAGATTTTACCATTACTACCAACAAAATTATGTATCACTTTTTATACCAACCGTTAACTTTCTTGATTCTAGAGGCAAACAAAGAACCCCTCTTATATGGACCTCCAGGGATCAGCTCACAGAGCATAGGATAGTTCTTCTTACATGGTGTCGATACCCAAGTCCTCGTCCTTGTAAGAAGCACACAGTCGAATTTCCTGCGGGCCTTTCTTGGACTGCCAGGTGCCCAGGCACGATATGTCGTGCAGTCTAGGGCATCACCTTAGCAAAAACGCAACACGAAAAAGTATTATGATTTTTGGGTTTCTCTGTACCATCGAAGAAACCCATACCTATACACCGTAAGGACTATTTCTGCTTGCAGCGCTCGGCCACTATAGTAACGGTTACCTACGAAAAAAAAAGGGTCGTGTGCACGGGATTTTGTTTTCAAATTGCTTAGTTATAGGTTTCTTCGATGGTACCTACCTAGCGTATTTTTTTATAACCACTTACTTTTTTTGGTGAAAGGCCGAAGGCCACATTTTTAATATTATTCTTAAGTCTATATTTAGCAAACACCATAATGATGACCATCTTTTTAGAACTCACCAGTTACACTAATAAAAGCACTTCCATTCTTGCTCCTCATCCCGACAAACGCCATCTCTATACTATTGCCAGCCAGCAGCTGCGCCAGCGCATCGGTTCGCTGCTCGCTTGTGACGTCAGCAGGCAAACTGCTCAGGTTCTTACACTCACGGAACCCAAGTGTGTAGTTCAGCTTCTTTGTGATGATTAAAAACATGCCCAGAGCTGGGACACAGGATGAGTTCACATGAGCTGAAATGTAAAAAAAACGAATTTCTAAGAGATTCTAAAAAAAAATAATCTGCTGTAGGTATGCGGGAACCACAGAACTGGTTGAAGTGGAAGTGTCGGTGCTTGGGGGCCTATGTCCAGCAGTGGACGTCTTCGGCTGAAATGACGATGATAATAATCAATGTTCTAGAGTAGAAGATTGTAGTGCAGCCATCGATCACTTATAAAAAACGGTGCGGCTTTAATAAACATTGATCAACAGAGGTAAATAAAGAGGACACAGTGGAACTAACTGAATGTCATAAAATGTCTTACATACATATTCCTACAACATCCTGCATTGGTACAACTTACGTATCGGCTTTGCATAAATACTGTAATAATCATATCTGGAATCATTCACCATGGACAATCCCCCATCAGCCTCAGCGCACTTCAAGACTTCACAGGTATAATCAACTGTCAAATTACTTTCGCCCCAAGCCTCTGGAGGACTATAGTTTATCGCTAACCCCTTCTTCTCAATGCCAAGACGTTGGCAACTGGTTAAGGATGTGAAGTTAGCCTTGGAAACCATCCCAAGTTTGGAACGGTAGCATTTCTCTAATAAATGGTATTTTGGAGGAAGTGTTTGAGCATCGACGGAGCATTTTGATTCTGCCATTACTGATGTGTTTATTGTTGACAGTACTACTAGTAGAATTAACAACATCTTTTTTGAGTCTATTGCACTTATTCCGAACTTCATCAAATGCTACTTGTTGAAAAGAATCACTGTTTAGAGTTCACAAACGCCTGTTACATTTCATAAAGCAATGATCGCACTGTGCAACAATTATATAAAAAAAAAACTTAAATTATTGCATGTTGGCCCAATCTATGTATGTTACAATCGCAGGTAGCACAGCTTTTTAATGTATTACTATGAGTGAGAGTAACTAACTGGGTTTAACTGATAACTATCCCAGTACATAAACTTAAAATTAATTATAATTGAGCATACCTATTACTGTCACTGCCTTCATCATGGCTGACATGATGATGATATTAGATAATAAGATCGGATGGCATTGAAATTAACATTGTGCTATGTCCTCGTATAATTTTTCCGTTCCACGATTTGCCCAATCATATATTTATTTTTTGAATACCTACTAGAGGTATCGTTGGTCTATCGACACTCGCAGAAACTGAAGTGAAAATGGGCGGGGCACGTAGCACGCTCCGAAGATATAAAATGGAGTAAAAGAACCACCATGTGGGCAGGCCCAAAAGGAAAACGGCGAAAGGGACGCCCCCGAGAACGATGGGTCGACGAGATAGAAAAGGTAGCGGGCCAAAATTGGCCTGCAGGACAGAAAAGAGTGGCAAGAAAGGCCTTTACCCAAAGAGGGGTCCTTAATTAATTTCCTCAATTTTATTTCCTTTTTTGTTATACTTTGTTTATTTTTTTAATTAAGGAATAAAGAGGCTTTATAAACACTAGAGGCCATCCCTGAGACAAAGCTAGAGTATGTCATTTGCCTGCCTGCGCCATTACACAGTCAGAAAAAGCCTAAAAAAACCTGAACACAGCAACGATGCTTGACTGCATAGTAACCTACAGTACAACAGTGAATCAGATGCCTGTGCTAGGCTGCTTTCCCACCAGAGATGTGCTATGATACGGTGTATATGGATTAGGGGTTTCGAATACCGAATTATTTCAATACCGGTATTAATACCGTATAGAAAATTTCCAATACCGGGATCCCGGGATCCCGGCATTGGCCTCAATTTTTTTACTATAAAATCACTTTACTTGATGCTAAGACAAACGTAGGTATATCGTTTTTTTTATTCAACAACTAATAAGTTTTACTACAAAATAATAAAACACTGTTTTTGACATATAATTTTTTTTATTTAACTTTAAGTTGCAAATAGAATCTCTTAACAAAAATAACAAAATAACCTGGCACATAGTATGAGAAATCTACCTAGATAAAATAAAACGTTTAAATTTGAATCAGTATCTAAGTAATTATAATTTAGCGATCTATTTATCTTTCTGTTTTATAAAATAAGTCTCTTTTAAAATCAACATACAATTTTTTACTAAAATCACATTTACATCAGTCAAAATTGTTCATAGTGCTTTTAAGGTTCTTTCTTCCTGACTTACTAAAGTTACTACCGATATATATTACTTTCCTCTATGGTTACTACTGAGTGAAACATAGTATCTTGAGCTATAAAGTAATATCCTGCATACAATCTCTATAAAATCAACAATGAAACAATAATATATATTTTTAAACTTAAATCAAATAAATCAGTCACAAATTCATAATTGTTTCGGCTTTTTTTTCCGAAAATTTAGTTCCTCGGAAGGAAAGAGCATCTAAACTTTTATCTGAGAGCGAGCTTCTTAAACGGTTGCACAAATGTGTAACCGAGGCAAACGTTCTCTCTGCAATGCCCATGTCAACTCCTACAATATCAGTGCTGGAAGAAGCATAGGTCTTAACTTCCCTTTGAGTTTTACCTTGTATTTCTGCCTCCAGTTAGTAGCACAAGTGGTAATGAAATGTAACTAAGTGTCTAAATAAACCACGAGATAATTAAAATACGCAGTTTTTAAAACTTACCCAGATAAAAAATTGGTTGGAAATATAATGTGTAATAAAAAGAAATTGTTTCACTGTAGTATCTACTGATAATAAAATAAAATCACCAATACCGGTACCCCGATATTGAACATTTCAATACAGGTATTGAAAAATGTCAAAAGCTGTTCGGGATCCCGGTATTAGCCAATACCGGGATCCGGGTATTGGAAGCCCTAATATGGATGCGTTTGATTTCCACCAATCATATTCATTGGTCCACATAGCATAGCACTGGTGGAGACGCGTTCGACTAAGCCATGTTTTTTATATGGAAGGATGAGTGCTATAGTGAACACTACGTCGCGGCGGCGCATCTTCATAGCACATCTTACTCGCTCCGCTACACAGCTTAGCATTAGTGGAAACGATCACATAGTTTCGTAGCTTAGCTGTCACATCCTCGCAGCATAGCTGTATAGCTCATCTCTGGTGGAAAAGCAGCCTAATTCGAACACGCGACCCTGAGCTCAGTAACCGACCTTCCTGCAGTAGCAGGAACTACTCAAATAAGGTATTGACCTTATGTGACAAATAAAACGCCCATAGGCCACGGCCACCAATATAATACATTGGTAGGTATACAACCTCTTTAGTAGGTCTCAGCCAACAGGTTTTATACGAAAATACTGTCTGAAAAGTAAAGCTTTTTTGAAAACCGTCAAAAATCTAGTCCCATTCAAATAAGTGTCATTGATTTGGAAATGTCATTTTACTACAATTTTATTGAGCATTATAATTTAATTAAATAATTTTACAAAGAATTAAGCTTGCAGGTAGCGCACTAGCGCGTGAAAACAAAATGGGATGTTTTTCCTCTAAGAATACGGAAGAGGTGAGTGCTATCAAAAATCGAGTGTTTTGTGACCTCGGTGGAGTGATGTAAGTAGTAACGGTCCTCAGTTGCATTCCTGCATTCATCCCTGCAAAAATGTAATCAGTAGCACCAGAATAAACGCCAGAGCATCAATCAATGCATGATTTAATCTAGTGAAATTTAAGGTTGAATTGTAGGGTCAAAACCCCAACTATCTTGGAATTTATTCGTTTTCGGAATTTATTCTGCTGAGTCCTGAACAACGTCATTCCGATTAGTTCATCCATTATCAACAAGCAAAATACTTTACCTTCTAACCATTACGTACACTTAACCAGAACGTCTTCCTATAATTAACATCACATGTAATAGGGGCGAGCCTATTGCCGTCCACCGGGCACAAATCTAGACTCCGGTCTGCTATTTAGAAGTTCCAGAAGGAAAAATACAATAACCCCGCCTTTTTATTAATCTACAACTAATCAACAAACAGGACATGGTCTACGACATGACTCCTATCCGGCATTTGCCCGTGATCTTCGTGAACGGAGTCCCGGGTGCCGGCAACCAAACTGTGGCGCAGACCATCTCAAATATAACAGGCTATACAATGATAAGGCCAGGAGAGCTGGTACGATCTGAAGCGGCGAAGGACACGGCCAGAGGGCGTTTGATTGCAGATAAGTTACAGGCACAGGACGATATACCAGAGGTAGGTGGAATTCTCAAGGATATTCTCCTTTGAAAAACCCAGGTTCTTACCAACTGAACTTTGTTCTTGGAGTTCCGATGAATCCACCAGGCTTCCGCCTCTATTAAATTATTCCTTTGGGATATCCTGGAGACGGTAATAGTTCTCTCTAAATCGTTGTGGATTGCAGCAGCTCTGGCGATAATTCGTCGCAAAACAATGAACATATGTCAGTAAACGGGGTAACTTATCGCCGATATACTTCGGTAGTTATGAACGCTATCATGAGCCAGTCAACCAACAACCAAAGCAGTAGATTTCAAATTATTCTTCGCTTTGCAGCAACTGACAGTAGACTTGATAAAGGAGTCGATGCTAATGCAGCATGAGGCGAAGGGCTTCATCCTGGTTGGTTTCCCTAAAAACCCACGGATGTCTAGCATCTTCAACAGGCAAGTCAAGTGGCCTGAAAAGATCGTGGCACTTGAAGTTGACAACGAGGTAAGAACATAACTCATTGATATGATCCATAGACAAGAATGGCCATCTTCATTCTTCTACTGAAAAGGTTTTGCTTGTGAAGATCCAGGCATAATCATCATCATTGAAAGCTTTGTTCCACCCATTGCTGAGTAACGGCCTTCTCCCTTTTGTGCCACATCTCCCAACCAGGTCTTACCAGCGATCTTAAAGATCCAGTAATGTTTATGACTGCTTGAAGCTGTTCCGTTCCTCTGATTCTCAGATAGCAGCGACGAGGCTACAAAGCAAACTATCGGAGTTGGGCAGACCGGAGTCGGAGATCAACGCAGCGAGGCAAATCGTTAGGGAAGCTGCACACAAAGTCAAAAACGTACACAAACGATTTGGAGGACATGTTGTAACAGTAAGCCTTATTTATCTACTCAAGTTTACTACTACTCAAGCTGTTTCTGGTAAGGACTTTCCTCAGAGGGCCAAGGTGCGGTCGCTATCCATCCTGCATTTTGGTACACGAAATTTTGACTTTAAAAGCGACTTTGACCCCTGAGTTTGTTTCGTAATTTCCTCTCATGCATAGTATAAATAATCTTAGTGTTTATCAGTACGCAACAGTATCGAGTCCGCGGCAGTTACAATCCTGCTGATATAATTGGCAGTTCTGAACACAGGCACTACTAACTTTCGCGCATGTTCTCTCATGTCACCATTTGGTTCCTAAAAAAAAATATTGCGCAGCCTTCAGCGCGAAATTCGGAACTGCCCAGTTATATCGGCAGTATTGTACGCAGTACGCAGGGACGCGGAAGGGTTATCTACCGAGCGGCCGTAAGTAATTATTTCAAGGTTACTGCTGAGCCGAGATATAATACCTACTGCTTCTTATTTATTCTGTGTCTCTGGGGTAGTCTAATCTTTTACTCAAAAATGTATGTAATGTGGTCATTATTTTGACAACCTTGTTTGAGCAAAGTCGACAAAACATTGCCGGCCGCTATTTTGACGTTTCAACGTTTTAAAAAATCAAATGCAAAAAGATTTTATTTAAAACACAGCTGTTTGTAATTATAGAGATAGGTACAAAAAGATTTTATTCCATATTTGGCTGTATAGTTCCAAATACCATTGTTAAAAAAAAATACATAGAAGTAACAAAAGCGCGGTTCAGTGAAAATTTTATTTTTATTTAGTGACTTTTTGCTAAAAATGAGCTCTCAAAGCGAAAATTCTTCCGATTCAACACCGCCAGACATTAAAGATGAAGCCAAATTAGTGGTTGAAAATTTAATACCGCGAAACTCAAAGGAAAAATATAAGCTTGCATAATATGAAAAATTTGTGCAGTGGAAAATCAGTAAGAAATCTAAATCTTTATCCGAAAATATTTTTCTTGCGTATTTCAATGATCTTTCCAACAAAATGAAGGTACTTGCATTTTTGAGTAAAGCACTATACAAGCCTTGGCCCACTATGACTGCTTCGCTGGTCACGCTATGATAGCCTCGAGCTAGCCTAGCTACGCTCTAGGCCTTCCAGCTTGGCCATCATTGCAGCCCTTGCTGTCCTCGCTGTAAAGGCCTCGACCTACAGCCTCGGCCTTTATCTCAGCTCGTCCATCAAGTGCTGCACGCTGACCGCGCTGTGTCGGCCTGGAGCTGCGCTACGCTGCGCTGTCGGCCATCATCAGCGCGACCAGCAAAGTAGTCATTATAGACCGCGGCAGTAATGTACTATTTGTACCTATCTCTATAAATACAAACAGCTGTGTTTTAAATAAAACCTTTTTGCATTTGATTTTTTAAAACGTTGAAACGTCAAAATAGCGGCCGGCAATGTTTTGCCGGCCTGTTAGAGCGACCAGCAAAACTTTGCCGGCCGCTCCTTGAAACAGAACGGCAAGGTCGACTTTGCTCAAACAAGGTTGTCAAAATAATGACCACATTACATGCATTTTTGAGTAAAACTACTAAGAATGCCGCGAAGAATTCAACGTGAATATAACTTTGGGCGTTCCAAACCATACCCAATCAAACCCAAACTTTTGTACAGACGCCAGCACATCAAGCTACCCGAAACTTTCCTAATCAACTTTGAACCTTAAACTTCAGCGATAAAGTTGAAAATCTATTAAATAAATTTGACAGATTGTAGTAGCTTGATGTGCTGGCGTCAGGCGCGGTCGCAGCCCAAGATTTTGGGTGGGGCCACCATGGGTGCCGAGGAATAGTTTTAGGGAGGTACCTCCCAAAAGAGCACGCGAGTAGTGCTTGTGACTATAGTAAAAGTACTCTGTGCTTGTGACCACTAGACCAACCATTGGATATGCTATTCAGGGATGCATCTTTTACATGCGGGGGTGGGGAGCGAACAACCCCGCCTTGGATAGGTTAGGTTTTGTTTGATATTTTCAATCATAAGAACTCTTATGAACTGAATGTAGAATGCGAGAGCGAGCGTAGCGAGCTCGAAAATTTTGCACACACTCGGATAGGTTAGATTTTCTTTTGATCATTCCAAAAGAACTAGGAATTAGTTGCTTTGTCGACTTATGAAGAAACATCTCAGGAATTAAGAGAATGTAGAAGGCAAGGGCGAGCGAAGCGAGCCTGAAAATTTTAGCACTCCACCCTGAAAAGCTTCTGTTTTCTTTGACCATTATACAGAAATAGAACTTACATTGTCGAGTTATGAAGAAAAGCTTAAACTGAACAGTTTTACAGCAGTTTAGGTTTTGGAATCTGATGGCCTTAACCTTAGACTTTACGTACGAGCGGGGTGCCCAAACTCTTGCATCCAAGATACTCTATTTTTATAATTGACTTTTTGAAGTGAAAACTTCTTCAGTCGCATTGAGCGATTATAGGGGAAAATTTTATGGGTTCGCGTCACCGATATGCTAATGTTAACAGCACAGCACCTATGAGTATGACGTGTTGCGCTTGTTGTTGCTCGGGATTGCCGATATATGTGAAAACCTGACTAATGTTAATAACATTAATTTAAATTAATTGTACAATTAATTGGAAAATATTAAGAAAACACTATTATTTAATAGTTATAGGTTTTCACTTCTGTCGGCAGTCCCCATGACTGCCTATTTTCTTAATGTTTTTGAATAATATGCCTATCGTAACTGCAGGTACACACACACAGTACGGTTTTAAAAGTTAGTAATAGAAGTAAATCATTCAGGCTCCCGACAGCATGAAAGATTTTGGGGGGGTCATGACCCCCAGGACCCCCCCCTCGGACCGCGCCTGGCTGGCGTCTGTACAATCCTCAGAATCTGATGAAAACTTGACACTAACTTAGGTACTTTCTTCCACAGCTGGACAGTAGCGGCAATCCAAAAGCCTTAGCGTCCACACTCAAGGAGATTCTATCAGACACGATCGAGAAGTGCCAGAAGCGGCCGGATTCTCCCGAACAACGACCCCCCACGGCAGTGTCAGCCCCCGCAGTGGCCCAACTTTCAGTGGCAGCGGAACTGACACCAGAGATTGTCCTCGTCGACGCTGTCGGAGAAAAGTGATAGGGTTACTCGTTTAATTTTATTGTGCTTGTTTTAAATTTTGTTATATTACATGTAACTTTACTTAATTGGGTGTTTTATTAGGACTAATATAGATCAGGAAAGACCAAGGGCCCAAATCAGTAGGTAATTTAAATTATTGCAAATTTGATGAATTGATGTCGTGTACGCGATACCTACCTATTTGAAAAACAAAGTAAGTATAATCGTATCTATGTAGGTACGTATTCCATCTGATAAAAAAAAACCTGGCTAAGTGCGAGTCAGATTAGAACACGAACAGTTCCGTACCGTATTAAGATCGAGCAAAAATGCCTCAAAAAACACGTTTTTTGTATGGTTACCCACTTTAAATATTAACTTTATAAAATTTCTATTATTTTTGTTATAGCTGCTAAAGAAATAATTTGTGAAAATTTCAACTGTTTACCTATTACGGTTCTTGAGATACAGCCCGCTGACAGACGGACGGGCGGACAGCAGAGGCTTATAATACGGTTCCATTTGGCACCTTTCGGGTACGAAACCTTAAAAACAATCAATCTCGTCGTAGGTAAACTGCCAAAAGTCTTCAAGAAGGGTGGTAAGTGAAAGGCAGCATAATTAAATACTGGGGCCAACTTTGCCGGTACCACAGAATAGTACAGAAGGCGCACTCCGCATTTTTTAGGCCTCTTCCAAGCGCTGCGACTAATCGCCACATAGAACGAAAAAAAAATTGAGTAAAAAATGCCGTCAACATCATAATGTTTTCAGGAAATTAATTAATTACTGCTCGTTCTGGAAATTATGACAGCAATTCATTTTTAGAGTTCCGTACCTCAAAACGAAAAACGGAACCCTTATAGGATCATTTCGTTGTCCATCTGTCAGTCTGTCAAGAACCATTTTCTCAGGAACGCGTGTAGGTATCAAGTTGAAATTTTTATCAAATAAGTGCATAATGTTATATTGACAATAAAACATCACTATTAATCAAATAAATCCTTTACCAAAGGGTAATTAATATATATAGGGTAATATCTCAATAGTAGGATAAAGTAAAGACTATCCTACTATTGAGATATTACAAAACAAAATTTCGCATCTTTCTTTCATCTTAGTCTTTTAATTTACATTAATATTCTGAAAAAGTTACGCATACAATCAAAATGGAACTTTAGAGTATGATTTATTGGATTTTTTTGCTTTTCAAATATAAGACAGTTACATTGGAACATTTTCGCTCGATTCATTTTATATTCGAAAATCATGTCTTTTTAAAGATTATTTGAAGCAAAAACAAGATTACTCGGCTTTCATGTCTAAAATAACAGTAAGAAAATATAGTTTATTTATTATCCAATTAAAAGATATTTTTTCTCTAGATCAATTATTATTACTTTACATAAATAAACAAAATAAGAATTGAGACTTACGACCGTCACGGTCGGATAGGTACCTACGTGCCGAACACGCCTCCGTCCGCGCAAAAAAACTATTTTTTTTTAGTAAAAAATCTAGTTTTCTGCATTTCTTTTTCCTATTATTTAAAACTACATTAACGAAATATTGTAAAAAGGCACAAAGATATATCTATTAGTTACATTTCACTAGAAAAAACAATCATCAAAAAAATTTAATCGAAATCTAAATAGAGGTGTGCTTTTCCACGCCACAGTCGACAAGACACAACAACTAGTGATGGGTAAATTACTTATATTACACGCACAATGAAGGGTTCAGTAGTTGGGATGAATTCATCCCAAGAACAAACTTAACATTGTAGCGGAAAAACATGTTTCCCATACATTCCAACTGCTAATGTAAGTTTTTGTTCACAGATTTCTTTTATTATACTTAATTCAGTTAATTATATGTGAAGACTTGTAATGGGCTGTCAGTCACATTTTCAAGATTTTAGTCTGTTTTGTTTAGCTGGAAGTCTTCCAAAGGAAATAAATAAATAAATATTGAGTGATTTACCATGTTATTTTAAGACTATAGACTTCTTATAGGTTTTCCTGTAATTCATAACTATTTTCTGTTTTTTTTTTTCAAAATAATATAGGTAATAATAATAATTTGGCTCAGTAGTTTCGGAGATTTATTTTAAAATTCCAAAAAAATATACTTAAAACCCTCACAGTAAGCCCTTTCATTTGATTTATTTACGTAACCCCAACGGGTTACGTACAGACGCCAGCACATCAAGCTACCTGAAACTGTCAAATTTTCCCAATCAACTTTGAACCTTAAGCGTCAGCGATAAAGTTGAAAATCTATTAAATAAATTTGACAGATTGTAGTAGCTTGAAGTGCTGGCGTCTGTACATAAGGTTTCCGGTTTTTAATCGAACATACGGAACCCAAAAAATCATACTAGTTAAAGTTCTTACCATAAATGCACTCATTATGATTTTTAATGAACAAAAGAGTTTACATTCGCACACCGTGGGGACTGCTGGCCGCAAATAAATTCTTTTTTGCAAAATTTTCAAATGACAAGCGACAGTGCACGTCGTTGTCAATTGTCACAAAAGCGCATCGATTTTCAAAACAAAACATAGTTAAAATAAAAGGAATTCATTCCCTAGAGAGCGGTCTTTGGCTAATCATCTTCTTATCCATTTTGTTTATTTCATTATCAATTTTCACAAGTTACTTTTGTGATGTCAATTGTAAATATCATAATTCATTGGCAGCTCATGTCAAAAGCGTGAAGTTTGGTGGCGGGAATTAAACTTTGTTGATATTTGGTAAAGTCGCCACGCTGCCTAGGTCCGTGATCAAAGTTATGAAGATCAAACTGCGTAAGTATTGAATACTCACTGTTTTACATTCGATGTATGAGCCCTGTCTCTTACAATTAGGTGCTTTGATGGTAGGTGCCTATCGAAAGTTACATCTAACATGTTGGGTAGTTGCATAGTTTGGTTCTATAAAAGCTATTTGTTTCGCCAATCAATGGGAAAGGCTCCAGACAATTTAACAATAATTTAGTCTCTTGTCAGGGCAAACTAATTATCTGCTTATTTAATTTGTTCTAACAAAAAGTACCTACTTAGAGAATTTATAGTAGAATCGATTATGTTATAGATTTAGCTGCATTGTGTTATATTTATTTTCCACAATAATTTCACACGAACAAATAACTGAGGACAAAAATAGTCTGAAATAACGATTTTGAACAATTTTTACAATATTACATAAATGGATCTGCCATTTTGTAAAAAATAATTTGAGTATGTATATTCCAAAATGGTGCTTGTAATTTAAAATAAACATAACAGCCGCTACAAAAGTTATTTCGAATTATATAATTTTTATTTAACAGCTTTGTGAAAATGGGTAGAAAACGTTGAACAATTTTCTTTCTGTGTCTAAAAGAGTTGTTAGGCTTCCTGTACATGAAGTCGGAACCGCACCGGAGCCGCACCTGCGCCGGATCGCAAGATAAAAAAAATAAACATAATATCTCAGATTTTGTGTAGATTCTACGAAGCGCCGCCGCCGCCACCGGTGCGGCGCACAGTGGATCGAAAAAAGGCTCTCGAAGACATAGGAGCTGAAATTTTTAAGTGTCTGTTTTTTGCTTGAAATGGCTTCTAATAGCCAATATTATGCAAAAATATATCTTAGGATACAATCTAGTAAGTAAAGTTGGGACTTTTGCAAAAAAAAAAAAAAAAATGCATGGGTTTATTGCTTGTATCTCCGGAACGGAGAGAATAGCCATAATATCCTTGCACACGGTGATGTAACTATTATGATTTTTTGACATACTTGATTTTTTCAGATTGAATGCGATTTTCTTCAAAAAAAGCCGGACAATATTTCGTTACCTATATGAATTATGTCAAAAAATCATAAATAAATAGTTACATCACCGTGTGGAACGATTTAATGGCTATTTTCTTCGTTCCGGAGATATATAAGCAGTTAGCTCAATGCAATTAAAAAAAAAAAAGTTGCCATTTTGCCTACTAGATTGTATCCTATGATAATATTTATGCATGATATTGGCTATTAGAAACCATTTTAAGCGAAAAACCGAAACTAACATTTAAGCTCCTATGTCTTCGAGAGCCTGTTTTCGATCCACGGCGGTGCGGTGCGACGCATTGGCGATATTCATTCGTATACACAAACATGAGGTCCGAGCCCGCGGCGGCACCGCGCGCCGCCTCGCCGGTGCGGCTCCGGTGTCGTGTTAGGAAGCCTTACAGGGTGTGTTTTAGGGGGGTGCGCTAAGATAACCCGCGAAATTCAATTTTTAGGTTTTATCGAGTTTAAGTGTCGGGTTGTAGGATGTTAATCAGAATATAATTCGCGACAATAACAAATATGTTTTTATATACTTAATTATAAACATTAGTCCAAATGTCTCGGTTTCATGAAATAGTCATTCAATGGGGTAATTTAACTTTGAGAGTTGTATTGATGATTTTAATTCAGTAAAGACATAATACAACACATTTATACAAGTAAAAAAAACTTCAAAAATTTGAATTTCGCGGGTTATCGTGGTGCTTTCGCCTTAACAATAATGTTGTTTAGCGCGAGACCGTTTCCCGTCGACGTCTTCGACGGAGGATAACGAGAGCGGCACCGACTGGGATGCTGAGGGTCGCCATCCTGCCATGACGAACCCCCGCCACCCGCCACCACCTCAGGTAAACACATACTACATACAGTATTTCTATTTTCTTAATGTCCCTCGGGTATCATCGGATTTCCGAATACAAACGAATGCTAATTTTCATGTCCATCAATTATTAGATTTATCGTGTATAATAATTTGAATTCAGAACTAAGTACTTTATTGTTGTTTTGTTTTGATTTCCGTGTGAACTAAAACTATTTTCCTATCTGTCGTGTGTGCAACTTTAGCAGCTCTCCTCCCATTTTTTAAATAAATTACTTGTAAGTTAAAAGAGTATTAACAACTCCATATACTTCTAAGTCGATTGAGAGCGTCCGGTCTGTCTGTCACCAAGTGCAAAGGGCAACTGATAGAAATCCGACGACTGACGAAACACGAGGTTTGCCGAGGGTCATTAAGAACATAGTTTGTCTATACATCTATCATCATTTTACTGCCCTTATTCCAATTCATTTGTGGTCGGCACAACCTGACTTTTTCTTCCATACTCCTTTATCAGTCGTCATCCCGGTAGTCACCCCCTTTCTAGCCATATCATCTCTCACAGTCTATCCATTTATAATATTTTTTAATCGACTTCCAATTTTTTTTATTTTTCTGTCTATGTCCGCCGATTTCTCCGCCAATTATGAACCGATTTAAAAAATTCTTGTTTTGTTTGAAAGAGTAAGCTCTCAAGATAAATTTTATTAACTTGGCTTTTATGGTTTTTTAGCTGGGTTCAATAATACGTATTTTTTCCCCACTAAGTACGTGGATGATATGATAAGTTTCCGTCACTGTTATTTACATAGTAGGTAGTGGTATTTGAATTTGAGCTAGGTACCACAACTAAAAAGTGAAAAATAAAAACATTTTAAAAAAAAATCAACCGACTCCCAAAAAAAAAAACACTACAAAGCGAAAAATAACTTTTCGGAAATCAGTGGCAAAAAACGAAAATTCAAAACCAAAGACACAGACTTCCGAAATTAAAGCTATTTTTCGCTTTGTATAGTGCTCTTTTTGGAAGTCGGTTCATTTTTTTTTAAGTTTTATTTTTTTGTTGGGACATCTATCTTGTTATTTAGCCGGAAAATGTCAACGTGGAAACTTTAGTGAGAAATCTTGAAGTAAACTGCCAATCTTACTTGATGCTAGAGATTTTCAGCTAGCTCACTTCAAGTGTTCACGTGTTTGACAGATTTTTACAGATGCCCCTTCCCCCCTCCCCCCTTGGCGACGCCCTTGAAAAGGTGTAATGAGGGTTCTTTTGGCAGCACTGAGACGTCAGGTCCAGGCACCTGTCAAAAGTGTCAAAGCCTATATTTTCTTTAGTCGTGACTGAATGATGAACGAATGAATGATGAACATCATTACATATTTTATATTCATTGTCAATGGAAGACCTCTTGCCAATGTGGCGCCAACTGGTGGCGTGAATTTTCATGAAACATTTCATTGAAATAACTGAAACCATCATGAGGGGTCATTTTACTTATCATTATGACCAATTTTTACTATGGGAGCAAACCTGAAATCGCGAAAACATAACTGAATAAAGTAGGGAACACCTGTTTTTTTTCGCGATTGTTGGTTTTGATCTCATAGAAAAAGTTGTTCATAATGACGAGTACAATGATCCCTTATGAAGTTTCAGTTACTTCAATTGCACCTTGCTGAACCAGATGAAAAAAAATAGGGTTCCCTTTACAGTGCTATTGAACTATAATCAAAATGAAATGCTGTTCGTTAGCATCACTTGAGAATGGCTGGACCGATTTGGCTAAAGGCAGACTTATCACACTGTATCGCGCTCCGTCACGTAGCGCGGGCGGCAGATTTAACATTGTATCAGTTTGTATAAAAAACACATTCGGGAGCGCGTCCTGCACGCAGTTTTTTGTTATAGCCGCCCCGCACTACGCGACGGAGCGCAGTGCAAAGAGGGTTTTTGCGTGCCGACGCGACGAGTCGTGTGGCCAACGCGTAGTCGTAGGCGCGGCGTAGCAGTGATGCGTGGCGTAGCGCCCGCGTAGCACTAAGCGTAGCGTCCTACAATGTAGTTTTGTTTTAATGTTTTTCATTTTTGAATTGTGTATTTTTTACTTTCTTTGTCTAAATAAAATTGCTTCGCCTTGTTGTCCGTTCTTTGCGTTGCCCATTCTTGCCCGGAGAAATAATAGATGAAGAAAAATGTACGAATCAAAATCATCTGTAATACACTTTGAGAAAAAATTTCATCATCATAATATACAGGGTGGATTTTTGAGATGTGGCGATAACGGTGTTTATTTTGACCGTTGTAATTACAAAAAAACTGGTCTTAGGAGACTAGGTAGCCTTATTTTTTGGCCGCCTTACTGTCAGCAGCCCTTACTGTCCCATCTCAAAAATCCACTCTGAAGAACATCATTGTGCGAGTTTTAAGTCAGGGTGAACACGTATGTTATTTATTTAGGATTTCTAGTTTAATTCCTGTTAATCAACAGAGAATGGACAGTACGGACTGGAACACGGACGCCCGTCACCTCGCCATGACGCATCAGCGACACCCTCCGCCGCCGCCACAGGTAATAATAGGGTTAAAAATACTATTTACAAAAAGAAAACAAAAAACCCGACTGCAAAAATACATAAGTGAAAAGAGAAAAACAAGCATATTAGCTTTATATCCTAAACGGCTGGACCGATTTGGATGAAATTTGTGTGTATATTTAATTGGGTCCCTGGATGGTTTGAAAATATAATTGGACACAGTAGGCGCTGTTTGGACAAGACAACGTCTGTAGGGTCAGCCAGTAATCTATAGAGTTATAATGTCGCAGGCTCACAAACAAAAGTTGATTACACCATATTTCAGGTCATTGGTATGTCCAATACCCTAGTCCCATTCTATTACAACTGGGTCACCAAAATAGCTGCGCCAATTTTTGCAAGCTAGGCAAAAATAGACCTTTTTTACAGTCCGTTCAACCGATTTTGACTTCTATTGTGTTGGTGGCATGACAAATGGCAGCTGCAGTAAACAGTTGGTATTGTTACCACTTTTTTGCTGTTAATGCCATCCTTATGCCTACGGTAAGAATCGGTTGAAGGGACTGTAAAAGGTTTTTTTAAATGTCTATCTAATCTTATTTCAATTGGAGTATAGGTTTGGCTGATCGTCAAATACTCCATTGTTCTGTTTCACCCTTCACCCTTCACCCAGGCGGTGATAGTTGGTTCGGTGCGCAAGCGTCGCGGGAACCTCCCTAAGCATTCCGTGAAGATCTTGAAGAGATGGCTGTACGACCATCGCTACAACGCGTACCCCAGTGATGCTGAGAAACTGGCTCTGAGCCAGGAGTCTAACCTTACTGTTTTGCAGGTGAGAGGGACAACACACAGATTTCTTAAGACCCCATGCTACCTCAGCTCGAATACATTTTTTATCTCGCTTGCACCCTACTGCTTGCTGACTGAATGAGAGCGAGTTGAGTGTTGATAAATGAGCGGCCTGCACTGTCCCCTGGTCTCGCCATGTACATACCTAAGTCTCAGCACAGCGGTCAAACTATAGAAACGAGTTTCCATTATCAGGTCTGCAACTGGTTCATAAACGCGCGCCGCCGTATCCTCCCGGAGATGATCAGGCGCGAGGGTCACGACCCCCTGCACTACACCATATCTCGGCGGGGTCGGAAGCAGACAGGGGCTACGGCAGGAGTGGGGGCCATGGTCGGCCTGGCTGCAGCCTCCACTTCGGGGCTAGGAGTGGCTGCAGGTGACGGTGTCAACGTAGCGGCCTGGGATGGTATCGTTGTAGAGGTTTGTAAAGAATTATTTTATACATCCACGCAGTGTCCTGGCTACACACTGCTAGACGTAAAAACTAGGAAAAGATTGATCCCATTTGGTGCAACCTTGTGACGCACACCGCACACCGCACTTTGTTAATTTGTTTTTTTGATTTAAAGTGTGCCATAGCTTCACTTTATTTCTTTTTACCCGACTACAGCGAAGCAAAAAGGATAATTTTTCACCGGTATGTATCACACGTCGTGTTAGGGATAAATCAAGCAGATTAAATATGTGACTCCGGATTTTTAATTTTTCTGTCTGTCAGGTCTTGTTTATAACCTTTTTAGTTGACGTTTTTGTCGTAGTTGGGTTTTAGTTTTTATAACTTTTATTTTTTCAAAATGTTTTTCTTTGTATATTGGCAACTTGTTTTATCTTTATATTTATGTAATTTATTGGTTTTAGTTTTTATAACTTTTCTTTTTTCAAAATGTTTTTTTTTGTATATTGGCACCTTGTTTTTTCTTTATATTCATTTAATTTATTATCATTTTGAGTAGTTAAATAAATGGTTTATCATATATTAAATCCCATTGTTTCCTATTTATTTTGAAGGTCTGATTTACTTCTGCAACCAAATCATCTAAAACCCACGACTACACGACTACTACATTAAATTGACTAATTTTTATCATACATTATGAGTTGTTGACTCTATTCTGTAGAACATTTTAAATTTTTAAATTCTAATTTGGACTATTAATTATTTGAATAATGGATAAATTTATAATTATTTGATTAAATGTAATAACCTACCTACTTATATTTGTACGCCGTTGAGGCAAAACATGACTGTGGTAAAATTTTATTGTAACATCTTGCATGCCATGTGTGTGTATATTCATGTTTTGGACAAATAAATTATCTTTATCTTACCTATTGCTTGAAATCTACATAACTTGACCACAAAAGAGCTTATAGGTAATCAAAAGTAGTACCCACAGAACGGTCCTGACGGCCGTGCCCACGACTACGGCGACGGACTCCTGGTTTACCGGAGCGACGGCGACGAGCTCGGGGACGGCGAGGAGGGCTACTCCAGCACGATCAGCGAGGAGGAGGTCAAATACGACCCCTCAGTGTGGCAGTCCGTCATCCGATACGGACCAGAGGACCACGACCTGCACCCAGCAGCTAGGGAGTAAGCTTGTAGTATTGGTCTCATATGTTCCAATTGTTAGTTGCCTACAGATCCGCTTGATTTTGGGATTCATCTTTGGAAACCTATGAAGAATTTAGTGTTTAGCATAATCGGCCTGTAATGTTCCCACTGCTGAGCCACAGGCCTCCTCTCTGTGAGAGGAGTGGACAATAATCCACCACGCGGGCGCAGTGCGGGTTGTTGGATGTCACATGTCTTCGAATTTTTGGTTCTAGGACATGCCGGTTTCCTCACGATGTTTTCCTTCACCGTTTTGAAAGCAATGGTGATGAAATTAAATAAACCATGACTTTACAACACGTCAGTCGGGGCCGATACCACTGGGCCACCACTGCTCCAGTGTATTTAGCGTTTAATGTCGGAAAATAACGAGCAAATTCGTAGGCAATCTCCGGTGTTTTACTTTAGCTTTACACACTCAAGCTGCTTACATAAAATTGTCCAATACCCATTAATTAGAAAAAAAGACAATCTTCAGCAATAATGTGGCCTTAATATTGCGTAAAACCACCTAACGTCGAAAGTCACTGCGACGATTCATTTTCCCTCCCACAGCAGAGCATCAGTGGTATCAGTGGCCGCGACCAAAGACATGGTAGAACAGATCAACGAGCCGCAGGAGACTAGTACAGAGCAGTTCTGCTCGAGAGCAGCGCGGGCAATAGTCGAACGCTGGTACAATACTATATCAATTCTCTACACATTGTCCTAGAAACTCATAGCGTCTCCAGTCCAATCCTTAACTCCGTCCCTCCAGCAATACATATTCAGTACTAGGTTGTGGTGAGTAAGACTATGCATGAATGATCGAATTCGAGCTTCCAGCCTTTTCGTTCCTCAATCCGAATATTTCTTTCCGCATCCCAGCAGCACGGCATCGGTCGTGACCGTAACCACTACGGAGGGGATGGTGGGCCAGGGCCCCGAGCCGGTGTCCAGCAGTGAGGACGGGTGGCAGGCGCTGGCCCACCCGCAGCTAGCGCACTTGCCGCAGCTGCCGCACCCGCTGCGCGCGCGCCGCATGCAGGTGAGCCCGCCCCCGCAGCCGCCGCCACCCGTCGCCGTCGAGCTCGAAGTAGCCACCACCGACATGTGGTGCCACACCTAGATACCATGGCTCAGACGTGACAATCCTATAGCTTTATTAGATATTCTGATATTTATAGCTCCGTTTACTCTTGCAATTTGCAGAAGAAAAGAAGTTTTATTTGTCAAAAATTCCATTTTGAATTTCTTTGCCTCTTTGTTTAAAAATAAAATATGTTTGGAGTTTTTAATTTGGGCTGCGCGAATGTTGTAGCCCCAATTTGCCATGTTTTTGTATATATCTAACTGTAGGCGACGTCGGTGTTAAAACACTAATACTTAGTTTCCTTTACAATCAAGTTTTCCTTGTGTTTTTGTTTTGTTTTTAGCCTAGAGACGAGTTTCTGTTTGTTGTGTAAATAAATTTTTATACAAAATATTTTGAGTTTTCATTCAAGTAAACAGCTATTATCACGTTTTGGGCGCGGGGTGTTTTAATACCGGCATCACCTGACAGTTATTGTTTTCCTAAAGTCCCTTTCTGTGTTTTTGTTATTTAGCTTTTAATTTCTAAAATCTAGACAAGCTGTTGGACCTCTTCGCAAAATTGTATTATATTAGCCAAAATTGAAGACTTGACTGGTCAAAATTTTGCATGTCCAGAATTATACCTATCCAAAATTGACATGGGACCATAACTGCAGGTGGTGCCGCGCGCGCGTCGGTCCGAGGGTGAACAGGACAAGTTCAAGTGCCTGTATCTCTTGGTGGAGACTGCTGTGGCGGTGCGGCAGAGGGAGAAGGAGCAAGAGGAGGCAATGCTACCTGCACTAGCGGACTAAGGGGGAGGGGGGGCGGCAGGTGTGGTCCGCCCCTGGCCCCCGGTCTTGGGGGGCCCAAATCTCGAGTAAAGGCCCAAACAAGTCCAAAATATGTTCAGTAAGTAAAAGGTTTGTAATTGGCCCCCTCCGTAGGTATGCTAAATATAAACATAAGAGTGCTTTTTTGCATACCTGGGCAGGGGGGGTCCTCATTTAGTTTTGCCGCCCCGGGCCCCCAACAGACTTAGTCCACCACTGGCTACCTGTTTAGTTATAGTTTGACCGGTACCGCTGCTCCGCGCCTTAGGCCTCTGCCTCGAATCTTGCAGGCAGCGGGGCGGCGGCGGCGGCGGTGCGGGAGCGGCAGGATCTAATGCGTAAAATCAAATGGCCCGGCCCTCGAAAACAGCGGCGCGGCAGCGGCGCGGCGGCGGACAACGAGCGGTGCACTCCAGTCAAGCGGTGACCGCCCGCGCGTCTGCATTGTAGTGTTGTGCAATTTAAAATCGAGCGTTAGGAATAACTTTGAATCAAAAAGATGTTGTCGCCGTTGTTCAGACATTTCGTTCGCGAATAAAAACAAATATCTGGACGACACAACCACGAACATTACACTACGCCGCTATAGTGCCGCGCGATCTGCTCGCCTGGTTTCGAGAACGGGTCTGCGTTGTTTGCGTTGCCCGCGCTGCTCCCGCGCCGCCGCCACCGCCCCGCTGCCCGCTAAATTTGAGGCAGAGGCCTTAGGTATATGCGCAGCGAGACGGGGGGTAGTGCAGGCTGCTCATTCGTCAACGCTCCAGGCGCGTGGCGTCCCGCCCGCCGCTCATTAGTCAACGCCCCGCCTCGCCGCGCATTCACAAGGCGCGGAACAGCGGTCTCGGTCAAACTATAACCGTGGTTAGTGCGAACGAACTCTTATCTAACTTTAAGATTAAGTAAATCGTCTTTCATTTATACATCGGAAACTGACAGTAGACAAAGTGCTTAGTTTTTGATTATTTTTTCAGAAAATATGATCGGACATAATTTACAATGTCGGTACGGGGTGATTTTTTAACCCATAAACTCACATCAAAATAAAATCCTCCATTTATAAAAGTATGTGATCATTAAATCTGCTGTTAAATCAATTTTTAAGGCCGGATTTACTTTACTGTGTTGTGTCGTGTCGTGACGTCTTTTGATGCAGTGTTAGCCATTAAGACGCAGATATATGTCAATGACCTTGAGTAGTTAGCTTGCGTGTTCTGTACTGAGCTCACGCAACGCATCGTACGTCCACCCAGTAATAGGATTCGCCCATCAAGGAGCGCTATCCCAAATTAAACGCATTATTAATTTATTATACATAAAACAAAAGGTATTTTAATAAAACACGTATACTAAAAGATAAATAATTAGATTATCTTTAAAATGGTGAAGGTTTCAGAAAAATACGCTTGATATTTTTTGCGTGATTCTCAGTTTTTCATCCGCGTTAGACATACTTAACGATACAAATTAATTACACTATGTAATATAAACAATCTACGAGTAAAATATCACAGATTGAGTTACTTAGAAAATGCTTTAATTTAAAATATATTTTTTCAAATCATTGACTCTAGTGGTCTCGACGATGTAGTCTGAGCAGTTTCATTTGATTGGTGTATCCGTGTATCCCGCGTCATGACACAACACGACACAGTAATGTGCCGGCCGGTGGCTTTAGCTGTTGCGATTGGTTGACTACAAAGGAGTCGACATGAGATGTAACAAGTAGGTAACAACATCATTAAAATTGAATACCTAGACTTGTACAAACTGGTATCAGTCTTCTGTTGGATCATATACCTGTATGATTTCCACAGTTTTTTTCGTTATAAGAGATGTGTTTGTTTAAGTTAAGAAGTAGAAGTTGTAGAAGATAAGCATATTACGAATATTTTGTTGTTTGTTATATTAAATCAGCCCTCTCGCGTACTGGACGACTGTGACGACCAACATTTTACGTTTATACAAGGTGGCAGGGAAATCGACGCGAAAACTGTTACCATGGATTCAATACATGATTCTGAACCCCCCCTGCGTTGAAATTATCCGTCGGTTATTTAAAAAAAAATTCAACGGAGGGGGTTCAGATACAGGGATGTTACGGAAGTCGTTTTCTTGGAACTGGAATCGGAGGTTTTAAATTTGATTGCTCGTAATCGGAACCGGTGACGGAGGCGGAACCAGAAGAAAGATGTGTTAAGGGAAGGTTTAATGAAACAATATAAATATAATTCAGTATCTTTAATCAGTCTCTTTAATCAGTAGCTTTAATCAGTGAAATATTAGCGATAAAATCCACAAACAAAACAATAAACTGACTGTGCGTTTGCACTGGTGAAACATTCACAACAAAACATGTTGAAATCTTTACTTTCTGTCAATGTTCCATACAAAGTTTGACAGGAACTTGAGATTTCAACATGTGTTGTTGACAATGTTTCGCCAGTGCTAACGCACAGTGAGACTTCGAGCGCAAGCGTGTATAAAACAAACAATAATTACTTATCCTGGCGACGAGTTAAGACTTGGTTGTACGGGCTCGCACGTGCATAGCTGCGTTTCGAACTTCGGTATAACTCTGTTTCAAAATTATCGGAACCAGAATCGGAAACGGAGGTGTAAAATTAATCGGAAGTTCCGACCTTTCGAAATCGGAACCGAAGCTCCGTAACATCCCTGGTTCAGAATCATGTACCATCCATGGTAACAGTTTTCGCGTATAATATTAAAACGTTATTCGATGCTACTAGGCCAGTACCCTAATTGCGTAATCAACTATCAACCACAATGTGTTTCGATTTGAAACAGATTGTTAATCCATTGCTTCATAAGTTGGAAAAAAAAATCTGCTCAACAACGTAAATAACGCAATGAATGTTGTTGAACTGTCAAAATGAAATAAAATTTGTCATAATCGTTTACGAAAATAAGTTACGCAATTAGGGTACAGCCGATCTATTTTGTAAAAATCTCACCGGGAAAACTTAGGTGAAGTGAGCTGTCAATCCACTGATGCTGGGGATGGATACTATTGACAGCTCATTTCATCGAAATTTTCACCATGAGATTTTTACAGAATAACACTGCAGGTCGCGGTTGTGGTCGCTCAGTGCGTAACCTACATCCCATGTAAAAGCGACCGTCGCGCGAATACACGATCGTTCGAATTTTTCGTTCGGTGAAACGCGCGGTCGCGCCGACAGAGGGCGCTTTCCGCTTTTTCGAACAAAAAGTGACATATGCACGCGACCGATCGCGTATACGACGCGAAGATTGGTTTTTAATAGGACGCCGCAGAGGGTTTAATTATTCCCACTTAGAGTAAGATCGAATGTTTTGTTAAAAGTTAATAAATTGAATTAATAAATTTGTAAGTTGCTTTATTCTGATTCAAGGCATGGCCTGTAGCGTCCCTGCTACATTGAAAAGTGTTAGACCGCCGCCGCCGCCTTGATGCAACCGGGCTTCACTCGATCAACAGTACAGACACCTAATTCACCGCCTCTCACCGCGACGGTACGACTAGCTATCGACTGTTTTTTCGCTCAAAAAACGTACAATAGATGTAGGTCCCATGTCAGTAAAAGAGATGCGTATAATAGTTGACTAGGAAATAGTCGATAGCGTGGGACAGGTACCTTATGTTATGAACCACACTGAATCGCCCTGAACGGTCGATGTCATCGATCGAATGCAGTTAGAAGTGTGTTTGAATCATTCAAAATCTAGGCCCAATCTCATGTCAGTGATAAACAATGTCAAACTTGCCAAAAATGTTGGTAAACTAGAGATATTTTGAAGACAACACGTTCAGCAGCACATCTAAGAGCTGTCAGTGATAAAATTGTTATGGAATATTGACACTGACATTTCAGCCTTTTAGGATTCCGTAGTAAACAAGGAACCCTTATAGTTTCGTCATGTCCGTCTGTCTGTCTGCGGTCTAGCTCCAAGACTGTTAGTACTAGAAGTTGTAATTTGGCATGGGTATACATATTAATCATGCCGACAAAGTGGTAAAATAAAATTATGAAAAATATTTATTTTTTAGGGTACCTCCCCTACACGTAAAGTGGGATGTTTTTTTTTTTCTTTTTTATCCCTTAGTGTGGGGTATCGTTGAAAAGGTCTTTTAAAAACATTGTATGTTACAACCATTTTTGAATTCAGAGATCTGTTTGCGAAATATTAAGCTTTAAAGTGCAATTTTTTGTTAGTCAAGTGTCCCCCCCCCCCCCCCCCCTACCAGCTAAATGGTTTTAGATATGTGAAAAAATTCACGGCAGTAGCTTATATAACGAATTTAAAAGGAAAACTATCACAGCTGAGTAGGCTTTATAAGTTAACGAGTAATAATCGACCAACTTAAATTTGCGGTTGTAAAAACATGTTCACCCATACATTTTGTATGAGAGATTTTTTTTTTCAACTACGCGGTTAAGTTTGTTCTTGGGATAAATTCATCCCAACTACGGAACCCTACATTGTGCGTGGTCCGACATGCACTTGGCCGGTTTTTTTAAACGCGGTTTAGAAATGCTGATCGCGTTCAGTGAAATTCGCGTTATGAGAGATTAGAATGCGAATGTTCTTCTCTGGTTGCACCTTAATGGCAATAGCGCACTAGCAACCAGTTCGCAGCGGCCAGCGAGATAGATACCGCCTACCTTATTTGCCCTTTGTTGTTTGCGATTCTAAAATAAAAACACTATTTGTGAAGTAAAAACTTTTTTATTAGGTTTCGGTTTTTTGGGCGGGATCGCCACCTTTTGGTTTTTCGTCTAAGTTTGCAAATTCTACGGTTTTCTTTACGGCTTCTTTTACGGATTTTAAGGCTGCGACGTTCGACATAAGTTGGTTCATCGGAATCTGGATCTGTGTGAAGGTCTCTTCTGGTGAATTCTCCGCGTTGATCTGAAGCAGAGGTATTAATTTGTAGTTCCACAATATTTTTTCCCATAAAGTTTTATAATATTTCTCATCGAAGCATACAGCCATAATTTTTACGGTTTGCTCTTACAGTTTCAAACATTTACTAGGTATAATTGAAGTGACTGAAAACCTCTTAAAATAACACATCTCACTGACTCATCATTATTCAATGAAAAATTTTTACTTTGGGACCAAATCTGAAATCGCGAAAAAGAATTGCTGTTCTCTACATGTATATTATTTTACATCTCTCATATTCGGTAAGTAGGTCCTTATTACCCCCAAATGGGGCTTGTAGGTAACCAATTAGCGCTCTAGGGTAATAATGTAGCTAGAAAAGCCCTAGGGCGGTAAGTAATTAAAAAAAAACTCTTCACTCTTTCAAAAAGTTCGCGTACATCTAACCATCATACTGGCAATAGACATCATCATTCAGCCCAATGACAAAAGAGGTCGCTTCGCTATTCAGCCTTGTCTTCGTATGAGTGTATTAGTCATCAATTTTAAATATCGAACGGCGAAGCTCAATTTCGTTCTTGAAAAAAAAAAAATTAAAATAAAAAGATGAAAAAAGGCGGGAATAGAAAACTTCCCTAAAATTTGAAAATTGTTCTCATTTCACTATACATTTTAAATAATAAAATGTTTTATTCTTGTAATGCCGGTTTTTTTCTACTTACCTCACAATCGAGATGTAAAGCAGAGTAGTTAGCTCGGGTGTAAGCATCAATTGCACCCTCGAACTATAGGCGCCCTCGCTGCGCTCGTGCGCCTAAGTATCTCGGGCTGCAATTGACGCCTTACAGCCCTTGGCTACTAATCTACTATTATTTATTCAGGGACAACAAACAGCTACAATATGTGTTGGAACAGAGAAGTTATAAAACAAAATATTAACAATATTGCAGCCCACTACATTATCCGCATATTAAGAAAATATGATAATGAGTGCCACTAGATAGGTAATAAATAATTACATCACATTAATAATAATTAATAATAAAACTCGCGTTGGGCAGCTGGATCAAGGGCTTGATTCAGAAGGCGGTACTCCTGGACACGGCTCGCATTGTCAGGAGGTTCCTCTCTCTGGAGCCCTGACCGCCGGTAGCTTGGACCCTGTTCCCGATACCGGTGGGCTACTATTTTTTATATTTTTAAATGTTTTTATACTTTCTTTATTCTAATATTTAAAAATATAATTTATAAGTATTTAAATGAAATAAAAGATAATAATAATTACATAACATTAATAGTAATAAATTACATCATGAAAAATAGAGATTCTCATTGATTGCTTGGCAACAGAGTAATAATTAACACTAAAAACAAATAAATAATAGAATAAAGACTAGCTTAAATCGTCTATCCCATAGTGTGAGGTGTCTTTGGAAAGGTCTTTCAAAAATATTGCGAGTTTGTGGAAACCCTTTATGGATTCAGGGATCCGTTTGCGAAATATTAAGCTTTTGCAAGCAAATAACAACATTATTGTTATTTTGATGTTGTTTTTTTCGTCTATCCCATAGTGTGAGGTGTCTTTGGAAAGGTCTTTCAAAAATATTGCGAGTTTGTGGAAACCCTTAATGGATTCAGGGATCCGTTTGCGAAATATTAAGCTTTTGCAAGCAAATAACAACATTATTGTTATTTTGATGTTGTTTTTTTCGTCTATCCCATGGTGTGGGGTGTCTTTGGAAAGGTCTTTCAAAAATATTCCGAGTTTGTAGAAACCCTTTATGGATTCAGGGATCCGTTTGCGAAATATTAAGCTTTTGCAAGCAAATAACAACATTATTGTTATTTTGATGTTGTTTTTTTCGTCTATCCCATGGTGTGGGGTGTCTTTGGAAAGGTCTTTCAAAAATATTCCGAGTTTGTAGAAACCCTTTATGGATTCAGGGATCCGTTTGCGAAATATTAAGCTTTTGCAAGCAAATTTTGTTTTTGTTAAGAGTCAAGTGTCCCTCCCCCTGCCAGCTAAATGGTTGGTTCTGGATATGTGAAAAAATTCACAGCAGTAGTGTATATGACGAAATTAAAAGGAAAACTATCACAGCTAAGTAGGCTCTACAAGTTAACGAGTAATAATCGACCAACTTACATTTGCAGTTGAAAAAACATATTCTCTCATACATTCAGTATGGGAGAACATGTTTTGAAATTGTGTGTGTATGTTTTTTGGTGCCTTTCACTGTTGATCGAAATAAACGTTTCGTTTTTTAATATGTGGAGGAGCTTACTATTTTTCTCGATTTCAGGTTTGGTCCCTTATTAAAAGTTGGTCATAATGATAAGTACAGACGCCAGCACATCAAGCTACCCGAAACTGTCAAATTTTCCCAATCAAATTTGAACCTTATACTTCAGCGATAAAGTTGAAAATCTATTAAATAAATTTGACAGATTGTAACCTTATGCTTCAGCGATAAAGTTGAAAATCTATTAAATAAATTTGACAGATCGTAGTAGCTTGATGTGCTGGCGTCTGTACAATGTCCCTTTAACAGGTTTTCAGTTATTTGAACGACACCTTGTATGATAATAATAAGTTTTCAAACCCTGTAATGCCTGTACTTGTAGAATTCGATAATGCTCTCGTAGTGCTTCATAAAGGATTCCAAGCGGAGTTTTATGCCGTTTTGGGTCTCATCAATACGATCCGATTTCTTCGGCCGTTCTTTCATCCTTTTGAATAACGTCTTTATCGTTACATCCAGGTATAATATCAGCTGTGAAAAGGGTGATACATCATTGAATCACTACATATTATAAAACAAAGTCCTACCGCCCGCGACTGTCTGTGTGTTTAAAGGCGATAAACTCAAAAACTGCCGAACGGATTTTCATATGGCTTTCACCAATGGACGGAGTGATTCATGAGGAAGGTTTAGATGTATAATTCATTATGGTTTCGTGTAACTTGGCTGAAATATGACGATGGTTGTTGAAGATGTCGGGAAAAAATCATACCGACTGGAAGCTTTACTGGCGTGCACTACGTAAATCAATAGTGTTATATTATATGAAAACAATGTATTACGGAATGAATTAACCCCTGGCTGGAGGTTTTAAGTGTAGTAGCTTAAGGCGCCCACAGGAAAGCCCGGTTAAGTAGTCATGATCTCAGAGGTCAACAACGAGATGCCCTACCTAAAAAAAAAACGGAATGAATACAATGGTGCCGATTCTCTTGTACAGACGCCAGCACTTCAAGCTACTACAATCTGTCAAATTTATTTAATAGATTTTCAACTTTATCGCTGAAGCATAATGTTCAAAGTTGATTGGGAAAATTTGACAGTTTCGGGTAGCTTGATGTGCTGGCGTCTGTACACCGAACTAAACTAACTAAACTATCACTAAAATTCCTTACTTTTGACTATGAGAATCTTATAGCTATTCTGCAAAATAAATTCTCTAAATTTAAAAATAATTTTGACACATCTAAATCGAATTTGACAATCGCGACTCCACACGTGATACCTAACCACGTGATCTTTTTAGAGCCGGAGGCGCGCAGGGGGGGCAGCCTCGTCGTGTTTTATATGGAATTTTTCACTTTTTGTATGGAAAATAAGAAAAAATATTACCTACATGTAGAGTGTCAGGGGTTTAAGGGTTTTATAAAGGGGGTCGAAATTTTCATTATTTTTGCGATTGGACACACCGTTTTCGAGATATAAGCAAAAGAAAAAAAAAAGATTCAGTACTGTTTTTGCATTTGAAGTCGAGGTGTTGGTGTGAATTTATAGTTCATGACAACCAATTTTATTCCACACGTTTTTAGTCGCGATTAAAAATAGTCAGATTTAGTTAGAAAATCTAAATTTTAGGTGAAAAACGTCAAATTCAGAATAGCAAAATTGCTATTTTCACTAAACTAATATCTCGTTGCCATCTTAGTGCTGTCAAACTAAAATATAGTTAAGTTGTGTCACTTTAGTCTATTTCAGAATGGGAAATCGTCGTTTGACAGGAATAAACTAAATTTTGGTGATTTTTAGTTTAGTTTAGAGGCATTTGTGACAAGAGAATCGGCACCATTGTCTATTACTGCATTAACTTATAGGGTACTTTTAATCTCGGTATTATGTTCTCGTGGGATATTTTCTGACATTCACGCGGGTGAAGCTGCGGGCATAAGCTAGTTAATGATACAAAAATAAGTTTATTTAAATGTTTGTTTACTATTAGCACAAATAAATGTCTTCTAGGCTATACAATGTCGCCCAATGGCATGTGCCCGCTCGTATTTTTCTGAATACCTAGTCGAACTAGGCAAAAACCTTTATTTCGGATATAAGCGCCATTAATATTTAAAATTATTAATAAAAATAGCCATCAAGCAGAAATGCAGCAGCATTTTACATAAAAGTGATTAATAGCATAATAATTCGTTACAGTATGAAGTAATATAATCATTAAACTAGGCAATATTTTCCAAATTTGCCAAAAAAACAAAGTCTGGATAGTGTGTGTCTTTGTGTGATATGATAATATGTGTGCGTGAATGTGAGAGGGTGTGTCTGTGGTGGTAAGTGGTCAATCACTGTGGTTTATGTGGTAGTAATTCAGTCTTATCGTAATACTTAGGTACTTAAATACTAATGATTTTTATTTGTGGAAGTAGTGTCTAAGGCTTGAGTTTCCTAAGAAAATGGTGTCGTCACAAACCGCGTATGAATATTTCATGATGCTGTGTCATGAAACTTTGACTTTACAGTGTCCAAAAACGTCCGCCATCATTTAGCGTTAGACGACGTGCCCACGGACGTAATAAATCGCGGCAATTTTTTTTCGTGAGAGTGCGTCCCATCTCGTTGGATAATCAACGCTCTTCTTAACACGGAGAGTTGAAAATCCAGTGCGCGATAAAATTCTGCCGCTATTTTATTACGTCCGTGCGGACGTCGGCTTAAGGTATGGTTTCGAACAACGTTGCACTGCGTCGTCACTACTGTTGGTTGTGTGACGCGTCATATTATTATGAGATTACATTCCGAGCACGGCAGCAATGTCGCGCAGCATTGCTGCTATGCTCGGAATGTAATCTCATATAAACCTATAGAAAATGTCTGGGGACCAATAGTGACGCGGCAGCACTACCGCGTGCAGCGTTGTTCGGAATCATACCTTTATGGTCAACTCACACCGAAAGAGCGGCGAAGGGCAGCGAAGCGGAGCGCAGTTTCAGTGTCATTTGAATTTTAACTTTATTTGAGTGAGTTGACCCTTAGCAGCTGTTTTTTATGCAGCACCGCTTTCTTAGATTAATAAAACAAAACGAAATGTTTAATTTGGTCGAAACAAAGCCATACTCACCCCTGCGAATAAAGTGCCTGCTACGTGGCTGCCAGCCGCGTCCCCGACAGAGGTGACCTTGGTTGGCGACAGGCAGAGCTGTTTGAAAATTGGTCGCAAACCAACATCTACACGGTTGTACACCACAAAGGTCACCTCTGTCGGGACACGGTTGGCGACCGTGTAGCACCCGGCTTGAGCCGGTCAGAAAGAGCTTTGTTCGGTTCAAAGTTGATTGGGAAAATTTGACAGTTTCGGGTAGCTTGATGTGCTGGCGTCTGTACGTAAGTATGTATAATTAATAAACATTCTAGTGATTTTTATCGTTATCTTTCATTTAATAACGTCCTGTAAAACAAATACATCCCAGCAGTAGACTCCTGAGTCGCAGGTGCTATTCGGACGGGTGCTCTAAGTGGACTACTTCCTTGCGACCACAAGACCAACGGGGAGTAATTTAAAATTATTTTGTGTAAATTCAGATACTAATTATTGTTAATGAATAAATGACTAATGACATCTTTTTCGAGACACAAAAGCTCTTTGTCACCGGTTCAAGCCGATTCCGAGCTGTCTATAAGTGTGATCACTCCCTAAGTCAAAGTCGCTTACAGAACAAGGTCCGACAACTCGCTCAAATAGTGGACCTTGTGTCTTATCACGAGGGAACCCGTCTATGACGAAGCCTCGGGTCCCATTCGCAGCCGCCTTTTCGATGGCCGCCTTTAGTAATGTCAGCACTAAGTCGTTGGGGAGAAGCCCACCTGCAAAATAAATAATTTAATATAATCATAATTATATTCACTTCAAGACAAAAACATCTGTGTAGCCTTGTACAGACGCCAGCACATCAAGCTACCCGAAACTGTCAAATTTTCCCAATCAACTTTGACCCTTATTTATCAGTAATAAAGTTGAAAATCTATTAAATAAATTTGACAGATTGTAGTAGCTTGAAGTGCTGGCGTCTGTACTAGGAGTTTCTGTATCACAAGAGCATAAGGATTGTGGATTGCATGTGGCATGGCAATAGAAAAACGAATGTTATCATGATTTACCAGAAGTTTATGAAAAATTGTAATATAGAGGTGTAAGGAACAGGGTGTTAAGTTCTCTCATACTCCATAGAAAAAGGAGGATCCTCCGACCAGACGGGTGTCGTGTCTGGTGGCCTACTGCCCGACAATTGTTTTTTTTTAAATTGCATCTCGCAGGTCAACCTTGGAGGTTGTCGGTTGCTTAACTAGACTTTCTTCTGGCTGCCTCAATAAATTAAGGCCTCCAGCCAGGGCATAAAACTTAGAAACTAAGCGACTACACGCTAAGGGCACCCCCTGTGGGGTACGGACCTCGGCTTAGGGTGTCACTGGGGGAGGACAGCAAGGGATAGGCTGCATCGGATTAATTGAAGTCGGGACGTTGTATATATACTGGTCGCGAGGTAAACCCTGCTTTTGCGATGCAGGATTTTGTATGACGTCAGTGTTATGGGTCGTTCGCATGTGGCGCCAGAGTAAGTCCGATTAGAAAAATTGTAAAACAATAATAAAGGTAATATTTATGCAATTCAAAGGGAGTCCCCCAATCCTTTCTCAAGAATACCACATCTCAGTAAATCCATGCAAGTAGATGCTAAATCGAATATCAATATTTAGTAACAGAACAGTTAAATACGTCCCCAAAAATTTAGCAAGAGCAACGAACATAAAAATCTTTTAAAGACTTTTTGGACATGTTTCTCAATCGTTATTGTAGGTATTGAGAGTCATTGCGGTTTGGCAAAGTCGCTATGATAAAAAAATATAAAATATATATAATAAAAAATTATGTTTTCATAGCCACTTTTCCAAACCGCAATGATAACATAATTTTTTTCGACTTGTGGTTTTGGTCCTCAATCGATCGAGGAACTTTACATCTGTATATAATATGAAAAAAAACCTGTCTGATACGTGAGGGTGTTGTTAAGTATCGTACTGAGAGTCTATTTATGTGAAAATTTTCAGGAAATGAAAAAAACATTTGCTACTTTTTTTCGAAGGGGCGGACGTTTTGTGTGGTTATTACATGGGGTGCGGGGCGGGAGGCCGTCGTTTAGCAGGTGTCTACAAGTCATAACTTGTGACCCCTGTTGAAAATTTGCCATTTTTACTATTTATTATCTACAACTAGGGTTGCCAACATTTCTTCGGCGAAATTTAGTATTTTACAAAATAAGCTAAAAAAAATAGTAGGTAGGTACACTTAAAAAAATATAGTATTTTATGGAAAACCTAGAAATAGACAAAGATATATTTGGTAATTATTTATTTGTATAAAAACTGTATTTTATGCACGTGTTGCGTTAAAAAAAATTTTTTTTTGTTTTATTACATTAAATGTTAAAATTAATGTAAATCAAAAGCTAATTTCTTATTATTGAGATACGTTTCTGTTTCTTTCTTCTCGCCATTTCAAATTCATAATTGAAAATATCCTTCTGTGAATACCGCAGTGGCGGGATAAACATAATAACTTATTTTCAGTATTAATTTTTCAAATATCATGCTGCCAGTTTTGGCCTGTAGTTTTGTTAGTAAACTCACAAAATTCTTTTATTTTTGCAAAGATTTAATTTAATATTGTTATTTCAGAGCAGTAGAGTATTAGCGTTCACTTTTTTAAATTAAGGATTTCTTTGTTAAATTTCAGTGTTGAAAATAGAGTGTTTTTGCGTACTATATATTTCTTCAACAGTATATAGTACACAGACTCGAAATATAGTACAATAATTTATATTATTCGGTTGGCAACCCTATCTACAACCCAATTACTGGGTAACAACGTGGATCGATCGAACCTTAGCCCCGAACTTATTATACTGTGTAGAATTCATACCTCGGCCTGTAACAGAATTGAGGCACCTGGTCCTGGTTGAACCGCTCGCCATCTCATCTCGTATCATATCTCCAGCGGACACGTATGTGAATCCATACGTCGTGACAATCTTCTGGCACTGGATCCGTTTGCCAGAGCCCGGCCCACCAATGACCCACACAATCGGCATAATTTCGTAGTCGTATACTGGCTGGAGAGTGAGATTACTTTACAAAATTATTATAATGTTTTTGAGAATCGATTAGGATATTTTTCTCAATGAATTTGTCTTTCAAGATTATCTTCACTAGCTTCTGCCCGCGATTTCATTCGCGTGAAATTTCATGTTCCTCCGACCCACCGCGGCGCATCGCATCGCCAGTCCGGTTAGAGTATTGTGTACAGTTAGAGATTTAACCTTTTAAATGATTATCATCACGCAATACCTTTATGGAGCTAAGCAGTCAATCATGACATAATATGTACAGGGTTGGTGGATTTTTGAGATGGGGCAATAAATCTTAAGTGTTGTCGCTACAAGAAAACGGTCTTAGGAGAACGTCCTTAAAATTTTGGAACATTTGGATAAGCATTCACAGATTTTGAAAAAAAAAAATACAGGGTAAGTTTTTATCCAATGCGCAAACTTTAACACGTGACTTAATTCATCATTATGAACAACTTTTACTATGGGACCAAACCTGAAATCGCGAAAAAACAATCTGCTGTTCCATACATTTTGACGAGTTATGCGAACATAAATGTAGGGAACGGCTGATTATTTTTTCGTGATTTCAGATTTGGTCCCATAGTGAAAGTTGTTCATAATGATGAGTAAAGTCACGTTTTAAAGTTTGCGCACTGGATAAAAACTTATCCTGTATAGTCAGCAAGAAAATGGGCAATTTTGACAAGATCTTTTTTTGATGCCAATCGATCCTGTTTCTTATTCGTATCAAAAAACTCTTTCGACCAACTCAGGTTTGAGTATACTTCACTGGGCTGAATAGAAAACGAATATAGCCGATAATTACAGATTTAATCTTTTCATCCCGCTGTACCTTTATGTAGCTAAGCAGTCAATCAGTAAACAAAGCAAATAGGTTACGGTGGATCCGCGAATGTAGTCCGCGAAATTCAAATTTTCTTAAATTTTTTTGTAATTTTGTAGGTCAGTCAGTGTCAGGTTCTATCTTGATCAAAATATGATTCGCGACCATCTCACGAAATAAGTAACTCAAATGTCATGATTTCATGAAAAAATCATTCAATAGACCAATTCTAACTTAGGAGATGTTTTATTGTAGTGATTATAATTCTGTAATTTGGAGAAGGCCTATGACAGTGTGTGGAGGGAAGAACTATGGTCGACACTATCCAAGTACGGTGTGGACTGGCGCTTGGTACGGGCACTGAAATCTTTATACAAAGATTCCAGTGCTTGTGTTAGGATAAATGGGGCATACACGAACTGGTTCTGCATCTCAAGGGGTGTTAGACAGGGTTGTGTAGCGTTACCGTGGCTGTTCAACTTGTACATGGATAGTTGTCTGACAGATTTGAAATAGGGTGAGTGCGGATTGAGGATGAATGAGTTGCCTGTCAAATGCCTTATCTACGCAGATGATCAAGTTCTTCTTGCATCGTCAGCAGAACAGTTGCAAGACATGGTGACTGTGATGAATGAAGCATATAAGATGAAAGGGATGAATATAAATGTGAATAAGACGAAGGTCATGGTGTTTGAAAGAGGTGAGGATGTATCGGTGTGTGATGTGAAAATAAATGATAAGAGTGTGGAGCAAGTAAGTGAGTTTATATATTTGGGGAGTCTGTTCACAAGGGATGGGAAGATTGATGGAGATGTGGAAAGGAGAGTAAACGCAGGAAACAAAGTGAATGGTGCTATACATGCGATTGTGACCAGCCAGTCGATGTCTAAAAAGGCTCGACTGGCTGTTCACAATGGTGTGCTGGTGCCCACGCTTATGTATGGAAGTGAATGTTGGGTGTGGCAAAAACAACATGAAAGTAGAATAAATGCTGTGGAAATGCGTTCCTTGCGAAGCATGTGTGGTCTGACTATGAATGATAGGCTGAGGAATGATGTGATAAGACAGCGGTGTGATTTAAAAGAAGATATAGTGAAAAAAATTGAAAAGGGTATGCTGAGATGGTTTGGGCATGTTGAGAGGATAAATGAAAGGCGACTAACAAAATGTATTTACGAGGCTGATGTGAAGGGAAAGGCCGGGCGGGGACGCCCTAGGAGGATATATACTGATTTTATTGGTGATGTTCTTCAGAAAGGCCAGGTGCGTAATACTCGCAACCGGCGTGCGTGTATGGCCAGATGTATGAACGTAAACGAGGCAAAAGGAGTATGTAAGGATCGTAGCAGGTGGCGTTCTGTAGTTTCTGCCTACCCCCATGGGAAGAAGGCGTGAGTTTATGTATGTATGTATGTATAATTCTGTAAGTACATATTTGCTATGGTCGCGAATTATTACGACTTCCACGCGACAGAAGCTAGTTTATCTAATCTCCGATAACAAGCTGCATTCAGCTGTTAGTTATGTAAAGATTCTTAGTATCTAAGCTACTGAGCCAGCGTCATCTAGGTTTTTCCCGTGATGGCAGCAATGTCTTCTGCACTATCTGCACATCTCGTGAGGCGCATACGCAAGGGCCCAATAGCCAATGATATTATGAGTTATCTTTTTGAAGTGAAAACTTCTTTAGGCGCGTTGGGCATTTTTGAGATGGGAATAAACCATTGATTTCGTGACGTGTGACGACACATCATTTTTGTAAACGCGATTGTGCTCTTTATTTATATTACGTTGCGGATTAATGTTCTATGCAAGTATTTCTACTTTAAAGGTTTTGTAAACCCGATTGTGCTCTTTATTTAGATAATGTTACGGATCAATGTTCTATACAAATATTTTTCTTCTACCAAGGCGATCTTGTTCAAGTTTTCACTTCTGTGGGCACTCCCGGAGTGCCACTGTTTTTTTTTTTTACTTGTGCAGTCAAACCTGGGTAAGTGAGAACTGGGTGAGCGAGAAAACTCTATAAATGAGAGTAATTGCCAGGTTCCGTCATTTTAACCCTCTAAAACCCCTATAAGTGAGAAACAGAAATCTCTACAAGAGAAAGTCGTTTTTCACTCGTGGACCTCTATAACTGAGACTACTACTAGCCTGTACCTCCATAAGCGATAGTCGAGCGTATTTTAAAATCTCTCGTGGACCTCTATAACTCATCACCTGTTAAGCAGCCTTATTAAGGCGGATAACAATTAAAATTCTATTGTGTCTCGTTAATGACAGGTGAAGGGATAACAGAGCCTTTACTAGCAGCGACCTCAGCTACCTCTATAAGCGACAGTCGAGCGTAATTTAACATCTGCTACTCTTTCTTAAATTTCGTGGAACTAACTGACATGGCTTTTGTATTGTATTTTATTTGAATGGCCAAATGTGCGTGTGTACCCGTGGTGCGTTCGACTTATTTGTCGAACTTACTACAGTTGACATAAATCACTTCTAAGAATAATACCTATACAATATATATTGTTGTATTAGTGCATATTTATCACTACATTTTTGCTGTATTTGTATAAACCTCTATAAGTGAGAAAGGCCACACATATAAGTACCTCTATAAGCTAGAAACTCGAGTTAGCTAGAAACTTCCATAAGCAAAAAAGAAATCGCGGTGCCTTGAACTCTCGCTTATCCAGGTTCGACTTATCATTAATAACAGCGGGTGAAGTTTGGCTGCTAGATGATGGCAGCTATTTTTACGCGTTTTACAAACCTTTTTTTTATAAGCCATGCATTGTACAGTTCTGCATTGTAAAGGGCATCCTGGTAACTTATCTACTTCGGGCTCTTCGCACCCACGACAAAGTTTCTGTTCCATTTTTATAATCTCTGTTGATTGTTTTTTTAACTGCGTTTCCTAATTTCTTTAAGAAAGGTCGCAGACACGAATATAGGCTAGACGGGCCCATTTGATTGTAAACTTAGTATTTTCTTGTGAGTCTCATTTTTTTGTGATAATATTTGTCGTTATCTTCGACTACACATATTCATATTATAGTGGCGTTTGTGCCTTCTGTAAAAAAGACGAGACCACAACTCAGAAGACACATGAAGGGATACCCAAAGATTTAAATCGTGAGACACCAGAATTTCCGTGTGAAAAATTTCTCTGACAGTTAACAGTGACAATTTCTTCTCAAACGTAAATCTTACTTGTTTTATTTATTCGGCGTCAGAGATTCCTTAACACCTCCTTGGTTGATCTCTCTGACGTCTCAAGTCTCCGCGGTAATCTTAGGGACTTCGCACACTACACAGCAGTCTTTAGCCGTAGAAGCTCCGACCAAGATGCGGACGTTCATATTGAAGTAAACAGTTTGACCGCAACTGGTCGTGCGACCGCCAAGCATTCGGCCGTATTTCATTTGCGACCAGCAAAACACTATGTACCCCGGATCTAGGGGTTCTTCGTACGGGCTGAGGGCAGGACCCCTTGCCCAATTATGCACGCTGCTTAGATACTGCTGATGCGTAGCTGTGCTGCACGCTGCCTAAGGTCTTACTAAAGTCTGCTACCTACGGAGCCTGTGCTCCACGTCTCCACGTGTTACCGACGCTCACTACCAGCGGTCTTACGAAGGCCGTCCGGCCTATGGCTGAGCCTGTGCTGCGCAAGCCCTCATGTCTGCAACGTGCTGCCAAGGACGGTAATACCCTTCCTAAACTATATGTGCGAGTGCTCAGGACTCCAGTGTTCAGTGACCTTACCCGCGACCTAGCCGAGTGTTCCACAACTTACCTAAATATAATGTATTAACCTATCCGGCTGTTTCAACTATTATCTACTTAAACTACTACGGCCTGCGCAGCCTACCTGCAAAGTGAAGACCCGAAGACTCGAGTACCAGTACAGTTTGAAGTTCTTTAGGCGCACGTTATGAAACTTGCTGACCTGTGTTGCTGACCATTATTGAGTATGAGTTGTCATATATTACCTACTTATTATAAGTCGACGAAGTCGAGTAACTGCCTCGTTGGTCTAGTGGTCGCAAGCGCTACTGCTGAGCATGAGGTCCTGGGTTTGATTCCCGGGTCGGGCAAAGTGTTATTGGATTTTTCTATCTGGAATTTCTCAGTAGCAGTTCGGAGTCTGGATTTGTGCCCGGTTGATGGCAATAGGCTCGCCCCCTATTACATGGGACTTTAACAAAACTGGCGAAATGTGGGTGTACCTGTTACAGGCACACCTCTGCCTAACCCTTCGGGGAAACAAGGCGTGATGTTATGTGTGTTATTGTAAGTCGGTTTTCGTGTCTGTCTGTATGTCCACGTTGTTCTTCTAAACTCCGCAACGGATTTTGATGAGATTTTCCCCATCATTTAGAAAATTTATTCCGGAAGGTTTATTTATGTGTATACATTAATATTAAAATTATACAATTTGTTAAAAAAAAACCTTATCCGATCCGAAAACAGGTCAAAGGTACCGCAATAAAATTACCCAAAAGTAAACAAAAAATCTTATTATTACTGAAACTTTTTTTATGTGATTTAAAAAAAAAACACATTTTTACTACCACAAATATGAGCAAATTTTCAACAGAGGTCATAATTAAGTTATGACTTGTAGACGCAAAAAAATAACCCGGTAAAATTCCCCATTGAAAAAAATAACGAGACGAATTTTTTATTACCGCATAAATTGACTCTTAGTACCATACCTAACAACACCCTCACGGATCGGACAAGGTTTTTTTACACGTTGTATAAAGAAATCTTTTTGTTTTGTCAAGTTGTTTAAACCGTGCGAAGTAGAGACGGGATCGCTAGTCCTATCCTATAATCCTAACTAATAAATGCGAAAGTGAGTTGTTTGTATGTATGTTTGTTTGTGACGCTTACACGCTAAAACGGCTGAATGGGTTTGGATGAAATTTGGCACATGGGTAGACTATGACTTATAGAAAGACATAGGACATTTACGTGTAAAGTCCACCATATTAAATTTTGAGAGAATTTATATAGCCCATGTCACCCGGACCATTATTACAAATCTATATTATACGGTGGAATACACGTAAATACAAACATACAAACATGTACCTACATAGACTGCTAAAATCATAACCCTTCCTTTTGGCTTTGAAATTAAATGAAATGAAATTGTTTATTCTGTAAATAGGATATCGAAATCACTTTTATACGTCATAATTATAAAAAAAATATTAAAAATAAGCTAGATGAGTTCGGCGTTTCCTATCTGACTACTCTAAGAAGAAAGGCCGAAACAAACTCAGAGATCGCAGTCTCTTTTTACCCGACTACGGCGAAGCAAAAAGGAGGGTTATGATTTTGACCGGTATGTATGCATGTAAGTATGTAAGTATGTATGTATGTATGTTCATATGTTACCTCATAACTTCTAAACTGCCGATCATAATTTGACAAATGAGGTATCATTGGAAGCGTTTTGATTGTCCGCTGGTTATAGGCTATGTGACGTCACATTAAATGCAATATGGCGCCCTCTAGAGGATATAAAGTAACGAAATAAAAAAATAAAATTAATAGTATTGTGCCATGTTGGGTATCAAATGAAATGACTTGACAAGCACATTACAAATATGTATATATATCATATTTTCCAAGTAAATAAATATGTTTAAATTGTTAAAAACAAGCAAAAGTGAGACTGTGTAAAATTAATACCTATTTTACCATAAATGCCGTGATGGTCCAGTGGTTAAGGCCTCGCCTCTCATGCACGAGGTTGTGGATTCAAATCCGGGCAAGTACCAATGTGACTTTTTCAATTCATATGTACTTTCTGAGTTTATCTTGGTCATTACTAACATCGGTGAAAGAAAAACATCGTGAGGAAACCTGGACTTATAATTAATATATAAGTCTGAAATCACCAACCCGTCTTGAGTAAGCGTGGTGACCAATGCTCGTGCCTTCTCTGTATGAGAAGAGGCCTTTGCCCTGCAGTGGGACAATAATAGCCGGGTATTGATACCATAAAACCCAAAAAAAAAAAAAATTAAACTGCTCTGCAATTACTTTATCACAAAACTATAACCGTAAAATAAATTAAATAAAAAGTAAGTTCAAAAACTAAAACCCGACTGCTGAAAAATCAAACCTGTACGCCTACAAAATTATAATGGCATGCGACCACGGCTTTACTTTGATCATTTTTGTATCATTTTTGTCATTCATTTTTGTCTTGATTTTTGTCTGAAATTTATTCTTGTTTCATACTTTTAAGAGCGTGATTTTTCAGCAGTCGGGTTTTAGTTTTTGAACTTACTTTTTAAAGTTCAGACATAAACTTGGTCAGGCCATATGAGAACCATGTAGATGTGTCTGAAAAGGTCTTTTGAGGACCACACAGATTTGAGTGGACCTGTCCAGTCAGTGCAAGGATTTGTCAGTAATCGTGGAGCTCAATTCAGAACTTAAGGAGTTCAACTCGACGAACAATACCAAAGAAAGGACATTTGGGTAGGCCGCATAAACTACTCAAACTGCCAGACGTGCCAGACTTTGTCGTAGTCGGGTAAAAAGGCATTGCCATGCTAGTGCGAGCTAGCTAGTGTTTGATAAAAATGAGACAGACAGAAATCATGGCTAGTATCGCGTCAAGTATGGCGAATTTAGATCTCAATAATGAATAACAAATAAAATAAAACATAATGTAATCAATGATCTTCAAAATAAATGTAGGAAAAAGGAGTATGTACAAAGCGTATAAAATATCGAGTTGTGCATTTATTTGGAGGCTGCAACCGCGGCTGCCATTATCGGGTCCAGGACCTTCTGTACCTCGCCAAAGATCGCGTCTACAGAAGATTCGGCGTTTATCTGCAATTAACAATAATGAACATGAAAATCATACTCCCATCTTTATCTTCTCAAGTCTTCATAAATAGCCAAAAACAACTTCCACAGTTCAAATTGCTGGGGGAACTTCCATGAAGAATGTAAATATTCTCAATATTTTTATGAATGGTTTCTCATCCTTTCATTAGATATTTCACACTCTCGTATCTTTTAGTCGCATTTATAGTGACCATGACAATGTATGCAAGAGATATCTTCAAAAGGACGGGCATTCACATTGTGTGAAGAAGAGAATTTTCCACGTTCGCCAGTATATTATATTACCAAACTTCCAACTTACCCTGCTGATTTTCGAGGGGTACTGGTTCAGAACCTGTTGGTTGTTGTCCAAGAAGGTTTTCAAACGAAGCTTGATGGTCTCTTCGTTGTCATCAGCACGGCCTGAGCTTGCCGCACGTCCCAGTAACCTCTTGGTTAGTGTTTCTGGTGATACTTCGAAGTAGAGAATAGCCTGGAATGTAGAAAACTTGAAGTTCATTTTTCGTTAGGGATGGGCTAGGCTAGTGGCGTAGCTAGTAGTAAAGGATTCCTGTATCAAAACAGGTTTATCAGACTGTAGCGAAGCTCAAAAGGAGGGTATTTTTTTGACAAAATAAATAAAATAGCATCCTGAGTCGAGAGCTTACGCTGTCATTGTGACCTTGCTAAGAGAATCCAAGAGCGAGCGAGGCGAGCTAGAAAACTGACTTGGATTCGTTAAGTTTTCACTGAGGAGCTAGCGAAGCGAGCTCGAAAATAAAAGCATTCTGAACAGAGATTGTTGAAGATTTCTTTGGAATTTTACTAAGATTGGCAAGAGCGAGCGAAGCTAGCTAGAAATTTGGAGAATCTTGTCTCGTAGGTTACATTTTTTGTGTGATTTTACTCAATGAATGTAAGAGATTGATAGTTGAATCGTGCCTTCAGCTTGAAGTCTTAGTAAGCCATAAACAACTTATGTATAGCAGTACTCTGAACTTCGAAAGGTAAAGTAACTGTCATCAAGTTACAGACACTAACAGAAACAGGTGCGATGGCCTGTTCGAAGGCGATGCCCTGGGACTTCTCGCGAGGGTAGCCGTCCACTAGGAAGCCTTTGGATTTAGCTGCCCTGGATATGATTGCTTCTTTCAGTAGTTCCAGGACGACATCATTGGGGACCAGGCCACCTGGAAGTTAATAACATTATTGATAAATTATCTATTTTTGTAAATAGGTTATAAAATAGTAGATTGTCATACGAGGGGCTAAAATAACCCATTCTATCGAGGTAGTTTTACTCCCGTGCTTTAGCGAGGGAGTAAATAGAAACCGAGTTATAATAGGTTTTAGCGCCGTGTGTTACACTCTACTTTACACTACGATTGCGAGAAAATAAAGTAATCCAATACAACATTAAATAGTTTATTTTATTTAAAATAATTCCAGACTTCCACGTGAGGGAAGCCGCGGGAAAAAGCTAGTTTTACATGAGAATAAAGACTTTTTCGATTTTGTAGGTTCGTTGGTTACAGACTAAAATTAAAAAAATAATACTTTTTCCCCTAGAGCAAGATATGCTATTTTTTCCCCGCTCTGGTACGCTACAATGACGGACTTTTTTTAACTAGATGGGGTAAGGCTTTCCTTCCTATATGACTTGTCTGAGAAGAACATCGAAATAAACTCAGAGGTCACAGTCAATGAGTGGCGACGACACCTTTTAAAGCATGTTTTGGTACTAGGTAAAGAAAACCTTAAAAAAATCTAAAGTACGTACAATTCGCAAGGTGATATTTACCCTGTCAGCAAAGTTGATCAGTAGCGGTTTCAAGTGCCAACATTGAAGAAAAGAAAGATAGAATGTACGTTTATTTGCGGTAAACATGACGCAAAAAAAGATAAAAACACGTGAATAACAATTTGGGGGAAAATATGCGTCACATCCACGCAAAACGGCCATCGCTCAGCATAATGCTGCGACCTCATGCGAGACAGAGCCCCAGCGCTGGTTTTCAGCGACAGCCAGCGCTGACGTGATGACGTCTATCGGTGCAGCATATAGTGAAATAACAAATCAAAAATAAAATAAATACAATACTTAGTCCTAAATAAAAGTCATTGTGCAGGACTTATTCTACTCTTTTCAAAAAACAATACATAAAAGAAATACTTACCTACTGTTTCACGATAAAAGGCGAAAGATGCACAAATTCTCCATCAGCCACTAGTAGGTGCCATACCAAACCCGATAAAAACATAGACTAGAATGTTTGAGCTTACCTTGTTCCATAATAGTCGTAAGAGTCTTCGCCCTGTCGGAGCCGCTCTTCACCTCGGCTCTTAGCAAGTCCCCAGTGGACAGATGTGTGAACCCGTACTTGGCGATGATCTTCTCACACTGGGTACCCTTGCCTGACCCTGGGCCTCCCAGGACCCATACGATGGGCTTCTTTGAGGTGTCGATAGGGGCCTGCGAAAGTAGGTAGTGAGTAAAGTAGAGAATTAACGACTAGGGATTTATATCAAGAGCTTACGATCATGTTTTTTTGACACGATCAGTGATCACCAAGCGTTATGATGAAGATCCATCTTGAGTTGTCGGCGTTGCCTGATGCGGATTTTTGATAGCGAACACTTTATATCGTCGCTGCGTTCATTCATTTTCAGTGACGTTTATGGGTGATGGTGTTATAGCTGGGGTACGAAAGGTGTTCCGAAAGCTTAATTTACCATCCTAAAAACCTTACCTACTAGGAAGAGAAGTACAAATCTATAAGACAGTAATTCTTTCCACCAACATCGATGCACTATAATAAACAGTTACTGAAGGGAAGGACATATGGCCGGTACGTTGATATTAGTTATTAATACATACATAAACTCACGCCTTCTTCCCATGGGGGTAGGCAGAAACTACAGAACGCCACCTGCTACGATCCTTACATACTCCTTTTGTCTCGTTTACGTTCATACATCTGGTCATATATGCACGCCGGTTGCGAGTACTACGCACCTGGCCTTTCTGAAGAACATCACCAATAAGGGTATAAATCCTCCTAGGGCGTCCCCGCCCGGCCTTTCCCTTCACATCAGCCTCGTAAATACATTTTGTTAGTCGCCTTTCATTCATCCTCTCAACATGCCCAAACCATCTCAGCATACCCTTTTTAAATTTTTGTCACTATATCTTCTTTTAAATCACACCGCTGTCTTATCACATCATTCCTCAGCCTATCATTCATAGTCAGACCACAAATGCTTCGCAAGGAACGCATTTCCACAGCATTTATTCTAATTTCAGTTATAGTTAGTTAGTTTCTTTTAGTTATTAATAATGTCCTTCAAAAGGGTCAGGTGCGTAATACTCAAAACCAGCGCGATTAAATGATTAAATGTATGAACATTGACGAAGTAAGGCTTTTACCACAAGTTCTGTAGTTGGTCTAGGGAAAAAACCAAATTTTATGACTCTTCCTTTTTATGAAAATGCAACGTCAGTCTTTTAGGCGTAAGTTCTAACTCAAATACCACTTATGTTTAGCTCATTTTGTTCTCTATCGAAGTTTTATTTTTATTATAAGTATTTTACAGTTTGTTTATACTTACCTACCACTTTACCAGCGACTTCCTCTGCCCTATAACCCCGATCCCGTTCCAACAATTTGGCCTTTTTCCTAGTCTAAATCAAAAAGGGAAGCTCCGGTTTAGCTTCCTAGGTCCAAAGTCTAGGCTGAGCGTTGCTGAGGCAGTCAGTGAATGAGTAGGACTTTTCTATTTATAAATGTAGGTAGGTATTGATTATAAACAGACAAGAAGGAACAGGTACGTTAGCTAGATTCTGCCTACCCCTATTGGAAGAAGGCGTAAGTGTTTATACTATGTATGTATGTAAAAGGGAACAGAAATACGTACTGAGAATGAGATGCTTATTTCTATTGTTTTATGATCCAGCTCACCGTCCTGCGTCAGAAGATAATATAAAGGTAACTTAGGGCACATTTGTTACAGGGACATGTAGTTGTGACGAAGCGGGGAGGGATGATGCGGTGCAACACCGGAGCGGAATTTGCAGCACTTGTTTGTAAAATTGACTGCACTGCACGTCCGCATCGGTAATACCATTTTGACCTTGAGCTGGCCTGGTTTCAATAGATTAAGAGGTCAGTTTTTACATGTTTTGTAACCACTGTAGTCCTATCGAAGGCCTACTGTACTATCAAAGAGGAAAGAGACTTTGTGACATCGTAGTAACTGGTGTTGCGGCATGGCGCTCAGTGCGTCGCAATCATAGCAGTGTGATGATAAAACGCACCGGCAATCCCGTGTGGCCTCACTATTGTGAATCATTGAGTTGCAGTTCTGGCTAACCTTCGCATATGGACACTTGAGTGAAGGGCATTTCGTCGGGCAGCCACTGGGGGCCCCAGTCGCCATCTAAATTGCTCACTTTCCCCACTTCTTTAGGGCCAGCAGATATCTATACTTTTCCCACTTCTCTAGGGCCAGCTGAGAACTAAGCGCTGGCACAGAACCCATAAACAACTAGTTATTTTTGTATTTTTGTGATTTATGAAAAAGTTAGGCCGCAGTTTGAATAATTGGGCGGCCAAATGGCGGCCAACGTGTATTTCAGGTGTGACACTGACATTGCGAGCTGTCAAATCACTATATCTCTAATCTTTGGTGCTGAACAAGATAACATTTTTTAAGAAAGACCCATGGAATTAATATATACTAGATAACTAGATCGTATGATTACTGCATTTCTAGACCTTCATGGATTACTGTAAGTTAATTTTATTCAACCTAGATTGTGTATGTGTGTGCTTTGATTCAAAGCGTATGCAGTAGGTATAGATTCTGCTAAGCCAATTACTTCCACCCGTATGCAAAATAACCCGATCAATATGTACTTGATAGGCTACCCTCTCGATTAAATACTGTTAAATAAAATAAGCACACATATCAACTCGGTAAGGGATCGTCACCGTATCAACTCGAGCCATTCAGTATTCTTTGTATGAAACTCCCTACTGCAACGCACACTAGTCGGAATCGTAACGTAATCGCCTCGCCTCGGGACAAGCTCACGAACCGCGGCGATACGGTGACGATCCCTTTCTGAGTTAATATGTGTGCTATGACCTTAAAAGTTCAAGTAAAGGCTTGTAAAGGTGGATGGGCGAAAAATTGAAATCACGCTTACCCTTTTACACCGAAAGATGTCCAGCGCTGCCTCGCGCCGGCTCGCGATGTCTCGCGCCTGCTCGTTCTATCACGCGCCGCCTGGCCAGCTATATCTGGCGCACTGGCCAGCCGAGAATATAGAATGCAGAGATGTCTCGCGATGGTCGGAGCGAGCCGGCGCGTGCCAGCGCGTGCCAGCGCAAGACATCGCGAGACGGAGAGAGACCGTGCGGGTCCTCGATGGCTGGTGCGAGATTTGTATATTCGTTTTACAAAGTAAATAAATGCTCTATTCTTACAGAAATAAAGTTCAATATTGTACTAACAAATATTTAAATTCTGGCCTCGCACATCCTCGCGCATCTAGACCTTTTACAACAAAGATGGACAGGGCGTGGATAGAAATTTTGCCATATAAATTTAAATTCTCACCCATCCCATCCACGCCTCGCCCAAAACTAAATTTTGAATTTTTTGTTCGGTAGTGTCAGATCAGTTCAAATAGTCTGCGAAAGATATTGAAAAAAGAAAAAAAACTGGGCGAGTCAAATCAAGGCTAGTATCGCGCCAAGTACTCATGGCGAATTCAAATATCAATAATGAAAAACAAATAAAATAAAAACATTATTTAATCAACGATCTTTAAAATTAATGTAGGATAGAGGCATATGTACAGGGCGTATAAAATGATGAGTTGTGCATTTAGTTGGCGGCTGCGACTGCCACTATCGGGTCCAGGACCTTCTCTACCTCGCCAAAGATCGCGTCTACAGAAGATTCGGCGTTTATCTGCAATTAACAATAATGAATGAACATGAAAATTATACTCGTATTTTTATTTTGTCAAGTCTTCATAAATGGCCAAATACAACTTGAACAGTTAAAACTGCTGGAAAACCTCCATGGAGGATGTAGATCTTCTTAATATTTTTAAGATGGTTTTTCATCCTTTCATCAGATATTTCACAATTAGTCTTTTTAATCGCATTTATTAATGACCATGAAAATTTATGCAAAGGATATCGTCAAAAGGACGGGCCTTCACTTTGTTTGAAGAAGAGAATTTTCCATCTTCGCCAACTGTATATTGCCAAACTTCCAACTTACCCTGCTGATTTTTGAGGGGTACTGGTCCAGAACCTGTTGGTTGTTGTCCAAGAAGGTTTTCAGACGAAGCTTGATGGTCTCTTCGTTGTCATCAGCACGGCCTGAGCTCGCCGCGCGTCCTAGTAACCTCTTGGTCAGTGTTTCTGCTGACGCTTCGAAGTAGAGAATAGCCTGGAATTTGAGAAAAGTTGAAGGTAATTAGATTATAAGTGAGAGAATTGATGTGCTAGGTCAATAAATAATAAATAATACATTTTCATCAGTAGCATAGTTAGTAGTAAAGGAGTCCTGTATCAAAATATGTTGGGGGCCCTTTAATCTGACTGTAGTGAAGCTCAAAAACTCTACCTCCTGGTAGGGTTTTTTACAAAATGAATAAAATTGCATCCTGAGTCCAGAGCTTAAGTTGGCGACCTTACTAAGAGAATCCTAGAGCGAGCGGGGCGAGCTAGAAAGCTGACTCAGATACAATAAGTTTTCATTACAGATCGAGCGAAATGAGCTCGAAAATAGAAGCATTCTGAACCGGGGTTGGTGTAGATTTCATTGGATAGTGGTAGATTACGGCTCACTCCTCACAGAGAGGAGGCCTGGGTCCCAGCAGTGGGAACATTATAGACTGATTATGCATATAATATGCTTATTACTAAAACAATGCAAGAGCGAGCGAAGACAGCTAGAAATTTGGAGAATCCTGACTCGGATAATTTAAGCAGTTATTGCTATTTAATCAGAATGTAAGAGCGAGCGGAGCGAGCTCGAATATTGGTGCATACTGACTCGTAGGTTAGATTTTCTATGTGATTTTACTCAATGAATGTAAGAGCTTGAGATTTCGACCATGCCTTTAGCTTGAAGCTTTAGTAAAGCCATATACAAATTATGTATAGTAGCACTCTGAACTTCGAAAGATATGGTAACTGTCACCAAGTTACAGATACTCACAGATACAGGTGCGATGGCCTGTTCGAAGGCGATGCCCTGGGACTTCTCGCGAGGGTAGCCGTCCACTAGGAAGCCTTTGGATTCAGCTGCCTTGGATATGATAGCTTCTTTCAGCAGTTCCAAGACGACATCATTGGGAACCAGGCCACCTGGAAGTTAAACAAAACTATTGATAAATAATTTATTTTTGTAAATTTAAATCTATAAAACAGAGTCGGGTTAGTTACACCATTTATAACTCAAAAACGGCTGGACCGATTTTTATGATCTTTGATTTGTTGGATTTGTGTCCGCACCGAATAGCAGAATAAGCAAAATTCACAAAAAAAAAACATAATTTTGTTGGTGGGTAGGTATAGGTAGGTAGGTAAAGGAAGTAGGTAGATAGATGCGTCGTAGATAAATACTTAGTGCTACCCGTGCGAAGCCTGGACGAGTAAAGCTAGAAGGTCATAAAAAGCACTTTTATACGTCAAAAATAAATAAAGGATTTAAAATTTTAAACTCTATGAGGTAAGTGGTTCCTTCCTATCTGACTTCTCTGAGAAGAACATCGAAATAGACTCAGAGGTCACAGTCAATAAGTGGCGACGACACCTTATACCATGTTTTGGTACTAGAAGACCATTATTACACGAGGTGACGGCAACTCAACTTAAACTGGTTGGCAACAGGCATTGCCAACTGCGATGCAATTGGTACTCTCACTTGGCGCAACTCAAGTTGTATCAATATTATACCTAATATTGGTGCCGATTCTCTTGTCACAAATGCCTCTAAACTAGACTAAAAATCACCAAAATTTAGTTTAATCCTGTTAAACGACGATTTCCCATTCTGAAATAGACTAAAAGTGACACAACTTAACTATATTTTAGTTTGACTGCACTAAGATGGTACTGAGATATTAGTTTAGTGAAAATGGTAGTTTTGCTATTCTGAACTTGACGTTTTTCACCTAAAATTTAGATTTTCTAACAAAATCTGACTATTTTTAAACGCGACTAAAAACGTGTGGAATAAAATTGGTTGTCATGAAATTTAAATTCAAACTAACACCTCGACTTCAGATGCAAAAACAGTACTGAATTTTTTTTTTACTTTTGCTTATATCTCGAAAACGGTGTGTCCAATCGCAAAAATAATTAAAATTTCAATCCCCTTTAAAAAACTCTTAAACTCTTAAACTCTACATGTAGGTAATTTTTTTGTTATTTTCCATACAAAAAGTGAAAAATTCCATATAAAACACATCGAGGCTGCCCCCTGTGCGCCTCCGGCTCTAAAAAGATTCACGTGGTTAGGTATCACGTGTGGAGTCGCGATTGTCAAATTCGATTTAGATGTGTCAAAATTATTTTTAAATTTAGAGAATTAATTTTGCAGAATAGCTTTGAGATTCTCATAGTCAAAAGTAAGGAATTTTAGTGATAGTTTAGTTAGTTTAGTTCGGTGTACAAGAGAATCGGCACCATTATATTTATGCTCCGACGTGTTGAAATATTGCATTGGCAAAGACCGAGCACGGTGAGATGGTTACAGAATAGCAGCGCCAGTCGCGCGTGATTGGTTGCGTCGCCGTTGACAACTAGTTATCGACAAGTTGCGTCGTGTGAGAACCGCCATAGAAATGTATGTGCTAACGTGAATGGTTGCTTCGGCGTTGAAAACTGGTTTTATTTTGGTTACCTTGTGTGAGAATGGCCTAAGTAAGGTAAACCTCCGTAATATTTAGTCAGTCAAAGTTGATAGCGGTTTTGAGTGCCTACGTTGCGCCGAACTTACTTTAAAAGTATTATAATAAGAGCAGATTTTTTATGCACTCAAAGTACTCAAACCAATACTATGACTAATACACACCGCTACACATCAAGCTATACAATTCCTTTTTATGCTGATCTCGCATCGTATAGGATTTCCGTACAATGTGAGGTCAGCTTATACTGAAAATGTACCGCTTGATGTGTAACCGTGTGAACCTACTCTTTTTTTTTAAACTATTACATTTTTAATTAATCTTTTATTATGACTTGACTTGGTTGTTAACCGTTTTAATTAGAGTAACATTAAAAAATACCTAGACTTTCACGATAGCCGGCGATTGATTCATAAATTCTTCATCAATTACTAGTAAGTGCAAACCCGTTTAAAACAAAATACTAGGATAGTTTGAGTTTACCTTGTTCCATAATAGTCGTGAGAGTCTTCGCCCTTTCAGAGCCGCTCTTCACCTCGGCTCTTAGCAAGTCCCCAGTGGACAGATGTGTGAACCCGTACTTGGCGATGATCTTCTCACACTGAGTACCCTTGCCTGACCCTGGGCCTCCCAGGACCCACACGATGGGCTTCTTTGAGGTGTCGATAGGGGCCTGCAAAAGTAGGTAGTGAGTAAGGCAATTAGGGATTTACACAAGAGCTTGCGATCATGTTTTTTTTAACACCAAGCGTTATGGTGAAGATCCATGTTGAGTTGTCGGTGTTGCCTGATGCGGATTTTTGATAGCGATCACTATAAATTGTCGCTGTTCTCATTCATTTTCAGTGATTTTTTGTATAATAAGAACTCGTACATTTAATACTTATTGATTAACTTATTGTATTACAGTGTTATAGCTGGGCTACGATAGGTGTTCCGAAGGCTAGTCTTTGATTTACTATCCTAAAAACCTTCCATCATCATCAGCCTATAAATGTTCCCACTGCTGGGACACAGGCCTCCTCTCCGTGAGAGGGAGTGGGCCGTAATCCACCACGCGGGCCCAGTGCGGGTTGGTAGATGTCACATGTCTTCGAATTTTCGGTTCTAGGACATGCCGGTTTCCTCACGATGTTTTCCTTCACCGGTCCGTCCTAAAAACCTTACCTACTGCTTATTTGAAGAGAAGCTACAAATCTATAAGACAGTAATTGTTCCCACCACCATCGATGCAGTATAATAAACAGTTACTGAAGGGAAGGACATACGCCGTACGATGATATTAGTTAGTAATAATGTCCTTCAAAAGGGTCAGGTGCGTCATACTCGAAACCAGCGCGATTAAATGACTAAATGTATGACATGGACGAAGTAAGGCTATTACCATAAGCCCGGTTATCACTCGCCACATTGATAAAATTTTCTCACTAAATCAACATGGTTTTAAAGCTGGTCGCAGTGTAGAAACGAATCTTGTCGAATTTATAACAGATGTAACCCTAGCTCTTGACAAAAGATTAGAATTAGATTCCTTATACACGGACTTTAGCAGTGCGTTTGATAAAGTTGACCATTCTCTGTCACTGTCGAAATTCGAATATGGTATACATGGCTCATTATTAAACTGTTTTTCGTCCTATCTATCCCGTAGATCACAATTCTTATCCTAAACGGTTATGAATCTTTCCCATACTACGCTGACTCAGGAGTTCCTCAGGGTTCTCATCTCGCACCAGTTTTATTTTCACTCATTATTAACGACGTTATAGATCAAATCAATCGGTATTGATTCTTGTAAGCCAATTACGTCCATCGTATGCAAAATTATCCGATCAATATGTACTTGATGGGCTATACTCAACTGTCATTTTACTGTTAAAAGTTAAAGTATTTTATGGCTTGTTGTTGTAACACTAGATTGTGGATTTTGATGTCGGTATTGTCAGATCAGTTGAAAAAGATATTGGAAAGATTTTCAAACATGAATATTGACATAATAAATAAACCAACAGTAACCGTTGGGAAAAACTTAAACGGCTAAAATATTCAAATCTTATGGGGAGTTCAAGCAGGTTCGAGGCATTTAGGGTTGAAATACTAAGGCCCGGGATCCGAGTGCCCATTAGATTTTCGAGAAATCGTCAAGCGCTTGGTTGACTCTTCACATAACCAGGGGCCTAGCCTATTTCTTGGCCAAAGAATCAGCATTGTCATATAACGTGGCAATGCTGCCAACCTTTCCGGCACTTTTCCTGTTGACAGCGATGCGGAAGAATATTTTGATGCCCTATTATTATAATTATATAGATGTATTATTATTATTTTAAAATTGTTAGTGAAAGATATTTTCACATCACTGTGATCTCTATAGGTATATTCCCTAACTTTAGTACCTACCTACAAAAAGTGACCGCAAAGTGGTTATAAGCGCTCTGAACGATGCAAATGATGCTGAATTTTATTCTCCATTTCAGTTACCGACCTTTAGTAGACGTAAACTTTAACTAACGACGTGACTTTTAACAACCCTTAAAGTTAGAAATTTCTCTTGTTCGCTACGCTAAAGTTATAACAAACAACAATATCTAACAACGCGGAACTCAGAACTACGAGTTTTCCAAGTGGTGTTGACTCTGGTTAGGTAATTAACGGTTGTGTTTAGTTTGGCTCGACAAGAAAACATAAAACATCATAATATTTATGATTTTTTTGTACCTAAAGAGCAACGAAAATTATCTGCAAATAAAATCTTAGAAATCTGAAAGACCCTAAATCAAAATCTTCCTTTTGCCTTAGCCGCTGTCAGATAAATAAAAAAGACTGCAGAAACATCCATATTTGCAGTTTAATTTGTAATCATGTCATTCTACAACAGATGACATGAACCCAAATAAAATAGTTGGAGAGGGTTCAGAAGTTCTAGCGAGTCGGCACGTTTCTAAATCCAACCCGAGTAAAATATCTTACGGTAAAAGGAACGAACTAACTTTTTAATTTTGGACATCACTGAATTACGGTGAAGGAAAACGATGAACGTGATGTTCATCGTTATGGGAATGCATAATTGTCTGAAGATGGACGAAGGATATATCGCGAAGTATCCGGAACCTAGTCAAAAATAGCATACACGTAGGTAATGAGCAAGTGGGGATTAATAAAAAGAAACGAGGAAAAGGTACGAGGAACGTCGAAATAAAAGCACAAGAAACTACAAGGCTAGCTTAGTGTCAAAATAAGCCTGTGTCCAAAAATTTTTTTTGTGTGTAATGACGGAAATTTTTTTTTGTGTGTAATGACGAAAATGTGGCATGACGTCACGCCTTGCTAGATTTAATACAGTGTTGTGACGTAGCGAACCCCCACTCCCCAACTTTAATGCATATTTTCTTTAAGTTATTTTTGATTACTATGATAAAGCAAAAAATACGTGTCCTAATATTTTTTATTATATGAAAGATGGACTAAATAGAATTTCTTTTTTTACCTAGGCAACTACCGTATTGTAAAAAAAAAAACATACGATATTCAGTGATTTCAGTTGACAAAGGTACGCTATGTACGTAGACTCACTGTGAGACTGAGGATGACGTCAACCTATGTATTTTAATCCATCCCATATCTACTGCCAAATCCTTGATGCTAAGCGGAACCCATCATCTGAAGTGACGCCGTTATACAAATAAACGCTACTATTTCCTGCTTTAACAGGTGTTACATGCTTGTAAGCATGCTTAAAACTAGCTTGCTCAGCAGTTGTTCACATTTGCTAGCAATAAGCATGCTAATTTTAAGCTCACACACCTGTCGCAGACTGGAATCAAATCGGTATTAGCATGCTCATAATAAGCAAACAACACCCGCGCCTCAGGTAACATGCTCGAAAATAAAACGTCTGCTGATTTTTGAGCATACTCGAAATAAGCATGCATCGGAAAACATGCTACTAAGTAGCAATTGCTCAATAGTGACATGCTTTCGTGCTACTAATGAGCATGTGTGTCAGTAGATAGTAGATGTCTTCAGTGTTGGAAACTTATGTAATATTTAAATAAAGATATTTGTTTCATCTTTATAAGTAGCTGTTAACTTATATTTGAGGTGTTAGGTCTTATCCACTTAATAAAAATCTTAAACACACTTAAAGACCGACAAAGCACTCCTAAACTGCTGGGTTCTGAAGCTTAAAATTTTCCTTATTAGGGTTCCATACCCGAAGGGTGCCAAACGGTATTGCTAAGCCTCCGCTATCCATCCGTCTGTCTGTCTGTCCGTCTGTCACCAGGCTGTTACTCATGAACCTTGGTAGTTAGACAGTTGAAATTTTCACAGATTATGTATTTCTGTTGCCGCTATAACAACAAATACTAAAAACAGAATAAAATAAATATTTAGGGGCTCCCATGCAACAAACATGATTTTTTGCCGATTTTTTTTATAGGTAACGGAGAATTTTTGTTCATTCGAGCTCGAAAGTTGACATGCTTGCTCACTGTATCTTGACATATCTGATTTCCAATTTCTCTTTTTGTTACCTTACCGTAGGTACATCAGTCGTTACGGTCGGCAGAAGCCCGAAAGTCTTACAACCAGTCTTACCAAGGGGTATCGTAGTACCCAGTAACTGGGTTGTGGAGGTCAGATAAGCAGTCGCTCCATGTAAAATATTGATATTCAGCTGCATCCGGTTAGACTGGAAGCCGACCACACCATAGTTGGGAAAAGTCTCGGCAGATGATGACTATTATGAAATAGGTAATTTCTCCAAATTGCAATAATTATCTCACAAGAAATTAGTTTTGAATTTTGCGCAACAGTAAGGTATTTCAATGCTTATGACTGTACTTATCCTAGTTAATTGATTTAGGCGTGATCTTGCCGAAATCCATTATATTTCGGAACAGGTTACTAAATATATCAACGTCTATTGTAGACGTTGATATATTTAGTAACCTGTTCCGCTTAACTTTTCCTAAAGAGCCATAAAATACCCCGTAAGAAATCGACACGTCTTCACCTCTCAACGAGGCATCCTCAGGATGACGATTGACTTGTCGCGAACACGAACACAGCGTGTTATCACACCGAGCGCTGGACGGAGAGGCCCAGAGAACCTATCTTTTTAAAGTCATCGATAGTGTTGGTAGAGGAACATTCTAAATCTTGGAGACAGATGTTGACACTCTAAATAATTCGATCAGTAACTATTACTCACGCGAGGGGGACTGAGTGATACATTTAGGTGGTAATGGCCTCAGAGATCATAATTTCACAAGGTGCTAAGGTCCCGAATATATCATTTCAAATCGCCGACTGAGAGTAACAATAGGTAAAATAAAATGTTATTACGGTATCGGAGGATATTTTTGGGCAAAACCTGCCGCAATTCATTCAAACGACACAAATAATAATTGAAAAAGGTTTGATAGAATAAAAGTTGTCATGTTTAGAATAATTGTTATATTACATAATATTATATAATTCATTGTAATTCTGCTTACAGGATATTTATATTTTTTTTTTTAATTTGTGTATATTTTGTGACTTATAACATCGCCTTGGATGAATCTGTAAAGGTGTTATAATTGTGCTTTCATTATATAAATAAAAGGACTGTTGTTGTTTTTTATTTATATGACATCACACCTGTAATCCGCGAGGGTTAGGAAGAGGTCGACCTATAATACACCCAAATTTCGCCAGTTATGTTTAAGTCCCATGTAGGTAATAAAAAAATACCCTATGTGTTAATCCAGGTTATAAAATATCTGAGTGCCAAATTTCATTTAAATCCGTTCAGTAGTTTTTGCGTGAAAGAGTAACAAACATCCATCCATACTCACAAACTTTCACATTTATAATATTAATAGGACTAGCTGCGCACCGCGGTTTCATCCGCATTAGTCTCGATTCCGTGGGTATATCGGGATAAAAGTATCCTATGTGTTAATCCAGGTTATAAACTATCTGTGTGCCAAAGGAGATGTCCGCTTTTTGTAGGGACGTTGGTTTTGTTATTCCGAGAAAAATCTAACCAGCATCAAACTACACATAAATAAAAACGACAAAATATGGAACTAGGAACCACTGAAATAATATTTTTAGACCCTCCATTTAAGAGAAAAATTATGAACTATTTAAACTACAAATATTTTATTTGTTGATGGCAACTATTACAAATATGATATAAATTGACACATGGTACTGTCGTTACTATCAATCAATTGACAGTGATGACAGTAACATGTGTCAATTTTGACAAGTTTACTATTTGAATATGTCAATATGACATAAATTGACACAGTAATGACAGTAAAATGTGTCAATTTTGACAAGTTTACTATTTTATGGGGTGTGTTCACCATATTATCCTAGATAATTTGAAAGGTTTATTCGTTTTAGGAGTAAATTCTTACGAAAATAAAAAACGATTTTTCTCAAAATTGTAGGTCTTTAAAAATGTATGATATAGTTCGAACCACTAGTTTTTGGAATGTCTATCCAAATATATTTAACTTATCCTGGTTAGAATTATTGAATAATAAAAAACCATTTTAGGACATGTCCTTTCATTCAAATCCGTTCAGTAGTTTTTGCGTGAAAGAGTAACAAACATCCATCCATCCACACAAACTTTCACATTACATACTCATACATATTAGTAGGATAATAAATATTATAGTAAGATTCATAAAACCACTATGCTTATTGTTTCAAACTATTCTTACCAACATCATTATCTACCCACATAAATACGCCAGCTTCCTTATCGACACTCAGCATCACTGTCTGTTGACAAGACAGGTCTATTTTCAACCTTAGCATTGACAGTGACCGTTTCGTAGTTGCGTTGGGACAGGCATGCAGACAATGTCGCGCGTAACGATCGGAACTGAAGCCTGTCATTAATGATGACAGTTCGTTACGCTAAAATTATTTATGTTATTATTATTATTTTGAAATGCTCTTATTTTCGGATTTAACGAAGAGTTTATATTCTTTGGCATTGGTTGTATCGTCATTCAACCTTACTACGTCAATCAATGCTCGTAAAAAGTGTAAAAAAACCCATTGAATAATAGAAGCATCTGAAGATATAATCAAATAAGCGGGCAGTTCGAATTAATGGATAGCAGGATATAAATCGGATAGATGACTATCATCATCATCACCATCAGCCTATAGCAGTCCACTGCTGGACATAGGCCTCTCCAATTGCACGTCATTCAGCTCGATTCTCGACAACTCTCATCTAGCTGCTACCAGCCACCCTGCGAAGATCGTCACTCCACCTAGCCTGAGGGCGTCCTACCTTACGTTTGCCGATTCGCGGTCTCCACTCAAGAACACGTGTACCCTAACGGTCATCGATTCTACGGCTGATATGGCCGGCCCGCTGCCACTTCAGGTTGCTTATTCTGTGAGCTATGTCGATAACTTTGGTTCTCTGCCGGATCACCTCGTTCCGGATTCGAACAATGACTGGCTACCTGATATGGCTAGAAAGGACCTGAAATGACTGCTGATAGAGATACGTCATCTGCCTAGCTTTTTCCTATGTTGGGGTCGGCTTCCAGTCAAACCGGATTCAGCTGGATACCAGTATCTTACAAGGAGTGACTGCCTATTTGACCTTCACAATCCAGTCACTGGGTAATCGATACTGGTTGTAATCCCCTAGTGGGATTTATATGTCCGTAGGTATGTCCGTGGCATCACTGCGGGCCCTATCAGAATACCAGCGCTGCGGTATTTATTTATTTTTAAATATCGCAGCATCATGCTGAGATAGGAGCCTTTTTGGCCTCGCACAGGTCGTTATTAATTTTGTTTGTTAGTTTTTAAAATGCTCCTTTTTTGTATTTGTTAATTATTTTTTTATCTTTTATTACTGTTTTGTATTTCCTGTGCGTGTCCCAAATAAAATATTTTTCTTTCTTTCTTTCTTTCTTTCTGGTTGTCTGACTTTCGGGCTTCTGACTACAGCTGTAACGACTGTCAAAAACTACTACTGACAGCCGGGACCAACGGGTTAACATGCTTTCCGAGGCATAGAAGGGTCTCGATATGTAATGGATCACCCATCCACGGACCGACCTCGGCCAGGGTAGCTTAGCCTTCAATCGACCCGTGCGGCCGTTTTTATTTAGTCACGAGTCCCTCTGAACCCCTTTATATATGTATAAAATTCTTTCTGAACGTTATGTTTACTTAGCAGTAAGAAGCACAATTTTGGTCTCAAGGAGCTACTATGAACTAGATACCGCTGAAAGACCTTTCTCCATCATTTTCCGAATTCATACATATTTTATTATCAATAAATTGGAATATTGGAAATGTTTTTCCTTTGATAGACGAACGCGTAGGTACACAGGTGTTAGACTAACTTTTGCCACATATAATATTACTACCAGCACCGACAGACGTTCCTGTCCTCAATTCCCACATAAAAAAGTACTTTCAGTTTTTCCCGAATTTGAAAATTTTCCATAAAAACCTTATTCAGCCTATTACGAACCTTTTACAACAAAAAATAGCCAAACTAATCCAGCTGTTCTCAAAAGATGCGCTTACCAACGAACAGCAATTTTTTTTACAAAGAAGAGTGCATGCATCGTGGCCATGTTGAATTAAGAAAACTTATCATGATTAGTTTGATATGAAATAACGATTAACATAATTCTAATAAATACCTGATTTCCGATTTTCAATTTTTTCTCCTTAAAGTCTAATCTCTTTACGTCCATCCAAAACGCGAACACCACTACAAATACAAATCGTAACTTCGCATCAAAATTTTCGCTCAACTGGATTTTCATTCCAAATCTTCAGAATATTTCCCACTATTCACTATAAAACCACTATTTTATCTGTCCAACAATTTTGTTTATCAAATCTCTGAAAGAATGATGCTTTTCTACTATTTACTCCGCATTTAAATGTGTCGGCCTTCAAAGAATCTGTCGTAAGAAACTTTTCCGTTTTCCTTAAAATAAACAAGGTTTTGTGGATAGCCTGCCAAATTCCCACCAACCGGCGGCGACAGCGGGTGTTCTCTCACTGGATTATTTTGGAGAAATGCGTCTAATAGTCTTATAGCAATGCTCTGTGATATAGAAGATGTGTTTTCACACCCACATTTGGCTACTGAATGTTTCACGTGTTATATTCATGTTTGTTCGTATATATATATTGGTGATATTAAAAGCTATGGATCGAATTTCTCTTACAACTGTATCAGACAAACAACTATATCCAACAGTTTGGTATTGAAAGTATGAAATATAGAATTTTGAGTCCACTTCATCATCGCTGCTGAATTTATATACTTTTATTAGAATTAATTTGATTTCAAAACCAAAGATGTTTTTGGCAAAATTCCTGCAGCTAAAGATGTAAAAATTACATAGGAAGTGTACAATTTTACTGAGATCAACTAGACGAGACGCTGAGAAAATAATGGTGTAGACGCATCCTATGCAGAAATTAATAAAACAATTACTTTTTATAACACTACGAAAATTCTAAAACTAAAGAATTTATTATAGAAGAAGCTATTGCTATAAATATTTCTACACACAACTCCCACCAGTTTTAAGATTTCTACATTATTTTCTTATTTTAAAGTTTCGACTGGTCAACGATTTATCTTGTGCTCTTTATTTGTGTTTCACCACGCACAGGGCAGGTGAGGTTTGTTATAATGAGTAACCTTGGTTATCCAAATAACTCCGCATCCAGTTCGGTATGTTCTAAAAGTAATTAATTTCAGAACTGGGAAAATATTGATGTAGAGCGATCGATGCTACAATTTTTTTCCGATTTTTGTGCCTTTCTATAATGGACCCAAAGGGATTATCATCATCTTCTGCATTAACTATGATCATATCCATATCATTACTATCAACTTGTTCTTCTATTTCACCAAAAGAAACACTAATTGAATGTCCACTTCCATTGATCAAAGTCATTGAAACATTGACCTCGACCGTATCTGAGTGTTTGCCAAATTTCATATATGCCATCGTGTACATTCGTTGAGTTGTTGTTCTTGGAGTTGATAAACACTCGTCACTCATTAGGAGCTAGATTTTAATGACCCGTGACGTTTTTTATGATTGAATTGTTATTGTTTATTGTTTTGACGCCATTGTTATCATCATGACTGCCTGTAGGTATAGTGTTATGGCCACAGCTATACCTATATGGGCTTCCTAATCTATTATGATTTACAAGAGTGTCCGTGGGGTATCTTGCCCGTTCTTCTCCATAGGAACCTACTACGCTTTGGAACGGGCAACTAGCTTCATCTTTCTAACTGACCGACTATTTGACAATAATTTAAAAGTGCCTGCAATTGGTGAAATAAATGCTTTGAATTTTAGTTTGATTAGATACACTTTTTTAAGGGCCCTAAATATTGATAATCGCAGTACCTTTACCTATAATTAATTCTTGAAGATACTGTTAATAATTTACTTTCAATAACTTTAGGCTTAACTGACGCGTCTGGTATTCAAACCGCTTTCGAACCGCAGAAAAGTGTATCGCAGTTTTCGACGTTTTTAGAACCACGGTTTTGTCGGCGTATTATGTAGTTATCAGCAACAATTTAGTTGTTGATATTGATAGTGTTTTGTTTTGCCTATTGCCCAACTGCGGTCGTGGCAAGTACAGACGTGGCCAGCACTTCAAGCTACTACAATCTGTCAAATTTATTTAATAGATTTTCAACTTTATCACTGAATAGTAAGGTTCAAAGTTGATTGGGAAAATTTGACAGTTTCGGGTAGCTTGATGTGCTGGCGTCTGTACCTATAACATCATTATAATGTTAGCCTGGATAGTGGCACAGATTACATATACTAATAGTGGTTTCGTCAGTTCCTACCGAGTGCAGGTCAAAATGTGAAATGGGCCATGGTTTGTAATTCAATACCACATTCACATCTTAAGTCGGAACTGTCTGAGAGTGAAACTCCATCTGCGTAAGTGTTCTTTGTTCCTTTATGAACGAAACTAGTTATTTGATTCCATAGAATGGTGGCTTCTTTAAAAAAAAAGCGGCCAAGTGCGAGTCGGACTCGCCGATGAAGGGTAGCAGCAAGTACCTAACATTGAATGAAAGGTAAATTGCGGTTTACGATTTATGACGTATTAAAAAAAAACTACTTGCTAGATTTCGTTCAAACCAATTTTCGGTGGAAGTTTACATGGTAATGTACAGTGCCGACCAAAAGTCCATGAGCAATCTCACAAAGCAATAGACTGACGCTTCGGTTTGACTTACGACCTTCTTCTATAAGTTGTTACAATACTGTAGACACGCACATTACACACACACACTCACTTTGTCTGCAACCAATGACTAGTTCAATAATCATCATTCGTTTTTAGTTTCATTCGTCTTGTTCACATAAATATTAAAGTTTAGCAGGTAGACCACAAAAAACTAAGTAAATTATTTCGATTTCTGTGGGGTAGATGCAGTTTGTTACGAGTATTCAATTAATAGAACTTTTTTGGTTCGTGGATAATATTGGTGACGAGTATTTAGCGCAGTGTTGTGGTTATTATTATCAAAAAGCAGGCATAAAATATATTGAAGAGATCAGATCAGATCAGAGAATATTATTGCGCTGCGTAAAAGTGAAGTGAATATCTAATGAAACCGGACTAAGTGTGAGTGTTATCATTAATATATTTCATATTTTACTAAACATAAATCTTAATCAAGGGTATTGTTGATAGAACAGAGGTATTGTTGAGACAGAAGATGCCTTTAAAGTTTTAAATTCATTGTGAGGTTTAATTCGATTAGTGAATAATAAATAATAAGGTATTATGTGTAATAAAAACAATGTTTTTCTTTGTTCTAGAGAAATACTGTGAGGGTTAAGAGATATGAGGAAGGGGCTTATTATCGAGTAGCAGCGACGTCAAATGGTGAATGAAACAAATGGTTTCATACCAACGAGACATTTTGCTGAATTATTAAAAACACGTCATTATGAACCGTTCGCCGTGCACTCTGAAGGCTTGCATCACTGAAGACCAGCTAGAAAACCGTTTTTGACCTTAAAATATTGACCGTACCAACTTTATAAACAACAGATTCGTTATTGCATGAATTTATGGTAACGAATTTTTTAAGCACGTTTCAATAGGGTGTTTGTCGTATTTCTTGCAGATATACCGAAATTGTTTAATATTATTTTAGTAATAGTATTATTTTAGGATAAAAATTTGAGGTTTAGTTTCAATCTTCTTTTCGTAAAGAAAATGAATACTTAAGCTTTAACCTCAATAACAACCAATATTTACTAAAGTCAAATAAAATGTAAAATAATTAATACAAATAAAATATAAACAAACTGCCCATATTTAACCTTAAAATTACCTATTCTGTAAGTAGTTTTTTACATTTTAAGTAGTCTAATATTCTTATTTATTACTTAATTACTTCGACCATGATCAAAGCTTAATATTTATGGTCCATTAAAAATTTAAAATATTTCATAATTTAAATATGTCTAAATAATACAAACTGCTTCTAAGTTTCTTGACATCTATTTCACATCTTATTCAGCTGAAGTAATGATAAATAATTGTAGCAGTTTATTAACTTATGTAAAATAAATATAACGAATAAACATATATTTTTTAATTTAGTTATCATATATCACGCATTTTTATTCTAAAACCTTTATTGCAATAACAACATAAAAAAGCAGCAATATTTAAAAAATATTATTATCGAAAACAAAAATAATAATATTTGCAAAAAACCGCACTGTGTTTCACGAGATTAGAACCTGAGGCAGATTGAATTCCATACCAACGCTTAACGCTTTCTGCTATCTGCGCTTGTTAAGTAACTATCGAATTTTAGCAATGCCATTAACTGGTCAAGTTCACGCGCATAGTGCGTGTGTGCTAGCATGTTTAAAGCGACGGAAATATATTGTTGTTTCGTGTAACTGCGTTATCTGTGGTGTGTGTATCGTGTTGCTTACACATACAAATGTACGAGCTATACCGCGTGTTCATAGCAATACGACTCTTAGCGTGCTCATGCACTTTTGAGCGCTTACTGTACATCATATATTTTTTTTAGTTTTATCATTCTCTTATTTTAGAAGTTACAGGGGGGGGACACACATTTTACCACTTTGGAAGTGTCTCTCGCGCAAAACTATTCAGTTTAGAAAAAAATTATATTAGAAACCTCAATATCATTTTTGTTTTTTTTTCTATTTTTGTGTGAAAATCTTAATGCGGTTCACAGAATACATCTACTTACCAAGTTTCAACAGCATAGATCATATAGTTTCGGAAAAAAGTGGCTGTGACATACGGACGGACAGACAGACATGACGAATCCATAAGGGTTCCGTTTTTTGCTATTTGACTACGGAACCCTAAAAAGTGTATCAGCTCTGAGATGTTATAGATGCAATAAGCTGTTATATATCACGAGTGCTTCACACATTTTCGGTTCGGCATAATTCGGCACAACCGCGCAGCGAAATTAACTTTATGTAGATTCTAGCTGCACCACGCGGTTTCACCCGCATAAGTCACAATCCTATGAGAATATCGGGTTAAAAAGTATTCTATATCCTAACCCAGGTCATGATCTACCCTTGTGCCAAATTTCATCTAAATCCGTCAGCCGTTTTAGCGTTAAAGCGTTACAAACAAACTTACAAAATATCTAATATTTTCTCTTTATAATAATAGATAGATTTATTCGGAAAAAAAGCGCTCGGCTTAGCTCGAGGTTTGCCGAACCGACCCAAACATGATTCAGCGAGGGTAGATGCCAAACGGAGTATTCTGATCGGTACGAGCCAAATAAAAGACATATATTACGTGTAGTTAGGGTTGCCAACTTTTTAAATATCAAATATAGTATTTTCAAAGCCATAACATCACGCCTGGTTTCCCCGAAGGGTTGGGCAGAGGTGTCCCTGTAGCAGGTACACCCACATTTCGCCAGTTATGTTTAAGTCCCATGTAATAGGGGGCGAGCCTATTGCCATCAACCGGGCACAAATCCAGACTCCGAGCTGCTACTGAGAAATTTCAGATAGAAAAACCCAATAACACTTTGCCCAACCCGGGAATCGAACCCAGGACCTCATGCTCAGCAGTAGCGCTTGCGACCACTAGACCAACGAGGCAAAGCCATTTGCTGTAAAAATATAGTTGATAGAGAAAACATATGGTTATTAAATTTTTCATCGAAGATATAGTTGTTTTGCATACAATTTAGAGAGATATATAATATTTAGGCCTCTAATATAGCAGGATACTATATAATAATCTATTAACACTGTAATTTGAAAACATAGTAGAAACCACTTATTTTGAAAAGAGTAACCGTGGAGTTTCTTGCCGGCTCTTCTCCATAGGAAGGGCGAAATTTTTGTAAAAAAATTGACAAAATTGGCACATTTTCACGACAGACGATATTTAACACTTGCGACTCCAACCAGTTTTCATAGAACTCATACACCATGCCGCCATACATATTGAAAGTGAACCCTCCGGGAGGGTTACCGGCATTACGTTTGCATTAGGTTTAAAACCGTGTCATAAAATACTGTAAAACGAAGTAAAATAGTGTTTTCAGGGGGTCTTGTCGCTTTAAGTTATATTTGTAACTTAGCAGCCCTCCGCAAGGGCTCCCGGCATCCCATATGCGACTAGGTGAATCCTCCAGGAGGGCTCCCGGCACGAAAATGTATGAGAGAATCTAAAGTTGTTGGATTGTCGGCTGTCACCTGCCGGTTTTATTAAATAATCTCCAGAACAACATGGCATGCACCACGCCACATTATTCCTCATTTCTTCGTGCCCGAGTTTATCTTGTTCTGCTCTAATTGTTGCATCGATCTTATCGTCATACATATGCGTGTTTACAATGTATATGAATATAAACTAGATTCGTACAAAACAATTGCTTTGACGAGTGGATAACGGTCATCAGCTCGCTTGCCCAGTGAAGTGTCCATAGATTGGGAGATGCCTTTATTAGCATCTATAATAGGATCTGTTGAATAGGGATGATGCCTGGGTTAAAAAGAGTGGCACTCGGAGTGCCGACAGAAGTGAAAACTTGAACAAGATCGCCTTGGTGGAAGAAAAATACTTGTATAGAACATTGGTCCGTAACCTTATCTAAATAAAGACCACAATCGCGTTTACAAAACCTTTAAAGTAAAAATACTTGCATAGAACATTGATCCGTAACGTAATATAAATAAAGAGCACAATCGCGTTTACAAAAATGAGGTGTCGTTACAGTGTCGCGAAATCAATGGTTTAGTCCCATCTCAAAAGTGCCCAACGCGCCTAAAGAAGTTTTCACTTCAAAAAAACTATTTAGTCCGACAAAGATAATTTAAAAAAATATATTACACGTATTTTTTGCTTCATCATTAATCAATTTGCCTAGCCTTTTCCCAACTATATTGGGGTCGGTTTCCAGTCTAACCGGATGCAGCTGACCACCAGTATTTTACATGGAGCGACTGCCTATCTGACCTGCACAACCCAGTAACTAGATAAGATTGGTTGTAAGACTTTCGGGCTTCTGACGACCCGTAACGACTGTCAAAGTTCCACGAATGACAGCCGGGACCAAAGGCTTAGCGTGGTTTCCGAGGCACTGAGGAGTCTAGGTGTGTAAAGATGGTCTCCCATCCACAGACCAACCCCGACAAGCGTAGCTTAACTGGATGAATCGACACGTGCAGCTGTTAGTACTTAGCCACGAGTTTTTTAATTTTTTTTTTAGTTAAATTGACTTGGATGGAAAACACATTAAAGTTGGGGAATTAGAGTCGCTACGTCACAAGTAAGTATAAAATCTACACACACGTGACGTCATGGCACATTTTAACTCAATGTATCGCCGTAATCTTTTGATAACGTAAAAAAAAAAAAATACGTGTCCAATATTTTTTAATAATATACAAAACGGACAAAAAAAAGGAGACGGGCGAATCTGGGCCTAACGTTACACACTGTTACACAAATGAAATATTTATCAATATTTCTTTCAGTTTTTTTTCTAGTTAATCTCGAAATATTATGCAGATTTATCATGGCATAAGAAATTAAATATTTTAATAGAAAAAACATTGACTTCCCTTATTTTCACTTTTAAATAATGTAGCCAGATGAAATAAGTTAATCGATTTATCGAATGCATAATAATCCATTAATTGTTTTTATGCCAATGAGATATTAATTTCTTCTCTAGACGAGTTAAAAAAAGCATTTTTTTATTATTGGTTACCCAATGCCACTTATAAACGTTTCTAAAAAAAGTCGTATAAATAAATTGATTGAATTGATTAATAAATCGATGTCACAATCGACCATCATATTTTATTATACAGGCAACAAAGTGGAACTCATGTCAATGTCAGATCATTAAACGTCAACAAATAAACAAATCATTCGCTTCGTTTGTTTGGCTCGAAGCTTGCGCTATTGGATATTTTCTGTTGTGTTTCCTTTAGCGACTTTGGCTACGTATAAAGGATTCTGACGGTTATTACTTTGACGAACGACCCACGCATTTCTTACAACGGACTTAGATAACTTGCCTACTCGACTTACCTCAGCCTCATCAACCGGATTTCGAAGTTTATAATGAGTGATCAACATCATCATTGTATCAACTGCGGCAATAGCTACTTGGCGGCGTAATTCTTCTATAGGATTACATAAAATAGAAGATGAAGGCATTATTTTAGTAATGGGTTGCACCTCAAGTGGTAAGTAGTTTATTTCATTACAAGTTCACATTTTGCTGTACCTTAATTCATTATTATTCTTATATCACTATAATATATCTCACAATTTAAACAAAAAATTCAACACAAGATTTATTGGATGGTTTGTTAATCAATTACCTATAGGCATTTATTTCAAAAAGTTCTGTTAGTTAAAAGACTACACGAACACACAAAATCTTTACCTACTGAAGATAGTTATTTTTATATTAATAACAGGCATAGAGCAATTTAATTAAGCAACAACAGGATAATTGACATTGTATGAAAGCTTATCAATATATAATCTTATTTAATCACAAAAAATACATGTGGCTAATGAGTGGCGTGCTTCGGTTTTTTAAACACTGTTTTCTTCTCACTGTTGTTTGTACCAGTGCTTTGTGCAACAAATACAATGTTTTAACTGAGTCTCACTAAACTCCATGTACTTAACTTGCCGAGAGCTGTAAGTAACAAACTAATATTTTTGTAGGTCAGCAGTTCTCATCACATTTGCCAAGGATGCAGGGATTTTGTCTTAAATTCGTTGGGCGTAAATGAGCAGCTTTCATCTTCAACAACTGGACATCGTCAAGAGTGTGTCAACTGTGGACGTTCAGTGTTGCGTGCAAGATCTCATTTATTGTGTACTGACACTGAACGAGAAAGAAGGATTCATACAATCATTTGTGAATGGATCTTGCCTCGTACTGTAAGTGTTTATTGGGCTCAGTTGCTTTTTATTAATTTTACATTTACTACTGTATGGTAATGAAATAATATAATTAGGCAATTTAAATAAATACAAATGATCACCAAGCCCCAATGATCACCTATATTTCCCGAAGGGATAGGGCAGAAGAGTGTAGTACACCCACATTTTGCCAGTTATATTCTTTCTCTGACAAAGGCTTTCTACAATTATTGTTCCAGATATCAAGTAACAGAGCTCTCATATGTCACAGTTGCTGGGTGAGAGCTGATAGAAATGCCCATCATTTTGTATCTCCACGATCTGGATCCTTAGCATCTGTATATGAACGAGTGAGCACGAGGAATTGACTTCGCAGTCTACTTCACAATCTACACCCAGGCCAAGTGATGCTATAGTGTTACCAGACTATATAAGAGTTGTAGAAACCGAATCTCGCTGTTTTATTGAAGGTTGCCAGAGACAAGAGAGAAATAGAGTGCCTGTTCCAACTAGGAAAATGTTGTTAGATCTTTATAACTTCTATATCCCTAAAAACAATAGATTATGCAATCACCATATTAATACGCAATCTTGGGATTTTCTCACTGGAGCTTTAGAAGATTATGTTACTCGTACATGTGTTTACAGCGTTGCACATTCAAGACATGCTCGAATTAAAAAGTCACTCAAATGTTGGCCTTGATCAATAAATTCTGTTATATTCTAGTCTACAATAAAGACTGATAATTCTTTTCTTAAAATATAATGTGAGAGCTTGGTGTAAGAATAATTTTAAAAGCAACACTCACTTTGTGTTTGAACAAACCAATAACACCCTATATTTTTTTTCTACCATGGAGCAGTCGTAAACATATTATTATTTTTGAAATGGTATTAATATATAAATATAATAATGCAATAATTATTACTGTAACGTCAGGCCCAACTTTGTATGAACTTTCGCCCGTCTCCTTTGAAGTGAAAACTTCTTTAGGCGCGTTGGGCATTTTAAGATTGATTGATTTCGCGACACTGTGACGACACCAGCTTTTGACCATTAAAATGACATCAACGCGTCGTTTACCGTGGCGCCGATTTTTAAGTTTTCTCTTCTGTCAGCACTCCCGGAGTGCCACTGTTTTTTTTCATCATCCCTATTGTCTGCTATGGACCTGGACTACCAACTTTTATCAAAGAGTACCTAACTTTTGTGTGCGACTTCGTCCGCGTGAAATTTCTTGTTCCCTCGACCGCATCGACTGCCTGCCCGCGATTACTCCGTTTTCGCTTAGCGTTTTTTCCGACTTTTCTTCCTTTTGCTCGGCTCCCGAGGGTCGTAGCGTGATGTTAAATAGCTTATAGCCTTCCTCAAGAATTGGACTATCAAATGCAAAAATATTTTTTCAAATCCGACAGGTAGTTCCGGAGATTAGCAAACAAACAAAATAACACTTACTATAGATTGGTACGTAGTACACACGGCTACACATCAAGCTGTACATTTCCAGCATAAGCTGACCCCGCATTGTACGGAAATCCTATACTATGCGAGATCAGCATAAACTGGAAATGTATAGCTTGATGTGTAGCCGTGTGTACATCTACAGAAGAAATCCATATTTAATATTATAAATGCTAAAGTAACTCTGACTGCTACCTTTTCGTTCCTTATCGGTCATTTTAATCAAACTAATTGGCACACAGTTGGACCATGACCTGCACCCTAATTGTGTAACACACGATCAATCATGATCTGAATAATTTTGAAGGAAATTGCTAATCCATTGCTTCTTAAGTTCGAAAAATTTGTCTGCTGAACAACGTACTCGTACCTAAACATCGCAATGAATATTGTTGAACTGTCAAATGAAACAGATTGTGATTGATCGTGTGTTACGCAATTAGAGTTCAGGTTTAGGACATGATATAATTTTATCCGGTAGTACGTTCTTATTATCCGTTGGATAATTTCTAGTATATCTATAAATATAGTTCCTTTCAACTGACGTGTCGCAAAGTTCATTCAACTAACCTACCTACTCTAAGAATGGGGGGAAGCTGGGATGTAATACATCATTTTAGACCGTAAATGCCTACATGGGGTTCCTAATACGTTACTACAGTGACTGTCTGAGTGCTTGGATAGGGTTTGGTGAAAACAACAAATGATCGTCACTCTGTTCAAGAAAATATGTGTTTACAGATACAAGAAAATCTATTGTTGGAAAAGATCTTGAAAAAACCGACCAAGTGCGAGTCAGACTCGCACACGAAGGGTTCCATACGCGAAAGCTCGAGATTAAGATCGAGCAAAAAACGCCGAAAAAACAGATTTTTTGTATTTATTTATTAAGTCATTTTTATTATTTGTTGTTATAGCGGCAATAGAAATACACAATCTGTGGAAATTTCAACTGTCTTTATATTACGGTTCATGAGATACAGCCCGCTGACAGACAGACGGACAGCGGAGGTTTAGTAATAGGGTACCGTACCCAAAGGGACCCTAAAAATGGAAAATACCTAAAGAATGATTTAATAGGAGTGAACTTGAGAGTATGATACAATTTTATTTTTATGGATAAGTATTTTTTAAGTACAGTCAGCATAAAAAATAATGGTCTCGTCTGTCGTAATTACAGAAACAATTAAAAAACCATTGTGTCTCGCGTGGATCCACGTTCCGACATACGAATGGTTAACGTTCCTACTTACGAAGTATTAAAAGTATTTCTAAAAACAAAGAGAGGAAATTGGAATTATTTATTCCTCAGTCTGTAACGTAACAAATAATGTTTTGTAGTGTAGCGGTTACACCGCCACATACAAACTACGCATCAAAGACATGACGTCACACAAATCCTGCATCGCGCAGATAGAGTTTACCGAGCGATCGACATACATACAAGATTTCAACTTCCTACCGATGGGCAGTTGCCCACCAGACACAACAACCGTCTGGTCGGAGGATCCTCCCTTTTCTATGGTGAATGAGTGAACTTTACACCCTGTTCCTCATACCCCTAAAGTAGTCATCTGTCAAACTACACTTTTAAAAAAAAACTGCTTGTAAATGTGAGAAAAATACGTTGATAAATAATAATAGACCAGTGTATTTTTCTGAGAAACTAGCCATTTAATTTTCACTCTCATATAAATCTTTTTTTTTCAGTGATTTGTATTACGAAACTACATGAAATCGTGTTTCTCGCATAATTTTATTCATTTCTAAATGTCGCTTGACAACGTTTATTTATGTAACAGTCTACTGCAGTAGTATAATACTGTATAATCAGGGACGTTCAGTGGTTATATAGGCTCAATATCAGATGCCTTTGCCCATTTGCTGTGCTCTAGTAACGAGTTTAATGACCTCGACTGCAGTACCTACCCACCAACATCTTTATCAAATCGATTAGCTTAAAGAGTAGATATGCAACAATGCCTATCTACTAGTAATCGTTTTGCTGTACTCATGTAAAAAGTAGATAATCATAATCATCATAATCAGCTTGTTAGCATAATCAGCCTATAATTTTCCCACTGCTGGGACACAAGCCTCCTCTATGAGAGGGAGTGGGCTGTAATTCACCACGCGAGCCCAGTGCTTGTTGGTAAATGTCACATGTCTTCGAATTTTGGATTCTAGGACATGCCGGTTTGCTCGCGATGTTTTCCGTCACCGTTTTGAAAGCAGTGGTGATGAAATTATTTACAGAAAGTAAAGCACCTGCCTGGTTTCGAACCTATGACCTACAACAACTCGTAAGAACCTACCCCTGTTACCACTGGGCCACCACTGCTCCCTGCTCCAAAGTAGATCATATTAATTACTAATTTGTAAATAATGATCATAAATTCATAAAGTACATAATGCTCTGACTGGATTCTTTTTTTCCGCATTGTCTTATCAAAATGAGTTGTCAATATTATATTTAGGTATTTGCGTAATAGACTTTCCTTAAATTATTCATGATTCAGTGATGACTAAAGAGTGACATCGACTTCATACTTTACTAAAAGTTTGCCTGCATTACAAACAATAAATCAAATCAGTTTAGATCGGATGTATTTTTGACTACATCTTCAGGTACTATTTTAAATACTTAGCTAGTCATCCTAAGAAACTATTTCGGGAAACAAACATCTCGTGATAACTGTTTTCTATTCTTATGCCGATAGTGACGTAACACTCACTGAAAACCAACTGAAATCTTTGAAAACCGACCTCGGATTACAAAACGGTATCCATTACATCAGCTCACAACCCATAAACAAACACAAACACCCTGAATTGCCGCATCAATTATATTAATTACGACTTAATAAGTGATAAAACTCACCATTTTAATTTAAAAGCGGCGCGTAATCCGTAGGATTTATAAATAGGAACGCTGATACGTCCGTACGCCGCGAGCAATGCGGACCAACTGCGGGCTCGTGGTCGGTCAAGGGCATGGAAACTGTGCCAAATGCTAATAATCGACCTCTGACAGCGCGGGAAAGTTCAGCCGTGGCGGGAAATGATGCTTTCAGCATGGCGGGCTGCCCTAATCTAGGAATGTCGGCCTTTTGAACTTTGATATTAATTATTTAGGCATTTTTACGTTAACATCGACCGATGGTACCAAGTAGTGTCGGTACTGTACTGATACTTGGGTATATGACAAATCAATAACTTTGTACTTCGTCCTTCAAGAGGTGGCCTTCAAAGCAGGTGTAGTGTAATTTTTTATTTTTTATGAATATGTTTTCGGCCAGACTTTATTTTTTTTTAACCAATCCTATATTCACCGGTAATCGGGTTACACAAATTCAGTTTCAGTGTCCAAGTTTTCGGTAGCGGGTAGATGTGTCAAGTTGCCTTTCAACTGATCAGTGGGCCAAGTCTATTGTGATTTTTTGACAGATTTGCCTTACTGCCGTCCTTTAATTAGAAGGCCGTTAAGCCCAAAAAGTTATTTCCGAGAAAATAGCAAAAAACAAAAAAACGCGGGAATCGTTGTTTCTTAAAAGCTATGATTGTTGGACACATCAATTGATATTCTTTTCTGTTTATCCCTAAACAATCCTTTCTGTCCAGAAACTCTTAGAGAAAAGTCTGGGAAGAGGGTTAACGACTTGAATACAAAATCTGTATAAAACTCACAATGGAGAGACCTTTGCAACGTTTGTAAATTGGTAGACTTAGGCGCTTTTGCAGTTGGCATGAAGAAGAAATTCAATTGTAATCAACCGACTTCAAAAAAAAGGAGGAGGTTCTCAATTCGTCGGGATATATTTTTTTTTTTTAAATTATGTTCCCCGATTACTCGAAGACCGCTCGCTGGACTGATTTGAAAAAATCTTTTTTTGTTTGAAAGGGTCATACTTTCAAGTTGGTCCCATTGTCATTTAGTCACGATCTGATGATGGGATCTTGGAGAAATCGAGGGAACTCTTCAAATATTATAGGCACATCTATAGCGATTTGGGTATTTTTGATGAGCAGTTGACATAAGGCTTATTGAAACTTAGATAAATTACAAACCAAATCACAAACAAGTGAAAAAAAAAAACTTTTTTAATTTTTTTTTACCCGACTACGGCAAAGCCAAAGGAAGGTTATGTTTTTTTTAATAGGCTATGTATGATATCGATGGTCTAGAAGACAAACGTGCTGGGTGCAAAATTTTGAGTTTTTATTTATTTATTTAAACTTCTCACACACAAAAAGGTACAAAGGCGGACTTAATGCCATAGGCATTCTCTACCAGTCAACCAAGGGTGGTGAAGAGATTAGATGGCAGGTGCTCTGTTTGAGAGGAACAAAGAAAAAATTATTAAAAATATATCATTAGAAATAAAATGTAGGAACAACAGTACATAAATAGGTTATAACTTATAATACACATACATACATTTAATATAATATATATCTATAATATATATATATATACATATATACAAATTCAAGGGAGAGAGGTGTTGAGATGACTCTACTCTATTTATTTTGAAAAAAAACTCTGCAATTTCCGCTTAAATGCATACCGACTGGTGGCCGTCCTGATATCAAGAGGAAGCGCGTTCCATAGAAGAATGGACTGAATATGAAAGGAAGAATGAACAAAGTCAGAAGTATGAGAAGGACAAAGTAGGAGAAGATTGTTAGAAGAACGCAAATTCTTAGTGTGTTAAGAACAAAGATATTGAAAGTGAGATAAAAGATAAGAAGGAGGAGTGGGAGAGTTGAGAAGGGAGAAAAGCGTGGTCAAAGCGCGCAAACTTCTTCTTTGGCGAATGGACATCCATTTGAGCTCAGACCTATAGCTCGACACATGATCATATTTCCTGAGATTGAATATGAACCGGATACAATTGTTGAGCAGTCTGTCGAGCTTATCCAGCAAAACCGAATTCAAGTCAAAGTAGCACACGTCACCATAGTCGATGATAGGGAAAATCAAAGTCTGCACAAGCATAGTTTTCGTCTTAGCGGGCAAAAAGTTTTTCAGACGATACAGGGATCGCAGAGTACCGTTGACCCTTTGACAAACACCAGAGACCTGGCGTTGCCAGCCAAGCGTCGAGTCTAGATGCAAACCGAGATCTTTCACAGAAGAGGTAACAGGTATGACGGTACCATTGAAAATAAGAGAAGGAAGAGAGCTAAGCGTCACCCTACTCATCATGCGTGAGCTCCCAATTACAATGGCCTGACACTTTGAGGGGTTTACTGACACCCCAAAACTATCAGACCACTTTTTGATGGCATCCAAATCTCGGTTTACATCTGCTATAGCGTCCGACAAACCTTCAATCCGCTCAGCTGTATACAATTGAAGATCATCGGCATAAAGATGATACGAACACCGAAGACAATGAGTAATAAAATTAATGAAGATGGAGAATAACAATGGAGCGAGAATACCGCCTTGTGGAACACCAGCATCCAGGTCGCGCCAACTCGACGAGCGCTCATCAACGCGAACCGACTGCTGACGTCCCCGAAGATAAGAAGAGAACCATTCCAGAACCTCGGACGAAACCATAAGATGGGAGAGGATAGAAAGGAGAATATCGTGGCTGACGGCGTTAAAGGCATTGGAGAAATCAATTAATACCAAAACGGTAACCTTGGTATCCTCCATCGCTTCTCTAACGTCACCAGTCACTTTAAGGAGAGCGGAGGCTGTACTGTGCCCAGGCCTGAATCCAGACTGAAAAGAGCTAACAAGGTTGTTCCGGTGAACAAACCTTGTAAACTGCTTGTGTACGCAGGCTTCGAGCACTTTAGACAGGAATGGGAGAATAGAAATGGGTCGAAAGTGACTGGGTAGGGTGGGATTTGAAATTTTTGGGAGTGGACGTACATAGGCCATACGCCACAGGGATGGGAATTGTCCGGAATCAAGAGAAAAGTTGATGATATGGGTAATCGGAGGGAGAAGAATATCAAGGATCCAAACGACCATACTACGACTGATGCCGTCATGGCCCATAGCCTTGGATTTTATTGACAAGGTGATCGTTTTAATTTCGTCCAAGGTGACCGGAGAGAAGTGAAATGGTTCTATGATGGGACTGGGTAGGCCATTAATGTAATCGACCGTCTGAGACAACATTTGGGAATCCAAATGACAAGTGGTTGTGAAGTGACGGTTGATATCATTAAGACCAATTGTATTAGGAAAATCCACATGGCGTGGTCTGCCGATACCAAGAGTACCAAGGAACTTCCAGATATCAGCAGGTGAAGAAGAAGATATATATTCTCGAGAATATGGCGGCGTTTAGCGTTGCGTATCATCTGATTACACCGATTTCTAGCAGCTTTGAAAAAGTTCCGATTTTCTTCACTACGATCCTTTTTAAATTTACGAAAGGCCCGATCTCTGCGCCTCATCGCCATTCAGTTTTTAAATTTCATCTCTTTCAGCCTAAATTGTGAGTGTACATTTGTATTAAGTGACATCTGTAATTAGTACGTTTGTCTTCTAGACGATCGATATGTTCATCTGTAATATTATTTTTTGTAGCTCTTTTTATTTTTCACTTTGCCTCTTTTTTTTTCTTCTATATTAGTGGTGACTTATCATAAGAGCTGTGTTACAATGAGAGTTTTTAAGACAATTCACGCCAGCAGTTGGCGCCACTTTGACAAGAGGTCTTCCATGTCGACAATGATTTTGCTAAATACAGGATTTTTTTTAATCCAGTGCGCAAACTTGAGCACGCGACTTTACTCATCATTATGAACAACTTTTGACGAGTTATGCGAACATGAATGTAGGGAACAGCAGATTTTTTTTCGCGATTTCAGGTTTGGTCCCATAGTAAAGTTGTTCATATGAGTAAAATCACGTGTTTAAGTTGCGCACTGGATAAAATTTTACCCTGTGTATAAGAGGAGAAACTGACTCACTTTCTGACTTAGCAACGCAGAGCCGAAACTACTGGGACTAGTCCCAAATAGTAGTAGTAGACTAGTCCCAAATAGTAGTAAATTTCACGTTCCTAAGAACATGCAATTTTGCACACAGCTTCCTTTTATAATGTAGGGAAGCACTATGAAGGGGATTTTGAAAATTCCACCTTTAAGGGGGCGAAAAGTTTATTCCTTGAAACTTGGCAGAAAAAGTACTAGGCTTGCATGAATTCACGATAGTATTCAATCATTATGTTATGCTACTAAATAGGATTTGGATGAGGCAGGCAGATAGTTTACAATAGGTAGTGCGTTTCCGTGGGATATATTTCCGACTTCGACGTGAGCGAAGCTGCGGGAAAAAGCTAGTAAAATATAATATTATGAGGACCTTCATTATTCGTTTCATTCATTCGTTTATCATTCAGTCACTACTAAATAAAATAAAGACGCTTTGACACTTTTGACAGGTGCCCGGACCTGACATCTCAATGGTGCCATTTAGTAAATGTCATTTCAGAAAACCCTAATTACCAGTCAAGAATTCATAAGGCACTTGCACAATAAATCACTAAATGCATTAAGCGCTAAACATATTTAAAATGTAATTCTGTCTCTGTCATCTTAAAACGATTCACAGAAACAGAGCGATATTCTAATTACGTTTAGCGGTAAAACGTATTTAGAGATTTGTGGTGCAAGCGAGCCGTGGAAATAGCTGACGTATTACAATGTTGAACGTAGTTAGTTCTACATGAAAAAATTGTGTGGGTTAGTATTTGAGCGAAACTCACTCAATCAGTTCCTAACCTAATCAGGAAATGCAGAATTAGTTTATTTTGTAGAAATGCGGAATCTAGAGAGCATTCTTATCCTTTCGTTGTAAACGAAACCATAGCGTCTTCTAACTCGACCCCAACGCCATCTACCGAGGGGGATGGTAAACTTCGAGTTGCAGTAAAATCGGGCTCTATTTATTTTAGGAAAAACAAGAATGATTATATCTACGGTACTTTATAATAACTACACTTAATATTATTATGTAACTTGAACACCAGATCTAGTTTTTAATTAAAATTAAATTCCTCGTTTACATTAGTGAGCGTGAGGTAGGTACTAGGTTCGATACCCAGTTCCAGTTGGGCAAACTGTTATTTATTTATACTTATTTTTCTAAAGAAATAAAACAAAATTTTGCAAAAGTGTGCTCATGTATTTCTTGATGGTAAATAATACCTCTAATAACACATGTGTTTAGTTAGTTTAATAAATTAACGTTATGTAATAAATTTATATTACATTTTTTTTTACATTAATTAATACTCTAGGTGGCGCTGACCATATGGTGTTAAATGGATTCACATGTTTTGTGAGCTTACACAAAGATCTACCATTTTTCAGTATGTTTTTATCGCGCGATTTTTAAATTGAAAAATCATGCGAAAAAACAGACACACAGTCTAGTCTAGTCTGCATGACCATTATGATATTAGACACATGTCAAATCTGACATGTGTCTAATATCATAAAGGTCACAGATTAGACTAGATACACATGTATATTTTGATAAGAGTAAATGATTAAATCGTAGGAATTAATTTGTTTAAAAAAACTGGGTCATTTTATACCTCAGGTCAGCGCCATCCAGCATTATCTTGAGCTTCGCAAATAAAATGACTCTGATACTTTTTTGCCAGGCCTCAGAAATATTACAGATACTTAAATAAAAATTGTACGTTAGTAGGTAAGCAGTTACAAATAATGGGTATTTTATGAAAGTCAGTTACAAAAGCAAGAATGCATGTAGCAAAATCAAAAAGTGAATTCTAATTAGTATTAAAATAGGATACCCGATACAGTCATACTAAAAATAACCTCTACTTGTGAATTTAAAAAAAAAAACAATTATCATTGTTTTATTCCGTTTCCTAGAATTGTTTACATATTTTTGTAGCATACTGTACTTACCTTAGTTAATATAACTGAAAAATATTGTGCGCATTTTTATCTGTCTAAGATGCAATTTATCAAATGTATTTTGTTTTTAAAATTAAATATAATACCTACTTACACGTTTATCATTTCAACACAGCCATACCCAGCTTAAATATAAGTTTTTCTCAAATTAATTTCAAAAAGTAATATGAAAATTTATAAGTAGTTTATTTTTACGGGCCTTTCGAAAGGATTTAAAAAAGTATAGTTAAGTACGATTTACGTCATAATATAAAAGTGCATGATAAGATTTTGAGTGGAAATATTAATCATCTACAATAAATATTATATTCTAAATATTTTTCTAGTTGACTAAATCTAAATTGGCCCCTTTTGTGATACAACTACGTGACTTAGTCTAACTAAGTTTATGACTAACTAAAACTAATTTTGTATGTGTGTGAGTGATGCACGCTAAATTAAAAATAAGCAAGTTCACTTCCGACATCTTCGAGGCTCAATCTAATCAAATTTTGATTTGAATTAGTGTCCATTTTTACTCATCAATTTTGAATCGATTGCCTTAAAAAAATTTCGGGAATGACCTTTCTGATTTTCGAACAAATGTCTTAAAAATATTGTTGGAGATAACAATTAAAATAAACTAAAGGTGACATAATTATATTTAAATTATGTCTATATTGGTCTTTGTCTTATTCGACTTTGACAATGAGGGTTTTCATGATAATTCTCGCCACCAGTTGGTGCCACTTTGACAAGAGGTCTTCCATTTCGACGATGAATATAAAATATATAATGACGTGCATTATTCGTTTCATTCATTCGTTCATCATTCAGTCACGACTAAAGAAAATAAAGGCGCTTTGACACTTTTAACAGGTGCCCGGACCTGACGTCTCAGTGCTGCCACCTAGTGTACGTCATTTCAGAAAACCCTCATTGGTTGACCCAAAAATGTATTCAAATTATTTCTAGTCCTACAGTAAGATTTTTAAATAGTTCTAAAAATAGCTACACGTCTTAAACTAAGGCACTTCTTACAATATTTGTGTGTGCGTCGTTTTTACAAAATATTGGGTATAAAATATATTATAGTAAACGTGTTATATACCTTATATTTGTGCCGACAACGACTACATTTGATTTGTCGACATAAGACAATCTTTTTAGTTTGCCAATATGAAACTGACTAAATATTTAGATCACCAACTAAATATCTTGTTTAGTCGGTGTTTATATTTTTGATGTTATCACAGTAAACAATTAAATGAATTAAGTAATTATTCAGATTCCCATAATGCTAAAGTCACAAAGTCTCACAAATTAGTCTATCCGATCGACAAAATCAAACATAGTCAAGTCACTTTATTTTAATTCGATTGAAATTTTAATTACAACATACAAATTCTTATTTAATTCTAAATAAGTAATTATATCCCAGTTTTTTTGTATGATATTTAATTTTAATATCTAAATCTAACTTATTCGGCACTTTCACTGCTCTTAGAGAGTCCATCATTGTATTGATATTATATACCAATAGTTAGCACTGTTTGTAATAACTAAGTTTTAGTTTTGGTAGGTACAGTTTCTTCGGTGTTACTGTTCTTAGTTTTCACTAAACTCAAAACTAAAACATATTTTTAGTTAGCTTTAACTTTAGAACAACCTATTTTTAGGATTAGTTTTAGCTCGTTTATTATTTTGTGCTGCGGCTGTACCTATATGTATAAGCTTTTTTAAAAGTTTCAATTGGAGTAGGTATAGTGCGAGTTCACTTCGGTACCCATTTCCAGTCAAAAGTACTTCGGTGAAACGCGTCTCGACTTGCATCCTCATTGCGTAGATCACTCGCAATAACTTTAGTTTTGACAGTTCATCAATATCCATCGCGATGATCTAGTTGTTGAAACAATTTTTATTTTATTTGGACCGTTTATATTAAAGCGATTGAGAATGAGTTACATAATAAGACCAATCAACTGAGATGTGCTCAGAATAGAACAGAAAAAGCTCGCATTTGAAAGTTCCTTTGATTTAACTCACAAAAAGCAAACCATGTTTGAAAAGGGTCTGGTTCATAATATCTACAGTCACTACATAGACGGTCGCTGTATCGAAAACGTTCCATCGACGGATTAATGAATCGACAGTACCCCAAATCGATAGTACGCTACATCGACAGTACACTAAATCGACGGTACGCTACGTCGATATTATGAACTAAACCCGTTTGAAAAGGCTGATAATTCAACTTTGACAGCCAAGCGGGGTGACGGCTAGTTGACAGTAAGAAAATACCTTCTGAATTTTGTATTGTCGAATGGTTCTGGGCAAAAAACATCGAAAATCAACTCAATTTTGTAAATGACTTTAGATTAGCTACCTGCCTAGGTAATTAATATTTTTGAGAAATAATTACGTAAAAAAAAACATTGGTCACGTGATATTGAACGCGAATCAGAACGCGACACGCCACATATTACAGACGACTGTTTCAAATTGTAAATAGAAACAAACTTTAGGCGTCAGATATAAAGTTTCTTTTGCATTAGGTACCAATAGACATACAAAAAGAATGGTCTTAAAAGGAGCAACACCGATTTATATTGTGTACCTATGTGGCAGTGTTCATTATTAATCTACTAAATTAGTAGTATTTTGTGTAGGATATTTTGGGGAAAATAACACACAAGGATTACTAACTCCTTTCTCAAGAACTGTCAACTAGCCTATTGCGTAACACACTTACAATGGCAATGCCTTTCATTTTGACAATTCAACAACATTCATTGCGTCATGAAACAAACCTCAAATATCGTAAGGAAACCGGCATGACTGAGAGATATTTCTCGACGGCATTTGAAGCCGAGTCAGAGACCAATGAGCGGCATAAAAACTCTGACACCAGTATCCTAATTGCGTAACTTATTTTCGTAAACAATTATGTCTAATTTGTTTCATTTTGACAGTTCAACAACATTTATTGCGTTATTTAAGTTGTTGAGCAGATTTTTTTTTCAAACTTGTGAAACAATGGATTAGCAATCTGTTTTAAATCGAAACAGATTGTGTTGTATTACGCAATTAGGGTACAGGTTAGTCACTAACCACAAGAAAAAAAAAGAAAAAATTGCGTCACTTACGTTCTCGAGCAGACAAATTTTTCAAAAAAATCTAGGGTGTAAAAAGAACCTTCACGAAACCTGTCATCTATGCATTCTGTACATAAAAACTAAGTAAATTTGTGCAAAAATAATTGCTGGAAAACGACATAAATTCTTGATGTGACAATTCACTGTTACGGTAGTGCGCAAACGATGCCTGAGAGATATTTATCGACGACATGTAAAGTCAAGTCAGAGGGTCATGGGAGGCATAAAAACTCTAAAAACAGGTTAGTAACTAACCACAAGAAAAAGAAAGAAGAAGCGCGCAATGTAACGCACGCAAAACATTGTGCTTACAGCAACCGTGGGAGTATTTAAAATTAAGTTATGACATTTAAAACTTGTTTTCGTAAAGAAACGTCAATAAAAGTTGGAACTTTGACCTGCAATATCTACGTTACCAGAAGGTTCCCAGGTAGGGAAATAGGCAGTCATGGGGACTGCCGAAAGAAGAGAAAACTTAAAACTGGTATTAGCGCCATCTATATTCTAGAGCCCAGAACTACGCGAATCCATAAGTTTACCCCCTACAAAAAATCGGTCAACGCGCCAAACTAACCAAATGGACTATTATATATACAATATGTAAAAAAACCCTGTCCGATCCAAAAGGGGCTCATGGTAATGTAATAACATTACGTAAAAGTAATTAAAAATCTACATATTATTAAAAATAAAAAAAAGTTATTGCTATTTAAAAAACATATTTTGAATACCAAAATTACTACAAATTCGTTAAAAATGAGCAAATTTTCAACAGGGGTCACTTGTAGTGACCGCCGCCCGCGCCCCATGTAAAAACCCAGTAAAATTCCCCAATGAAAAAAAATGAGACCATATTTTATTTTTTGGTTTTCCTGAATTTGTCGCAGAAATAGAATCTCAGTACGATACCTAACAACATCTTCACGGATCGGATAGAGGGATTTTTTACTTATGGGTCCGAAATAAAAGTTTTTTTAAGAAGTTTTCACTTCAAAAGTATCATAATAAGGGGAAGAACATATGACTCTCGGCTCCATTAAGGGTATTTTTACACCCGTTATAAATGGATCAGCAATTTCCTTCGAAATCCTTTGGCTTATGATTGAAAGTGTGTTACACAATTCGGATACAGGTTACTGTTTTCAGGCGCCATGATGAGTTTGTTTAGGAATTATTATTATTTATACTAGAACGGATCCGGGATACGGGCGATGTACATGTACACCCGTCGCATCGATTGGCTTTGATTACTATAAGTAACATAATGTTTCTCCCGGCCTGGTCGAAGATAAACGTTGGCGCGGGCCTAAATGTGAGTGTTCATAGTGATCTCTCCCGAGCTCTGCTCATAGAGGGCGCGCACGTCGTCATGCGTCATCTGTGACACTGTCGGGATCTTTGATACGTTGTTCAGCATTGGTTTCACCTGCAACCAGAATGAGAATGAAGACCTGGAAGTGAATTACATATACATTGGTTTTTGCATTCTCTCGGAATTTTCTAAAAGTGATAATATCGCGAATCCGACCAAATTTACTAGTCACTGTAGCAATTTTATTAACATTGTCAGATCTACATTTTTGCGATTTTTTAATTTATTGCGTTAAAGGTCTTAGAATAAATTATAAAAATGTTCCCGCAAATCAATGAAACAAAAAAAAAATCGCAAAAATGTAGTTCCGACAATGTTAATTGTCGATAGGGGGCTATTGAGTAATAATTGTGACTAAAAATTTAGTCGGATTCGCGATATTATCACTTTTAGCGTAACTTGGAATGCAGGGTTAATATCACTTGTCTTATGAGAAAGTTTTATGCTTAGCGTGAAGCGATTTTTGTGTAACTTACCAATTAAAAAAACAACGTACCTATTCAGTATTATGAAAAAATATTGCTGATGAAAGATAAGATATGATAAAATAATTATTTATTTGCTCAAATTTGAGTAGGTACCTACAATCCATACATAAATTGTCAACATGAAAGAGATTGAGATTTGTATTTTGTGTTTCACGAACTGTGTCCAAATAAATGTTATTATTTCTTTTTTTTTGTAAAGTTTAATGTCATGCAAATATTGATAAAATAATGTATAATGTCGCTCCTTGTCAAATTATTTAAAAATAAAATGATAATAAAGACAAGAAATAAGTCAAAATTATTAAATCTCTCATCTAAACACTCATTACAATTACAATAAGCTTTTTATGCCAGGAAATTAATAACTTTCTCTTTAAACGCTACATCACTTAACGGCTAAGCTCTTAGGCAGTTTACAAAAAAAATTAAAATGCAGCTTTACAAAAGACGTTCATTTCTCACCAATTCTAGGTAGAGTAAAGATAAATTACAAGAACATTCAATTATTAAGGCGACGATAACCGACTTTTAATGATTTCATACTGAAGATGACGTCTAAACGTCAAAAATATATGTTAAATTAAAGCATTTTCCTAATATTTGAATATAGGCATATTTTTGATTATGTTTATATTACATAGTGAAATTAATTGGTAAAGTTATGTCTAACGCGGATAAAAAACTGAGAATGACGCAAAATCTATCGAGCGTATTTTTCTGAAACCACCATTCACCATTTCACCATTTTAAAGATAATTAAATTATTGATCTTTTAGTATACGTTTTTTATTAAAATACCTTTTGTTTTACGTGTAATAAATTAATAATGCGTCTAATTTGGGACAGCGCTCCTTGATGGGCGAGTCCTATTACTGGCTGGACGTACGACGCCTTGCTTAGCTCAGTACAGAACACGCAAGCTGACCATTCAAGGTCACTGTCATATATCTGTGTCTTAAATCAACACCGTCAACTTAGCCTATCGCTGTCTAGGTACTGCTGGACATAGGCTTTATCCACACACTTTACTTATGATCACACCAAAATGCAGTACCCTTCCAAAGGTCTTACCTTATTGCCAGCCATTCCAATGAACCCGTTGACGACACCGCCATTATGTATGTTTCCATTGGGTACCAAGCCGTTCGCGTGTCCGTTAGCGAGGCCACCTCCCATACGTGTCACAGCTGATACAAACTGCTGCATGCTGGGGTTGTCTGAAATTACACACGAAAAATTCAAACTAAAATTCTAAGCATTTATTTCAATAAAAGGCACTTTTGAATTGACAAGGAGTCGTTCAGTCAGAAAGATGAAGCTAGTTGCACATTACAAAGCGTAGTAAGTTCCAGAATTTGTTAGCAAGTTGCAATTTTGGTAAAATGGCAATATAAGTTTGATCCAAAGTTCACTTCCAGGATGCTTGTGAAGTTATATGTAGAAGGAAGACTTGATCTATAATTCTAGTACACTTAAATATCGACTGAACAGTTATTAAATCTTTCAACTAATCGTTATGGATATACGCGTCTGGTCAGACTGCTGAATTCTGCCTAGCCTTTTCCCAACTATGTTGGGGTCGGCTTCCAGTCTAACCGGATGCAGCTGAATATCAGTACCTATTTTACATGTAGTGACTACCTGTCTAACCTCCACAACCCAGTAACGGCAATACGATACCCCTTGGTAAGACTGGTTGTCTGACTTTCGGGCTTGTGACGATCCGTAATGACTGTCAAAGATCCATGAATGACAGCCGAGACCAACGGCTTAACGTGCTTTCCGAGGCACAGAGAAGTTTTGGTATGTAAAGATGGTCACCCATACACGGACCAACTGCGGCAAGCGTAAGTTCACCTGATTGATCGACCCGTGTGGCTGTTATTACTTAGCCACAAGCCCCTCACAAGGCTACACAGTTTCACAGTTTTTTATTTTATTATAAATAGCTGTGCGTAGAATGATTCTCACTTCTTAGTTTTTTTACATCACTGCCCAAAAACGGGAGTGTTATGTTTTTTTTAAATAAGCAGAACAGCCAAAATACAATAGACGTGGATATATTTAGTAACCTATTCCGATTAGCTATTTCTAAGGAACCATAAAAAACCCTGAAAGAAATCGACACGTGTTTGTGACACCGAGCGCTGAGCGCAGCTCTCCGTTCAGTGCTCGGTGTGGCAGCACGCCGTGTTCGGGTTCGCGACAAGTCAATCGTCATCCTGAGGATGTCTCGTTGAGCGGTGTCGATTTCTTTCAGGATTTTTTATGGTTCTTTAGAAATAACTAAGCGCAACAGGTTACTAAATATATCCACGTCTATAGTATTTTATAAAGGATTTCCGAAAGGTCACGCCTGAATCAAATAACTATCAGGCTAAACTGAAAAAAATAAACAATAATTTTTTCCTCAGCAAAACGATATTCCCACAATTCGCCCCATTATTGACGAGAAATCGTGTAGACTTGGACGCTACCTGTGCGTGCTGGTATTTGTTCTGACGGCTGCGGTATGGCGGCCAGGGCTTCTGCCTTCTCCATCTCCTCCAGCAGCACGCGAGTGAACTCCATCTGCACGTCAGGAGTGTCGGTGTCGCCGTCCACCTGAAAATAAAACTCGTTTATTGATCTTCTAGAAGTACACATAACCCACATGTAACCCGTCAGCCTTCAACGCAAGAGTGAACAGGAACCTTCTGGGATTGTTTGTTCCATCATAGACCTCATCCATCGCTTTCCATCAGGCGAGATCAAGGTCAAGGACAGGCACAATTCACAATAAAAATTCAAAAATATAAAGGATGAAATAGCATGATTTAAGGATCGGCTATAGGCAAATGGTGTTATGGGTTTTGATAAGTTTATATAGAAAACTTAAAGTAGTAGCCTCGAAAAAAAAACGTCTGGCTAACTGAAGAGTTACACTAGTCAGTGAAAAAATCACATTACGGATAAATATTGTAGAGGATTGTTAAAAAAAAAAAAATTATGTCACTAAAAACGTGCAAAAAGCACTGCCGCAGTTTGATAACTTTGGCGAAAATAAGAAGTCACTCAATTAATATTATACTTAAATAAAGACAAAAAAGAACAGTGAACCCACAGATTTTTTCTGTTTTCCATAACATTACTTCTGTTTTGCGTAAAATTTTCAGAAATTTTCTGAATTGTCACCGTGAACATTCCAAAAATTTCCGAACTTTATAACTCAAAAAATGGCCATGAGAATAAACTTTATAATATTAGATTTAGAGAATAGATTCTTTTCAACCAACGTTATTGTCGATTTGAAACAACCTTAGAAAAAAAACAGAGACAAAACTTTGTTCTACTTACAATAACTAGTCGATGGTCTTGGTCTAAAGTCTTGAGCATATGCAGGCTGAGTTCCCGGAAGACCTCGAGTCTTCGGCGGAAAGCGGCCACAGAGTCGTCACGCCGGCCGCGCCCCAGCTGCAGCTTGGAACAGTCCAGGAGGACCATGCGGGGTGCCACGCGGAACTGGAAATAAAGCGAAACTAGTTAAAAACAATGATCTCTCATTAGTTAGTCCTTTTCCTCATGCTCATCTCATGCTGTAGGATAGTCAACACTCACCACCGAGCTGGCAATGATTGATTGATTATTATAAGGACCTACAAAAGGTTTCTCACGCACGGGCAGATTTAACCTGTTTACATTTGCTGCAAGGTACGCGGTACCCCAGCTAGACAACAGCCTAAGCCGACGTTCGCACGGACGTTATAAAATCGCGGCGGGATTTTTTCGCGCACTGGATTTTCAACTCTCGATGTTAAGCCGAGCGTTGAGAATCCAACGCGCTGGGACGCACTCTCATCCCAGGGCGTTGAAAAAACACACTGTTGAATTTTCAACTCTCGGCGCTAAGCAGAGCGTTGAAAATCCAGTGCACGAAAAAAATCGCTGCGATTTTATTATGTCCGTGCGAACGTCGACTAAACGTTTGAGAAAGTTAGTCTGCTGTCAGATCTTAATTTTCATTAGTTCACCAACAACTTCCTAACAATAACCTCGAAACTGACAAATTGATAGGCTGTTAGAAACCGACTCTTTTTGAAGCATTCAACTTGCTGCAGATTATTAAAAAAAACCGGCCAAGTGCATGTCGGACCACGCACAATGTAGGGTTCCGTAGTTGGGATGAATTTATCCCAAGAACAAACTTAACTTTGTAGTTGAAAAAAAAATCTTTCATACAGAATGTATGGGTGAACATGTTTTTACAACCGCAAATTTAAGTTGGTCGATTATTACTCGTTAACTTGTAAAGCCTACTCAGCTGTGATAGTTTTCCTTTTAAATTCGTTATATAAGCTACTGCCGTGAATTTTTTCACATATCTAAAACCAACAATTTAGCTGGCAGGGGGGGGGGGCGACACTTGACTCTAACAACAATTTGCACTTTAAAGCTTAATATTTCACAAACGGATCTCTGAATTCAAAAATGGTTTTAACACACTCACAATGTTTTTGAAAGACCTTTCCAACGATACCCCACACCAAGGGATAGAAAAAAAAAACATCCCTACTTTAAGTGCAGGGGAGGTACCCTTCATGGCGGAATGGAGACTGCGATTGTCGCAACCCAGCGCTGGGCACGCCACAATTGAGGCGATAAGACCCCTCTTTGAGGAGTGGCTAGAGAGGCGCCACGGCGTCCTCACCTTCCGCCTGACGCAGGTACTCACCGGACACGGCTGTTTCGGGAGGTACCTGTTCAGGATAAAGCGGGAGGAAACGCCCGGGTGTCGTCACTGTGTGGATCGCCCGGAGGACACGGTGGAGCATACGGTGGAGGTCTGCCCGGCTTGGGCAGGGCATCGCCGTGTCCTCGTGGATGCGATCGGCGGCGGTGATCTCTCGCGTCCGGCCCTGATTCGGGCCATGCTACGGAGCGAGAGGAAATGGGAGGCCGTCACCTCTTTCTGCGAAGCAGTAATGCTCGCGAAGGAGGAGACGGAGCGCGTGAGGGAAAGGCAAATTTCGCGCCCTCGCGCCCCTAACCGCCGCAGCAGGAGACGCCCTGGGCGTCGGGAATCGCAGGAAGATTTCCGGCCACCGTAGGCGCGGGCTTGCGGACGGTGAGCAATGGGTAGCTCGCCGTCCGATAAGGACCAAGCCCGGGTCGACGGCGCGTTGTGTTCCACGCGCGCCTCAAAGAGATGTCAGCAGAATTGACGGGGTCCGCTAGGGCCAATGCCAATGCCGGGGGTTCGAAGAAAACCGATAGGGAAATCGTGGCCCCCGGCAACATGGCATAGGAAGGAACACGGGTGGGTTTTAGTCAGTAAGAGTCTGACACGCCCTCCCGCTCCACCCAGAGCGGGAGAAGTTATTTGATAATTTCCCACCCAAAAAAAAAAAAAAAAAAAAAGCGGAGGTACCCTAAAAAAAAATATTGTTCATAATTTTATTTTACCACTTTGTCGGCATGATTAATATGTATACCCATGCCAAATTACAACTTTCTAGTACTAACAGTCTTGGAGCTAGACCGCGGACAGACAGATAGACAGACAGACAGACAGACAGACGGACATGACGAAACTATAAGGGTTCGTTGTTTACTACGGAACCCTAAAAACTAGCTGCGCCCCGCGGTTTCACCCCTATAAGTCTCGATCCCGTGGAAATATCGGGTTAAAAAGTATCCTGTGTCATGGTCTACACATCTGCCAAATTTCATCCAAATCCGTTTAGCTATTTTAGCGTGAAAGTGTAACAAACAAACTCACTTTCACATTTATAATATTAGTAAGGTTTAGGATTAGTAATTAACAAAACAAAACATTGGTCAACATCTAGAAAATCCTCACCTCATTCTCGAACTGCTCCATCTGCTCCAGATCCCTGGGATACCCGTCGAGCACTAGTCCCGCGCCCATCCTGCTGGCATCCAGAACAGCTCCCCGCACTAGTTTGGTGACCAGCTCCTTAGGAGCCAGCTCCCCTCCACTGACGGCCGAGCGGGCGAGGGCGCCGTCTGATGCTGGACGTCCTCCAGCATCCGCGAGGCTGCGGAGACGCTGGCCTAGGCTGGAAGTGGAAGAAGGGTTGGAGTGAAGTCTTGTCTGCTATGCAAAATTTTTGAAGTGTGTAACAAAAATATAACATTTTACCTATTTGTTACCAAAAATTTGAAAAAAAATTGAAACTTACTCAAATAACTCTAGACCGTTTTAAAAAAAATTGTCTTGTTAAGTGATAAAATGTAGATCACTTTATCACTACTTTATCATTTCATCCCTCTAAAATAGTGAATAAATTTATTCTGATGATTTTTGAAGTGAAAACTTTTTTTTTCTTTAGGCGCGTTGGACATTTTTGAGATGGGAAAAAACAATTGAACTCGCGACACTGTTATCGACACCTCATTTTTGTAAACGCGATTTTGCTCTTTATTTATATTACATTACGGATCAATGTTCTATGTAAGTATTTTTACTTTAAAGGTTTTGGAAGTATTTTTTAAATTGTTCAAGTTTTCACTTCCGTTGGCACTCCCGGAGTGCCACTGTTTTTTTTTCATCTATTAATTCACATGCACATGCGAGCCCCAAAAAACAAACTAACTGTCTAGTTTGGGGCTTACTGGCAAATAATATATTGTAACCTAGCTATAGGTAATATTTTAAGCTATTCAAATCATCGCTGTTAACATGTGAACCTACAGCACGCTTACCACGGGTTTTGTCGACGCAAGAATAGACAAAATGACAGATAAACAATCACAATCTGTCATTTTATCTATTCTTCCGTAAATAAAACCCGTAGAAAACCCGTTTCTATGGTTGACAAACTACGCGTGCTGGACAACAAATATTTTCTTTTTTTGTTTAATTCCAGATATTCAGTACATACCAAGTAAAAAAATACGAAAGTAATTCAGAAAGGGAATGTTTAGGTAAGTTACCTGTAATGCGTCCAGCCGGGTCTCTGCGCCACGGCTCGCTGGCAGAGCGTGGCTTTATTGCTGCCTGGTCCACCTACCACCCACAGCAGCACCGGTGTCGTCGTCTCACCACGGACTCTGATCACATTAGACTATAAAGGAAAAGAGAGAATTAATATTTTGCATGTGTTCCAAAATTCACCAATGTCTAACAGAATGCAAACAGTTGGGGGACAGCATTATCTGAGGGCCTACCACCAGCTCAAAAGCAGTATTATTTTAATATTACTTCAGTGGGAGAAAGAGATGGAGCTATACGTCCTGTAGAGCTTCATCTCTTTCCCACACTGAAGTAATATTAAAATAATACTGCTTTATGAGCTTGGGGGCCCTGGATTCTTCAGAGATCTTTGTAATACACAATCTGCCTAGCCTTTTCCCAAATATGTTGGGGTGGGCTCCAGTCTAACCGGATACAGCTGAATACCAGTATTTTACATGGAGCGACTGCCTATCTGACCTCCACAACCCAGTAACTGGGTAATACGATACCCCTTGGTTGGACGACTTTCGGACTTCTGACGACCCGTAACGACTGTCAAAGATCCACGAATGACAGCTAAGACCAACGGCTTAACGTGCTTTCTGAGGCACGAAGGAGTCTCGGTATGTAAAGATGGTCACCCATCCACGGACCAACCCCGGCAAGCGTAACTTAACCTGATGGAGCGATCCGTGCGCCTGTTATTTTTTTGCTACGAACTCCTCCACGAGATCTTTGTAATACACAAGTTCTTAATAAACAATTTTAAACAGCATATTTAAACAAATTTTAATGTACCTACATAAGACGTAGGTTTATAAGAGTAGGTAAGTACGGACGGCGCAAGTTTTTCTGTGAGAAATAACACCCGGTATTCTAAATACCACAAAAGAAGGCAATTCTTTGAAAAAGAAAAAATCTACAAAACTTCCCATCAGGTCAAGGCAGTGCCGTTCGTCCTGACCTCTTCCATTCTATGAAAAACCTGATAAATTCACAAAACATTATTTTTTGTCTAGTCACTGCTAGTCACTGCCCTTAAGCAAGTGTCTACGGCGCGATTTTATTATAAGTAGACATTGAAATCGGCTGTACATCTGCCATTTTTAACAATTAATGTTGGTTTCTTGGAATAATATTTTTTTTTAGATTTTTTTCCTTCGCGAGTCATAGTAACTAGGAGCTACACGAGAGCTTTTATGCTTGTTAAAATCACCCAGTGTTAAACATTTAAACTGGGCTGACTGCCAATGGCACTAAGGCCCACTTTACAGAACTTCACTCAAAACTCAAGCATTACTTAAAACTCGTTAAAGGCTCGTTTAAAGCAAAGTTTTGATTGGTTGAAACTAGTTTAGTAATGCTTGAATCTTGAGTCTTGGCCTTGGAAATTTCACCACCTCTGGATAAATTCTGGCTTGATTATTAGTCAGCAAATCATTTTATGAAAATCCAGTTCCGATTTATCTGATGTAAACCTGTAGCCTGTAATAATTGCGTAACTTGTTTTCGTAAACAATTATGCCTAATTTGTTTCATTTTGACAGTTCAACAACATTCATTGCGTTATTTACGTTGTTGAGCAGATTTTTTTCCAACTTATGAAGCAATGGATTAGCAATCTGTTTCAAATCGAAACAAAAACGCAATTCGGGTACAAACCCTGAATGTCCCAATTCGTAATAAGACATATAAACTAACCTTTGGTGTAACAACTCTCTCCGTCCCCGTCTCCTTCATCGCTAACGGCAATGGCATTGCCACCGGCAACGGCTTTGCCACTGGCAACGGCATTACCACCGGCAACGGCATAGCCACCGGCATCGGCATCGCCGGCACGTCAGGCGGCACGACATTCTCTTCTCTTCTCTCGCGTACATCTTGGGCAGGCGCCGGCTCCACACCCACGATCTCTCCCGGGATACCACCGGCGCCAACGCCAACGCCACTGACGCCGTTCATGGTCGACTGGTCTTCTGTGGCGCCTAAGATTTGGAGAACAGCGGCTCTGAAGTCTTTGTAGACCTCGTCTGGATTGCGTTCGCCGTTGACCTGTGAACAAAGTGAGTTTAAATGACATAAGTCGATGATTGCTTTTCTAATTCATTCGAAATTGGGACCGATCTTAGAGCAGAAGTAGGAATGTTGAGTTCAACAGTACGAATTTACATTCCAGTTTGTTTTTGGCTAGAGTCTGGCCACGCTAAGTCTGCAATGGAATAAATGGGCAACCCAAAAAGTTTTATATATGGTATCTTTTACATCAGTCAGTTATGTCAGTTTCGGGGTTGTAAGTAGATCTAATGATTTTGATATTTTGCATTTTGATTTTTGCATAATAGATTATGTGTAATAGACTATGTCGTACCTATGCTCTACTTCCATACAATCACAAAACTGTATCAAATTCACACTGTATCGTGCTAAAGTGACTATTCTTTACCAGGAATAAATCAGAATATAAACAAAATAATCTATAAAAAAAAACAGGCAAAAAAATTATCAAATTATTTTTTTATAGGACAGTATGGTGAAAAAACATTGGAATGAAATTCCAATGTTTTTTTACTTATGCAGACCTTTTCCATCGTGTCTCTAGACGAGGAAAGCAGAAGTTACATTCTACATAATCGGTGCAAAGATATAACCGAAACTTAGTTCTTAGTTCACGAATATTTGTTTCAAAATTGCGTGGTCTTCAGAAACCGTTTTATTTTTATTTAAAGTTACATGTTTGTTTCATGTTTGGCATCTTCATCGTCTGGCCTAATAGAGTTACATGAAACAGGACTCACGACATACTTTCATATAAGATACATACTATAAAGAATTACAGAACAAAAACTAAATTACCCATAATAACCAGTAAATACTTGATAGCTCAAAAGCCCCGCAGTATTAGTTAGCTGTAATTAAAGACTCATTTAAGTTGCACGCCCATTGACACAGATATTTCAGGCCGAAGAATCATACATCATAAATGTGACCCAGTCATGTATCATAGCTTAAGATACATATTTGGACGTATATAGACGGGTTTTTTGGACCGACACTAGTGAAGAAATTCTACTTAGCCTTAAAGACAACTGTTTGCTTGACAGGAGCAATTATATCAACTATCTACTCAATCTCTTTTTATTTTATATAATTGCATAGCCCAGATGTGAGTATTTTGTACCATTTACCGAGTAATATGTCTTTTATTGACTTGAATGTAAAGCGGATGTGAGTATGTCATGCTCACTTAAATGCCTCGCTGATGGTGGCGCGTGTGTTGGATCATTTAGCTCTTCAAAATGGTTGAGCTGAATGGTGCTGATCCATGCGTCATGTTCATAAACGGGCGCCGTCAGTTGGGACTGGTCATCTTTTAGCTGCCATGGCTTAGTTAAATTTTTTAATTGTTTTTTGTTTTTATCTTTTTATTACGGACGCTTTTAACGTGCACGTCTTTCTACATTGTTCTCACATGTATAATTTCAACATGAGTGATGTAATTAATATTTTGATTTAAAAGAGTTTTCATGGAGTTTCTTGCCCAGGTACCTACACTACGCTTTGGAATGGGCAACTAGCTTCATATTTCTGACTGACCGACTCCTTGACAGTTCAGAAGCGCCTGTAAATGGTTAAATTGAAATAAATGCTTTAAGTTTGAGTTTGACTTAATTTCCGCCTACCTTTATGAGAAAGATGTGCTTTTATACATGTACAATGTGTTATTTGAAAAAACTGCCCTGCCGTGCCTTTTAGTGAGATCGACCATTGCAGTAGATAACACACGCCGATGCTCAAGTGTATCTACTATTAACAGAGAAGAGCATAATGAAAAAAGCAAATGCAGTTACGAATACACGTCATCATTCCGCTGCCGTTATCTCATTCTCCTGCCGTTATCTCATTCTCCTGCCGTTATCTCATTCTCCTGCCGTTATCCCATTCTCCTGCCGTTATCCCATTCTCCTGCCGTTATCTCATTCTCCTGCCGTTATCCCATTCTCCTGCCGTTATCCCATTCTCCTGCCGTTATCCCATTCTCCTGCCGTTATCCCATTCTCCTGCCATTACCTCATTCTCCTGCCGTTATCCCATTCTCTTGCCGTTATCCCATTCTCCTGCCGTTATCTCATTCTGCTGCCGTTATCTAATTCTCCTGCCGCTATCCCATTCTCCTGCCGCTATCCCATTCTCCTGCCGTTATCTCATTCTCCTGCCGTTATCCCATTCTCCTGCCGTTATCTCATTCTCCTGCCGTTATCCCATTCTCCTGCCGTTATCCCAAATTATTTGTGGTCGGCCCAACATTATCTTTTACATCCATAATTCTCTTTTATTCGTCCATCTCCTTAATCACCCCTTCTCTATCCATATTATCTTTTACACAGTCCATTCACCGTTTCCTCAGTCTTCCCCTACTCTTACCGCCATCTATACATTCATACTCAAAACTTTCCTCACGACATTTTCCTCATTCCTCCGCATCACATGCCCATACCATGATAACCGATTTCCACACAACTTTTCAGGCACCGGTGCCACTTATTGCTGCAAAATAGTACATTACTGTCGCGAACTGCAACAAGAGCGTTCATGGAGGATCGTGGAAATATGGGCCGAGGCGAAGCCGACTCACAAATAACCGAGTCCATGAATGCTTGGTTTGCCAAGGCTTGTATACTAATTTTCTCAAATAATGCGCGGAAATTCAAACTAAGTAAATTAATTACTCTGTAAAATTTGTATTTATGATAATATGTGATCAAAATGATATTAATTCATTGATTTGATTTGCATGCGCATGTGACGGCAGAACATGGAGAGCTAGCTTTATGACAACACCTATGTACAAATTTACCCATGTTTGCAAAGAAATAAATGATTTGATTTGATTGCCTCGTTGGTCTAGTGGTCGCAAGCGCTACTGCTGAGCATGAGGTCGTGGGTTCGATTCCCGGGTCGGGCAAAGTGTTATTGGGTTTTTCTATCTGAAATTTCTCAGTAGCAGCTCGGAGTCTGGATTTGTGCCCGGTTGACAGCAATAGGCTCGCCCCCTATTACATGGGACTTAAACATAACTGGCGAAATGTGGATGTACCTGTTACAGGGACACCTCTGCCGAACCATTCGGGGAAGCAAGGCGTGATGTTATGTGTGTTAATTATAAATTCCAGAATCAATGACGAACAACGATTTTCACGCGCCAATAAATGTTAATTTGTTTCTTCTTTACTTTAAACAGCTCTATTTGCAAACCTACTCATTTACTCGTAAATAAAATCTTTGATAAATTACCTCCTTGGTTGCTATGTGTTGAAGTAAAAAGTTCGTTCCATTTTTAATTAACACGACAGTTAGGAGTGTTCATAGTATTCTTCAGCCGCTAACGCTAAACACAATAGATTTGGATTTTCATACAAACATTGTCGGCCGGGCGCTCGCATGTATTCGACCAGTACAGCAATTTCGATTTATCTCGAAGAAGATTGTCAAAACAATGCTCGAATTTCCAAGCATGTTTGAGAAAAAGACGTAGGTATAACAACGAAAAACAAACAATCACAAAAATAAAAACACATCAGCGAAACCGACAATACATAATTATGTAACAACATAGCAACAACAGCAAGTCATATGTTAAAACACCGTTCTGCTGGTCCACAATAAATTCATGAGCCCCTCAAGGAGTTTCTTTGAAGGTTTGTTAGCTAACGTTGTTGGTTAGCTACCCCTTTTTATTTATTAACTTCTTGATTAGAACCTTCGGCCGTTATGAAACATTATAACATATTCCGAGGCTGCTGTCAACTGCAGCACTGCCCACAGTTTGTAAATATCGGAAAAAGGGTGATTCAATATTGTTTATTTAATTTTTCAAAAATCGTTCCGTATTTTTCAAGGAAAATTCTTTTTTCACGCGTGGCCGTCGTCAAAGCTGACTTTCGGAGTAAAGAAAAAGAAACAAAAAAAATGTTACACAAACACGTGCATACAAAAATATCATTAAAACTCGAGTAATCAGAAAAATTAAACAATATAGTCCTACATATTATAATCATGAGCAGAAGACAGGAATACTCAGCAGCTGCGCGTCCGTCGTGACTGTGACAAGACGGCTTGCACACAGCATGATGCTGTGCTATGCTACCCACAGCATAGTGTTGATTTACGTTAAAAGTATTCAGGCAGGAATCTTTTTGTTTTTGTTCTCAAATTTGTTAGCAAACAAATCATTTGGTGATTCTTAAATTAGAATCACCAAATGATTTGTTTGCTAACAAATTGATTGTCAATTGGAAGAAAGTTTTCACTGTAATCTTTGATTCGCGTTCTCAATATAAAGAAAATGGCTGATACAAGAGAAGGCCTGATTATTAAAATTTCATGGATAAGCTTATGTTCAATCTTAAATTTTTGCTGCCTCTCAAAACATAACTCTACGTTATTTTAATCGGTCGTTAATACATTCAAAATGATTAAAACTTTATTTAAAAGCAGGTTCGAAATTACGTTAAGACTATTTATTCCCAGAAAACTGTTAACCACAATCCTCAAAATGAAAACAATAAACGGTCAATACACGATACTCAACCTTCCATTTCTAAACAAATCAATATCAAACCGCATTTTTAATGCTTCGCAAATAAAACGGACATTCTACCCTTTGATTCTAGAAGCCCCTGCATCAAACTGCCTCTGAGGCATCAAAATGCCAGTATTTACTTACGTGGAAAAGTATCAAACTTTCAGTGTCCTATCACTCACACTTGGGAACTCCCACGGTATACCGTGAAGCCACTAATGTTGCATTACTTATGCATAAGAAAACACATCAAATTGTATTTTGTAGACACATATGAATCACTTTAATCGACGCTGTTTTACATAAACAGCATCTATTCAAGTGAGTCAGCGTGTTTCAATATTAATTATAATATTCTGTGACTGCTGGACATAAATGTTTCAGTAATTGCAGCATTATCTTGGGCCCTCTTTTTTTCTAGATAATTCCGCAGTGAGAAAAAAGGATCATTAGGGTTCATTTGAAGCTGGAGAGTCATGATTTTAGGCGGCAGAGCACCCGATGGCCGCTGTTTTTTTGTTAAACCAGACAATGACTTAATCATTGTCTAGTTTCTGAAGAAAGCGCTTTCTTGCAAAACTAGGATAAGTTTTCGAGAGTTTTCGATCTTTTATCATCATCTCTATTGAGGGATTTTATTTTATTCGGTGCTGTGTTTTCTTTATTTTTCCAACGATCAGGGTAATTTCACAGTAGCTCGCCGTCCGATAAGGACCAGGCCCAGGTCGACGGCGCGTTGTGTTCCACGCGCACCTCTAAGAGATGTCAGCAGAATTGACGGGGTCCGCTAGGGCCAATGCCTGCCGGGGCTGCGAATAAGGGCCAAAAGGGACATCGTGGCCCCCGGCAACGGGGCAACCGAAGGAACACGGGTGGGTTTAAGTTAGTAAGAGTCTGACACGCCCTCCCGCTCCACCCAGAGCGGGAGAAGTTATTTGATAATTTCTAATTCAATTCAACAATTTACGTTGTCGAGCAGAAGAATTTTTAATCAAATAAAGCAATGGTTTAGGAATTTCCTTCAAAATCTTTTGGATTCTGATAAAAAGTGTGTTACGCAACAGGGATGATGCTTAGATAAAAAAAGATATTCTATTGAGTCAGTCAAAAATACATTAGACACGTATTTTTGCTTTATCATACCTATTAATAAAAAATGACTTAGATAAGACACATTAAAGTTGGGAGTGGGGGTCGCTACGTCACAAGTAAGCATAAAATCTGCATACTCGTGACGTCATAGCACATTTTAACTCAGTGTATCGCCGTTATCTTAATATTACGTAAAAAAAGAAAAAATACGTGTCATATATTTTTTTGTAATCTAGCTGACGACAAAAAGGTGGTGGCACTCCGGGAGTGCCAACAAAAGTGAAAACTTGAACAAGATCGCCTTGGTGGATGAAAAATACTTGTATAGAATAATAGAACATTGGTCCGTAACTTTATGCAAATAAAAAGCACAATCGCGTTTACAAAAAATAATACTCCCGAAACCTTAAAAGTAAAAATACTTGCATAGAACATTGATCCGTAACATCATATAAATAAAGAGCATAATCGCGTTTCAAAAATCAAAATCAAAATCAAAATATTTTATTTCACATAAACCTACATGGGCACTTATGAAACGTCAGAAGCTAGGTGCACGGTTCCAATTGGTCGTTTCCTATGGAGAAGAGCCGGCAAGAAACTCCACGGTTACTCTTTTAAAAATAATTGGTTTTTACAATACTTTCAAATAACAGTGTTTCTAGGTATGGGAGGACAGTGTAGGTCTTTCAATAAGTACCAAGTGGTACTTAACAAAATAGAAAATGGTCAACAGGTCTACAATCCACTAAGCCTACAGCGTTCTCACATTCACAAAATATGTAGAAAAGAATCTATCCAAAAAAATTAATTAATTAAAAAAAGTAAAAAACCTATTTTAAATAAAACGCAATTATATGATTGCTATTACAACTGTAATCAATCTGAATAATTATCATGTCCACAAAAGCCACAAAAAAAAAGTATATAATGTCAAATAATAGAATAGTAAATATGTCAAGGGCGAATGTAAAAATAAATAAAAATAAAGATTTAAATAAACATGGTTACAAAACCTTTAAAGTAAAAATACTTGTATACAACATTGAACCCTACTAATACTAACCCTTAGTTGATAAGTTTGTTCTATGTACTAACCATTGGACCAATGTTGTCAAATTAAATAAATAAATAATAATAATTGATTCGTAACGTAATATAAATAAAGAGCACAATCGCGTTTACAAAATGAGGTGTCGTCATGGTGTCGCGAAATCAAGGGTAAAAATGCCCAACGCGCCTAAAGAAGTTTTCACTTCAAAAAAATGTTTTGCCATCATCCCTATTGGCTTGCAGTTTTATCACCAGATCAACAGGCAGATGTTCTGCACTTTCTGCCACTGTCGTCTTCTCTTCTACTCAACTGCCAGACTGCCCTAACTTCTACATGTCATCGACCTAGCACCACAGAACGTTTTACACCGACACGTCTTTTACACAGCGATAGATTCTAAGACCTGTATACACAAAATCAATGGAAACACTTAAAACTTGATGATTCACGACTTAATTATTCAAGGAATAGGCAGTGACAGACACACCTGGGAGTTCCCAGGGTCACTATCATCATGGTTTTAAGTTTTTACTGGTAAAGGTGGTCCGTGACGAATATTTCTTTATATGAGTAGGTTATTTCGTAAATATTTTATGGAGCGTGTCTGTTAATAAATAAGTAATCTTGGCTGCGACAAAAATGTTACGTGGACTAGGTTTGGCTTTGACTTTGATATCATGTTTTATATTTACATATTATACATTTATATTGGTAATATGTCAGCAATCCATTAAGGGGATGTAGGAAAGATCATTTACAACCAAATTACTCCTTATTTTTTTTTATTGTCAACAATTTGCGAGTAATTTGACATTTTATATTTTTATTTCATTCATTTTAAAATAAAATAATTGTTTTACAAAAAAAAAAAAAAATAATCAACCTACTTCCAAAAAAAACATTTAATTTCGGAAGTCGGTGTCTTTGGTTTTGAATTTTGGTTTTTTTGCCACCGACTTCCGAAATTAAAGTGTTTTTTTTGGAAGTCGGTTGTTTTTTTTTTTTTTGTAAAAAGTTTTCATTTTTCTCTTTTTAGTTGTGGAACCTACCCCACACAAATTTGAACACCACTACCTGCTATGTAAATAACACTGACAGGAAGAGTTATTCGTCCATTTGTCGGGCACATAATGCAAATTTAAGACTTATAAATGGTTTTATCATGGATGCTATTGTCAGATCTGGACCAAATTAGAATGGGACTACACGGAAAGCACCAGCTTTCAAATAAAAAAGAATCATCAAAATTGGTTCACCCAGTCCAAAGTTCTGAGGTAACAAAAAAATATACAGTCGAATTGAGAACCTCCTCCTTTTTTGAAGTCGGTTAAAAATATCAAGTGACTCGAAGATAGTTTATAGTGGTCGCCGGGTAAGCTGACTGCTGACGTCATCATCATCACTTCCTCAAGCTTTCGAGCAGCGAGTCACACAGCCTGCCAGCACCCACGGCTTCAACGGGTATCCTGACCACCAGCATGCTGCGGATGCGCATACCTAGTCATCACCCTCAGCCTTATAAGCAACCTTGGCGCAGCACACTGCACTTTCAGCAAGTCCACAAGCAAGATTCCTTCAACCCTCTCCTTGTCGACGCCAGTAGTCAGCCTCAACCTGGCGCTGTACCACCTCCGACTCACTGGGGAATCTTCGCAGGAAGTTCCGACTCACCGTGAACTATGCGGCATCCCATTCCGACTCACTAGCATCACAACTGGCACTGGTAAGCATCGCAAGATACACGACTCAGCCCACTATCGAGCTCCGGTCTCCGGAGGGAAACAATGTGGCCGCATCTACATCACCACATGCATGACACTGACGTCATGCAAAATCCTGCATCGCGCAAGCAGAGTTTACCACGCGACTGGTAGGTATAAGATACAGTATCTTTGATTTTTTGCCTTGATTTTAATTCAGATGTCATGGATTTTTTTAAAGTCATTTTCAATTTTGACAATTAGGTGGTAGTTTCTGGGTTAGTGGCAACATTGACGATTTTTTTCTCTAATAATAAGGTGCACAGCCTTTTCAGGTGACAGATATTTGAGATTTTTTTTCATTTCATTCATTACGCTTGTGAAAAAAATTATTCGTTTCACCTATATTCAATTGCCGTATTTTGTGATACGGCACTGAAAGGCCTGTCGTATGGCCCTATTTTCCGAAAAAATAACGTGGAATGCCGTATAATACGGCAATTGCCGTAAGTATCAATAACAACACTGCTGTAATTTCTAGTATGTACGATCAAAAGCACGGTAACACCTGTACTACGCAAACCGACGAAATAAAGGCGCTGTTAAACTCAAACATCATGACTGGGAAAGATCTGTACCTGACTTTTCCGAAAATGAATCAAAACAGACAACATTAATTTCTTACTCAATATTTAACAGAAAAGCATTAGAGAGCTGTCATCAATCATTGAATTTAATCAATAATCTTGCTTGTACCTGGTGTTAGCGTGGTCAAGCTTTTGAGCTAAAAAACGTCAATATGACATCACGCATGTTTTCGGCGAGGGGGGCAAAAAGTAGAGGTGTACGTACGAGTATAGTACACCTACATTTGACGGGTGACCACTGAAAATCAGTACTGTGCTGTGGGTCCCCCATAGTACAGCATCATGCTGAGTGGAAGCCTTCTTGTCACAGTCATGACGTGCAGCTGCCGACTATTTCTGTTTTATACTCATGTTTGCATGTTATGTACTAAGTTATACCTATTTTGTTTTCTGCTTACCTACTCTTGTCTTTGTATGCACGTGTTTCTGTGACAAATAAAACTAAGTATTTTTAACCGACTTCCAAAAGGAGGAGGTTCTCAATTCGACTGTTTGTTTTTTTTTTTTTTGTTTGTTTTATACGCGATTACTCCGCCAATTATCAATTGATTTTGATGATTCTTTTTTTTTGCTAGATCATTGCTTGGGTAGTTTTTGAGTTAGCTTCAATAATACGTATTTTTTTCCCACTTAGTATATGGATGATATGATAACTTCCTGTCACTGTTATTTACATAGCAGGTAGTGGTATTCGAATTTATGTGGGGTAGGTACCACAACTAAAAAGTGAAAAATAAAAACTTTTACAAAAAAAAACAACCGACTTCAAAAAAAAAACACTACAAAGTGAAAAATAACTTTAATTTCGGAAGTCGGTGACAAAGAACGAAAACTCAAAACCAAAGACACCAACTTTTTTTTTGAAGTCGGTTGTTTTTTTTTTTTTGTAAAAAGTTTTTTTCTTTCTTTCACATTTCGCCAGTTATGTTTAAGTCCCATGTAACAGGGGGCGAGCCTATTGCCATCAACCGAGCACAAATCCAGACTACTTCCCTCTTTTCTACCTAGACGAAGCCTATGCGTTATTTTTATTTTTCTCACTGTGAAAGCTTAGGTGAAGTGAGCTGCAGTGATATTCTGTAAAAATCTCACCGTGAACGCAAAGGTGAAGTGAACTTGAAGTGAGCTGTCATTCCACCAAATACTAGGGATTGACACTGTTGACAGTTCACTTTCAAGCTCACTTCACCTAAGCGTTCACGGTGAGATTTTTACAGAATAGCACTGCTGTTATTAATGGGTGGAATGACAGCTCACTTCACTTCACCATTCCGTAGCCGACCGCAAGCGCCAATTGTGTTGTGTAATTATTTTTGTTGTTTTAATATTAGGTTGTGTGGCGGTTTCCAATGGAGGGGTCCATTGGAAACCGCCACAGACCTGAAATATTATGTTAAGTTTTATTTATTTTTTCTTTGCAAGTGTGTTGAAAATCGTTGTTGATATACGGGCTCGTCTTCGGCTCGGGCTGCAATCTCGTCTCGAGTGCAATGAAAAACTTTGCACAATTGCAACAAACTCTACAATAGTGTAGTGGTATTGCATTATCAGTACCTATTGTAAAGTGTTTTGTAGGTACTTATTTTTACAGTCGAGCAATATTTTTTTTTCTTTGAAGGGCACTACGAGTCTTAACCAGAAAAAAAAGTATTTTTAGACTGCGCGCGGCTGAAATCGGAACTAAACTTATGCTGCCGTCATGTCGTTTATGTAAGGTCAAATTAATTATTTAATTACATAACATCACGCCTTGTTTCCCCGAAGGATTGGGCAGAGGTGTCCCTTGTAGCAGGTACACCCACATTTCACCAGTTATGTATGTTTAAGTCCCATGTAATAGGGGGCGAGCCTATTGCCATCAACCGGGCACAAATCCAGACTCCGAGCTGTTACTAAGAAATTTCAGATAGAAAAACCCAATAACACTTTGTCCGATCCGGGAATTGGACCCAGGACCTCAAACTCAAACTCAAACTCAAAGCATTTATTTCAATTAAACCATTTACAGGCACTTTTGAATTGTCAAAGAATCGGTCAGTTAGTCAGAAAGTTGAAGCTAGTTGCCCATTCCAAAACGTAGATCTCTATGGAGAAGAACGGGCAAGAAACTCCAAGGCCACTCTTTTAAATATAGATATTACAAAAATCTGGGTACATTATTCTTGTTGCTTCTATATGTGAGAACAATGTACAAAAAATAATCAAAGCAGTTGAAAATATCTGATTAAAAATAAGCCCTGGCAGATAAGAGATGACCAGTCTCAACTGACGGCGCCCGTTCACGAACATGACGCGTGGATCAGCACCATCCAGCTCAACCATTTTGTAGGGAACCGAATGATCCAACACACTCGCCACCATCAGCGAGACATTTAAGTGAGCTTGACATTCTCTCAACTGCCATGCTCTTTCAAGTCAACATTAATATTGATAAAAAATTCTATTAAATCGAAAGAAAGAAAAGACATTATCGGACTGTCTGTTGAACACAACATTGAATTGTCCTGTGTTGAGCTTGATAAGCATGTTATAGTATGCGTATACAGACCTCCAAGTTACCAGAATCTACCTATGTTTGATTCTGTAATGGAAGATGTACTAAAGAAACTTAGTGCTAGTAGTAAGTCAATAATCATATGTGGTGATTTTAATATTAATTTATTAGAAAATAACTCGAACACTATCAGATTATTAAGTCTTTTTAGGTCATTTGATTTGTCAAATGTTTTTATTGAACCAACCCGAGTGACAGCTTCTTCTGCCACTTGTATAGATAATATATTTTGTAATTGTGATTACTTACATAAACAAATTGTAAATAAGTTGCCATCTGATCACAGTGGACAAACAATAACATTTTGCACCTACATGCCTTTACAAAAAATTCAAATAAGGTTTAGGCCAATTACATGTAAAAACTTAGAAAAATTAGATAACTCTTTGGCAAGTAAATTATGTGTTCAGAGTTTTAATAATATTTTTGACCCTAATGAGTTTTACGCCGAGTTCTTCTCACTATTAAACAAGCAATTTATTGACACTTTTCCACTAAAGACTAAAACTATTTACACAAAGTTCTTATTTAGTGATTGGGCCACTCCAGGTATTCGTAAAAGCAGGGAAAAACTTTTTGAACTTTATGGCCTTAAGCAACATATTAATAATACAAGCTTTCATCAGTATGTCGCAAAATATTCTAAAACTTTTAAAAGTGTGTGCAAAATAGCCAAAGCTCTTTACATTAGCAATAAAATAAAATCAGCTGATGATAAAATAAAAACTACCTGGCAAATAATAAATAATGAAACAGGTAGGAAAAAACAGCGTAATACTGAATTAAATTTAGAGACTGCACATGGCCCCATCAACTCAGATGTAGAAATAGCTCAGGAATTTGAAAACTTTTTTGCTAATGTTCCCCTTAAAACTACCGAAAATTTAAATTCATCACCCGCGCTTTCTGCCGCCTTACTTAGAAATAATGTAAATGCATGCCCTTTAGAGTTTAGGTTTCGGCATACAAACCCCCAGGCTGTTATAAAAGCTTTTAAAGATCTTAAAATTAAATCAACAGAAGATCTATGGGGAATGTCTGTAAAAGTCTGTAAATCTATCATCGAAACCATTGCGCCCTATTTAGCTTTCATATTTAACACCAGTGTAGACCAAGGAGTCTTTCCGGATCTCATGAAACTCAGTAAAGTAGTTCCATTGTTCAAGTCCGGTGATAGTAAGGAACCCAACAATTATAGGCCCGTGTCAATTCTGCCAGTTCTCAGTAAAGTGTTTGAAAAGTTGATGCTTAATCAAATGTTACGTCACTTTAATAAAAATTCCATCTTTCATGAACAACAGTACGGTTTCACCAAAGGGCGTTGTACCACTGACGCCGGTGTCACCCTAATAAAGAACATTTTTAATGCCTGGGAAGAAGCACAAGATGCCATTGGAATCTTTTGCGACCTCTCGAAGGCGTTCGATTGCGTAAACCATGAAACACTTCTGCTGAAACTAGAACACTATGGGATTAGGAATACAGCTCTTGATTTACTAAGATCATACATGAAAGATAGAAAGATTAAAGTTCAAGTAAACGGCGTAAACTCGTTGGGGTCTGAAATGGCAATGGGTGTTCCTCAAGGTTCGATATTGGGTCCATTCCTCTTTTTAGTTTACATAAACGATTTACCCCAATTACTTCAAAATCAACCGAAGATGGTGTTATTTGCAGATGACACATCATTGATCTTTAAAATAGACCGACGGTCACAAAATCTTGACGACGTGAATAACTCTATTCTTCAGGTCCAAGATTGGTTTACGGTAAATAATTTGGTACTTAATGAGAAAAAAACCAAATGCATTAGATTTAAATTACCGAATGTTAGAAGTAGCGAATGTGACATCATATTGAATGGAGAAAAACTGGAATTTATTCATCAAACAGTTTTCCTGGGAATCACGCTAGACGAGAAATTACAATGGGGACCTCATATAACATCTCTTGCGGGGCGGCTAAGCTCAGCCGCTTATGCTGTTAGAAAGATAAGACAGTTAACAGATGTAGAAACCGCGCGTTTGGTCTATTTTAGCTACTTTCACAGTATTATGTCATATGGCATTTTACTGTGGGGTCGGGCTGCTGACATTGAATCCATCTTTATTTTACAAAAGAGGGCTGTCAGAGCCATTTATAATCTATGTCGTCGCGAATCTCTCAGGGAACTATTTAAAAAGATTAATATTATGACGGTACCTTGCCAATTCATCTATGAAAATATTATGTATGTAAGGAAAAATCTGCATCTTTTTAAGAAAATAAGTGATAGACATAATTTTAATACTAGAAATAAAGATAAAATAGATCAACCATTTTTCAGATTATCCAAAGTACAAACATCTTTTATGGGGTACTGTGTTAAATGTTATAACAAAATACCTTGTGATATATTACAATTAACTGAAAGAAAATTTAAAACGCATATTAAAAGTACTCTTTGTAAACAAGCATATTACAAATTAGAGGATTATATCCTAGATAAGAATGCTTGGAAACATGCTGGTCTAGCTCCATAGGATAATTTTGAGTCTAGACAAAATCAAACTGGTTGCTAATTTAATTGTGTAATTAAATATTACAACATTTTTTTTTTTACATTCTGTGATTACTTGAACTCACACACTGACGAATTAGTATCACTTGTAATTTTTTTAGGAATATCGTATAGGTTTTACAATGCTTGTAAATATGTGAACACCATGTATCCATTACATAATTATTTTTTCTATCATTGCTTCATTTTTATTTTTACCTATTGTGGTATATAAATCTTATTCCAGGTGCATCGTTTTCACATATAATTATATAATTAATGTATACAAAATATTGTAAAACATTTTAAAAGAGTAACGGTGGAGTTTCTTGCCCATTCTTCTCCATACGAAAACTACCCTTTGGAAGGGGCGACTAGAATCAATTCTATTTTTTGTTTTTGACGTTCAAAAGTGCCTTTTTGTGCCTAATTGAAATAAATTATTTGACTTTGAACATACATCTATAACATAATAAACGGCTCCATGGTACTCACATTTACAAAAATCTAAAAATGCTTCTAAATTATACAAAACTATAGTTTGCAATGTATTTAAGAAATTAATAGAATTTGACTACCAAAAAGTAAGAAAATCATTATTATCTAATTGGAGCATTAAACAATTTACTTGGTAAAATAAAAAAATGTCAAAAACAGAATTAAAAAAAGGGAAAGCAACTCTTCCAAATATTAAAATTTTAACTAGTGAGCCCAAGTGGCTGTGGAGCAGGACCAGCATTAAGCCAAGCATTTTTATCTACGATATAATCATCCAACTTATAATATGCTTGTCTACATAGTGTGCGTTTAATGCATGTTTTAAATTTCTTCTCATTTAGTTGAAGAATATCGAGTGGTATTTTATTATAACATTTTACACAGTACCCCATAAAAGAAGTGTGAACTTTAGACAATCTAAAACGTGGTTGATCTAATTTGTTCCTATTTCTAGTGTTAAAATTATGCCTGTCACTTATCTTACTAAAAAGGTGTAGATTTTTTCGAACATACATAATGTTTTCATATATATACTGACAAGGTACCGAAAAGGTGTAGATTTTTTCGAACATACATAATGTTTTCATATATATACTGACAAGGTACCGTCATGATGTTAATTTTCAGTTCCCTTAGAGATTCGCGTCTGCGGAGGTTGTAGATGGCTCTGACGGCCCTCTTTTGCAGAATAAAGACGGAATCAATATCTGTAGCCCGTCCCCACAGCAAAATACCGTAAGACATGATGCTATGAAAACAACTAAAATAGACCAGTCTCGCGGTATCCACGTCTGTTAGTTGGCGGATTTTCCAAACAGCGTAAGCGGCTGAACTTAGCCGCCCTGCAAGTGATGTTATGTGAGGACCCCACTGTAGTTTGGAGTCAAGCGTTATCCCCAGGAAAACCGTCTTTTCGACGAATTCTAGTGTCTCCTTATTCAATACAACGTGACATTCACTACTTCTAACATTCGGTAACGCGAATCTTATGCATTTAGTTTTCTTCTCATTTAATACCAAATTATTTACAATAAACCAATTATGGACCGTAAGCATAGCGTTATTTACGTCGTCAAGCTCCTGTGCATGTCTGTCTACTTTAAAAATCAGTGATGTGTCATCAGCACATAACACCATTTGTGGTCGATTTTTCAGTAAATTTGGTAAATCATTTATATATACTAAAAAGAGAAATGGACCCAATATCGAGCCCTGAGGTACACCCGTTTTGACTTTTAAACCCAATGAATTTACACCGTTTATTTGAACTTGCTGCAGTCTATTATTCAAATATGATTTTACTAAGCTCATGCTCAGCAGTAACGCTTGCGACCACTAGATTAAGATTAAATTATTAAAATAGCACACGAGCGCCACCAGTCGCACGCAGACTTATCTTGAACACACTCTACATTGTTTCTGGTAGCAAGAAGTCAGACTAGGTAGAATAATATTCTGCATTATTTTGTAGTGACTGTCCTTGACTGTCAAATATTTTGGACCGAATTTCTAACAATCTAACAGATTGGAATTTAAAAAAAAAACACTGCAATTCAATGGCATGCGTGAGCCTTCAAAAGGCTCGTAACGGTCGAGGGGATTACAAGCTGCAATAACACGCAGAGAATGACCATGACCATAGACACTGAACACACATAGGTACCCACATAGAAAAAAAAGTCAAGCACACATTTCAGTCACTGTATCGATAATGTCGTCATACTTTAGTCCTACAATAATTTTAATATGCATGAAGGTAGTCTGTAATTGGACGAAAAATTTGACTTAACTAACATTCGACCTTAAACTCTCACTTTAAGATTCAATATTGAATGTCAAACGGCACGGGGATACGACCTTTTGTAAACAGATGGTCTAATAGTTAAATTCATTTCGTAGTTTTTGTATCAGAATGGAAGGACGCAATTTATTAGATACTATTGGTCTATTGTTATTGAAAACTGTTTTGTGCTTGAAAATCTTACAATAAACGAGTTCATCAAAGCAATTTTTCTTTGGCACAAAAATATACTCTACATTCCATAAACTTTTGACATATTTTTCACCAACTCTTTTCATCAACGCGTTGATTACCGCGGTGCTGATTTTTTTTAAAGTTTTCACTTCTGTCGGTACTCCCGGAGTCCCAGTTTTTTTTAAATTGCTCCTAGAGGTAGGTGTTTTATGTCGGGTACATAGAGTGGCCCTTTGTAAGACGACTAAAATGTCACGGTGTATATCAATGTTTTTAAATGAATATTTAGTAGTCATTGGATATATGAAGTGGGCTGCTTTTGTAAGACGACAAAATAAAAAATTGGTTTTTTTTTCGGGTCGACGACCGCGTACTTGTAGTATGAGTTGAATAAATCTGTTTTTTTTTTGTCTCATCGTGTTCAGATATCGTCTGTGAAGTTTACGCAAAGAAAACTGATTTGTTAAATGGATATTTCAAGTGCACTACACTGATGTCCCCAAAAAAATACTTTTCAAATTTATTTTTTGTTTTTAATTGTTAGGTATCGATACTGCATACTCCTCTGCGGAGTTTTGCTAGCTAATTTCATTTGACCCTGTATTTATAGGAAATATTTAATATAGGTTACCTTTTTCTAAATTCTTATTTCAAGAAAATATTACATCAGGATAGACTGAACATTATCATATTGTCTTACCAAGGGGTATCGTGTTACCCAGTAACTAGGTTGTGGAGGTCAGATAGGCAGTCGCTCCATGTAAAATACTGGTATGCAGCTGCATCCAGTTAGACTTGAAGCCGACCCTAACATAGTTGGGAAAAGGCTAGGCAGATTGATGGACTGAACATTATCAGCAGTGTATTTCTAGCCCTTTCATAATATACGACAATGTAACCACCGATCTGTTAAATATTGAACCCGAATCCTTTAATTTTGGGACCAACAAACTGGACAAGAACCCTATCTAGACAAAATCAAACTGGTTACTAATTTAATTGTATAATTTATTATTTTATAACATTGATTTTACATTCTGTGATTACTTGAACTTACACACTGACTTATTAGTATTACTTGTAAAAGATTTAGGTATATCGTATACTTTTACAATGTTTGTAAATATGTGAGCACCATGTATTAATTACTTAGGTAATTAATTTATCTGTCATTGCTTCATTTTTAATTCGTGGTATAGTAATCTTATTCCAGGTGCATCGTCTTCACATATAATTATATATTTAATGTATACAAAATATTGTAAAACATTTTAAAACAGTAACGGTTGAGTTTCTTGCCCATTGAATTTAATAGAAGTACTAGACTTTAATAGAAGTTCTACTAGAATAAATTCTTGTTTTGTAAATTTTGACGTTCAAAGTGCCTAATTAAAACAAATTATTTGACGTTGACTTTGACTATCAGTATGAATCGACACGTAACAAAAAAAGTTGTATCACTATTGTCCTTACGCGGCATCACAATGATTGAAGCCACAGGTAGTGATCGTGCGGAGGTGAAAGATCACACCCATGCATAAATAAACAGAATAGGTGATGAATGTCGCATGGCTGCCGCATTTCGGTGGAATAACACGTGGTTACTGGTGGAATGTCAATGCACGGGGTGAAGGAAATTTCTAGGAATTCTGAAAGTTTAGTGGCAAAATCTGACACCTCACAAGCTACGATTGGATCATTTAGCTCCCTTCAAAATGGTTAAACTGAATGGTGCTGATCCATGCGTCATGTTCGTGAACAAGCGTCGTCAGTTGGGACTGGTCATCTCTTAGCTGCCATAGCTTTTTAAATTTTATTTTAAATTATTTTACATTTTTATTACGGACGCTTTTTCCGTGCACGTCTTTCTAAATTGTTCTCAAATGAATAATTTCAACATGAATGAGGTAGGTAACCAAAATGTGTAACAATTTTTTTTATTTAAAAGAGTGTCCGTGAAGTTTCTTGTCCGTTCTTTTCCATAGGTACACACTACGCTTTGGAATTATCTAGCTTCATATTTCTGACTGACCGACTCCTTGACGATTCAAAAGTGCCTGTAAATGGTTTAATTGAAATAAATGCTTTGATTTTGAGTTTGAGTTACGGTCTCCAAGAAGAACAGTGACCATCACATAACGGTTGACGTTACGGTGTCCAAAAACGGTGTTTAGGGAAACATACCAACTTACTTTCATAAATACTGTTTCAGTGACATCATCCGATGGTAAATTACGGACGTTATGTGGGGCCACCGGAGTCTCAGAAAAACCAGGCTTTAGAGTAACTAACTGTCAGTGGCATAGCTTGGACAATGGCATACCGAAGCTTTAAAGAGGTATTCCGGCTTGAAAGAGGAGACCAGGGTAATCAAACAATCAGAACAGTCTATTCTAACAAGGAGGATTGTTAAACCAAAAAGACTTGGGGGAAAAGGTTGCATAATCAGCCTATAATGTTCCCACAGTGGTGATGAAATTAAATTCACAAAGTCGTAAGTCGGGGCCGTTACCACTGGGCCACCACTTCTGAAAGGGTTGGATAAAGATCAATTTGCAAAATAACATCTCCAAAGATCAAAGTGTCGTATTCAGATAGCGAATAATACGAAACGAAAACAGTTTCATCAGCTTTTGAAACCAAATAAAGCTCAGAAGTCGACTTAACACTAAATTGAGCCGAAATAGTAATTTAATTCTTCCAGGACTCGACCCTCAATCAGTGACCCTCCAAGCTGTGATTTCTTAATACAACCAAATCTTTCGAACTTCCACCTCTGCCGACGCCAATTCCATAACAGCTGTGAACGTTAAATCATGTCCAGTAACTGACATTGTACATTGACCGTCACAAAACGGATCGATAAGGTGCCAGCGACAACTGCCGTGTGTTTTATTCAAATCCATCGATTGTAAATGTCTCGGGTAATCAGTCTAATGCCAGTTTATCCTTAGATAATGGATATATCTCGAAGATTGGGGAGAGGAAAGTTCTATTCAAGATTTAGGGTCAATGTGCTTAAAAGATAAGCAATTAATGAAAGAGTGTTCTTTTCTTTCTTGCCTGACAAATGAAGGCACGTGATGATCAACGAATTACCTACAGTCATTTTAATGTAATTTCTCGAAGATTAAAGTGACGATAAACTTCTTTTTTTAAATCCGGTCTTTAGGTAAGGGAGGGTGCAGACACAGACAGTTGTCTAGGCTTTGTTTATAACAACAGAACCAGGAAAAGTTTATTTTCTGGGAATGTCTGGCAGCATCCGTGTATCCAACACCTTCCTGACAGATTCAAGGCGCTCAACGTCACGGCATTTTCTTGTTCGTGCTCATACAAAAAAATCACATACTTCATCAATAAATGATTATCGTTAAGTATAGAATTTAAGTAATAATAGCCGCACGGGTCGATGGAACGTTAAGCTTCGCTTGCCGAGGTCGGTCCGTGGATGGGATCCATTACATATTAAGACACCCCCGTGCCTCGGAAAGCACGATAAACCGTTGGTCCCGGCTGTCATTTGTAAATCTTTGACAGTCGTTACGGGGTACTCAGAAGCCCAAAAGTCTGACAACCAGTCTTACCAAAAAGTGTCGCGTTACCCAGTAGCTGGATTGTGGAGGCCAGATAGGTTGTCGGATTCTGCTTAGACTGGAAGCCGACTTCAACATAGTTGGGAAAAGGCTAGGCTAATTTGATGATGTTAAAGATAAACTTTGAGTTGTTTTTTTGCATGTGTCAAATATCAAACTTACAAACATGCATGCTGACTCAGCAGTAGTAACAACAAATTCGTAGTAAAAGCTGATTTCACAACATCAATGGAAATAATGACTGTTTATTGCAGGTAGGTACTTAGGTACTCAATAATGCAGTAGTACATTTACGTAACCATTTGATATTGACAATGAATGATTGAATAACGCATAAATATGCGATGTCTTTATTTATTGCTGAATTTGAGAGAAAGGAAAAATTATTTCTAAATTTGCAACCTTTGGAAGATTATTTTTATAAACTCAAATGAACTCGTAAAATATATCTGTAGGTGAATCTCTGAGGAACCTCTCCGTGAGGTTTCAATAAAATTGTATGTTAGATAATCTCGAACGCCTACTGATGACTATAAAAATATTGGTATGTACTGTCAACTGCACTTCAGTATATTCCCGCATTTGAAACCAGCCAAGTCAAGCCAATGAAGGGTTTCGTAGTTGAGATGAATTTATCCCAAGAACAAACTTAACGTTGTATTTGAATAACATGTTCTCCCATACGGAATGTATGGAAGAACATGTTTTTGTAACTGCAAATTAATGTAAGTTGGTCGAATATTACTCGTTAACTTGTAGAGTCTACTTAGCTGTGATAGTTTTCCTTTTAATTTCGTTATATGTATACGGGGTTATTGGTTATACGTCGGCAATCCGTTAAGGGGATGTAGGTGAGGTCATTTGCAACCAAATTACCCCTGATGACCCCTACGCCAATGTCAACCATTTTCGAGTAATTTGACATTTTAAAATGTATGAAATATAAATATAAAGTCAAAGTCAGACCACGTGGTGTGTCGTCTCATATTTAGTAGCACGAACTGTACATTTTGAGAGGTATTATTGACAGATTGACACATAGTTATGAATGCGACCGTTCTTAAAAAACGGGAATTGCCGTGCAGCGGCATCAGCATCATAATCGGTTGACTGTATCTACTAGTAGGTATTCATCGCAAAATATCTTTCCACTACAACAATTTATGGAAGGATAAATTCATAGCCGCATGTTTACGAAAACATTTTATAAGCACCGAATGACTTGGCATAAAATATAACGACTGGTCATGGACTTTGCATGACGTTTGATGCATAATTTATTCATTGGCCGTTTTCAGTTTTTACTACAAGTTCTAAAGCTGCAGTTTATATGCATCTTCGTCATTATCATATCAACAGAATGACATGACAATGATACGATATTTTTTAGCTATATTAATATTATAAAGAGGTAATATTTTTTTTTACTTTTAAGTCGAAGACAATAATATTGTATTTATTTTATTTTTGATTCATTATTTCACTACATGCTGCACCGGTTGACGTCATCATGTCAGTGCCGGCTGTCGCTGAAAACCAGCGCTGTAGCTCTGTCTCGCATGGGGTCGCAGCATTATGCTGAGCGATGGCAATTTTGCGTGGATGTGACGCATATTTAATCTTTCTTTGCGTCATGTTTACCGCAAATAAACGAATTTTCTTTCTTTTCTTTTTGTTTATTTGTTTGTAAGTTTATATGTAGGGGGTAATCTCCGGAACTCCCAATCGGATTTGTAAAATTATTTTTGCATTGGATAGCCCAGTTCTTGAGGAAGGCTCGCGGACGAAGTCGCGGGCAGAAGCTAGTTATTTTATAAAAACACTGCATAAGTCTCGATACCTTGAAAATATCGGGATAAAAGTTATTCTATGTCCTTCTCCAAGTCATGGTCTACCCATGTCCCAAATGTCATCCAAATCCGTTTAACCGTTTTAGCGTGAAAGCGTAACAAACAAACAAACTCACTTTCGCATTTATAATATTATAATAATTATACACCGTGACATTTTAGTCGTCTTTTTAAATATTCATAAAAAAAAATGTAATAACAATAATAACGAATTATTGTTTTTAGGACATGCCGGTTTCCTCACGATATTTTCCTTCACCGTTTTGAGAGCAGTAGTGATGAAATTATTTACACAAAGTAAAGCGCTTCTCTGGGTTCGAACCTACAACCTACAACTCGTAAGTCGGGCCCGTTACCACTGGGCTTGTGCAAATATGTGTATGTGTAATTGAATTACAAAGAAAAACAGTAGTGCTGTCTGTGCAGTTTTAATCAGGGACTTGAAACGTTACTCAAAATAACGTTACGCGAAGTTCCGGTAACGATAATTTGTACCGATCCACCAGGATCGCAACAAAATTAATTCCTTGGCTCTAACGATATTAACAAACGGAACGAAATCTTAAACTGTTTAAAAACATTATTACAAATATATCGTTATTAATATATCGGTATAACGAAATAATAACGTTTTTCATTCCGATACGCAACATTGCCAAAAAAAATTGTGAAGATGACACTATCACATGAATATAAAAGTAGGCAGGTAACCATAACTATTCATTCACAACACTGTCTATAAAAAATGTGCACTCTTGTACGAACTTATGTTTGAATACGGCGGTGGCTTACCACCAGCCGGCCGCCGGCCGCCGTAACGGGGCTGGCTGGTGGTGATGGTGGTGCTGGGCGACGACGGAGCGGTGGTCAGCGGGAAAAGTTCTTAAGAATAATGTTAAACATATGCATCTGTAACGTTATTACAAGCGGATATAAGCATAATGTTACTGATACCTATAACGTTACTTAGAATGTTGTACTACAAAAATGATATTCTAAAACGTTTTTTTTTTGTAACGTTATTAATGTTTTTAGGTTTTAGTATCGTTACAAAATTTGGAGCGTTATTAGATAACATTTTGTGTAACGGAACGAAATTAATTTCGTTTTCAAGTCCCTGGTTTTAATACTTTTAATCGATATTGACATTCTTAACGCACAAAGTTTAGACCCTTAGGAAAGTACATAATAGTTTCCAAAATCGATAATTCCTGAAGTAAGAGGTAAAAGATATCTAAAACACAAACATGCAAGTAAACAGTCTGAACCACAAGGGGCAGGTAACTGGTGATTTTCTCATTACGAATGCAAATGGCGTCGTGTATAATAATAACCCACAATTTGGATAATACTTGCCTTGTAAGGCTAGCTTCGATTCCTCCTAATACGGTGCTGTGTCGACTAAACAAACGTTTAGTAAATAAAATGGCTGACTGAAATGATTGGATCTTTGTTTTGAGTTGTTGAAAATATGTCGTAAGCTTTTTGCCTGAAAAAGTGAATAAGGAATCAGTTTTATTTTTATTTTTTATATGGTATTATCTGCTAGTTTTTGTATATTTTCCCTCTATTGATGAATTTTGAGCAAGTTAAGGTATAGTTTCCTGTGTGCGTTATCTTATCAGTATAGGTGGGTAGGTGGGTAGGTATATTTCGTTTAAAAGAGCTTAATAAGGCAAAAGCGTCAGGGAAACCCATGAAACAAATTTTCTTACGTTTTTTGCTATTTGCTGGTATCAGACTGTATGTTGATCTTTATATGATTCGCATCCGTATCAAATATCAGGTAAATACATAATAGTTAAGTTATTTTTTTCTTCTAATATCGTCGAAAATGTCCTGCGGCATCGTGGAAGACCCAGGCGTAGATGGCGGGACAAACTTGACGCTTATAGGAGGGATTGGTCCACATTGGTGCCGATTCCCTTGTTCACAAACTAAACTAAATTTAAGTTCAGTGCATCTTTTTCTTTCTATTTCATTAAGAAAAGGACAGAAGATAAATTTTAGTTTAGTCCTGTCAAATTAATTAGCGCTTGACTTAAATTGACGTAATTTTAGTAGGCAAGTTTTTAATCACGTCTAAACTTGTATGGAGTAGTGACAGGTGCTGATTAATTTGACAGGACTAAACTAAAATTTATCTTCTGTCCTTTTCTTAATGAAATAGAAAGAAAAAGATGCACTGAACTTAAATTTAGTTTAGTTTGTGAACAAGAGAATCGGCATCATTGGCTCAGGATCGAGTTGAGTGGAAAAAGGAAAGGGGCCTTTCCTTGCCCTGCAGTGGGACAATACAGGCTAATTATTTTTAATTATTATTCTTAATATAACATTTATACAATAAGTTACGCTCCACAATGTGTCTGGTAGGAAGGAACGCTGACACCTGAGATACACGACATGTCCTAGTTTGGGTGTCAGGAGTTTCACAAATTCGTCCATGTACTTAGTCTAATAACTATAAGGATCTAAGTTACTTAAGAAATTCATTGTTAACCCTTTTCTCTCCTTATGTATTAGGAACCTCTGAGTTTGTTTCGGTTCTCAGAGTCGTCGGATAGGAAACGCCGACCTCATCCAGTTTTAAAATGTTATTATTTCTTTTGATGTCTATAAATGATTTTTACAACTACTTTACACAAATAAAATATAATTTATCAAGAACAGTAAAAATTACAGGGACCTTTTAGAACAATTTTATGTTTGGAAAAATTTGTGAAAACACAAAAAGAGATTGTGGCCCATGAGGGGATCGAACCCGCGACCTTCGCGTTGTTAGCACGACGCTCTAACCAACTGAGCTAATGGGCCGATGGTAACATTGTCGAAATAGCTGTACAATTGCCAAATCCTACATAATCATACATGCAATATGCATAATCTATATGTATGTGTCATATATTATGGAGAAGATATTAGTACCTCTACGCGGTATAATGTATATTGATTTCGTTGGAAATATTCCAAGTTTCATCTTCACTTCTTTAGGTAATAGTTTTTTTTTTTTTTTTTTTTTTTTGAAATGGCCTCTCGCAGTTTTGACCACTAAGGTCATGGCTGCTTAACCGAACTTTTCCTGTGGTGGCCTTAAGCTTCTACACTTAGAGCCTCCAGCCAGGAGCTTTTAACTATTCTAAATTAAAACTAAGCGAATGCTCGCTAAGGGCACCCCCTGTGGGGTACGAACCTCGGCTTAGGGCATCGCTGAGGGGAGGACAGCAAGAAGGGACAGGCTGGATCAAATTTATATTTACATCATGATTATTATGCGGGGTATTTAAAGCTACGTGCTCAGCTGCAACAACTGCTGGCACCTCGTTTTCGAGCAAGGGTCGGGGAGGAGTTTCATTGACTCGGGGACGCGGTCGCGATCGCAAAGGACCTCGGCGGCGAGGTCGGAATGACGGGAGGCGTCTGTTTTTGTATACTGTACTGGTGGCCCTATTCTGCTCCTGGAGGAGTGTAATGGGGTCATCTGGGTCGGAAAGAGTATGCCTCGGTCGGCGAATCTGACTGATACGGGAAGGGATGTAGTCGGCTGACTCGACAATCAGAGGATTGCGATGTTTGGGAGCGGAGTCAAAGTAACTCTTGGACATGCGTTTTAGGAATTGGCGGATCGTTGGGATCTTACAGTCGAGATGGAGGATCTCGTTTCTGACATAAAAGGGGGCTCCCGTGGCCTTACGAAGGAAACGGTTCTGTAGGGTCTGCATCCTATGGATGGAATGGGGTTTGGCGTGAGCAAAGACTGATCCCGCATAGGTCATGATGGGGCGGATGCACGCTGTGTAGGTTCGCAATTTGCACTTTAGTGACAATTTGCTGCGTGCATTGAGAATGAAATGAAGTCTACCGAGAGCGAAAGCGGCTCGCGAGCGAACCGACTTTATGTGCTCTGAAAAGGAGAGGTGATGGTCGAGTATAACACCGAGGTACTTGGCTCGCTTCTCCCAAGGGATCGGCTTGCCGAACAAGGTGATAGGTCGGGGGAGGGGGAGGGCTCTGGATCTCGGTTTTGTGAATAAAACCGCTTGACTTTTGTCGGGATTGACCTCGATTCTCCATTTCCTGAACCAGGCGCCAAGGTTATTGACAGCCCTTTGCAGGTTTAGGAGCATCGTTTCGGTATTGCCTTTACAGATGATCGCAGTATCGTCTGCGAACAGAGCCAAGTGCGTCCATCTGTGTTTGGGAATATCGCTAGTGAATAGGGTGAATGCGAGGGGAGCTATCACGGAGCCCTGAGGGACTCCTGCCCTTATGGGGCGGGGAGAGGATAGGGCTCCTTCGATACGGAAGCGGAAGGTGCGGTTCGACAAGTAGTCTCGAATGATGAGCACGAGACGATCTGGCACACCGAGTTTGTAAAGCTTATATATTAAGCCGTTGTGCCAGACTTTGTCAAACGCTTTCGCAATATCGAAGAAGACCGCACCTGTCCGTCGGCCTTGGGTGAGAGCACCGCTGACCAGCTCGACAATACGGTGGACCTGATGCACGCTAGAGTGCTGAGTTCGAAAGCCGAACTGCTCGTTGGGGATGAGGCCCTTGGTCTCTGCGTAGTCTCTGAGACGCTTATAAATAAGCCTCTCATAGATTTTGCCGAGGACTTTGAGCAAACTGATGGGGCGGTAACTAGTGGGCTCGCTTTTAGGCTTGCCGGGCTTTGGGATTCCTATGACTGTGGCCTCTTTCCACGTCTGGGGGAAGATGTTATTGCCTAATGCACCATTGAAGATGGTGGTCAGTAGCATGATTAAATGGGCTGGGAAGAGCTGGACCACCCTATTGGTGAGTCCGTCTGAACCGGGGGCTTTACGAATATGGAGACCCTTGATAATCTCGTGTACCTCATCTGGTTCGATGGGGGGCAGGGGAAAATCAGGGTCTTCAACGGGGGGGAGGGAGGATCTACGTTCGACTTCGGCGTCGACCTCGTCGAGGTGAGCTTTGTCTACTGGTAGGGAGCTGGGAGAGCATTGAGCTTCTAGGCTGTCGGCTAGGCACTCGGCCTTGTCGATGTCATCGAAGGCGATGGTTTTGTCGGGGCGGACTAGAGGGGGCATAGAGGCTGATTGAGTGGACCTGAGTTTCCTCTGGAGTTCCCAGAAGGCTAGATGGGTTGGCTCGAGATCGCCCAGCATCTTGTCCCAGCCCGCGTCACGCAGCTCCGCAATACGTGTCCTTACAGTTCTCTGTAAGTAGCGCATGTGGGCTTTGTTGGCGGCGCAAGGAAAGACACTGTAGGCACGAGTGGCCGCGTTCTTCTCAGTCATCAGAGCACGCACATCGTCCGGGAGTTTCAAGTAACAGGGTTCTGTTGCTGGAACCTCCCTTGAGCAGTCGCTCAGGACGGTTTGAACGTGCTCCGTGAGTGAGTCGATCGCGGCCGTCGTGTCAGCGATTGAGTCAAATTGATCGGGAATTGCGTCTAATAAGGGGGACGTGTTAGATTTCAGCTGAACGCTTACTTTCTTCCAGTCCGTCACCTTTCTAGTGGAGGGGGGATGGTTAGGGTCAGAGGGACCTATACGGGAGACAAGATTGATGATGACTGGGCGGTGGTCAGAGGTAAGCTCGTGCACCGTTTCTATTGTGTCAATGCGTAGGTTTACGTTCTTAAGGAGCGTTAGGTCAAGGACGTCAGGGGCGTGATTGATGCAATGGGGATAATGAGTGGGGTCCATCGGAGCGATGATGTCGAAGTTAAGGGAGGAGGAGAGGTCGAACAAGTGTCGGCCTCTGGTATTGGTGGTGGAACTATTCCATGAGGGGTGCTTGGCATTGAGATCGCCCGCCATAATGACGGAGTCACTCATGCCGAAGAGTAATGTTAGGTCATCAGATAGAAGTTGATAATTTTCTGAAGCTACAGATGGAATGGGAGGGATATAGACCGATACTAGAGTGATCGGTGGGTGACCAGTCATACCTAGACGGCAGACTGATACTTCTAGTCGGGAGAGGGGGGGAGGGTCCATAGGAATGCAGTACAGATCCTTTTTATAATAAATGAGAGTGCCACCCGCGTGACAGCGCGTCCTATCGTTCCGGATTAAGCGATAGTTAGCTATGGTGGGGCTACGTTTGTGGGGCTTTAGAAAGGTTTCCTGGATGAGGAGGATATCTAACTGATGATCGCGGAGGAATTCCGCGATCTCATCTTTTTGATTTATTAAGCCATTGGCATTAAAGGTACCTAATTTGAGGGATCGGGGTTTAAACCTTTCAATAGTGGCGTTATACATGATGGGGGGGTCTAGAGAAAGATTTTAGGGCTTGCGTAATGTCCGAGTACGCTTCGTATACATTTGTGATCTGCTGGATGTCACCCGACCCTAAGGCTGCGATAATGTCATAAGCCATTTGCGTAGCCCTGGGGGTACAGAAGGTCATAAATGTCGACGATATAATGCCGAATGCATTATTCACGGGGTCTAGCTCGGGAGTGACCACGGGAGTGGGGGCGGGGCGCGGGGCTTTAGGAGCGGTAGCGGTAGCGGGTTTCGCGGGAGGCGCTGAAGGCGCGGGAGGTGCGGGGGGGGCGTAACGCTGGGGGAACGCGGGGGGAGCTGAGAATCCGGGGGGAGGGGGGAGACGGACACGCGGGTCCATGAGAGTGTATAGAGGGGTGCGAGGGGGAGGGGGGCGCGGGGTAGCCAGGGCTGGGAAGGCCTTCTGGTGGTTGATTAGAGACCAAGGGCTAGGCCTCTGAGGGCTTAGCCGCTCGGGGATCTGAGAGGAGGGGAAGGGTTGATACTCCCTTTGTTTTTGCTGTCTAGCGTCTAAACGCTTAGTCAGCTTGCCTGAGTTAGCCTTAGGGGCTTTTGAACAGCCGCGGTAGTTGGCTGTGTGACCCTCGAGGCCGCACAGCACGCAACTAGGCGGGGTTTGGCAATCGTTACGGTCTTTTGGGCGCGGACAATCAGTGGTACCGTGGTCGCCCAGGCACTTTACGCACCTGGGTTTTGCATGGCAATTCTTTTGCGAATGGCCATACAATTGACAACGGTGACACTGACCGATCGCGCTATTTTTCCAGGGCTTCTCAATGGTGAAGCCCGTTAAGTGACAGATGGTCCTGACGTTGAAGATGGGGTGATGCCCCTCGGTAGGGGAGCATACGACGAGAACCATGTCGTATGCTTCCCCACCGCGCGAACGGTGCATACGATGCACCTCATCGACGGGGATTTTTTGCGACTGAAGGTCGGCTAGAATTTCGGAGGGGGGGATTTCTTTGGGGATCTTTTTGATCACCACTCTAGTCTGTCTGTCTTCTGGGAGAGAGTAGGTGTGGAATGACACACCTCTGTCTCTCAGGACCCTGGTTAATTCCCTGTAGTCTTTCGACGACGGGACCTGTACTTTAATACCCTGTTGGGTCGATCTAGCGTTTGTGTAGGCTATTTTTAGCTCTACACACCACTTTGAGATTGCCGTCCACTTCTCCTTGTCCTGAATGAACACGGGAGGTGGAGGCGCGACCTTTTTAGGGCCGGAGCTAGTAATGGTTGCGTCAGCCTGGGAGGATGACGCAATCGGGCGGGGGGAGGTGGGAGGGGAAGCTACTGTAGCGCACGTAGCGGTGTCAGTTAGGCTAACTATCGGGGGGGTGGGGGAAATTGAGTCGTCGATAGCGACGACTTTGGCGGCCTGGGAAGAGCTCTGTCTCTTCTTCTTCCTCTTATTACTCTTTCCCATGACTTGGGTGAAGCCTTCGTCATCCGAGTGGGAAGAGGAGGAAGCAGAGACGTGTGCTTCTGTGTCAGGGACGAAGTAGGGGTGGGGGGTCTGGGGGCGCGCTGTACTAGCGGACACGACTTCCGTGTCCATGTTTGAGGGACATGGACTTGGACTGGGACTGGGTTGGGGGTCAGAAGGGGCACTGTCCGTATTCTGTGAAGCAGAAAGGACTTTGAGTTCTAGACCGAATTCATTAATAAGAGAGGGATCCTTGAGGAGGACTCTACCTAGTAAGTCTAGAAGTCTGGCGTTGTCGCTCCTGAGCGATGTGAGGTCATTTCGGAGTGACTGAAGGTCACCCTGTAAAGCCTCCATTTTAACTGACTAATTTAATTTTGATTTAATAATAATAATAATGAGGGAATCCTAATTTCCTATTTTCCCTATTCCTATCTCCCCGGTGGTTATGCCGGGGATGAGTAATCCCTCCCTGTCGGGTGTAGACAGGGAGGATGGGTGCCTGATAGTGAGCCCTAAGCTTGCTTTGGCCCGTTGCCTGTCTTAATGTGCAACGGGGTCCTAACCAGTCTAGTGCGCCGGGTGTAGACACACCCGACCGACACAGGGTGTGTAGCTGTGAAGGGAATACTGTCACCACGTGTTGACTAGGAGATCCCCCAAGGCCAAACACTGGGACCCGGCCAATTCACTGCCTCACCCTGAAGGGGATCAGCGGGTGTGTTGGGTCAACACCCCACTCGGCTTCGTTGGCACCGTATGGTATCCACCGAGTGACCACGAAACTGTGGTTTTACCCAGAAGGGGCCTAGTGAAGCTACACACACGTATTTTCTGTTATAGAAATAAGATAGCCTTGAAAAAGGCCTTTTTTGTGGATCTTTGCCCGATCGAATAACGATCGGAGATCGGAAGTAGTCGGGAGACTACGAGAATCGTTACGTAAACGCAACGGAATATGACTCAAGAACACTGAGTCATGAACGGGAGAGCGCAAGCACACAACCGTCCGTGACCAGTGCCGAGCGTCGAGTGTTAGGTAATAGTTATTTTTTTATTTTTTATTATTCACCACGGGGAAGCTCTTGGCCTGCATCTCACCTGATGGTTAGTGATGATCAGGCCGAAGGTGGAAGCCAGTTTCACCAGAAATCCTCAACCACAGAGGAACTGGCTATTTTACCTCCAACTACCGGAACACAACAATGCTGTTAACATTGTTATGGCGACAGACTTAAATAAGATGGTGGTAGCTATCCAGGCGGACTTAGAACAAGCCCTATAACAAACCAAATCGAGCAGAAAACTTTGCCCCAATGGGCATCGAACCTGGAACCTCTGGTTTTGACACAGGTGGTCTAACCACTAGACCACAGAGGCGGTTAAAAGTCAAAGTTAATAGTTACCAAAGGAAAATAAAGTGTGGCATTCAAGGACCACTGTGTATCTGATAGGCACTTGTAGATGGAACAAAATTCGTTTGTTTTTGGGAGACCGCTACTTCACAGCAGCAGAGGAAACTAAATAAACTAATGTACTGTAGTTCTATTTTCTTAATGTCCCTCGGCAAACTTCGTGTTTCGTCAGTTGTCGGATTTCTATCAGTTGCCCTTTGCACTTGGTGCACACCGGACGCTCTCAATCGACTTGGAAGTATACAGAGTTGTTAAGGGGAAAGCGTCTGGGTAGCCCGCGAAATTCAAATTTTCTTACGTTTTTTGCATTTTGCAGGTCAGTGTCAGGTTTTATGTTGATTAAAATATGATTCGCGGTCGTAACAAATATGGCTTTACTCAATTATAAATCATTACAATCAGCAATAGTGATTAAGAAGAAGGTAAAGGTGGCATCTTTGCTAACTTATGGAGTTGTATTGCTGATTGTAATGATTATAATTGAGTAAAGCTATATTTGTTACGACCGCGAATCATATTTAGCTTAGATCAGTGGTTCCTACCACTGATCTAAGCTAATAATAAGTATAAAGAAATTACATTCTTCGTCTATATGATTGTAAAAGGTAATTTCTGGAATTACAAAAATCATTCACAGATATAAAGTTACACTAGTGCCGCGTGCCAGAGGATATGTTTAAACGCACGAAATCGCGAAGAAGCTGAATAAAATTTTCGACAAATCCCAAAGGAAAAATTGTTTTATCGTGACGTAACAACTTCAACCAACAGTGGCCCGAAATCGGATATATAACTGAGTCTGCAACCACAATCTCTTTGGATAAATCGGTATATGACAAGATCTTGTAGATTCACCGGTTTATGTAACATGCTTTCTATTATTAACAAGATATTTTTAGATTGATATTATGTGAAGAACGCGTTACTCTTGTCATAGCGAAGCATGATAACGTTTTACATTAAACAAAGATTAGTTTGATAAAGCATAATCTGTAGCAATATAAATTATTAGATATAATTAATCTAACGGATAGTTAGAAGGTAGGTACACTTATCATAATAATTATGTATTATTTAAGTAGATTCACTGCTCGTTGGTCTAGTGCTCGCAAGCGCTACTGGTGAGCATGAGGTCCTGGGTACGATTCCCGGGTCGGACAAAGTGTTATTGGGTTTTACCATCTGGAATTTCTCAGTAGCAACCCGGAATCTGGATTTGTGCCCGGTTGATGGCAATAGGCTCGCCCCCTATTACATGGGACTTAAACATAACTGGCGAAACGTGGGTGTACTATAGGTAGAATAATAGAGAATAAGAAGTTGCCTACGAAGATTTTTTAGAGTTTACTTTTAATCACCTAATCATGACCAACTTAGTCTTAAGATAATTTTATTACTAACAGAATATGGACAAAAATACAAAGTCTGAAATAAACAAATTAGTTATTTTTTGAAGAGAAAACTTCTTTAGGCGCGTTGAGCATTTTTGAAATGGGACTAAACCATTGATTTCGCGAACTGTTACCGACACCGTGAAGTAAAAGACATCAACGCGTTGTTTACAGAGGTGCCGTTTTTTTTCAAGTTTTCACTTCTGTCGGTACTCCCGGAGTGCCACTGTTTTTTTGTTATGTTATTTGAGCGAACATTATCTATACTAATATTATAAAGAGGTAAAATTTGTTTGTTTGTAAGTTTGTATGTAGGGGGTAATCTCAGGTACTTTTTGCATTGAATAGCCCAATTCTTGAGGAAGGTTATAGGCTCACGGACAAAGTCGCTGGCAGAAGCTAGTACAACAATGGTGTGACCGTCGGACTGCCAAGTCATAAGGTCTCGAGTTCGAACCAGAGGCACGCACCTCTGACTTTTCGGATTCTGGTGCGTTTTGTCTAATTATCACTTGCTTCAAAAACGGTGAAGGAAAACATCGTGAGGAAACCGTGCCTGAGAGATATTTCTCGACAGCATGTGAAGCCAAGTCAGAGGTCCATGGGCGGCATAAAAACGAAAAAGAAAAACCGAATATTTTCGTGACGAACAAACAAAGTTCAGACCTCGTAAGCTTCAGACGAATTTTACAAAAAGAAATTAGGTATCGATGAAGAGTTATATCGATTTAAAGCTCAAATAAATGTAATCAATAACGTTTCCAATCACTTCGCCGTGACTCAACAAAATTATGCTCAAGAGTTCATCATACCTAATCATCATAAATTTACCTACAAAATGACCTCATGAAAGCTTAAAGCTTAAAACTGTTGCTGACAGGACCTCATCCCCTCTTTGCAGGTCATTTATTAATTCAGTCATTTAATCTTAATTTCCATTTTTGTAATCTTTTCTTTTGTTATTTTTGTTAATTATGTGTAACATCTTTCTTCTCGCTTTTCTGCAATTTGTGCAGAGAACATATCGTTGGCGTAGGTGGAGAACTAAATAACAAAAAAAATATTGCAATTTATTTACAGACCAAAATCGCAGTTATTTAGTTCTCCACCTACGCCGACGATATATACCCTAAAAGTCCGTGAAATGCTTTCGTGAAAAGGGACGGAAATTTGTAATAGGAAACCGAGGAAGCGCGCGCTATTTGATTTGACCAAAGAGCGCGCGCGGTGCTAGAGTTGTCCGTCAGAAACGACTTTGACAAGGCGACGCCCCTTTAATGTTGAACCAAGGTGAGATGTCAGATGTTACACATCATAAGCGATTACTGTAAGGCTCGCTCGTGTTTTTTATCCATTATTAAATATTCTAGTTTGAAATGTTATAGGTGAAAATTACTTTCTGCTTGGTACAGATTAGATCCTCCTGGGACTTACTGAGTGTGGAAGTCGGAGTACTGGGTGTAGTGGCGCAACTTCGGAAAGGCCCGGCCCAGCAGTTGACTACGAGAGACTGAGTTGATTGGCAAAAGGACGGGTAACCACAGGTTGGGTCATCATTTCAGCCAAAAGACGTCCACTGCTGGACATAGGCCTCCCCCAAGCACCTCCGCATTCAGCGGATTCCTGCGGCCTTCATAAGGTCATCGGTCCATCTTGTGGGATGCCTTCCAACGCTACGTCTTCCGGTACGCGGTCAGCCCCAACAGCCATCCGTTCTGCGAGCAATGTGCCCTGCCCATTGCCACTTAAGTTTGGCAATTCTTCGGGCTATGTCGGTTACCTTGGTTCTCCTGCGAATCTCTTCATTTCTGATTCGATCACGTAGGGAAACTCCAAGCATAGCCCACTCCATTGCCCTTTGGGTGACTTTTAGCCTTCTGATAAGGCCCATTGTGAGCGACCACGTTTCAGTACCATAGGTCATGAGGTTGGGTAATCGTGGTTTGTTGTATCTTAGGAGTATATTGCACTATCATATATATCTATGATAACTACCAAAAGGTAGAATTTACAAGGCAGATGTGAATGGAAACTCAGGGAGGGGACGCCCTAGAAAGACATTCTTATAAGTGACCATATTGGTGATGTTCTTCAGAAAGGTCAGATGCGATGCGTAGTACCTACTCACAACCGGCGTGCGTGTAGATGTATGAACGTAATTGACACAAAAGGAGTATGTAAGGATCGTAAGAGGAGGCGTTCTGCCTTAACCCATCGATTATTTACATCAGTGCCTTAACCGCGGCGCGGCGTTTGCCTTGTTGATGTTTTTTGCCTTTTGGCCTCGTACAGGACTTTCTGCTTTTATTTTACGTTGTTTTTTTTATTTTATTTATGTTTTTATGAGTGTTTTATTTTAATTTGTGATTTCCTGTGCGACTCACAAATAAATAATTTTTCTTTCTTTCTTTCTTTTCTTTTTCTGCTATTTCTGCCTACCCCCATGGGAAGTAGGCGTGAGTTTATGTGTGTGTATGTGTGAACATAGATCTAGCCGATAATGGTTGGTCACATCTGCATGTATCGTATCATTGTGCGAAGCTTCGTCACGATTGCAATGTAATATAGTCATATGATTTATTGAGCTTCGGTATAATATACTTCATATATCGACCCTTGATTCGAAGAAAATTGTAAGTCTTGATACACTATTACGAGATTTTTCAATCCTGGTACCTGTCAAAGTAACTACATCGATGTATGTAAACATTTTTATTTTTTTATTATAAAAAAGTTATCCAATATTATAGTATTGTAACTTTTTACAATTAGACTCCAATTAATGTAAGTGTTAGCGAAAGAAAAACGTATTTAGAGTTACACTTAAAAAATCACAGTAAGTAGTTTTCAAGCGCCTACCAAGAATCTCAGTGAAACCGAAACGTATATCAACTTACAATGTTCTATCACCAACTGAATCACGCTTGTGGCTTATAGAAACTTACTTTCGTTATTATTTCACCGAGATATTGTCACAACAGATAGAAAGGTAAGTTTTCATTTCACTTAAAAAAACTAGGATGTCTTCGGTATCAATTGTTACGTTATTCTTCATACAAGAAACAACGTACTAAAAGCAGCTTATAATATTGTGTGCAAAGTTACAACTTTCTTTCACAGATATTTTGTACTTTTCACTATCATAACTCTCACAAAAATCTTTGTTAGGCTAGTTACCGAAAAAATAATTATATTTATACTGATGGATGAGGATTGAAAAATGTATGTATCTGTTTTTTTTTTAAACTTAAAAGTCTAACAGATACCCCTTTTATCGCGATTCAAAGTGCACGAAAACGTTTTTTGGCTCTCCTGTTAACCCTCATTTTCGAGTTACAATTTTATTCGAATCGCAGGTCGATATGATAAAAACATGATCCTATACCCATATGATCCTAGGTTTGATAGTTTAATATCCTGTTACAAATATCCTGCTATAATGTTAAGAATCAACGCGGCCGCGTTTCTTACCCCCGACCTCAACCTTCGAAAAAGCTTTAGGGCCTTGACCGAAAAACTGTTCTAATAGGTAGATAATAGGACAATCAAGTGTTGGTCAAGGATAAGGAGCCTTCGAAGGTTACGACGTGAAGAAGTAACTGATTATCTCAGAACTACCAATGATAGATTGTTTCTATAAAATATTTTAGGATTTCTTGCAGCTTCTGATTCTCAAACGTGACATGACATCTCATATTTTTCATTATTGGTGGTCTTTTAAGGAAGTAAGTAGGTATATTGATTTCCGTCGTATCGTAGAAATCAAGTCTTTTATTATTTTTTAATGCGCTAGGAAGGTCAATACCTAGATGAGCAAATGCCATAAACTACAGGCGGTACGGCGCATTTTGGGGCCCACGACTCGTAAAATAATAACATTATTTAAAAAAAAAAAACTAAAAATAAAAGCAAAGGCAACCACAGTTTTTTTCACTGCTAGATGATCATGCTGTACATATAATTCGCAATTAATTTGTATGCTTAATCAAAGGGAAACGAATTCGAAAAGTTTAATCGAGATCAATTTGCACAGCTTTTTTGACAAAATAAAACTGAAAGAATTAAACTCGGAAACAACCACAGCACGTAGTTTATATAGTAAACTACAACATTATTTTTCCGTATCCTCAACTGCCACGGTTATAGAGAAAAACGGGAAAATTACAATAACGGTTAACAGAAAACCGAGCAAGTCAAATCAGTAATCTATATGTGTCACCCTAGAACTAAGGTACTGGTAGGTAGCAGCATCAGCAACGTTCACGATTTCAAAAATTCAAATGAAAATGCCTCATATATACCACGGTTGCTGTTACACAAAAAATGAAAAATCTTTACGAGGAAGTTCTTCGAAGGTCTTTAGAATCTAATCCTAGATAATGTTTCAGAGTAGGTACATAGGTATATGCTGCACGGTGCACACTAAAATCCTTCAGCCAAATTTCCAGTTACAATTACAAAACCAAGTTCCACTTACCGCAATCAGCATATTAGTCTGGTCGAAGTAGTCAGCTACTGGCATGACGCTCTTGTAGAAATTGTTCAGTTCCATCCGCGCGAGGTTCAGTACCACGTGGCCGAGTCGAGCTCCATACTCGATCTGACGCTCTAGCACTCGCTGCCGCCAGCTGACGAGTACCACGCCGTTGATGGTTTGAATCTAGGAGGATAAAAAGCATAGAGATTGGTTATTATGGCTGGTATATTTGCTATGTTAAGGTGACAAAAATGGTGGCTATAGACACCTGCAACACGAAAGGGTTTGGCAATACTTTGCCGAATCAAATGACAAAGTTGAAATTCTCATGCGCCATATTATTTTCCATCAGGTATCTTTCAAAATAGTATACCTACGCAACCACGCTTTTTGATAGAAGAGATTAATGTAAACTTAAATAATATACTGGGTGAAATTGAATTCATGGGCATCCTCTTAAGGGGTCATTGTACTCATCATTATGAACAACTTTCACTATGGGACCAACACAAAAATCGCGAAAAAAAAATCTGCTGTGCCCTACATTTTGACGAGCTATGCGAACATAAATGTAGGGTACAGCAGAATTTGCGTCTGTGTGAACGTGCAAACTCATTCGTCAACGCTGCCCCTCGCCTCGCCGCGTATATACCTAAGGCGCGACAGCGGTCTCGGTCAAACTATAGCACCGATGTTTCATGTATAGTGAAAAGATTATTTCGTTTTTGATTCCTAATACCGAATAGTTCTTCAATAGACTCATGACATCAGAAGACAAATTACATCAACTCCTAACAAAAGGCAAGGAACTTATTTATAGATTTAAGGATTACATTTCCATAGAAAGCCAAAGTCAGCTTTTTTCACACTGTCATGTTTCGCAGTACACCTAATTATAAAGTTTGTACCTAACTCTGTTTATGACTCATCATTCTCGTCATAGGTTTCTGGTATCGAGACATACCTACATCGTACTTACAAATCGGACTAATACATTAAAGTTCATTGGGACCTACCTACACAAAAATGTACAGCAAAGAAAAAACTAGAAAAAAAAAAGTTTAGTTATACAGGGTGGCAGGGACATCGACGGGAAAACTGGATTCAGTTTTACAAGGATTCAGTACATGTTTCTGAACCCCCCTACGTTGATCCTGGAATCCTGAAATCCATGGTAACAGTTTTCGCGTCGATGTTCCTGCTACCCTGTATAGGGTCAAAATAAATTATCTAGGTAAACTCCACCACAGACGTGATGGGTATTGATATCTAAACATGATAAAACAAACAAGAAATTAATTTGTTTTTTTTTTTGTCGGGTTATCGACCGCATTTAGTGAAGTTACTTGAAATATCAGTAAAAAAAACTTTTTTTTTTGTATAAATTTCATAGACGTGATTGGTATCAATACCAAACACGGTCAAACAAAAGAAAACAGATTTTTTCAAAATCAAAATCAATATATTTTATGTCACATAAACCTACATGGGCACTTATGAAACGTCAGAAGCTAGGTGCACGGTTCCAATTGGTCGTTTCCTATGGAGAAGAGCCGGCAAGAAACTCCACGGTTACTTTTTTAATCTCGTACTTCAAGTAACAACAGTAGGTACCGCAGCGGTCGTTGACCCCCAAAAAAAACTTAAAACCTTTAAATAATTTTCGAATAATTTGACATTTAATATTTTATTTCATACATTTTAAAATGTCAAATTATTCTAAAATGGTTGACATTGGCATAGGAGTCATCAGGGGTAATTTGGTTGCAAAAGGCCTCTCCTACATCTCCTTAACGGATTGCCGACGTATAACCAATAATCCTGTATATCGTAACCCATTTCGTCTGCAATTTCGCTAGATTATTTAATTTGACCCTGTATTCACTTTATAACCGACGATCGATGGCTCAAAAACTTTATAGCTTACTTAACTTTTTAACTTTATATAAGTGTATTTATCAACAGCAGGCGTTCTCTCGCAGTTGCAGGTATAGGTATTTAGCACGTGTGGCATCAGGGGATCAGGAACTATTGATGTGTTACAACTTAGTACTTGGTACTTGTTGAAAGACCTACACTGTCCTCCCATACCTATCAACACTGTTATTTGAAAATGTTGTAAAAGCCAATTAATTTTTAAATAGTAACCGTGGAGTTTCTTGCCGGCTCTTCTCCATAGGAAACGACCAATTGGAACCGTGCACCTAGCTTCTGACGTTTCATAAGTGCCTATGTAGGTTTATGTAAAATAAAATACTTTGAATTTTGAATTTAATTTTGAAAGTATAAAGACCCAACAATAAAAGATACATTGTGAATGGTTGCCCGCTTTGGGCACTGTCTTTCGCAACCATGACGTCAAAAGCACCAGTTTTTATCATTCAGAATAAATTAATCTTGAATCTCAATGCAAATAATTTCACTGGCACCCAAACAAAAGGCCTTTCCCTCTGTTTCGGATAATTTCCTCCACGAGAAACGTACGACATGGAGTGCTGGTAAATAAATACGTCGGAACACGTCATTATGGAACACGTATTTATCAGTCGATAACTATTATAGGTACCAGTGAATCACGGCTACTATCACGCGACGATGTGAACAGGGGTGACAAATTAATATACAATTAGGGGTTCCGTTTTACCGACCGTTTACATACTGAACGGTTTCATTTTGATGGCTGATAAGAGGTTGGATGTATCAACTAACTCTCGGTTTCTCTTAACTTAACTGAAAGTCATTGGTACGACGAGAGCAGTGATAGCCTAGTGGTGTGACCGTCGGACTGCCAAGTCATAGGTCTCGAGTTCGAACCCAAGGCACGCACCTCTGACTTTTCGGATTCATGTGCGTATTGTATAACTATCACTCACTTCAAAAACAGTGAAGGAAAACATCGTGAGGAATCCGACATGCCTGAGAGATATTTCTCGACGGCATTTGAAGCCAAGTCAGAGGCCCATGGGCGGCTTTAAAACTCTGACACCAGGTTACTCATAGTTAATTGGGTCCGAGCCCATTCGTCCCCTAAGATTCGCACCCTGTGCCCACTCGTCCCCTGGAACTTTTGAGGGGCCCATTCGTCCCCTGAAGAATATTTATTTTTATTCATTCTTCTAATATAAGTACATGTATATGTGTATACTGCAGCTTGGTAGTCCTGGTACAGTCGCGCAGAAAAGGCTAAAATAAAAAATATAGTAATTCGGTAGATATCATATTTATTTCAAATAAGATTAACACATACAAAATCACAATGTCCTAGAAACTAACAAAATACAACTCTTTTACAAAAATCAGCCTTGATTGACCATCATATAAATCAACATTAAATATAAAATATGCAAAAAAAATAGAACACATATCAACAGTAAATAATCATTTCTTATTTTTTTGTATATTTACCAATCTCTGCGTATCTTTCAGTTAGTCTGCTTAGTCGCCAAGTTAAGTTTGCTACCTTGATGGACTATTTTAATAACTACAATCAATGGACCCGTTCTTAGGATGTTCAGTACTGAAGGTATAAACCTTCTTCCGATCCCCTCCTGTTCGTTTTCGCTACAGATTGCAAAAAAAATAATTGAAAATTAACCGCATGCACTTAGCCACGAGTTCAATCACGTTGGTTTCGAGTTCGATGCAATATGCATAAGACGTTATCGTTCGCAAATTCGCAATATTATTTCTGATTATAATATCAGTCCTTGATATTAAGGAATGAAAGCACTGGTATCAGACGGGCAGCTATATTGGCACTAGTTACTAAGTACCACAATATGGGTAACTAACGATGGAATTCCGTTTGAAAAAAAATCACATTTAATAAATATATTACTAGCGATCCGTACTTGCTCTTAGAGGTTTTATGACTTGACAAAACATCGAGTTTTTAACCGACTTCCAAAAAGGAGGAGGTTATATGTTCGTCGAGTATGATTTTTTTTTTTTTTATATATGTCCACCGATTTCTCCGTCTATTGTGGACCAATTTTGAAAATTCTTTTTTCGTTTGAAAGGGTATGCTCTCGAGGTGGTCCCATATAAATTTTATTAACTTTGCTTCGATAGTTTTTGAGTTAGCTTCAATAATACGTACTTTTTCCCACTTAGCATGTGGATGATATGATAAGTTCACTGTTATTTACATAGCAGTTAGTGGTTTTCGAATTTGTGTGGGGTAGCCCAACTAAAAAGTGAAAAATAAAAACTTTTTACAAAAAAAAAAAACAACCGACTTCCAAAAAACACTACAAAGTGAAAAATAACTTTAATTTCGGAAGTCGGTGACAAAAAACGAAAATTCAATACCAAAGAAAGACACCGACTTCCGAAATTAAAGTTATTTTTCACTTTGTAGTGTTTTTTTATTATAATGTAAGTAAGTGTGCAAAATCCTTCCGGAAGAGTCTCTAAATGTTTGTAAAATAATAATAATAATAATAATAACGGTACAGTTTACTTTGCCGGAACAGGTCTGGGATGAGGAGCCAGACTAAGAGAGATACAAAATCCCGCAGGGCAGCATGTGGCGAGCTGTTGGGCAGTAGCGACCCCACGGACCCTATCTCCCGGGAGAAGTCTTGTTCCTCACCTCTGGCTTGCCTTTATTGGCCGGCTGGAGTGAACACTGACGAGGAACGGCGCTCCCGCCTCATTCTTGCCTTAATTGGCCGGCTTGAGTGGAGATTCGCAAGAGCAAACGTGCTCGGAGGAAGGAAGTATTCCAGTAAGATGCTGGTAGGGATCTTGACCGTACTTCCGGGATTGTCCTGATAGCCGTGGAATACCTCTCCACTCCTCATAAGCACCTCAGGACGTGTTGCCCCCTTTGCTACATTACTTTGTGCTAGCGACCGTTTCTGGGGGCCCATTATTGAGTGTGCAAGTCACCCCCTGCCATTTTATCCGTGTAAATATAAAACATTGATCAGGCAGGGGCTATAGTCCTACCATAGTTCCAGGTAACCAGTCCACTTTAGCTACCCAAACCCATAGTCCAATGTTTTGTTTCCATGTACTGTAATAGTCCTACACCAACCGGGGGTTGTCCTTTGGTGCACTTGCATGGTGCATACAGGGATAATCGTCGGTTGGTGCCTCATTTCTTTAAAAGCGTCTAACGGGCCTCTACGAGTTGGCTTCGGCCCCTCGTACGCCCTCCAAAGGACCGGGATCCATGGTCCCGAGAATAGTTAAAAAATAAAATAATAATAATAATAAAGCTTTAATTAATTCCACACAATTAGAAAACAATTAAAATTATGAATAACATTAAATCACAATAAATTCAACAAATTACATTAAATTTTACATTCCTATTATTAATACTTATTTGATTACTTACAATAATTATTATTGAATTCAATTTAAATTTAAATCATGCATTAGAGTAAATAAATTGATTAATTTTAATTACAATAAAATAATTATGATTAAAAACATTAATGTGTGGACCCCCTTAGGGTAAAAGCCTCCTCCAAAGAATTCCAGTTTTCTCTATCTGACGCGTTGTCTAGCCAGTCTCGTCCTGCGTTCGCAATAATCTCGTCCTGCCATCGGGCGCACGGCCGGCCTCTGTTTCTGGTACCTCGTGGACCTTCCCATTTAGTTGTCCTTATTGTCCAACGATCATCAGAATACCTTGCAACGTGGCCTGCCCACCTCCATTTCAGGCTTTGCGAATAAGTGAGAGCATCTGTGGCTTTAGTTCTGTTACGAATGTCTACGTTCCTTACTCTATCACTTAGTTTGATCCTTAAGCAGCTTCTTTCCATAGATCTCTGTGTGGTTTGAATCTTGTTTCTCGCCTTGTTATCATATATCCAAGTCTGACAACCATAAGTGAGACATGGCAAAATAGCAGAATCTAGAACTGTCTTTTTCATTTTAATCGAAAGTTGTGATTTGAATATCTCTTTATGAGCCCAGTATTTTTTCCAGGTAATAGCTATCCTTCGGTCTATTTCATCAAAATTCCGGTTCTTCCTGAAGGAGATTTGCTTGCCGAGGTATATGTACTCCTGTACGTATTCGAGCGGCATGTTATTAACAAAGATAGGCGTCATCTCGTTGTTGGTCATGACTTTTGTTTTGTTATGGTTCATCTCTAAACCCACATTATCGCTCGCTGCCTGTAATTCGTTGACCATAATATGGAGTTCCAAAGGATTTTCCGATAGTACGACAATGTCATCCGCGAAACGTAAATGGCTTAGATGTTTTCCATTTACATTAATGCCCCTCTTTGACCATGGAAGATCTGCCATTATATTCTGTAGGACCGCTATGAACAGTTTAGGTGAAATAGGATCCCCTTGTCTGACTCCTCTGTTAATATTGATTGAAGCCCCGACTCTATCTAGCCTGACTCGACTTGTACTGTTTGAGTAGATATTTTTAATGATATTAATATATTTATAGTTCACAGATTGCTTATTTAGTGCCTCCCATATACTATTATGCGAGATAGAGTCAAAAGCTTTTTTATAATCGATAAAAGCTATGTAGAGTGGTTTTCGGTATTCCAGATATTTCTCGATGACTTGATCTATAACATGTATATGGTCTGTAGTGCTGAATCCCTTTCTAAAACCTGCCTGTTCCATAGGTTGGAATGTGTCTAATTCCGAAGATATTCTGTCGAGTAGGCACGATGAGAACAACTTGTAAATGCAGGACATAAGGCTTATCGGGCGGTAGTTACCTATGTCTGCTGGGTCGCCTTTTTTGTAGAGTAAAACTATTTCTGATTCTGACCACTGCTGAGGCACCACTTCTTCATCTAGGATCTTGTTGAATAACAGTGTAAGAGGGGTTACTAGAAGAGCTCTGGCATGTTTAATACATTCGTTCGAAATGCCGTCTGGCCCCGGACTTTTTTCTGATTTTAATTGTAGTATTTGCTTAAGGATTTCATATTCGCAAAACATTTGTACATTTGACATATTCTTCGGATGGTTTGACGTCTCTATATTTTGTATTGAGTTTGGTCGACTATATAAGCTTGCGTAGAAACCCGTTGCAATACTTATAATTTCACTACGTGATTTAGTATTTGTTGAACCGTGTTGAAGAGACGAGATCCACGTTTTTGTTCTATCTAGCTCTTTGAATGCTTTTTTGGCTGATCTTGTGCTTTCTAGGTATTTTTTCAAAGTGTCAGTTCTGTGCGTTTCATAGCATTGTTTTATTTCTTTGTTTGTTTGTTTGTATAAATTTTTCAAGTCTTCTCTGTCTTTTTTCTTAAGATTCGGTTTGTTTTGTAGGGCGCTTCTTTCTTTCATCAATTCAATAGCCTTTTTTGTTAAAATCGTTTGTTTCTTGGATCTTAATTTGTCTTTTAAACTTGATTTTAATGCACTTTCTATCATCTGGTAGTATTCATTGGCTGTATATTTTTCATGTTTTTCTAGTAAGTTTGGTATGTATTCGCTTAGAGTTTTTATGTAAATTTCACGATCTTCCAAATTTTTTAATTTGTTTGTGCTGCCGGTGAAATTTCGTCTTCTCTTTCTTATTGCTCTCAGGTTAAGAGTCGCTCTTAGCAGTCTGTGATCTGTTCCAAAGGATAAGGAATTTAGCACTTCAAATTTTGAAAATAAATGCGGCTTGGTAGTTGTAATATAATCAATTTCATTCTTTGTCTTTTTGTCTGGTGAAATCCATGTCCATCTGTTCTCATATTTTGATTTAAACATAGTATTCACAATTTTAAGATTATGTTCATGTACATAATGAATGAGTCTATCTCCTCTTTGGCTTCTCTTGCCGTAGCCGTATGATGAATGTTTGTAAAAACCGCATGAAAATTCGTTGCGCAGTTTAGAAAAACAACGCAGTCACACAGACAGACACGAAAAGCGACTCTAATTTAATCGCGAAAAAAAAATCTGCATTTTGACGAGCTATGCGAACATAAATGTAGGAAACAGCAGATTCTTTTTTCGGGATTTCGGATTTGGTGCCATAGTAAAAGTTATTCATGATGATAAGTAAAGTCACGTGATGAAGTATTGGTCACTAATTACCAGTCAGGGCCGTCTTTACCCGGGGGTGCAAGGGGTGCGTAGCATCCGGGTGCAAGGTCTTAGGGGGCGCAAGCCGATCGAGTCAAATCGAACGTAGATTTCAAAACAAACACACAATATCAAAAGTTTGTCAACTTAGAAGCCAGAGAAATTGAATTTGGTGTTTGAAAATGTACCTCATTTTACTGTGGAGTAAGTACTTACTCCACAATAAAATTTACTTTAAAAAAATGGAACACAAAATTTTTTTTTTTTTTTTTCGTTGCCACAGGGGCGCAGGCTGATTTTCGCACCCTGGCGCCCAATATGGTTAAGACGGCCCTGTTACCAGTCACCCTATATATACAAATATTGCTCATTTAATAGTATAGGATATATATATACATGTAACAGGTATCTAATTTAGGATTTTTTATTTGGAACACAAAATATTCAAAGTGTTATCAGGGTCGATCTTTCACTATTACATGGGACGTACATACATGACGTAACATATTATTATCAAAGAAGTATTTTAAAATGTTCTGTAGTTTGCCGACAGTTTGTCTAGACATAGAAACTTCTACATTTTAACGACATCGGTTGTGATGGCTAAACACTAACAAACTTTAAATTATTTCCGATGACTTATAAAACATAAGAGAAACAACCCAACCGGATGACTCACAATATCAATTCACCTAATAACCTGCACAATACAACAACCCCCATAACAAGTCTTGCAACACCCTCTATCACTAAGGACTTTGACCTTTCAGTGGCCACCCATATTATAGTGCAATTGTCACTATAACTCTGAATGGAACCGTAGTAAGTTAAGCATTCAAGGGAGTGGTTTCATTAGATGATAACATCGAATGTTGCGACATGGTGATTACATAGAATGGGTGATAATTAGAGACAATAATTATTGTACTAATTAGGTGTTGAGTAAAAAGTAGAATTATCTGCTACATAGTTACAAAGTTAATATTGTCAGGTAGATTATTAAAAAATATTGAACACGTATTTTTTCTTTTTTTACGTTATCAAAAAGTTACGGCGATACATTGAGTTAAAATGAAGCGACTCCCACTCCCCAACTTTAATGCGTTTTATCTAAGTATTTTTTTATTAATATGATAAAGCAAAAAATACGTGTCTAATATTTTTTTATTATCTGAAAGACGGATGAAATATAATTTCTTTTTTTTACCCTTTATTATGTAAAATGCGACATGAAAGTCATCAATATAGGTATGTAGGTAACCATAGGAGATTAAGGCCGTCCCCATGGGTTCCCTTTAAACTATTACCATGATACCTGTATTCCCCAAAGAAAAGACAAAGGTGTTTCTAACACCCAGAGATATAAATCTGACATTTCCCAAGTTAGATCTTTAAATTTAATTTTAAGTAATCGCGCACAAATCCAAACTCCGGGTAACTGAGCCTGATAATTGATATGGGAATATTACTACTCCTACAAGAATTGGTGATATTATTGTGTAGCATAGTCTATACTATCTAATCTAAATTATATAACTTATTAAGTTACGGGAAGACGACATTCGCATCAATGCAGAATTTTCCAAAAATCTTTTTCCGTCATTTCCACAAAAATATGAATCACAGCCAGAACGGACGACGAAATAATTATCGACACAACATATGTATGGCGGCTGTCGATTTTATAAATTGTTACTTTGGCCGTTGGTTCGCCCTTGACATAAATATACCGATTTTTATCCTAGCTGTCTTCACTCAATCGATCCACAGATAGTTTAAATAAACCGTTTTGTCAAGATGGTAAACTTAATAGTGATTTCTGATAAATTGTTGATAGATAAGTAATAAGTTTAAATAAATTTATTTATTGTTCTTTGCGATTTGGAATTGATATCGAATACGTCTTTATTTGGTATATTATATTTCGAAAATATAAGTGTTTTCTCATTCTTACGTCAAAATAAAATGAACTTAGTTCTAATATTTGAGGAAGTTCTACGGCAGTTTTTATTTATTTATTTATTAATAAAGGTACACCAACAGCTTCTGTATATAATATAACATAAATACTAAAGCTAACAATAGCCTCGGACTTATACAGTCGCCAATTACAGGATAACCAGCAATCACAGAAATAGTTCACATAACACTTAATAAAACAAAGGCTCCAGAATTCAGAATTACGAAATTATGGCAAAATACTTCTTAAACTTTAGAAAAATAACATAAGGAAAATAACTTTTTTACAAAAAATACAACCGACTCTTCAAATATTTTAGGCACATCTATAGCGATTTGGCTAAACTTAGATAAATTACAAACCAAATTAATAAAAAGTGAAAAAAAAAACTTTTTTACAAAAAATACAACCGACTTCCAAACTACAAAGTGAAAAATAACTTTAATTTCGGAAGTAGGTGTCAAAAAACTAAAATACTGATCAAAGACACCGACTTCCGACTTCCGCTATAGATGTGCCTATAATATTTGAAGAGTTCCCTCGATTTCTCCAAGATCCCATCATCAGATCGTGACCAAATGACAATGGGACCAATTTGAAAGTATACCCTTTCAAACAAAAAAATAATTTTTCAAATCGGTCCAGCGGTCTTCGAGTAATCGGGAAACATACATAAAAAAAAAATCCCGACGAATTGAGAACCTCCTTTTTTTTAAGTCAGTTAGTATTTTGTGCTTTACCATATTAATAAAAAAATACTTAGATAAAACGCATTAAAGTTGGGTAGTGGGGGTCGCTACGTCACAAGTAAATATAAACTCTACATACAAGTGACGTCAATCGCCGTAATATTTAAGTAACGTAAAAAAAGAAAAAATACGTGTCCAATATTTTTTAATAAACTACCTGAAGGATATTTTTTTTTGTTTTCATCGACTTTCTCTTAGACTAGATATCAATCTGAAAACACATCACTAACAACAATTACACTGCTGTAGGTATATTCGTTAAATTTAATGATGATTGTCATGACACGTCCTGTTAAATAATTATTTTACAGCTGTGAAGCATAAATCGAAAGTGTTTCGTTTGATTGATTCTTTAAGACTTAACAATGTCGATTTTTCATATGTTACGGTGTGTAGTCACCGCCCCTTAGGCCTTTTGTACGCAGACGTTTTTCTTGCCGAGAAAAATTACGGTTTATTCGCCGTGTGTAGGCACGGTCGTCAGGAAGCTTGTTGACAGATACGTTTTTTCTACGGCGTGGTTTATACGCCGTACAGTAAAGAAACCGTGGCGTGTACAAAGAGCCTTATAATAGTAATCTGCAATACCTCTCAATAACCAGATGATGCATGGCATCAAATCAGAGACAGCTGAAATGACTCATGGATATACAATGTCGCCCATGGTCATGTGCCCGCCCGCACTTTTACGAATATTCATGAAATTATCGAAAAATAATACTCAAATTATAAAAAAATTAATAACATGAAAAATATTAGAGATAGACCCCTTTTGCCGCAGGGCGCGAATTGCAAGCCGATTTCCGGCCACCGTAGGCGCGGGCTTGTTGCGGACGGTGAGCAATGGGTAGCTTGCCGTCCGATAAGGACCAAGCCCGGGTCGACGGCGCGTTGTGTTCCACGCGCGCCTCAAAGAGATGTCAGCAGAATTGACGGGGTCCGCTAGGGCCAATGCCTGCCGGGGCTGCATGGGCCAAAAGGGAAATCGTGGCCCCCGGCAACAGGGCAACCGAAGGAACACGGGTAGGTTTTAGTCAGTAAGAGTCTGACACGCCCTCCTGCTCCACCCAGAGCGGGAGAAGTTATTTGATAATTTCCCACCCAAAAAAAAAAAATAAGACCCACTTTTGAAGTTATTTTTCACGGATATTCAGATTAATACGGGCGTGCACATGCCGATGGGCGACATTGTATATACTACTACTGGACTATCTCCTTCACAAGGTTGAACTCCCTACTAACACAAAGTTATCATGCACAGAGCGCAGAATCGACTTAGAGACTCAGTAGGCACTTTTAAAGACAGGTTTATATGACACCAGTAAAATGTGACAGTACAGTAAGTCAGTTTAGCGCTGACTTGCAACTGGGCTCGTGTGGACAGTACTTTCAACCCAGTCAGTGCTGACTTCTCGCCCTCAAGTCAGTCCAATTGACTAACCTACCCGTTTATTTTCTGGGCCAGAAGCTTCCCACGCCTGACTTACTGACGATCTCGTCTCCATGAACTCTAATATTCGTACTCGCGCTGAGCGCATGACTGTAAGAGTTGACACGATCCATCAGTTTCTATGAGTAAATGGTGGCGCTTACTGACACGCTTGGTTTGTATGGAAAATGCTAACAATGCCACCTCTAGCGCGCGGCATCTGCGTGCTGAGGCATCTGCGTGCTCTGCGTTATCATGAGTAGAATCTTTGTTTTTGTATTATATTTGATTACGTGCTTATTTATTTATTTAGTTTTAAGTATACAAATTGTGTATTAGGTATGTTGAAACTGTTTGTACTCTCCGTCACTTGTGCTTAAGGGTTCATTAGAAAACCAGCGTCAGACAGCATCTGTCTGGCATTAATGCTGAAATGAACCTTTTTGGCGCAGCCGTGAGGTACACACTATTGTTGTTAAAACATTATTTTCACCATGTTATTTGTGTTTTGCGTTTCACGAACTGTGTCCAAATAAATGTTTTTCTTTCTTTCTTTCTTTCTCTTTTTCTAATTCTGCTTACCTTATCAGAGTACTCAGCGACATCCCTCATGGAGCGCGGGTACCCGGACACAAGGTAGGTCTTAGCCGTGGGCGCCATCTTCATCTCCAGCATTAGCACCTCCGTCACTGTCGTGCTGGATAGCGTGCCGAAGTCTTGCATGTCTGTTGAAGAGGTGGCTAGTTAGTGTTTGTTAAGGGATAAAGCAGGAGAAGCTTGTAGTGGGAGATATCAGTCAGACGACGCGACGCTTTCCGAAGTTGCAAAGGAGTCAGACTGTAACATTATATGATGAATTTAGCAGTTTCAGGTACTTTTATCCGAAGAATTAAATAATGTGGTTTATCAGTTTTTTTGTAGAAAATTTGCAAAACCGCCAGATTTATTCTTTAGATAAAAATTATCTGAAGAAAGCTCTTAATATTTGAAACAATAAATAGATAGGTTAGGTTAGTAATCTGAAGATATTACGCGAATAACAAAATACTATGATACTACTACACACATACAATTAGAACTACTTACTTACTTAAATAGATAAAAACCTTTTCAAAGAAAATAAACAAACGGATGCGATGCATTCCTCAATAAACCGAATATCTAAGCCACTCAATCTAATTGGCTAACACACTCGCAATTTCCAATAGGCTTTGCAAGTTCTAATATCCATTGACATGTCGAGCTGTCAGGTTTCCATAACATACACAGTGCAAATGGTGCAATGAACATTGTTGAATTTAGTGTCAAATTATAAACCCTCTGATATTTAACGATTGTGGAAATATTTTCTTCTATTAGATTTTTGAATGCCATAATTTTTATATGATGCGAGGATGCCGTCGATTGTTACGGAAAATGGGTTGCATACTGGAATTACAGGCAGTTTCAAAGTCATCAACAGCCTAACTTCCATTCCATTCTAACTAGATGCAGCTGAATACCAGTATTTTACATGGAGCGACTGCCTATCTGACCTACACAACCCAGTTACTGGGTAAAACTGGTTGTCAGACTTTCAGGCTTCTGACGACCCGTAACGACTGTCAAAGATCCACGAATGACAGCCGGGACCAACGGCTTAACGTGCTTTCCGAGGCACGGAGGGGTCTTGGTATGTAAAGATGGTCACCCATCTACAGACCAACTGCGGCAAGCGTAGCTTATCTTGATCGATCGACTCGTGCGACTGTTATTACTAGCCACAAGCCCCTCAGGAGACTTATAAAACGCACCTCGAATTGTGAAGTTAATCACAGTATCCTGTAGCCATAGTCATCATTCTGAGTGGTTCAGACCTTGTCTTTTGTAAACCACTATCCTGTTCTGAGAAGACAGACCTCGGTGTGAGGAGCTAATATAGATGCCGTTTACAAACTAGGCCACGATATTGACGAATCATTGGTTGGTGCGTGTCCCAAATAAAATATTTTTCTTTCTTTTTTTCTTTCAGACATCTAAAGATGATAAAACTAAAAAGAAATTAAATAGATGAGTTCTTTTTTTGGGATATCAACCGCAGTTAGAGTAGTCACTTGAAATATCAGTTTAAAAAAAACTGTTTTTTTTTGTATTAACTTCACAGACGTGATGGATATCGATATCTAAACACGATAAAACAAAACAAAAAACATTTTCATAACAATAATACCAGTGCTCGTTGACCCCAAATAAAAATCATCAAACCATTTTTATTTATTCGTGTTTAAATATCGATTCTTCCTACCCATCACGTCTACAGTTTCGCTAGCGTATTTATTTTGACCCTATATAACTTCAAAGTACTTCGTATGACAGTACAAGAGTTAGAACAAAGAATGTCCTCTATAGCAACAGAAAAGGTGTATTAAGGCCAGTTACCGTAATAAGCGAATTATTATGTAGCGGTTACACCGCCACATACAAACTACGCATCATAGACCTGACGTCACACAAATCCTGCATCGCGCAGTTAGAGTTTACCGAGCGATCGACATACATACAAGATTTCAACTTCAAACCGATGGGCAGTTGCCCGCCAGACACAACACCCGTCTAGTCGGAGGATCCTCCCTTTTCTATGGTGGATGAGTGAACTTTACACCCTGTTCCTCATACCCCTAAAATTATATCATCAGTTTTCAAACATTTTCTTAAATTAATGCAGAAGTTGAGAAGTCTTACGTTATGGATATGCGCCACCAAATAATTAAAACGATGGCGTATTTTGCCTAAAATATAGTAGTTACAACTATTGTAATTTTTCAAACAACTTCTGAAAAGCTGCCCAATCAAAATATGCATCGTATTTTTCATCAAAAAAATAACAACGCAGTTGGAGTTAATAGCTGGCGGAGTATGAATAAATGATCACAAAATCTTCGTAAAAACACATGCCTAGAATTGCGCTTGATTACAAACGATGACTCATTTACAAACAAATTACTACCTACAATCGAATTGTATAATATTTCTCAGAAAGCAAATATACAATTCATCATATACAATCACCTACTAATATCAATACCTATCGAATAAATACAACGTAAAAACCTATAAAACAATTGATTTTGAGTGTTATTACAATGTCATAGATTTGTTTTTGGTATAAAGTGAAATTAACAATCGCTTCTGAGAGTTCTTTGACCGATTTTAATTTAAAAAAAATCTGATAGGAGCTCGTGGCTAAGTAATAACAGCCGCACGGGTCAATCCATCAGGTTAAGCTATGCTTACCAGGGTTGGTCCATGGATGGGTGACCATATTTACATACCAAGACTCCTCCGTGTCTCGGAAAGTACGTTAAGCCGTTGGTCACGACTGTCATTCGTGGATCTTTGATAGTCGTTACGGGTCGTCAGAAGCCCGAAAGTCTGACAACCAGTCTTACCAAGGGGTATCGTATTACCCAGTTTATGGGTTGTGGAGGTCAGATAGGCAGTCGCTCCATGTTAAATACTGGTATTCAGCTGCATGCGGTTAGACTGGAAGCTGACCCCAACATAGTTGGGCAAAGGCTAAGCAGATTGATTGACTTTTTTCAAATAAACAGATTAGTATGTAAATATTTCGATATTATGACCCTAATAACTAACTAATTGTTCCTTGTGAGAATCCAGGTGTAATGTAAAATATAGAAGAACTGAGGACAATGGCCCACCGAACTCGATGAAGATACATTATTATTAACCCAAAAAATAATATTATATGAACATAACGATAATGTACGATATTACAGTAAGTTTTAGGCTCGTAGACCCTTGCTACGCGCCGTAGCACGAAGCCTACGCGCCGTAGTAAGAAGTCTACGGGTCATAGCACTGAGGAGCTTTCGGTATCATTCCAAAAAAAGGTATGGTAGGTTTTAGGTATATGAGGAACAGGGTGTAAAGTTCACTCATCCACCATAGAAAAGGGAGGATCCTCCGACCAGACGGGTGTTGTGTCTGGCGGGCAACTGCCCATCGGTTTGAAGTTGAAATCTTGTATATAATATGTCGATCGCTCGGTAAACTCTAACTGCGCGATGCAGGATTTGTGTGACGTCATGTCTATGATGCGTAGTTCGTATGTGGCGGTGTAACCGCTACAAGGTAAGGTATTTAATTTAAGATTGTAAAAGATGTTTTTTATTTGCTTTTTGTATTAAAATAATTAACAACGTTGGCAAAATGTAACACTGTATACCGTGTCATACTATAATTAAATTTTCGTTTCAATTTTTTTTGCACTTTTTCCACATTTATTTAATTAGTGTGAACATATACGGCACGTGCAGTGGATTTACATAAAACTAATGTCAAAGGTGTTTTCCTTTTTCTATGAATTTTTTTAGGAATTTACGAAGACTTAAGGAAGAAAAGTGAGAACGGTTATATAATACCAACGGCATGGATCGATCATCAAGGTTAAGCAACGCTTACCAAGGTCGGTCCGTGGATGGGTGACCAATACATAACATACCGAGACCCCTCCGTACCTCTCCAACAAAACCTAGTATTTATCAACTGTTTATTTTAATATTAACACACAATTATGACGGAATTTAACAACGTTACCTACTGGCATCAATTGCGGTATTTCATAGCTATAATATTATGTTAAACTGCAAAATGCTTTTATATTTAAATGTTTGTAGTCACGACACCCATGAACTTGCAGCTCGTTAACTAGTTAACTGCATACAAAATCAATTATTTTTTTATTGTTAACTAACTGACCCGACAGACGTTGGTCCTGTCACAAAATCCCATAGAAAATGCACTTTCTGTTTTCTCGAATTTTCCAATTTACCCGGCAACTTTAAATTTTTTTCTTTCCGTAAGAATTTGATTTACTATTACGAAAATAGCAGTGATAGCCTAGTGGTGTGACCGTCAGACTGCCAAGTCATAGGTCTCGAGTTCGAACCCAAGGTACGCACCTCTGAGTTTTCGGATTCATGTGTGTATTGTATAATTATCACTTGCTTCAAAAACGGTGAAAGAAAACATCGTGAGGAAACCGGCATGCCTGAGAGATATTTTTCGACTGCATGTGAAACCAAGTCAGAAGCCCTTGGGCGGCTTTAAAACTCTGTCACCAGGTTACTCACTAACCACACGAAAAGAAGAAGACAATGGTGCCGATTCCCTTGTTCACAAACTAAACTAAATTTAAGTTCAGTGCATCTTTTTCTTTCTATTTCATTAAGAAAAGGACAGAAGGTAAGTTTTAGTTTAGTCCTGTCAAATTAATCAGCGCTTGACGCAAATTGACGTAATTTTAGTAGACAAGTTTTTAATCACGTCTAAACTTGTATGGAGTAGTGACAGGCGCTGATTAATTTGACGGGACTAAACTAAAATTTATCTTCTGTCCTTTTCTTAATGAAATAGAAAGAAAAAGATGCACTGAACTTAAATTTAGTTTAGTTTGTGAACAAGGGAATCGACACCATTTACGAACATTTGAAAACGAAAAATAGCGAAATTGGTCCAGCCGTTCTCAAGTTATGCGCTGACTAACGAACAGCATTATTTTTTTACTATATAGGGTCAAATAAAATTAGTTAGCAAAACGCCACAGAAGTATTGGGTATCGATATGCAAACATAATAAAATAAAAATTGAATTGGTGATGTTATTTTTTTTGGGTAATCAATCGCCGATATCTCAACATGATAAAACAGATTTTATCAACTCACACTTCAAGTAACAGCACTACCAGGGGTCATTGACTCCAAAAAAGAATAGATTTTTTGTCTTTTTTAGGGTTCCGTGTGTCTACAAAGAACCCTTATAGTTTCGCCATGTCCATCTGTCTGTCTGTCTGTCCGCGGCTTAGCTCAGAGAGAGACTTAGTACAAGAAAGATGTTATTTAAAAAAAAATGTGTTACATCTCCTACACGTAAAGTGGGGTGTTTTTTTGAAGTGAAAAGTTGGGCGTTTTTGAGATGGAAAAAAACAATTAAACTCGCGACACCGTTACCGAAACCTCATTTTTGTAAACGCGATTGTGCTCTTTATTCATATTAAGTTACGGATCAATGTTCTATGCATGTATTTTTACTTTAAATGTTTTGGAAGTATTTTTTTAAATTCTTCAAGTTTTCACTTCTGCCGGCACTCCCGCAGTGTCACTATTTTTTTTCTCGTCTTTCCCATGATGTGGGGTATCGTTGGAAAGGTCGTTCAAAAACATTGTGAGTGTTCAACCATGTGTAAAACCATTTTTGGATTTAGAGATCCGTTTGCGAAATATTAGGTAAGACTGGTTGTCAGACTTTTGGGCTTCTAACTACCCGTAACGACTGTCAAAGATCTACAAATGGCAGCCGGGACCCCGGTCTTGGTATGTAAAGATTTTATGAATGTAAGTATTAAAAATGTTTTCTTCTTTAATTATTTCTGGTAATTTAATATATATTTTAATTTACATTACTAGTGTAGTTGTTGAGTGCATTTTTTTTTTAACTTAGAGCTAGGTAAGTTTAACCAATTTTTATGGAATAATGTATATTTTGACTGTATATTTTCCCTTGTCGTATAAAAGTGTTGGTAATTTCGAACGAATTTGCATATTTTTAGAATGTATAGGCAGGGGAGGGTAAGTATTTAATGTTCTTCGAAATAAGGTGCAACTGTCGGTGTCTTCTATAATTACTAGGATTCTTATAAGTCTTTTTTTGCAATGTGAAAACTGTCGATGCATCTGTGATGTTTCCCCTCAATATCACGCCGTAATTGAGCCACGCATATGCGTCGGTTATCGACTTATCTACAAGGGCCGATCCGGCCTACGAGTCAGGAGGGAGTCACATAGTCGGGGTCCAGTCAGGACAGGCAAGTCATTTTGCAAAAAAATATATAATAACAGCAAAAAACAAGTTTAACGTGCATAATTTATAATTTACCTACTCCATGGACCTCGCAACCGGCAGGATTATTTTTTTCAGGGAATTGCATTTTCATTTCCTCAATAGGCAATTTACGAAAAGCAATAATGTAAGCGAGCGAGCAAAGCGTGCTCGAAATTTTTGGGACCCCGTCTCGGAATTCCCGGTTAGGTTTCTATTGAACATCCTTACGCAAATAGGAGTTGCTTTGTCGACGTGCAGAAAAGTTAGAGAGTTAGAAGAATATAGAATTTAAGAGCGAGCTCGAAAATTTTAGCCCACTGCCTTGTGTAGGTAAGGTTTTTTTTTTGTAAAGTCACACATAATAAATAGGAATTTCTTTGTCGACTTATGCAGAAAGTTTGAGAATGTAGATTTTAGCGAGCGAAGCGAGCTCGAAAATGTTCATCCTCAGCCTCCAATTCTAAACTTCTGCACCCCCCTCCCCCCCGAATCCGCTCTCGCTTATCTATTACCTAATGCTACTTCTATCTACAGTGTAATCTAATTCCAAACTACATAAAGTGCAAACCGGGGTTGGCAGTACCGTTGCCGATGGCGTACTGCTGCAGGAGGTCAGTCATGTTGATGTGCACCACGCCGCGCCGCTCCTGCATCAGGTTGTCGCAGTGCGTCACCTTGCCGCTGCCTGGACCACCTGGTAATAGAAAAAACAAATTAGATTTCTTCTTTTTGTACGTCTCCTGGAAGATTTCTTGAGAAATAAGTAGTACCGTTATACTCAACAGTTATAATGTCGTTTGTCTATGTTGTGTTACGTATAAATAATATAAATATGACGGAAAAGGGTACGTCTCTCTTATTATCATCAGCCATATTTTGACTACGATTTTGACGTAATATGGTTATTGTTCGTTATTGCGCAATTGAAAAACCGTTTGCAGTTCAGATCAAAGTATAATTTACGATCAAATTAATCACACTAGCAATTCACACATTGTAGGTACACGACACAACTATACGGAATGCGACAGTTTCTAAACGTGTTCACTGCTTGACCGCCACCGACGAACTCTGGTCGAGTGTTATGTTGTAGACTCTGTCGAGCGCCGCTAGACGGCGCTAGTAGCCCCGATTAGTCAAATCAGTGACTAACGTATTTCCGACAAATAAAACAATAAATTAGTAGCCTGTTGCACCACATTTGAATAATCCGCTAACTCAAACAAATCGGAGTGTTACGAACATCGCTTCACACATTTTCCATGTTACATACATATTTAGTCAATAAAAGTCCGGATATTCATAAGTAATTATTAGGCCTCTTAGCGAAAGTATAGAGGTATTGTATTAAAACCTATTCATACGTCATTCTAGACGACGCCCATCATAATATTTACCTAGTGTAATGAATTAAAAACTTACTCCGCAGTTGGTCGCCACTCGTCCGACCCTGTCTACATAGTGTCTGTCACATTATCACATACAGATACCTACGAAGTATAAATGGCATAATATGAATGTATTACCTACATTAGAAAGATATATAAATAGTCTAGTCTGAATATTATTTTTAAATCATGGACTTTATGACGAGGGGGGTTAAGTCAACAACTAGTGCATACGGAGTGATGCAAAATTTTAAAAATAACTCTTGCACAACTTGTCACTTTATACCTTGTATGTCCAAGCGACATCGTACAGCTACTGCACACTGTCATTCATCTACCGACGATGCATGAGAACCACTCGAACACGTCGCATATAATACAGCTGTTGACTCCAGTTTGCATAGTATCTACTGCACAATGCATCGAATGCCACTCATCAGTGTTAAACTTTGGTCACGTAAGAACTATTCCTATACTGTTACTGTAAGCGTTTTTACTGACACTTTCACTTACAGACTTCAGACTAGGAACAACTTCTTATTCCAGAGTTGGTCTTTCCATAAGGCCGACTAGGCCCGGGCCTAGAGCCAACCAGCAGCTGGGAATATCTTAGCTCAGTAAATAGAGGAGCTATGATGGCTATTTAAATATAAATGCAAACATAAAATATTTTCTGGTGGGTAGGTACAAGATGAATAGAACGCAATGTTGTGTTTTATTTATATATGCTGATCGAAGCCGGGCTTGTGGCCAAAATAACAGACTGTAGAGGTATGAGGAACAGGGTGTAAAGTTCACTCATCCTCCATAGTAAAGGGAGGAACCTCCGACCAGACGGGTGTTGTGTCTGGTGGGCTACTGCCCGACGATTGATGTCGAGACATTGTATATATGCTAGTCGCGCGGTAAATTGCATGCGCGATGCAGGATTTAGCGTGACGTCAGTGTGATGCGTAGTTCGCATGTGGCGATGTAGATGTCGCCACAAAACGAAGCAATTGAGGCAGATCTGTCGTGTTTATTTATTTTAACGTAGGTAAATATTTTACTTACCCAAAACGAATATAACAGGCACATTAGGCGGCTCGAACTTGACGTGGCTCGAGTTCTGCATAGGGAAGGCGGCGGCAGGAGGTGTCGCGCGGCCGGCCCATGCGCTCTCGCCCCGGCTTCGTTCCCCGCCCGTCGTCTCCAGCTCTTCATTTTTTTGTTCTGGATATTGGTTAACCAGTCAGGAAGTTTTGTTTATGAGATTATAGGTACCTAGTCGTAGGTAGGGTATTATTTGATAACGTCAAGGAAAAGTTTGAAGAGAATCACCAAAAAAGCAAATATTTAAATCGTTAGATGTATCTACCCTCTTCGTACTTAGGTCGCACGAAAAAGTGTGCACACTGAGTAGAGTGAGCTCACACATCTCGCATGGAAAACCATAGATATCTATTGTAGATATGATTTTCAGTATGAGTGAGCGAGACACTATTCAAATGTCATCATCAACGAAACAGAAACGTGATCATAGACGCCATAGGGCGAATCTAACGATTTAAATCTTTGCAAAGAAGCACTATTTTCGAGATATACCACCATATACGAGTAGGTACGGCCTGTGTTTTGTACGGAGAAACATGCAGTTGCGATTTATTTATTTATTTATAGTTAATAAAACGGTACAACACCAATTACATTAATTAACATAGAAACTTAAAAGAATAATATTGACAATTTTGTTGTGTATAATTGAATTAAAACTAACATAGAACAGTGGACTTCCTTGCATACTTTTTCTCACAGAACACCAGACATATACGCATAATTTTATTCCATTCATCCGCAAACACATCACATTCAGGGTTGGCAGTCAGAAGGGCGTTGAGCATCTTCAAAGAACGACACACTAGGGATTCAGCTCTTTAGGCGACAGTTTTGGATGACGGTTGCGATTGTGTCCGATGTACTTGTCGGGCACAAATAGTCGGCAGAAAAGACCATGGAGGTCTGGGCAGTCTATACGTCCCCGTAAGGTTTTACAGGCTACCATGAGCTGATCAAGGCCTCTTCTCACCTCCAATGAATTAAAACCCAACATCCCTAAAAGATAGTTAGTAGGGTACATATAGGGAAAGAAATGGTATAGCCTCTGGAAGAGGCATCTTAAGAACGGTTTCTGTAGCTTTTCAAGCATAAGTGTTTGGGTCGCGGTATCGGGGTGCCAGACACAGGCACTGGACTCGAGTTTGCTTCGAACCAGAGTGGTGTACAACAGCCGAATAACATCTGGATTGCGAAAGTCACGAGCATTTCGCAAAACAAATCCTAGGCGCCTGAAAGATTTCTTCGCAAGGGTAGAAATGTGATCTCTAAAAGTAAGACAGCGGTCAAAAGTCACTCTCAGGTCGTTTATGTTGGTGACACGAGTTATTACTTCACCACCCAAACAATAGTCATGAAGGCTCGTGCAGTTCAGTGCGACACGCGACGCGACACAAAGACACCGCTCGTCGCGCGACGAGCGGTGCCTGTGTCGCGTCGCGTATCGCGCCTGTTTGAAAGAGCCTTAATGGATTGGTCGCAGCCCTCTGCGATGCAGTACCTAGGTACTTTTGGGATCCAGTTTTTGTTTTAATTCAACTACATCTAAATCTCTAAGTAATCTTGACATGTTTCTTCAGTTTTTTTATGAGTATGTGTAAGTATGTAAGTATAAAAATAATTAATTGAAAAAATCGACTTCCACTGTAAGTTCCGTGTTGGGCGCCATTAACAATCCTTAAAATGTATTTAAGGGTACATTAAGAACGATAATATTTTGTCAATTATTTCTCCAGTCATTACAGGCGCGTGACAACTTTGTTGGTGGGGAGCGTGAGACTTAAATACTATGTAGGTGTTTCCAACAACGCCCAGTACTGCGTAAAACTGATAATCAATTATTTTTTTGTGTCTTTGTTGTGTACCTGAACCTGGGTTTGAATTGGCAAGGAGTCGATCAAACAGAAAGATGAAGCTAGTTGCCCATGCCAAAGCGTAGTAGGTTCCTATGAAAAAAAGGCTTATTGGTTAAGTTTTTGTACTTTTACTTAACTTTAGGTACTGCACAAAATTCAGAATGTACCAATTGCCTAATACGTATTTCTGGAGTTGTCGATTCGCTCACAAATAAATTAACTTAGTGTCAATCGCCTCAAGAAAAAATTAATATCATTAAGTGCCGATTCGTCAGTTTCGGGGGAGTAATCTCGTGCGAATCAACCAATCAACCAATCAACCGGAGAACAACAGACACAAAACTCCATGGATACTCTTTTAAACCGAACCTGTTTTCTTTCTTTCTGAATGATGGGTCTATACGACGTGATGTCGGAAAACCTACACAGTACACTGGACAGTAAGTGCTCATACACACGAGCAGCACGCGTCAACGCGGTAGAGGCAACTGCAGTCGCCGACACGTCGGCGGTTGCCGTCGCCTACGCTCTTTTATTTGAGCACCGTACTCAAATACTCGAGAGGCACCTTGTCGACGACTGCAGTTGCCTCTGCCGTTGACGTGTGCCGCTTGTGTCCTTAACAATTCAAAAGTGCCTGTAAACGGTTTAATTGAAATAAACGCTTGAGCACTAAGCCGAAAATAGCTAGGTAAGTACAATCAACCTGCTGATTACAATCAATCTGTTGTTACGTCGGGTGCAGACACGCGGACTACTTATATTTTATTTTTAAAAGTATTTCACTTATCTATTTTTATTTTATTTTATTTAATGTTTATTTCTGTATCTATCTATCCGTGACATCACTGTGGGCCCTATCAGAATACCAGCGCTGCGACATTTATTTTTTAAATGTCGCAGCATATGCTGAGATAGGAGCCTTTTGGCCTCGTACAGAACTTTCTGCTTTTGGTTTTTTACCTTGTTTTTTATTTTTTATTTTATTTTTTATTAATGTTTTAATGTGAAGGTGTTTAGTTAAAATTTTTATTCCTTGTGCGAGTCTCAATAAATACTTTTTCTTTCTTTCTTTCTGATTATCCAATATTTTTACCATGAATATGTACTATTATTTTCGTGAAGCTCCTGGGACAAGAATATTAAAGAAATGATCTACGTACATCGCGCACCTTTTGTTATGGCAAATCACTTTATACAAATGTAACTAGTTACACCATTCCATTTGTCACTGTCATCTTGTATCAATATTTAATATCTGGATGACCAAGCTTTGCTCGGTTTTTTTTGTTGTTTTCTAAAAATGAAACCTAGCTAGATCGATTTATCGCCCCCGAAACCCCCTGCATACTAAATTTCATGAAAATCGTTGGAGCCGTTTCCGAGATTCAGATTATATATATATATATACAAAAATTGCTTGTTTAAAGGTATTAGATTATATTACTCGCAGCACCCCGCAGAAGTCTCGATCCCGTGGGAATATCGGGATGAAAAGTATCCTATGTGTTAATCCAGGTTATAAACTATCTGTGTGCCAAAATCCAAATCCGTTCAGTACTTTTTGCGTGAAGAGTTACAAACATCTATCCATCCATCCTCACATACTTTCGCAGCAGGATCATGCAGGTTTAATTTTAGTGAGTGCTTGAAGTCAAACATATGCATTAAATTCCACAGAATGCTACCGGTTAGGTAAATAAAGTATAAGTTTTAAAATGACGGGAGAAATTACTACTTGGAACTGCAGTTCGGTTTCAATGAAAATTAAATGAGAATGCAAATGTTTGGTTGTTTAGGTGAAAGTAGGTAGGTAACTAAGTTGAAAAAGCTCCAAAGTAGGTACTTTGGAGCTTTTTCAACTTAGTTGACCTCAGTTTAATAAAAAAAACTTAAATACTACCGACAGACACACATCCTAAATCGCTGGGGAAGGTTGAAATGTTGCACAAGAGTTCTTTATATTTTAAGGGGTCCCCGAAACGATCAATTGTCATCAATTTGTAATGTATTAAATTGTCAATCGCTTCAATTGCATTTGGTAGACGATCAATTTGCGCATCAATGTGTATCAATCCCGTATAAATTGACAATAACAATTTCTACATTGTTCTCACATGTTTAATTTCAAAATAAATGATGTAACCAATATTTTGATTTAAGAGTGTCCGTGGAGTTTCTTGCCCGTTCTTCTCCATAGGTATCTACTACGCTTTGGAATGGGCAACTAGCTTCATTTTTTGGACTGACCGACCCCTTGACCAAAAGTACCTGTAGGTAATTGGTTTATTTGAAATAAATGCTTTGAGTTTGAGTTAAAATGATTTATCTACCTACAGACTTTAGGAATCGTTTTTATTGAGAACCGAGAAAAAAATTAAACATTCATCAATATTTAATAAAGCTCAACAGATGCTAAGAATTACCTACTTATTTAAAGAATAATGGCGTAATATTAGGTTTAGCAGTTTTATTTGTTCACCAGTTAAAGGTGACTTCGTGATCACGTCAAAAGATGAGAGGGTAGGCAGCAACGTTTCTGATAACAACTTCTGTTAAATCCACGGTTATAGAAACCAGATTGTCGTTGTAATGTCCGTTATACTTTGTGCTCTTCAATGTTTAAGTTCTTTTTGGACATAGGTAAATAAATATCTAGCTGCTAGCTTTTAATATTGCATATAGTTTATATATTCGTGGTACGTTAAGAGGTTACTACAATTAATTTGACATGGGTAAGTAGCTCAAAACATACGATAGACGCATACCAATGTCTACAAGTGGCGCCCGAATGGGACTAGGTGTTGATAAACAATTATTTAAAATAATGACGAACCGTAATATCGGTGTGCGTACATAATGATGATTAAAATGGTTTGTCTTCTTTATTTGTCATTCATTTTGATCTTTTCAATGTAATTGGAAGTTGCTATTGGCGCCCAACGTGGTACCTGAAATGCATGTGTAGACAAGGGGATCGGCCATTACTAATTAATGCTAGATTTAAAAATAAACTTACTCACCAGTGTCTAAACAGATGCCCATATTCCATGAAGATGCGAATTAAATTCAAAGTCTTTCCACCAACAAACTTTACGACACAGGGTCCGCAATAAAAAAATATACTTAACTAATGTTTTTAATTGGCACTTTACAAATAAAATATACATCCAAAACACGCGTGTAGTTCCGTTGTCTACCGGCCACGGGCAATCACACGCGGCAATTAATAGTTTATCGATTGAAGGACGCGACCTTCGTGGACGAACCTCAAAACCAAATTAAACATAAAACTCTTTATCTTGAAAATTATCTCATCTTATAAAACTTTTAACTGATCGACTTGGTTTGAGTTATTCGGAAGTTGTGCCTTCGTGATAGCATTTCTGCGAGCGGTTTGAATCTTAATGGCATCGCGGGCCAACCGCTCCGTCGCAGCTCTCACACACGACTAAAAGCAACTCCTTCTCTCGCCGGCATGACCAACAAAACACTGCTGTCTCGTTCTATCACGTCATAATTCCCACGTGTGACGGGGACAGGTCATCACCTGAATTATTAAAACTGCGTCCCCCTCATTGAAACAAAGTAATTACAGTTTAGACTGCAAGACTTGCTCTTGCAGGTGAAGGACTGGTGTCGATGTTTGCTGACTAAGAAATTATTTCGATTAGGGTCATGATAATTTTTCAGATCGACAGCCCCAAGGCGGTGCTATTTTATTCATGATCGTTACGTTTACGATAATTGTCACGTTCAAAACTTTTGAATTCTATGAAAAGTATGTTCTCAATTACTGGGTACGATCGGTAAATATTCGATAGAGTCGAAGTTTGTGCTGGTCTGTAATTATCTTATTAAATTTTTATTTGGTATGATTCATCGACGGGGTTACTTACGGCTTCCAGTTAGTAGAAAAAAGTTTTGTTAGAGGTTTTTTCTTGTTTATACAGTTTCTCAGGAGCTCTGCCTTTCTTGTTTCTTTTCTTTTAATGTTTTATTCATTGTTACAAGGAAATCATTTTCTAGTCTATAATTCACTGAAATTTAGTTTTTTTTTTTAATAATCTTAACTACTTAATCAAATATTTCATAATTGTTGAAATTACTGCATTTTATGTACATAATGTGACGCAATTCGCATAGTTTTACAAGATAAAACAAAATAAAAAAGTGTATAAATAAATAAAAAACATTTTTTTATAAAACATTAAGTTTATATTTCGTTTGAAACACCTTTGCACGGTAAACTAGTGAGTGCAGAGATTCGGAACAGTAAGAAATTTAAAATAACAGATTCTATAATCACATTTCTTTATAAATTATATAAATATCAACCTTAAAATTAAGTAAGTAGGGTCTAAAGTTGTGTGATTGCGTTTACAAATTAAGTACAATTTTGTACGATATAGAATTAACATTTTGTGAAGCAGTTTTTCTATTATATTATTGACCTATACTTACATATTATATTATTTACAGTTTTTGAAGTCACATAGTGCTTAACTTTAGGCTCTGGCATGAGTCAGTTTGGAAATCATAAAAAAAAGCTTTAATTATTACGATTTACTTAAGTAGATATTTAAATATTTATATTCTACTATGTAGATAATTCTGCATGTTTTTGTTGTTCTTATATTCGTTTTTAAATGTAAGCACATAGAAGTGTTTTTTCACTGTCCTGACTTTTATCAAAGAATTTATGATAAGATCAGTTTCTGACTTTGTTTTAACAATATTTGTTTATAACTCATGCTTTTTTTAATTGTAGGTAGGGCATAATTAACGGCCGAACCCAATAACCTACTTTCAGTAAAAGACAGATCACTATTGATGGTAGACAGTATAATTCTATCTGGCATTGAATGTCGTCCCACAATTCCGTAAGATTCATTTTTCTCTGACAGATTATTGGGACATTAAAACCATAGATAGATAGGTATTTCGATCTCCAGTATGCCAAAACTGGTGATAGATAGGTTATTAGGTTCGGTCGTAAGTGATATAACTATCTACAGAAAACTACAATGAAGTATTGTAAAACCCGAAAATCAATACGAGGGCGACACTGAAAGTTTTTAGAATAGGCCACTTATACACGATATAATAAAAAAAACAGTTAAAATTTTGAAAATGGGACTCTTTGCCAATATTATTGTGTATGTATTTTATTCATTTGTCATTTTGTTTACGATTTGGCAGCAAATTGAAAATTGTCTGTGTCACGTCAGCATGAATTTATCACGAGAAAATTTTAGTACAATGATTTTTTATGACTTTCGATATCATTTAAGTCAACAAGAAAGTTATGATAGACTTCGTTTGGCCTTTCACGATGAAGCCCCGTCTCGTGCCACTGTTTACAACTGGTTTAATGAGTTTAAACGTGGTCGCACTAATCTCACCGATGATCTGCGTGAGGGACGGCCTTCTATGGCGACGACTGAAGATAACATCAGTGTTGTGCGGCGTATGATAGAGACTGACAAAAGAGTGACTTATCAGCAGATTCGGACAAGCTTAGGCATCGGTATGAGTCAAGTGCACAAAATCCTCCATGAACATTTAGCGGTCAGGAAGCTTTGTGCCCGGTGGATACCTCATGATTTGACAGAGGCCCAAAAACTCCGTCGTGTTGATTGGTGTCGTGAAATGGTTCAAAGATTTAACGGAGGTGACTCAAAAGCTGTGTTCGACATTCTTACTGGTGACGAAAGCTGGATTTATTGTTATGATCCTGAAACTAAGAGACAGTCTGCTGTCTGGGTGTTTCCTTCCGAGGAGTTGCCAACTAAAGTGAAGAGAGGTCGAAGCGTGGGAAAAAAGATGGTGGCCTCGTTCTTCGGAAGAACAGGTCATTACGCAACAATTGTTTTAGAGGATCGAAAAACAGTTACTGCAGAGTGGTACACTAACAATTGTTTGCCACTTGTCTTGGAAAAAGTTCGGGAGAAACGACCTCGCAGTAGGATCCTCCTTCACCACGACGCCTCGTCGTACACCGCCAAGCAAACAATCGACTACTTGGTGACGTCAGACGTGGAATTACTGGGTCACCCGCCCTATAGCCCCGACCTCGCACCTTGCGATTTTTATTTATTTCCGAAAATAAAAAAAAAACTTCGAGGAAAACGTTTTATGGACGCCGAGGAAGCAGTGGCTGCGTTTCAAAATACCGTCGAAGAGACCCCTAAGGACGAGTGGGTAAAGTGCTTTTCTCAGTGGTTCCATCGGATGCAGCGATGTATTGATGTAAATGGACACTATTTTGAAAAGATATAATAAAACTAATAACTTGCTAGTTTGTTCAATTTTTGATTTTCTAAGAACTTTCAGTGCCACCCTCGTATAATAAAATTCACTATAAAAATTTCAAAGATTATGTCGTTAATTAAAATTTATAATAATCAGGCATCCGGTTATTTGATATTTGTGAACAAAAATATATATTATAAATAAATTTAAATGTCGACATTTACAATACTTCTGCTATTTAGGTATCTACAATATGCTTCAAGAATTGTAGTGGTTTTAGAACCGTACGTGCTACCTCTAAATAAGCAGTGTCGATGTCAAAAACATTCTTATAATTACTTGATACAGGTAAACTATTGTAGTTAGTATTTAGGCTTATTGGTCGGCAATCCGTGTAGGAGAGGATTTGCAACCAAATTACTATGCCCATGTCAACCATTTTCGAGTAATTTGACATTTTATATTTAAAATCATATAATTGCGTCTTATTAAAATAGGTTTTTACTTTTATTAATTTATTTATTTTTTGTATAGATTCTTTTCTATTTTGTGAATGTGAGAACGCTGTAGGTTTAGTGAATTGTAGACCTGTAGACCATATTCTATTTTGTTAAGTAATTAGTACTTATTGAAAGACCTACACTGTCCTCCCATACCTAGTAACACTGTTATTTGAAAGTATTGTAAAAGCCAATTATTTTTAAAAGAGTAACCGTGGAGTTTCTTGCCGGCTCTTCTCCATAGGAAACGACCAATTGGAACCGTGCACCTAGCTTCTGACGTTTCATAAGTGCCCATGTAGGTTTATGTGAAATAAAATATTTTGAATTTTGAATTTTTTGAAAAAAAAATGTATGAAATATTAATATAAAATGCCAAATTACGCGAATTTAACATTTGCATAGAAGTCAAAAGGCGTCATTTTGTTGTAAATGACCTGTCCTACATCCCCTTAATGTATTGCCGACGTATAACCATTAACCTTGTATATCAGGGTTATTGGTTACATTTTTATTTCATACTATTTAAAATATAAAACGTTAAATTACTTGAAAATGGTTACGTATAACCATTAACCCTGTATATCAGGGTTATTGGGTACATTTTATATTTTATTTCGTACACAAAAAGAAAGTCAAATTACTCGAAAATGGTTGACATTGGCATAGCGGTCATCAGGGGTAATTTGGTTGCAAATGACCTCTCCTACATCCCCTTGACGGATTGCCGACGTACAACCAATAACCCTGTATAGCTGAGAGAGAAGCACGAAACTAAAACCACTAAATATTTCACAGGGCAATTGTAATCAATAGTATTTCTAATACATAAAACATATTATATAAAGGATTATGTACATCGCAAGATTAGCTAACTAACATAACTCGAATGGAAGAACATGTTTACTTACACTAAATAAATGCGCATTTCTATATACAATAATAATTAATACATAATTATACTACCGTGTGAGTATACAACTTATTTTTATTATCGTCTAATATGACTACGTCTTTAATAAAAAATATAGGACAAATAAGCTTTTTAATTAATAAAATAAAGATTATAAAAATAATAAATTGTTAGAAAAATAAATGAAAGAATCTTCAACAAAATGGATTCCATTTTTACATACTGATCAAGAAATTGCATTAGTGGAAAAGGGTAAAATATTTACTCTTACATTGTTAAGTGGTAGTGTTTTAAAACTTTTTTTTTCCGATTTTTAATGTTTAACGTTGTCAATCGTTTGAAGATGAGAGAGACAGAACGATGATTTAAAACCGTTTAGCATTAAACGTAGTTAGCGATTTGTGGTGCAAGTGGGCCTCAAGTTATTGATGCTATGGCCTCTTTAACTACCCCAATGAAGGGGGGGGGGAGGGGCAGACTTGAACTAGTCTTCTTGCCACTCATACATTTAGCTGATGACTCACCCCCCCGGGTCGATTTGCCCTCCCTTACGCCAAGCTTATGCCCCAATTGCCCAGTGTGACTACATTACCTCAGCGTGGTAACAATATGTCAACTATGACCGCGACCGTTCCATAAAGACCTAACCATGGCACGGGTAATTGATTCAGATCAGTAATAATCTTTCCAATACACCAACTCGTAATTTTTTATTTTTTTATTGCATATTTTGTAAATAATAATAGGGCGCGGCCACAATCATTATCGTCACAAAAGTTTCTTTCTTTTTTTTCATTATTTTTATTTTGTTTCAATGAAATCCATTTCCATTTGTGAACTGATTCGTTTTCGTTGGGTACAAAAATAAATATAGTAAAAAATATTAATAATTATAAAATAATATTATATTATATAAAAAAACTTCTAAATGTTAGTTTTTTTCGGGAAATTGAATATTAATTCTGTCTTTTTAAGCAAGTTGTATTGAAAGAATTTGCATATTTTTAACGTTGTTATAATAATGATTATTGCAGAATCCAGAGTATCAATTTGCCTACTACTACTATTTTATCATGACTAACACAAACATTTAATTGATATGGTTAGATAATATGCTTAACAAAAATAGTATTATCACTGACCATTTCGTGAATAATATAGCACTGAGAGAAAATTTTATAAAAATGAATATTTAAATAAAATTATAAGTCAAAATAAATATTAATAAAAAGTCGCCAGTATCCAATCCTAGGTTCTAACATCATAACAAAACAAAAAAAATAAACAGAATTAGAAAACAAAAAAGAAAATACTTATATGGTGTGAAAACGTAGACCTTGATATTGACTATTGTGCCATTTGGTAGAAATATTCATATTTATAATTATTCTGTTCCAGATAAGAATCGAGACACATTTGTCGGATCATTTCGACATTTGACGATCAGAGGATCAGACATATTTCTACCATATTTTATAATTTATTATCATGTACACAAGTACTTACTTACATTGGTCCAAGGATCAGTAGCGTCACCTAGCGGACAGAATCTGCAACATCTACTTCAAAGATTAAAACACACAATACACAATAAAATAACAAATAAAACAATTGCGCATTTTGAATAACATTAAAAAAATTATAGCATTAAATTGAGATAACAAGTCGTTGGATGGACTTAAAAATATCACAATGTTCATTAAGTAATGTAATAATAAAATATTTAAGGAGCTAATTTCGTCACTGACCGATTAATAATGAATTAGGAAAATAATATCGATTAAATAATTATAAACTTTTGGGAGTGACGAAATTAGCCCAAGTAATTGTAGAATGCAGAAGTAAAAACACAAAATTATATTATTCCATAATTTTCAGAATGTATTTTGTGCATACATTATACATACAGGGTGGCAGGGACATCAACGCGAAAACGGTTACCATGGATTCAGTACACGGATCTGAACCCCTGTGCGTTGAACGTGTGTCGGTAATAAAAAAAAAATGATGTTTCATAGAAACGTGCAATGCAATACCTACGTGGTCAAAATGTATGGAACAGCTGCTTTTTTTTCTTAATAACCGACAATTTTTTTTAACGCAGGATCATATACTGAATCCATGGTAACAGTTTTCGCGTCGATGTCCCTGCCACCCTGTATAGTGTTGAGCTAAGATAAGTACTTAAACCAAAAAAGGTAAAGTACCCATGACATAGAAAAATTTCTAGAATTATAACTTTATGTATTTTATAAAATTGTGTATTTACTTATGTGTCTGACTGTACAGTTGATTGCGGTATAGTTTTACAGGTAACTTAAGTTAAAAAAAATAAACAATATTTAATATTATTTGTGTACAAATAAATGTGCATTGAATAAAAATATATTTCACATCGTAACATAATATATATAGTACAATCGTCAATTTATTTACGTAAATTATTATTACCTACGGGGTTTTCACACACTGTATTTACTTTTTTGATCGAATCGTTTTTATTTTTACAAAATTATAAGATTTAAATATCATTGCAATACAAAGCAAAAAATCTTACCGAAAAAATGTCTTTTCATATCATAATTTTACTGTGAGCAATGTAACAAATACATAGTGTCATTGGAAATTAAACCTAAATTCGATAAGTTAAGGAACTAAATCCTATGATTGTCTATTAAGTATTAAGGCCTACTTTTTCTACTTACTAAATTTTAGTTTCGTTATCTAATTTATTAGAAGGCCTAGTTTAAGTATCTAATAATATAGTATTATCTAGCTAGAACACAACGTTGATTGCAGCTTTTGAGCGTGGGCATCATTTTGGGGCATATTTATTCACTGGTGGCAAGTTTGTGGGCAAGAAAACTTCTTTATCTATACTAATAGAAGTAGTAGCTTTTGCCCGCAGCTTCGACCGCGTGGAGGTCGGAAATTATTCCACGGGATAAAAAGTATCCTATGTCCTAACCCAGGTCATCGTCTACCCATGTGCCAAATTTCATTCAAATCCGTTCAGCCGTTTTTGTGTGAAAGCTAACAAACAAACTCACTTTCGCATAAGTTAGGATTATAGAGGTTTTGGGAGTTTGTATGTAGGAGGTAGTCTTCGGACCTACTGATCCGATTCTGAAAATTCTTTTACTAATTGAAAGCTACAATATTGACGAGTGTTGAAGGATATATTTTATGTTAAAACAATAAATTTCACGCGGACGAAGTCGCGGGCAGAAGCTAGTTAGAATATAAAAATGGAACTGCCATTTAAAAACTTTAAGTGTATTTTTTTTATGTTAAATCTTTAGGCGCGTTGGACATTTTTGAGATAGGAAAAAAACAATTGCACTCGCGACACTGTTACCGACACCAGCTTTTGACCATTAAAAAGACATCAACGCGCGATACATTTTCTTTGGGATTAATGACATTCCAAACAATGAAACATGACAACGACATGATTGACATTTCCCTTTTTTTACCAACTTCAAAAAAGAAAAGCATTTCCTGCACAATAAAATTGTTCAAGTTATCACTTTTGTCGGCACTCCCGGATTGCCAGTTTTTTATTTTTTGGATCTGAGTCCAGACGAACGTTTTAGTTTATAACAAGAACATACTTTATTTTAACTGAAATTTTAAATAACTAGGTTAGCCACTTAGCACAATTTAGTTCAACATTGTTCGGTCTCTCAATTAGCTTTTTAATTTTTAGTGCCACGCTCAAATTAAGCTACAAAATTACTAATTGTCCTACATTCCCTGTTCACACATTATTAGAACCAATGTCTTTACAAATATACTCTAACTCTGGAATGATCATTATAACATAATTTTGTAAGAAAAGTATGGACATCATATCGTCAGAAAACTTATTTACTAATTAACAAAAAATCATAATATTAGTACATATAATATAATATTTAAGTAGACACAATCTTGCTGGCAGATTAGGGAACAAAAAATTAAGTCAATACAGCATTACAAGAAAGGTGTGGTGGTGTGTGGTACAAACCAGGGTATTACGGAACTTCGGTTCCAGTTCCGAAAGGTAGGAACTTCCGATTAATTTTACACCTCCGATTCCGACTTCGGCTCCGATAATTTTTAATCGGAGTTATACCGAAGTTCGAAACGCAGCGAAGCACGTGACTAGAGCGCGTATAAACAAGATTTAACTCGTCGCCAGTGTCATTTTAGTTTATTTCATACACGGTCGCGCTCGAAGTCACACTTTATTGTTTTGTTTGTGGATGTTATCGCCAATATTTGACTGATTAAAGAGACTGAATTATATTTCAATTGTTTCATTAAGCCTTCCCATAACTTTCTTCTACTTCCACCTTCGACTCCGGTTCCGGTTCCGTACTATCAAATTCAAAACCTCCGATTTCGGTTCTGGTTCCGGTAAAATGACTTCCGTAACATCCCTAGTACAGACCATCAAACTGAACAACTTTCTCAATGGGACCAAGATCGTAATCGCAAAAGAAATATCAGCCGTCCCATACATTTAGGTCCAGTAGGTATTGAAGTTTTGTATTTATATTTTTTTCGCAATTACGATGTTGGTCCCATTGAGAAAGTTGTTCGGCTTGATGGTCTGGACCCACACCCTTAAATATGACAACACCTTTCCGCTACATGCTGTATAAAAATACCTACCTCAAAAAGGTATAGTGTGTCCATACCCTAACAACAACATACAATAAAAATTACTCTAAAGCTCATTTAGGCCGTATTTTCTCATAGAAATATATTTGTGCGACATTATTCGCTTCTTTTGCTAACAATTTTCTTTTTACGAAGTTAAAATGTTCTAGAGCGAATTCGTATAGTTCGTTCTCCATTTTCCAGACGGGGGACTGTTGTATTTTGTCTATGGTAAGTAGGTTAGGTTCTATCTTAGAGCTAGTTTGTCTTAGATGAGACTTGTTGCTGTTCATGTAGTATTCAGTGGCTCCTCTGAAGAAGCGAGGTAGTGTAGCCTCCAGCACAGTAATGAAGTCGAGCATTTGTTCCGTTACGCCCACCAGGAGATAGTGGTTGACTAGATTGTGTTTCGCTTGGTCTAAGGCCCATTGGTTGCCGGGTTTCCTAAAATTTAATGTTTTTGTCAATATAGTCCGAGTTTTTCCAATAACGACGACGGATGTCAGCGCTGACCGTCGGTGGAACACTAAATCCAGCCTGATTTAGTGTTCCACCGACGGTCAGCGCTGACATCCGTCGCGTACCATTTTATATGGATTCACGCTCGCTGACCCGCGGTGCTACACTATACACGTCCATTTATCGTCGAAGGTTTGGTACGCGCGACCGACGGTACGCGACTGATTAGATTTCATATCACTAAATCCATCCTAAACTCAGGTAGGTAAGGGCGATTTTTTAAAGCGACTATTTTTTATAGTGCACTGGATTTTCAACTCTCGGTGTTCAGCAGAGCATTAAGAATCAACAGAATGCATTCCAGCTCGTCCTAAAATACACTGTTGGATTTTCAACTCTCGGCGCTAAGAAGTGAGTTGAAAATTCAGTGCGCGATAAAAATCGCCTCGTAAAAAAGTCACCCGTGGGTACGAGAACTTAGTGAGTAAGTTATGTAGTATTAAAGGAATCTGTCGAACATGCCATAAAAGAAAGTGTCAAAGTCACAATTGTTTTGACAGTGCGAGATAGAGATGGAGCTATACAGGACGTGTAGCACCATCCCTTTCTCCTTTCTGTCTTTGACATATCCCTAACCCCCCTTATTTTACCCCGACCCCGACCCATAGTTAAATCGCGTATGTTATTATGTTATAATATTATTTGGGTAGTAATCATCAAAATTACGTCATTCCATGATTTGTCAATAAGCCACGATCAAGGAAACATAGATCTAATTACAAGTTTATTCTTTTCAATGCAATAAATGTATAAATGAACTGTCTGTGACAGAGTATTAGCCCAGATACGCACGGCCGATTTTTCCCCAGCGACTTTTTTTCGCGCACTTGATTTTCAACCCACTGCTTAGCGCCGAGAGTTGAAAATCCAACAGTGTGTTTTATTGACGCGCTGCGATGCTCTTTATTGGATTCTCAATGCTCGGCTCAACACCGAAAGTTGAAAATCCAGTGTGCAATAAAATCCTGCCGCGATATTTTTTAACATGTGCTTATTTTTTTGTAACCAAACTTTGTTTAAAACCAACAGTCATTTCCGTCATTAGTCAAGATATCTGTGACTTAAACGGATCGAAAAAAGAGCATAAAAAATTCGTTTGTCACTTAAATTACAAAGACTAATTAAACACTGCGTATTTAAGATAGTTAATTGATTCAGGCGTGACCTGACGGAAATCCATGATAAAATACAATAGATATATTTAGTGACCTGTTCCGCTTAACTCTTAAAGAGTCATAAAAAACCCTGTAAGAAATTGACACGTGTTTCACCTCTCAACGAGGCATCCTCAGGATGACGATTGACTTGTCGCGAATCCGAACTCAGACGCAGAGACCCCGCGCGCAACCACGCTTCATCCGGCGCTCGGCGTGGCAACACGCCGTGTTTGGGTTCGCTACAAGTCAATCGTTATCCTGAGGATGCCTCGTTGAGAGGTGAAACACATGTCGATTTAACAGTACGCGTTAATCTTAGCGTCGCTAAAATAACTGAACAAAGGGAGTGTATTGAGTGAGATAGATAAGATTACAAAGATATTATTTAAGTTCTATTTGTTATCTTGAAAATTTCGTGGAACTTTTGGATTCAATTATCTGCTGCTTATATGAGTTCTTACTCATAACCCGAGACTTTACTGTGCGATTGTTAAAAATATTGAATAATAAACTTTATAATCAGTATCATAAAGTACACAGGATTAAACAGCTCCTCGAGTACTCTCACGGGGTGTGAGCGTACTCGAGGAGCTGTTTGATGTCTACGTCGATGTTCGTACAACTTTGCACTTTATGACACTAATTATAAAGTGTATTATTTAGTTTAGTATTTTTTTAGTTTTAACTGCCACAGACAGCAGTTTTTTCAAAACTTCTATAATGAGTTTGCGCGCCATAATTTTTTTCATATTTCTTGACTCATATCAGAGCAGTTTTAAAAGATTTTTAATAAAGATACATACCAGCACTCGGCAGCATGTCCACAAAAGAAGGGTACTTGCAACCACATGTTGTTGGGGTCACAGTCTGCCTGACCCCTCTCCACGCACTCGTCGAACGTCTGCGAATTGATAACAAAACATTATCTATCCTTCCTAGGCATTAGAAATGACGTCATGCCTTAAGTCATTGCGAAGATAACAGACAATAAGAGTTATTTAAGGAATGTAGGTCATGCTGTATGTCCGGATATGGGTTTTATTAAAATGTAGGATTGTGTGTTTTGGGAGCTCAAATTTCAAACATACCAAGACTTAGTAAAAATTGTTTAGGCCATACAAGTATTTGTTTTGAACCCGTGACTTGCACTGCACGGGCCTATTACACCACCCGGTATTCAGATAGTTAGCCAGTAATCGCGGCCGAACCCAGTCTAAGGCCCGTATTACAGAACGTCACTCAATACTCAAGCGTTACTTAAAACTAGTTTCAACCAATCAAATGGCTTGAATCTAGTTTTAAGTAATGCTTGAGTATTGAGTAACGTTCTGTAATACGGGCCTAAGACCGAATAACAGACTTAGCCGACGATCGTACTGACGTAATAAAATCGAGGCGATTTTTTTTCGTGCACCGGATTTTCAACGCTCTGCTTAGCGCCGAGAGTTGAAAATCCAACAGTGTTTTTTCAACGTACTGGGACGAGAGTGTGTCCCAGCGCGTTGGATTCTCAACGCTCGGCTTAACACCGAGAGTTGAAAATCCAGTGCGCGATAAAATTCCGCCGCGATTTTATTACGTACGTGCGAACGTTGGCTTACTCTTATAAATTAATGTCTGTAATTTTTTTTGGTGTAAGTACATAATAAAGAATATTCTATCTATCTAGGTAACAGACAGTCTTACTAAGACAGAATTGATACCGCGTGGTGTAATATGGCCTATTACACCATTACAAAGGCACATTTGGCCGGCCGCACCGCTACGCAACAAGCGTCCTACATTACGACCGCTTTCACATTAAGGCGACTTTAGCAGCGCAACAGTCGCGCGACAGACGCGCGACCGTCGTACAATCAGAATTTCATATCATAAACAGAAGCGCGGCGGCAGCGCGCGGCCGGCGCGGCCACCGGTTTCGCTCAATCGGCGATGAGCCAGTGTTGCAAGTGTCGGAATACAAACTCAATTTGAATTGATTGTCTATGCGACTATTGTCTATTGACATTGTCGATGTTCTTTTTATTAAACTTGTAATTTTTGGGTAATTAATTTAACCGCTCAGGCGCCGTGGGTGGTCCGCGCCGTGACAGTTTTACGACCGCACTTAAATAAACAAACACTCGGATTTCTTTACAACGTCTCAAGTAGTATTGTTAATGTTTTTTGCTACTCGAATAGATTAGGAATACGTTTCAAATGGTTACAGTCTTTGTAAACAACGTTCACTTATCTTTATTACCCGCTTTTGTTATTATTTCTTTTGTTCTTTGTGATAACGATTTCTGATAAAACTACCGTACCAATTCACACGAAATTTTGCAGGGTACATTATGGATAGATAAGTTATCTAACAAAAGCGTTTTTAGAGACAAACATTCAAAACAAAAAATTCAAAAAATCTAGATTTTAGATGATCTTGAATTTCTAATGCTTACGTAACTTTCTCCGTCCCAAAAAAATATTTTTTTGTATTATTTTGTTCTAAATGTTGTCTAATACGATGATACATGTAATATAGAAAAGAAATAAAACACTTACGGATCAGATCCATACAGAAAAACCACAAAATATCACAACTTTCACTTTGACGGGAACTTTCTCTTATCTGTTTGTTTACACTTTTTTGGTTGGGTCAAAATAGGTATAATATGATGTTATTTAGTGCGAATATTATCTAAAACGATGTAATATTTACTTCAAAATGAAAATATCACCACTTTCCGACGATTTACACACAAAAACCATTAAAAAACTAATTATTACAGCGAACGCGCGCGTCCCGGGAGTGACGTTTGACTGACATTTTACCGCGCGGGAATGTCATTTTCAACATTTTTTTAAAATGTTGCCTATTCATATTTTTGCTTTTAGTCGATTTATTTGACAAGAATATTTATCCAACCATAGACAGAAAAATCCACAGACGAAAATAGCCATTACAGCTACTACAAATAGAGATGTAAGCCACGTGGGTGATTTGTATCCGCTCGGATACAACGGTCCTCTATCGAACAATGTCTGTTTTTTTTCCTTCGTCAATAAATAATTTGTTTAGAGTTTGAAAATTGGCCATTAGATTAAATTCGGGGCGAGAGCCTGGTGATCCGTGACACAGGGTTTCCTAGTATGGACGCCAGCCTCTCGCAAAGGATCATATTTTACGCATTTTTGTCAAAACGCTATATTTCTTATCTCTTTTCATTATAACTACATGAACCTTTGAAATAAAGATTATTACTCTTAATTGAAGAAAAAAAATATGGATGTTGAAATATAATTATAGCTATACAAGTAAACCAAGTTATTATTATTACACCCCCCATCATTTCCCCAACAGCAAGCGCACGGGATTAGGTATAGTCCATTTTTAAAATTAAGTGCGCCACACTGATCTAAACTGCGGCGCGGCAGCCGCGCTGCTAACGCGCGGCTGTTCTTATAATGTGAAGGCATGTGCTTCTGCCGCGCTACTGTCGCGCTGCTAACGTCCTAATGTGAAAGCGGCCTACTTTCGCACATTTTATATGAACCATCCATCGCACGCTACAGGCGGGCCGCACCGTGCTTTTTTGTATGAAAATGCGGTTGACTGCGGCCCGATGCGACAGTAATGTACGCCTAGCTTAATTACTACATCTCTTTCTTTTTGGCATTAATCCATGGCATTGTTTCAAATGTTTGAAAAATGTATCTATTCAACAAATCTATCAACGTAATGTTTATAATTGAATTGTTGAATCAAATTAAACTAATTGATATTACAAGTTTTTACACAATAAGGCATTTATGGAAGCTCGCACAGTAGGTACACATGCACATCAAGCTATATCAGTTTATGCCGATCTCGCATTGTATAGGATTTCCGCACAGTACGAGGTCAGCTTATACTGGAAATGTATAGCTTGATGTGTAGCCGTGTGTACCTCATCATTTGCGTAGCCTGTCTGTCTGAACTATATTGAAGTTGGCTTCTAGTCTGGAAGCCAACCAAAACTGGATGAGCAACTGAGTATAATTTGACCGAGACCGCTTCTGCCGCGTCGTGGGAATGCGCGGAGGTGCGGGGGGCAGCGTTGACGAATGAGCGACCGGCGGGACGCCGATTAAGAATGTCTGATATTAAATAATATGTCTGAATGTCTGATATTATATAATATGTCTTAATGTATATAATTTTCTTAATTTTTTTTTTATTAAAAATCATATTAAATCGGCGCCGTGAGCGTTGACGAATGGGCGGCCTGCACTGCCAGTATTTTACATGGAGCGACTGCCTAGCTATTACTCAGTAACTAACTACCTACCAAATATCAAATAATAAGTGAAAGTATGATTTAGGCCTCTAATTTCCTCTTGATAAAGTTTATTAAAATTTAGATAAGATTTTAATTAGTCATCTCATTAGTCTCAAGGCTAGTTATAGCAAAAAAAACTATGATAAGAATAACGAGATTTAATTTTAATGAGTAAAATAATTCTAAGTACTTAGTTAGTTTATTGAAAATCACTAAGTGCAGTAATGTATGATTTAAAATCAGACACTTTTTATTTTATTTTAATTTTTTTTCTATTTGGCTATACTAACCAGATTGTTTTATTTATTTATCTTTTTAAAAGTCAAACAATTTAAAAACAATAATATAATAACTCACCATTTTGTCACCATGTTTTTTCCGCACCAAGTGTGGTCTATAATTGTCACCGTTTCTTAAAAAATAATAGTATGACACTAGTCTATCGAGGGGTTTCCTTACTAAGTTAATAAATATAGGCTTAGATGTGGCTCCCAACCTGGAAAAAGAGAAAATTTTCAATTTAGTTTGAATTCTCCTTTAAAAGGAGGACGCGCGGGCCAGCGAAAGATGGAAGGAGAGAAGGGAGGCCTTTGCGCAGTGGGACAGCGAAGGCTAGAAAAAAAAAGGTCCTTTATAAAAAAATATTGATTAACCTACATAACATCACGCCTTGTTTCCCCGAAGGGTTGGGCAGAGGTGTACCTACAGTACACCCCCGTTTCCAGGCGCGGTCCGAGGGGGGGGGGTCCTGGGGGTCATGACCCCCCCCAAAATCTTTCACGCTGTCGGGAGCCTGAATGATTTACATGTATTACTAACTTTTAAAACTGTACTACAGCCACGGGTTACCGTGGCTCAAGTACCTGCAGTTAAGATAGGCATATTATCCAGAAACATTAAGAAAATAGAAGTGAAAACTTAAAACTATGAAATAACAATTATTTTTTTAAATTTTCTAATTAATTTTAGGATCAAAAATAAAAATTTCACAATTTGTAAATTAATATTATTAACATTAATCTGATTTTTAGTTTTTACATATATCAGCACTCCCGAGCAACAACAAGCGCAACACGTCATACCCATAGGTGCTGTGCTGTTAACATTAGCATACATGTCGCTGACGTGAACCCATGCAAGAGCGAGTGACGCAAACTCGGAAATTTGGGCACCCTGCTCATACGTGAGGTTTGAAAGGTTAAGGCCAGATTCCAAAACCTAAACTACTTACTGTAAAACTGTTGAGTTTAAGTAAGCTTTTCTTCATAACAGTAAGTTCTATTTCTGTATAATGGTCAAAAAAAAAACAGAAGCCTTTCAGGGTGGAGTACTAAAATTTCCAGGCTCGCTTCGCTCGCTCTTGTCTTCTACATTCTGTTTCTTCATACGTCGACAAAGCAAATAATTCCTAGTTTTTTTGGAATGATCAAAAAAAAACCTAACCTATCCAAGACTGGTTGTTCAAATTGTCAAGCTAGCTTTGCTCGCTCTTCTCATAATCTACTGTTAAAATACCTACTATCTATCAAAAAGTGCTGCGACTGCGACTAATGGGGTCGGCCGGTGAAAACTTTAGATACTTAGCGATATTTGCCCATATCATTCTTGATAGATAAACCCAATAACACCCGACAGTAGCGCTTGCGACCACTAGACCAACAAGATGTACAGTACTGACCAAAAGTCCATGAGCAATCTCACAAAGCAATAGACTGACGCTTCGGTTTGACTTACGACCTTCTTCTATAAGTTGTTACAATACTGTAGACACGCACATTACACACACACACTCACTTTGTCTGCAACCAATGACTAGTTCGATAATCATCATTCGTTTTTAGTTTCATTCGTCTTGTTCACATAAATATTAAAGTTTAGCAGGTAGACCACAAAAAACTAAGTAAATTATTTCGATTTCTGTGGGGTAGATGCAGTTTGTTACGAGTATTTAATGAATAGAACTTTTTTGGTTCGTGGATAATATTGGTGACGAGTATTTAGCGCAGTGTTGTGGTTATTATTATCAAAAAGCAGGCATAAAATATATTGAAGAGATCAGATCAGATCAGAGAATATTATTGCGCTGCGTAAAAGTGAAGTGAATATCTAATGAAACCGGACTAAGTGTGAGTGTTATCATTTATATATTTCATATTTTGCTAAACATAAATCTTAATCAAGGGTATTGTTGATAGAACAGAGGTATTGTTGAGACAGAAGATGCCTTTAAAGTTTTAAATTCATTGTGAGGTTTAATTCGATTAGTGAATAATAAATAATAAGGTATTATGTGTAATAAAAACAATGTTTTTCTTTGTTCTAGAGAAATACTGTGAGGGTTAAGAACTTAAGAGATATGAGGAAGGGGCTTATTATCGAGTAGCAGCGACGTCAAATGGTGAATGAAACAAATGGTTTCATACCAACGAGATATTTTGCTGAATTATTAAAAACACGTCATTATGAACCGTTCGCCGTGCACTCTGAAGGCTTGCATCACTGAAGACCAGCTAGAAAACCGTTTTTGACCTTAAAATATTGACCGTACCAACTTAATAAACAACAGATTCGTTATTGCATGAATTTATGGTAACGAATTTTTTAAGCACGTTTCAATAGGGTGTTTGTCGTATTTTTTGCAGATATACCGAAATTGTTTAATATTATTTTAGTAATAGTATTATTTTAGGATTAAAATTTGAGGTTTAGTTTCAATCTTCTTTTCGTAAAGAAAATGAATACTTAAGCTTTAACCTCAATAACAACCAATATTTACTAAAGTCAAATAAAATGTAAAATAATTAATACTGTAAATAAAATATAAACAAACTGCCCATATTTAACCTTAAAATTACCTATTCTGTAAGTAGTTTTTTACATTTTAAGTAGTCTAATATTCTTATTTATTACTTCGACCATGATCAAAGCTTAATATTTATGGTGAAAAAATCCATTAAAAATTTAAAATATTTCATAATTTAAATATGTCAAAATAATACAAACTGCTTCTAAGTTTCTTGACATCTATTTCACATCTTATTCAGCTGAAGTAATGATAAATAATTGTAGCAGTTTTTTAACTTATGTAAAATAAATATAACGAATAAACATATTTTTTTTAATTTTGTTATCATATATCACGCATTTTTTATTCTAAAACCTTTATTGCAATAACAACATAAAAAAGCAGCAATATTTAAAAAATATTATTATCGAAAACAAAAATAATAATATTTGCAAAAAACCGCACTGTGTTTTACGAGATTAGAACCTGAGGCAGTTTGAATTCCATACCAACGCTTAACGCTTTCTGCTATCTGCACTTGTTATGTTACTATAGAATTTTAGCAATGCCATTAACTGGTCAAGTTCACGCGCATAGTGCGTGTGTGCTAGCATGTTTAAAGCGACGGAAATATATTGTTGTTTCGTGTAGTGCAAAACTGCGTTATCTGTGGTGTGTGTATCGTGTTGCTTACACATACAAATGTACGAGCTATACCGCGTGTTCACAGCAATACGACTCTTAGCGTGCTCATGCACTTTTGAGCGCTTACTGTACCTCCCTAAAAATATTCCTCGGCACCCATGGTGACCCCCCCCAAAATCATGGGCTGCGACCGCGCCTGCCCGTTTCGCCAGTTATGTTTAAGTCCCATGTAATAGGGGTCGAGCCTCTTGCCATCAACCGGGCACAAATTCAGATTCCAGACTCCAGGCTGCTACTAAAAATTCCAGATAGAAAACCCAATAACACTTTGCCCGACCTGGGAATCTAACCAAGGACCTAATGTTCAGTAGTAGCGCTTGCAATCACTAGACCAACGAGGCAGTTATTGATAATTTACCAACCGTTACACCAAAATCTCTGCATTATAAGACCTCACAGCAAATTGAAGTTGAGTTGTAATTAATAATTTTCCAGATAATAAAATAACATCATGCCTGTATTCCCCGAAGGGTTGGGCACAGATGCACCTATAAATACACAAACATTTCCCCAGTTATAGCGGGTAATGTGCTTACTAAACTAGATTATTTATACTAATATATAAAATTCTCATGTCACAATGTTAGTTGCCATACTCTTCCGAAACAGCTTGATTGATTTTTATGAAATTTTATATGTATATTCGGTAGGTCTGAGAATCGGTCGTAATCTATTTTTCATACCCCTAAGTGATAAGGGTGGTCCACCCCAAACATTTATATGGCAAAACAACATTTGCCGGGTCAGCTAGTATACTAATAATAAAGCTGATCAGTTTATTTTTTTGGTTGCTTGAACGCGCTAATCTCTAGAACTACAAGTAGGATTTTAAAAAAGCGGAGTTTTATAAAAATTTGGCTGTTATTTTAGTATTTTGTGTCTCTTACGATTTCCACATGAACGAAGTCGAGGCCAGAAGCTAGTGTTTTATAAAATATTAAAGGCATGGATATATCAAGTAAGCTGACACTGCAATACCCGGTGAGAAACTATATACCAGCTTTATTACTACAATTGCAGAAAATAACTAGCTAATTAATCTAGTCAATGAGTCAATTATTCAACTGTGTTTTACTGATAGACAATGTAGGTATTATGGTGTGGTGGTATAACTTACGTAGAATTACAAACATGATATATGTATGTATCTTTATGTTGAATAGTAACATGGGTATGATATGTGCTGTTGAATACTAAATAACCCTTATTTTACTAGGAAACTTTAAAGAGAAAAGATTTGTGTTTTTGTTTGTAATGAATAAGCTCAAAGTACTGGACAAATTTAAAAAATATATTTTACCAGTAGAATGTTATATTATCACTGAATAACAGGGACGCTAGTTTGTTATAAGTGGCATAATCTAGTCTATGAAGAGTTATAAATTGTGAATCAAATAAATAATAAACATATTAAATATTTCAATAAATAGTTATCATGGAAAACAATAAGTACTAACTACTGCAGAAGAATAATTCATGATTAGACAACAAACAGGACCTTAATTATAAATAATATATGTTGTTTAATGAGAAGGAATTAATTAAGTAGTAGGATTTTCCTCATCCATGAAAGGAAATTATGGTTCTATATTTCTAAGGCAAACTGTTACTGAATGTTGTTAAATTTCCAGATTCTTAAGTATCCTGAGGTTTTTAGAACTGTCTTAGATTTATTGTAAGAAGAAATTCAATGGGAAAGGAGAAATGTCAGAGAGTCGGTGGAGTTTCCAGTGACTTAAAATGAATTGTTACTTACCGATCAAAGTTAAGGAAAGCCATATGACCATGATACAGCGCTGGCTTCACCTCATCCCACTTGGAGACATTCTGAGCAAACTTATACTGATTGTTCAGCGACATGATATGTCTGTTGGCAGTTACGTTGATATGTAATACTTTGAAGTTGTTCTTCTTACACAGGTCATACGCTACGCCCACGAAACTCGTCGATCCCGTCTTCGGGACCCTGTTGTATATCACCACAGTATCATCATCACTTCTTTCTAAACTTTTCGGGAAAAACTGGCGAGATTCCGAGTGACTTTGTACCAACCTAAATTCTGAAAATTAAACACAAATTCGTACACCAAACTTCACTATAATCATTTTAAACACATCACAGATATTCCAGCTCACCTAGTTTTCGATAATTATCCTCTAAACGGGCGATTTCTGATTGAAAATAGAGGACAATAACAACAATAGTACAGAGGCAAGAAAACAGACATAGTTTGTTTACGTTGAACATATCGGTATGCGCCCCGGACCGTGCAACTTCACGCCGAAATCAGCACTGGCATAATTAACTCGCGTACATTATAAATAAACATTATTTGGGACACATAGATAGAAATGAAAAATAGTTCCTCGGACGACAAACGCCATGTAATAACATTCCATCACTTTATTAGAAATTTCGTATTATTGAACATTCTTTCCAGTATACTCTTTCATTTTCTAGTGCGCTAGAGAAGGACAACACTACATTTGATGCTATTGCTTGAGTACGTGAGGAAACGCAACTCAGACCTATAATGTCAACATTGGTATGTCACTAATACAAAGTTTAATTTGCAGTTGTAAAAATTATTATGTGATAGAAATACGCGCATGTTTTCCTTTTTCAGACGTAAAATTAAATTGGTGGAATTTTAAGCCGTCCAACATTGACAGGAGAAACGTTATATTTCATGTCGTAAAAACGATAACCGTCGTGTGAATTATGATTAGAAGTACATTGGTCTAGAAATGTTATCGTGAATGAATTGAATGAAGGAATAAATTAAAGGAACGCACCAACCATTCTAGTTGTTTCCAAAAACCAAAGGATCCTGTTATTCATAGAGGGATTGGCAGGATTATTGGAGTGATTTTTGAATGCTTCTTGAAGTTAAGAGTCGAATCCAAAGACATCATTTAGGTACCAACTATGTTTGGATCGGCTTTCAGTCTAACCGATGCAGCAGAATACCAGTATTTTACATAGATCGACTGGCTATCTGACCTCCACAATCCAATTACTGGGTAACACGACACCCCTTGGTAAGGCTGGTTGTCAGACTTTGGGGCTTCTGACTACCTGTAACGACTGTCAAAGATCTTTGAACAGGCGTGGTCCTGGGGGTCATGACCACCCCCCCCCCCCCCCCAAAATCATCACGCTATCGGGAGCCTGAATGATTTACTTAATTACTAACTTTTAAAACTACTACAGCCACGGGTTACCGTGGCTCAAGTACCTACCTGTAGTTACGATAGGCATATTATCCAAAAATATTAAGAAAATAGGCAGTCATGGGGACTGCCAACAGAAGTGAAAACTTAAAATTATAAAATAATACCTAGTGTTTTTTTAAAAATTGTAGGACCAACAATTAAAATACACAATTAATTGAAATTTTAACATTAGTCTGGTTTTCACATACATATATCGGCACTCCCGAGCAACAAAGGGGAAGGGGTCTCGGTATGTAGGTACCTAATGGATGGTCACCCATCCACGAACCGACCGCGGCTGTTATCATGTTGGCAGTCTGTCTACATACCAACAATTCGTGCCTTTCAAAAGGCAAAGCGAGCTACAATTACAAGGTGTCGGTAGTGTTCAGTACCAACTAGTTGTTATCAAAACCAACATGAAAGAAGAGATGACGAATCAATATCAATATCAATCAATATTAACAATATCAATATTATTGTTATTGTCGTAAACCGCAGTTCCGTGCCAGTTTTCAGTAGGTACAGACGCCAGCACATCAAGCTACCCGAAACTGTCAAATTTTCCCAATCAACTTTGAACCTTACACTTCAGCGATAAAGTTGAAAATCTATTAAATAAATTGACAGATTGTAGTAGCTTGAAGTGCTGGCGTCTGTACGTAACTAATAACACAACTACGGGCCTACCGCACGACAATCAATGCGACATGGCGGGAGAGTCTAATTAAAATTGAGCCAATATTGTACCTAGTCAATACCACCATGCTGTGTTGTTTCTGGGAAGTTAAGTAGCTTCTCGTAATTTCCTTCGGTGGCGTGAAACCGAGACGACAGCCGGCAGCCCCAGAAACTTTTTTCTGAAACTTTTGTTCCTGACTGGTACAGTTAGGAACAAAAGTTTCAGAAAAAAGTTTTCAGAAAAAGTCGAAGAAAGTGCCTACTAGAAGATAATTATTATTTTAGTGGTTGCAAGATGGTCGCAAGCGTGACTGCTGAGCTTGGATTCCTGGGTTCGCTTCCGAGGTCGCATAAATGTTAGCTTCGTCCGTCATCTTAGTAGCAGCACAGATTAGTGGCATAGGGTTGCCAGATCGGAAGACCAAAATATCTGGACAAAACTTGAAAATGTCGGGATTTTGGGATTACTGTCGGGATTTATTTTTTAATAGGCTACAAAAAGACTTAAAATGTTAAGTCTTTTGACACATTACTAATTTACCTAAGTACCTACCTACAGATAGATAGACAGAATATTCTTTATTATGTACAGACGCCAGCACATCAAGCTACCCGAAACTGTCAAATTTTCCCAATCAACTTTGAACCTTATTCTTCAGCGATAAAGTTGAAAATCTATTAAATAAATTTGACAGATTGTAGTAGCTTGACGTGCTGGCGTCTGTACACCAAAAAAATTACAAACATTAATTTAGAAATTGACACTTTTTTTTTTTCACTTAATTTTTAGTTTGCCACAATATGTATTTGGCACTGGACTTTACTGAGTCCACCAATTTAGATCCTTTAGGAGTACCTACCTATTCAACAAAGATTTAAAATTAAAACAAAATACTTCAAAGTTCAGTCTAAATAATAACCTAGCTTTTATTAAATCAAAGGCCATACGATTTCTCTCTTTAATATAAAAATTATTTAAACACCCTGTCACAGTAAGCATTGCTTACAGGAATTAACAACACAAATTATTTTTTTTATGTTTTATTGTTGAGGTCGTTTTTGCTTTTTTTTTAAATATGACAAAATTTTGTCATTCAACATGTCCTAGGCTTTTGGAAGATGTTGATATATTTCTCGAAGACAACAGTAATCTGTTTATAAGGCATCTTGGTCAATATCGTTTAACTAATAAGTACGTCGTCGGGCAGTACGGATAGCTCTTCCCTCGTAAATAAATTTGCACCTTTTAGAGACAATACAACGAGTTTTTTTATATAAAAGTTCTCAGAAAAATCATAGCGTTTTTGCAAGTATTGAATAGCTCCGAATAGCTCGTTTTAAAAACTGTTCAACTTCGACGAAAAACAGGGTTTTCTCACATCGAAAACATTCCATAATAAGGTTCTATTTCTATTAACTACCAAAAAATTTGTCATCATAATTATTTATCATCATCATTTTGGATAGAACTTTCCGAGAAGCTGTTTTTCTGGAGATATTTTTCTGGAGCTGTTTTTCTGGAGAGAGCTTTGTCGGGAGTCTGGAGATCATTTAAAATGTCGGCAGAATCCAGACTAATCCCGACCATCTGGCAACCCTAGCCCGGAATCGAGATTTGTGGAGCCGAGGACCGAGGAGTGGCTACTTTAGTTCGTTAAATTATTTTAGTATGATTGACTAATGTCAAAATGAATGACTTGAGTTAAACAACTATTTAGTTATATTCAAAAACACAACTGGCGAAATGCGGTATAGGTTTACCTCTGCCTAACCCTTCGGGCCAACAAGGCATTATGTTAGGTATGTTATTTAGAGAATTGCCCACGGCGGAAACATGATAGAAGCGTGTGATCAATTTACTGTCAATTTTATGTGGGAAATACGGACAGTACCTACTCCAAGGTGAATCCTTCATTCATAACACCTCATTTCACCTCAGTGTCCAAAGGCGCTTCGCCCCACGCAGCCGGGTGCGCGCGCAAAATAGCGCTGACATTAGTTTTCCCGCCAAATGTGGGTCACCGAACGGTCGCGTTCCAATTATTACGCAAATTAATGATAACGTTCAGAAGTTTATTAAACTGTTTGTTATTCTTATTTTATTTGAATGTATGCCGCGATGTCACATCTTTGGTAATTTACGATTCGTTCATTCTTATTTTCTTCTACAATAAAAAATCAAGGCCGTTCACGTCACGGGATGAATAAAATAAAGACTTGGTAATCTTTGTTTTTGAGATAAAATCACACTTTTCTCTTTATTATCCAAAATGAATACCTACGTGTTTTTGTACATAATAACTTAGTTTAGTGCCAGTTTTCTTGTAATCAAACAAACGTGGACCTCAATTCGCTATAAGTTTAATTTAATTAGGCCGGAAAGGGGCCAACCAATATCCTCAATGAAAACGGAACCTTACATCATGCTAATAAGGTTTTATACCAAAAATAGTAGTAATAAGTGTGTATTTGGTCATACAAATGAACAGTTTATTGGTTCCTTTTCCGGTCGTAATGGGTTCTCGATTGAGTTTGCACGTGCTATATGCAATATCGATTGGTGCTTTAAATAATTCGGTATTACATTTCGATAATAAACTCAATGTGGAGCTGAAGGATTGAGTTAAAAGGGGTTGAGTATTCATTTCGCTATAATTTGTAGACGATAATTCGACATTCTTGTAGAAGTGCAGCTTTATTAGTCAGTAACTAAAATAATTCGGTGATTACCACACAGGGTTAAATAAATTAGCTAGCAAAATTGCACACGTGATGGGTACCTATAGATATCTAAACAAGATAAAAAAAAAATCATGTTTTTTTTTTGGTGTTGTTGTTTTTTTTTTTTTTTTGGTGGTGTTGATAAACGGCCGCAGGTGTTGGTGTGCAGTGTTGTTAATTGAAGTATGAGTTGAGAAGATTTAATAAAAAAAATATATATATCATTAGAAATAAAATAATTAGGAAAAACAGTACGTAAATAGGTTAACTTATAATACTCATTCATACATACTTATTTAATATATCTAATTTAAACCTATATTTTATATATACCAATTCAAGAGAGAGAGGTGTTGAGATGACTCTAATCTATTTATTTTGAAAAAAAAACTGCTATTTCCGCTTAAATGCATACCGACTGGTGGCCGTCCTGATATCAAGAGCGCATTCCATAGAACAATGGACTGAATATGAAAGGAAGAATGAACAAAGTCAGAAGTATGAGAAGGAGAAAGTAGGAGAAGATTGTCAGAAGAACGCAGATTCTTAGTGTGTGAAGAACATAGATATTGGAAGTGAGACACAAGATAAGAACGAGGAGTGGGAGAGTTGAGAAGGGAGAAAAGCGTGGTCAAAGCGCGCAAACTTTTTGTACGCGCTCTAGTCACGTGCATCGCTGCGTTTCGAACTTCGGTATAACTCCGATTCAAAATTATCGGAACCGAAGTCGGAATCGGAGATGTAAAATTAATCGGAAGTTCCGACCTTTCGGAACCGGAACCGAAGCTCCGTAACATCCCTGATAGATATCAATACCATTACGTCAGTGGAGTTAAGCTGTCTAATTTTTTTGACCCTGTATAATGAACTGTGTAGGTAGGGTAGTATAGTATCCAAATAAGTAAGAAACAGCACACACATATCGTCGCCCTCCCCGCTAACTGTCGTTTCTCACAAACTGACGTATCTGTACTGACATTACCTACGTTTTCAGAACTTTGTCTCGAAAAAGTTCTCTGTGTCGTTTACCGTTTAGAAGATAATCACGTATTTTGTTTTGCGTGAGTTTTGTTTGAGGGAAAAAATATTCTCACCACCTGTCGTATATGCACACATCTACAGTTAGTGAGAGCTATTTATAAAAAGTTATTAATTCGTTATGAAAGCTACAGCTAACGCAACTATATTAACATGATTGTAGTGCCCGACCGAAAAACTGTTGCCCTGGAAAAATATCAATTGCTGGTTACGACAGTTAGCGGGGAGGGCGACGATATAACTACAAAACCACATACTCATACTCGTAAAAATCAATCAAACAGTATAGGAAATGAGAAATGGCAGGGGTGGTTGAACAGAAATAACTTTTTGTTACGAGCTTCATCCCTCAACGAGGAAATTAGACGGGACATGCATCACGCGTGATTACTACTGCTAGTTATGAAAGGAAGCCAAGGGTATTATGTGGATTATTTATAGATTTTAGTTAATGGCGGATGATATTGGAAATAAATTACCTCGTGAACGGTAAGTAGATAGGTAACTATGTACAGTCAATCGCACATCAGTGGTAACACTTGCACTACGAAAACGCTCTAAGGCTACTTTTCCACCAGAGATGTGTTATGCTACGTTGCTATGGATGCGTTTGATATCCACCAATCATATTCATTGTTCCACATAGCATAGATGATGGAAACGGGTTCGAGTAGGTTTTTTTATATAAAAGGATGCGTGCTATGGATGGGCGAGTGGTGTAGTTTTGTGCAGAGCAGAGTGCCTTCCCTGCTGTCCATGCATCGCATAGCTCGAGCTGCGCATCTTCCTCGCATAGCTATAGTTTGACCAATACCGCTGTACCGCGCCTTCGGAATACGCGGCGAGGCGGGGGGCAGTGTTGACCAATGAGTGGCTGGCGGGACGCCGTGCGCCGAGAGCTTTGACGAATTAGCGGCCTGCACTGCTCCCCGTCTCGCCGCGCGCCTTCCTAAGGCGCGGTACAGCGGTATTGGTCAAACTATATCTCGCGGCGGCGCATCTTCATAGCACATCTTACTCGCTCCGCTACACAGCTTAGCATTAGTGTAAACGGTCACATAGCTTCGTAGCTTAGCTTTCACATCCTCGCAGCATAGCTGTATAGCTCATCTCTGGTGGAAAAGCAGCCTAAAGGTGAGTGTAGACTAGAGCATTTACTTGAAAAAAAAATATCGAACCAAATGCCTGTATTAGGACACTCCACTCTTCCGAAACTTAGATTTACGTAATGTAGGCACATTCACATACAAAAATTATGGCAGTATTTACTGTTCATAAACACACTCATACCACCATACCATATCATAATAGTTAGGTATTTTTTTTGCTCTTACTGCCGTCTCGTAGGTCATACTCCAGCTTTGGAAAAAGTCAAAAAAGGACAAGGGAGGGACACACACCAATGAGGTTAGGACTTTCAAAGCGAATACTCCATAATCACCTTACTCTCTCTCGCAATGCATTAGTTTAGGTAATGGCCCGTAATGCCTGGCTCAGCGTATTCATTTTCTTACTCTCAGCTGTGACCGCAATTCTGCAATGTTTTGTTCTTGTAATTGCCACTGAATCCTGAAAGTAACATTAATCTCTATTAACATTTATCGGTAATCTGTCCTGACAGATTAGCTAATCTAATGTCCTGACATTAGAACAGAGCAAGGATTAGATGCATTACTCCGTTACATATGTTACGTTTGTCCCGTACGTATGCCAGTCGGATATCGCACGTCTTGCCGGGCGCACGTTTATTTATAACAACGCCCTTCACGTTCGGGACGCTTTCGAAATATAGATCAAGTTTACAATCACTGTTATTTTAATACAAAACTTAGAGAAAACAATCGCAGAAAAAGATGGCGGCTTGATTTTTGAATTAACGTTCTTTCGAAATAAAAGTCGCGTTCAAATTAAACAATTCTTTATTCAAATTGCCGAAAAGTAAAAATGGAAGTGGACCGTATTCTGTACATTTTCGGCAGCTTTACGCGTAAGAAGCAAGACAAGAGAAAATCCTTGGAGCAGCTTTCCTTAAGTGCTGGGAACAGTCCTCTCCACGCCAAGGGAACCCGCCGTCCAGTCAGCCAGAACCTGAACGTAGCCCCAAGAACTTCAGCCTACAACGATGGGAGAAAGAGTAAGGTGAAGGAGTGGGACTGCGGGATATGTAAGAAGGAGTTAGTGGAGCCGAGGCTTTTGGGCTGCCTACATAACTTCTGTACAAGATGTCTTCAGGGCCTGCACCAGGAAGGTGAAGCCGAGGTTTGGAGCGAAGTTGATGGTGGTAAGTTTCTTTTACTTCATTTTAAGGCTCTAACCACCCTTATCTACTTCTTTCCCGTTAGAAGGCTAAAGAGTCCTGTCTTTTGATATTAGCATCGGCTGAAGTATCTATAGGTATATTACATGCGTCTTTTGGCCGTCTATTTCCATATTCTGGTCTTGTGTCAAGACCTAAGCAATTGTAGCACATCTGCACATCTCATGGAATATAAATTCGGCAAGGTTGTTAGCAGGTTGCCGAAGGTGCGCCAGAAGTACCTACCTCATTCGTAGAGTTTATTTTAATGTGGCTCTAATTTATTTATTTAATACTTTAAGCACATAAATGTACAGAGGCGAATTAATGCCATAGGTATTTTCTACCTGTCAACCTTTGAGTGATGCAGAGACAAACAGTGGTAGGTGCAATATCGAAAATTATGGAATTAATTTTTATAAAAAATTATGGATATATTTATACATCCTATTAAAAAGAATATATAATATTTTTTTTTTTTTTTAATATTTATTTAGTTCATAATATTACAGTTTTCGTTTTCCATAACATCTGCCAAACTGCAAAGCAATTTGTCGGCAGTAAATTCTCGTGGATTTAGCACGAATCTTTGCTTGACTAGACATAAAAACTAAATCTAAGTTAAAACTAAAAGACTATGGCTCTGTAGGCAAACACTCTGTATGTTAATACAGAGCAGTTACCCACACAGCCACAGATTCTATAAGTTCTACAGCAACATACCTAAATATATAAAATATAAGAATACGAATATACTAAAACAAATAAGACAAACAATGGAAAAAGATTATCGTTGTATGATACTGCCAGCTTTTTACCAAATCTAATAAGAATATTGCCTGACAAGCATCCGATCCTTTGCGACCAAAAAATCTCTAGAACCATCATCACACAGTACTTATTTTATTTTGGCAAAAGTTCTATAAAACATCTCAACTTTGGCACACATGCCAAAATTTTGTAAGAACTTGATTGATCTTATATGATGTAGCACGCGAGAATTGCTTTTGTTATGTGGACACAGGTTCTCAACCTTTCACCCAATTAAAAACAGAACAGCTACCAATAAATGTCATCCAGAAATAGAATATACGGTGTTTGATCCATTTTCTAGAGTCAATATGATTTGCGAACTGCTGTGCTCTATTTAGGAACATTAAAACCATAATAAAGTCACTAGTATGTTAGAAAGTAATTGCCAGGGCCGCATCTAGGGATATACGCTGGGTGCGAAAATTATAAAACATGCGATGTATGTATCATTACATTACGGATACAATATAGGACTGATGATGTTTATCAAAATACTTAGTACCTGGTCGACCGAGCTCTGCTCGGGTGAAACATATCGTCCAGGTATACCAACATTGGATCACATTCCCAAGGCTGTGAAATAGAGAAAACGAATTTTCCCAGATATGAGACCTAGCTAGATCGATTTTTCGCCCCCGTAAACCCCTATATTGCAACTTTCATAGCAATCGTTAGAGCCGATTTCGAGAACGTGAGAACAAATACGTATACAAACAAATATTACTCGTTTAACAGTATAGGATGTACTGGGTTCCTAAGTCTACACAAAAACATACTACATACCTACTCGATCGGCTAAAGGTATTTAAAAGTTGCAATAGACTTCAGCCATTATGTGGTTAATTTTGTTTTTGAGATGCCAGATCAACATAACTTATTAGTCATAAAAAGCAAGGTTGATCCATTTCTTAATCATTTTATTTCGAAACAGTAAATAATCCTTCGGTTAAATAAAGATTTGTTCTTTTACAGTTTTACCTTTTCACAAACAATCGCGCTCGTTAAAAACTGTTTATCTCTCCCTACTAATAAAATATTAAGAAGAAATACATATTCTTATATACGACCCCATTATATAAATCCCACATAGCTGTAGACTATTAAATAACCATTATTTTAAGGACGTCTGTTTCACTGACCACTTTAGAAGAAACCTTTTGTAATAAGTACCCTAATTGCGTAACTTATTTTCGTAAGGGATTATGAACAATTTGTTTCATTTTGACAGTTCAACAGCATTCATTGCGTTAATTAGGTTGTTGAGCAGATTTTTTTTTCCAACTTTTGAAGCAATGGATTAACAATCTAATTCAAATCGAAACAGACTGTGATTGTGTTGTATTACACAATTAGGGTACTGGTCTCCCTTTAAAAAACTCGTCACTGTTTATATTTGTGGAGACCATTTTGTATCGGCTTTAGTATTTACGTTAATAAAACGATCTTTTAACGGTTTTGCTCTTAGTTAAGTGCGAGTGGTGCATCTGAAGAAGCTATCAAAGTAGTTTATGGCCCATAGATCGATACGAATAGGTCGGTCTATTTGCCAGTATGCCTATTTGTATTCTATTTGGCGCGTTATGAGCTGGCTAAGTAGGTTTATCACGTATGTGTTCTGCCAGCCAGCTTAATCTACAAAGAAAATGTATTGTACAGATTGCTCTAAACGTAAACGCTGAATACCTAGGTACCTACTACAAAAATTGGATTAGTTACCTTTATCCATTATATACATTTTGATTTAAACGAGTGTCTGTGGAGTTTCTTGTGCCCGTTATTCTCCATAGGAACCTATATACTATTTGAAATATGCAAAGTAACTACCTTCATCTTTTTGACTGACCGACCCCTTGATAATTCAAAAGTATAATTGGTTGATTTGAAATATGAGTTTCGTACAGTATTTTTTCTCTCTACCAGTTCCATGTTTGAGAAAAGATATGATGGACAGGCCAATCAAACAGTATACAAAGTAGTTAAATGTTGGCTGAATTTAGTGCAAAATTTCCATCATCAGCTCGAAGAAGAGAAGATTAGCAGAAAACAGAATAGGGTGTGACAGGTGCGACTGAACACTGCCTAAAAAAATCTGCTGGGATTTCGACCAAAGCTAATTACGCGCACATGATAACAATATATTATATGTAGGTACACATACATATTCAACATAATCCATTACAAAATCACCATAAAAATCCCATTCAAGTTTTACCTACCATGCCAAAATTCCATATTGTTGCCCCATTTTACACACTACATAGTGACAATGTGTTTATATATACAATGTATTATAAAACCACTCATGCTTGAAGTACGTTCGGACGATGGGAAGCCATACAATGGTCAGACTCCTGACCTAGCTACGTAATCCTATCATTGTGATCGAATGGCTGGTTTTATGTCAAGTAGAATGTGTCAGTTTGTACTTTTAGGGAACCAATGATTTATTTATTTATTATAGTTAATCAAAACGGTACAACACCAAATTACATTAGAAACATAAAAAACATTGTTTTTTTTTTAATCTTTTAATTAAAACTAACATGGAACAGCGGACTGGGACTCCCTTGCATACTTTCTCTCACAGAACACCAGACATATACGCATTGTACTCCATTCATCCGCAAACACATCATATTCAGGGTTGGCAGTCAGAAGGGCGTTGAGCATCTTTAAAGTACGCTACACTGGGGATTCAGCTCTGGCGACAGTTTTAGATGACGGTTGCGCAAACAGATTGTGCCGACGGTATTTGATATTATATTGCACTTGCATACTTATAGGCACTTGCTTTTACCCAGAAGCTCTAAACCTCCATGTTTAAATTTATCCGTCAAAACTGTCTATCACTTGGTTGCCATATCTCCCAAGATTATCTAATACGTTCTCTGAGACTTTGACGACACACTTACGATGGAATAATTATATAGAAGTAGAGATTGAGATAGATTGATGAGTAGTGAGGAGTGGTGGTCCAGTGGTAATGGCCGCGACTTACGAGTTGTGGTCGTAGGTTCTAACCCTGATAGGTGCTTTATGTTGTGTAAATTATTTCATCACCACTGCTCTCAAAACGGTGACGGAAAACATCGTGAGGAAACCGGCATGTCCTAGAACCAAAAATTCGAAGACATGTGACATTTACCAACCCGCACTAGGCCCGCGTGGTGAATTACGGCCCACTCCCTCTCACACCTCACAGAGAGGAGGCCTGTGTCCCAGCCGTGGGAACATTATAGGCTGATAATTAATAATAATGAGAGATTGCGATAGTCCACCCTGATAGTATGGGACTGGATGGGACTTTAAACATAACTGGCAAAATGGAGGTGTATAAATGTCTTTATACCTCTGCCTAGTGCCTACAGCTCCGGGGCAGACAGGCGTGTTGTTTTATAGTAACAAAAGCAAATCACACACGCACATAAACATTACATCAACCCTGTAATCCCCTAAGGCTTACGCAGCGGTGTACCCTATAGTACACCCACATTTCGCCAGTTATGTTTAAGTCCCATGTAATAGGGGGTGAACTTATTGCCATCAACCATGGGCACAAATACAGACTCCGGGCTGCTACTGAGAAATTCCTGGTAGAAAAACCCAATTACACTTTGCCCGATACGGTACATGGACCCAGGACCTCATCCTCAGCAGTAGCGCTTGCGATCACTAGACCAACAGCAGCAGGTGAAATCAAATAAGCAAAACGATTTTACGACTAGCAGACTTTAAAAACATCATAAAAACAAAACAAAACTATGTAGGTATATTTGTTTCCACAACATGAACAGACAAACAACACGGGAACAAGTAACCATAATGTATCTTGGCTATGTCTCATTGATTCAAACAGGAACTAAGCTAATGTGTTTCTAAATATAGGCCTGCCACCCGGCGCGGTGCGCTATGACAAGACTCACAAACAAACATACATAAACTCCTACAATAGTTACGTTATCTCTACTTTCAGTTAATTTAAATTGGGATTAGGTATTTTTTGGTTAGGTTTTCAGCTTGGAATTAATAAGAGTAAAAATAATTAGGGGAGCGGGTTCGATTCTCGCTTACCTAAGTAACCTAAGCAAGATAAATTGAGTCATTTTTATAAGACCGGACCTCTTCTCATTTTGTGTTTCAAGAAATCCACTAACATAAATAAATCATTTAAGTGACAAAGTATTAACTTTATTTACATGTCAAATAGCTACCTAAGTAGGTAGGTAAGGTGGCAATCAGAAAGTGATCCGTAGTACATCTTTCGTTTTCTAAAAGCTCATCAGCCGTGTGCTACAAAATAGCCTCACACCTGAATCTTCATTACCATAATACATTACTGATTCAAGATCTACTTCAAACGATGACGAATGTATATACAATCATACAAATACATCCACGACTCGAGAGTTCGTCGAATCATTACTTATTATTATTATACAATTGCTACAAATCCTCTTGACTTACTTATAGGTACAGTCAACCGCACATCAGTGTTAACATTACGAAAATTGCGCTTGCTCTACAAAAACCGTTTTTCGTAGTAAAGGCTCTGTCAATATCAAATTGGTATGGGAAATATTTAACAGATCCTCAAAAAAACTTTTTGCGTCTCTAATGATGCACATTTTTTTTTTTATATTGATCCTCTTTTTACTTTCTGGGCTTTACAAACATTCACAGTTGGTCGTTGGACCAAACGGGTTAGGTTCTGTGCCGGTGCCAACCTACAGAACCTAACCCGTTTGCTCCAACCAAGCACGCGCAAGTCCAATTGGTCGTAGTAACTAATAAAGATAGGGCTCCCTGACCAACTGGGTTAGGTTAGGTTGGAACTGTGACCAACCACTACATCTAAGTAGGTCGCAGTTACTTGGTTATTTAGTACTTATAGGACCCCAAAATAGGAATTATATGAAGTTCACAAAAAGAGGCGCATTAATTACATTACATGTTCAATAATATTTAAAAAAAATTAGGTAATTAGCTGTCGTTTAATTAAATACTTTGCGGTTGACTGTAGATACTTCTGAAACGTTTGAACCTCCATGATTCAGCCTGAAGTTTCAACCATAACAATGAGAAATTAAACAGACGCCTGAAAATAATAAACAGAAAGTTTATTAGTGTTATCATTCACGGAATCATCTTTTATTAAAGGCAGTGTATAAAATCAAAGTTGCGGTTTTTGTTTATAACGACCCAGATACACCGTTTTAAGTTTTAAAGATTGGTGGTTCACGTATTTCCTCGCCACTTGTTTATACTTATTCATATTTTTAGGAGCCTGTTATGTAATAAAAACAGTAGTCCTGCAGCAGAACTCAAAAGGAACTTAAAAAGTTAAATTATGTACCTTAATCTACTACTTTACAAATTAGGTATTTACCCAGGTACACTGCTATCCTCATAGGAAATGATAATACCCTTTTTTTTTTACAATTTTCGTATAATTATCGCAGGACAGCTCATTGTTCACAGGGTGCAACTCATAAACGCACAAAAATTTTAAAATTACCTACCTGGGAGCCCAGTTTTTCTTTGCACCCATTTCACCTACCCCAAATCTGTCCATGCAAAACTAGTTCAACAACAAAAATGATAAGGGTTAGATACCTAGGGGCCCCGTTTATCTTTGCACCCATTTCACCTCCCCAAATCCGGTCCTGCAAAACTAGTTCATCGACACATTTCGCCTCACATTAATAACCAGCAAATTTATTAATAGTAAATGAATCACGCTACTCAATGTCAAAAGCTTTACACCATCTTCCGGCAAAGCGAATAATCTCTCTGCCAAAAACTTTGACTCACCGAATAGCACTGAGATTTTAATTTTTCAACTCGACTTTTCGTAAAGTCTATTCAAATCCTTGTTTCCAATTGATGTTATACACCGTGAAATTTGAATCACAGTTTTGCTAAAACAAACGTTGTTCAGACCATGGTCTACTACCATTCTACAGCATCCAATAAAAAAACAAACATAATTGGTTTTTGAAAAAACACAAAAAAAAAACAAAGTATAAAATGTCAACCTGATAAATATATGTTTACTGTACGAGAGACTCAATGATCTCACAGTTAAACTGCGTAAGCAGTTTTGTGGGGCAATGTAACCTAGCTTTAGGAATTTTTATTAAGTTAATAAAATAAATTTAAAAAAAAAGATTATCGTTACTCCCTACAACACAGACACTACGCACGGGACACAACATTGTTTACAGGGAAATGTACCTCCATAAACGAAATTTAGTAAGCTGTAGATAATCTTGACATTTTAAACTTTGTCTTTTTGTGTTTTTTCAAAAACCAATTTATATTATTTTTTTATTGGATGCTGTAGAATGGTAGTATACCATGGTCTGAATAAAGTTTGTTCTAGCAAAACTGTGATTCAAATTTCACGGTGTATACAACTATGGCCGCATTCCGAGTTACGCTAAAAGTGATTAATATCGCGAATCCGACCAAAGTCCAAAGTCACAATTATTACTCAATAACCCTTATATTTTGTGACTATTAAATTTGGTCGGATTCGCGATATTATCACTTTTAGCGTAACTCGGAATGCGGCCTATATCCTACTGTGAATTAAGTTGATTTCTTAATGACTAGGTAGTACTGTTATAAAAGTCATAAAAATGTTTGAAAGTGATAGCGCAAGCTGAACTATATGTGTAGGAGATTAAAGATTTTTATTCCAAAAAACACTTTTTGTTTACATGTTTGAAACTAAATTGTGAACGCAGTATTAGGTAGGTACAAAAGTTTTAATGTTTACGCGAGCGTAAAATGTTATTTCACCTGCGACAAATTGTTTTATATTTGTCTTTTTAATTTCATTGTCATGTATTTTTGGGATTTAGTAAATTAGCTGTGCCCGCGACTCTGGCGGCAATCATTTTTTCCGCGTTGAAATGTCGGTAACTTACCTGCTCTGTATCTTTCTTTAGATGTCTCAGATGTCCAACCAAGGTCTGAATGTCGATTTGGTTGGTGGTGAGTAACGCCAAGAAACTGGGCTTCTCCTTAGCCCTAATACTGAGTTAGCCGGTTCTGTTCAATTGTTTTAACTATTTTGTCTATATATGGGACAGTGAACCTGTTAAAGTCCTTTAAACATGTCTTTTCATTGTTCCAGGATCAATCCCGCCAGACCCAGGTGGATCTCGGTCAGGCTCCGGCGCAGGTTCTGCCGGCTCAGGCTATGAGAGCGACATCCGTCACTCAGGGTCTGAGGGCAGCTGGGAGCAGAAACAACAACAACAACAACATCAACATAAATATGGAATATTGACTAGAAAGGTACCTGTTGCATTCATGAGGTTGGGCTGGTTGGTAATAGGACTGGGATAGAATTCCAAGTCCTCACTTTTTAGAGATTAAGGCTCCGCACAAACGGGCCACTGACCACAGCCACCGGTGGCTGGCGAAAAGCTGTTTACATGATTTTTAACATACCTATTTTGGGTTTTTCTTAATGGTCTTGTATGGAATCGTCGCACACGTGTAGCGAGTGGCGTCCACTCGCGACTCAGTGTCCGCGACACGCCACCGGTGGTGGCCACTCGCTACTTCGTTCGCTTCGCTTTATATTCGATCCAAATTGTAGCGGCCACCGACTACTCGTGGCAGCCACCGAGCCACCGGGTAGCAGTGGTCGGTGGCCCGTTTACGCGGAGCCTTAAACAATGTTTACAAGATTTTTTTAAATGACATTACAATTGAGACCTCATATCAACTGATCGACTGATTGACTGCCTCGTTGATCTAGTAGTCGCAAGCGCTACTGGTAAGCATAAGGTTCTGGGTTCGATTCCCGGGTTGTGCAAAGTGTTATTAGGCTTTTCCATCTTGAATTTCTCAGTAGCAGCCCGGAGTCTGGATTCGTGCCCGACGGTTGATGGCAGTAGGCTCGTCCCCTATTACATGGGACTTAAACATAACTGGCGAAATGTGGGTACAGTACTATAGGGACACCTCTGCCACAGATTACATACTGCCTATCCTTCCAGAGAATACAGGCGTAATGTTATGTTTATGTTATCAACTGTATGCCTAAAACGGCCACATTAAGCAATTCCTCTAAAAGCAATTCATTTTCTGAATTATCATAATTATTAGTTGAACCATATTCAGAATCATAATTGGTGTAAATATTGCCGCATGAAAAAAAAATTAAGACCGTAATTTTACCGGTAAATTTTTCTTTACAGTTTTATTTAATTTAATTTTTTTTTAAAGTCTACAGTTTAAATGTTATTTCACTATTTATACATAACTATCAAACAGATGAATTGTGAATTGAACGCAGTTATTAATACGAATTGTCAGTTTGTCACTTTTATCATGATTTATAATATTATCATATTATTATGACTCTGCTAAAGCGGCCGTTTTAGGCCCCCTGATTATCTTTTGAATGTGATGAAAAATTCGGCAATAGAGTGTAGATTTTAAAAACGGCAAGCAAAAAAACCCAAAGCTTTGGTGCCTAGATACCTACTGCGTATTCGTGACTATGTAAAGTAGCCATCAGCATCGTTACGTCATCTAGAGCTCTGCTCTTTCAAACCACAATAATTATTTCAGGTATCAGGCAAAAGCTTCCAGTTCCTTCTCTGCCCGACCTGTGGGTATGAGACTCAGCTGCCTCTCGGAGGCATATCAGCGCTGCCTCTCAACTATGTGCTGCTGCGGAAGATGGCGGCTGCGCAGGACAGCGAGGGGGTTAACGTGCTCTGTGATCTTTGTAGCAGTGATAACAAGGTAGGAATCTTTGTGGCATCTCAAACGCAGGATGTTTCATTTAGGGACTTCGTGCACTATGCAGCCACGACTGGCCGTGGTCGTAAATTACGGATCTCGCGCACTACGCGGCCACGACCACATCAATCTTGGTCGCCGAAGGTCCAAAGAAGAATGTTTGGCCACACGACCGGTCGACCGACCAGTTACGGCCAGAGTTTCTTAAAGATTGCAGGTGGTGATGGTCGTGGCTGCAAAGTGCGCGAGATCCCTTAGTCGTGTGGTTTTGTCTTCTTGGTCTGAGCTTCTGCGGCCAAGATTGCGGCCACGACCACAACCAGTCGTGGTCGTGCCCATATAGTGCGCGATGCCCTTACACGGATGATTTATTTCTGATGGTTTTAATAGTTGGATAGATAGATAGAATGCTCTTTACTATACCACCATAAAAACTAGGTAAGTACATCGTCGTCCATGTTGGCAGTTTTGCGCAAACTAAGTACATGGTATATATTAGTAACAGTATGGTGTTTATTACATTTCGAGTTCTGGAAGTGCCGCCATATTGCATATTCCATTGAGTGGTGTGAAACGACGTTCGAGAATTGTTAATTTTCTTCGTGAAGGTGCAAATATAATTTACTGTTGATGTTCCGGCTGAGGACGCGGAAATAATTTCTCAGTATTTACAAGCCTTCCAATGATTCGCGGTCTACTTGTTTTGACCGAAGTCTAAATAATTTCACAAGGTTTGGTTTAGAATTTTCGTTTTTGCCACCGACTTCCGAAATAAAGTTATTTTTCACTTTGTAGTGTTTTTTTTTGGAAGATGGTTGTTTTATCGACTTGATGCGAACTCGAATACTCTGCACTCAGCGCTCGGTGTGGCAAGACGCCATGTTCGAGTTCGCATCAAGTCCATCGTCATCCTGAGGATGCCTCGTTGAGAGGTGAAAAACGTGTCGATTTATTTCAGGAGTTTTTATGTCTCTTTAGAAATAGCTAAGCGGAACAAGTTACTAAATATATCCACGTCTATTGTATTTGATTAAAAAGCCCCACGTAAAGATTTCATCAAGTAGGTAGGTACCTATGTAGATCGAGGATGCGTATTACCATAGATATAAGAAAGAAGATAATTATATGCGTATTACAAATTACAGGTACATACAACGAGCCGAACCGAAAAACAATCTGTTTAAGTATTATAATATTATGGAACTGGAATACCTAATAAAAGAAGCACCAAGCAAAGAACTCACAATTCTTTGTCTCCAAAACTCAATAGAAATACGAAATAACTTTCTTCTTTTAAAAGTATTTTAAGATATTGAAACACACGTGAAGGATCTCAACCGTGAGCCGTACGCTTCGAATGTGGGATTTCAACAAATTACCATTCGTTCCGTTCAGCTACATTTGATTTACAGAATGCTTGAGTATGATTGTATTTGAAATTACGTTGGGGTGTTTAAAAATCTTTTCGTTTCATTTAACTTAATGGCAAGTAAGACAAAAGACGTTTGACTATTTCAGTATCTATTCAAACTTACCTACTCTACATCTTTTTGTATCTAATCCCTTTCCAGGGTTTACTTAAAACATGGTGTTTAGGTCCTTATTATCAAATAACTTTCTCCCGCTCTGGGCGGAGCGGGAGGGCGTGTCAGACTCTTACTGACTAAAAACCACCCGTGTTCCTTCGGTTGCCCTGTTGCCGGGGGCCACGATGTCCCTATCGGTTTTCTTCGAACCCCCGGCAGGCATTGGCCCTAGCGGACCCCGTCAATTCTGCTAACATCTCTTTGAGGCGCGCGTGGAACACAACGCGCCGTCGACCCGGGCTTGGTCCTTATCGGACGGCGAGCTACCCATTGCTCACCGTCCGCAAGCCCGCGCCTACGGTGGCCGGAAATCGGCTCGCGATTCCCGCCCCGGGCGTCTCCTCCTGCGGTGGTTAGGGGCGTGAGGGCGCGAAATTTGCCTCTCCCTCACGCGTTCCGCCTCCTCCATCGCGAGCATTACCGCTTCGCAGAAGGAGGTGACGGCCTGCCATTTCCTCTCGCTCCGTACCATGGCCTGAACCAGGGCCGGACGCGAGAGATCACCGCCGCCGATCGCCTCTACGAGGACACGGCGTTGCTCCGCCCAAGCCGGACAGACCTCTACCGTATGCTCCACCGTGTCCTCAGGCCGATCCACACAATTCCTGTGGCTGCCTTAGCTTCTACACTCAAAGCCAGGAGCAAAAACTATTCTAAATTAAAACTAGGCGAGCGCTCGCTAAGGGCACCCCCTGTGGGGTACGAACCTCGGCTTAGGTCGTCGCAGGGGGAGGACAGCAAGAAGGGACAGGCTGGATCAAACTTAGATTTTTATCTTGATTATTATGCGGGGTATATAAAGCTACGTGCTCAGCTGCAACAACTGCTGGCACCTCGTTTTCGAGCAAGGGTCGGGGGGGAGTATCATTTACTCGGGGGCGCGGTCGCAATTACAAAGGACCTCGGCAGCGAGGTCAGAATGAACTGCTTAGGTATCGTATCTACAATACAAAACACACATTCTAGAGTAGACGATGTTATACAGGCATAATCAGCCTATAAAATGTTCCCACTGCTGGGACACAGGCCTCCTCACTGTGAGAGGGAGTGGGCCGTAATCCACCACGCGGGCCGAGTGCGGGTTGGTAGATGTCACATGTCTTCGATTTTTTGGTTCTAGGACATGTCGGTTTCCTCACGATGTTTTCAAGCACTAGGTAACAATTCTTAACTGCTTTAAATTCAGCTGATATTAACAACGATGGTACCTATTCGTAAAAAAATCGAAGGAAAAGTTGTCTTGCAGGCAGAAACCCGCTGCAGTCAATGCCTGGTCAGCATCTGCACATCATGCGGGGAGGCACACGGCAGACAGAAGGCGACTGCTCGTCACTCGCTGCACCCACTGGACCCTGCGCCCGTGAAGTACTGCAGCCAGCATCCGAAGGCTGATCTTAGTATTTACTGCGCTACTTGTCAACAGGTAAGTGTGTTTATAACTATTGCCAATACTTATCTAAAAAAAAAATATTATCAGTTCCTACCTTCCTACGAAGGCTTTGAACCAAAGCCGGTGTTTAGAATACAAGGGATTGCAACTGTCCTGCCGGAGTCGCGGGAAAGTCCGAAAGGGATACCGTGGCCCCTGGTAACATGGCAGCTGAAGGAAAACGGGTGGGTTTTAGTCAATAAGAGCCTGACACGACCTCCCGCTCCGCCCAGAGCGGGAGAAGTTATTTGATAATTTCCCAACCAAAAAAGACGGAGATGGCGGGATGAGCTGGACTCCTTTAAAAAAGATTGGTCCTTGGAAGCTCTGGACAGAGAGAGGTGGAAAGAGGGTAGGGAGGCCTTTGCCCAGCAGTGGGACAATAATGGCTAAGAAAAATAAAATACAACTGATATCATCATAGAGCTGGTTGTAGACTCTTTTTATCCTGGCAATAAACGAAGATAGTCCAACGCCATCGCACAACATAAACAGATGCTGATACTGACATCAGCTTTAGGTCATACCGTAGCTGACTCGGTTACAGTGACTGTAAGCTAAGCTAATATTCTGAGACTTACCACCGCCATCAAAGACCTATTGTGGTTTTAGAGACATATCTGCGTACACTAGGCACCATATTATCTACATTTCGACCGCATCAGTACATGGTAACAAAATCTTCCTGCGGTTTCCCAGGTGGTATGCCGCGACTGTTGCGTCGTCTCCCACAGCGGGCACGCGCTCGCCAATGCGTCACGCGCAGCCGCTGAGCGTGCTCGACTACTGCGAGACGCGGCTGACCGCGCCAAGCTCGTGCCAGAGAATGTGGAGCGGGCTACCAGGAATCTTAGCGCGCATGCTTATGAGATTGATGTGAGTATTCAAGCTTATTGCAGTCCACTACTGGCCAATAAGCGTTCGCATACCCTCTGCTTATATTTTACAGGTTGATTGTCCAAACTAATAAATTTTTCGAATAAAATAAACCATCAGTTGTGAGCGTTTATCCTTTAAATTGCACGGAATAAACCTCCACAGTAACACAACGGCTCATTCTAAACGATCGAATACGTTGGTACGAATACCTTGCATGCTGATAGACTTATCATCCACCATGAGGGGAGAAGTAGCCAGAAAAAAAACGTATAAATTGGTGTATCTTGTCACTGTGCTAAAGAAAAGTTAATTAATCTATCCGTACCTCTTTTTCTCATCTAGTGCCAAGCAGCCCGTGTAGAAAACGAAGTCCAAGAATGGGCAGTCCAGTACCGCCGCGCGGTCGACACACACACACGCACGCTATGCGCAAGTGCGGCGCGTGCGAGGGAGAGGCATCAACAGCGGCTGGATCAGAAGAGTCGAGCGCTAGATGACAGAGCCAAGCATGCTGTTGATGCTGTGAGGTTTGCTGAGGAGGTAAGTTGTGCCAAATATCTGTAGAACCTACTCAATCCACCACAGGTATCCAAAACAAAAGAATCACCATAATTATAATTTTAACACGTTCAGTGAACGCATTTAAAGCCACCTTTGAACATGATTTTGCTAGACTTTGAGTTTAGGCTGCAGAAAAATTGAGCGGAGAAATTTGGCAATATTAGCCAATAGAATCTAAACTCCGCTTTAGAGCTTCGCTCCTATTGGTTAATATTGGCACATTTCTCCGCTCCGCTGCCTCGCTCCGCTTAATCAAACGCTTTGTCTTGCTCTAAGACCACTGTCATACAGAAATGGCCTAGCAAAAGAACTAACATAAAGTACTAGAGTGCATAATAGTAAAAAAGTAAAAATATTATAGTGTCATAAAACTGATGAAACCTCAAATCTGTGTTTCTCATCCCCAGCTCCTAACAGAAGGTAAAGAAGACGAGCTTCTCTCCCTGTCCGGCTCAGTGCTGCGTCGCCTGGAGCGTGTGACAGAACTGCAGCCACTGTCCGAGCCGCCGCGCCTGGAGCTGCGCTTCGCCCCCCGCGCGCCCGCCACACACGACCCCACGATCTTCGGGAGACTGCTGGCGCATGCGCCTGATCCCGAAATGTGTGTGGTTAATACTGAAGGTGAGGGTTTTTGAAGAAGATATTGTAGGTAATCAAGGATTGAAGATTCTCAGATTAAATCACAGTCGTTGTCAAAGGTAGATAGTGGTTTTTAGTAGGAGTAGGAGGAGCTCGTGGCAAAGTAATAACAGCCGCACGGGTTGATCCATTAAGTTAAACTACGCTTGCCGGGGTTGGTCCGTGGATGGGTGACCATCTTTATATATCGAGCTTCCTCTGTGCTTCGGAAAGCACGTTAAGCCGTTGGTCCTGGCTGTCATTCGTGGATCTTTGGCAGTCGTAATGGGTAGTCAGAAGCCCGAAAGTCTGACAACCAGTCTTACCAAAGGGCATCGTGTTACCCAGTAACTGGGTCGTGGATGTCAGATAGGTAGTCGCTCCATGTAAAATACTGGTATTCAGCTGCATCCAGATGGATTGGAAGCCGACCCCAACATAGTTGGGAAAAGGCTGGGCATATTTTTTAGTAGGTATTGGTTTTTCACTTTCTCCCCACGGGCTTTTCAAAGTCTGATCAGGCTGTTGTGATTGGATGAGATGCGATTTAACAGCAGAAGGGGCCAATGGCCATTATTCCATCGACACGCTAAAAAGCAGAATGAGCGTATAAAATCTGTATCTTGTTGAGAAACCAAGCGATTAACGTTTAATTTTATGTTTGAAGGACTTCAAGATCTCAGAGTAGACTGTGAACATGAAGTGACATTGGAACTGCGAGACAGTAACGGCGAACGTATTTGGTGTGGAGGAGAGCAGGTGAGAACTTTAGCTACCTATAATTATCTTCGTGATTGTTAGAAATTCTGTACGTTATTGGTATCGATGTAGACGCTATGCATATTCCTATGTACAGTACCGACCAAAAGTCCATGAGCAATCTCACAAAGCAATAGACTGACGCTTCGGTTTGACTTACGACCTTCTTCTATAAGTTGTTACAATACTGTAGACACGCACATTACACACACACACTCACTTTCTCTGCAACCAATGACTAGTTCAATAATCATCATTCGTTTTTAGTTTCATTCGTCTTGTTCACATAAATATTAAATTTTAGCAGGTAGACCACAAAAAACTAAGTAAATTATTTCGATTTCTGTGGGGTAGATGCAGTTTGTTACGAGTATTTAATTAATAGAACTTTTTTGGTTCGTGGATAATATTGGTGACGAGTATTTAGCGCAGTGTTGTGGTTATTATTATCAAAAAGCAGGCATAAAATATATTGAAGAGATCAGATCAGATCAGAGAATATTATTGCGCTGCGTAAAAGTGAAGTGAATATCTAATGAAACCGGACTAAGTGTGAGTGTTATCATTTATATATTTCATATTTTACTAAACATAAATCTTAATCAAGGGTATTGTTGATAGAACAGAGGTATTGTTGAGACAGAAGATGCCTTTAAAGTTTTAAATTCATTGTGAGGTTTAATTCGATTAGTGAATAATAAATAATAAGGTATTATGTGTAATAAAAACAATGTTTTTCTTTGTTCTAGAGAAATACTGTGAGGGTTAAGAGATATGAGGAAGGGGCTTATTATCGAGTAGCAGCGACGTCAAATGGTGAATGAAACAAATGGTTTCATACCAACGAGATATTTTGCTGAATTATTAAAAACACGTCATTATGAACCGTTCGCCGTGCACTCTGAAGGCTTGCATCACTGAAGACCAGCTAGAAAACCGTTTTTGACCTTAAAATATTGACCGTACCAACTTAATAAACAACAGATTCGTTATTGCATGAATTTATGGTAACGAATTTTTTAAGCACGTTTCAATAGGGTGTTTGTCGTATTTCTTGCAGATATACCGAAATTGTTTAATATTATTTTAGTAATAGTATTATTTTAGTAATAGTATTATTTTAGGATTAAAATTTGAGGTTTAGTTTCAATCTTCTTTTCGTAAAGAAAATGAATACTTAAGCTTTAACCTCAATAACAACCAATATTTACTAAAGTCAAATAAAATGTAAAATAATTAATACAAATAAAATATAAACAAACTGCCCATATTTAACCTTAAAATTACCTATTCTGTAAGTAGTTTTTTACATTTTAAGTAGTCTAATATTCTTATTTATTACTTAATTACTTCGACCATGATCAAAGCTTAATGTTTATGGTGAAAAAATCCATAAAAAATTTAAAATATTTCATAATTTAAATATGTCAAAATAATACAAACTGCTTCTAGTTTCTTGACATCTATTTCACATCTTATTCAGCTGAAGTAATGATAAATAATTGTAGCAGTGTGTTAACTTATGTAAAATAAATATAACGAATAAACATATTTTTTTAATTTTGTTATCATTTATCACGCATTTTTTATTCTAAAACCTTTATTGCAATAACAACATAAAAAAGCAGCAATATTTAAAAAATATTATTATCGAAAACAAAAATAATAATATTTGCAAAAAACCGCACTGTGTTTTACGAGATTAGAACCTGAGGCAGTTTGAATTCCATACCAACGCTTAACGCTTTCTGCTATCTGCACTTGTTAAGTTACTATCGAATTTTAGCAATGCCATTAACTGGTCAAGTTCACGCGCATAGTGCGTGTGTGCTAGCATGTTTAAAGCGACGGAAATATATTGTTGTTTCGTGTAGAACAAAACTGCGTTATCTGTGGTGTGTGTATCGTGTTGCTTACACATACAAATGTACGAGCTATACCGCGTGTTCACAGCAATATGACTCTTAGCGTGCTCATGCGCTTTTGAGCGCTTACTGTACAAACGTTTACAGAGGGTTCACAATTTAGAGATCCTATGGCATACACAATGCATAAGGGATCTCTTAATTGTCTTACGCAGCATACTGGGAGTTTCTACCTGTATCAGATGCATTCAGGAGATACATGCTGAATGTAAAGAGATGATGATGTAAACTATTAACGTATCATTTTCTTGAATCTTAGGTAGCCGGTTACTTCAGACGTCGCGATTCAAGCGCTCGGCCTAGCGTGGCTCGCGTGGAGGACAGTACTGATGGCAGCTACACGCTCAGTGTCACCCCACGCTCTCCTGGGGGATATCTACTAGCAGTCACTATCAACAATAAACCAATCAAGGTATTCTCACTCTTCACACTCACCCCCCCCCCCCCCCCCCCCCCGTCACTCTTTTATAATCATCACCAATGGCTGTTGACTGTTACAGACACAACTAAAGTATTTGTTTACACCGACCAGGTGTAGGTACGGCCGCCAAAAATCACCACCCAGCACCCCGGCCGCGAAAAATTTGGCTGCTCAACAACGTAAATAACGCAATGAATGTTATTGAACTGTCAAAAAAATGAAACAGATTTTGATTGATCGTGTGTTACGCAATTAGGGTAGGTACAGGTTTGCTGATGCAGTTCCGACATTAGTAAGTGTTAAGTCTCATTTCATGACCTACCTACCTTGTAGCTGGTTATTTCTCCGGCTCAGCTTAGAGGTAGAAATGCCTGCGACCACTCGATGTTACTTTGTCTAGCAAAACGACTGTCAAAACCGGCCAACTGCGTGTAGGATCATGCACAGTGAAGGATTCCGTATTGGGGGTGAATATTCACGCATGCACAGTATTGATTTTTTCAACCGCAAAAATAGGTTTATATTTCATAGTATTGCTCGAAAACAACAAAGTTATTTTTGCGATTATAAAAAATATTCATAAAAGAAAAGAAAGAAAATTAGTTTATTTGCGGTAAAGAAAGATAAAAAACACGTAAATTACAAATTGGGGGGAAATATGCGTCACATCCACGCAAAACGGCCATCGCTCAGCATAATTCTGCGACCCTATGCGAGATAGTTCCAGCGCTGGTTTTCAGCGACAGCCGGCGCTGACGTGATGACGTCAACCGGTGCAGCATATAGTGAAATAATAAAAACAAAAATAAAATAAATACAATACTTAGTCCTAAATGTTTAAACGAATATAATATTAAAATGGCAACATTTCGTTCCGTCGGCGACTCTCATAAGACATGACAATATTATGAACCCTAAAAATGTCTAGACATCCTATACCGCTGTTCAATAAAATTCTGTGTAATTCCTTAGGGCAGCCCGTTCGCGTGCTGCGCTCGCGCCGGCGCGGCGCACTGGGGCACGTTCCACTGCTGCGCGTTCTGTTCGTCCGGCGGCCGGCGCGACGCCGTCTGCGGCTGCGGGGCTCGCATGCCTGGAGGGTACAAAGGTAGGTTGGATTCCTTAACAAGCGAATAAACCGATTTCTGAAGGCTATTTCGCGTACTTAAAAAATGTTCTAATACATTTTTCGACAGATTGCTACCAAGACTAGAATGTGACCGCTCTGAAAAATACGGGTTTATTGGGTTTTTAACACAGAACATTGTCAGCAGTGATAGCCTAGTGGTGTGACCGTCAGACTGCCAAGTCATAGGTTTCGAGTTCGAACCCAAAGCACGCATCTCTGACTTTTCGGATTCATGTGCGTATTGTATAATTATCACTTCGTGAGGCAACCGGTAGGCCTTTTTTTTTTTTTTTTTTTTTGGGTGGGAAATTATCAAATAACTTCTCCCGCTCTGGGTGGAGCGGGAGGGCGTGTCAGACTCTTACTGACTAAAACCCACCCGTGTTCCTTCGGTTGCCCTGTTGCCGGGAGCCACGATGCAACCGGTAGGCCTGAGAGATATTTCTCGACGGCATGTGAAGCAGAGTCAGAGGCCCATGGGCGGCTTTAAAAGTCTGACACCAGGTTAATCACTAACCATACGAGAAGAAGAAGAAAACAACATTTTATCTGTTTCTGTGGCTCATAATGCTCTTATACGATTTATCGTAATTTGCACCCTAAAGTTCCGAGGTTTTTCTTTGAATAAAGATCAATAAAATTAGACACAATTAAAAAAAGAACTTACAATCAGCATAGTGCAGTGATTTCTCGACAGTTAGGTACTAATTTTGTTATTATTGAGATATCTATTTATCAAGACACTGGCTCACAAAGGCTTTTAATTTAATTTATTTATTTAAATCAGATACAGTGATCCATATTACGTTAGAATACCTACTTAAAAATTACGTTAGTACTTAATCGAAGATACATGCCACAGTAATAATAATTATTTTAACCAAAATAAATTAAACTGCCATTCGTAAAAATAAGAATTTGATAAAAATATAATCTTTTATTTGAAACCAGGTTGCGGGCACGGGCACGCGGGCTGGCCGGGCACGCGCCACTGGTCGTGCTGCGGCGCCGTGCGTCGTGACGCCGCGTGCACGCGCGCGCGCAGGCCGCACACACAACTCTACCAGTTCTCCTTGTAATTTTTTAGAGAAATATACAGTATGTGGAAGTGTATTGTGTGGTTTTATTAATAATTTAGCTGTTCCAGTACGCACGTCTGATGTCAAGGCACGCTTGCACTACAAATCTATGAGGGCGGATTTAACCAATGAAAATGATCAGTACTTCTAAACCGCTTTCAAAAGCTGTCACTGTCATTCTTTTTGTGGAATACTGACCGACAGCTACTAAACACGGTGCAGTTTAGAGGTGCTGATTACAGTCAGTGTCATTGTTGAAATTCGACCTAAATGTGTTCAGCGCTAAACATATTTTGTAACAACACGACTCAAACAGAACGATATTTTGATTTAGCGATTTGTGGTGCAAACGGGTTTAAGTAGCTCTTCCACGGTGAAAAAAATATTACTACTACTAGAAAACGAAAATAAATACTAATACTAGAAAACGAGGAGCCCTAGCAAGTCACCCCGTGGTTAGGCTCCAATCACTAAGGTCGAAATCTAAAATAATGTCAGACCACAGATGGTTCACTCCGCAAAATCATTTAAAGAAAAAGCGACTCTTGCTACGACACAATAAAGTGCAATTCAGAACGCTTAGCATGACAACCATAGAAACGGGTTTGTCGACGGAAGAATTGACAAAATGACAGATTCATCATCATCATCCTATAATGTTCCCACTGCTGGGACACAGGCCTCTCTGTGAGAGGGAGTGGGCCGTAATCCACCACGCGGGCCCAGTGCGGGTTGGTAAATATCACGTCTTCGAATTTTCGGTTCTAGGACATGCCGGTTTCCTCACGATGTTTTCCTTCACCGTTTTGAGAGCAGTGGTGATGAAATAATTTACACAAAGTAAAGCGCCTGTCTCGGTTCGAACCTACGACCTACAACTCGTAAGTCACGGCCGTTACCACTGCTCTTAAAATGACAGATTGTGATTATTTATATATTCTTCCGGCGACAAAACCAGTTTCTATTGTGGTCATGCTAAGTATGCAGGTTGCACACCGCTAATTACCTACAGTTATATTCACCTAGAAGTTGCCTCTCTTTCTATCGCGTAACTCTTATATCTTCTGACTACGTTACGCTCACTGAATTGGCCCGATAAGACGAACCCGCCGCGAACTTGTAGCTTCATTGCGGAGTGAACCATTTGTATTCATCTGTGGTCAGACACTAAAAAACGCCACTGCACAAAGAGTTTGCAGAGGTTAAGAAAAAGATGTTTGTAGAATAAAAAAATAAATACAATTAAATTACATTTTATTTTAAAATTACAAACAAGAAAATTATTGCTTATCTCATTACACTTTTACAACAATTATATCGATAAAACTCCATCAAAAAGGGACCTCCGAGATAAAAATATTAATATTCATGGCCTATTTCACACCCTCTGGATAAGCTTCGGTTAGCTTATTTCACAGATAATTTCATACCAATACTGTTAAATATTTTTTTGCTTATCTGATAGATATCTGTTTATCCAGAGACTGTGGAAAAGGCCCTTTACGTCTATGTGTTGCATATTTGATTTAATTTTATGATACAAATTGATCCCGTAACTTTTAAAAACTCGTGGAAAGATTGTTGTTTAGACCATGTAGAGATCATTCTCTATCGTCTTTTAAATTCACTCTTGTTAGTGATTGAAAAATAAGGGTTGTATTGTTCAGTTGAAAATCAACTTTGGTACCATGGTTTTAAAGAAGACAGTCGTGTAACAGAGTGTCGTTCTTATAAATTTTATTAATTTTGCGTTTATACATAGTGAGGATGGCAAAAAATTAAGTTAACACAAAAATATTTTGAAGAACTAAGTGATAATTACTACTGAAGTAATAAATAAGATTTTATTTAGCATGAGTACATACTTGCAACTGTATTTTTCAAATTATCACAGATAAATATCACATCTGTAATATATATGTTTTTATAATAAGAAGATCCCTCGATTACATTTAAAATTAATTTATACTTAATACTATTTCACATAGAGTTAATATAGAAACGGATTAACGAATTTATGTTCAAACAATATTAGACTTTATCGCCGTAACATACAGTTGAAAATACTTGCATCAATTTTGCGGCATTAAAGTCAATTCACAAGATTGTAAACTGTATGCAAAAGACATAAGGTACAATATTGTATGGACAGCCAAAAACATCGTTGACATTTGTTAAAGGAAAAACAAAAATCATTTGAAAATAAAAAAAATATAATATTGTCTTAGTTAAAATACATTGAGTAACATTTTCTACACACATAATCGCTAGCAACAAGTGAAAAGTGTGTTAAGGCTCGTTTACACGGAGTTTCTCGCGCGTTTTGTAGAGACAATGTGCATAGACAAAACTCACCAGGCAATTCTCGCACTTATGTGTTGACAGTGAAGGCCCATTGTCAGTCATTGTTATCGAGAGAGAGTCATTGTTATGAAGATACCAGGCGAGATTCTCCGTGTAAATGAGCCTTTAAAAGTGATAATCGTGTTTTTAAAAATAATTATCAACGGTCAATCCATATTAATATAGGAACTATAGTTTGACCGAGATCGCTGTTCCGCACCTTAGTTATGTGCGCGGCGCGACGGGGGCCAGTGCAGGCCGCTCATTCGTCAACGCTCACGGCATCCCATCGCTCATTTGTCAACGCTCACGGCGTCCCATCGCTCATTCGTCAACATTCACGGCATCCCGTCGCTCATTCGTCAACGCTCCTACCCACCTTGCCACGTATTCAAGACGCGGAACAGCAGTCTCGGTCAAATTATACTGAAAAATGTGTAGCAGCCTGAAGATATACGTTCTTATAGCAGCTTGGACTACTTTTAAAAATATTTTTAATTAAAAGAAATAAAATTAATTAATTTCTTTATTATCTAGGTAAAGACCGGGGTAAAACTATGGTCCGAATTGATTTAACTACTTCTTCGTTATACTTTTAGTTGTTTTTTTATATCTTAACTTATATGTTATAATAAAATAAAGCGTCTCTGTCTGTCTGTCCGTTAGTGTGCTTATAATACGAGAGCCACGTAACCAATTTACGTAATTTTCGTTTTTGATTCATATATAATATGTTCCCTGGTTTATACAGGGTGGCGGGGACTTCGACGCGCAGCCTGTTACCATGGATTCTGAATCTCCTTGAAATTTTTCGTCGGTTATTTAAAAAAAATTGCTGTTCCATATATTTTGACCGCGTAGGTATTACACTTATTTATTTTATTTTACTTCCTTAACATAATCTTTTCATTATTTGAAATTATATACCTATAATATTCTATACTTTTTTATTAAATTCGATTTGTTACAGCTGTAGTGGCAATCATGTCACTTGGTTTAAATAGGTCTTTGTTTATCTTTTATATTGATTCTTTTCTTTTAGATTTTCTGAATGTGAGAACGTTGTAGGCTGTAGATTTTTGGACCATTTTTTATTTTGCTAAGTACCTGGTACTTGTTGATTGGCCTACACTGTCCTCTCATACCTATTAACACTGTAATTTGACAACATTGTAAAATACAGCAATAGACGTAGATATATTTAGTAACCTGTTGTACTTAGCTATTTCTAAAGTGCCATAAAAAAGCCTGAAAGAAATCGACACGTGTTTCACCTCTCAACGAGGCATCTTCAGGATGACGATTGACTTGTCGCGAACCCGAACACGGCATGTTGCCACACCGAGCGCTGAAAGCCACGTCTATTGTATTTTATATTGGATTTCCGCAATGTCATGTTTGTAAAAAAACGTAAGAGAATTTCAGTGCAGGGGTTTCCAGAATCATGTACTAAAGCCCTGGTAACAGGTGGTGCGTCGATTTCCCTGCCACGCTATATTTGTTCCTTTAGAACGGTGCCGTAATTGGCAGTTAGTACAATATAATATGGTACTCATTCAGTACAGATTTCACAATATTTTAGAACTTGATTTTTGATAGGAACTTGCGAGATAATACTCCAATTTACTTTCTTCGTCGATATTTAATAAACATTTTGGGTTAGCGCAGACAGTTTTTCATTGATAATGAACTCTCACAACTAAAATAGAGTTCAAAATAGCGTGCATGAAATAATTTTGATGATAAATTCATATTTTCACTGAAATCTTGACAGCAAATGCTCGAGCATGTGCTGCTGTCTGCGCTGAACCCTGGGCCTTCTTGCACCATAAATCATCACTAGATACGTTTAGAATTTAAAACATCATTCTGTCTCTGTCATTTTCATACGATTGATTGCTTCAGTTTTAAATATAGTAGTACAAGAATCTTTTGGCTTGTGGCCAACATTGGAAGTTTAGCCGCCATTGTTTTTTCGATACATTTTCCCAAAACTATTTCATAAATAATAAAACACGCAGTGAATGTGTGCGTGAAGATGAGTAGCGTCAGCACATAACACACACACTCCTGTGCTTACACACGAATTCACACTGTTTTTACATTTGGTAAACCACAAGTAAAGCACACGTCGCTTCGTGAGATAAAAATACTATACCACAGTGTATCCCCGTCAATGTAATTTAAACGCCAAAAGATCTTTATAACACTTTACGTTTAACCCTAAACGCATTTAATAATGTGTGGTACAAGCGAGCCATAGTCAGTAATATAATAACATACCTCATTTCATTAAAAACGTCTAAGGGGCCTCTGCGAGTTGGCTTCGGCCCCTCGTACGCCTTCCAAAGGTCCGGGACCCCTGGGTCCCGAGAAATGTCAAAATCTAAATATAATATTAAATAGATATGTGTTACTTGTGGCACAAGTAGTGTTTACAAGCCAAGTGCGGGTACCGGTGTATATGAGACAGGGGTGGGAGCGCATGCCTGTCGCACGCTCATCTCCCACGCGTCCAGGAGCTGGCCCACTGAGCAGCTTTTTGGTAATCTGTGGAAAATAAAATGAAATTGCTTAGACAATAAATGCACCTTTAGGCTAAGCGTATGCTGAGACGCAGGTGACGCAGGTTCACGCAGCGCAGGACAGAGCAGATTTTGTAATGCATGAACGTACTGACAGCTGCGTACGCTGCGACGCAGACATGTGTCTGACCTGCTCTGCGTCTCGTTGTAGAGCCAGTACAAATTTCTGCGGGACGCGTGCTAGTCGTCACTTGTCATAATTTTGTTTCAATGACAGATTGTTTGTACTAGCTAGGACGCAAATCTGCCTGTGTAGCTGCGTCGCAGCATGCGCTCGCGGCCTCGGTTGCCTCGCTTGCCCTACCCTGCAAAATGTACTGTGCTGTGCTGCGTCACCTGCGTCTCAGCATACGCTTAGCCTAATTGCGTAACCTATTAATCACAATCTGAATGATTTTGAAGGATATTGTTAATTCATTGCTTCATATGTTCGAAAAATTTGTCTGCTTAACAACGTAAATAACGCAATGAATGTTGTTGAACTGTTAAAATAAGTGCCATTGCTACTGTATAGCAGGGGCGTCGGGTCTAAACAACTCGATTCCTACCGGATTCCCTTCGAATATTCGGAACCACAACCATTCTATCGTCATTCAATAATCACACTATAAGTATTTGATACACCATAAAATTAAAACATTACAAAACGCATACATTAATTTTTTTGTCTTTATATCCCAACAACAAAACATTTCGCCCGCTCAAGCCCCGGTGTCAAACAATGTTTGTAAGTCGCCTTTTTTAACCTGTAAGGCCCTATTTGACAGATGATGACTCATCTGTCAAGCCCCGCGACCACCCACGACGCAAAAGATTTATGACTCACCTTCAGATAAACAAAATACTAAAGTTTCTGAGAAGGACTTGAATGTTATCGTCAATTGTTTTCGGTTCTCGGATAGATAAGGAACCCAACATAAATATTAATAACTTTCGTGAGAAATGTTCACTAAGATTTATTACGCGTTTTTGTTGGCGAGTCTATTGTCCACTAATTTAACGATTTCTGATAAAACTAGCTAACCAATTCACACGAAATTTTGCAGGGTACATTATGGATAGTTATGTTATCTAACAAAAGCGTTTTTAGAGACAAACGTTGAAAATAAAAAATACTAAAAATCTAGAATTTTTAAGACCTAGAATTTCTATTGCTTACGTAACTTTCTTCGTTCCAAAAAAATATTTTTTTGCCGTATTTAGACAAAAAAAGTGTCTAACATTATTAAAAATCTAATATGTTGATTAAAAAAGGCGACTTACCCATCAAATACCAACGATTACACACCAAAATACCACAAAATCACAGCACGGTCACTTTTTCATTCACATGTTTGTTTACACTTTTAGTTTGGGTCAAAATAGGTATAACATGATGTTATTTACTGCAAAATTTCGTGTGAATTGGTTAGCTTATCAGAAATCGTTAAATTAGTGGACAATAGACTCGCCAACAAAAACGCGTAATAAATCTTAGTGAACATTTCTCACGAAAGTTATAAATATTTATGTTGGGTTCCTTATCTATCCGAGAACCGAAAACAATTGACGATAACATTCAAGCCCTTCCAAGAAACTTTAGTGTTTTGTTTATCTGAAGGTGAGTCATAAATCTTTTGCGTCGTGGGTGGTCGCGGGGCTTGACAGATGAGTCATCATCTGTCATATAGGTTAAAATAACTCGTAGGCGCGACCGGCTTATTGTGAATGATAAGCTGGACCGTACCGTCTTTTGGCGCACTTGCCTAAGGCGCGGTAGAGCGGTCTCGGTCAAACTATATCAACACATTGATTTTCTTCATCATAAAAATAATAGTGTTCCTCACCTGGCGCACCTAGCGTCCATGGCCCTCTCCAGCCTCGCTAGGAAGGAGTCCGGCGCATGGTTCTTGGCCTCCTGCGGCTTGAGGCGCACGGGCGGGCGGTTGGGGTAGTCGCGCGGCACGGCCACGTGCACGCCGGCCACGCACGGCAGGCGCGGCTCGTCCAGCGCCGCCACCAGCGTGATGGCGCCCGCGCCGCCGCCGCTCCACGACATGGGCTCCAGGGACACCTGCGGGACGAGTTCAGTAGTAGGGTTGGAGTAAACACAGGACGCCGTCGAGTAGTAAGTGTGAAGAAGTTTATTCAATCCATCAACTTTTGCAGGGTCTTTCATTAAGCGCTTCCTATCTTTAAATTTAAATAAAACAAAGTGTGTGTGAGATATCATCGAAATTTTTTATTCGTTTGAGACTTATTGATGCCATATGTGTGGAATATAACGTCGTTCAAATGTCGGCCACAGCTTCTCTGGGTGGAGCGCATCCGAAATGTCCAATTTTTCATGACTCTGGCGCATGAATCAGGCTGAATTTGACCGATGGCGTGGGTTATGTTGGCTTTGAGGATTGCTGTGGTTTGTAGCTTATTCGCATACACCTACGAATTAAGAAAACCCCACAAGAAAAAGTCTAACGGGGTCAAATCGCACGATCTCGGTGGCCAGTTCACATCACCTCCACGTGAGATGACCATAACATCAAATTTCTCGTGCAGAATATAAAATGTGGCATGAGCTATGTGGCACGTAGCGTCGTCCTGTTGAAACCACATGTCGTTGGTGTCCAGATCATCCAATTCAGGACTCAAATTTATCCACCACATTGCGAATAGTCCTCTCGGTAGGACGATTATGGCGACCGTAAAATGGGCGAAGTGCGCGGTACGTTGCCCGAACAGAACACCCATTTTGATAAAACAATTTTATTATTTGCACGTGTTGTTGAATGCTATATCCGTCCATGGTGATTTGGCAAAACACACTGAATAAATGACAACTAACTTGACAACTAATTTGACAGATGTAGCTTCAACAAGATGGCCGTTATCAACTGTCAAAATTCGGAAATCCCTCTTGGAAGACCCGATACATCAGTACATCACTTTTTACACACACATTACATTACATCACAATATTAGTTTTCGTAACAGTCAGTTAGAAAATCGATACAACTCATCATGAAAATCAACGAAAAGTCCATTATGTTTAAATTCGTAATATGAAAAAGTAAAAGAAATGATGTAAATAACTAAAAGGAGTTACAACTGTATCATTAATTTATCAAGGTAAAACCTTACCTTGAATCTTGAATCAAGTCTGGCGATTTCACCCTGTAGAACATCCGGAATTTCCAAAGGTGGCTCGTCTAATTTTGGTATCTTTTGCGGTGTCGGTAGATTTCTAGAAAAAAAAATAAGCATAATTGATACGGACACAAACAATACGGTAGTTGCCTAGGTAAAAAAAAAGAAAGTCTATTTAGTCCGTCATTCAGATAATAAAAAAAAATTAAACACGTATTTTTTGCTTTATCATATTAATCAAAAATAACTTAGAAAACACGGATTAAAGTTGGGGAGTGGGGGCTCGCTACGTCATAACGCACTATTAAATCTAGTAAGGCGTGACGTCATGCCACATTTTAACTCAATGTATCGCCGTTATTTTTTGATTACATCAAAAAAGAAAAAATACGTGTTCAATATTTTTTAATAATCTACAAAAAAAATTTGGACACAGGCCTATGGAATATCAGATTATATACCGAAGGCAAATTCCAGTTACATTTCTTACATCAGGCAGAAGAATCGCGAGATTTTCTCTTTCCTCATTTAATGTGTTTATACGTAAATTTGCATTTACGTATAAACACAAGAATGATATTTGAATTTCCTATGCTAAAAAAACTACGGCTAGAAATTATTATAGAGGGAAATGTAATTATAAAAAAAAGTCTTATTGGGATATTTCCATCAACAATTTCTCAGTAGCAGCCCGGAGTCTGGATTTGTGTCCGCTTGATGGCAATAGGCTCGCTACCTATTACATGGGACTTAAACATAACTGGCGAAATGTGGGTGTACTGTGGTACTCCTCTGCATAACCTTTCGGGGATTACAGGCGTGATGTAATGTTATAATTCAAATTCAAAAATATTTATTTTATCTAAAACATTGTTTCATACATAAATTGAGGCAGCCCCAGTAAGTTACAATAGTACTTGTGTCGGAGCTGTCTCACTCTTTCCGTAAGTGGTAACTTTACAATGATGAAGTTAATACTTAATTACTTAAATAGAGTTTGTAGAAAAATAAAATAAAACTTTAATTTAGCAGCTCTCGGTATAAGTGGGGGTGTGTTAATGAGTGAGGGTGTGTGTGTATGGGTATTTTTATCTAACCTCATTTCTGGGCCATTGAGTTGATCGAGTGCAGAGCCGAATGTGCGCTTGAGTGTGTGATTGGCCAGCGGTGATTGTAAGCAGTTGTTCACCACCTCCAGTAGAGGATTGAAGATTTGTTCCTGTAATTACAAGTATTTATACAGAATTTTTTGTTTTATAAAAAAACACTGAATACATATGAAAAAGCAAAATGGTCAAACAAATCAAGAATTTGATTTCGGAGTTTTTTTTTTTAATCTCCCCTTTATAGCCTTCGAATCATAATATATTTTCGGCGTAAAATAAACACTGTATTATTGTACCGAATATCCAGCTGTTGCTTGCTAGTAACGACCAACCCACCAAATAATCATTAAGCCTGGTTTCACAGCTGTCTGGGAGACCCGGCAGGCCGCCCGTACGGGCTCCCGGAACGGAGACACGTGCGGCGCTAGAACGTTGTTTCACAGTGACGCGGATTGGTCCGTACGCGACCCACTCCGGGTAGAGCCCGTACAACGCTAGCAACCGTATCGTACTAACTCCCTCGTTTCAGAGCACTGCGAGCGCTACCCGTACGGGTCTCCCGTGTGCGGGCGGCTCGTGCGTTTCTCCCGGACAGCTGTGAAACCAGCTTAAGAGATGTTTTTTTTGTAAGATTTGAAAAGTATCAAATTGAATAGGCGTTGAGTATACTTCCTAAAAGACATTGTTATTTCTAAGGTTTTTCTTTTTATTCCATGGAGTTTCTTGACCGTTCTTCTCCATAGGACCCTACTACGCTTTGGAATGGACAACTAGCTTCATCTTTCTGAATGAGCGACTTCTTGACAGTTTAAAAGTGCCTGTAATTTGTTTAATTGAAATAAATCAGTTGAGTTTGTGTTTATTACCTTCCCAGTGCTTGGAACGACAACTCCCTCACTGCGTTTAAAGTCGAGCTTCTCCAGCACAACCTCGCATTTGATTAGCGTCTCGAGCGGCATGCGTTTGTTCGGGTTCGACAGTATATCCAGTAGGTTCTTCATCTTTGTTAGCTTTTCAACGTCTGTGGATAAAGTAGAAGAGGTTGTGTAAGGAACTACGATGGTTTATACAGGGTGTTTGGCGCATGAACAGACAATTTTTTGGGGAGTTAGGGGACTATAGTAAAAGTTATTTTGTTCTATTACAACCATAAACAAAAAGTTATGACGATTTAAAGGCGAGATTTCGGATACATACATACATACATAAACTCACGCCTTCTTCCCATGGGGGTAGGTATTTCGGATAATTCAAAGAAAAAAAATTACATCTCATGAAAAATGACATTTGCTAGATTTTACCCCATGCCCTTCATGGGGTGAAATCTAGCAAATGACCCCCAATCTGCAAAAAACAATGGCACTCCGGGAGTGCCGACAGAAGTGAAAACTTGAACAAGATCGCCTTGGTGGAAAAAAATACTTGTATAGAACATTGGTCCGTAACCTTATTTAAATAAAGAGCACAATCGCGTTTACAAAAACGAGGTGTCGGTAACGGTGTCGCGAGTTCAATTATTTTTTCCCATCTCAAAAATGCCCAACGCGCCTAAAGAAGTTTTTACTTCAAAAATTGTGTCGGTTCATGCGCCAAACACCCTCCAGACTGAACTTGGTCGAAAAAAGGCCGAATACGTACGAGTTTACACACACATGGCTAGACTTGTGTTAAAATAGCGCGAGACACAGTAAAGTTTTTTTATGTTGTGTTAGGTTTTCGGATAACCCGAAAGATTGACAACAGATAGGTTACGCTTCTAAGAGAGGCTATCGAGGTCAAATATTGTACTGATAGGTACTGCTAATAAAAATTAACGTTGTATAATTCATACGGATACGAAATAATAAGAAGAAAGTAGCATCCCGGCGTCTAGATTTGTGCCCGGTTGATGGCAATAGGCTTGCCCCCTATTACATGGGACTTAAACATAACTACCGAAATGTGGGTGTACCTACTACAAGTACACCTCTGCCCAACCCTTCGGGGAAACAAGACGTGATGTTATGTTTATGTGTGTTATTTCATCTAAATCATTGTTTCATACATAAGTTGAGGCAGCCCCAGTAAGTTACAATAGTACTTGTGTCGGAACTATCTCACTCTTCCCTTAAGTGGTCGGCTTACAGTCTAACCGGATGCAGCTGAATTCTAGTATTTTACATGGAGAGACTGCCTATCTGACCTCCACAACCCAGTAACTGATACAACGATACCCATTGGTAAGATTGGTTGTCAGACTTTTGGGCTTCTGGCGACCCATAACGACTGTACCGGCAAAAACAACTTAATTATCCCCTAAAACAGGGCTTCCTCTCTCCTACCCTTTTTGCTGGGCCCTACAGGGTCCATAATGATCTAAATTATATAATTACCACCTAAGTACACATTATGGTAAAGCAAAAGATATTGAGTATTGAGTATTGACTGTCAAAGATCCGCGAATGACAGCCGATACTAACGGCTTAACGTGCTTTCCGAGGCACGGAGGAGTCTCGGGATGTAAAGATGGTCACCCATCCATGGACCAACCCCGGCAAGCGTAGCTTAACCTGATGGGTCGACCAATGCGGCTGTTATTATTTAGCTACGAGCTCCGGGAATACCGTGATGCTTATTACTTAAAATTCCATACTCACTTTCGCCCTCACTGACCATGCGATGCACCATTCTCCTGAGAGGTTCGATGTACTTGGAGAGCTGCCGCACCTTCTCCCTGTAGGCCGCCTCCTCGCCCCCCGGGGAGGCCACGCTGGCACCGACCGGCGTGTTGAGCGACGACGATGGCGACGCCACCATGCCCATACCGACGCCCCTAGGCGACCAGTATTTACACAATAATAGCCGGAATTGTTATAAGGAATTACACAATAGAACCTCCTTTTTAAAACGAACCGTTTTAAAAAGGAGGTTCTATTGTGTGTGTGATCCTTATAGGATCACTCGTGTGTCTGTCTGTCCGTCTGTTACAGCCAATTTGCTCCGAGTCTAACGGACCGATTAAGTTGAAATTTGGTACACATAAATGTATTTCTGTGACCCAAACACGAACGTGTAACGTAAATAAATGAATTTTGAGAATAGGGGTCACTTTTGTGCGGCAAACAAGAAAATTTAATAAAAAAGTTTTGCTAACAGTACGTGTGACATGTGGAATCTCATTTTTTTTAAATAATTTTAAAATAAATACATTTCAAGATATTTAAGAAATTCGATGAAAATTAACCATTCGGGGAGAATGGTTAATTTTCATCCTTATCTTCGAAACTACTGAGCCTAAATTTTTTAAAAATTACAGAGAATGGTTCTTCATTCATAGATTACAGGAAAACCTATGAGTCTATTGTCTTAAAATAACATGGTAAGTCTGTCAATATTGTGCGTACAAACTTATATTTGCAGTTAGAATGTATGGGAAAACATGTTAAGTTTGTATTTGGGATAAATTCATCCCAACTACGGGACCCTTCATTGTGCGTGGTCTGACATGCACTTAGCCGATTTTTAAAGTCGGTTCGATACTTCCTTGCATGACGGGGCTAGTGGTGAATCTCAGTCTTATTACAAAACGAGTTCTAACTTTAGCCCCATCTCAAACCTTCGAGCCGGTATGCTGTATTTTGAACTTTAATCCGATGAGCATAAAGTTCAAAATAGCAGTGAACTGCGATTTATTTATTAAATTATTTAGAATGTACTACATTATTATAAGTGCCTGAAGGTTAGTGCAATGAAAGTTAGTTCCATAGACTTATTAATCGAGTGCAGAATATTTTTTTTCATTGCATTCTGATCAAAAGGTTCTATCTTGCTTTTATCGTCTGTCAATTATCATTATTTATATTTTAACGATCGGTTTTTCGATCCTGATTAGAATATCGAACCAACATTTTAAGTCTTAGGGCCTGCGTAGACTGGCCGACGGGATGTCAGAGGATTTTAAATTTATCAATTGAATTTAACACTTATCCAATGGAAATAAAGTATATATTTAAATGCTCGGTGATCTTTTTTTTTTTTAGGTAGGGCATCTCTTAGTTGACCTCTGAGATAATGACTACTTAACCGGGCTTTCCTGTGGGTGCCTTAGGCTACTACACTTAAAACCTCCAGCCAGGGGTTATTCAACTATGTTAATTAAAACTAGGTGAACGCTCGCTAAGGGCACCCCCTGTGGGGTACGAACCTCGGCTTAGGGCGTCAACCGGAGGGAGGACATCAAGGATGGGACGGGCTGGATCAAAGTTTAGATCATGATTATTAATCGAGGAATTTAAAGCTACGTGCTCAGCTGCAACAACTGTTGGCACCTTGTTATCAAGCAAGGGTCGGGGGGAGTATCATTTACTCGGGGACGCGATCGCTAAGGACCTCGGCGGCGAGGTCGGAATGACGGGAGGCGCCTGTTTTTGTACACTGTGCTGGTTTCCCTACTGCTCTCCTGGAGGAGGGTAATGGGGTCGTCAGGGTCGGTAAGGACTCGGTGATCGAGCTTGGAGCATCGTAGCGCAGTTTTCCGTAGATCACCGAGCATTGAAATTTATACCTTATTTCAATTGGATAAGTATTGAATTCAATTGATACATTTAAAATCCTCTGCCGTCCCGTCCGCCAGTCCACGCAGGCCATTATTTTTATGGCCGTTTCTTTTCAGTCAGTGCTCACTTTATATCATACATACCTCTGCGGTTGTTGGACGTGGTGTTGCAGATGCTGCGGGTTGGAGGGCGAAGGACTGCCGACGCTGCCGCAGGCGCCTAGGCCTCCTAGTGAAGACATCGGTGACGTCATTGTAGCGCCCATTACACCTGGCATGAGCAATAGTTGTAGATATCATGGTTGTTTGGTGTGTTTCTCGGAGTAACAAACATAGGCTATAGAAATTAATGTACTTAAACGAAATATTACTATATATTTTTTTAGAAAGTCAGTTTCTTGCCCATTCTTCTCCATATGAAACTATTTTTGGGCAGGAAAACTAGATTATTATTATTTATTTTTTTGTAAACTTAGACATTCAAAAGTGTATTTTAATAGTCTAATTGAAATAAACGATTTGACTTTCAACTATTGTTATTGCGTACCTATTTAACAAGATGAAAATAATGTAGACTATCTAAACCTTTTCTTGAATTGGTTTTCTACTGTTTAATAAGTAATAGAGGCCACTGATGTATGTATGATCTCTTTGTTAAGAGCGGCCAACCCGTCATACTTTTCATACAAACGCTCGTACGTGATTATGGCGTCGTAACACATCTTTCTTTAAAAATGTTAAACTAATAGGTATCTTGTGCACTATTTCTAGGTTTCTATGAAACCAAAAAATTAAATTGTCGCGAAATAAATTCAGTACAAGCCTCCGAAAATCTGCATTTTTGCACAATTTTTACCTGAACTTTGGCCGTTCATAATATACTCATAAATTGTAAAAGTAAAGAAACAATCTGCATAGGAACCTTGCACATGTAATGGAGTTTCTAAATGACAAACATTTATTTCACAAACTAGTAAAGCTTACACAAAAACACGTATTTCCTGAAACAAGTTTTATGAAATTTCCGCACACTATTTTTCGTACAATGTTATCGCGTTCTCACTTGCTTGTTAGCAGTTCTCACTTGCGCTAGATGAAACAACATGCTTTTTGACCATGCTTGCGTTGACGATAGACGGATCGGGAAGGGCCCTCTTAAGGCGAAAGCGTCAAGGTAGCGCGCGAATTTTTTTTTTTTTTCTAACTTGATGAGACAGCTGTGCTGCTGGGGAGTTTGTTGCGCCACTTCTTCCCAGCGAAAGGCACTAGGAAGTGGTGAAGGGTGGGCGTTTTGGGGGACTGTCTTATGTAATTTTGACGTTCGAAAAGTGCTGATTCTCAGCCTAATTTGAATAAATGACTTTTGAAATTAGAAAGAAAAGAAAAGAAAGAAAATTCATTTATTTGCGGTAAACATGACGCAAAGAAAGATTTAAACTAAAAAAAAAAGGTAAATAACAAATTGGGGGAAAATATGCGTCACATCCACGCAAAACGGCCATCGCTCAGCATAAAGCTGCGACCCCATGCGAGACAGAGCCCCAGCGCTGGTTTTCAGCGATAGCCGGCGCTGAATTCAATTTTTCTTACGTTTTTTGCAATTTTCAGGTCAGTATCAGATTGTATGTTGATTTAAAAATGATTCGCAACCGTATCAAATATTTATTTATAGAATTCACCCGCATAAGTCTCGATCCCGTGGGAACATCGGGATAAAAAGTATCCAATGTCCTAACACAGGTCATGTTCTATCCATGTGTCAAATTTAACCCAAGTCCGTTCAGCCGTTTTAGCGTGAAAGCGTAATAAACAAACAAACAAAATCATTTTCGCATTTATAATATTAGTTAGGATAATAATAAATATCATCACTACAATTCTCTAAGTTCCTATGAAATAGTCGTAATAACGACTGTTTCATGAAATCAAGACATTTGAGGCCAATTCTTACTTAAGGAGTTGTATTGCTGATTCTAATGATTATTATAATTCTGTAGTGCCATATTTTTTACGGTCGCGAATCATATTTTAATCAACATACAACCTGACACTAACCTGCAAAATGCAAAAACGTAATACAATTTGAATTTCGCAGGCTACCTCAGCGCATCCCCCTTAATAGCAAGGGATGGCCATACTCATGCAGATTCAGATATGTTATAAGATAAATAAAAGTCACTGTGTGTGATAGAGAATTTTGTGACAGTATCAACTGTTTTAAATAGATTATTGTAAAAGACTAGACAAATAAACCTACTAAAAGAAAAAATAACAAAAAAAAAAAGAAAAATTGAATACCTATTCGAATAACAAGAAATATGTTATGATGCTGCTTTTAGCTGTTTAAAGTGTATAAGGAAATGAAAAAAAAAGAAACAAAAAATAAAAAAGATTTTAATATCCTTACATAACGTATTTATTAAAAAAAAAAAAAAACATTTTAATAAAAAAATATGTATAGTCACCTAGCCTTATAAAATGCACTGATTGGTTTATTCGAGATAATTATATACAAATACAAATCAATAGAACAAGTTTGAAATAATAATCAAAATATAAATAATTTTACAACAATCACGACTATTTGGCACTAATTAGTACTTTATTACAAATGCTGATTTATTTCTGAGATCTTTGTGACATTCCTTTTGTGCCCTGTACCTCTGAGGTACAATACAGTCGATGAATCATGGTCAGTCCGAACTTAACCTTACGAACTTACAAATAACATTTTTTTGGAACCAAATGGTGACATGAGAAGAGTGTGAGTGAGTTTACATGCGCGAAAGTTCCTAGAACCTATGTTCAGACCAGCCATGATTTCACCGGTTGTATTGTAAATCCCACGCAGGATTTGACTCTGTTAGAATTTTGCGAAAATCACTCTTAAGACAATCGAAGAATGGTCTATTCGAAAACTACATCGACACAATGAAAAATATATTTTGATTATTGAACTCTTTAAAAAAATCGATTGTCATTAAGAGCGTTTATTCTGAAAGTGGGCAACGTCGCAAATAGATGTCAAATATTTCGCTGTTTTGATTAATTTGGCAATATTACTGTATGGAAATAGGAATGTGGCTAACTAGTTCCCTAGAATATTAATAATGAATTGCAATTATAACACTGAATTTGATGTTGTAACAATTTTAGGTATAAAAAAGGCATTTGGAAAGTTTCCAAATAGTTTCTTTACATCTAAAACTAAATATTCGGTATTACGATATTAATTATTGCATTTCATAATCAATATTTTAGTTCCCAAGTTAGCCACATTTCTTAATTCCATACAGTAATATTGCCAGATTAATCAAAACAGGTAAATATTTGACAGCTATTTACGACGTTGCCAACTTTTAAGATAAACCCTCTTAAAAGTAAGTAGCAATTAGTCTGCTGTTTTCCAACTCTTTCAGATCAAATTCTATGATAAATTTTAGTAGCCCAGTTTCATTAATTATTTGTTTAACTTGACAGGCGTGTATAGTTTGACCATAAATTCGACCTGCTTCCACATAGCTGATAGCTTGTTATCAGGAACAGCACTGACTAGTTTCCTAAATCTATGTGTCATTGCATTGCGGTGGCGATCCGACAGGTCTGAAAACATTTAATAATATCAATGATATCGTAGCTTGGTTTTTTCAAGATAATCAATGAATATGAGTAATGTGTCAAATATGAATGAATTTATTGAAATGAATTCTCATATTGATTTAAAACAAATTAATGCTACTCATATGATAAAAAAAAAAATTAAGTAATAAACAAGTAAGTAACACAAACAAAAGATATGCCATTTAATTAATATTCAAAAATATGAATTTGGCATACACCTCAATGTTTTTCTCGGTAAAGCTCAAAATTTTCTTGATAACCGATTTTATACAGATTTTTCACATTTTTGTTCATCAGCACTCAGCATACACAAGTCACTAGATCGTCACCGTAATGCAACGATAATAAAGAATCAACCAAATAACACAACACACATTGCACCGACTATTGTGTCAGATAATGCAACAAATGTGAAAATTACCATCAATAGATTACACGTTACCTATTTTGAGGATGGATTTTCCATCTAACCTCACATATCATGCCATTTTTTTTTTGGAAAGTTCTTTTTTTATAATATCAATCTTTTACTGTTAGGTTCCTCGTTCTGGAAGCCTGACCCTGTAGCTTGGACCCTGTTCCCAATAACGGTGGGCTACTACTATTTTTTTATTTATATTTTAATATAAAAATGTAATTTTTATGTATATGAATTTATTGAATAAAGGAGATAATAGTATCACTCACCCATAGGGCTAGGCCCGCCCATGTTAGGCGAGGGCGCAGAGGGCGAAGGGCTCTGCCTCAGGAACTGCGCGGGCGGCGGCGCGCGCGTCTGCTGGTAGGCCCCGCCCAGCATGCCGCCCACCTCCTGCTTGTTGCCCACGCCCACGCGACCCATGTGGAGCATGTTCAAGCCCACTATTTGGCTGTTGCCCATGCCACCCACTGCAAAATTAAAAGGAACAAAATTAACTTAACTTACTTTCTAGCAAGTTTTGCTGTTTTTTGAGTTGAGCCACAGATGGGACACTCCGCAGTTAAGGTGTGAAGCTACAAGTGCGCGGCGGGCTTGACTTGTTGGGCCAATTCAGCGAGTGTAACTTAGTCAGATCTAAGAGTTACGCGATAGAAAGAGAGGCAACTTCTAGGTGAATATAACTGTGGTAATACGCGCTGTGCGACCTGAATCGCACTTTATTGTGTCGTAGCAAGAGTTCGTTTTTAGGGTTCCGTAGTCAACAAGGAACCCTTATAGTTTCGCCATGTCCGACTGTCTGTCTGTCTATCCGCGGTCTAGCTCCGAGACTGTTAGTAGTACTAGAAAGTTGTAAATCATGCCGAGAAAGTAGTCAAATAAAATTATGAAAAAAACATTTTTTTTAGGTTACCTCCCCTACACGTAAAGTGGGGATGTTTTTTTTTTTCTATCCCTTGTTGTGGGGTATCATTGGAAAGGTCTTGAAAAACATTGTGAGTGTGTTAAAACCATTTTTGAATTCAGCTATCCGTTTGCGAAATATTAAACTATAAAGTGCAAATTTTTGTTAGAGTCGTGTCCCCGCCCTGCCAGCTAAATGGTTGGTTTTAGATATGTGAAAAAATTCACGGCAATAGTTTATATAATGAATTTAAAAGCAAAACTATCACAGTTGAGTAGGCTTTACAAGTTAACGAGTAATAATCGACCAACATAGATTTGCGGTTGTAAAAACATGTTCTCCCATACATTCCGTATGAAAGAAAATGTTTTTCAACTACAAAGTTAAGTTTGTTCTTGGGATAAATTCATCCCAACTACGGAACCCTACATTGTGCGTGGTCCGACATGCACTTGGCCGGTTTTTATTTTTATGATTTTGCAGTGTCCCATCTGTATTATTAATCAGTGGTTGAGCTCACCTCTGTACATCAGGGTTGTAATGGAAGTCGTATAATGGATGAGGATGCGGATGAGGTTATCGAGATTATCGGGTTTGAGGACGCGGATGAGGGTGCGGATGCAGATGTCGTATGAAAAATAGCCCTTGTTTTTGACACCTGACACCACAATCATGCCACCACTGCCACGTGCAGCCGATCGTCTGTCACAGGACAAGGACACTGCGAATTCAGGCAATAGGAACGCGTCACTCACACTCCGGCCCGCACATTTGGCTCGGAGCGAGTTTAACAAAATTCAGTATTTGAACTAACAACGTGGGGTCACATCCCCATAGAAGTTATGAGGATGCGGAGCTTTTAAAATCAAAAGTTGAGGAAGCGGATGTTTTGCGGATATCAAAATTTATGCGGATGCGGATATCCGTCACATCCCTGCTGTACATGGCCATTTCACAATATACTGTGTGATAATATTTATTTTGTGTTTACACGGCTAAATATCAAGCTATACATTTCCAGTATAAGTTGATCTTGCATTGTATATGATTTCCCGTACAATGCAAGGTCAGCTTATACTGGAAATGTAGCTATAGCTTGATGTGTAGCCATTTGTCCAGTAAAGATTTAAGAATAAATTGTTCTACTTTCTTGTGTCCTGTTTAGATGAGTAACTTCTTTGATTTACCCTTGAAATGTGTATGAAATAGTCATGAGGCTATAAGGCATACCATTTTTAGGGTTCCGTTGCCAAATGGCAAAAAACGGAACCCTTATAGATTCGTCATGTCTGTCTGTCTGTCCGTCCGTCTGTCTGTCTGTCTGTCTGTCCGTCTGTCTGTCTGTCTGTCTGTCCGTCCGTATGTCACAGCCACTTTTTTCCGAAACTATAAGAGCTATGCCATTGAAACTTGGTAAGTAGATGTATTCTGTGAACCGCATTAAGATTTTCACACAAAAAGTAAATGATTAATAATAGTAATTTTGGGGTTCCCCATACTTAGAACTGAAACTCAAAAAAAATATCTATGGATAGGTCTTTAAAAATGATATTGAGGTTTCTAATATCATTTTTTTCTAAACTGAATAGTTTGTGCAAGAGACACTTCCAAAGTGGTAAAATGTGTGTGTCCCCGCCCTGTAACTTCTAAAATAAGAGAATGATAAAACTAAGCCGCTTTTTTAGATTTAAGAGTAAGAAATTATTTGGTAGTGAGTCATATCAATTTACCAGTTAGTTTCGCTTCAACTTCTGATTTTAACAGGAAAACGAGTATTAAAGCATAAATATATTATGTAGATAGTTTTATAAACTTACCCATTTGTCCTTGCATTTGTCCTTGCATGTTGTTTGGTGCCATCTGTCCTCCCATTCCCACTTGGTTACAAGGCATTTGCCCCATACTATTTGAACCACTCATGGGCACCTGCATAGAATTGGGCATTGACATATTTGGCATCATCTGTCCCTGCATGCCCCCAGCCAGTTGACTCTGCAACTGGCTGCCCATAGGATTGCCCATCCCCCCCATTCCACCAACCATGTTGTTCCCCATTTGCCCTTGGTTACCCACCATTCCCATTGGACCACCCAATTTGTTCTGCAACTGCATATTCATTTGTGGTCTCTGATTTAGTGTTTGCAATAAATTAGTGGCTGTCTGAGCTTGTGGTCCTTGTGAAACAATTGGTCCTTGCTGACCCATTTGGCCCTGCATGCCCCCCATTCCAGGGTTTGGCCCCATGACCCCTTGCTGCTGCATTTGGCCTTGAGGGCCCATGTTCATCATTTGATTTCTTGATCCTTGTGATGCTAAGTTTTGGAGGGCATTGATTGGGTCTGGTGTGAGGCCACCTTGGTTGTTGGGCCCCTGTTGTTGTTGACCTTGTGGGGCCTGAACCTGGGGACTGGGACCAGATTGGCCTTGATTGGGACCCTGCATTTGCTGCTGGCCTTGATTTTGTTTAGATTGTGCTGAAAAGTTAAATATAAAAAATACTGTAAGGACAACTTTTACAGACGTAGTCGAGCAATACAAAAAGTAGACTGCTTTTAAAATTAAAAATAATTGTAGGCACTTGTAGTGGATATTGCATTTAAATTAATTACCACAGATTTTTTATTGCATAAGTAACCATGGTTGCATTACTTACACATTTCTCTCACATGCAGTATCAGTTTGGCAACCATGTTCATGTACTCCTCTCGAGTCTTAGCCTTCATGAAGACATGGTTCTCCATCTCACTGCTGTTCCGTGCCACTTGGACCCCAGAGCGCTGGATCACCTCCTCACTATAAAAATATTGTCTTTAATCTTATTTCAATATTTGTGAAATATTAAAAGTACGTCTACCAGCACGCGTAGCATGACCACCGTAGAAACGGGTTTTGTCGACGGAAGAATAGACAAAATGACAGATTGTGATTGTTTATCTGTCATTTTGTCTATTCTTCCGTCAACAAAACGCGTTTCTACGGTGGTCATGCCACGCGTGCTGATAGGTAAATAAAAGAATGATTACATGTGTACGCAATTATCTGGCGAAATGTGGGTCAATTATAACGCAGATTAGTACCGATGGGACACTCCGCAAAATCATTTAAATGAAAAGTGATGTTATGTTTATAAATTATTTGGCACTTACATCAAATGTTGAAACAATCTATAATATGGATAAACCACTAAGGGTGCGTACCCACTATGTTGTGACAGTTAATTTGTCATTGGAGAAGTTAGTTAATTGTGTCGTCCTTTATGATGGGAACAGCTCCATTCAAATACACAAGCCACAACAATTTAAATGACACAATAATCTGTTGTCACGACATAGTGGGAACGCACCCTAAGGGGACCTATTACTGTAACTATTTCACAAGAAAGGGAAGGGGGTATTGTCTTGTTTTGACACATGCACTTTCACACTACTTTTTACAGTAGGCAGAACCAACAAAATATCTCTACAAGCTCTACAATACAACATGATTTGACTAAAATCATTATTGAATGCCTAAAATGACTGAAATTGGGGTCACAGACCAGAGAGCGTCTGGGTATACCCATGGGAAATTTGAATGTAAAAGTGTGAGTCATACTAAGTGAAGTTAGACAGATTTTCCTGGTATCATATCATAGTTATATTGTTAGACACTGTTATAAATTCCTATTTGTGTTTTATTATTTGAAAGAATTAAGAGATGTTTTTATTGAGATGAATAAATTGTCTTATCCTCAGGATACTGTGGAGAAGGCAGCTGTATTGTGGCTTCGTAGTTAGCATCTTAAGAGTGCACAGCTCCATTATGTATTGTTAATCAGATCGCTAAACGAAGTGCTGATCGCAAAACAATGATAAATATGATGCACAATAAAAAACAAACAAAACACAGTAAAATATTGTAAAACTTACATTTTCGACACCACACTCTGCCGGAAGGCCTGAGTTCTCCAATTATCGTCTGAAGCCATTGTCATTGTGTTGAATTGTTTCAAATTATCCATACACAGTTAAAACCACTTTAAGTGAATGATACCGCTTCTATCGACACATTTGTAATAAATTAAAACACATTAATGATTCATAAAATACAAAGCGCTCGATAACGATGCGAGCGCTTTGTTTTTTTCCAAAAGAAGAAGATAGAAAAAGATAGAATATTAATCTTTGACGCACTTTGACGTCTTCTCCTGACAGACAAGTAACAGTAATTCTGTGTACAGAACATAAATATACTCAAAGGTTCTGTGTGAGTAACACACCACAGACTAAGAGCCTGTGCACACGATGCGTTGCGGCGTCGCACCACATAGATTTCGCCACATTGGCTGTCCGTAACGGGTGCCGCAGCGCCGTAACGTTGTTACGCGCCGCAGCGGTGCTGCGCCGCAAAGCACGTAAATGGTCATCTGTCAAACATCTGTGTTTTTGACAACGCACTTGCAAACAACTGTTATAACCTGAGCGATGCCGCTCCGGTGCCACTAGTCACAACGTATATTCCCCTCCCCGCCTCATCTCGCGGGCTGCATGGGCTGGGAGCTTGCACTGGCGAAACAATTACATAAAAACATGTTGAAATCTTTATTTTTTGTTAAATGTTCGACACAAAGTTTGAGAGGAAATAGACATTTCCATGTTTGATGTAACCTCGAGTTGTTTGTCAACTCCGATCGTTATTCCTGTCGTACGCCTCTAGTATTCAACAAAAAAAGAATAAAGTCTACAAACACAAAATAACCTATAAATTATTAAATGTTCACATTTTATTTACTTTTCAACTACAGTTGCTTTTTTACTAGTGGAAAACGTTTCCCTTTTTCTTAACTATATATACATATACGTATAGTGCTACACTCCAAGTCGCATACATATTTTAATTATAATTAGTCAAAAGACACAAAGTAAACAAACAAAATAATGGCGGTTTGAAGACGAGCAACAGTGCTGTCACCTATAACAAGCTTTCAGTGAATATCATTGAAATGAAAATATCCAATCAACCTGTCACACCCTCACTTGATGTCATAGTTTGACCGTTGACGTATTGCAGAATAAATCTACGAGTTTTAGGCTGCGTTCCGAGTTAAGCTGCAAGTGAATTGAGCGTGCTTACACCTTTATCGAATGAGATTAAAAACTGCCGCTGATTTCCAGTGTCTTATAGTTTGACAGCTAGCCATACATTTTCTGTAAACAAGCGACTTCTTTTACGTATAATTAATTATTGAGCCCAGTTGCACAGTTGTTTACTGCAAAAATACGGTCACCCATGTCGTTGCCAAAGATGATATACGAAGAAAACTGTTGGAGAAAGCTCTCCGAAAAAAATTGGAATCCGATATTTCGTTGAGACAATGTGCTATCCTATAAGCCTTTGGGAGAAACTGGTTTATGGTGATGCTCCCAAGAGAACTAAGTCTGTTTTCATTACATACAGGCACATGTGATGTAATATTGTATATATTATAGTAAAGTATGTGTGTGTTTATATTACTATAATAGACCAGTGCTAGAAGTGCTATCCCTTCCTTCAGGTTCCTTCCAAGTTCTTGAAAGGGTCCTGAACAATCGTCTTGTGTCTTTCCTGGAAAGCCATATTATTCTCTCCAACAATCAATTTGGCTTTCGTAGGGGGAAGTTATGTGAGGACGCTTTCTCGGCTCTAATTAATGAAATTGTTGAGACTCTTGATAAAAAGTCTAAGTGCCTGGGTATTTTCTCAGACTTATCCAAGGAATTTGAAACTATCTCTGTCCCCATCCTACTCAAAAAATTGGAGAATTGGAGTTAGAGGCCCTGCCCTTGCTATTTTTGCGAGCTATTTTTCTGAGCAAACTCAGGGTGTTAAAGTCACCGCATGTGTTAGTGGTGAGTGTGGATTGTCCTTCGGAGTGCCTCAAGGTTCCATCTTGGGGCCTACACTTTTTTTAGTGTATGTGAACAGTCTATGTGATTTAGTGCTCCCAAATTGTTCCATTTACACGTATGCTGATGATAAGGCCCTTCTGATCCATGCTGAAAATTGGAGTAAGGCTTGGGAGAAACCTGAATTTGTTCTTGGCATTGTTATGTCTTGGCTATCGGCAAATAGTTTAACTTTAAATGTGGATAAAACCAACTTCATCACTTTCTCTCTTAAATCTACTTCGCAACCCGACAACACATTTTCAGTTAAAGCTCATGCTCATTGTAATGCTTACCCAAACCAATACTCATGCCTTCCCCTGACAAGAAAAACTAATGTGAAGTACCTTGGCGTACAAATAGACAACCTCTTATCATGGAATGCCCAGATTGGGGCATTGTCTGGCAGAGTTAGAAAACTAATTGCCGTGTTTAGGGGCCTGCGGTAAAGTGTTGACGTAGATACCTTACGCATGGTTTATTTCTCCCTTTGCCAGTCAATATTAACATTTGGCATAACGGTCTGGGGCGGTGCTTCGAAGACTGGTATGATTCAACTGGAAAGGGCGCAGACAGCTGTCCTCAAGGTCTGACCTTTAAACACTATCGGCATAGTACGACTCAATTGTACAAAGAATGTAAAGTCTTGACCGTGAGGCAACTCTTTGTGCTAAACTGTACGTTGCGCAGACATGCTTCTTTGCAGCTGGATCTCAATCGCTTGACAAAACGTAGGACCACAGATGTGTGTACCATAGAGAGGCACGGAACGAAACTTGCAGAGCGTCATTTCAGAACCCTTGGTAACCGAATATACAACTTTGTAAACAAACAATGTAACATCTACACGTTCAATAAATTTGATTGTAAAGGTATAGTCTGTAAATGGATAATGACGCTTAGCTATGACGAGGTTGAAAAAATTCTCAATACATAGATTTAACCCACACCCAAACAGTACCCCGTCCGACACACCTTCAAATACACCCACCTTCCAACACAACACAACACTACATAACATAACACAATACAACATAACACAACCAAACACCACACATCACAACACAAAAAACACAATCACAACACACACTATGGTTTTTATCTTCAATTATTTTGTTTTAATTTCTTTAAAATCAATACAATTTCAGATGAAAAAATATTATGTTATATCAAGTGGCATATGTAAAATTGGAAATAAGATATTTATTTATCCCCGAGGTTTTTCAGTCAGGAAGATCAAGCCTAAATTGGTTTTCAACTCAGATCAGGTTAGTTCTATCGTACACCTCCAGTCTTTAACAAAAAACGAAAGTAAACAAACACAAAATAGCCTATAAATAATAAAATGTTCATAATTTTACACCATGTTCCTCATACCACTAAATTGGTGACCCCGAGTATGAACGTCAACGCAGCCTTCGTGCAATGACTTCGGCGTGACGTCATCATCATCATCACTCCCGCAAGCTTTCGTGAGGCGAGTCACACAGCCAGTCAGCACCTACAGTTTCAACGGGTATCCTGACCACCAGCATGCAGCGAACGCGCATGCCCGGTCATCACCCTCAGCTTCATCACCCCGACTCACTGGGGAATCAACGCTATTAGCCTCATCACCTCGACTCACTGGGGAATCACCGAATCACCTCAATCACCCTGACTCACTGGGGAATCACCCCGGCTCACTGGGGAATCACCACAGACAGTTCCGACTCATCGCGAACTATGTGGCACCTGGTTTCGACTCACTGGAACCACAGCTGGCACTGTGTGAAGCATCGAAAGATTCAGCCCACTATCGACCTCCGGTCTCCGGAGGGCAGTGATGTAGCGGTTACACCTCCACATACAAACTACGCATCATAGACATGACGTCACACAAATCCTGCATCGCGTAATTAGAGTTTACCAAGCGATCGACATAAATACAAGATTTCAACTTCAAAACCGATGGGCAGTTGCCCGCTAGACACAACACCCGTCTGGTCGGAGGATCCTCCTTTTTCTATGGTGGATGAGTGAACTTTACACCCTGCTCCTCATACCACTAAAACTGTGCTGCCATCTGCTATGAGCTTTCAGTTTTTAACCTCATTAGCGTGAGCGCGATAACGATGTGCTGTGAATCGTCATTGATGATGTCATAAAATGCACCAACTTGCGATAACACCGACCATACGCGCGCTGATAAAAATGACGTTTTGTTTTGTTTTATAAATTAACGTAGCATTTTCGAAATTGTGCTTCTGGCTACAGTTGCCACATAACCAAAGAAGAAGAAATTTGTGGTGTATTTATCACCGTAAGATTGTGAGACCCGTAAGTTTATAATCTATTGGTATTATTTTTGTTTGATTATAAGCTGTCAAAAAATTGTGAACTGGGTGAAATGGGTTAGGTTAGGTTAAAACTGTGACCAACCCGCGCGCGAGCCAAGTGAGCGCTACTTCCAAGTTGCTCGCAGCCACGCAGTCTATTTAATATTAGCGCAAGGTGCATTACGTCGCAAACAAGTTGGTTACCAGTTCACAATTGGTCAGTTTTTCATGGATACATTATAAACTATCGAAAAATTATGCGTTAAATTGTAAATGATTTGTCACAGTTCACAATTTTTCGACAGTTTATAATCTAACGGAAATAATACCGATCAATTATAAACTAACAAAGTTCATAATTATACGGACATATACTCAAAGAAATACTATAATCCAACTATCTTGTGCAAGGTTTGGGGTTATGTTATAAGTTTTGACGTTGAGCGAGCACTGTGAGCAGTGTGAACGTGTTCACGAGCGTTCTGAATTTTTGACAGCTCTGAGCTGTCATAATCATGATCTAAATCTATTATAAATTAATTATTAACATCTGTACTTTTTTGTTTACATATGTTCTACAAATCTAATATTTGAATTTGAAATCGGTACGCAAAGTATAGATGTGAGCTCTTTGAGCGTAACTCGGAATGCGGCCATTGTATCACTGACATTGAATTAAATAAAATGTCAATGTCATGTCAAGTCATTGTCATTCGTGTTTGCAAATTGCAAACGATTTGTTGCAAATTAGCGCGCGGAAGCCGCGTATTTCGGCAGTAAAACTGAAAAGAAGTTAAATACTCCAGAATGGCTGCATCAACAGTGTTAAGAGTAAAACGGAGGCTGGAGGAGAATCCACATGATACTCTGGTGCTCATGTGCAAGCGAATTAAAACAGACGAGGAAGAAATATCACCATCGCTGTTCGTGTTTCGGGGAACTGTTGATGATCAGGTAAACACTGTAATGTTTTGAATTATCTTTGACTGGAAGAACTATCGGTCTGGAGTTCACCTTATGACGGCTTATGTTTTTTTCAAATCACATCGCAGTCACTAACCTAACGCATGCCTATTATTTTCTGCATAATTCACGTGGTTATCCGGTTTTTTTCCTTTTTATGAGCGGTTCACATCAGCTTTTGAGTAAGAGGAGCCCTTATAATGGCTGTATTCCCTTGTATAGCTTATTTGTGTGCCTCTATGGTCTATGACAACTACATTCTCTGTTATGGAAATGGTGTATTCCTCTCAATAATCCTCATGATAAAGCTTTAGGCGGTTCACCTCCGAATTGATTTGATAAACTTTTTCTAAATACCCAAGTTTTTTTTTTTTTATAAAACTGCCCCACTAGGAATTTCTCCTGTATCGTGGGTGCGTTTACAAACATTTAAACTCACATACACAAACAGCCAGACCCGGAACAACTACTTGTAGGTCATACAAATATTTTTTCCGTGCGGGAATCGAACCCGCGACACGCAGCGCAGCAGTCAATCGCTTAACCACTGCGCCAACCGTGCCGTCATTGTGCAATAGATTTCATAATAGGGAACCGCCCCTAAGACGACCCACTGACCGGGAATTCTTCTGTGCAATGTGCATAATATTTTGCACAACACATGTACATAATACTTAAATAAACTCACGCCTTCTGCCCATGGGGATAGGCAGAAACTATAAAACGTCACCTGCTACGTTCTTTACGTACTCCTTTTGGTTTGTTTACGTTCGTACATCTGGTCATACATGCATGTTTTCTGAAGAACATCATCATTTAGGTCACTATATGTCCTCCAAGGGCATCAGTTATTAATATTCCATAAACACATTCTTTTTATATTGTAGTATGTGTACTTACTTCAAACTTCTCCACATTCACAGGAAACCACACGCATTAAGAACTTACTGCCAAAGACAGACTTAAAACAGCAATCTCTGCCAAATGTTGACACTATTATAGAAAAATTGAGGAAAGAACGTAAAGAGGTTGCATCAAAAAGTCGTTACGAAATAGTAAACTGTAGCCGAGGGCTGAAAGATGGAGAAAATGATGAGGAGAGCGAAGAGGTATTGAATCTAATAGATCTGCAGAAGACTGATGATAAAGATAGCAATGTACAATACGCCTATGATGTGTATACTAGTTTTTTGAAGCAAGAATTCGATATAAGCATGATTGATAACTTTGTTGGGTAAGCATCTTTTTATATATATAATTCATCTGTATGTGTGTTTGTCACTGAACTTCTTTTAAGCGGCAGGACCTAAATCCCTGGATGGTTTAGATTCACAATTGGACCCGGTAGGTGGCACTGCCGGTCAGCTAGTATTGTATTTTATGTTCAAAATCAAATTCTCAACAACACTACAAATGCACTAAGATGTTGTAAAAAATAGCCTGCTGTAACTTAACTATACATTTCTGTTTAAAAATAATGTTCTTTTATAGATTTTGCTAAACCAAACTATACTATTGGTGTTTTTCCAGTACTTTCAACAAAATAATTTAGGAATCTAGATTTTACAACGTGGCATACACAATTTCCTTATAAAGAAAGATTCTGTTGTTATTAACTTATCATATTTCCATTTCAGTGTAGAACCAGGCCTAGACCTAGATTCCTATGACCCATCTCAAGATTCGGACATTGAAGCTGATGACGATGATGATTCCAATGACGAGAATAATTGGAGGAATGAATACCCTGACTCCGAACCTAGCAGTATAGAGATGGAAGATATGGTTAGAGCCATGGAGAGAGTGGATATTGGTAAGTAGAATCAAAATTCCTTAACCCATCAAATCTTGAGTAATGAGACAATTGATTATTTGGTTTTTTTTACCTAATATCGAGTCCTTGGTAGATTTTAGGTGAATAAATACTATTTGAAAATAAAATAGCCTTTATGAGAGGCAATACCTAAGTATATTAAGTGCATCCTGGCAGTTAGCCCATGTTCGCTCTGACGTAATAATTTCGCGGCGGGATTTTTTCGCACACTGGATTTTCAACGCTCTGCTAAGCGCCGAGAGTTGAAAATCCAACAGTGTGTTTTTTCGACGCACTGGAATGTACTCTGTTGAATTCTCAACGCTCCGGTTAACACTGAGAGTTGAAATTCCAGTGCGCGATAAAATCCCGCCGCGATATTTTTACGTCCTTGCGAATTGGGCTTAGCCTCTCTATCAACCTTGCTGAATGACATACAGAATTACTTGATTTGAGAGTGTCCAAGGAGTTTCTTAAGTTTGAGTTAAACGCACTCTGTGTGTGAGCTTTGTGATACTAAATTCTAACTTGTGCTGACATGACAAAAAAAAACAATCAATCACACATAACAGATATTGTCATTGTTGCCTTATTTCTAAATAAATAACAATTAAAAATTGTTAATGCACAAAAAGCCCCATAAGTCAAGAATATTTCTTCACAAGGTTTATAAATCTAAGATAAGTACCAGTACCAACACTTTTTAAAAACTATCCATTTAATTCGGTTTTTGAAACCTTTTCTTGTCCTTCCCATCTTCAGCCACTGACCTAAGGTTTTAATTCGTACTCTGTATATTTGCAGAGGATGACCTATCTAGTGATACAGGCGAAGACAAAATATACGATGACCCACCAGACTTATTCAAAGAGGATGTCCAGAGATACGGTGAAGCATATGCTAAATACAAAGCTAAAGTGTTCTCAGAAAACCCTGATTTATCTGACAGCAGAAACCTGGTACATTGCACGAAGGTTGAAGACGATCCAGGATATAAAAATGACAGCGATGATGGATTTTACTATGGAGAGGATGAAGATACGGAACAGTTTAAGGATCAATATCGAGAAGAAGAGTCATCGGATGTGAATAGTGTGGATTGAATTGGTTTAATTCGGTTTGCTAGTCATACGGCTAGATTCTTAAAGGCTAATTTTTATTATTAAGTGTCATATGGAGTCTCTGTCACGTTTAAGTTCTATTTAGAACCTTATTTCCAATTGATGTTATTTCCACTTAAACAAACATCAACTTTATGTAAGTGTAAATAAAGTTGATTTTCGACTGACTAGTACTGTTGAAAAAGTCATAAATAATATAAAGTTGTAGCGCAAACTGAACCTTATATCTAGTTGCCTAGATATAAGGTTCAGTTTGCGCTACAACTTTATACAGTTGTTTTTTCTAAAACTCGTGTTTGTTTACTTGTTTGGCAAACAAATTGCTAAAGTAGATTAGGTGTATTGTAGCAATAGTCAGACTTTTAAGAAGTGTTGATTAAGAATTCGTATATTTTTGTATTTTATATGGTTTTTTTTATTGTTGTAAAGTAATTACATAATTGATTATACAAATTGGATGATATTCGAAATTTTGAATTTCAATTTTCATTTTAAATAGCTATTCTATATAATGAAGTTAATGGATACGGAAACCTGCGTTAATTCTGTTTTTCCCCAATAAACATTCCTTAGAAAATATACATCACGACGCTATTCCCAAATGGGCTTGGCAGGGGCGTTCAACATATCGCCCACACATAATATTGAAATAGGGGCGAGAACCTTAGAAAAAGTGTTGAAAAACTAAATTAATACAGTTTTCCGTACGCAAGTATGTCTGAAAAAATATGATGATTTTTTGTTTGCATCCGTTAGTACAAGAGCAAGTGTTCAAATTCGCTCAAATTCTCCTGGTGCGGCATGATAAAGTCCAGGCTTGAAGGCTTGTCCTCGGCTGAAAACATATAAAATGCTTATTAATAACATGAATAATCACTACTTGCGGATGACCCCAATCTGACAGTTCTGTTCCTAATTATCTTGGTCAGGTAGTATGGCCAGTCAGCTGTACGTTAGTTTGCACGGACGTAAAAATATCTCGGCGGGATTTTATCGCACATTGGATTTTCAACTCTCAGTGTTGAGCCGAGCATTGAGAGTCCAACAACAGAGGGCATCCCAGCGCGTCGAAAAGACACACTTGGATTTTCAACTCTCGGCGCTAAGCAGAGCGTTGAAAATTCAGTGTGCGAAATAAAATCGCCGGTGCGAACTTTGGCTAACAGTTTGAAATTGAAGAGCAGTAATTATGGTTTTCGGTGGTTAATTGCGGTTGAACGTACACAAGACAAAGTTGGCGGTTGACCAATTTTCACCATTATTCTGTAAGCAGTAAGGTTGAAAAGTGATCAACCACGAATATATTAAAAAATATTGCTCTTTACCCATTTCCTTAATATTCTCGATGATGCAAATGATCAAGATCATGTACATCGGTTTGCTGTTGACCTTTTGGAACACACCATTCTCCAGCTCCAGACCGGTGCACTGGAGCTGTATGCCTGTCTCCTCAATCACGTCGTTTCTGTGAAGAGAAAGTAAATATTGTAAGGAATTGTATGGTCGGGTGATTGTTTACGTCTGAGGTCATAGTGAATAAAGGAAAATAGCTTAAATTATGTTTTTTTTTTTTTTAGGTGTGTCTTCTCGTAGTTGACCTCTGAGATCATGACTACTTAACCGGGCTTTCCTGTGGGTGCCATAAGCTACTACACTTAAAACCTCCAGCCAGGGGTTATTCAACTATGCTAATTAAAACTAGGTAAATGCTCGCTAAGGGCACCCCCTGTGGGGTACGAACCTCGGCATAGGGCGTCAACCGGAGGGAGGACATCAAGGATGGGAAGGTTGGATCAAAGTTTTGACCATGACAAGTCAGGGAATTTAAAGCTATGTGCTCAGCTGCAACAACTGCTGGCACCTCGTTATCGAGCAAGGGTCGGGGGAGTATCATTTACTCGGGGACGCGGTCGGGATCGCAAAGGACCTCTGCGGCGAGGTCTGAATGACGGGAGGCGTCTGTTTTTGTACACTGTGCTGGTTTCCCTACTGCTCTCCTGGAGGACGGTAATGGGGTCGTCAGGGTCGGTAAGGAAATTATATATGTAGGTTTAGCCTGGACATTAGTGATATCGGTGAACGAAAACATCGTGAGGAAATCTAGACTCGCGTGGACCCTAATTCTTTTTCTAAAATAAGAAGCCTTAAGTTACATCTTATAACATCAGCTGTCTGCCAGTGAAAGTACCGTCAAAATTTTTGTTTATTTTTATATATAATTGGAAATATGTATATATTTATATATATCTTTATATTTAAATAAATATTTATTCCTCAATTCTCGCTATTGCACGTACCACTGCTTGTCTCTGCATCACCCAAAGGTTGACTGGTAAAAAATGCCTTTGGCATTAAGTCCGCCTCTGTACAGACGCCAGCACTTCAAGCTACTACAATCTGTCAAATTTATTTAATAGATTTTCAACTTTATCGCTGATGTTTAAGGTTCAAAGTTAATTGGGAAAATTTGACAGTTTCGGGTAGCTTGATGTGCTGGCGTCTGTAAATTTGTGTGCTTGAAGTATTAAATAAGTAAATAAATAAAATTGGTCCAGCGGTTTCGGAGATTAGCCGGAACAAACAGACAAAAATTTAAAGAAACGATTTTTGTTATAATTACCGGGTATATTACAATTACATTTAGTAAAAAGCTGTTTTTTGAAATTACAAACAGACACTTCAATTTTATTTTATTGTATAGATAGGTAGGCAAGTCTGAAATCGCCAACCCATCTTGAGCAAGCGTGGTGATTAATGCTCGTGCCTTCTCTGAATGAGAAGAGGCGTTTGCATTGGAGTGGGTCAGTAATAGGCTGGTTTTATTATTATTAGGTCGGTACTGGTGGATGGCACTGGACGGTACCATGCTGGGTTCCCGGAGCCGCGGGCGCTAAGAGTAGAGACTGTGTGCAGTGAGTGACCTCAGAGAAGACTATAGATGTAAGGCCGGTTTAAAACCAATTAAACCAATCCATTTAAAACGAAAAATCCGTTTAAAACCGAAACGAACCATTTTTTTCGATTTAAAACGGTTGGTGTTGATAACTATGTTTTTCTTTATTTTAGTTACATTTTCTTGATTTTACCGACGCATGGACATAACGGAGTACCTATAAACTGTGTTAAGATTTTTTAAATGTGTGATATACTTACTGATGATAATTTTTTGATTAATTTATTTTTTTGCTAATTTTAATTTGACTCTGATTTTCATTTGTTTTTTTTATTGTAATAAAATTTCCTTTTAATGTTTGCATGCCTTATTGGTAGATTGTACAGGGATCTCAACATTTTGTGAACACCTTCATTTATGTACCTACTCTCAAAGCGAATAAATGATTATGATTATGATTATGATTATACTTATCGGGTTTAGTTCTAGTTGGTCCGTCCGACCAAGCGTAGGTATTACCTACCTAAGTTAAAAAAAACTATTGATAAGTTAAAAACTCTTGTGTTGGTAAATAAACATTTTCGTTGTTTTCAAACGATATAAATAATCAATTTGATTTAGTTTAAAACCAAACTCACACTCTCGCACTTTGACGTCGTCACTCGTGACTCGACGCAACGTTGTCAACTCGCCTACACTACACACACATGCACATACATAAACTGCATAGGTACTTAAGTTTTCGTGTAGTATGTAAAGTAGGTAGGTACTTTTCATTGATTTTAGGTAGGAAACTAATTAAAACGAAACATGACGTCAGGTGACCAAAAATTGCCCAATGAATTTGTGTAAAACACAGTTCTTTTATTTTGATAGGCGAGTTTTCAACCGTTTAAAACGATTTATTTGGGGTTTAAAACGGCAACATTTTATTTAAAACGTTTTAAATCGGTTGTTTTATATCTATAGAGAAGACAGTGGCACAGTGGTCACGTGCTGCCGCGCACAGTCATCGTCATGGGACACCTTTATGTAGCCTCCAGACTAGCCGAGAAGCCCCGAGAACATCCGAGAATCGTGAATAAGTAGGTACAGTTTCTCGCCGTCTCCTTGTCATCGAGTTTGTTTTCTCGCGAGATTTCTAGTCGTGAGTCTGGAGATCGCATTACTCTCCCTAGAGATGTGCCCTAACTAGGTGTTACATTGGAGGGGTTCTGTGGTAGTCATTTAAGAGGACACCCTCATGTGCTGATGGTGACCACTGTGGTGGTTTAGTCAGGTAAAAACACACCCCCTGGTCATCATCATTATCTGATCTGGCTTCGCCTTTTCCCAACTATGTTGCGGTGGGCTTCCAGTCTAACCGGATGCAGCTGAATACCAGTATTTTACATGGAGCGACTGTCTATCTGACCTCCACAACCCAGTTACTGGGTAATAAGATGCCCCTTAGTAAGACTGGTTGTCACACACACAGATTCCCATGTCTTATCCCCAAAAACCGAGCGTCTATAGAAGGCGTCCTACGAAAATAAAAAAAATAGGTAAATTTCAGTCTGGTTCCTATTATAAATGTGAAAGTTTGTGAGGATGGATGGATGGATGTTTGTTACTCTTTCGCGAAAAAACTGAACGGATTTGGATGAAATTTGGCACACAGATAGGTTATAACCTGGATTAACACATAGGATACTTTTTAACCGACTTCCAAAAAGAGGAGGTTCTCAATTCAACTGTATGTTTTTTTTTGCATGTTTTTACGCGATTACTCGGCCAATTATGAATTGATTTTAATGATTCTCTTTTGTTTGGTAGGTTATAGTTCAGAGGTGGTCCCATAATTTTAATAACTTTGCTTGAGTAGTTTTTGAGTTCGCTTCAATAATAAGTATTTTTTTCCCACTTAGTATGTGGATGATATGTTAAGTTCCTCTCACTGTTATTTACATAGCAGGTAGTGGTATACGAATTTGTGTGGGGTAAATACCACAACTAAAACGTGAAATATAAAAACTTTTTACAAAAAAAAAACAACCGGCTTCCAAAAAAAATCACTACAAAGTGAAAAATAACTTTAACTTCGGAAGTCGGTGGCAAAAAACTAAAATTCAAAACCAAAGACATCATCATCATCATCATCAGCCTATAGCAGTCCACTGCTGGACATAGGCCTCTCCGATTGCACGCCATTCAGCTCGATTCTCGGCAACTCTCATCCAGCGGCTACCAGCCACCCTGCGAAGATCGTCACTCCACCTAGCCTGAGGGCGTCCTACCTTACGTTTGCCAATTCGCGGTCTCCACTCAAGAACACGTGTACCCCAACGGTCATCGGTTCTACGGCTGATATGGCCGGCCCACTGCCACTTCAGTTTGCTAATTCTGTGAGCTATGTCGATAACTTTGGTTCTCTGCCGGAACCAAAGAAACCAAAGACATAAACTTCCGAAATTAAAGTTATTTTTCGTTTTGTAGTGTTTTTTATCCGAATATTCCCACGGGATCGAAATTTACGCGGGTTAAACCGCGGGGCGCTGCTAATATCTATCTATATTCCTAATCCTTGTTTACAAACTCACCCTGTTTACTGCGTCGCTTAAGTAGATGTACTATATCTACATAACTATCTAAAAATCATTTGTTGGTATCAAAATTAGAGAATCTTTCTAACTAGGTACATTAAATAGCAAAGGCAGTCTGAACTTACAGCTTATCCACCATGGTCTGCCTAAAAGCAGGCGTTTTCCAGTTAGTATGTTCGTAGTACGACGTCTCCGCCGCCGAGGACGACTTTACTTTCTCAATCGCCATTGGTTACTCTCACAAACACTAGCACAGACACGAGACTCTACGAAAAGCTCTAAAATAACTCAATTTACTCGGTATTTCAATGAGAAAAAGAATATTCTTGTTTTGATAAATTTTCCTTGACGTCACGTGACTAGGAGGCCGGGAGACTATGGAAGGACCATTAATCAATGAATGGGTTCGCGCCTGCGCGGTGACGGGTGCGGCCGGTGCACGTTTTAGCGAAGTGCAGTGCAGCGTAGTATTATTTTATTACTATAACAAAAGTATGTTGCACTGTTTAGTAAAATATTGGAAATAACATCGAAAAAAATTAATTTAATGAAGACGTGTCAACCTTGGTTCGTTTTTGGTTAAGATCCGACTTTATTTTAACTCGTTGATATATTTTTATGGTGATTAACTGCAGCACTGCACTTCGTCGTTTGCCTCCCCCTGCTACCGACACGCTCCGACCGGTACCCTAATTGCGTAATACAACACAATCACAATTTGTTTCGATTTGAAACAGATTGCTAATCCATTGCTTCATCAGTTGGAAAAAAAAATCTGCTCAACAACGTAAATAACGCAATGAATGTTGTTGAACGTGCATTCGCCCAATCCTGACCTATGCGGGTGCTGTTTTTGCACAAGCAAGACCCAGTCACATCTATAAGATGCAGACATTACAGAACCGTTGCCTTCGGAAGGCCTCGGGAGCCCCCTGGTTTGTTAGGAATGAGATCCTCCATCTCGACCTAAAAATCCACACCATCCACCAATTTCTCAAACGCTCTTCCAAGCGTTACTTCGATACTGCCGCCAAACATCGCAACCCTCTGGTTGTCGAGGCCGCTAGTTACACTCCATTTAGTATCAATCGAACTCGCCGTCCTAAACGAATCCTTACCGACCCTGACGACCCTATTACCCTCCTCCAGGAGAGCAGTAGGGAAACCAGCACAGTGTACAAAAACAGATGCCTCCCGTCATTCCGACCTCGCCACCGAGGTCCTTTGCGATCGCGACCGCGTCCCCCGAGTAAATGATGCTCCCCCCGACCCTTGTTCGATAACGAGGTGCCAGCAGTTGTTGCAGCAGAGCACATAGCTGTAAATTCCCCGACTAATAATCATGATCAAAACTTTGATCCAGCCCGTCCCATTCTTGATGTCCTCCCTCCGGTTGACGCCCTAAGCCGAGGTTCGTACCCCACAGGGGGTGCCCTTAGCGAGCGTTCACCTAGTTTTAATTAGCATAGTTGAATAACCCCTGGCTGGAGGTTTTAAGTGTAGTAGCTTCAGGCACCCACAGGAAAGCCCGGTTAAGTAGTCATGATCTCAGAGGTTAACTACGAGAAGCAATACCAAAAAAAAAAGAAAAAAAAGTTGTTGAACTGTCAAAATGAAACAAATTAGGCAAAATAGTTTACGAAAATAAGTTACGCAATTAGGGTACAGGTCTCTAAAAACAGAAGATTCGATTAATTACTTTGCATTTTGTATGCAATTTAGGCATTAGTAGGTAATTATGATGGCTCTATTTCTAATTAATTATAAAAATCTAGTAGAAGAAAGTAAATACCTTTAACTTTATTAAGCCTTTTCTTTTTATTGTAGGTTCAGCCGAAAAGACTGACGATTTAAATGAACTGTGATTCGAATTCCCGTCAAATCTACATAGATTGTTTTCTCTGTTATTATTTTGATAGGTATCCAGTTTGCGAGTCTATTCCTGGCCACTATAACTTCTAGAAGAATATTAATGTAGTGTAGTAGAAGCGTAGAAAAACTGCTTTCCACTTTCCTACTTTCCTCATTGAAGTGCTTTCCTTCTTTTGCCAGCTTACCGGTATTTGGGTAAAATGGTATGTTACGATCTCTTGTATTCGATAAATGGTGTACTTCGATAAATGGTATTGTTATATTTTGCATTGTTGCAGTAGAAGAATTTGAAATGAGCATAAAAATGTACCTAACATACTGCCCTGAGGAACTCATCGAGTTTTTCGTAAGTACTATATTGAACACCGCCCTCTACCTTACCTATACGTATTTTATCTCACAAGTAGTTCTTATTATACATCACAGATGGCGCTAGTAGTTGTATTTTAAGAATTCGATTCTTTTGGTGTTGAATTCGAAAAGAGGGTAGAATGTGTTTTTGAGTGATTTAATTATAGATATATACAGATACACAATTTATGCGTGATATTATGTTACATAAGACTAACATAAACTCTACGCCTGTATCTCCTGAAGGGGTAGGTAAATGTGTTTAGTACCTACATCCGCATTTCGGCTGTTGTTTAAAGTCCCATGTAATTGAGAGGAGAGCGAACCTATTGACATCAACTGGCCACAAATCCAGACTCCGGATTGCTAAGAAACCCAATAGCACTATGGCCGGCTGGGGATTGAACCCAGGACCATACGTTTAGCAGTCTTACAACCAACGAGGTAATGAGGCATTCAAATGATTGGGGGATGCGTCATTTGGCTCACACGGCTACATAACAGGCTATAGATGTCCAGTATATGCTGATCTCGCATTGTCTAGGATTTCCGTACAGTGCGAGGTCAGCTTATACTGGAAATGTATAGCTTGATGTGTAGCCGTGTGTACGTTATGTAGGTACAGGTGTGAAAAAAATATTTATAAACGTACTGTTTATAAATATCTTTCGAAAATTTTAATATGAGTGTTCATAGGGTAAATAAAAAAGGATAAATAATATGTGATAAATAATTTATTGTCTGGCGGTATTTTTACAATATCATTGTATGCCTACATCAGTTTACTTTTCATTAATTGTTATTATCACTTTAATTCAACGTCTTATAATAATAATGTTGCATTTTAAACATTGGTAGGTACAGAATGGATGTCTTAAATTATTTTTGAAATATATTTTTTTTAAAAAAATCTTGATTAGAAAATAATGTATCATGTAGCGTAGCTTTAATAATTATGTCTTTGCTTTATCAAGATGTTTGCTTTTTTTTGTAATAGATAGCAAGAAAAGCTCATATTACTTTCTTAAGTTTTTTTGTCTATCGTTACATTTTATTGAATTCGAAATTGACGTTGGATGGCCAGGTAAAAATATTAAAAACAGGTTACATTACAGCATAAGATATATATTCAAACACCCACTTAAAAAAAATGGAGTTTTACTTTTAAACAAAATAATTTAAGACATCCACTAAACATACGAAACAAATAAGGATTTTATTCGAGATGACGCCCCTACATTAAAAACTATGTTTTTACTGAGAACACAGTTATGGCACATAACATCAGATGCTGTGTTTCGTTATTTAATTTTTACATAAAATGTCATGATTTATTTACGTTTATTCTACTGATTGAAATTTCGTTTGCAGAAGTGACTGTCAGTGAATAAAAATATACAATAGGGGTTTAAAAGCATCGTTTTATAATTGTGTAAATGAATTCAAATGATTAACTTTCTATGTATTACCATAGCAGTTTTACCAACAACCTAATTTTAATTACAAATACAATATTGATTAAATTGTTATACAGTGTAAACTAAACTTCGGAATAAAAAACTAATTTCAAAGTCACTTCTGCCAACGACTGTCCACTAAATACGTCATAATGGAAGATCGATAACATTTTTGTTTTGTACCTATATTTTTTAATCGCAACACTGATTCGAGACTCATTCCTTTACAGACAGACAAAACATAAAAGTTACACAAATTACAATAATTATACGTAGGGAACAAGTCTTGTAGTCACTTAATCTACAACTATATTTAATGAGATAACTATAAATGCAAATTACGATTAATCTAGCGATGCTTTGGCATTGACAAAACATGGTATTGTACTGGGTACCCAGTATATCTTGACATTTCACGGTGGCGCTGTATGCAACGGCAAGTGTCAACTATCTGTCAAATGCAGTACATTTTTCATGTATCCATAGTTCCTGTTTTCGCCACGTACCAAAATATACTGGGTACACAGTATTTTTTTATTAACACTTACGTTTTGATACTTTTAGTTCGGGAATGATAAATACTGTGGAAAGCCAGTTTAACACTGTTCAAGAAAAAGAAAAAATATCATTCTAAATTGTGAAATGTTTGCATTGTTGTAAATGTTACTATGAAAACTGATATTTAAGTTAAAACTTTAGAAATGAAAACTGAAAGTAGTTCGGATGCTAAGTTAATTTTCGAGAAAAACATTAATTCGCTTTTTTATCACGCTCTTGATTCATAATGATGTAGACAACAAATCTCTTTATTTTCAGATAGAAAACCTTCTCCATTTATTAGCGAATTAATTATTGATTTAAGTACGCCAAAAAAGCAAAAAAAAAAAAAATCGAGTGACGAGCACGCTAAAGAAAATTGAAAATTGCAGAAGTTTTCGTTTTTTTTTGTTGTAAAAATGACACTGGTAAATTAAACCGCATAATATGGAATCAGCACCTGCTGTAGTAGTAAATTCGCCTAATAATTAATTAATATTAAACAAAAATTAACAACAAAATCGAACAATCTCTTAGAACGAATGGTAATAATATTTAGTAATATCTTTACATATATTTACAATTTTGGTAATATTTTTTAACCGTATACTAATACAAAGACGAAGTTTAACTTTTAACTAGGAAATTTACAATAACAGAGTAACAAAAATCTTATATTATTGAGGGCTTGTATGTACATTAGCCAATATATTAAGAATTTTTAACTTTTCGTACTCAAATGAGTCCATACTCACATGGGCTCGTACTCATTTGTGTACACAAAAGTTTTGAAAGGTTAAGATAAAACACATAATTAGCTTCAGTTACGCCATTACTGTATGTTTATTAACAAACAGCAAGACATAAAAAGTCCTATTACTTTACATGATATATCGCGACGTAACGCAAGCTAACATTATATTCTTGCCATTTTATAGTTTTTATAATAATAACATTGAATCGAAAATTTCAAACATCGATTTGGCATTGATATGCAGTACAAGTTTAATTTAATAATCATTAATTTATTGCACATTTAATTTAATTTTATTTCAAAACGAGAGGATACATTCTTATTCTAGGTTAATTACAAGAAATTCCGGTGAAGCATTTATGTTTTCGCGAGCAATATTTTCAAAGTACATTTTGAAATCAGCAGGACTTTCAGTTAACAGTCATTACGTGAGATTTCATCAAAAAGCCACTGTGTAATGAATTATTTGGTATAGTAAAATCTTTTTATTAAATTGAAAAGGGAAACCATCTGAAAAAGTTGAAACATTGTGTAGTACGCTCTCTTTTCATTCCGGAATAACAGATGGCGCCAGTAGTAGTCAAGTCTAAAACTTGGATCAAGATTTTTGATGAAATATCAACTACTATGGGACATAACATTGCCTGCAACTCACGCGTGTAACATATCAGTACCTACGCCATTTGCTTGAGAATCAAATTCATAGCACAGGCGTATCAGTAACCCTTGCAGGAGTAGGCACGTTATTATTAGCCGTTGCGTCCTGATTATTCGCAGTACAATAGAACTGCTTGTGAGCCTTATAGGTGTTCACGTATTTGAATGAAATGTCGCAAGACTTGCAATAGTTTGGGGTTTCTTCGAGTTCCGTGTCTGGTTCCTTTTTTATGTCGATTGTAGCTGTTGGAGGGACCGGAGAGGTCTGTTCCTCTTCAGGCTCGTCGGTAGCGTGGACGAGGCGTGCGTGTCGAACCACGTTACCCCGGTATGTGGAGGTGTAAGCGCAGTTGCTGCAGCGGTGGACCCGCTCGCCGCCCACTGCTGGGCTTGGGGAGGTCGCTTCACGACTGTCTTCTTCTAGAACGCATGCGATGTAGCTCTCCTCCTGTAAAATGATGAATAGTTGGTTAATTCTGATTTCGTTGTTGGTTATTAAGTGTCTTTTGTTTTGAGAGGAATATTGGCAATCATCAGGGACATTATTGGTTTTGGGGGTGGTTTTGTATTTTATTTTACAAATTATATTTTTACTAGGTAATGTGGCAATTATTTTCTTGTTCTTTGCAATTTCAAGACTTTTATAAAGAAAGGAGTTTATGATACAAACTTACCTGTAAATCGGCAGGCTTCTTGTTGTTGAAGTGCATGCGGATATGCGTGCGCATGCCTCTCAGCGTGTTGCCCCTGTACCGGCAGATGGTGCATCGGAACGCTTTCACTCCGGCGTGCGCGTCCATGTGACGCTGGGCCGCGGCCGCCGTCGGCGACACCACGTCGCAGCAAGGACACTTCCACCCGCCTTCCGACCCCGACGTCGGCCGCGGAGCCTCAGGAACGCTTCGAGGAGACCGAGTCTCCCGTTTAGTGCAGTAAAACGATTGATGTGTCGTCAGGTTGTCAAGCGAACTGAAGTGTATCCCACATGCCAGGCAGATAAGCTGGCGGTATTGCGGCGGTGGACCGGGCTCCGGAGGCGCAGGACTCGCGCGCTCCTCCCCCCCACCCGCTGAGCAGTAGTGCCGTTTGTGGATCCGGTAGTTCTCGTACTTACAAAACACGATATTACACTCTTTACACTTAGACACTCCCTGCTTCACAAGCACTTGGGGAGATGCCGCAGTAACTGGTAGTTCTGATGCGAGACGCAGTGCCAGAGCGGGAGGCAGAATCGCGGGGGGAACTATCGGCGTGTATTTCTCTTCAGGAGGGGACGGTACACTCGCAGGTTTTGGAGTTGGCCCTCTAGAGTTCAATCTCCGTCGCTTTGGTGAACTTTCTGCGCTTGGTGATGAAGACCGTCGTGAGGGAGATGGCGTTCCTGGAGATCCTGGTAGTGAAGGAGCGCATACAATTTGCTCTGGGGTCGTAGATCGCAGTCTATTCTCTTTTTCATGCTCATCAGTCACCACAGATTCCGGCGTCCGTCGTACACTGAGATCTAGAGGCGTAGCGCCATCTCTTGATGGTTCTCGGGGCCGATTGGCTGATTTTAAAACCTCATTTTCTTTTCCTTCCGCGTTCATGTTTGACAAAGCCCGACTGATTGGTTGGAATGTTCCATTTGGTAACAGAAAGCATGGCGTATCTGGGTCAGGTAATGTCGTGCCTGGTAGAGTACTAGCGCCCCGTAATAACGAGTAGGGCACTATGAGAATGGGATTCGTGGGTAATGCGAGTGCGTACTGATTCTGGTTTTGTGCTGGAGGCGTGGCTCCAGGCGAGGGTGGCGCCGACCCTGACGTCGCAGAGCCGCCCCGGGCCGCAGCTAAAGCCTGTTTCACAACTTGCCTTGTGCTGCAGTAGTGTTGTTTATGAGCTCGGTATGTTTTGATAGAGCTAAAGCGAATATCACAATCGGCACAATAGCGGTCCTGTACCGGTGGCCCCTCCGTGACTTCTCCGTTAGAGGTCGGCGTCGGCGCTGGGGTTCCACTGCTGACCGGGGAAGAGGAGTGCATCCTCATGTGTCGGTTCAAGCTAACTTTCTTATCGGCACTATACGAGCAGTAAGTGCAAGCATATTGCTTGCCTGCAGGACGAGGAGTCTTTGCTTCACTGCTGGACTCATCTACAGCTGGATCGGCCGCGGCATTCGGGTCTGCTGGTTTCGGCAGTCTGTTTGAACAGTAATGTTCTTGATGGGCTTGCAATGTACTGAGAGACGAGTAACGAATACCACATGGCTTGCATATGTAGCCGGGAGGACCAGTTGCAGGAAATAGCCCTGGGAAGGCGGCCGCAGTTAGGGCGAGGTAGTCTCTTGCTTGCGGCGCAGGTGGCGGTGGTGGCGACGGTGAGGGTGGCTCACGCTTGAGCGTTGTTGCCTGCGGGGCCAGCGCGGGGTCTGTGGCAAGGCTGGTGTTGAGGCGTAGGCGAGGCGGCGAGGCGGCTGGCGAGCCACCCGACGCAGGCGAGGCGCCTCCGCTGGACGCGGGCCGCTCGCCCTCTGAGCTCGGCGTGCGAGGTTCTCCCGGCATCGCCTCGCTCTCGTTTCCCCATTCCTCGTCCTCACCTGAAAACAAAAATAGAAAAAGTCAGAATCTATTGACTGCGCAAGTGCGCACCTAATACAAAATGTGGGAGCAAAAAGAATGCATGCCATATCGGCTCCTATTAGTGTTGTTAATAGCTGTGCGATGGTGAGTTGGCAGCGACGTCCCGCGATAGTCGTCACTCGTCACGTTTCGTCCCGTATCTGTCGACGTCAGTCAGATGGAGCCTCGCGAGTCGAGGCATACATTAGCGCTCCTAATTGAGACGTGGCCGCGCTATGTAAATGTCGCCGCGTGGGTGGGGCGCGCACCGGCCACTCGTCTTAACAAATGCGAGAAATGTGGACGAGATTAAGTTCGCGCACCCGGGACGGTTGATCCGTCATTATGGCCGATGCTCGTCCATCAATATCGTGAGCGGGCCCGCGGCCAAACAGAACAAAAACTTAACGGACCCCGTTGTAATTGGATCTGATTTCCAGAAAACGCTCGCTCACCTTCCTTTTTGAGCGACAACGATCTCTACTGAGCGAGGAATTAACCTATCTTTCGCGCAGCGATCTCGACTCAAAACGCCAATTAATGAGAGGCTCAACTTCATTCTCCTGGCCCTGTGAAGATCATTATATGGGCACGACAGCGAGATGGACGCGACGATTGGTGCGGCCGCGCACCGACCGCCATCTCGCGGTAACGAACACTGCTCGGATCGGATTGCGTTCGGGTCACGCTATCCTAGTGTGCGCGCGTTCCGATTGGTCATTACGATTGCTCGGTGACGCGCGATTGGCCGACTAATGCTGCCTTTATCTGGCAGCTTAATGTTAGCGTCATACCGAACGCGAGCTTATCGTGGTTCGTTAGTCGCGCTCCAGCTTCTGTTTTTCGCTAAATAAGTTATAAGCTTGTGATTGTTGGCTTGGCGAAAGGTTGTCCGGACAATCAGATAGATGGCGTGACTCGGTGTCGTTTATGCAGCGCTCGCGAACTGAACGTCGATTCGTTAAATGATATACATCTGTGCCCTTTGTCTTTATAAACATGTCATTGCGTTTGTACAAGAGAGAAACATGCGACTCATGTATTCGTTGAAAGCTAGCCCGCATATAGTTTTGACTAGAACTTCACAATGAGCTAGATTAGGTGTACCCTTTGACTGCGAAGTTGCCTCACGAATGCAGGAGAACAATGCATGTTGCGTTTTCTTGTATGAAAATTAATAGAATTAAATTTATTAAATGTTAAATGTTTGGTTGTAACAAGACCGACAAACGTCATACACGTGCCTACACACGTAGGGAAAAAAAAAAGCGGCCATCTTGTTGAGGTTTTATCTGGTTTGAGATCAGGGTCCAATTAAAATAGTCGTGCATCAATGGCGTCACAATCGCGGTGATATAAATCTGTGATTTTGACGCCTGTGAGCGATCACCTAGGTCCTCGCTACCACGGGCCACGAATCATATCTCGATTGATAACTCACCGTAATCACTGTGCACTCAAGACTATCTCGAGATAGTAAAATAAATAAATATGGACGTTCATTAAATATTTGTTTAGGTACTTGTATAAATATAACGTAAGTGAACGGTAGAATAATTTACGTTCTGACTTTGTAGAGTCCTTCACATGTCGTGGTTAATCTTCACATTGAAAGTTCATCAAGTAACTTCGCATAACTTATTAGGTTCCTACATTTGTTAACTACCTACCATATAGATCCGTCATTTTGTATAAGTACAGAATGTTATTATTTAAAAGACCATCTTCAGGGGGCATTATAACAATGTTTACAACGTGCTGAAACCGATCCTGAAATACATATCTTCACCGTATCCAGCGACAGCGACCCAGATTAATTTTCTTTCCTTTCGTGAGCTCTCTGATGACTAGCAAAACCAAATCTGGTCTTGAAATCCCGGTCACACCGTGTACAGAAGAGCTGATCAGCATCGTTGTATGTGTACGTATATGTAGGCTTTCGGCGACTTTTGCATATTAGGCGCTTCTGGTCAAATGACAGCGTTAGGCATTTCGAGACCTATCTCGAAATACCTAACGCTGTCATTTGACCCATTTTCTTTAGCTGTTATTCCATTATTTTTTTTTCATATAATGCATTAATTTTTAATTAAAACCACCAGAGGCATTCGTTAAACTGAATTTGCAAATTTTCTATTCCTTAGTAGCATTAATGGTCTTTACGAGCTTAACTTAAACCAGAGCCTCATCATCATCCTATAATGTTCCCACTGCTGGGACACAGGCCTCCTCTCTGTGAGAGGGACTGGGTCGTAATCCACCACGCGGGCCCAGTGCGGGTTGGTAGAAGTCACATGTCTTCGAATTTTCGGTTCTAGGACATGCCGGTTTCCTCACGATGTTTTCCTTCACCGTTTTGAGAGCAGTAGTGATGAAATAATTTACACAAAGTAAAGCGCCTGTCTGGATTCGAACCTACGACCTACAACTCGTAAGTCGCGGCCGTTACCACTGGGCCACCACTGCTCCAGACCAGAGCCTACCAGAGCCTACTGTGCATGAAATATAATGGTATTCTGTAAAGTATAAGAACCTTCCTCAATCCACCTTCAAAACTCGCTCGTCAACCAGTGGTAGTGGTCATCATACGCCATGCGACCGACATACACCTTGAAATGAGCCGATTGTCCGATAATACGAGATTAAAACTGATTCATTGAATATTAATGTACCTATGTCTAAGTATTATTATTATCTTGTTCTACATCAACCAACTGTCCTTTTGCTAAGAATCTTTAATGAAGCTGTAACTCTGTTTTGGGCCGCTAGATGGCGGTAGTGGTAACGTTTGTGAAACTACGTTTTGAAAAGTTTCATTTTCAGGAGCTGAAAATGAACAGCAGTAATAATTACGAAATTTACTGCTGTTCATTTCTGCTTCTTTAAGCAATGGGCATATTACAAGTTACAAATTCGTAGTGTTGTGAAAAGAGTTGTGTATTTCAGACTCCAGTAAAGTTTAATGAAAAGCCTAGCTTGCTAATGTTTAACTAAAATTACCTACAATGTTTTTTCTTTGAAGCATTTTTAAGTGTAATCGAATTGATCTTGAATAGTTCTACTTTTTAAACCCAACGTAAGTATAAGTGATGGTCTTCTCCTGCGCCGTCCTACGGAACAACGATTAGTGCACATACACTTCAGTAACATAAAGCTTCGAATAAAAATACATAAATGATTAAAATGTCAATCAACTTAGACAAAAATCTTAACAAAAGCAATCTTTTCATCTAAACCAAAAACATTTACTTATCTGTAACATTTTCTTTTTTTTTAAACATGTCGTCTTAACGTCACTACACAACATTATGAGCGCCATTACCAGTGTTGCCAGATTGAGAATAAAAAAGCTACTAAAAAAGTTACTAACAAAGAGTTGAGTGACAAAGTCGGACGAGATTATCGTTCCACACATCTTGATTTATTTGTGTTTGTTGTGCTAGGGAGTGTGTACATCTATCATGCGTGCGGACTGCACGATAATATCATAGGTGTTTAATACTAACAGTGGGAATGAATTGAATGGAGCTGATGTTCTGTAAGTAACTCGTTTCGCGATACCCACAGATAAGTTCTCAAACTATGTATTGTTGTAAAATTTTTTGTTCTTAGAAGCTGTGATAGAATAACGCTTTGCTAGATTGTAGACTTAAATCTGAGATTGGTAAATTAAATCTTGTTTGCTTAAAGTTTTATTCAAAAAAATTGTAAATGAATTTCGGATATTTTATCTTGATTGCTTTAGATTGGTTAGAGGTGCAATGCCAGGTGCAAACAGTGATGAAGAGTGATAGTTTTATAGGGAAGCCGGTTCAGAAAAGTTTTTAAAAATTACTTATATCAGTGCTACGCTTAGGAACGAAAGCTGAAAAGAATCGTGTTAAATAATCTCTTCGCCACTGCTTGGTAAGTTAGTAAAGCCTTATAATAAGCAATGCAGCATCTAACCCCATTCCGCCTCATTACTTTAAAAAACCATAACAAACCCATTGAATACAATTTCCAACGACTCAAAGCCACGCTATTTACACATAAAAAATATTCTCAAGTACGTATCAAGGTGGTGATCTTCAGCAAGTGTCCGGCAGGATGAACGTCGTGCGTCACGATCGGACGCGCATTAACATATCGCCGGTTCGATTCCGCTATCGTTACGCCCTATGCTGTGCTGAGTCTGACTGTGGGACAAGTGTCCGTTTCGTTACGATACGATATTTTTGCATGGTTTTCTTGTTGATTAGGGGAATGAATGGAAATGGCTAGACTTTTATTTAGATACCTGGATGCTGTGGTTTTTTTGCGGCTTCAACTAATGATCGTCAGCTAGCTCTTGACAACCGTTATTAACTTTGTTATTGAGAGGTATCTTTTAGAATGCCTAAAAATATTTGCGGTATGATATTTGGATGAATGCGGGACGTAAAGACGTTTAAAGGTTACTAATCAAATTATTAGAATTTCCTCTCGTAAAATCAAGTCGCATTCATCAAGCATTATCGTCACCATCAATTTATTACCATCCAAGCATAGAATCCAACAAAAAATTACTCTGCATTGCAATGGAGACGTGTCGAGCAAAAACGTTGGTAAGTAAGCGTAGTACGTAGTAGATAAACATTTCCTTGTAGTGTCCACGTCCTGCCTCATGACGAATAAATCTAGATGTCCACGCGGCCAGCGATAACAGTAACGTACAGCCGCGATGTTGGTATGAGACCGCGATAAATGTTGCCACGCTTAGTTCGTTATCTTCGGTGCGCTTGAGGAAAAAATATCATGTTCTATCGTAGAAATTGGTTTATGATTTCTTGGAGAATTTTATGAAAACGTAACTTCAGATAGTACTATTATTTAGGAAGTTGTTGTGCTTAACGTTGTATTGAGTTAATTAAATTACTATTCCCATGTATTTTTCAAATCCTTTAAAAGTTGAAAGCATTCATCAAGCAGTTGATGGAAGCATTGATGGCTTCCAAAGAGAGGTCAAAGTCCTATAAAAAGTACTACTGGCAATTACATACAATTCTTCCGTTAAAAATATTATAAACACTCGGAACTCAAATACGTAAGGTACACGTTCATACGATATTAATTACACACTTTAATTAACCCAGTTTTACGTGCTAACTAAATATCGTCAAAGCAACCCCTTGCCGGCAAACGAGTGCTTGTAATCGTATAGCGAAATCTCAACCTCCGTGTATGATTGATGTAGGATTTAATATTCATGAGGTGTTGCCACATGTGTGAGGAGGTAGTTTGGTAGATTTGATGTGGTATTTTGGCAACACTGGACAATATGCAAATTCTTACATCTTTAGGAGCAGTGATGAGCCTGTGCTAAAAGGTGAAGAACCTTGACTTTAGGAAGTCTAATAGATATTTCATATTGATGATTTTATAATCATTACCGATAATGGGTCGAGAGATCATCTGTGGTTCATCATCATCAGCCAATGATTTCCAAATTGCCTACATGTCGCCCTATAGGTACTCTTCTAACAGTTCCTACAAGGGTTTTCATAGTTTACATTTACTGATTATAGATAGCAGATAAAAAATATTTATTAACAGCCTATCTGGTAGATCAACATTGTTTCGACACGTATCCGAGTCATTAAAGTTTAACATGTTAACAATCTTGTGTAGGTACAAGATTTGGAGCTAACATGTTATCGCCCGAACGATCACTTCATCTCACTTTCACATCTCAAGTCTTTTAAGATGTGTAAACTTAAAAAGTTGAGTTCAGTGCTGTTTAATCGCATTAACATTAAATCAGTGAGCAGTGGGTCGTGGGTTCGAACCCAGGTAGACATTCACCGCAGCTCTAAAATCACTGAAGGAAAACATAGTGAGGAAACCGCTGTGTCCTCGAAATCGAATATAATTATGTGACATCCACCAACTCGCACTGGCCTATGGCCCACTCCCTCCCACAGAGGAGAGGCATGAGTCCAAGTAGTGGGAACATTAAGGCTGATTTTTGTATGTTATGTAACACAAAATAAGAATTTGGAAACTTCATTATTTAATTAGAAAAAGTACCACCTAAGGGGTTTTAATATGAGGCCTAATTGCCAGTCAATTTAAAAGTCGGTAGCGGTAACTTTACATACAAAATTATAGCTGACCGACTTGAAGTGCCTCGCATTTAGAGCTCATATTAAGCCCTTAGGGCTGCTTTAAACACTGTCAGAAATGAGTTACGGTATCGTCGTTCACAAATATATAGTTTATTTCCCTAATAAAAAATTAAAGGACTAATGAACTAAAAAAAAAATAAAAAAATAAGAGAATACAATTACCAGATGTAGTGACAGAAATCCTTATTTACAAAGATCTATGTTTAAGAATGAACTGGCTCTACTCTACTTTCTTCTCTGTACCCTGATAATTGCAACAGCCTCGTCGTCTATTACATGACTGTCGAAATCTGCGTGTGTCGGTGAAAGGCCGTAACTACTTCAAAGTTGATTTTGAGTAAATAACAGTTTTTCTGAAGTGAACTTTCAAGTTCAGTCGATAGTCTTAACTTTAACAGTATGTATCTGCAGCTAAGAATTATAGATAGTGCAATCCACGAAGACGCGCCCCACTCCGTGATTACTGTACTGTAAGCTGTACTTTAGTACGGAGCAGAGCGGAGTGGGGCGCGTCTTCGAGGATTGCACAATCTATAAATACAATTTGAAGTCTTGCCACCTTATAGACAGAAATATAGAGAGCTTATTGCGGTGTCCAGCCCTGTACTTATTTAACTAATTTTTGATAAGAATGTTAGTTACGGTCTTTTACCGTATGACGGCAGTATACACTTCTGACTTTCCCTTCGGGGAATGCAGGTGTGATGACTACTCTTGTCGTAAGTGACCAATATCAAAACGTCATAGTAACACTTACGGCTTTGTAACTTCAGAGCAAATCATCATCATCATCATCATTCTCTTGCCCTTATTCCAATTTATTAGGGGTCGGCGAAGCATGTCTTTTTCTTCCATACTACCGCACTCACTCCTTTGCAAGTTCAGAGTAAAAGGAAAATGGCAAAATGCCACATCCATCCTTTCCTACCTCCCGAGGTGTGCGTATTTAAAACACAAGTAAGTACCCTCGATCGAATGTAGATATGACTGAGGAAATTAAACATTTCACAAGTAATTGCTTCTTTTGCTTTCTTTGTTATTTATCATGAGTTCTTTTGACATTCAGATTGTAATAAAATGTGTTAAATTTTTGAAGTGAAAACTTTAGGCGCGTTGGGAATTTTTGAGATGGAAAAAAACAATTGAACTCGCGACACCGTTACCCCACACCTAATTTTTGTAAACACGATTGTGCTCTTTATTTAGATAAGGTTACGAACCAATGTTCTATACAAGTATTTTTCTTCCACCAAGGCTTCGGGCTTCAAGTTTTCACTTCTGTCGGCACTCCCGGAGTGCCACTGTTTTTTTTGTAATGTTGCAGAATGGCTCGTTGCTGGAATAGTGCATTATATCGATTTGGGTCGTTAAGCAGCGCTAGATGCGCCCAGGTATTGTTTGGGTGGCTGTTTAAGTACATTGATGTGCTTCGGAGAGTCATCAAGAGGCAGATTTTTTTTTGTTAAACGATACTTTTGAAAAAAAAACTTATTTTTCTAGACTTCATACCTTGGGTTCTTTGAACAGGTAGATAGAGAGATAGAGGTGCACCGTCGTAGACCCACATTTGTCGATAACGGTTTTAGATCCCATTACGATAAGAAGTGAGTTTATCGCTACAAATCAAGCTCATTGGCAGTTCTTCCTGGGCTCTAACTGTGATTTAACAGGCATACTATAACGTATTTTTATATCGTCATTAGGAATTTCTCAGTAGTAGACCAGAGTTCGGAAGTTGGCGGTGTGATACGCCGCTGTTGGTCTTGCGCCTAATCTCTCCCGGTCGTGTAGGATTGCCGTCCCATCGGACTACGAAAATGAAGGAATCTCTGTTTGAGATTTGCCGCCATGGCCGAAATTCGACTATTATAATTTTTCTTTGGTCATAATTTCTACCAATTTTCAGTTACTTTGAACCTAAATTCAAATCAACCCTCTTATTTCTTAGTTATTATGCTATACCTGTTAAAAAAAAAAGCAACGTGCTTGTCGTTCTACAGTAAGAAATGTTAATTGTTTTTTAAATATTACGTACGAATGACATTAATAATCCGCTTGACATTTCCTTAGCGTAATAATGATTGCCAGCGTAAAAAATAAAGTTGGTAGTTATACTTATTACAAAATAATATCAGGGCCAGGGCACTAGTATGATTACCCTTGATTAATATGGGAGTAAACATATGTAGTAATTAATTAATTAGATTTATACACCACACCCGTCACTAGTTGATATTCTGAAACGTGAACGTCATTTTAGTTTTAGTTATATTAACGTTGTATTTCTGTGGAGTTTCTTGCGCGTTCTTCTCTACAGGAACCTACTACGCTTTGGAATGGGCAACTAGCTTTATCTTTCTGACTGACCGACCTGTTGACAGTTCAAAAGTGCCTGTAATTGGTTTGTTTGAAATAAATGCTTTGAGTTTGAGATTATTTTTAATGCCAAGATGAAAGCTGGCCCGACAGACGTTGTCCTGTGATTGAGTCGTGAGTTATTGTCTTGTCTTCATGCAAAATCCCAAACATAAAAAGACGTTCAGTTTTTCGCGAAAAAAATCCGGGAAACTTTTCAAATTTTTCTTTCCACAATACCCTAATTCGGATATTAGTCCGAATTTCGACATTTCAAAACAAAAATAGGTAAACCGGTCCAGCCGTTCTCAAGTACCTAATGCAATGCGTTTACCAAGGAGCAGCATTTCATTTTTACTTATAAACATTACATTAACAATTAAGTAAGCATTTAAAACTGTGAATCATTTATGACTACAAAGACTCGTGCAGATTGGTGCGACGCGACTCTAATAATACAATTTCTAAGAAAACTTCACGGTAGAACGGTCTACACGAGACTTAACACTCGCCTAATGCGTCACACACTTTGTGTCACCATCCGAGAATTTTGAAGGATATTGCTAATCCATTGCTTCATAGGTTTGAGAAATTCGTCTGCTCAACAACGTAAATAACGCAATGGACGTGGGTGAACTGTCAAAATTAAACCCATTGCGATCAATTGTCATTTTATGTGTGTCGCAGGCAGGAAAGAAATCCCTACAACGATAACATTTTGCCCCAAGATTCTTGCGATTCTTTCAACATCGTGCATATAAACAATTTCAATTTCCTAATATACCACTCGTATATCCTCTCGACATGCAATCTGCAGTCGCAGAAACATTAAAAAACTCTTTAACACACAAAAAGTCTAATTCTGATAGGCCCGGGTCTATTACCGTGGCACGCCGTAACTCAGAAACAAGTAAACACGGCAGTCTCGACATTTGCATAACTATCGAGTTTTTAAATCTATGCAAAACGCGACGATACGTTGCACGGGCTCACGAGTCGACCCCCCCACCGCGCCTTCAGTAAAAACACATGCGATTTCATAATACGTCCCCCCATAACTCCACGTGTGCCACGTTTTGATTAATAACCCAGGATTACTGCAGACCAGATTTTAATATAATTTGAATACACACTTTTTAATAACAATGCTGGTAATACACCGCGAAATTGATGATAAAGTGATAATACACATAAATAAACAGCTTAAAAGTTGCGTCCACGCATCGCTGGAGGCGTCAAAAGTAGGCGGTACTTATGATGAATAACGTGACGGAATCCGACGTCCAATCGGATCGATCTCGATTTTAATTATACGAATCGAGAACATCGAGACGCCTATAGATCGAATATTAATATGTCGATTGCGCACGCGGCGATATCAACAGCCTGGCCTTTGATTCCGCCGTTCGAATTTCGAATGCGTAATTTGATTTGAGTCCGCGACATTCCGCGAAACAGATGCACACGATAACGGTCTTCCGCAAAAGATTCAAGATAGTTATTGCCAACTGAGAAAAATAAAAGCACAATTTATAACTGCTAGCATCGAGTGATCTTGATTTTAGTTTATTTGCATTCCGTGGACGTACTGTCTGTATTTTATTCATGTGAACATGACAGTGCGACGGGCCTATACGTAATACGTAATAAAAGAAAACGAATTAAATTTAAACTAACAATGCATTGTTACAGTGAAACGGTCACGTCAAACCGATCCATTTCCTTTTTGTATTACAGCACAATCTCGATGTCGATAGGATCTAGCAGTCGCAGCACGCCTACGACACGAAAATAATTAACTCGGTCCACCGTCAAACATCATGTTTAACATCGGCTACTCCCATACCAATTACTACCGACAATCGATCCACTCACAAAAACAGGCGCCCAACACTAGCCCGAACTGGTTTGAAAAAAAAAAACTCGACCGCGGCTCGTCGCCCGAGAACGTGTTAACGAGCGTTTGATGGATCGCGCTACAATCTAATACCAATGTTCTTAGCACTACTACAAGTTTCATGAACCTATAGATACACGGTTTTTATGACAGTTTATTACCTGACACCCTTCATAACGTACGACTGTGTATCGAAGCGCAACCGGACAATAACAGATCCCAGATAAATCGAAAGAAATCAATTGAATTCATGAATAAATCGCATAAACTTGTCCCGCACTGTTATCAACGCGACATAATATTTTTTACAGCTGTTTCATAAATGCGAGAAAGCGACGCACGAGGACGCGGCGGTATTTATTTTTTTAATAAATTCACGTTTAATCGGTATCCGGTATCTTTGAAATTGCTAGCGAGGCCCGAGAGATGGAATCGATACGGGCCCCACAATGTAAATTATATAATTAAAGAAAAGACGCGATTGCGATCGAATACTTATACGATGTTAATCGAATAACGTGACTTTTATCGGCGATTGCGTCAAATTACTGCTCAAATTGCCGTTTAAAAAAAAAGTGTAGTGTTGTAAGCGCAAAGGGGTAAAGGGATAAAAATCGGTTTGTTTCTTAAAATAAAAAGTGTGCGGTGTCGTTTGGATCGCGGGCGGGCGAACGCGTTGGAGATTTGAAAATTAGCATTTTTGTCGAATAACTCTGTGGCGGTGTCTCGCTGAGCACAGTGAGCACCCGATACCGACGAGCTGGCCGAATCTCAGCTTTTTTACACTTTTTAACAGGATTGGACTTTAAAATATTTCTCTATTCTTTGGAAATCACTTGTTTTACGAGCTAGGAATGGAACTGTGCACAGCTCTTACCTACAGTTTTTGTTGGTTAGACGTCGTAATAAATTGTTTTTGGTACCAACTATCAAGTCCGAATCTAATAACTTTAAACGAGGAATTCTTGTATATATGTATATAAATGAATAATCTGAATCTCGGAAACGTTTCCAACGATTTTCATGAAATTTTGTATGCAGGGGGTTTCATGAGCGATAAATCGATCTAGCTAGGTTTCATTTTTAGAAAGTCGTTAAAAAAAAACTGCGCGAAACTCGGTCATCCAGATATTTTATATTTAAATTACTAAACGCTATTATAAAATGCAACAACTAATTGGTCATTGCTTATTTCACTTTTTCTTTAAAAAATAAATCCTGAACAAATAACTTGTGATTAAGTTTCTACTTAATAAACGTTAAAAATATTGTTAGTTTCAATATGCTGCTAGTTTGCGTGATGGTTATCATCATATGATTCTCCTCTATAAGGCAAACTTTGAGACTCAATTCGTGAAGTCAATGCCACATCCAGCTCTACACATAATAGAGAATCACCAATAACCAACAGACTTAAAAATGAAGCAAAAACACAGCTCTAAAAACCGTTGACCCTTTATCTTTTGTAGCAGCTCTCATTGGGCGAGTAGAAATTTATGTCGCCGAGTAATCCGGGCCCATTTGTATAGATAATTTTTATTATTGCCATCTCCCCGAGCCGGCCGCGGCCGATAAATGCCGAACGAAAGAGTTCGTAATGACAATTTAAATAAGGAAGACGTATTCGTTTTGAACGATAACCGGGATTTGAATTTAGAAAATTTGTAAGTGGTAACTCTGGAATAGGGCTGCGCATAGTTTGGTATAATTGGTATAAAATACTATAATATCGAGACTTCACCTTATTTGAATTTTTGCTAGTCAAGTGAATCTAATTAAGCAGGTTCTCTTTAAAGCCTCGTGTAGACTAGCGCGACGCGACACCGGTAATTGTTCTACCGTGAAGTTTTCTTAGAAATTGTTTTGTTAGAGTCGCGTCGCACCAGCCTGCACGAGGCTTTAAATGAGTTCATAACGTTGGATATTTGACGGATGTAATTTTTATTTCACTTGCATATAAAACTGATGATTCTTTAACCCATAAAATGTTATTGTTTCAACAACACGAGAATCCATTACAATACTAAACCAATAGCTACCAGACAACAAACTAAGCGTGTAAACTATTTTTAACATGGCCACACCGAGTTTATCGGCTCCCGCTCTTATGTCCGTGTTATCTTGGCCAGTGCATTAGTCTTCGATAATACAACGATAAAAACAGATCGGCCGGCGCCATGCTCGATACAGATTGTATTTAGTCGATTTAAAAGAAAAAAGAATCGATTCAACCCCGATAAAGATGTTATGGCGTGTTTTCGTAGTCGAGTGACTTAATTGTGGATTCCTTTGCTATGTTTACGTGGGATAATAAATTTTGTGATTAAAAATGTTTTAAGCAGATGTTCGGTTTTATGTTTGGGTTTACTATATTTAGATAATGTAGGTTAAGTGGGAGCCGAAGGAATGATCGGTATTCTATATCTAAGTATTGAAATAGTTTCACGTTTTACTAATTTTTATAAGTTTGATATCGGCTTATTATGAATGTAATTAAAAATACTGGTAGTTTAATGACTTACTTGGATTTTAAATCAACCAAACATTATAGATAGTGTAATCCACGAAGACGCGCCCCACTCCGCTCCGTTCCGTACTAAAAGTACAGCTTCCAGTACAGTGATCGCGGAGTGGGGCGCGTCTTCGTGGATTGCACTATCTGTAATTGAATGTAGGTAATCAAGATATTACTATGTAAAACAGAGAGTTACGTATTTTACATTGGCTGCAATAAAAATACTCATTCTAGTTTTTTTATATTACTGTAGTTATCAAGCTAAATTAAAAGCAGATTTGTATTGTTTTAAATTTTAAAGTGTTATTCAATCTAACTTTTACCAGAAGTGGTATAATGAACGAGGCATTTAAAAAATTTCAGTGTGGAATGCTATGGACTGTAAAACTGTTAATATCAAGAATAAATTAACTGCGCCTACGTCAAGGTGGACGCTCTGTGCTCTTAGCGTATTAAAGATAGCACGAATCGAGCGAGACAAAAAATAATTAAGTATAATGGTGTTATCCTTTATATTTTATAACGACTTGTTTCTAAGGTCACAACACTACCCTAACAAAATGGCGGTCTAATTTCCCTCCAAAATTAATAACCCGCATCGCTCGTGTCGTTTTTCATCAACCTCATTTTAGTGGGTTTATTATTTATCGTGTTTTCCTCAAAACATCATTTACATCGCTTTCATAACGCCGACGCACGTTGAAAGACTGAAAATTTTGTCTATTCGACAAAATAGTGCGATAACTGTGCTAATGACGCCATCACGGTCGCCATTTTCCCGCAGCCATTTTGAATTTGTAACGTTTTGTTTGTTAAGTTGCGTTGTGTGTACCTAATAGTATGAAAAGGTTTAGGGTCCTAGATAATGGGGTGTGCACATCAGTTTTTGTTTAAAGGTCCAACTATTTTAAACCCCGTGCCCCTTTTACCAAAACGTATAAAATATTAGTTGGCGTTTTTCTTTCGCGTTCAAATAAATCCAAAGCAAAACAATCGAAACATCGATACTGTTTATGATTTACAAGACAGTGGACATTAAAAAAACAAAGCTTATTCAACATTCGGAAAAATAAAACAACAATGAGATCGCACGGGCTGAGTTTGAGCGCCGAAAGTTGAATACAATCCCTTGCACAGTGGGCCGAAAGCGATCCAGATCTGGCTATCGGGATCTCAGTTTGTTCTCACATCATTACCCGCGCCGACGGCTACAAATTTACATCCAACACAATGGCTATCCACCATCGAGACATCATTAAGGTGATGCCGATAGCGCCAGCATAGCCGCGGAACAAATGCCTCATAGAACCACAACCTTCCAGTCAAATAAGAACCTTATGAAAAAGACACATAAAATCCGGTTTAGAGGTGGTCAAACTGGCGGTTACGCGGGAAAAGCCGCTCGGTCGTAATGACGGAACGTCATATAAGTTGGAATGGAGCGAGCGATTATGAGCGCAAGTATGAACGCTTGTAGAGTCGAATTTAAATTGTTAGCATGGGATTACAAGGCTGGAGGGACGGTTTAGGAAAGGATCAGTTTGAGCCGAAGCCTGGGGCTATCGCGGCCGCACAATGGAACTTATAATATGGGTGATTGCGGAAAAATTGATAATAAGAATTTTGTACGCAAATCGTGGATTTTGTACCACTTTTTTCTTTCTTTCAGTATTGTTTTTTGACGCTCCTGCTGAAGTTTTATCATATGATGGCAATGTAATCCTTTTGAATCAACAAGTGGCAGGAAGGAACTTATTTAAAAAAAAAAAAACAAAATCTCAACAAGGAAAAATGCAAACAATGCGTCAATGCTAAGTAAATAAATGTTACATTATTATCGTATGTAAAAGATTCTATATCTGAGTTAGGACATATCAACGCTGGCGTTTGCATACAATACTCGGTTCGTTACGCGACACGACTGACGCGCGATCGACGCGCGATTTGTGTCGCCGCTGTGACGCGCGACCGACGCCTTATCGCGTCATCGCGCCCGCCCTAATTTGCTTCGTGCTTTATTCAGCACCTGTTAGTTATTGTCTGCATTTTAAAATTTATGGTTTTATTATAACTGTGTTTTTGCGTGGATGGAATAATTTATTGAGTGTGTCAGTCATGTCGTATTGAAGGGTGGGATTTAAATAATTGGAATTATCTCTCTAACAGCAGAACAGACAGACTTCCAATTAAAACAATTACCTCCCTTGTTATGTAACAATAAATCACAGAAATGAAAGTTTTAATTATGTCAGTCTAACGCTATTGTAAGAGTAGACGTCCCGTCACGCCAAATTTATTATGCTAACGATCATTTGTTTATAATCCCATATCGCGATCATACGTATTAAAACAATCCAAATAATTACACAGCCCTCCAAATCCTACATTGATTAATATCAAAGAATCGCGAAACAATAACGAGATCGCGCTGACGAAAAACAAGGGAACAATCGACGAACATCGTATACGAATGTATGGAGATAAGTAAAACATGGCTACCGAACAAAAATAGCTGAGATAACACCGCGATCGCATCTGTAAACAATGGTACTGGTATCCACGCTCTCATTAGCCAGCCTTGTCGACTCGACGCGGGAAATTGTGCAATTCCGCGGGAATCCGCCGTATCGAGTATCGATAGGCGATTTGTAATCGATCGACTCTTGTGCGATCGCCCATCACTAGCGTTTATTTTTTTAATGGTCTGTTTTTAGTCTGTGCTGTTTGCTTAGTCATTCTATTACATAGTTATTTTTCCTTTCAAGTTGGTAATGGAACTCATACTCATCATCTGCCCAGCATTTCCCATTTAATTGGGGTCGGATTCCAGTCTAATACCAGTATTTTACATAGAGCGACTTCTTATCTGACCACAACCCAGTTACTGGGTAACATGATACCTGTTGGTGAGACTGCCTTTTTAATAAATGTTCCAAATTTGATTAAATGGGTCCTATAATAAAACCATTGGCAATACCTATCTTTAATAAAAATAATAAAAATTAAAAAGTTATTCAGTTAAATAATTACTGCCCACCTGTAGACATAACATTGGGAGACATTCGCCAACATCTAGGATACACATCCTAGATGTTGGCGAATGTGTCCCAATGTTATTTAAAATCAACGAACTCAACACAAAACTACCTGATTTAGATGTTTTCTTTGGTTCCCTGCCGCAATTCAAAACCCTCTTGCGCAGTCATTTAAACAATGCTTAGTTAAGCTTATTTTAGTTAGTTATTTTATATTGAATGATATTTGTGTAAGTCAGTTTTTTGTTCTGTTTTAGACTTAGGTAAAAGCTGTTTTTTTTTAATGTGTTATTTTATTTTGTTTTCCATTTTAATTTAAATGATTATTTGAATTTTATGTACCTACCTAAGTTAAGAAGGTTGCTTTGTTTTATGTGAATGTCGTGTACACCTGTAATTGGTATATATATAAGAGCCCATACCTGTTAACTTTAATATTTCATGTATATATATGCTGTTGGCGTACCTATTTTAAATAAATAAAGCCGCTAAATAATATGAAAAACGTCGACACTTGATTATTAGAAGAAGATAATGAATACAAATGTCCGAAGCTACGTCTAAAAATACCGATTTTATTATGATCATGACATTTGATACGTCAATAATTCTATTCGATGCCTTGCAAATAAGTTTGTGGACAGGTCCCACTTGTGCCGTTTCACACTTATCTCGGTAGATTAATATTTAGATAAGATCATTTATACCTATTTAATTAAATAATTGTTGTTTATTTCGCTTTTTATTCTTTACTGTTAGAATTTTAAATATAGGTACATAAGTAGGTATAATAAAATATAGTAACGAAGTTAAAACTGTACCTACATTGAATTTTTTTTTATTTTATTAATTTTTAATTTATTAAATATTTTTGAAGAAAAGTTAAAATTGTTACGAGGAGAACGAAGCTGATGCCGAAAATATAGTTTTTAGATTTTTTGTCCGTTGGATGTATGTTCCGGATTGGCACAAAAACGGCTAAACGGATTTGATAGTTTATAACCTGGATTAACACATAGGGTACTTTTATTCCCGGTAGTATGTTCCTGTGGGATAATTTCCGACATCCACGCGGGCGAAGCTGCGGGCAAAAGCTAGTTTGAAATGAGTAGGTATATTATTAACATAAGTCGCTTTGAAATCTTTCAACAGTTCGGCGCGGCGCGCGGCGCCTAAATGAGGGATGGCATTGGTTTTGTAATTAATACGGTTAATCTATTTTTTCTGTTGAATATGACATTGAAAATAATTTATTGACTAAGGCTTGGCACGAGAGAAGGCACGTCACTAGAGCCATATAAAAAAAAAAAAATATTATGATTTCCAAAATATCGTGCATGACGTCCGAATTTTATTACAATTTATTTATTTCGATTGTGAGAAATGTCTATTACGACTTTTGAAAGTACATTAATATATGCATTCAAAATATTGATTTAAATTAGACTAGTTTTTTTTTTTATTATAAACTTTTTGAAAAACAATAACAAAGTTAAATAATTTTTTTCAAGTAAGCCATTAAAAGGCACTTTTGGACGTCAAAATTTATTAGAAAATAGAATTCTAGGCTAAAAGGTCCAAAAGGTAGTTTCGTATGGAAAAGAATGGGCAAGAAACTCCATAGTTACTCTTTTAAAATGTTTAAAACAAAGTTATAAACCTAGTTTTAACCCTTTACCGCTTCTTAAGTTTTTCAGATAGCATAGAATACGCTGTGCTATTGAAAGCGCTGCATCTGATTAAAGGCTCCTTCAAACAGGTGCGACACGCGACGCGACACAAAGGCACCGCTCGTCGCGCGACGAGCGGTGCCTTTGTGTCGCGTCGCGTGTCGCGCTGGTCTGCACGAGCCTTAACTTTCATTTTCAGCACACTAAAATGTTTATCTATCAGGAGATAACTGTCAGGAATTTCGGATTTAAAAATTATCTTCGAAAAGCCAGATATTTACGAAATATCTACGAGAGTTAATATGCATAATCTGTATAAGCAACGGTTGATTTATATCGAAATACGCTACGAAATCCGAATAACGAATTAAAACAATATTCTTTTCATTCATTTTAACAATTAAATAACATAAATTGTTAGGAAGCCTTTGCTTGGTCTGAGACAACACACCAAATAAGTATAGGTACTAAAAAAAAACAATTTTCTCTAGTAGCAAAAGAAAATCAAGATAGGTAGCTTAAAAATTTATAAAATGTCAAATAGCAAAAAAAAAAACTTTCGGTACATACAAAACATTGCCCTAATTTCAGGGCCTATAACACCTAATAACAAGCTCAAACATTCGCAGCTATCATTAGATAAACCGCACCACCAATGGCACCAACATAAAAACACGTTTAAAAACCGCAACGTCAAATAAATCCGCAACGAATACCGTTTAAAAACGCACAAACCTAGCAAATCGACTACAAATCCGCACAATGCCACCTCACTATAAATATCTTAGGCCATACAACGGATAAATCTCCAGAAAGACACTTTCAAGTTTTCATACCGTTTAAATAAACCGTATCTTAACTGCATAAGGTTTAAAATCTTTTGGCTAGAGTTCTTTTTTTGGTGTAGGGATGTCAACGATATTTCGCGAGGGCAATTAGGGGCGTCCATGCTGAGTTGTGGCGAAGAGATTGTTGGCAAATGTATTGCGCGATGTGCGTGCGAGTTGATGTGTTGCAGACCTGTTAAAAATGCTTGGAAGGGGACTTTCATTTTGAGGTTTGAAAATAGTGTTGAGACCATTTTCAGGACCTTGGGAAAGTCGTTATGCGTAGAAATTTGAGTATGAGAATAAAGGTTTGGACACACTGGGTCCTTAAGGTATTTCTTTAAGATTAAACCCACATAAGTCTAGATCCCGTAGGAATATCAGGATAAAAGTATTCTATGTCAAAATCCAGGTCATGGTCTACCCATGTGTCAAATATCATCAAAATCTGTTTAGCCGTTTTAGCGTGAAAGCGTAACAAACAAACTGACTTTCGCATTTATAATATTAATAATTAGTTAGAATGATCAATCGTTAATTTCCTTTAGATACAAACGAATAATGTATCTCTATATTAATAAAGTAAACTCAAGAAAACTGATTCAAATCCTCAAGTTACATCGCAAAAAGCGGCAAAATTCTTAACAAACATGATACGTATTTCATTGTCACTATAGCATTTAATTACGAATTTATTTACTTCTATAAATATTAATATACACCGCTATTTATTATCTAGATCGTATCTTCCTTATGAGACGATTTAATTTAAATTATATGTACATAATTTAAACATATGGAATTAAGGTTATACTTGAAGCGACTTGAGTTTTTATAGCATTGTTAATATGGACGAAAATATGGTTCCTTCGATTGGATTTAAAGTAATTGATTGGTGATGAATGTATAATATATTGATTTGGTAGAACGTGGCAATATAATCATGTTAACGCGTTCGACTCTAATTGATTGATGGTTGAGACATTATTACACCTATAACGTTATAGGCAATCTATTAACGAATTAATAGAATATGCCAAGTTGTTTTTAATTATAGAAATTTATTTTTTATTGAAAACTCTACTGAGAGATTAAATAAACGCGTTTCCTTGATGAATGCTATGCCAATTTTCGTAATATGTTTGTTTAATGGTAAGAAAATTAATTTATTTGCCTTGATGTAGACGGCGCCTTATCAAGGTAGACGTTAAACAGAAAAATTTATACGACGTTCCTTGCTTCGTTGCAAACGGGCCTAACCCCGTATTTTGCACCTCGAAATATTGATCATGAAAATCTCGATTCGACAACTTCTCGTTGATTGAATTATATTTAGTATAGTCGAGGCTTCATGGAATCGACTTAGAATACAGTAGTGTAAAAATCTCACCTGAAAACTTAGGTGAAGTGAGTTTGAAGTGACCTGTCAATCTCTAGCGTCAGGTGGGATGACGTCTCACTTCATCAAAATTTTCACCCCGGGATTTTTACAGAATAACGCAGAGTTTCAATTTACTATACCACTTACTACATTAAACGACAAGCTTATTCATCGTTCTATCTATAATATAGCCAAGTTTGACTGATGGTATCATTACACCGCGTTGACCTGTCTTCGCTTACGAATCGAAATTCGCGATCGTTGCCGCGATATCGCGAATGACAATAAACGGACAGCCGCGCGATATTCCGCCGCGATACACGATGTGTGGTCACCCTTACTTTTTACTCGATTCCAGATTGTATTGTGTTATGGATAGGGTTTACGATTATTTTTTATTGATTTATTATACATATTTTGATGTTTTTGATCACGAAATGGCAAAAATAAAAATAGTAAAAGAAAATTGTAGCAAAATTTTGATGTTAAGTTGATTTTAACTTAAATATTTTTAAATCATACCTACTTAGATTTAGGACGTATTTCACCAACGAAACTGAACGCGATCAGCACGTCTAACCCGAGTTCAAGAACTGTCAGTGTCAATATTCTACAACAATGATGAAACTGACAGCTCTTAAACGCAGCTTAGACGTGCTGATAGCGTTCAAATTCATAGGTGAAATTCGCTCTTAGAACCGTAAACGTATTTTTTACAAAAACTAAATTTATAAGCATATCAGATTAAATATAAGTTAATTAAATAATATTAAGATTCGATAAATCCAATTTCGCTATTTCAAATCTTAAAACCATTTCTTGATCTGGTAACCCTAGTTATTAATCGATATTTATTTGGGCTTTCCACCCTGCGTTTTTATACTGTTAAAATTGAATGGAACTAAAGGATTAATGTTACATTATGCTGTAAGGAGAACTCCCCGACTATTGGCTGAAGTGAATTTAAAACGCATTTTGTTGTCGTTAGGCACTTGTCCAGTTCGGCTGCATTATGCAGAACGGCCGGTTAATATGCACGTTACCTTACATGGCGTTGTTTATCTCGTCCGTTTGTTGGTGTACTTACCTGTAAACAAAATGGAGGGTCAGTTTGATGGTTGTCACACTTGGATTTAAAGGGTTTGTGCTTTAGTAACATTAACAGCGCTTACACATGGCTTTAAAAAGAAAAGTATAGCGACTTTTTTTTTAAGTGAAAACTTCTTAAGGCGCGTTGGGCATTTTTGAGATGGGACTAAACCATTGATTTCGCGACACTGTTACCGACACCGTGGAGTAAAAGACATCAACGCGTTGATTGCCGCGGTGCCGATTTTTTTTCAAGTTTTCACTTCTGTTGGCACTCCCGGAGTGCCACTGTTTTTTTTTACTACAGTTTTGGTTGGTAACGAACATTACACCAAAATCCTTAAATTTAAATTGTAAGCCTTGGATATAAGTAATATGCTAACATGATGATCATTACCATTATTTAGATAATTATATTTACCTTAGACGAGAGAGAAGATTACTTCTCATACTATTTCCGGGGCTAAATAAATCTACTATCTATTTTTATAAGGATACTCTATTGGGAAATCAAATTCAAATCATTTATTCAAAAGATACAAAAAAAAAAAATAACCTAGTCGCCCGCGCCCCTTCCAAAAGGTAGTTTCATATAGAGAAGAATGGGCAAGAAACGCCACCGTTATTCTTTTAAAAATGTTTTATAATATTTTGTAAACATTAATTAAGCATATAATTATAAGTGAAGACGATGATAGAATTACTACATAACAATGACAAAAAAAACAACAGACAGACAAATTAATTATGTGATATACACATTGTGCTCACATTTTACAAACATTGTAAACGTAGATGATTTTTCTAATTTTTTTACAATTAATAAGTCAGTGTGCGAGGTAAAGTAAGCAACTAATGATATTAAAAATATCCCTAACCCAGCAAGCGCGGTAGGAATCTGCTGCAATAACTATAATACCCAAAGTCATGACCCACATCCAAACTTTAAACTACCCTCAAAAAACAACCAACACGACACACAAATACGTCAAAGTTTGCACCCTGTCACATAATGTCACCTTTACATTAGCCGTATACGCATAACGTCTCGACCAGAGTGCAGAGTCGAGCTGTAGCGGGCGCGACTTTGTGCCAAACAGTGCATTCAGAGTTGCTTGCGGTAGAAAGTAATAAAGAAAATACGTTTATTAGCGGGTAGGCGTTCAATAGGCTAAGACAATGTATGTCGCTCCCTAGCGAGGCCGGTTAAGCTGGCTTTCTACCGGAGGTGTGCGAAGAAGTAAAGCGGTGAGAGTGGACAAAAGTCACCAACAGAATTGCTTCATATTCAAAATAGGTTTTTTTTTTATTCTACTACTTTTTTGTTTTGGTCAGTTTTCTTCCCAGTGGGGGCAAAATTTTCTGCTCAGTTTAGTTGGTGGTAGGGCTTATTCTAAATCCGCCTGGCTAGCTACCACCACCATCTTAAGTTTGTCGCCATAATAACAATGTTAATAGCATTGTTGTGTTTCAAGATAGCCAGTTCCTCTGTGGTTGAGAATTCAGGGTGAAGCTCGCTTCCACCTTCAGCCTGATCAGGTAAGATGCAGGCTAAGAGCTTCTACGTCGTGGTAAAAATAAAAAGTACACCTCTGCCCTACCCTTTCGTGGAATAGAGGCGTGATAGATAGTTATGTACTTACACCTAAAAATTCAAGATAATATGATGTTATGTTTGTTTTTTCTTCGTTTACCGTTCCGATTCTGGTAGAGAGCCTTAGTCACTTCACTGTGGCCACATTCAAAGGATTCATAATATTTTTGACACAGGCACCTTAGCATCCGCGCGCGCTCCTCACTCTGTTCTCACCCTAAGGCATGAGGAAGTGAAAATAGATCTTTATCGACACGCACTGCGTACTCTGTGTGTCAATAAAAGTACCTGCGTTTGTCAACGCACACTATTCGTGACATTTTATTGGTTATTATGTGAAATATTCAGACGCAGGAGTGGGGAAAGTATGAAAATTGTGGCTATTTGAATGTGAAGTGTTTTGGATGCATTCTGGGGAAGTTGTTTGTCAGTTGAGGGAGATTTGTTGAATGTGGGTATCAGCTATTGGCGGGTATTCGAATATTAAGCTTTTAGGATTGTTCAAAGTTTATGATGAGTCAGCTCTTAACCGGCAATGTTAGGAATTGTTAATTAATGTGCTTGGTTAAGGCGAAAGCGTCAGGGTAGCCCGCGAAATTCAATTTTTTTTACGTTTTTTGCAATTTGCAGGTCAGTATCATGTTGTATGTTGATCTAAATATGATTCACGGCCGTAACAAATATGGCTTTACGCAATTATAATCATTACAATCAGCAATACAACTCTATAAGTTAGCAAAGGTGTCAAATGTCATGATTTCATGGAGTTGTATTGCTGATTGTAATGATTATAATTGAGTAAAGCCACATTTGTTACGGCCGCGAATCATATTTTAATCAACATAAAACCTGACACTGACCTGCAAAATGCAAAAAACTAAAGAAAATTTGAATTTCGCGGGCTACCTTAGCGCATTCCCCTTAATAGAAGGTGGACATATTGTTATATTTTCCACTAGCTACTGAGAACTATTTACCCAGTCACACATTTTCCACCCAGGGCATCAAACCTCGAGCCTTATATTCGAGTGTATGTCTACAGACCAATGACTCAGTCAGAGGAAAACATCTCAAATTATTTATTTGAATGATCTCCAGGGGAGGTCTACATTAAATAAAATGATAAGGTGTCAAGTATCAATGAAGTTAACAGTTTATAAATCAAGATTTAAATTAATTTACTACACTCTGACCTCCATAAAAATAATTCCAACCTGATATTAAATATTAATAAAAAAAAAAACGATAAAATGAATCTTATTACCAAATTAAGCTGTCATCGGAATACATAAGATGTTGAGTAATAATATATTACTGCTGATGCCGTTTCTAAACTAATGTTATAGCGTGATGAAACTAAAAACTATATTCGTATTTACATCTGAAACTCGTTTAATAAGATTTCTTTGAAGACAGAGAAATATGAGCGGTTTTCCGAATGGTCCAAGTTACAAGAAAAAGCGTATAAAATGAAATCGTTAGTTCTCTGTAAAACGTAAGTATAACAGCGGGGTAATTGGGTAACTCACATTAAAAAAAAAAAACAGTGGCACTCCTGGAGTGCCGACAGAAGTGAAAACTTGAACAAGATCGCCTTGGTGGAAGAAAGATACTTGTATAGAACATTGGTCCGTAACCTTATCTAAATAAAGAGCACAATCGCGTTTACAAAAAAAAAAAACTTCCTAAACCTTTAAAGTAAAAATACTTGCATAGAACATTGATCCGTAACGTAATATAAATAAAGAGCACAATCGCGTTAACAAAAATGAGGTGTCGGTAACGGTGTCGCGAGTTCAATTGTTTTTTCCCATCTCAAAAATGCCCAACGCGCCTAAAGAAGTTTTCACTTCAATAACAATTGATCTCAATGGGTTCCATTTTGACAGTCATTGCGTTATTTATGTTGTTGAGCAGACGAATTTTTCAAACTTATCAAGCAATGGATTAGCAATATCCTTCAAAACTGTTGGATTGTGATTGAAATTGAGTTACGCAATTAGGGTGCAGCTTTAAACTCTGGCCTTACTGAGGCATAATCCATGCGTTGTTTTTTTTAAAATAAAAACTTCTTTAGGGGCGTTGGGCATTTTTGAAATGGGAATAAACAATTGAACTCGCGACATTGTTACCGACACCTCATTTTTGTAAATGCGATTGTACTTTTTATTTATATTAAATAAAGGATCAATATTCTATGCAAGTATTTTTACTTTAAAGTTTTTTTTTTTTGTAAACGCGATTGTGCTCTTTATTTAGATAAAGTTACGGATCAATGTTCTATACAAGTATTTATCTTCCACCAAGGCGATCTTGTTCAAGTTTTCACTTCTGTCGGCACTCCCGGAGTGCAACTGTTTTTTTTTCTAAAATCAGGTTTCGTTTTTGACTCTCTCATTTTCGTTGGAATAGAAAAACCGCTTCAAAACCGACCCAGAGAAGGCTACATTTTCTTACCCCCTTTTTAACTCTGTCACGTCTCATGCCTTCCACTACTGTCAAAAGGGCCCACTATCACTTTCTCAGCAAGGTTGTACGCATCGCGTGCTCACTATCACGCTTATCACGCCATCAGAGCACGCAACTGACACGCATTGTCATGCGTGACGCGTGACGCGAGTGGCGTGTCAACGCACCTTATTTTCAGGCTTTTTACATACTTGATGCGTATGTGTGACGATCAATCAGACGGGAGTTGAGTTGTCAGAAACTGTTGAAGTTATTGTTTTTGTTTTGAGGTTAAAATCGGGGATAGTCTTTTGTTATCGAGAAAGATCATAAAAGGTAAACTGAGATGATCAGGTGGTGTCAATCTCACTGTTTGATAAGACCATTTTCTGACACGATTGTTAATGAGTTCCCGAAAGTTTATGCGAAAGTGGGCCGGCAGTAAGCTCTGTAAAATCTTTGATTCCTATAATAGTGTATTTCACTTTACAGCTGAAATTTACCGTATATATTTGAAAATAAAGGTTCTCAATTTGTAGTTTCTTTTCTGTAGAATAATTGTCGTTTTCCTCCGCAAGGCAGGTCGAATATCAACACCAACATTCATAGCAAATATCTACAGCCATAACTATTACTGATGGTATGCTAAGGCATCGTATACACTAACGGAATCCTTTGACATACCCACATATGCACACAGCATCCTCCACAATATTTAGTATCTGGAAGCGTATTAAAGCTCACAGAGGTTACAAAGCAAGGCGTGGGTGCTAGATACACATCTAGGCATTGTCCACGTCTGCGGCCCTGGTCTCAGTTAATAGATTTGCGTATCAAGCCGGCCTGGCCAGCCAATTTCTATGCACGTGCAGAATTTGGCCGAATTAAATGATGTTTTGGATGTGGTTATGTTATTAAAATATGTATGTACCAGAAACATTTAGAGCAAAGGAAACAGAAAAACAAAAGAATTGTGGCGCTCCGGGAGTGCCGACAGAAGTATAAACTTGAACAAGATCGCCTTGGTGGAAGAAAAATATTTATTTGTAATAGAACATTGGTCCGTAACCTTATTTAATAAAGAGAATAATATAATAGTAATCTTACATACATAAAGAGCGTTTACAAAAAAAATACTACCAAAACCTTTAAAATAAAAATATTTGCATAGAACATTGATCCGTAACGTAATATAAATAAAGAGCACAATCGCGTTTACAAAAATGAGGTGTCGGTAACGGGTAATTATTTTTCCCATCTCAAAAATGCCCAACGTGCCTAAAGAAGGTTTCATTTAAAAAATAATGTTAAATATTTTTTATGAAAAAAAAGGGATGTTATAATCGAATATGAATACCTATTTTAAAACTCCTTTAAAGGCTTGTGCAGACCAGCGCGACACGCGGCGCGACACAAAGGCACCGCTCGTCGCGCGACGAGCGGTGCCTTTGTGTCGCGCCGCGTGTCGCGCTGGTCTGCACGAGCCTTTACTATTTCTGATAGTATTTATGGGTCAATATTTTTATAGCAACAGGATTTCATTATCAGCACTAACCTATTCTTCATAGTAAAGTCCTTGAGTCAAGAGGTGACAAACGCGTAATACTAGTAAAATTGACAGTTCTCACACAATTCCATTCCCCTTTTTAACCCACTACAGTGCTCAAACATAATTAGAACGTAAACAAAGTAGGCCTGTATATATTAATTAAGCATGCATCCATATCGCGGCACGGTATAAACGGGCTTGGCAGGCACACCCAATACTTATCTGTTTTGATAATAAACTATGGTAACTGAATTACCATATTATACTGTCACATTTTCAGCTGAGTAACTCGTTGAAAAATGAGGTGTTTGATAATGTTTTGTAACTTTGTTGTTTAGAGAAAAAGAAACTCATGTGCAGCTTGTATATGAGTTTAAGTAAATAATGTTTTGTTAGCTTTATCGAGAATCGAATATAATAAAGAAATAGCTTTTGCCCGCGGCCTCGCCCGCGTGGAGGTCGGAAATTATCCCACCGGAGCATACTACCGGGATAAAAGTATCCTATGTCCTAACCCAGGTCATGGTCTATCCATGTGCCAAATTTCATTCATATCCATTCAGCCGTTTTAACGTGAAAGCTTAACAAACAAATAAACAAAAAAAAAGCAGTGACACTCCGGTAGTGCCGATAGAAGTGGAAACTTAAAAAAAAAAAAAAACTTCCAAAAGCTTTAAAGTAAAAATACTTGCATAGAACATTGATCCGTAACGTAATATAAATAAAGAGCACAATTGCGTTTACAAAAATGAGGTGTCGGTAACGGTGTCGCGCGTCCAATTGTTTTTCTCATCTCAAAAATGCCCAACGCGCCTAAATAAGTTTTCACTTCAAAAACAAACTCACTTTTGCATTTACTAAATTAGTTAGAATATGTATAAAGCATATCGATAAAATATGGACGTAAAAGATATCAGATCGCAACAAATTATCAAGTTTAAATGTAGCAATAGTGCATAATAGGTAAGCGTTATCATGAAAGATTAAAAGCTATTTCCCCTCTATCTTATAGCCTTTCAAATAACCCGGTGGGTTCAGCAATCGATTTAATTTTAGCTCTGTTTTACGTCTTAATTATTTTAAAATATAACATTTTTTATGTGGTAAATTTTTCGGAAGATTCTGGATAAGAGTTGCACTTTATTATGCTATTGATGGAGGAAATGTTTCAGTGTGCGATGATCTTTAGAGAAAGATGCCTTGAAATTTTGTCAAAAGCTTGCTTTCCTAAATATTAAGTATGAATTTTTGCATATTCACAGGTGCTTAAAAATCAACGATAGGTACGTTCCAGAAAACTTTGCGTTATAAGTACTCTGCTCTTTTTCCGATACAAAAAATATTTTTCAGCAACCACCAATCTCCACATCTAGCTCACAACCAACCAATCAGCACACAAGCTCGCTCATATAGCTTGTAAATAGCCTCATATCGGCCACTCGCGTTTATTTTTAACGAGTAGGTACAAGATTGAGTGTGATGGTTGCCGAGTGGCCCCTATCTCCGGCTAAAAGCCCCGTATCTAAGGCATCTGGAATAGGCAACACGTGTTCAGATAAGACTGGTCTAGACTGCTCGATGTCTAGGTTATTTGATTTATTTGTCGAGGGTAAAATGGTATGAGAAAATCGATTTGGTGGTAGTTGTCATGGATTAATGTGTTGTGAGGAAAGCGTCTTGAAATTTTCTGGGGTAAATAGAAACAATAGAATATTTTTATTTCTACTAAAACATGGTATGATCAATATGTCTCGACATTTTCGGTTTGTTTGTTCCTGTTTTATTAAGTTTTCAAGTTAGAAATCATTTCTAGCTAGTCAGGAATTGGAAATATGACGTTATTGGCGTGGAATGTTATCGATAAACGGCACGTGTTATGCAACATTCTTGCATTGTTTTTCCGGGATTAGTGTTCCTAACGACTTTAATGGCAAAAATAACTCGGACTCGCTGTAGAAAGATGCAGGTAATCTACTGTCTATCTTGATGTTTCTTCTACAGCTGGTCTAAGCTATTTTTCAGCTACCAGTATCTAACCTACTAAATCCAATTAGGTATAAAAAAGTAAAAAGCTCTTTAAAGTTAATCGGATCCTATCGTAAGAACAATAGCAGTGATAGCTTAGTGGTGTGACCGTCAGACTGCTATCATAGAACTCGAGTTCGAACCCAAGGCACGCACCTCTGACTTTTCGGATTCATGTGCGTATTGTATAACTTGCTTCAAAAACGATGAAGGAAAACATCGTGAGGAAATCGGCATGCCTGAGAGATAGGTATTTCTCGACGGCATGTAAAGCCAAGTCAGAAGTCCATAGGCGCCTTTAAAACTCTGACACCAGGTTAGTCACTAACCACACGAGAAGAAGAAGACCGTAAAAACAAACTTTATATGCAATCATCCAAGATTAAATCCTTTTTAGCTACATAAAACTAAACAATCCAAATCTTCCATTTTTTCCAAAAGTTATGATCCAGGCACAAGCTAACCGTAAATTAAGACGGTGCAGATAGACCGCATAAATCTAGTGTATCGGTCAATAGGCGATCGCTATCACCCCCTTGCACCCCTATTCCACCCCCAATGGGGGCGCACTTTCGTTATCCTGCACACGTAGTGCAGCTGAGAATTAATATCTAGATATTTTGGACATTGATAGTGCTCTTGTGAACGTAGGAGATTTATGTAATGTTGTTACAGGTACTGCATGTTAAATGGATAATGCCTGTTAAAATTATAAATGGAAAAGTGTCGCTATGAGCTTGCTTTCCTGGATTGACTTTGATGAACAGAGCAGCATCTAGCTTGATAACTAGAGAAGTCTTAAAGGTTTTTATTCTTGTATATAAAGTTTGATATACCTACATCATATCATCATATATCATGAAGATCGGAGACGCTCGAAGTTGTGGACGAGTATGTTTACCTAGGACAAACTGTCCAGTTCGGTAGGTCCAACTTCGAGAAAGAGGTCAATCGTCGAATCCGAATCGGCTGGGCAGCGTTCGAGAAGCTACGCAATATCTTCTCGTCTCACATACCACAGTGTTTCAAGACGAAAGTCTTTGACCAATGCGTGTTGCCAGTGATGAACTATGGTACTGAAACGTGGTCGCTCACAATGAGCCTTATCAGAAGGCTAAAAGTCACCCAAAGGGCAATGGAGAGAGCTATGGTTGGAGTTTCCCTACGTGATCGAATCAGAAATGAAAAGATCCGCAGAAGAACCAAGGTAACCGACATAGGCCGAAGAATTGCCAAACTTAAGTGGCAATGGGCAGGGCACATTGCTCGCAGAACGGATGGCCGATGGGGCCGAAAGGTTCTGGAGTGGCAACCGCGTACCGGAAGACGTAGCGTTGGAAGGCCTCCCACAAGATGGACCGATGACCTTGTGAAGGCAGCAGGAATCCGCTGGATGCGTTAAGCACAGAATCGGTCGAAGTAAGGTGCTTGAAGGCCTAGGGTGCTTGAAGGATATGTCCAGCAGTGGACGTCTTTCGGCTGAAATGATGATGATGATGATATAAAGTTTAAAAAAGGTAGAGTCGCGGGCCATGTCTATTCCTTGTTCGAAAATCTGGGTGGACAGCATATCTCAGCAATAATATCTTATAGCCGAGTAACTTTTATAGCTAAGTCGAAATCAATTTGTAGTTGACTTATGTTACCGCACAGTCAGATAGGTTTCGCCGCAGTTCATTTCAAGAAACATTGTCTCTATTAATATTATCTCTAAAACAATATTCACAAACAATTCGCTATAACTTGTCCGTATCAAGTATCTAAATCTCTGAATATGACAAAGCAACAAATTTCCACACTTCAATCTGTGTGCGCGTGGGCATAATCGCGAACATCTACGAGCGGGGCCGAAGCCGCCCGACGCGACCCGAGTGCGCCCGAACGTATCGCCGAGTGTGTCCTGTGCTATCTGACGGACGTGGGTGGCCGATCTATCTGAAATGCCAAGTTGAAGGGAATGTGAATTTGACGGTCAAATGGCCGGCTTGATAACTTGCGGCTATTTATTTAAGGCTAGCAACTCGCAAGCCACTTAACTTAAGGACGTAAATAAACTATTGAAAATGCGTAAGGAGTGTCGCCAAACTATTAAACTAATTGTGTAGAGCTTAAAAATAACTTTAGCAGTCAGCAATGGGCTCAAATAACTAAACTTGCAAATACATCAGAATTGACAGACGAATTTTCCGATGCACAACCTCCGTAGAAAAATCTATCGCGGGAAAATTTAAGCACTTATATTGCCACAAGAAACTTTTTCTAAACCATAGAGAAAGTGTGGACAAGATATTTTTGACAACAGCCAGCTGAAAAGGTTCTGTTGGAAGGTTCTATTCAATACAAATGTAAAGAAAATATCCCACAAGATTATGATGCTGGTTATTTTTAACGCTAAGCGGATGACCAGACATACAGATAGGCATCGTTTGTTAGAGTGAGCTAATCGATTCGCAGGCAGGCCCTTATCTCACGGTAAATATAAAACTGAACGCGGTCTTATCGCGAGATTTCGGGATGGAATTTACATTGTGAGATACGATACGGTTTATATAAGCTTTTATGTAGTTGTTTGAGAATTTGGTGAGATATAACGTGAATCTGTTCTTCTTGTGTATCGACAGCTTTATGAGCTTAATTAACTTATGTCGTAGGGAACAGATTAGCCAGTTAACAAAGTTAGTAATAGGGTTGCAATTGCAAATAATTCGGCAGACGTACTAAAGGTTCGACAAAACTGTTGAATTAAGAAAAGATCATGGATTGAATGTGTACGAGTGGGAAATTTATCAGAAGATAATTAAAGGTAATTAAAAAAACATCCACCTACGCCAAAACGTCTTCCGTACCAATATCGTATCGCATTAACAAACGGACACACACAGCACATAGTCAGCCACAAACAAATCAAACGTTGCCTTTTTCTTAATATCTCTCATATCTGCCTGAAGAATTTATTGCCTAATTACCAGCCGTTATTGTTCTTTATATTATTTATATATTGAACCGGTTCACGTTTTTATTGAGCGAGATAAGTTCAGATTTTAATGGTAATGGGAGACACGTAAATGGGATAAGGATTGCCTTAAGAGCGCCGATTACAGAGATATGGCGAGTTCTCGTGAAAAGTTATTCGTTTCTTTTTTAGGATGTCTCGTCTGGCTTTTGTCATGTAGATGTATTGTAGGTACTGTAATGGCTTTGTGATTGAACATTTTCGGGCATTGCTAAGATCAACTTGTATTGAGCGAGAGAAACATTAATTGGTCCTGTCAAACTTTTTAATGTGTGAACATTCACTAATAAGAACAAAATTATACAATTTAAAAATAACAAATAATCGTAGGTATATCTAGACGACATCTTAATTATTTTTATTTGCAAAACCGAAAAACAAAATAATAAAAAGCAATACTTTATCTGATATAAAATATTGAAAAGGGTTCGCTAGATAAGACTAAATTAATAAGCTAATTACGACATACCACTGAAATATAGTCTATGATTATTTTTCTTTAATGGGAGAGATGTGCACGCAGATTGTGTTGGTTTCTTTTTGTCATAACGATAGATAGTGCTAAACGTCGTCTCGTCTTTCCAAGATAAGGCTACTTACTGTTTAATTAGGGTCCATATCATGCCATAAGTGGCGTTTTATACAGCAATTTTCTGTCCAGTATACATGACAGAATCCTATTTATAATCTGTGGTCGTATAAAAGGCGGGATTATTGTGGGATGACGTGTCTATGGTCGCATACGTAATCTGTGCGATCGCTGTGTTTTGATTTGAATATGAAACTTATGAAGCTTTTTAGATTAAATAAATGGGTCTACTTATGTTTGTTTAAAATCAGTTCTTGAAACTACTATCCTGATTGACAGGTGTATATGATAGAAGAGTACCGTTGTGTCTCTCTATGATCTACACTCTATTAAAGTTTCCAATGTAGCAAGTGAAAAATATCTTTAATTTCGAAAGTCGGTGTCTTTGGATCAGTATTTTAGTATTTTGCCACCGGCTTCCGAAATTAAAGTTATTTTTCATTTTGTAGCTTGGAAGTCGGTTGTATTTTTTGTAAAAAAAGTTTTTTAAACTTTTTAGTGGGTTGGTTTGTAATTTATCTAAGTTGTAACTTAGATAAAACCTAATGCCTAATGTATCGCTATAGATGTGCCTTATAATATTTGAAGAGTTCCCTCGATTTCTTCAAGATCCCATCATCAGATCGTAATCAAATGACAATGGGACCAAGTTAAAAGTAAATCCTTTAAAACAAAAAAAAAATTTTTTTCAAGTCGTTCCAGCCGTCTTAAATATTTATATAAATTTAAATAGTCGTAAATATTTATTCATTCCGTAAAATAGTCTGTTATACACATGTAGGTGTATGTGAATCTGTATTTAACTGCAGTAATGTCACACTGTAGAATTGAGACAGGCACTTAGCAAATGTAACATTTCTATCTGCCTTATGATACTTTTAGGTATTGCGGCATTTAGGCCTCAACTTTAAAAGTGGTCTTAAACCATTAGGTGCCACTCTAGTTTTTAAAATACGTGTGTTCATGTAAAGGAAACTTTATATAAAAATAACTGAAGTAGAGTGAGTAGTGGTAGATTTGTTACAGCTGGCTGTAGTGGCAATCATGTCATTTGGTTTAAATAGGTCATAATTTTATTTATCTTTTATATGTATTCTTTTCTTTTAGATTTTGTGAATGTGAGAACGTTGTAGACTTGTGGACCATTTTCTATTTTGCTAAGTATCTGTTGCAAACCTATTAACACTGTAATTTGAAAACATTGTAAAAACCATTTATTTTTAAAAGAGTAACCGTGGAGTTTTTTGCCGGCTCTTCTCCATAGGAAGCGACCAATTGGAACCGTGCACCTAGCTTCTGACGTTTCATAAGTGCCCTTGTAGGTTTATGTGAAATAAAATAATTTGATTTTGGTAAGCGGTAACATATAATTCTATTAAACGTTTTCCAATTTAAATGTTTTCCAAAAATCCTGCAATTACCGATAACAGGTTCATGAAAAGCTAAGAAACCTTACACATCACATTACAATAAAAAAACAAAAGCCAAACCATCAATTTCAAAAATAGAACAGCAGTAAACCACCACAGGCCACAGATAACCCAAAAATCGCGCCATAAAACATGCGAAACGCGTCACTTTCCGAAAACATGTTACAAAGCATGTTGACTTGACCTCAAGCATTAAAAGGCTTGGGAGTGTGAAGTTTAAACAGGCTATAGGTAGTCTGAAATAAAACGCGACAAACGCCGGGTGGTGGGCGCTGATAACGGGAGGCGAGCGTCGAGCCGCGTCGCGCGCCGCCGTGCCGCGCCGCGTAGTGTTGCCACATTCAACGTTTTTATGTTGCTCTATGGATTTTAGTTTGGGTTTAGACTGTTGTTGCTGTTTGTTTATTGGTCGAGTTTGTTTATTGAAGTACGAGGACTGGGTTATAAAAATGTTTAGATTTAGAAGTGTTGTTGTTGAGAAGTTTTCACTGAATATTCTGCAATATAATTTACTGTATGTATTGTAGAAATTAATTTAAAGATATTAAGATGAAAATTAATGCAGCAGTGTTAAAACAATGTGTTTTTAATAATTTTGTGAACCGATTAAGTTACCTAAATAGGAAAACCTGGTTTTTTCCCACCATGGAATAAAATATAAGTAGTAAAAACATATAATTTTAATTATATTTACAACGATTCAGTCACTCAATTCTAACAAAATCAAACCCTAACTCCTAAAAGAAAAAAAAAACCCAACAAATAAATATTATTTTCTACACTGGCAACCCGTTCGCCGAGTGATGGATGCACCACACTGATAACACCCTTTTGACTTAAATGCGCGGCCAAAAGGTAAACACACCTCGAAATAACTCCACATTGTTATAATCTCTCTTTTTTATAAATAATACTCAAGATTGTGAGTGTTTTAAGTTATCTACATTCACTTTACACGGAGATATTAATGAAAGTTTTGTAATTAAAAACTAAAATGGATCTTACGTGTGACATGCCTTCGCCGTCCTAAACCCATGCTATGCTCTTGTCTTGTCTATGATTATTATTATTGAAGTCCTTTTAAAATCACTAAAGTAGCCAGGATAACTTTTATGGATATGTAAGATTGTAATAAAATTTGTAAACTAAGTACCTAGGTAATTTTTTTTCGACTCCATAAATTATGAAAATCTTACATGTGACATGTTTTCCCCAACATACGGTATGCCCTTGTCTACCCATTCATATTATATTAGTATTGGAGTCCTTTAAATTACCACTAAATTAGTTACAGGGTTAAGAATTTTAAGTATATGTAAGATTATAATAAAACATTTAAAGTACTAATTTTTTAAACCAAAAAAATGAAAAAAAAAATTGTGTTGCTTTTTATTTTGCGTCGATTGAACCGAAATAATTTTCATTTGACTTTTAAAATATAATTCAATAACATGCCAAAATTATTCCACAAACATAATCACAACCTAAAAACAAAACACTCTCCAAATCTAACACACACACACTCCAAGAACACACACATAAAATTTTACACAACTTGATATTTGCACAGTCCACGTGGTATGTAGTAAAATAACGAGTTGGGTGTGCGGCGCTGTGATAAGGGCGGGCGGCACCCGAGTGATGTATAGAGCGATAGACTGGTGCTGGGCGGCAAGATAACCTGCCATTGAGGCAGTGCGTGATTGACTACTGCCTCCAGAAATTATACTAGGATTTATGGGTGTCTGGGTAGATTGAAGACTGAAGGATGGGGTGGGAAGAAAATAGTAATGGATATTTTTTGTGTGTTTTTTCATAAATTTAAATGGAGACGGTGGTTTTTAGATTTAAATACAATTTAAGAATAAATAAAGTTATATAACACACACACACATGACACGAGTGATTTTGTTATTTGGATTTTGAATTTTATGTATTTTGAATTTAAAATTATAAATGATCGATCACTAACATAGTTTTAAGACCTTTGTAACTAACAATTTATGGACATATCAATTAGTCTGAATTAATTGAATTTATTTATTTATAAAATAATAAATGACAAAGACAACAGTTTGATGAGAAACATAGCATAGTAAATGAATACAGGCTTGTAAGTATTTTCAAAAAAAAAAAAAAAAAACTGATCTAGAAAGCCCACACAGTTATTTTAACGCTTTCAAGGAGACTAAACGGGACACAATAGAAATTTTATTAATATAACGCCTATGGGCGTTTAGTGTCCCTCAATGTTCTTTTTTGCTCGTGTGGTAGTGACTAACCTGGTGTCAGAGTTTTTATGCCGCCCATGGGCCTCTGACTTGATGTCACATGGCGTCGAGAAATATCTCTCAGGCATCCGGTTACGGCTTAAGATCACCGCGACTGGGGCCAGGATGCTGGAGATCCCCGGTGCAAACAGCGGCCCGGCAGCGGACGCTCTGGCCAATAGGCTCAGGGCAACCCTGAATCCGGAAGAGGCCCGAGTGTCCAGGCCCACCAAACGCGCTGACTTGCGCATCCGGGGCCTGGACGACTGCGTGACGGCGGAAAAGGTTGTGGCCGCGGTCGCCAGGACTGGGGGGTGCTCTGCCGAGGAGGTGAGGGTAGGCACCATCCACCCTGACTCCACGGGGATGCGAGCCGTAACGGTGAGCTGCCCCGTGTCGGCGGCCAAGCTAATAGCCGGGGAGGGCCGAAGGCTTTTGGTGGGTTGGGTCTCCGCGCAGGTGAAACTGCTGGAGCCCCGACCTATGAGGTGCTTCCGCTGCCGGGTGGGCGACCACGTGGGAGCGAAGTGCACCTCGGAGGTGGACCGCAGCGACCACTGTTTCCGCTGTGGTCAGCCCGGTCATAAGGCCGGCTCGTGCAACGCCGCGCCGCACTGCGTCGTATGTGCGGCGGCTGGCAAGCCGGCCGATCACCGGGCTGGGAGCAAGGCCTGCGCTCCACCCGCCAAAGCCAGAGGCAAAAGCAAGCCCTCCGCCACCGCCGTCACCGCCGCAGCCGCCGCCACTACTGCCGCCGCCGCTGCCGCCTCCACCACTGTCGTCGTCGCCGCCGTTGCCGCCGCGGCGGTGCCCTCACAGGGGGCTAGGGAGGGGGTTGAAATGGAGTGTCAATAACGGCCCCATTACGCCTCCTCCAGGCGAACATCAACCACTGCGCCGCCGCTCAGGATCTGTTGCTCCAGAGCATGGCGCAGTGGTCGATTAACATCGCCGTGGTCGCTGAGCCGTACTTTGTCCCGCCCAGGGATGACTGGGTGGAGGACCTGAGCGGCTCAGTGACCCTCATTTCGTCGGCCGCCGCTGGTACCCCGTCCCTCGAGTCTGTCAAGAGAGGACGGGGTTGCGTGGCAGCACGGTTCGGGGAGATTGTCGTGGTAGGGGTATACTTCTCCCCGAACCGAACTCTCGCCGAGTTCCACAACTCCCTTGTGGAGTTGAGAGTCGTCGTCGTCGGGTTCGGTTCCCTCCCCGTGTTCGTCCTCGGGGACTTCAACGCCAAAAATCTGGCTTGGGGTTCCCGCTTTACGGACACACGGGGCAGGATGGTGGAGGACTGGGCTCTGGAGACAGGCCTGGTCGTCCTAAACCGGGGTTCTGTCCCCACGTGTGTGCGGATGCGGGGTGAATCAGTGGTGGACATCTCGTTCGCCAGCCCCGCTCTGTCGCCGCGTGTAATCGACTGGCGCGTCATAGAGGAGGTGGAGACCTATTCCGACCACCGGTACATCCGGTTTGACGTCTCCACCCAGACCTCGAGCGCGCTGGTCCGACAGGCCCCGAGTGGTCCGCGGTGGGCGCTGAAGCGGCTGGACCGGGAGCTCCTCCTGGAAGCCTCGATCGTGCAGGCCTGGGTGTCATCACCGGACAGGCCTGCCGACATAAACGACGAGGCGGAGTGGTTCCGGGAGGCCATGTCCAATATATGTGACGTGGCAATGCCCCGAGTCCACCCTGGACGCGCTTCGCGCCAGGTGTACTGGTGGTCGCAAGAGCTGGAAGCTCTACGCAGGGCGTGCGTTGCTGCGCGACGCCGGTACGCCAGGCACCGCAGGCTCCGTATCCGTCCTCCGGATACGGAAGCCATTCAGGCGGAGCTGTACGAGGGGTACAGAGCGGCGAAGACCGCCCTCCAAGCGGAGATCCTGCGGGCCAGGGCACTGGCCCGCGAGGAGATGCTGGAGACTCTGAACAGAGACCCGTGGGGACGCCCATATAAGATGGTGCGGGAGAAACTCCGCCCATGGGCTCCCCCGCTGACGCAGAGTCTCCGGCCCCAGCTTGTGGAGGACGTGGTGAGCGCTCTGTTCCCTTCAAGAGGGGAACATACGCCCCCGCCCATGGCTCCGCCCATTGCGGTGCCCGATGCGGACCACACCGCCGACGACGACGACGATGCTCCGGAGGTGACCGAGGTAGAGATGAGAGTGGCGGTACGCAGGATGAGTGCGAGGAATACCGCCCCAGGACCCGATGGCATACCCGGAAGGGCCTGGGTCCTGGCCATGGGGACTCTCGGGCCTCGACTGAGAGGGCTCCTAAGCGCATGTATGGAGAGGGGCCAGTTCCCACTTTGCTGGAAGACTGGGAAACTGGTCCTCATCAGGAAGCCGGGGCGCCCAGCGGACTCTCCGTCCGCCTATCGGCCCATTGTGCTGCTCGACGAGGTGGGCAAGCTCTTTGAAAGAGTCATTGCAGACCGCCTCGTCGGGCAGCTGGTGCGAGTGGGGCCGGATCTGGCGGACAGCCAGTTCGGTTTCCGCAGGGGGCGCTCTACGGTGGACGCCATCATGCGCGTGCGGGCCCTCACGACGGGGGATGCTGTGGCCCGGGGTGGGGTCGTCTTGGCGGTGTCTCTAGACATCGCCAATGCCTTTAACACCCTGCCCTGGAGTTGCATCAGGGAGGCACTTCGGTATCACCGGATGCCGACCTACCTCTGTCGTGTGGTCGAGGCCTATTTGACAGACAGGTTTGTCATCTACCCCGGTCACCAAGGAGAGTGGAACCGGCGAGAGATGTCGTGCGGTGTCCCACAGGGATCGGTCCTGGGGCCGCATCTGTGGGACATCGGATACGACTGGGTGCTGCGCGCCGACCTCCCTACTGGCGTCAGCGTCGTTTGTTACGCTGACGACACGCTGGTCCTGGCGCAGGGGAGGTCGTACCAGGCGGCGGCCGACTTAGCGACACGCGGGGTTGCGACAATCGTCGACAGAATCCGGCAGCTGGGACTCGAGGTGGCCCTGCACAAGTCCGAGGCCATGGGTTTCTATGGTCCTCGTAGTGCGCCACCGTCGGGTTCCCAAGTATTGGCGGGAGGGGTTCACATCGGCGTCGAGTCGACGATGAAGTATCTGGGACTCGTCCTCGATAGCCGGTGGAACTTCGTGGAGCATTTCCGACGTTTGGCTCCCAGACTGGACCGGGCCGGGGCTGCCTTGAAGCGGCTCCTGCCCAATCTGGGAGGTCCAAACGCCTCCTGCCGGAGGCTCTACGTGGGGATCGTGCGGTCCATGGCCCTTTACGGGGCGCCGGTGTGGGCGCCTTCATTGAGGCGGCAGCCAGGCCGCCGGCTGAACGCGTCCCAAAGGGTCATGGCCATCCGGCTGGCCCGAGGATACCGCACGGTCTCCTGCGAGGCGGCGAGCCTCCTTGCCGGAGTACCGCCATGGGATCTGGAGGCAAAGGTCCTCGCGCACATTTGGGAGTGGCGCGAGGAGGCGAAGCGCCGGGGCTTAACTCCGATGCCGCAAGAAGTCGCGGCACAGCGGACAGAGCTCCGGCGGGATCTCATGGCGGAATGGAGAGTGCGATTGTCGCAACCCAGCGCTGGGCACGCCACAATTGCGGCGATAAGACCCCTCTTTGAGGAGTGGCTTGAGAGGCGCCACGGCGTCCTCACCTTCCGCCTGACGCAGGTACTCACCGGACACGGCTGTTTCGGGAGGTACCTGTTCAGGATAAAGCGGGAGGAAACGCCCGGGTGTCGTCACTGTGTGGATCGCCCGGAGGACACGGTGGAGCATACGGTGGAGGTCTGCCCGGCTTGGGCAGGGCATCGCCGTGTCCTCGTGGATGCGATCGGCGGCGGTGATCTCTCGCGTCCGGCCCTGATTCGGGCCATGCTACGGAGCGAGAGGAAATGGGAGGCCGTCACCTCTTTCTGCGAAGCAGTAATGCTCGCGAAGGAGGAGACGGAGCGCGTGAGGGAAAGGCAAATTTCGCGCCCTCGCGCCCCTAACCGCCGCAGCAGGAGACGCCCTGGGCGTCGGGAATCGCAGGAAGATTTCCGGCCACCGTAGGCGCGGGCTTGCGGACGGTGAGCAATGGGTAGCTCGCCGTCCGATAAGGACCAAGCCCGGGTCGACGGCGCGTTGTGTTCCACGCGCGCCTCAAAGAGATGTCAGCAGAATTGACGGGGTCCGCTAGGGCCAATGCCAATGCCGGGGGTTCGAAGAAAACCGATAGGGAAATCGTGGCCCCCGGCAACATGGCATAGGAAGGAACACGGGTGGGTTTTAGTCAGTAAGAGTCTGACACGCCCTCCCGCTCCACCCAGAGCGGGAGAAGTTATTTGATAATTTCCCACCCAAAAAAAAAAAAAAAAAAAAAAAAAAAAAAAAAGGCATCCGGTTAAGACGGCAAAGTGCAAAGTGTTAAGACCTCCTTATCACGTAACGAACTCACAATCGTACCTACCCATGGCTATCATTTTGTCCATTCAATTTTGTAATTTCTTTCCAAAAGGCTTTTTACTTGTCCTCTACAACTCGAACGTCTTGAACTGTCAAAAATCAGAATGATCCGTAAAAATATGCCCTTCGGGAAATAGGTCATAACTGTCATAAGTATAAATTTTAAGCTAACATCCTTGTCTATTCACGTGTTAGAACATTTTAGGATTTCCGAAGGATGCCAAACGGAAACCTATTACTAAGCCTCCGCTGTCCGTTCGTCTGTCTGTCAGCGGGTTGTATCTCTTGAACCGTAATAGGGAGACAGTTGAAATTTTCACAGATTGTGTATTTCTGTTGCCGCTATAATAAGAAATAATACAAATGAAATAAAGATAATAATTAAAGGGGGTTACAAGAAACTTGTTTTTTTCGGCGTTTTTTTACTCGATCTTAATACAGTACGGAACCCTTCGTGTGCGAGTCCGACTCGCACTTGGCCGATTTTTAACTATATTTGGATTTTTAAAATAGTATTCAGTTACTTGACAGCTCGAAGAAAAATTATGTTTGGCCAAAACTGTAGTTTTCGGGTTTAGTGATTGGATAAGTTACTTAAGTTATAACTTTATTTATTGCATATATATTTTTATTATTTATTACTATACATTTTTATTTTTATTAATGAATAGTGTTTTAAAGTTTATGTAATCAAATTCAATTAAAACTATGCATGTGTGTTTTTGTCAGTGACTGGTCTGACTGATTTCTTCAACTGTCAAGTTATTGAATACGATTAAAAGTCCACGTGTAGTTTTAAATTAAACAGCCTTCACTTTTCAAGAGATATATTATAATATCTAAGTTTTAAGTCTAGATCGCCTATATTAACATTAATTTGGTCATTATTCAGATTGGATGATATCGCGATCGATTTTACGACGCGTATAAAACCGCGGCTTTGGTGAATAGTGGTGATTGTTATCATAATATTATTACCTAATTCATTTTTTGTGTCTAAAATATTGCCTAATAGGTATCTGCTATCTAGAATTCGTCAGTATAAGGCCACGCACACTTTGGATGCGTTTTCGAACGAATTTCACTCGTGCGTACACGTACGAACACGCACGAACGATCCCGACCTTCCAAGTATAAAAGGAGCGCACAGACTGGGTGCTACTTAGTCGTTCGTATACGTACGTATAGTTCCGACATCCGAAAACAATCCGAACTTGTTGCGATTTGTTCTATTTGACGGAGAAAAACGTGTCCAGTGTGCGCACTCAATTTGTACGCCCAAGGTCGTGCGTGTACGCACGAGTGAAATTCGTACGAAAACGCATCCAAAGTGCGTGCGGCCTAAGACTATGGCCTATAGAGATACACATAGGTACGCTTATAAATGGTAGGTCTGTAGTTTCTGTTTACCTCCATAGAAAAAAAGCGTGAGTATTATGTATGTATGATGTATCTTTTATCGAGTACCAATTTTTTTTTTCATCCCTACATCCAATCATAAAAACACGCCCCTGTATTTCCCAAAGTGACAGGGGTTTATAGTAAGTGCACCCATAGCTCGCCAGCTATGCTAAAAGTCCCATGTACCTAATTTTAGGACCGAGCCTAGTATGTACTACAAACAGGGAAAATTATTGTTTACCAAGTTAACAACCTACTGACTTTAATTGTCCGTATATTCGAAACACAACTGTCATTCTTTGTCAGCCGTATGAAATTTTTTTAAAGTCTTATAGACTGCAAATTGATGTAGTGTGTTAATTTGCTAATCCTTGACCTTTTCTGCCGATTATTTGTGCCAGACAAATACATTGGACATCGTCAGAGCCGCTGCAACTGTCATCTAAAACTGTAGCCAGAGCCGAATCCCCAGTCTGTCGTACTTTAAAGATGCTAAATGCCCTTCTAACTGCCAACCCTGAATGCGATGTGTTTGCGGATGAATGGAGTAAAATTATGCGTAGGTATATGTCTGGTGTTCTGTGAGAGAAAGTATGCTAGGGAGTCCACTGTTCCATGTTAGTTTTAAATTAAATTATTGTCAACGTTATAATTGTTTCTATGATAATGTAATTGGTGTTGTTGCCCCCTATTACATGGGACTTAAACATAACTGGCGAAATGTGGGTGTACCTGCTACAGGTACACCTCTGCCCAACCCTTCGGGGAAACAAGGCGTGATGTTATGTTATGTTATACAGGGTGATTGGAAGATGGGTGCAAAGCTTTAAGGCGAAGATAGTACAGACAATTTAGAACCATTTAAGCCATGGTTGTCTTAGACGAAGTCTTACCAAATATTTTTAACCAAATTTTTAAGTTTTTTTTCGGAAATTCTCAAAATTTAATGTAAACTGCATAATTATGGCCAAATTGAATGATAAATGAATTCATTTTTTATTTATTTAATTAAAGTAATGTGTAAGCAATCAAGCAAAACATGTTTTAGGCTTCTGTGTCATTAGACATTTTTTTTACAGACATTTAAAGCTCAGAAAAAATAAAAAAATTGTACAATACGTCTTTTAAACCTTATTAAAAATTAAAAAATTTGGTAAGACTTCGTCTAAGACAACCATGGCTTAAATGGTTCTAAATTGTCTATACTATCTTCACCTTAAAGCTTTGCACCCATCTTCCAATCACCCTGTATAAATAAATCCGAACCAGTTAAAAATGAGAAAAACCAGTTAGGCAAAACGCGACCTGGTATTATGACCCATTTAGCCTAGCAGCTGATTTTGGGATCAAAAAACTCATAATAATGCTTTTATTAATTTATACAGATTCACACGAAATCTATTAACTTAATCTATGAACTCTTATCTTAAAGATATCCTCCGGAAATGGACCGGCCCTATCAAAATTAAAAGTTATATTAAAAGATTAGATTTAGATTGGCACACTTTCATTCATCAGAAGTTATTGCTTAACTATTTAATTTAAATATGTTAATACAGTTATTTTTATCCTATACTACTAAATGAGCAATATTTGTATAAATATTTGTAACCACGTTCTCGAAAACGGCTCTAACGATTTCGATGATAGTTGCAATATAGGGGTTTACGTGGCGGAAAATCGATCTAGCTAGGTTTCATTTCTCGGAAAATTCATTTTCTCTATTTTCTAAGGCTTAAGTTATTTAATTTGTTTTTCAAAATCTCTTTCAATCGAAATTTTATATGCAGATGACGCAAATAAATGTATTTTTTTTTTATAAAGGGACTGGTTTTCCTTCATGCTTTTTTAGGAGAACCCTCGGGCAGCAAATTGACTGAGACTACACTAATTTATCTGCCGGTCTGAATCATTTAAGCGGTAAAAACTCAACAGCAACAACATGGACTGGCAAGATCCAAGCGCCGCATAAATGCTCATGATATGAGCATCTCCATCGTTTGCACTATTGATGTGCATACATTCCCAGCACAGGCTGCTTAACTATTGGAAGGGTTTACCGGAATACCTCATTATATACTTGTCTTCTTTTCTCAGATCGTCAATATAAAAAGCTCATGCCGTGGTAAGAATCAACCAGTAAGAAAACAGTGTTATCCTAGCAGGGGTGTGATCGTTCCGGGGCTGCGAATATGGGCCGATATATCGTGGCCCCCCGGCAACATGGCAACGGAAGGAACACGGGTGGGTTTTAGTCAGTAAGAGTCTGACACGCCCTCCCGGTCCACCCAGAGCGGGAGAAGTTATTTGATAATTTTCCACCCAAAAAAAAAAAAGAAAAAAAAAAGGGGTGTGATCGTCAGATTGCCAAGTCATAGGTCTCGAGTTCTCGAACCCGAGGCGCGCACCTCTGACTTTTCGGATTCATTTGCCTATTGTATAATTATCACTAGCTTCGAAAACGGTGAAGGAAAACATCGTGCCGTGAAGGAAACCCGGCATGCCATGCCTTAGAGATATTTCTAGACGGCATGTGAAGCCAAGTCAGAGGCCCATGGGCGGCTTAAACCTGACAACAGGTTAGTCACTAACCACACGAAAAAGAAAAGAAGAATCAAGCATGTAGCAGACCTCACTGCTCAGGATGCACAGCACGTGTAAACAGTTTAAACTCAAGAATATTAATTAGTAATGCACAACCCACATTACTAGCAATAAAAACCATCCTTCGCCACAGTATGCTAAAGTAACAGTATTATTTCTCGGTAGTGACCTTGAAATAATTACCTACGGCCGCTCGGTAACCTTCCGCGTTCGTGCGTACCTGCTGCGTCCTTGAGACTGTTGCATACTGATTTCGAAGCGCGTCGTTTTGGCCGTTTTCAATGAAGACGTAATACTGTTACTTTATTATACTGTGCCTTCACAAAGAGCACGAACACTCCCCAGTGAGTCATTGGCCGTCAATTAGACACAATATGTTAATACCATTTAGCACACGCGCCTAGCATTATCTCATAATAAAGCATTGACATTTTGCGCCAGATAAGCCCTAAGGAGTCATCAGAGATATGTATTTAAATCATACTTGGATTTCGTCTCTCACGAAGGGCTGTTATCTTAAAAAGCACTCTCTGTTATCTGGTCAGGCGCAATCTCACATATTATGTGCCTATATCCTCTGTAAAGGCAGGGGCATACAAGCTGTGGAGACTTGCGACGGCTTTAGGAGACTGACTTTTTACATTTAGGCAAGTTTTTAGTCTATAATTAGGAGCGGGCGGGGCGAACTTTTGTTTCTTTAAATGTCTAAAGCACAGAGGTCTAAAGCAGCAATAGGCCTGTGTAGTGTTGTTTTGTCCTTCTTGTAAATTATTAAAAAATATTGAACACGTATTTTTTCTTTTTTGACGTAATCTAAAGATTACGGCGATACATTGAGTTAAAATGTGGCATGACGTCACGCCTTGCTAGATTTAATATTGAGTTGTGACGTAGCGAGCCCCTACTCTCAAAGTCAAAGTCAAAGTCAAATAATTTATTTCAAATAGGCCCATGTATGGCACTTTTGAACGTCAAAATTTACAAAATATTAAAATTGATTCTAGTCGCCCCTTCCAAAAGGTAGTTTTCGTATGGAGAAGAATGGGCAAGAAACTCCACCGTTACTCTTTTAAAATGTTTTACAATTGTTTGTCTATGCACGTACATTAGTTAAATAATAGTTTGTATGGATGGCAAATACCCCTACCTCCTATTCTGCAATACCAGGGACATCGTAGATGTATTGCTATCCCAGAGACTAAGCTGAGTTCTCATGTGCCTAAAATTACGAACCACATTAAATCAAAATAACTAGGGATGTAACGAAACCGATTTCGATACCGATATATCGGCGGATATAATCGGCAGGCCGATAAATATATCGGTATCGCCGATATTAAACAGTTCGAAAACCGCGCGAAACGAAGACGTGCGCGCGCCTCGTTGTCGCTCCATCGCCGGCGGAACGTGCGGGAGAGCCACGCAGCACATGCTTAGCGACATGGCAACACGGCAAACGGCAGTGTTTGCAGTTTGCTGAGTGTTGGCTGAGCGATGTATTGTTTCGAGCCTGCGTCACGACAGTGCTATTCGTGATTCTGTTTATTAACACCGTGAAGTGAGGACTGTGATGTTGTCCCCGAAATACAAAACTTTTAACAAAAAAAAATTCAATTTCGGAAGTCGGTGTCTTGGGTTTTGTATTTTTGTTTTTTACTACCTGCTACCAGTGACAGGAACTTATCATATCATCTACATGCTAAGTGGGGAAAAAATACGTATTTTGTAGCTAACTCAAAAACTACCCAGGCAAAGTTAATAAAATTTATATGGGACCAATTTGAAAACATACCCTTTCAAACAAAAAAATAATTTTTAAAATCGGTTCACAAATGACGGAGAAATCGGTGGACATACATAAAAAAAAAACAAACTTACGCGACGAACATATATAACCTCCTCCTTTTTGGAAGTCGGTTAAAAAGACATAGAAACGCCCGAAGTACATACTTCGTTATTTATATGATTTATTACATACTAAGCTATCGATATCGGCATCGGTATCGGTATCGCCGATTATTTACTACAATAATCGGTATCGGTATCGGGAAAGTTATGTATCGTTACACTCGTTACATCCCTAAAAAACCAAATTTACTTCAATCCATCACTTTCATCAACTCCAAAGTCTTCTTCAGTCGCAAAGGCCCCTTCACACTGTACACTCAGCTCTAAAATCGCAGAGTGATTCATTTGTCTCTCAGTTATCCGAATGTTTTAAGTTTTCACAGATAACTGTGGATGGGGGCACTAAATTAATGCTTCGGCGTTAGCTGACTATCACACATAGATAAAGTATGTGTCGCTTAGGCGCTGAGGAATGTGAGTAATTAAGTTACGGGTATGTTTAAATAATCTTGTTTAGTTTAAGATCGGATTTCTTAGGTACAGTTTTAAGATATCCTAGCTAAAAGTGGTATTGGTGTCTTTTTGGGTGGCATGTCGATAATAAAAGTTATTTAATAAGTGAAAATTCATTGAAAGCATTTCCATTTCGATCAAGCAATGAATATGTTTTTAAAAGTATTTCTATTTTCTTAATGTCCCTCGGCAAACTTCGTGTTTCGTCAGTCGTCGGATTTCTATCAGTTGCCCTTTGCACTTGGTGCAGACCGGACGCTCTCAATCGACTTGGAAGTATATATAGCTGTTAATACTCCTTTAACTTAATGTAATTTATAAAAAAAAATAGGAAAGATGCTAAAGTCGCAGGCACGACAGATAGTAAAATGGTTTTACAGCTTTATAGAGTTCACACGGAAACCAAAACAAAACAACAATGAAGAACTTAGTTCTGAATTCAAATTATTATACACGATACATCTAATAATTGATGGACATGGAAATTAGCATTCGTTTGTACCTATTCGGAAATACGATGATTCCCGAGGGACCTTAAGAAAATATAAATATTTTACAGAAATGCATGCGAAAAAAAAAACTTAGGCAACAAACAGCAGGCTTATTCTGTAACGCGCGTGCCCTAGAAATAGAAGCTTGTTAAAATGAAAGCCATTGCAATTGTGAATGGGTTACGTAATTAGGGTGTACCTACTATGACAAATGCAGCAATCGAGTAGGTTCCAGATAATAGTGCTGTCGACACTACCATTTCTCGAAAGAGATTATTTAATTAATTCGGATATGTTTATATCAAAATCAGCTGCTCAAGATGTTGTGACCAAAATTTGAAAGAAAGCGAGACTGGATCAGTTAAGTTGTTATCGTAACTTGAGATCGCGATTTGAGACACATTTATTTTGACATAACCGTACATTAACTATAGGCTTCTCTCAAAGAGTTATCTCGGAAAAAAATAAACTTGAAATATATAAATGAGACATTTTTAGCAGCAAGTAAAAAAAAAAAACAAAATTACGACTTCACTGTGAATTTTCAGAATATTGTGTGCTCCAATTAAACAAATTTCTGAGGCGGTGATGGAAAATTCTGACAATTCCTTAAATATTTCAGGAACGCAGCATCATTTTGAGAGGACTCCTTTCGCGCTGCGGATGCTTCTACTACAAAACGTATCCTGACTCCCAAGTCGACCGAAGAAACACAAGATGACCCGAAACTAGAACTTCAAATTCACGTCGCAATTACATCTCAGCGACAATGAATGTCAAAAACTTGTCAAAATGTAGGTAGATTAAAGGTTTTTTGACAGATTGAGACTGACATTCGTTCGCAAACGTTTTTATGCATACGGGAATTGCCCCCCAGCTCTATTTACCTACCCAAAAAAAGCCAAGACATCATATAACTAAACTAATGTTATGAAGAGAAAATATTTGATTTTTGTATGTTTGTTGTTACTCTTTCACGCAAAAACTACTGAACGAATTTGGATGAAATTTGGCACACAGATAGTTTATAGCCTGGATTAACACATAGGATACTTTTATCGCGATATTCCCACTGAGTCGAGACTTATGCGGGTGCAACCGCGGGGTGCGGGGTCTTAGATATGCAGAAATCCTGCCATCTGTGTCTTAAAATATGCCGTCAAAGTGATCACTGCCATCAACGACGCCGTGGAAATGGCGAAGTTTTTGACCAACAAGATCTGAAATACTGTCGTGCCAGCAACACGAAGAAGAAGATATGATAAGTATCCCACTCCATCGACACCCAACCACGAATGCAAATAGCCCAGTATCCTCGGTAAAACAATGTTATCTCACGTTCCTAGTGTTAGCGGAACATTGGCGCGACGTCCCCGCCACATTAGACAGAAACTAACATAACAGTTTAATTACAAGTGCATCTAAACCGTATTAGTTGCAATGTAGGCGGGGTTGGGGCTAAGGCATAAGCGAAGAGAGTTTAAATGAGAGAACGGTCTGACCACAGCAAGAGCAGGGACATGAGGTAGCTGTATGAAAACAGACGAACCGTACAGCGCTACCGCAACTGATTTCGGACAAAACACTGTCGAATTTGTACAAGGTAAATTCTTGAAAGCTGCGTTTTCTAAAAGATTTGGCGATCAATTCAGAATGAAAAGAGCGGAATTTATTGAGGGCATTTGAAGATTACAGCAAAATTGACTGTCTGACTTTTCGGATTCATGTGCGTGTTGTAATTATCACTTGCTCCAAAAACGGTGAACGAAAACATCGCGAGGAAACCGGCCTGAGAGATTTTTCTCGACGGCATGTGAAACCAAGTCAGAGGCCCATGGGTGGCTTTAAAAATCTGACACCAGGTTAGTCACTAACCACACGAAAAGAAGAAGAAGACTGCCATAATATTGAAAACTTGGTCGTTTATATCGCTAATGGAAGAGTTTAAATGATCGGCGTACAATGAGAGTTTTACAATTTTGCAAAGTTAAAACTAAACATTACTAGACTTGCCGAATTGTCATGAGAACATAACACTGACGATTCCTTCGTCCAAAATGATTTTGCAGTACCTAAGCTGGATTTAGTTTACCCTGCCATCGAATTACAGACAATTTGCCATTCCCGCTACCGCCCAACACTTGCACCAAATCAAGTTAGAACAACTTTTGGTGTTTCGTATTGGATCTTGCGAAGTTGGTCGTATCGGCAAACGTATCGTTGTCGATGTCTTGAACACTGTAAACGGTCGCAAATACAATGTACCGCGTTATGACTGTTAGTGCTTTTGTGTTTACGAGAAGATTATCACAATAATCGATGATATGGGGAGTGAGAATCTTGATTGCATAGAAAATTATGATTATTAAATTTACGAGCAGCTCCGTAAAAAACAGTAAAAAAAAAAAAATTGCAAAAATCATTGTTCCACCAACAATCGTCTTCTACGATGTCCTTCTAACCGCTCTGGTTTCATTCACTCTTCTTTCTTTGTCCAGGCGGTCTTTCTTTGGAATTCTCTACCTCTGAAAATCGGGACAGCAACCAGTCGGTTGTCTTTTAAAGTGAAGGCACGTGAGCATATACGTAAGAAGTTGGTAGAAACATCACAGCCCTGATTTGCTGGATTCGTTTTCTCCTGTACCGATCGTTATTTCTCCTGACAAAGTTTATTCCGTTTATATGTATGTATCTGTGTATTTATTCTTGTATTTTATAGTTATTTTCGTGTTATCAATCCCTTGTATTGCACCTGCCATGTTTTGTCTCTGCATCACCCTAAGGTTGACTGGTAGAAAATGCCTCAGGCATAAAAAGTCCGCCTTTGGACGGTATTTTTATTTGTGCATGCATAAAGTTTTAATAAATAAATAATAAAATACGTTAAAAAGTGGCTAAATAATTTTATTAGGACCATTGCAAAGACGTTTAAGGCATTAAAAAATCTATATAAACCATTTTATTGTAGGACTGAAATACCCCATTAATAAAGAAGAATTTCCTAACACTACCGTTCATCACAGAAATAAAAACTTCGAACCGCTATTCCCGTTACAGAAAGAGCAAAAAGCTAAAATTACTGATCAGAATCTTTGCACAGCCCAATGTATCATAGCTGGTTTTATCTCCTGGGCTTATCCGGCTACATTGTGGATGAAAAATGTTGAGCAGCTTAGAGTGCAGTTTGAAATTTTATACGTCCAAGATCTGGGCTGTATCTCGATGCACTGCACTTCCCTCCAAAACTTTTACTTTGCCAGCCAGTGTTGCTAGTGTGGGAGGTTCGAGATGTCCCGGAAAAAATGGAGGTAGATTTTTTGGCAATATTTTATTGACATTTTGCACCGTCAAGTTGGGATTACAGATTGAATTTATACTAAAATAACCACAATGTTTAAATTTTAAATCAAGTTCATCATCATACTGGTGCAATACAAATTCGTTTCTCTTCCGATTTTCCCAGTTCCAATATTATTTTAACATGGCAATCCCGGTAACCACTGCTTAAGAACTGGCAACACTACGCCAAGATACAGCGCCCTGATATATTCGAGCACGATACCAACTTCAGAACGCGGATGCTTCAGATTTCGCCGAATTGTTCTGAATTTTAAAGTAAATAAGCTAGTTTGATAGATAAGCTGGGAGATACTAGATAGTTGGTTTAGATTACCTCTAGTTTTACAAAGTTTCGAAATTGTTGTAGCCTTTTTTATTTTAGGTTAGATAGGAAACCTGAACTGCACTTTATTATTCGTAGAATATTTAAGTACGTTTTGGTGAAGCCGCGTCTTCACTAACCTGCCGAGCGAACATTTTGTTCAGAGCAAATGTTTGCTGTTCTGCCGATGTTCGCTCAAAACACAAAACATCTGTTTTCACTACAACGAGAAAACGAATGCTTGCTCGCCGTGATCACACTTTACTCATATTGCAAGACAGCGAGCGAGTGTTCGTCGAGTCCAACCGATCATCACCGAACAAACATGTTCGCCCGCTCAAGTGTTTTCATTTACCGCGCGCACAAACGCTTGCTCGTTCAGAACTGCTCAGAACGCCAAGTGAAAACGCAGCTTTAGAAGGAATTTAATGTTTTACATACTTAAATGCACAGTTAGGACATAAAAGGCTGCAGTCATTAGATTTTATAGCCATAAAAGGTGCAAAATTATAAATAAAAACACCTTTCCTATCCTAGTTATGTAGAATAAATGACATAGTAGAATTAATTAATGTAGAATACTTAAATGGTATGGAATCAAATTCTACTAACACTAAACAGACAGCTGTGCTGCTGAGGAGTTTGTTGCGCCACTTCTTCTTCCCAGGTAAAGCACTAGGAAATGGTGTAGGGCGGGCGTTTTAGGAGACTGGCTTATGTAATTTTGACGTGCAAAAAGAGCTGATTCTCAGTGTCTGAATAAATCTGCGTCCAGCGCTTGGTGTGGCAACACGCCGTGTTCGGGTTCACGACAAGTCAATCGTCATCCTGAGGATGCCTCGTTGAGAGGAGAAACACGTATCGATCTCTTACAGGGTTTTTTATGGTTCTTTAGCGTTAAGCGGAACAGGTTACTAAATATATTTAACGTCTTTTGTATTTTATAATGGATAATGACTTTCGATGTTGACATTAAACTATCAACAACTGCATCTATTTTATAGTTCAAAAGGTAATCAGTACCAATCAATTAACTAAAAATGCTGGTCAATACAATCTTCCCTTAAGTCGTTAAAGCTATGTATATCAGAATACAATTTATGGCCGGTGTCAAACAAGTTTTTAATGCACACAATAGTTGTAAAGGCTATGAGGCTATAAGGCTAATAACTTTAGTTTTATCTGCTCGTAAAACTGGGATACGAGCATCTCTATTAAAGTGATCACGGCTCCAGAAAAAGTCTATTTTCTTTAAAGATTTTATAGTTAATGTCAATAATGGTACCTACGGTTTAAGCCTTTAAATTTTTATGAATAAACCAAATTAAATCGTGTAAGTGTACAATCGGCAAGGGGGAGCGACAATCTTCGCAGGGTGGCTGGTAGGAGCTGGATGAGAGTTGCCGAGAATCGAGCTGAATGGCGTGAAATTGGAGAGGGCTATGTCCTCAGAGGACTGCAGTAGGCTGATGCTGAAGCATACAATCAAATAGATCAATTTGGTGGTATCGTGTATTATTGCCATAATATACGAAGTAATACAATTTATTATATTTATTTTTTGGGCTGTGTGTGCACAAATAATATACTTATTTTAAAATATGTACCGTTTCGGACTTTGTCCCCCACATAATCCGGATCTTTAACTTGGTTTATGAAAATAATACCGTTTACTATAAGATTTTTTTTACTTTTTAATTTCAATTGATTAAAACATATAATGTGGAAACAATAATGGCTGTTCAGAAGAGTTTTAGAATACATTAAAATAGGTTGACATCGGTTAACAATATAGACATAAAACAGCAATAAAACGAAAATAACATAAATTGCCGAAAGCCGCACCTTACATTGCCAGCTCATAAAAACAATTTAAGTTATATAGTCTTGCAAATAATAAAGACAGCGATAAATAACAAGTGTAGTCAAACATACGGGCAAATCGTTGAAATGTATCATTTTAATGGACGTTGTCTAATATTATTATCTAGATACGATCTAAATCACAATATCTAGCCATTTTGAACGCCTGTAAAATTGTGTGTCTGACATTGAGTATTTCCAATTGAAGGACATTTTGGTATTATACATTATGTATCACACTAATATTATAAAGGCGAAAGTTTGTGAGTGTGTGTGTATGTTTGTCTCTTCTTCACGCTCAAACGGCTGAACGGATTTAGATGAAATTTGGCAAACATATAGTTTATAACCTGGAATAACACATAGGATACTTATTGTCATACATAGGATACTTATCATTTGTATTTTACTGACAAATGCGTGCACTGACTGGACAGGTCCACTCAAATCTGTATGGTTCTTTCCTCAGAAGACCATTTCAGACACAAATCTACATGGTCCTCAAATGAAATGCTCTGACCAAGATTATTTCCGGGTTTTTTATATACCTACACATTGACATTAATGAATTTTATATAAACAATGACATGAATATTTACTTTTAAAGTATTTTATTATTTTAATTATTGTGAATGTGAAGACTATGTGGGTCATTCCGTTTTGTTTTGTTTTTAATTTTTTCTCAGTTAGTTCTAATCATGGTCTGACAGTTTGAGTAATTTAAGTGGCCTACCCAAATGTCCTTTTTTTGGTATTGTTCGTCGAATCGTTGAGCTCGTTAAATTCTGAGTTGAGCTGCACGATAACTGACAAATGCGTGCACTGACTGGACAGGCCCTCTCAATCTGTGTGGTGCTTTCCTCAAAATACCACTTCAGACACCAAGCCACATGGCCTTCACATGATCTGACCAAGATTATGTCTGGACTTTAAAAGAGACTGAGACCTCTGAGTTTGTTTCGGCCTTTCTTCTCAGAGTAGTCAGATAGGAAACGCCGACCTCATCTAGTTTTAAAATATGATTGACGTGTAAAAGTGTTTGTACAAACCTACTTACAGAAATAAAATCATTTATCATTTATTATCTCGATATTCCCACGGGATCGAGACTTATGCGGGTGAAACCGGGGCGCAGCTAGTAATATAATAAAGCTGAAAAGCCGCCCATGGACCTCTGACATGGCTTCACATGCCGTCCAGAAATATCTCTCAGGCATGCTGGTTTCCTCATGATGTCTACGCGACGTGTCTATGTGACTACGCATTACTCACACTTTTCAAATTTTTTTTTTGGTTGGGATTTTATCAAATAACTTCTCCCGCTCTGGGCGGAGCGGGAGGGCGTCTCAGACTCTTACTGATTAAAACCCACCCGTGTTCCTTCAGTTTCCATATTGCCAGGGCCACGGTATCCCTTTCGGACTTTCCCGCGACCCCAGCAGGCATCGGCCCTATTGGACCCCTTCAGTTGTGCTGACATCTCTTTGAGGCGCGCGTAGAACACAACGCGCCGCTGACCTTGGACTGGTCCTTATCGGACGTGAGCTACGCATTGCTCACCCTGAGAATTCAACCCCGCTGCTGACCTTGTTGACTGAGTAATCTTTCAGCATGGCATGAGCTTTTTCTCTCTCTTCATGTCGATAGAAGAAATTTATAGTTAGCCTGTACACCTACCTATTTTGCTATCAGTAACTAGTACTAAATCTTAACAAGGAGTATCGTGTTACCCACTACCTAACTGGGTTGTGGAGGTTAGATAGGCACTCGCTTTATGTTAAATACTTGTATCCAGCTGCATGCGGTTAGACTGGAAACTGACCCCAACGTAGTTGGGAAAAGACTAGGCAGATGACCTAGTAGATGCCGTTCACCATCAGCATCTCAGCACATCTTAAGAATACGCAAATAAGTAACAGCATCACAGATAACAAATTTAACATAGTCGCCGATCGCTGAACAAATTTACGAGGACCACGGCGCGGCCATTTTAGAAAGTTCGACCACTCCATACAATGGCGGAGGAAGTAACCTCTACTAACGGCGTCGTTACGCCCGCTAACGCCCGTTAACAGCCGTTAACGTACGTTATCAGCGATACAGGGCGGGCGGAAGATCACCTGAGGCTAACGCCCCGCCCGCCCTAATGCATCCGCACTTATTTATTCCCCTGTTAGGCGGCCGATATGTTTCCTGAGATTTTTATCTACGGAACCCAGGTAGGGTCAGCAAGAGTTCCGTAATATTGTTTTTCTGGATTTTAAATGTTGTTGTAAATGTTTATTGTGTGTACTTCCGGAGAGTTAAGCGTCTTCAATTAAATTTGATGACGCGTGGTAGCCATTTTTGTTTGAGGATGTGAGAAAAAGTTAAGTGTTATTTTCATAAGACTTAATGCTAAATGTGGGTTATTAGTTCTTCGAATTGCTATAGAAAATGCTGCTGAATTTGTCGCGGAAAGACTGTTAAGAAGAACTCTATTTAATTCTGAATACTGTCTGCGTTTAGCGCTCGGTGTGGCAATACGCCGTGTTTGAGTTTGCGACAAGTCAGTCGTCATCCTGAGGATGCCTCGTTGACAGGTGAAACACGTGTCGATTTCTTTCAGGATTTTTTATGGCTCTTTAGAAATAGGTAAGCGGAAAAGGTTACTTAATATATCCACGTCTATTGTATTGTTTACTGAATCCTCGTCAAATCAAATACACAGCTAGTTGTTTGAAAAAAGCTAAACGTAGGACCGACAGTTATGTATTCTAATTTCTACTTTTCTGAATATATGTTGTCCCACTAACTTGATCCTAAGAGATCACATCACAACATATTGTATTTATTGTATCATATTGTAAGTATATGCCGATGTATGTATTTATTGTATATGTAAATGGTACACTACTGACTACGTGCAGTATTGTCTCTCCTTCTCCCTTTAATCCATCCAAAGGTTGTCTGTAAAAGATCGTTTTTAGCGCCAACACCGCTCATTGTGTCACCCTATGTAAAATGTTTACATTTATATCTGTAATTTTAATGGTGTACAAAGTAAAGAGTATTTCTATTTATCTCTAGTTTATAATAATTTGATTTTTCACACTATCCTTTTGTACTTCAGTTATGGAGCTTTGCCTAAGCCTACTAGGGCTGATCAAAAAGTAATGATAATCGGTTCATATTTTTTATACTAATAATAAAGCTGAAGAGTTTTTTTGTATGTTTGAACGTTCTAATCTCTGGAACTGTCAGTCGGATTTGAAAAAATCTGTTTGCATTTGATAGCCAAATTCTTGAGGAAGGCTTTAGGCTATTTAACATCACGTTAGGACCCATAGGCGCTTAAAAATAACCGAATATCATTACTTTTTTATCAGTCTGTAGTTCAATCACTACACATCTTATTTGTGACAGCCCAACCCACTAGTCATTTCTATTCAAAAAAGTCTACACCCAAAAGATACACAATAAAACACACTAGAACACTCTCCAATTCAAAATCAATCTGCCTAGCCATTTCCCAACTACGTTGGGGTCGATTTCCAGTCCTTCACAACACTGTAACTGCGTAATACGATACCCCTTGGTAAGACTGGTTGTCAGACTTTCGGGTTTCTGACGACCCGTAACGACGAATGACAGCTGGGACCAAAGGCTTAACTCTCTCTCCAATTCAAAACTCATAAGAAAACTACAAAAGTACCTTCTATAATTGAACGTCAACTATTTATCCACAAGATAAAGCGCGCACTATCAGCCCATTAGCAAGCGTACCTGAGTCGATATATATTCAATTAGAGCTGGGCGGGCGGCGATACCATCAGGGCGGGCGGATACTAACACCTTTTAATTTCGTGGTAACTGGTTACTGGAGGCTTTGTTTGTATTTGAGTTATGGTTTTAAGGAAGGTTTGTTACAATTTTAGTTTTAGATGATTTTTGATTTTTTACCGATTTAAAAAAGAGGAGGTTATGTAATCTGCTGGGTTTTTAGAAAAAGATTAGGTATACATTATATTTTATTATTAGATCGACAGACGTACTAAAAAGTTGGAGTATGTACTTTTTGTCCAAAAAATATCTCTAAAAGTTTTTACAAATATATCAAACTCAATATTTTATAAAAGTTATTAAGATTTCAGAAGGCCGCATATTACATTATTTTGTCACTGCAATTTTTTTAATACACATTGTAAATTGCAAGTGAGGTAAATATTTACCGAATTTTATCAAAAAGCAATTAGCCTTACATGGTTGGTTTTATTCGTCTCGCCTTAGTCTCGTCTCTTGTTGTACTTACCTGAAAACAATTAAAATAAAATAGGTTAGTTTCATGTAGGTACACATTTTCTTAAAATGGCTGACCTAAGCTCAATTATAATTGTGACTTTATATCAGTCACAATTATAATTGAGCTTAGGTCAGCCAAGCGAAGCAACCCACATCAAAAATTTCTGCATTTGTCGAAGTACTAATTGTAATTTAGGATCAGCTTATAATGTTCCCACTGCTTGGACACAAGCCTCCTCTCGGTGAGAGGGAGTGGGCCGTAATCCACCACGCGGGCCCAGTGCGGGTTGGTGGATGTCACATGTCTTCGAATTTTCGATTCTAGGACATGCCGGTTTCCTCACGATGTTTTCCTTCACCGTTGTGAGAGCAGTGGTGATGAAATTAAATAAACAAAGTAAAGCGCCTGCCTGGGTTCGAACCTACGACCTACAACTCGTAACTCGGGGCCATAATTTTGGATACTTAACGCTTATTAAGTTTTGGATGTATATTGAACTGATTTTGCTGGACCACATAGTTTGAAATATTCACGTCTCAACAGATTTCGGGTTGGCTAATTTTGGCAGAACCAAGTCCAATTATTCAAATAAAACGCCTGATCAAAGAAAACCAGACACAAATTCAATGCAAAAACTCCTTTCAATAAACAAATCAATCGTCTTTCCCTTAATATCTGCCACTACAAAAAGACAAGAAATAAAGAAAAGAAAGTGCGTCTCAACAAATTGCGATGAGCCCGACACGACACTCACTCCAATTAACATTAAGTGTTGATTGCACTGGATTCTTATGTTAATACCGATAGCGTGCCCACTGCTCAACATGCGGCCTGTCAAACTGATTGGGTATACTGTTAGTTATTTGGTTTGTGGTGTGGAGTTAAGAGGAAATTGATAGGAGAGGAATATGTTGTTTTTGTGTAGCTAGAGATTTTTACAAACGTCTTCGCGATTGCTTCAAAGGTAGGATGAACTGGATGCTTATGTAAAAATCTGTATTTAAATGACAGAGCCGAGAGGAAAGAGGGATTAGAGAAAGGAGACTGTAGTCAAAATATGAATAATTATAAAGTTTTTCTGAAGTTTATCAAGTTTTAGGAGTCTGGAGTTGTGCCCAGTTGAAGGCAATAGGCTCGCCCCCTATTACACGGGACTTAAATATAACAAGCGAAATGTGAGTGTACAATAGGGTACTGGCTACTGCCCTTTTTTTGTTGTGTGGGAAATTACTGACCAAAACCCACCCGTGTTCCTTCCAGGGGCCACGGTATCCCTTTCGGACTTTCCCGCAATCCCGGCAAGCATCGGCCTTAGCGGACCCCGTCAGTTCTGCTGACATCTTTTTGAGGCGCGCGTGGAACACAACTCGCCGTCGACCCGGGACTGCTTACCTACTGCCCTGCCTTAATCTTCGGGGATTACAGGCTTGATGTAGAAGCTTGTTGAGGTATGAGGAACAGGGTGTAAAGTTCACTCATCCTCTATAGAAAAGGGAGGATCCACCGACCAGACAGGTGTCGTGTCTGGCGGGCAACTGCGATGTCGGGAAAGTTATATACATGGTGATCGCGCGGTAAACTCTAATTGCGAGATGCAGGATTCTTTGATGCGTAGTTCGCATGTGAAAATGTAGATGCCGCCACATTATTTTATATTATAAAAAATATTTATAAGACGAGGCCCTTTGGTTAACTTTAAAATTCTTCGAAAACGCAATGGTTTTTTTTTTTTTTTTATTTTTTTTTTTGAAGTTACTTACACACGAATGTAGCAAGCTTGGTGATAAATAGTCGTTTTCCGTATGAGAGGATTCCTCTGCCCTGCAATTATTTAACAAATATTCCGTCAAAACTCTGCGTGAAACTGCTTTATTTATTTTCCGAAATGACTTTATTTAAAAGCCGCGTGTCTGAACTTAAGTTTGTCTTTTCAAAGCCTTCAGAGTCGAAGCCGTGACCTCAGGCCTGACTTGAAGATTACAGGAACTCATTTATTTTTTAATACGCTTTAAAAAGATATTACTAATATTTTATAGAGGAAAGTGGATCGGCTTTTATAGATGAATACATTATGGCTTCATTTAAAATTACAGGTTGGTTTTGTGATAGTTATTTTGTGACAACACTATCCTTTTTAGCCAATGCATGCTTTGTAGTAATATTTTGAAAACCTCTTTGCGACCGAAGACTCAATAACTGACTGACGACAAAGGACATCACATCAGTTTACTACGATTTCATTTTTTGAAACTAGTAATGCTTGAGTCTTGAGTGAGGTTTTGTAATACGGTTCTTAAACTGCTTAAGGGGGGGACGTTTAAAAAACAAGGGCCGTTGAATTTTTTTTTAAGTGAAAACTTCTTTAGGCGCGTTGGGAATTTTTGAGATGGGAAAAAACAATTGAACTCGCGACACCGTTACCGACACCTCATTTTTGTAAACGCATTTGTGCTCTTTATTTATATTACGTTACGCATCAATGTGTTGTATTTTTACGTTAAGTTTTGGAATTATTTTTTTTTTTGTAAACGCGATTGTGCTCTTTATTTAGATATAATTACGGACCAATGTTCTATACAAATATTTTTCTTCCGCCAAGGCGATCTTGTTCAAGTTTTCACTTCTGTCGGCACTTGCGGAGAGCCACGGTTATTTTTTTTCTTTTTTAATTTTTCTCGTTTGTACTACCTTGCCAATACAAAAGACCTTAAGACCTCAAAAATCAACCGTCAAAAACCTGACACACTGTTCATGTTATCTCGTGATAAAAACGCAACTAAGCCGTGACGTGTGGCGCTGGCAGAACAAACGTCGTTACTGCGTTACTAAATAAATCGTTAGCGGCGCGTGAGCCAGCCTCGAGATACGGCACGTAGCCTGAGGAGTTAGGACGCTGGATGTGGCATCAAATCTTTGGCTGAAAACCTCTTTGATCTGTTCTGTGGTTGGAAATATATTTAGTAGATAACAGACGCATTTAAGACGATATAAAATCATTACCAGACTTCATCATCATCAGCCTATAAATGTTCCCACTGCTGGGATAGAGGCCTCCTCTCTGTGAGAGGCCGTAATCTACCACGCGGACCCAGTGCGGGTTGGTAGATGTCACATGTCTTCGAATTTTTTGGTTCTAGGACATGCCGGTTTCCTCACGATGTTTGCCTTCACCGTTTCGAGAGCAGTGGTGATGAAATAATTTACACAAAGTAAAGTACTAGATTTATTGCTCCCAAATTCCTTACAAGTTCGAACTTTCGAGACTCATGCTGGCAAGCTTGGATGACTGTACGTGCATAGAAGCAGAAGCAGTCAGTCTCGGGTACCTATTACGTAAGCGTCACGCAGTTGTCTTATTGTAACAAGTAGTTAAAAGAAAAGCAAGTCTACAATTGGCTAAGACACTGAGGGACAGGCGACAAAAATCATACGGGGTTGTCAACCATTATAAAAAAGAAAGAAAGAAAGAATATGTTTATTTCGACACAGTTCGTGAAACAAAAAATTAAAATCAAATCAAATTATGTCTCTTGCAAAAGGGGAAACTATTAGCAGCTCATATTAATCAGCGCATTTTTCATTTAATGGCAAAATGCGTCTGACTCATCAAATATTATTGCAACTACACCACAAGCTGAACTTATGAGCGTACCTACACAACACTGCAACTTCCAGTCCCTAACTAAATCCGTGTACAACCTAAAACCGTGTCGGTTACCAAACAAACTAAAACTCGGAATTATTAGTGTTTTTCGTATTGTAGATTGTCTAACGTTGTGCTGCTGTGTACTGTGTGCTGTGTACACTTGTTGAGTTACTGCCGTTTAATGTATCGCTGCCATTTGTACTGGAGTCGGAGAAATATAGGTGTACTGTGCCTAGTGTTCTGAAATTCAGTTAATTTTGGTAAAAGAAATGAGTTGGAATATTCTTGAGGTTTATTTTTTTACGATGGTTAAATTAAGAGACGTTTAAACGTCAAAAATTTATGGTTATTATACGTCAAGAATGTATAATTACTTATCTATATGCAACGGCCGTGACTTACGAGTTGTACGTCATAGGTTCGAACCCAGACTTTACTTTGTGTAAATTATTTCATCACCACTGCTCTCAAAACGGTGAAGGAAAACATCGTGAGGAAACCGGCATGTCCTAGAACCGAAATGATGATGCAACGTCAAAATCAAAATCAAAATCAAAATATTTTATTTCACATAAACCTACATGGGCACTTATGAAACGTCAGAAGCTAGGTGCACGGTTCCAATTGGTCGTTTCCTATGGAGAAGAGCCGGCAAGAAACTCCACGGTTACTCTTTTAAAAATAATTGGCTTTTACAATACTTTCAAACATTGATGTAAATCACTTTCAAATAACAGTGTTTCTAGGTATGGGAGGACAGTGTAGGTCTTTCAATAAGTACCAAGTACTTAACAAAATAGAAAATGGTCAACAGGTCTACAATCCACTAAGCCTACAGCGTTCTCACATTCACAAAATATGTAGAAAAGAATCTATACAAAAAAATTAATTAATTAAAAAAAGTAAAAAACCTATTTTAAATAAAACGCAATTATATGATTGCTATTACAACTGTAATCAATCTGAATAATTATCATGTCCACAAAAGCCACAAAAAAAAAAAAAAGTATATAATGTCAAATAATAGAATAGTAAATATGTCAAGGGCGAATGTAAAAAAAAATAAAGATTTAAATAAACATGGTAATTTGGAAGCAGTTAATAGACTCTTACTTATTTATGCCGTTAATGAGGTACCAGGGAAGCCACATGTGCAGAAGGAATTATTGCCAAATTTCCTTGTCTTCAACGTAGTCTTTAATTTTATAATATGAATTCTTGATAAGGACACGTTTGATGTGGGTTTTGAACTTCCCATCGCTAAGTTCTGTCACAGACTTTGGCAACTTGTTATAAAAGCGGATACTGTTTATAAGAAATGACTTGCTTGTTTTAGTTAATCTAAATTTGGGTATCACAATTTCATGTCGACTACGTGTATTTATATTATGGAAATCGCTTCTTATTTTGAAAAGTCCTAAGTTTTTGCGAACATACATAATACTTTCTAAGATATAAAGTGAAGGCAAAGTCAGTATATCAATTTCTTTAAAACGTTTATAAAGAAACCCCATGTGTAGTAGTATGTAGTTTTAAACTCTGACAAAAGGCTATACTTACTTTAATATTAGGCTAGACTGACTAGAATTTACAAAGGAAACATTTTTTTTTTACCGTTATGTTGACGCTCTTGGCCTGCATCTCACCTGATGGTAAGTCATGATCAGGCCGAAGATGGAAGCGAGTTTCACCCGGAATCCTCAATCACAGAGGAACTGGCTATCTTACCTCTAACTGCCGAAACACAACAATGCTGTTAACGTTGTAGATATGGCGACAGACTTAGATAAGATGGTGGTAGCTAGACAGGCGGACTGCTCCCAATGGGAATCGAACCCGACCTCTGGTTCTGAGACAGGTAGTAACCACTAGACCATAGACGTGGTTAACTATGTTTTAAGGCAGAACTCTCGGGCTCGGTTAAAAAGATGGTGGGCTTTGGAGTCAGATCTAACAAAAACTGACTGCTCAGGCATTTAAGCAAAAGTAACATATCGATCTATTTCAAGTGATTAATTCGCACATTATTATGGATTTATCGTCTGAAATCTATTATCGATAATAAAGCTTCTTTTCAGCCTGTATCTAGTCACGTAAAGATAAGTGTTATCTCTCAGCTTATCCCACACCAGACCAAGCGTGATACACCTACAAGCGGTATCTTTCTAAAGAATACAGAACAGAATATCGTCATATCGTATGCCCGCGGGTGCATTGCCGCGAAACTTAATTACAATTAACTTAGAGATAGCGGAAAGAAGCGATGTAGTTTGTGCTATCAAATTATATCATTTCTTATAACTTGTATGTGTAGGGGAAGAGGGTATCTTAAACTTGTGTACCATTTTTTATTTTACTAAGTACCTGGTAATTGTTGTTAGGCCTACACTGTCCTCCCATACCTATTAACACTGTAATTTGAAAACATTGTAGAAACAATTTATTTTGAAAAGAGTAACCGTGGAGTTTCTTGCCGGCTCTTCTCCATAGGAAGCGACCAATTGGAACCGTGCACCTAGCTTCTGACGTTTCATAAGTGCCCTTGTTAAGGTTTATGTGAAATAAAATATTTTGATTTTTTATTTTGATTTAAATACTTTAAAGCGCCTACAGCTCAATGGTTTAACGGGTGGACTGGAGAGTGAGAGGTAGTGAGTTCGATTTTCACTTCTTGTTTTGATGAACCACTCTGATACAAAGCATCATATTGGTATTCCCTGAAACTTTCTTCACCATTGTTCTCAAAGCGGTGAAGGAAAATATAGTGAGGAAACCGGCATGTCTTAGAACCAAAAAATTCGAATATATGTGACATCTACCAACCCGCACTTGGGCCGCGTGGTGCACTACGGCCCACTCCCTCTGACAGAGAGGAGACTTGTGTCCCAGCAGTGGGAACATTATAGGCTGATTATACTTATGCCACATTTTGCCAGTTATAAGTTCCACAAACGAAGAGAATTTGAGACTTTGGGCTTATTCGGAGAACTTCCCAATCGGAAAATCCAAGAACTCCCTAGGAAGCGACATATTGGAACCTTGCACCTAGCTTCTGACGTTTCATACGTGCCCATGTAGGTTTATGTGAATTCAAATATTTTGAATTTGAAACTTGGTATGGAACCTCAGACTCCCAAGCAGTTATGCTTTCAATTATTAGATCAACATACAACTTCAACAGATGTAAATATACCCGTGTTTCGACTTTCTTGTGCTATTTTGATGATATTATCAAACCAATTCTAGCCCACACAGGAACGCGCCTGAAGGCAAGTTTTGCACGTATTTAGCCTAATAAAGATAATTGTCTTGCATGCAAGCTCTCAAGCATTGCGAGGGCGTACTCCAACCCTTGTCTAATAAATATCTTGCGTTTATCTCTCAAACGACTTCATACCTTATCTGGAAGGCATTTCAATTCAATTTCGATTAGAACGTTGTAGGTCTTATGTCTTTTTGTATTGGTGGTAAGAATTGATATTTAAAATAACTGCAGTGGATTTTAGATTTTGTTGCTTTTGTTTTTAGGTTGGTTTTTTGTTGTGACGTTCTGTTGCAATAGATATCATTGTTTCACAATTGAGATGTGAGCTGAGATGCAGGTTCGTTATAAATACGTACAAACTATTCTTGGTGTGTTCGATAGTTGATCGATTGTTATGGTTCTGTTTATAGTTTGTTAGAAAGGTCATTTGATTAAAACATATCATAAGTAGAGTTTTGAAATCTATGCACATAAGGACATAAGGAATGCCTCTAACATAGTCATCAAAACTACTGTCTGAGAAAAAATACTATATTACAAGTGAAATAATAATTAAATAAATAAATAATACTCTTGATTGCAGACCACATGATCCATAAAAAGACAAAAAAAAGTTAATACAATAAAAAAAAACAAACAATAAATTGGCATACATACACACAAACCTAAACTCGCAATAGTAGGTAGTCTAACGTGATCCCAATCAATAGAAATAAACTTCCCAAAATAATAAAAAAAGTTAAACAATACAACTCAGAACCACTTAAATATTCACTTCAACTCAAGATTAACATTCAAATTTTTAACAAAATAAACATGAAAACATTCACACATCGCGTTAGAAAAGTTAAAGCGGCTGGGGCGGGCTGATAGGCGGCGATACCGGCTGGGCGCGCGCGATAACTCCCGCCCGCCCTGCGACGCAAGACACTGCATCTGTTAGACGCAGCCGTCCGAGCTGTGACTACGATTTGAAATATTTAACAGGACATTATAATATTCGAAATGTTAAGATATCTTGTGTTTAAATTTAATTTATTCTGGGATAGTTAATAGCGTATTTTCGAGTGCAATATGTGTGTTATTGACATAGAAATTGCCTTTAAACAATAATAGGATATAATTCAAGTCATAAAAGATTTACCGATAAGATTAAGTATGAAATCATGGACATGTTTTAAATACTGGGGCGGGTTGATAGGTCGCGATAACTCCTGCCCGCCCTGCGACGCAAGACACTGCATCTGTTAGACGCAGCCGTCCGCGCTGTGACTACGATTTCAGATGTTTAACAGGACATGATAAGTTGATTTTTAAGATATTTGCAAGTCGACATTTTATTTTTTGCATAATAAAGGCAACTTCATGTGCAATAATTTGAGATAAAATCTTGTTTATAAATGACGGTTAGGCATGCTGATAGGTAGCGATAACTCCCGCCCGCCCTGCGACAATGTGAGACACAGCATCTGTCAGACACAGCCGTCTGTGTTTCAGTGACAACAAATTTAGATTTTAAGAGGACATTACTGATTTTTATCTCAAATTGTTCAGAATTTGTTTCAACTGTATTATTGCATATTTCTAGTAAAAATATCATAAAGTTTGGGTTTTAAAGATGGCGACAAAAAACATAGTTTTTCCATCAGAGAATTAATATTTCAAACTGCTGAATTTTGGATGCATCTTATGTATTTTCTATACCCTACACACTTATACAGGTTGCACTTTGTTACCTCTGGGTGCAATAAAAGTGGACTGTATTAAATAGGTGTAGTGATTAATTGCCGTTCTTATTAACAAATATAAACACCCCGGAAAAACAGTTAACAACAAACTTAGAGGGGCGTACCGGGAGTGGAGTCCGTGAAAGCAAGTGGTCATCGGGTCATCGAACATGACATTAGTGTTTCACAGCACCTAGATAAACATGCTTTCCGTCCATAGATTCAAGAACATCGTCTTGTCAAACCACTGTCGCATGTCAATTATGTATTTTATGCACATGTCCCAGTTTTCCCTACAGCATGGTGTTTGTACGCGGGGGGCGAGGCGTCCAAGCGGGGCAGGCGACCCGTTATCGCCTTCAAACACCCGCCGTATCGCAGGCGAACATTGTATCTCTTGGGTTTTGTGATTCTCTGCACTATTCTATGAATTTTGATAAAGATTTGTGGCTACCTAAGATAGTGTTTGTTTTGTGGGTGAAAATTGTAAAGGCGATGTCGAAATGCACTTTTAATAATATTTTTAATTAGTATGCAAAGAGATGATAAGTTAGTGAGTTGTTAGTTGTTGTTGTGGTTTCATTTGAACAAAATGTTGTGTGCCTTTTAGTCTGTCTTAAATAAATGTATTTTCTTTGTTTCTTTTCAATAATTCTTTCTGTTTAACATTTTGTGGCTGAAGTAGTCAGAATTCGATAGTTAAGTGATGAAGTTTAAAAAAAGAGATCTCGTCTTCATTTTTCATTCGTATTTAAACGTTGAACATTGTCCACCTATCAATCATGAATACTTAATACAGATAAATCTCTATTAACCAACCCCCAAATAAAGAGAATTTAGACCAACCCTAACCCCAATACCGCATAAAGCCGCAACATTCACGAATCAAGAGCATTTATTTAGTTTATTTTCGCCGCGGCAACCCTATTCGCGCGATATCGGGAGTGCAGTCGCGCGATAACGTGCGACACCGCGCTATATGTCGCGCCGCGCCGGTCCGATTCACGCAGATAATGTACGAGCCGTAAACGGATCGGAGCGTTTGAAAGAAATTGATATGAAGTGCATGTTTTAAAGTCTGGAGGAGTTTATAGCTGATTGCTGGTTTCGTGTTTATCGATATTGGATGGTCGATTTTGAGCGACGAAAATTATATCGATGAAATGTGATAGTAAAAACTTAGATCTGCTGTGATGGAAATTGATAGTGAAGTTATGACATTTCTTAATACGACAATGTCGCGGTTTATGCTCCTGTCATTTTCAGAAACGTTGCCAACATTTCGTACACAGTTGCTATTTTATGTACCTACTTTTAGTGAAGCTTTACAAAATGTTTCTGACGATTAATCGGGAATCTCACAAGCTTGATTCCCAAAGGGTTTACTTTAGTCTTACTGTACTGTACTCGGCTCAAGAGAGAGATATGGTATTAATAGTTATAGGTGATTGATGACGATGTAAATACCTACTTTGACCCACAAAATATCAAATGACTGGAAAAATTGGCTGCTTAGAGAAAGCAAAAGAGACGCCTCTTTTTTTGTCTACAGAACTTCATTTTCAAAAAATATCAAACTACCAAACCTTTTTTAAGCATATCGATGCTCCTGTTCACCCTAAAAAGACATTCCTCAAAGACCTCCATGCTCTTTCCCTTTAAAAACCAACTCCTTCAAATTCAAACTCACATCACAAACACACCCGATCGAGAGCGGTTATTTAAATGTGGTTATTAATTTTATAACCTAAGTAGTGGTCCGTTGGGTTTACGAGGCAGGGTGCACAGAGCGTTCGGAAGTGGATATTAAATCGTTTTATTAGTCGTCGCCGTCGCGTTGAGTGGCCCAAGTTGAGGGCATGTGGCGGGGAGGTTGGCAATGATGCTGTAGGTTTGTTCTAGAATAGAATAATCTTAATTCAAGTATCATATGACTCACAAATGATTAATAAGACTCATGGCAACCCATGTAAGATGGCACAATAGCGACCCACGAAAACTCAGTCTAGGCGACTTGAAATCATGCTTAGGATACTGTTGGAGCTGCTCCACACCCTGCGCATGATTGTGTAGAAACAATCTACATGTGCATCCGCGAACATCCCCGACGCACTAAAGAACGAGGCAGCCCCACCAGCATCCTAAACAACTCATCGCAAGCATTATTATGGTAGAGCAAAAGACAAAAAGGTGATTATTTTAAGATTTAGTTTCTTACTATTTGACGGATGATAAGCTAGATTCAAACTTTTGAAAATTGGAGGACTGTTCACTTTGTTAAAATAAGATTAATATTACATTATTGGCAGCGATTTTGGCCGCGGAAGTATTAAGTCAAATTTAGTCCCGATTTAAGTCCCTGAATACCTTAGTCTAGTGGTCGGTAAACCGCGGCTCGCGAGCCGCATGCGGCTCTTTGGCCTATAGATTGCGGCTCTGTCTATACAAATGTCGATGAGTGAGAGTGTAGATACGTGCGGGGGTCAGTCATTTCAAGTTTTATTCAAAATTCAAACTATATTTCCAAGATTTATTTGCGAAGTATTTTCACCAAAAATTTACAAGACATCGAAAATTAATCATTTACTGTAAGTACTTTTCAAAGTTTTCCAAGGATAACTTATTAATAAGTTAGATGCCTTCATCATATTTATATCAGTCGATATGATGATGATGAAGGCATCCTACTTCTTAGCAAGTTAATTTTAGGAGGCTTTGTGGAGTGAAAGAGGATGGCAGTTTTAAGGATTAAGAAAAGTGTATTGAGACAGTTTGGATACACAGAAAGTATTGGCTCTCATAAGAAATCTTAGTCGTTATAGTAGTGATATTTGGCTCAATTGACCAATAAGTCCACACCACAACAGATGTTACAATCAAAATTAAAATAAAAAACTGCTTTCATTGTGATTTCTGACTTCATCTACTACTATTTTCCTATATCAATGAGACACTATTTTAGCTGACTCAAAAACTTTCTACTCCATATTCCACCCCACTTGGGCCAGCCAACCAGTGTGGTGTGAAATATAGGCGAGTGGAGCGAGCCTTATCGTTCGAGCGCACGCCGCGCTATCAGCGCAGCCGCCGATAACTGCTCGATCTATGTGCGTGATGCATGTGGCTGTGCATTACTTACTACTGCTAGAACCCTGGTAGCTAGCACTACAAATTGCTAACGTGTATTGGGGCAAATTCTGTTTTGTAAGCTTTGTAAGAACCCGGAAGATTTTGTTTTCCGTATTGCGTGAATCTTGGGATACGCTGATGAGACGGAATCTTGATTTAGAACTAGATTAGATAGGTAATCGACTGTGAATACAGGATTTTTTTTAACCAGCGCGCAAACTTAAATACATTACTTTACTCATCATTATGAACAACTTTTACTATGGGACCAAACTAGAGTAATGCCACGTGTTTAAGTTTGCGCACTGGTTATTTTTTTCCTGTATATAGGTTTGAAGTTAGTCAGCAGGTCGTTAGAATGTTCCCCTTTTATGAGACAGACTTTCTGATGTTGGGGTGTCGCTAAAAGTAAAAGAATCGAAACCGTTACCCGTTGAAAATGGCTGATGTTTAGCAGTAGGCTGATAGGAAATTGAAGATTATAATTATCAAGTAATTATACAGTTTCCACAATTTTTTAACAAGAATAGAAACAGCATATGATTCAAGATTGGCTTACGCTGTCACACAAACAATACTCTCACAGCGATAATTGTCTCCGTTGCACCAGAGCGATCACGTGAACCTCATAGATTATGATGCATTTCCTAATTTAACCTATCGAACGCGTGCTTAACCCTGGCTAATGAGACGGAGTATCTACCCGTCGGTTGGCTGCGCGTACTATCGCTAAATTGTCCGCTAACAAGAGCTTTGTAGGGGTTAACCGACTCTGTGATCTGGCTTCCGATTTGAACATAGAGGTGACAATGTCTGAAATAGGATGTTGGGTCTAAGGATGATATAATTGTATGTAGCTAAATTTGAATATGGGAGCTTTAGTGTTCAGTACAACCTTCTTGAACATACAGGGTGGCGATTTAGTGACCTGCATCCGTCAAGGGGGTGATTCTACCTGTCATTTTATACAATATGTAAAAAAAAACCTGTCCGATCCGAAAGCGGTTCATAGGCTCTGAAATAAAATTACCTAAAAGTAATAAAAAGTCTAATTATTATTGAAAATAAAAAAGTTTTTACCATTTAAAAATCACATTTTTAGTACCAAACATACCCCAAATTCCTTACAAATTAGCAAATTTTCAACAGTTCGATGGCCGCCAGCGCCCCAAGTTATAAACCCGGTAAAATTCCCCATTGAAAAAAAAAAACCATTTTTTATTTAGATTTTCCTGAAAATTACCACATAAATAGACTCTCAGTACGATCTAACAACACCATTACGGATTGGACACGGTTTTTTTACATGTTGTTTAACTTTTGCTATGAAACACATATTATATGATTCGTAAAAAAAAACTCTTCATACACGAAAGGATCTGTATAATGTTGCATAGGATTTTTTTTTAACGAATCGGTTACCGGTGTGTTTCACGGTTAAAGTGGTTTAGTCTGACGGGTAGAATCACCCCCTTGACGGATGCAGGTGACTAAATCGCCATCCTGTACATATAAATTATGGGAATCTTGCCGAACACTTTGTTTATCTGTGGTCTGAACTAATTTTTATTTTTCTTGTTGTTCAATTTTGTCCTCTTTGAAATGAGTACATTATGGTCCAGTTACTAATTAAATAAATGTTTTTTTGAAGTGAAAACTTCTTTAGGCGCGTTGGACATTTTTGATGGGACTAAACCATTGATTTCACGACCTGTTACCGACACCGTGAAGTAAAAGACATCAACGCGTTGATTACCGCGGTGCCGATTTTTTTTCAAGTTTTCACTTCTGTCGGCACTCCCGGAGTGCCACTGTTTTTTTTATTGCAATATGGGCCAGGTCTTCGATCTCGCCTGATGGAAAGCGATGGATGAGATCTATGATTGAACGAGCGTGCCTAGAAGATGCCTGCTCACTCTTGCTTTGAAGGCTGACGGGTTATACGTGGAAGGGGTTACCAAAGTTGTTATTTTAACAGTTTAAACAGCATTTTTGTATCCAACAATAGAATTAGAAATTGATGAGACAGTAAATAAGCGACTGAACGATTTGTGAGACCTAATTATTTAGCAGTCGACTTCAATAATCTTGATTATGATGATAACGATAAAGAGAAAACAAAAGAGGATAAACAATCAACAGTTTATTAGTAATTAAGATATCTTTGTCATACAGATATTAGTTAGAGATTCATCTTTTTAATATTACTTCTTTCAATTTAATTAATTAAGAAATGGAGTGAGTCCCTAATTCGTAAATTATCTTGATTTGATAAAAATCGCCGAAACTTGACGATTTAAGGCTAACTTATTTAATACATTGCCTCGTTGTTCTAGTCGTCCTGGGTTCAATTCTCAGGTCGAGCAAAGTGTTATTGGGTTTTTCATTAGGAATTTCTCAGTAGCAGCTCGGAGTCTGGTTTTGTGCCTGGTTGATGGCAATAGGCTCGCCCCCTATTACATGGGACTTAAACATAACTGGTAAAATGTGGGTGTACCTACTATGGGCACATCTCTGCCTAAACCTTTGGGGAAACAAGGTTTTGGGGACTGTCTTATGTAATTTTGACGTTCGAAAAGTGCCGATTCTCAGCCTAGTTTGAATAAATGACTTGAAATTTATGTTATTTAATACAAATATTTGTCACATAGGCCTAAAAATCTTCTGCTTTCTGCTGGCAGGGCCCGCCCATTCACACGCCGAAAAATATAAGCATATAAATATACATTTTATGTAAATACAGCCTATGTATTGGTTACGATCGCCACATAGATTACGACTCTGATCACAATCACATCGAATTTTGCTCAATAAAGTTTAGAATTACGTTCTAATTTAATAAATTTATTTAGAATGGGTGTTGAAGACGGAAAAATACAATGATTTTGAAATATGATACGGTGATAGATATATTTTGATAATCATAATGTGATAGTTATAACCAATAATAACAGTGATGGTCGGTATATTTGTTAACCATCTGTAGTCGGCAGAAAATTTGATATTCTTTATGAAAAAATTTACACCTTTTGAATTTTTAAATGGTTTAAAAAAATCAAATTGCCGTTCGGCGTAGTAAGTAACTGGTTATGTATTGTAAGATAATTTTCTTAACTTTTAATCTTTTGTGATTTGAATCACGGATTTTAACTGGTATTTCTTATGCAGTTTTAAGGTAATTAACGTTTTTATTAACTACTTTAATATAATATTATTATACGGATGGTTAATAAAAACGCGGTCCGCAGCTAGTAATAATATTATAAACGCGAAAGTTTGTAAGGATGGATGGATGTTTGTTACTCTTTCACGCAAAAACGACTGAACGGATTTGGATGAAAGTTGGCACACAGATAGTTTATAACTTGGATTAACACATAGGATACTTTTTATGTCGATATTCCCACGGGATTCAGACGTAAGCGGGTGAAACCGCGGGGCGCAGCATGATGAAAAAGCTTAGTCCTAAATCAAACTCAGGATCAAAATAATGTAAAAACTTTTTGAAACAAAATATAGCCCGACCATAATATACATAATTTAATTTATGATATATTCAACACAAGCATACGATATAAGGCTGTCCATTCACGACACAATAAACAGCTACCCACGACGCGACATTGTCGTGTCATTCTGCTAAATATCGCGCGCGTACCGCGTGTAATCGCGGCGGAGGATCGCGCGACGCGCGGCCACCCCGCGCGGCGATATCGCGATAACGGACGCGCATTACACCGATGTGAATGTTCGTGTGAAACGTTAAGAAAGTATCTAGGTGAAGTATTTTATTAAATATGCCAGTTATGCAGTTGGATATGGCGAAAAGGCAAAATAAACAATAAAAAAAAATAGAAATAGTAACACACAGGTAAGCCTAGGTATTTCGAATTTTTGACTTTTCACAGTCATAGCCAATCGATTCTCGATTCATTTGATATGGCTCCCAAAACAAAGCTAATATACCTAAATAAAATAATTTTTTTTTTTGTGTGGTTAATGACTAACCTGGCGTCAGAGTTATAAAGCCGCACATGGGTCTCTGACTTAGCTTCACATGCCATCGAGAAATATCTCTCAGGCGACAGGGTTCTCTCAGGGTTTTCCTCACGATGTTTTCCTTCACCGTTTTTGAAGCAAGTGATAATTATACAATACACACTTAAATCCGAAAAGTTGATCCGATAAATCCGAAGAGTTGCGTGCCTTGGGTTCGAACTGATACTGATTGATATTAATAAAGGTTATAGACTCTGCAGTCTTAACTTTGATAGTGATCATGCGGTTCTACTTTTTCGAATTAAAATATAAAACATATTTTACAAAGGTACTGTGTGACACACGGCCGTTGCACACAAACTTTGCCGAAAAACCACGCAAATCCACTCTTAACACCACTCTCTAAAGTTCATTTTCCGTTACCCTCACCCTTGGGAGTCTGTAGGTTTGGGAGAGCCTGAAGATTTGTTCGTTCCTAGAACTGAAGCCTCACCGCACGACCTCTTGATAAGGCAAGCAGAATATTATATTTATATAGAATTTCACTAAACGTGTTTAAAATTGAGTAATAAGCATGAGAGAAAGGTGGTTTTTGTTTCAGAAAAGTTTTGTAGTGAAATTTTCAGTAGGAGCCTTTTTTTGGGTGGAAAATTATCAAATAACTTCTCCGCTCTGGGCGGAGCGGGAGGGCGTGTCGATTGTTTCTTTTCTAATTTTTACCACCTAAGCACATACATTGTGGAATGCAATAAAGTATTGAGTATTGAGACTCTTACTGACTAAAACCCACCCGTGTTCCTTCAGTTGCCATGTTGCCGGGGGCCACGATCTCCCTTTCGGAGTGTAGATTTGTGCCCGGGCGGTTTATATTAGCACTATTCACAAAAATCGGTGTGATAGGCGAGTAAGAAAAGGTATTTACAAAACAGTGTGTGACATGTGGGTGGAAACGTCGGGAGGGGACACCCTAGAAGGACATATAGTGAACTTATTGGTGATGTTCTTCAGAAAGGTCAGGTGCGTAGTACTCGCAATCGGCGTGCGTGTATGACCAGATGTATGAACGTAAACGAGGTAAAAGGAGTATGTAAGGATCGTAGTAGGTGGCGTTCTGTTATTTCTGCGTACTTCCATGCGTGAGTTTATGTATGTATTTTTTACCTCGATGGTCCTAGTTTATCATTTATAACTGCCAATTACAGCTTTATGTAAGCGGGCACGCACTTTACGCCTGGAGGCTTTTATTTAGATATGTAGTTCTGTTTACGTTTAGTTTTTATTTCTGCTTGAGTATAGTTCTCGATGTTTTTGGTTGGTATATTGGCGTGTGCTAGCTGACATATGGCCAATAATTTATCATTTAAATTATGTTTTGTGTTGCGTAATGTAAATTATTTTGCATACTATTGTATAGAATTATTTTTTTTCTAACTTGAACAGACAGGTGTGCTGCTGGGGAGTTTGTTGCGCCACTTCTTCTTCCCAGCGAAAGGCACTAGGAAGTGGTGAAGGGTGGGCGTTTTTGGGGGACTGTCTTATGTAATTTTGACGTTCGAAAAGTGCTGATTCTCAGCCTAATTTGAATAAATGACTTTTGAATTTTGAATTATGTTTGTATGTCACAAACATCCACACTCGCCTGGCAAAATGTGGATGTAGCTACTTTGCATCCTGTCTACCCCTTCAGAAATTAACTCTGCAATCGGCATTTTGATTTCAACATTACATATATACATAAACTCACGCCTTCTTCCCATGGGGGTAGGCAGAAACTACAGAGCGCCACCTGCTACGATCCTGACACACTCCTTTTGCCTCGTTTACGTTCATACATCTGGTCATACATGCACGCCGGTTGCGAGTACTACGCACCTGGCCTTTCTGAAGAACATCACCAATAAGGTCAGTATATGTCCTCCTAGGGCGTCCCCGACCGGCCTTTCCCTTCACATCAGCCTTGTTAATACATTTTGTTAGTCGCCGTTCATTCATCCTCTCAACATACCCAAACCATCTCAGCATACCCTTTTCAGTTTTTGTAGCAACATTAATTACGCAATATTGTCTTTGGTCCGTGGCCTTGACATCAACCAATGAACCAGTGTTGTAGTTACTATGAACAATGTTGTCAAACTTTTTTTTGAATACGAGGCTTTTGGCTACTTTTGTTTTGTGTGTATTTTGTCCAGTTTTTTTTAATATGTCTTTCTTTTCTTTCAGGGATGCAGGCATGGCGTTATCTAAAGGACTTTTGCTCTTTCTGTCCAAAAGCTCTCAAAAGTATACCATAGGTCATGGGGTCGAGGTGATTTGAATTTTATAACGACGGCTCAAACTCAAGCAGGCTCTCAAGTATGTTAAGATCAACTTGCGAAATCTGGTCTTCTTATCAGTAAACATCATCGATTCTTAAAACGATTTGATTAGTTCGACGACCTTCGATAGCAAATCTATCCGAAATCAAAGGAAACCGCACCTTTTACCTGACAACGGTAAATTCAAGAAAGGTTTTGAATCTCACAGGAATGTTTGTAAAAAACAGTGGCACTCCGGGAGTGCCGACAGAAGTGAAAACTTGAAAAAAAATCGGTACCGCGATAATCATCGCGTTGATGTCTTTTACTCCACGGTGTCGGTAAATTCCGTTACAGTGTCGTGAATTCAATGGTTTAGTCCCATCTCAAAAATGCCCAACGCGCCTAAAGAAGTTTTCACTTCAATGGTATGTTACATCTGAGAGCATTTACACTTCTAAACCGATTTCAACAAATGACTTTGTGTAGGTTTCGTCTAAAATAATGTCGAAATCTTTTTTATGGCTCAGTCGTCACACGTAGGTATGAGCAGTAGAAATATTACCAAATCTTTATTTTAGACTCCATAAGTAGGTACTTATGCAGTCTAAAATAAAGATTTATTTAAGTACGTACCTACTTATGGATTCTAAAATAAAGTTTTCTTTACTTATTTGGTAATATTGCTACTGCAACCTATATTTCAAAGACTTTATTCCAATACGGTGTTGCAATTCACTGTCCATTACATGTTTGGAAGGGGTCGCGGCCGTAATGAGCGTAGATAGCGCGCAATGGACGCGGAACGCCATCTGATTGTGGCAACAGGTGTCTAATGTGCTAATGTCTACTGTTTACCTTTCTGCAGTTTGTGGGAGATAATTGTCTTCTTGCTGTTTAGGGGTAGGCAGAGATGTTTGAGTAATCTTACACGGGTTAAGAAATAGATATCATTATGATGTTATATGTCCACTAAGACAGGGTAACGGTACGTTTATCACAAAAAAAAAAAACGAAATATTGTGGTATCTATAAAAAAAAAAACCCTGACCAATCCGTGATGGTGTTGTTGTTAAGTATAGTACTAAGAGTCTATTTTTGTGGTATTTTTTAAGAAAAAAGTTTTTTTTTTTCAATGGCGAATTTTACCTTGGTTATTACAAGGGGCGCGGGCGGCCGTAGTTTAGCGGGTGTCTACAAGTCATAACTTATTACCCCTGTAGAAAAATTTCAATTCTTTAAGGGATTTGAGGTAATTTTGGTACTAAAAATGTGAATTTTAAATAGCAAAAACTTTATTATTTTCAATAATAATTTAAAAAAAAAAATTTTAGGTCAAAAAAAAAAAAAATTTTTTTTCACGTAAACCTACCATGGCACTTATGAAACGTCTGAATCTAGGTGCACGGTTCCAATTGGTTGCTTCCTATGGAGAAGAGCCGGCAAGAAACTCCACGGTAAAACAGGTGGTAATGTTAATGTAATGCAGTACCTATGTGCCCCTTGGCAGTGGTGGTCCAGTGGTACCGGCCGCGACTTACGAGTTCTAGGTCGTAGGTTCGAACCCAGACAGGCGCTTTACTTTGTGTAAATTATTTCATCACCACTGCTCTCAAAACGGTGAAGGAAAACATCGTGAGGAAACCGGCATGTCCTAGAACCAAAAACTCGAAGACGTGTGACATCCATCAACCCGCACTGGGCCCGCGTGGTGGATTACGGCCCACTCCCTCTCACAGAGAGGAGGCCTGTGTCCCAGCAGTGGGAACATTTATAGGCTGATGATGATGATGTGTCCCTTTTTTTAATTATTGTATATGATTAGTACCTTGTAGTCTGATGAAACTATTGGATTGTAAACTGTGCTAATTGATTTAAAAGAGTGTCCATGAAGTTTCTTGTCCGTTCTTCTCCATACGAACCTTCTACGCTTTGGAATGTTCAACTAGCTTCATCTTTCTGACTGACCGACCCCTTGACAATTGGTTTAATTGAAATTAATGCTTTGAGTTTGAGTTTGAGCTGTTAGCGCTCGAGGAGAATACTGACAAATTAAGGTGCGTGCAAGGTGGCGAAATTATCCTTGGTACCTATGGAGGATAGGTGCTGCCATCTACGTCAAAAATAAATTCCATTTTTTCCATTAGATCTCCTTCTACGATATCAGAATAAAATATTTTTTCCAACTACAATATATTGCATTAAAATCATCGATAGCAAGTGACAAACAAAAGCTCATTTCGCTAGTCGCGCCACAGTGGGGCGACGATCGCGCGTTACTGTATGACGGACGGGCGAGATTGCGCGGGCGCATGCAGGGTGGCCATGGACTGACCACATATCCTTGCGCAGTAAACTGAGGACTGAGGGATTTATTTCAAGGCTCATTTGTTTAGTAACCTGAATGGTACGGTCCTGGGTTTTTATTACAAAGTTGGGTAATTTTTTGCCCGACCAAGGCGCAGCAAAAAGGAGGGTTATGATTTTGACCGGTATGTATGTAGGTATGTATGTTCATCTGTTTCCTAAAAACTTCTAAACTATCATCATCATAATTTGACAAATGAGGTATCATTGGAAGCGTCTTGATCGTCCGCTGGTTTTAGGCTATGTGGCGTCACATTAAAGTCATACATGTTAGGACATACTTAACACGTGTCACTCCGGATTTTTAATTTATCTGTCTGTCATTAGGGGTGGGTCGTTACGTGATTTTTGTGAAACGTAACGTAACTAGTGATTTCGAGGACGTCACCGGTTTTGAAAACTAGTGATTTTAGTAACTAGTTATTTTTCAAATTCTATTCTCATTGAAGTGTTACTGTTATTTGCGAAACGAAAATGTAAATGGTTACCTACGTAATACGTTACATAACACAAGCTTGTTTCGTTTCACTCTTTTCATTCGATCACTGCATTGTGATGGAACTAGTTACAAAAATCACGTGTTTGTGTGTGACTCGAAACTAGTTATTCCGTTACATGCCCCGTAGCCAGTTATTGTAACTAGTGACGTTAAATAACGCCCATACCTATCTGTCATGATATGGCTAGAAAGAACCCCCTTTCTAGCGACTACCGGAATGAAGACATAAAAGTATGGAAGAAAAATGTTGCATCGACACCAAATAAATTGAGATAAAGGGGCAAGAGAATAATGATGAATGTCAATTGGCAAAGTTTTTAATTAATTTACAGTGCGTTCATTATAAAGTCGTTTAAGTGTGCCTCCTACCAAGTACCAAACTTGGTAGCAGGTATGTTTGAATGATCATAATTAATTTTACACCACCATGACATGGATTCCTTGAGTGCCTTAACTACCTAACTACTTAAGGAACCCATACGAGCTCCATAAGCCCAGCCCAATTAACAAGATTTAAAATATAATATTAATTAAATTTCCATTCAATAACATAATTAATTAGCAACACTTAAAACTTTCGTCTTAAAACAGCGACAAGAATCCGAAGGGCGCACAAAGTCAACACACGCAAAGAATTTTTAATGCTGGCAACCTATTAACATTATACTGGCCACCCTATCGGAACAATGACGCGATAAACTCGCGGCAATATTTTAAAATCGATGTTTTTATGAATCGATAATTTGTTCGGTGCGTTTCGGCGCGACGTTTCGCGAGCCTATTGATTCTTATCTCGATGTCACAACGCTTTGTTTCGATTCGACCCCAACATCGTCCATGTTTCGCTTGAAATGTGTTTCTTGCTAACGTACGAAATGATACTATCTCAGGCAGTGCTGCAACTTTATTCGAATCGTTTCGAAATTGAAATATTATTCGAAATTGACTCTTCTTGCTTTGGCATAGGCATTTGGTCGTATTTTCGAGGGTGTTTGGGTAAGTTTGTGGTCGTGTATCTGTCCTCTTCATATGCATGCCAGGCTGTCTGGCTTCAGGTGTGTCCGATGGTTAATATTTGATACTTTCTTGTTCGGGAGAGGTCTCGAGAATGCAGTGTGCCGTCATTATGCTGAATGGAGGTGGATGTTCGTTACATTTTGAAGTTTCTTTCTCGTTGGAATGCGGGGTGTTAATTGATTTTTTGGCATTGGAACAACATGATAGTATGTCGAAGAAAGTGGGTGAATTTTAGGTTTAAGTTTGCATTATATTCGGGTCCCTACATTTCAATGTCATCTCTTCAACCAAATTCGGTGTCATCTTTGATGTAGAGAAATATTTGCGAAGAATATAAATATTTTTATCGATTAGAGCCATTGAACCTGATCCTACCCAAGATAATATCAATAGAATCGGCAAAATATAAAAAGAATTAATAAATCGAATACGCTAGAAATTCCTTCCTCGTATTTCAAAAACATTTTCATCACGTGGGCGACTATGAGTCCGAATAAATAAACCACAATCTCCTCATCGAGATACGCAAGATAAAATAGATTTCGAATAATAATTTATTCGAACTAGCTGGCGAATATTATACGAATGAATAAATAAAAATCGAGACAGATGGCTATCGGTCGAATGCCAAAATTGGTCGCGTTGTGCGGGCTTCCTTGGTTGATAAGCATGCTCCTAAAATGGTATGTTTTAATGTCTCGAGAAATGATGGCAGGACAGGAGTCATTATCTTGGGTTCTTGGATTCTTTGTTACAGGCATTGATAAAGGTTACTTAGAAGAGCAGTAGCTTTTGGAAAGACACAAGGAACTAAACATAGATTGTAATTCTTCAAAAGTAGGTAGTTAATACGTGGATTACGAGGACGTAGAGTACTTTTCTCAAACATGCTTGGAAATTTGAGCATTATTTTGACGAAATTAATGCTGTACTGGTCAATGCGAGTAGGTGGCCGGCAATTTTAGTACTGTCGTGTTTAGCGGCCAAATAAATGACTATGAAAACTCATATCTGTCGTGTAATTTAAAAATGGAACGAACTTTCTGCTTCGACACATAGCAACCAAGGAGGTAACATAACAAAGATTTTATTTGAATTTCGATTTGGCTTGCAAATAGAGCTGTTTAAAGTAAAGAAGAAACAAGTGAACATATTGGCGCGTGCAAAAATTATCGTTGTTCGTCATTGATACTGGAATTTATAATTAATTAATTTAGTTTCAATTTCCGCGCATTGTACAAAAATAGTACAAAGGACAAAAATTGTCTGAATTAAATGAATTTTATTTTTATTATTTTATTTATTATTTGAGAAAAGTACTATAGAAGCCTTGGTCGCAACCAGGCATTGATGTATGTGTGCCTCGGCTCGTCCATCAATGCCCCTTTTGCAGGCCGCAGCAGTAATGTACTATAGTTTGTTTTATAATTAATTTACTTCATTGACGGTTAATCTAGGAATTTTGGAAATAATAATAATTCAAACTCTTGAAACAAATGTACCTACATACTTCAGATACAGCGCTACTCTCTACCAGCTTGCAGGCTCGTAGATACAAGTAAATACTTGGTCTTATTGTTCCTAACATTATATTATTTTTCCCATCGATATAAAATCAATAAATATTGCCTATAGAGGGTAGATCATTCATACATGCTGATTCCTGAGATAAGCGGTATCCGTTGAAAGGTTACCTACCTTGTCTGTGTGTGTGTTTGTTCGTCTGTGTGACTGTTTGTGGGCGTATCGCGACAGGATCTTAATTTACAATAGCGGTCTTTGTACCATGTGTGCTGATGACAGATGTGGAGGATGATTGAAGTTTGGCTTGTGTGTTTTAGTGGTGATGTAGGTGCCTATCTACTCAGGGACTTGAATGCTGGTTAGGTTGGTCAAATATTTGGCAAATGTTGTGTACTTCAACATCCTAATATATATTACTAGCTGATCCGGCAAACGTTGTTTTGCCATTAAATGTTTGGGGTGGACCACCCTTATCACTTAGGGGTATGAAAAATAGATTACGACCGATTGTCAGACCTACCGAATCTACATATAAAATTTCATAAAAATCGATCAAGCCGTTTTGGAGGAGTACCTATAGCAACTAACACTGTGACATGAGAATTTTATATATATATACGAGTATAAAGTAAGTAATAAAGTAATAAAGTTTATTAATCAAAAAGTAACAATACAATTTTAGCGAAATTCGGTGAGCCACAAACTAAGCATCGTTTGTCTTGTGGCTCAGGAGTGCGATTAACAATATTATGGTTACCTTACAGTGTGAGGGTAATAATAAAGACAAGATTTAGAAAATAAAATAAAATAAAATCAAAATAAAACATTTGTCATATTCTAGACTTAAATTAAAGAAAAGTAAAAATAGATATATATAAAGATATTGTAGCTACGTTTGTGACGGGCTTTACAGACACATTAACGAAAACAAATTAGTACCCAGTACCTATGTAATGGATGGTCACCCATCCACGGACTGACCTCGGCAAGTGTTGCTTAACCTTGAAGATTTACTCGTGCGGCTGTTATTATTTTGTCACGAGCCCCAACACATTAATACCGAAATTCGATAAATTACGACCAATTCTCAGACTTACCCAATATACATATAAAATTTCATAAAAATCGATCGAGCCGTTTCGGAGGAGTATGGCAACTTACATTGTGACACGAGAATTTTATATAGATAGATAAATGCGAAAGTAAGTTTGTTTGTTTGTTACACGCTTTCACGCTTAAACGTTTGTTACACGTTTTCACGCTTAAACGACTAAACGGATTTGGATGAAATTTGATACATGGGTAGAATTAGACTTGGAGAAGGACATAGGATAGGTACTTTTATCTCGATATTCCCACGGGCTCGAGACTTATGTAGGTCAAACCGCGGGGCGCAGCTAGTTATATAATACAGTGTGTCTTTATAATGTGCACATATTGAAATTTCACAATAAGACGCCAAACAGAAAAAAAAAATGTTTTTTTTTAATTTTTTCCGTCGGTAAAATTAAGCATAGATCCCTCATTTCAATATGTGCATATGATAAACACACTGTATAGGTCTGAGAAAAGTTAAAACGACCGAAAATACATTATTTTCAGATGACTGAGTATATGTAGTGAAATGGTTAACAATCCAAGCCTGAAAGAAAATGAACAAGTTACAGTAAAATTTAAATTTCCCGTAAATTTTTTTGCTCTAAAGAAATTGATAATGATAGCCGCACAGCCTATCGTGACTCTAAACACGAGGCGAGTTACTTTGTGTCACTTCATTAACTTCAGACATAGCTCACTCCGAAGAAGCCTATCATACCGCAAGCAATCCATATACCTCTACTGACATTATAACCTGGTACACCTTTACAGATAAAACTTAACTTCCTCTTAAAAAGAAATGCAAAAAAGTCAGACTCTACCACACGGCTAACTAACGTTTAACAAAGATTAATGCTGCCCGATATATCATTCGCGACACGGAGAGGTGCGCGAACTTTCAACGATAAACTTTTTAAAGACTCAACTTGCTACAGCTTTTATATCGCCCTGAAAAATTGTGTATCTCAGGCCCTGCCTTGTGGCGACGAGATAAAAGGAAAAAATCGCCCGAACCGTATTTGTTAAAGTGGAGTAGATATTTGTCATGGGGATGCAAACTTTAGTAATTGCTCTCTGGGAACCTGATTGTCGGATCGGTGATACGAACTAGATGTTTTTTATTGCTCATTTTTAACGTTGTGTATTTAGGTCGTTTAGAATGTTTATTGTACAGATTTAAGGAGTTTTTAAGTTTCATTTTTATAGTCATTGTAAAGTTATTTGAAGTTGCTGTAGGTTAGACTAATTTGTTTTATTAGGAGATAAGTAATAAAATGTTTTATTTTTACAAGTAAAAATGTTTAGGAGTGGTTTTAATAAAAGTGATCAAACTAGTAACGTCTTGATGTTATCAGGGCCGTTGGATTTAGGAATGCTGACGTGTTTTATTGAATTTGATATTTTTAAAAAAATCCGTTAGCCATAGTCGATTCTTTATAAGAATGGAAAAAGGCGCTCTTTTATCTAGTGGCGGCCTTTTAAGCTTCGTATAACACAAAAGAATATTACAAAAACTAAAGCAATATTTACTCCCCCAGATACCACAATTAAATATGCCCAAAAGCTCGTCATATCTCCGCGATGTGTCTCGACAAAGTGACTTTATTAAACTTTTTTTTTTACCTTTTTTTGCGAGTTCCGAGTACGTTCCGCGGATAAATTGTCGTGCGATAAGTCAGCAGGCTAAACGAGGTTAATACATTAAACTGAGTTTAAGCACAGTTCAGGTTAACTTGTTGGTGCCTCCGGGCGGCTCGTTGATGGACTGGTTGTAACAGTAAAGAAATGTGGCCTGACACAGTTGGGCAGTTAAGGTTGAAAATGCAGTTACCAAGGGGTGACTTTTTTCCAAAAAGATTTGTGACGTCAGCCTTTTTTAAGTGTTTATAAGTTAAGATTAGGTTCATTAAGCTTTCTTTTTAAATTTAAATGACATGTTTAACTGTAATTTATGAAGAAAAATGTAATGTATTCTTATTTTTTAAAATTTTTAATTTGAGTTTGAATTTTATTGTATTTTAATTTTAATCTTATTTTTATTGAATTTTAAATTGTTTTATTTCAATTCTATTTTAATTTTATTTGTAAATGTGTATGCCTATTCTAATAATAATATGAGTCTATGTTACTCGAAATAAATGATTTGAATTTGAATTAACAGAATTTTCTTTTTCTTCTTGTATTTATTAGAGTTTTAACCACCTCTGTGGTCTAGTGTCGGGTTCGATTCCCAGTGGGGGCAACATTTTCTGCTCGGTTTGGTTGGTGGTAGGGCTTGTTCTAAGCCCGCCTGGATAAGTACCACCATCTTATTTAAGTCTGTCGCTATAAACAATGTTAACAACATTGTTGTTTTTCGGCAGTTAGAGGTAAGATAGCCAGTTCCTCTGTGGTTGAGGATTCCGGGTGAAGCTCGCTTCTACCTTCGGCCTGATCATCAGGTTAGATGCAGACTAAGAGCATACCCGTTGTGAATTAAAAAAAAGGCCTTGTTCTAATAAAGTTTCTGTAGGTAATTTTTCAATATGAAAAATCTAAAAATCGAGAACAATTATCTATCTACCTATTCATCCTATACTATTAAAAACGAGAAATATTTGCATATATATTTGTACTCACGTTCTCGAAATCGGCTCTAACAATATAGATGAAAGTTGCAATATTAGAGTTTACGGGGGCGAAAAATGGATCTAGCTGATCTCTGAGATATCTGAGAAAATTCGTTTTCTCCCTATTTTCATCCGAACCGAGCTCGGTCGCCCAAAGTTTAGAACAAGATATTGAATATGATGACATTAGAATAATGACATGGCAGCATGGAATTAGTAAGTACCTAATATCATGGCAGCATGGAATAAGTAGGTACTATACATGGATTAGTATGAACTTTCCTATACTATTAAATGAGAATTCTCTATTTTCACCAGAGCAGAGCTCGGCGCCCAGGTACTGCTTCATTATAAACGAAAAGCTTCACTAAAACAAATCATAGCCATAAATCTTCACCAAAACTCCTTCCAATTAAAAAATGATACCACAAGAAAAATCAGTGAAAATTCAAAAGAAATCCTTTCGGCAGGAATCCTATCTAAAAATATGAAAATGTATGTAAAGCCGACCACCGATGTGGCGACAATAAATCGTGCGACATCGGTATCGGCGTCATTAGCACCAGAAGTAATTGTTCAGATTTGTCTTGCGGTCGACCGGGGAGTGGGACACTTTATCTGGCCTTTTGACAAGATGTGGGCTGCGGAGATTAGCTGGCGACTGTTCTTTACGGAATGGGGTAGGTAGGTAAGTACAGTTTTGGGGTAGATCTTCTTCATCTTCTCTTACCCATTAAACGGTTTAAAATCAGTATTAAAACCAAACTTTGAAAAAAGGGTACTATAAAATTTCATATTTTTTTGAAGATAAAAAAGCTTGGGATTGAGCTGTTCGCTCTGCTAAGCCTTGTGATAAAACCATAAAACTCGACATGAAAATTATTATGTAAAATCATTAAAATATACCAGTTTTATACACATTGACATTGTTGAAAATTATATTCAAAATGACATGATGACTTTGTAAAGTACTATATTATTTAAATTATTGTGAATGTGAGGACTATGTGGATATTATTATTATTTTTATTTCTCTGCTAGTTTTAATGATGATCTGGCAGTTTGAGTAGTTTATGCGGCCTACCCAAATGTCCTTTCTTTAGTATTGTTCGTCGAATTGAGCTCCTTAAGTTCTGAGTTGAGCTCCACGATTACTGACAAATGCTTGCACTAACTGGACAGGTTCACTCAAATCTGTGTCGTTCTTTCCTCAAAAGATCATTTCAGACACAATCTACATGGTCCTCATATGGCCTGACCAAGATTACCGGTTGTTACCTCATCTCTAAACAAAACTCAATTGCAAGCTGTACCTAATACTTAGTTTGGGATTACTACATTAGCCGGGAAAAGTCCGAAGTCGTCGAAGATCCGTGACGTCACTATCCGAAGCTCTAATCTCACAGAATTAACTTACAGACACGATACATTCGGGATTTTGGATAAAAGTAAGGAATCTTTGTTTTATATTGAGATTTATCTCAGTATGTCCCACTGCTGGACAAAGGCCTATTCTCATACAGAGAAGGCACGAGCATTGATCACCACGCTTGCTCAAGACGGATTGGTGATTTCAGACTTAGTATATTAACTAAGTAGTACCTACCTGGTCGACCGAGTGAACATAGAGAATGCTCATTTAATCATATTGGAAAGTTTATATTAGTTCCATGTATAGTATAGTACATACTAACTTCATGCTGTCATAATAGTAGGTACTTACTAATTCCATGCTGCCATGATAGTAGGTAATTACTGATTCCATGCTGCCATGTCATTCTTCTAAGGTAGCCATCTTATTCTAAGCTTTGGGCAACCGAGCTCTGCTCGGGTAAAAATACGGAGAAAACGAATTTTCCCAGATATGAGACCTAGCTAGATCGATTTTTCACCACTGTAAATCCCAATATTGCAAATATTATTATTGCAATTAATTGATTTATTCATCGAAATCGTTAGAGCCGTTTTCGAGAACGTGATTACAAATACGCATATCGTCGCTCGCATGACTAACGGTCCTATCTCCGTATTGTCAATTATTCAGGAAAAGCGTTTTGCAGTTACGACATTTCTTACTAAGATAAAATTATAATCTATCGGTAATTCTGAATATTTAATTATATTTATTCGTCAAGAGTATTTACAGTACTTTATTTTTACGATATAGCTACTTATTTATTTTCAATATTGGTATTTATTTTTAATTATTAAAACAGATAGAACACTTTGTGAACATTTTATTTATCAATCCGAACAGAATTAGATAGGACTTTTAGTCATGCGAGCGACGATATATACAAATGTTGCTCGTTTAAAGTATAAGATTGTTTTCAGTATGTTACTATGCTACATTAATTTAAGCTCGATAGATAATTAATAAAAACCATATCAGACACAGGAAGTCTGATATCTTTTTAATAACCATTATTTTCGATTTTATTGCCTTTACTTTTAGCTATTTTTAGATGAAAGTGCTGAATGAATATTAATAATACCTAAATTATGCTTATTAAGCCCGTCAGAGACGTAGCTATAGTAAATATACTGTGCTATAAATTATAGCAAGCCACTACACACGGTAGCTATACTCTAATATGTAGTTTTGCCCTCATTTGGTCTGCGGTTTAATATACCATAATATATATTAAAGCTCATCAGTTATCACACACATTAAAGATAATATATATTATAGCGCTTAAAAATCCTTTAAGGTAAAATATATATTAAAATATATCTTCACTGTGTGGTGATCCATTCAATTGTAGTTACGGTGAGCGGTATGTCGAAGATAATAAACATATATTTAAAAATATCTTCAAAGTGTGTATGTCTTGCTATCCACATATTTTGGTGACGTAATAGAAATATATTATATTATAGCTCCGTCTGAAGTCGCTCGAAGATTACTATGGAAAATATATCGTAATATGGCATCTACGATTTTTATTAATACTACCTGACCCGGCAAACGTAGTTTTGCCATATAAATGTTTGGGGTGTACTACCCTTATCACTTAGGGGTATGAAAAATAGATTACGACCGATTTTCAGACCTACCGAATATATATATAAAGTTTCATAAAAATCGATCAAGCCGTTTTGGAGGAGTATGGCAACTAACACTGTGACACGAGAATTTTATATATATAGATATATTATAGCTACGTCTGTGACGGGCTTTACATACACATTAACGAAAAAAAATTAGTACCCAGTAATGGTACCTATGTAATGGATGGTCACCCATCCACGGACTGACCTCGGCAAGTGTTGCTTAACCTTGAATATATTTTTATGAATATAGATATATTGTAGCTACGTCTGTGACGGGCTATACATACACATTAACGAAAAAAAATTAGTACCCAGTAATGGTACCTATGTAATGGATGGTCACCCATCCACGGACTGACCTCGGCAAGTGTTGCTTAACCTTGAAGATTTACTCGTGCAGCTGTTATTATTTGGTCACGAGCCCCAACACATTAATACCGAAATTCGATAAAAAAAAAACACATTATTCACCTCAAAATCAGTAACACATTACAATAACACACGCGAGCGTTTTAAATAAATGTAAAAATTCATAATAAACGACTCACATGCTAATGTTTCCTGCCGTACGTCTTGTTTGGCGCGCGTTTATTCGTTTTATGACTTAACATATACTAATGACGTCTGCTTCTATGATGTATGTGCAATCGAACTTACCTGTAAAGAAAAAAAAAAGAAGTAAGATTTTTTGCGAAGAGAATTTATGAGATGCTATTAGTAGAGGACTCACACATGAACCAAAGATACTCAGAAAATTATGATAACATTTATATGTAACTTTGCTTTTAAAGGTTGTAATTTATTATTACTTAGTATTAATTGTACACAAAGTGTTAATTATTACAGTAGCATCTGGAATATATACCGATCTAATTCAACGTTTGAAAATATAGGTAAACAACAACCTTTATTTGAGAAGGGCAGTGGACTTACAAGTGTAGGTCGTGAATTAGAACCTGAGCAGGCGCTTTATATTTTGCAAATCATTTCATCACCACTGCTCTCAAAACGGTGAAGGAAAACATCGTGAGGAAACCGGCATGTCCTAGAACCAAAAATTCGAAGACATGTGACATCTACAAACCCGCACTTAAGCCACTCCTTCTCGAACAGAGGAGGAGGAGAACAGAGCCAGTGTCCCAGCAGTGTGGACATTATGGGCTGATTATGTTATTTGTGGAAGAGGATAATGTCGTGATGAAACTTCGGAGTATGAATTTATCTAAAACTTTCCTCACGACATTTTAGCCATCCGGCTATAAGAGTAGGGGAAGACCAAAGAAACGATGGATGAACTGGTGAAAAATTATATGGATAGAAAGATTACTGAGATGACTAAAATATGTATGGAAGAAAAAAAAAAAAAAGATAATGATGATTTCAAGACGAATCATTCCTTAATCACGCCAATCGTGCCCGTTCAATAATTAGCAAATTTACCACATTAACGATAAAAAAAGTGTTTCAACACTAATTTAGTGAACGATAATGATATTAAAATATTTGTAGACTTCTATTCATAACGACTTATTTCAAAATCCAGTAAAAAAGTGGAATGCAGTTTGTAAAAAAAAACCGAATATAAATCTACAAATTAGAATAGCACATTATTAGATAAACAGTTATCTATAAGTGGCTTATTTAATTATCTTATTTAAGCCGTTTCGCACACGTGTCGGTTGTTATGCATAATGGCCAGGATACTGTTCAATTATAAGTGTGCTTGAATTTGTCGAGAAGCAACAAGCGCACGCGTCAACGCTTGACGCTTCCTGTTTTCTGATTTTTAATCTACTTTAGCCTAAATTTAGACAATTTAGTATTCAGCTATTTCGATAGCATTAACTAGTTTTTGGTTAGTATTCTGTTATTAAGATAAGCAATATCTTTTAGATACCAAAATCTTAAAGAAGAATATTTTAATGTATGGCGTTATCGATTTCGCTATAAATTTTTGGGCTTGTTCGTGTGTTTGTGTGGGTTTATAAATGTTAATGTCCTATTATGTTTTATTGTTTTGTGCGTCATGTATTGTGTTAAGCGCAGGCCACACTAGAACGGGAGGCGATCCGCGGCAGCTATGGTACGGAGCGAGAGGGCATGGGAAGCCGTCACCTCCTCCTGCGAAGCAGTAATGGTCGCGAAGGAGGAGGCCGAACGCGTGAGGGAAAGGCAAATTTCGCGCCCTCATGCTCCTAACCGCCGCAGGAGACGCCCTGGGCGTCGGGAATCCCAGGCTAATTCCCGGCCACCGTAGGCGCAGGCTTGTGGACGATGAGCAATGGGTAGCTCGCCATCCGATAAGGGGCAGGATCGGGTCGACGGACGACGCGTTATGTTCCACGTGCGCCTCAAAGAAATGTCAGCACAACTGACGGGGTCCGCTAGAGCCGATGCCTGCCGTGGTCGCGGGAAAGTCCGAAAGGGATACCGTGGCCCCTGGCAACACATAGGCAACTGAAGGAACACGGGTGGGTTTTAGTCAGTTGAGTGACACGCCAGCTCCGCCCAGAGCGGGAGAAGTTAATCGATAATTTCCCAATTAAAAAAAAAAGCCCACACTAGGACCGAAGTGAAGTTCATTTAGCTTAGCTCATGTAACTACGTCATCTTTTTATACTTCGGTTCACACCGCGAACTATAAACCGAATTATGTATATGACAAGGCGGTAGCTACATGAGCGAAGCTAAACGAATTTCGTTGCGTTCTCAGTGTTACCTGCGCTTTAAAGTTTTAAGGGTATAAAGTTAATTAATTGATTCAGGTGTGACCTTGCGGAAATCCATTATAAAATATAATAGACGTGGACATATTTAGTAACCTATTCCGCTTAGCTATTTCAAAACAGCCATAAAAAACTCTGAAAGAAATCGACACGTGTTTCACCTCTCAACGAAGCATCCTCAGGATTACGATTGACTTGTCGCGAACCTGGAGACGACGTGTTGCCACACCGAGCGCTGAACGCAGAGCTGAACGTTGGTATAAAGTTATTTTAAAACAATGGCTGAGAATCGTTTAGCTGCAAGCAGCAACTCTAAGGTGTGGTGATAGTGAAACTAACAGTTGACTTTAAAATATTATAAAGATAGTCTCACCTTTTAAGTAGTTGTACTTATGTATTTATTATTACCAATACACCGAATAACTGTTGAAGCTTATAGATACCATCTAGGACAATATTAACTAAGGATAATTCCAATAGACATTCAAGCTGGTAACAGATCACAAAAATCTATACGAAAACAAATAATTCACCTTTATCGATCAGTAATAAATTGAGTCGGGAGCTTTAATGATATTTAACGAGAGTAGATCCTACCGATAAACCTATGTAGTATTTTTCGAATTTCTCATTCGAGAATCGATTTTCCTAATCGATTAGTAAGTATTCGGGTGGGCCGTAACGGTGACGTAAGTGACAGACATATTGTTTCTCGACTAGCTTGTTAGGCATTCCAATCGAATTCAAACCGATTGGGAACAAATATGTAGATTTTTAAATTGGATATCAAATATTTTATTACATTATTAAATACGTATTTTTGTATCAAATTATTGGTTTGTATCAAGTTTCCACGCTACTGTTTGATGTTAATTTAATAAATCAAACGTTATAACAAATTATGGCAGTGGTGGGAATTTTTCAATTTTCCCATCTGGAGTGGTATTACATAAATTATTAATATTGGTTTAAGAAATTCCAATATGTATACTTACATAAAATATTTCATTCATATTCATTCGGGTATCGGAATGGTAATTTTTATGACGATATCGATATCCTTCATCTATTGCGATCTTGCGACATTGCTGAAGATCTAGGCAAGCATAAATTTGATAATCACTACCTACTCAAATATTTGAATTTTAACTATCTAGCTAGACAAACAGGTATCGGCAGTGAAGAAGGAATCTATTTTAAGATATTATTGTGTTTTACATAATAATGTTATAGAATCGCAGCAGGATCTTAATCCACAATCCTTAGTAATTTGCGGGAAACCAGAAGCGAGAAATAAATTCAATACATATAGCAAACACATTGCCTTTGAAGAATAATATGTGAATCATGATAATGGGTACAATTTAGCACACTATGTTTCAAATAACATTATCATTGCAGATGAGCTCTCAATTTCGATATCTTACATTTATAATATCAAGACTCTTCCACCAACGCCATACAACCTCTCTACAACCAAGACACCCAAAATTTCAATAGACCATAACAACAACCCACCATCAGATGTCTTAGCAGCCTCCAAAGATAGTCACACACTGACTCTTGACTCCCAGATAAGAATTAGATCCACTCAAGCTTTTCTTCTCAAAGATGCACACGATAATACACGAACAGTTTAAAACTCATGTGAATTGGAACGGTGACATTTCATGGTTTTATCTCTGAAGCACGAATTACAGGTTAATTGGCATACATTGGTTTTGTACAATTAGATACAGATTTGATCTAAGTAAAGGACGAGGATACATGAAATGTTGATTGGTTGATTACGGAGTATTCTGTATTGATTACGGAGTATTCTGTATTGGAGGAATTAATTTAAAGAGAGTGTTTTGAAACGATTGGTCGAAATAGTGAAGGTTGTGGACTAGTTAGTTTTAATGAAGGCGTTTAAGATTATGTATGTAAATGGGATCAGAATTTGTCATTAGTCATGTTTGATTGAAGATTTGAGCATGTTGTTCAAGTTTCAAAATGAAGGTCATGTCGAGAGGGCAAAATTCGTTTTAGAGCAGATTTTTCATATATGGAATAAAATTCGTTTTAGAGCATATTTTTTATATATGGAATAAAATTGACGTTTCACAGACGTAATGAAATGAAATGGTTTATTCTGTGTATAGGATATCTGAATCACTTTTACATGTCATATTAAAAAAAATAAGCTAGATGAGTTCGGCGTTTCCTATCTGGCTACTCTGAGAAGAAAGGCCGATACAAACTCAGAGGTCGCAAACTCTTTAAAAGTCCAGACTATCATCTAGCCTGACCAACCTTGGTCAGGCTAGATGAGGACCATGTAGATTAGTGTCTGAAATTGTCTTTTGAGGAAAGAACCACATAGATTTGATTGGACCTGTCCAGTCAGTGCAAGCATTTGTCAGTAATCGTGGAGCTGAACTCAGAACTCAACTTGTTGTAACATGGTGTATGGTTAACAGTCAAAAATTCAAATTTTTTACTCAGTTAAAGATATCTGGCGTTGAAAAGCCCTTGGAAGTTATAGCTGCGTGAATATTATTTTTAAAACTGATACATATCTTAACAGTTCACATCAAGTTAAAAGTGTAAACGACATTCGGACATTACATCACCCACATCGGCGACACCACACACATAGGAATCCCACTCTAAACTCGAGAAATGACCAGAAACGCTAGAATCATGGTGATTTTATCAACACCATTCGATACGTCACGAGTACCTCTATAGATCCTATCTCAACCAGTTTTTATGTTAATAACCTCAAAGGTGTCAAATTAACCAAACATTGTGTGAAAATTATTAATTTTGAAACTGTTGAGAACAAAATTAACGGATATAAAGAAAGGATTATCATCGTTGGGAATTACTTCCATCATAATCGCTACGACATCTTGTTCGCGTTTTATTACTAGAGTTGTAATCGATATTTGAAAATCTAACGATTATTAATCGATTGGGAAACGGTTTTTTTCTGGATTTTTGATCGAAGTATCGGTGTAAAATTACATTTATGGCACCTGATCTGGTTGTCATAAAAAGGTGCGTAGGTTTAGGTTAGGTTTAGGTGTGTAGGTTTAAAATTGTGTAGCACGAGTTTAATTTGACTTAATTGGGACAGTTACTTAATGTTAAAATTGCTATAATAGAAGAAGATAAAAACAAAAAAACTTCCTAGCCTTTTCTCAACTATGTTGAGATCGGCTTTGCAGCTGAATAGCAGTATTTTACATGGAGTGACTGCCTATCTGACCTCCACAACCCAGTCACTGGGTAACACGATACCCCTTGGTAAGACTGGTTGTCAGACTTTCGGGCGTCTGACGACCCGTCGCGACTGTCAAAGATCCAAGAATGACATGTGTTTTCCGAGGCACGGACGGGTCTCGGTATGTACATATCCACGGACTGATCGCGGCAAGCGTAGCTTAACCTGATCGATCGACCCGTGCGGCTGTTATTACTTAGCCACAAGCCCCTCTACAGCCACAGGCGAACATAAGAAGATGACAAGCGTAAAATAATATTTTAATTATTTCATATTGACATTTTTATTCTTTTAATTTAATTTATTATTTTAGACGAGAATGTGACTAAATACCTATTTGTTTATGTGCCGTCTTAATTTATTTACATTTTATTATTATTAGAAACTATTAGTGTTTGGCATGAAATTGTGACATGTACAGTAAGCGCTCAAAAGTGCATGAGCACGCTAAGAGTCGTATTGCTGTGAACACGCGGTATAGTCCGTACATTTGTATGTGTACACAGTCAGACGTCTGTGGTGTGAGTGCCGTACACACACAACAGAGAACGCATATTTGCACTACACACTGTCGTATCGTCACGGTTCGCGGGCGCCGCACTTATATTTCCATCACTTTTGTTAGCATGCATCATACGCGTGACCTTGGCCACTGTATGGCATTGCTAAAATTCGAAAGTAAATCATAAGTGCAGATAGCAGAAGGCGTTAAGCGTTGGTCTTAGATTCAAGATGGCTAAGGTTCTAATCTCGTAAATCACAATGCTGTTTTTGCAAATATTATTATTTTTGTTTGCAATAATAATATTTTTAAATATTCCTGCCTATTTATTAATGTTGTTATTGCAATAAAGGGTTTAGAATAAAAATGCGTGATATGTGATAATAAAAAATAAATAATATTTATTCGTTATATTTATTTTACTTAAGTATAGTTAATAAACTGCTACAATTATTTATCATTACTTCACCTGAATACTATGTGAAATAGATGTCTAGAAACTTAGAAGCAATTTGTATTATTTTGACATATTTAAATTTTGAAATATTTTAAATTTTAAATGGATTTTTTTCACCATATATATAAAGCTTTGATCATGTTCGAAGTAATTAAGCAATAAATAAGAATATTAGTCTACTTAAAATGTAAAAAAATCTACTGACAATATTGTTGATTTTAAGGTTAAGTATTATTTTAAATTTTATTTGGCTTTAGTAAATTTTGGTTGGTATTGAGGTTATAGCTTAAGTATTCATTTTCTTTACGAAAAGAAGATTGAAACTAAACCTCAAATTTTAATCCTAAAATAATAATATTACTAAAATAATATTAATTAAACAATTTCGGTCTATCTGCAAGAAATACGACAAACACCCTATTGAAACGTGCTTAAAAAATTCGTTACCATAAATTCATGCAATAATGAATCTGTTGTTTATTAAGTTGGTACGGTCAATATTTTAAGGTCAAAAACGGTTTTCTAGCTGGTCTTCAGTGATGCAAGCCTTCAGAGTGCACGGCGAACGGTTCATAATGACGTGTTTTTAATAATTCAGCAAAATATCTCGTTGGTATGAAACCATTTGTTTCATATTCATTCATCATTTGACGTCGCTGCACCTCGATAATAAGCCCCTTCCTCATATCTCTTAACCCTCACAGTATTTCTCTAGAACAAAGAAAAACATTGTTTTTATTACACATAATACCTAATTATTTATTATTCACTAATCGAATTAAACCTCATAATGAATTTAAAACTTTAAAGGCATCTTCTGTCTCAACAATACCTCTGTTCTATCAACAATATCCTTGATTAAGATTTATGTTTACTAAAATATGAAATATATAAATGATAACACTCACACTTAGTCCGGTTTCATTAGATATTCACTTCACTTTTACGCAGCGCAATAATATTCTCTGATCTGATCTGATCTCTTCAATATATTTTATGCCTGCTTTTTGAAAATAATAACCACAACACTGCGCTAAATACTCGTCACCAATATTATCCACGAGCCAACAAAATTCTATTAATTGAATACTCGTAACGAACTGTATCTGTCTACCCTACAGAAATCGAAATAATTTACTTAGTTTTCTGTGGTCTACCTGCTAAACTTTAATAATTATGTGAACAAGACGAATGAAACAAAAAAGGAATGATTATCGAACTAGTCATTGGTTGCAGACAAAGTGAGTGTGTGTGTGTGTACTGTGCGTGTCTATAGTATTGTAACAACTTATAGAAGAAGGTCGTAAGTCAAACCGAAGTGTCAGTCTATTGCTTTGTGAGATTGCTTATGGACTTTTGGTCGGTACTGTACCTTGACTTTATATTTTTATTTTGTTAATGTTACATTTGATTATATATTTACCTAAACAATTTTGTATGCCTTCTGGCGGGACGTAGTATGGACCGATATTTCTTTGTAACATCTGTATAATTTTTTACCGTATGTTCAAAAAATTAATAAATGAATTTGAATTTGGGCCATAACGCGACTAGTGTTTTGTGTTTGATTCTTAGTACCTGGGCGACCGAGCTCTGCTCTGGTGAAAATAGAGAATGCTCATTTAATTAGTACCTATAGTTCATATTATATCCATGTATAGTTCATACTAATTCCATGCTGCCTTGATAGTAGGTACTTACTAATTCCATGCTGCCATGTCATTATTCTAAAGTAGCCATCTTGTTCTAAGCTTTGGGTGACCGAGCTCTGCTCGGGTGAAAATACGGAGAAAACGAATTTTCCCAGATATGAGACCTAGCTAGATCGATTTTACGCCCAAAGCGTAAACCCCAATATTGCAACTTTCATCGAAATCGTTAAAGCCGTTTTCGAGAACGTGATTACAAATATATATATGTAAATAAATACACCAATATTGCTAATTTAATAGGATAGGATAACAATAACAGAGAGTTATACCGAAAAACACTTTACTCGACCCGGGAATCGAACCCAGGGCTCCATTCTCAGCAGTAGCAAGCCTTGTGTAATGCAATCATAATGAAAACAATATCTTAAACATCAGATTCGTCACAAAAACTTAGACATATTACATTGCAGGAGCGATAAGATTATTTTAACAATATTAAAGTTAAAAATATTACTGCTGTTATGTAACAAAAGATAAGTATAATTTGATTAAAATTACAATTTTTATGATATTAGAAATAATTGATTACATACATGATATTTATGCAATTAATTAAGATTGTGTTATCTTTGCGTTGTCTTCGATAACATTGTTAACTAGCTACCCGGTTCTGGTTCGCACGGTTTTTGCGACTTGACAAAACATCAAGATTTCTTAATTATATTTATATTTATTATTGGTGTTTTGTAGGCAAAAACCTTCAAGAATAAATTCTCTAAATAATTGTGAAAACCGAATCAAAATCTGTTGCGTAGTTTAGAAGAAAAATTCGGCCACACATACAGGCACGAAAAGCGAATTCAATTTATAATATGTAAGTATAGATATTGATATCATGTCATTGAAATTTTGTCTTGAAATATATACGTATTTTTGGATATACATGACGTCATTCGGTTTTAAAAATTCAGTCATTACGTCAGTCTTTAATTTTAATGAAGATTAAAATTAACACAGTGGCTTTTGATAATTAGAAAACAAAAATATTTTTGTAAGTACAAAAAATGGTCTTTTGTTTTGGGGATTGTACATGAGAAAATTGAAAATGTGTCCAAAACATCATTGTAAATCTTATTTCTTGGCCCATACAGCATGTATCTATCAGAAAAAAAAAGAATGAGCCGTCCCATACATTTAGGTTTCTTTTTTTATTGAGGATGGCCCCATGGAGAAAGTTTACCAGTTTGGTCTGGTCCGAGATGGTCTGGACCACACCCTTCAATTTGACCACACCTTTCATATGCTATATTATATTGTTTGTCTAATTAGTAACTACAAAAATATCACAGGTTAAATTAGAATTTAGATATTTCTCACTTTTACACAGACTTCTTATATAATAGGGGTGTTTCTTTTTTTACTTTCGAGTACTTAAATCTGCATACTTATAGCGTACATTTTTGATGTCATGTCTGGAATATTATTTGTTACTATCATATCGGTCGAGATTATTTCTTCAGCATGATTTTTCATGAATGGACTTTAGATAGTAGTAAAATAATTCTCAATGTTATCATCATTAGAATATGCTGTTCAAGTTTATCAAGACTGGAAAACAGACATGCCTGAAAACCAAGACGTGAAATGTACTTAATTTGAAAATCTGGGAAATCTAACTCACAGATGAATATCTGACCACAATACCTTTGTAGAGATAGTGTCTATTAGGCTCCAACATTATCAGACACTAGAACGAACAACAGAATAAACGTAAACCTCCAAGTCTGAAGCTAGAAATAACTCATAACACTAGTTATTGATTGAAAACAAAACATCACGTAACCAGTAACGCGTTAGTTATCGGTAAAGGGGTGAAGGGGGGGAAGTAGTATGGCAGGGGGAGGGGTAGAGATAAGAAAGAAATCGACCTTATCGTGCGGTAACACGCGAAAATCGGTAAAGTGCATGCTGCGGGCGGTTGGGGCCAATGTTGGTGGCAAATGTTTGTGGAGGTGGTGGTGAAATGTCATACGTAATCTAATGTTCAAGTAGGAAATAATTTCTTTTTAACGTTAATTTGGTTTTTTAATTACTAACGATGGAAGATAAGATTTTACTTTACTCCAGACATAATAATATGGAAATAGTTTTAATAAAAATAATGAATTTTTGTTTACCTAAATATTCGCATTTCAAAACGTTACATTGATCTTAATTTAAATACTAGACTTGGCTTTGAACTATTTAAATATTAAATTCATTAATTTAATTTATTGGTACAGAATACAAATTAAGAAATAATAAAGTGTCCTATTTATAGTCACGCGAAAAACTAAAAAATTATCCACGTTATCAAATCTTAGAATCAAACGGCATTGCTATTTTATTTCCCCACAATATTATTTGTTAATATATATTTAAGTGTTGGTAGATGTCACATGTCTTCGAATTTTCGGTTCTAGGACATGCCGGTTTCCTCACGATGTTTTCCTTCACCAACCCGCAATGGGCCCGCGTGGTGGATTACGGCCCACTCCCTCTCACAGAGAGGAGGCCTGTATCCCAGCAGTGGGAACATTATAGGCTGATGATGATGATGATCTAAGTGTTAGCTTGTACATTTTATTTTAGATTTATCAAAATAAATGAGAAACAAACTCCGTAGCAAGTGGATTTAATCAATGAAAAAACAACAATAATGAAAATTCGTGCCATTTGAAGGCAGACATTGGCAGTATTGTCACTAACATTTGTGCCAATGTTTGTTTCAACATTGGTCCAAATATTTGCGATATGTTTGGTGATAAGAGCCCGTACATCTGTTATCTATTGCCACTGAAACAATTTTACATGTGAAGATAAAAATAAAGTAAATATACAATAAATTGTTTGATATGGGCTATCTTCGCTACTGGTTATCTATTAGGCGCAGAATAGAAATTCAAACAACAACATACCGTATATATTTTATCGAATCGAATATAATGTAGTTACCTACGAGTTGTTCGTAAAACTATGGCATGTACGGTAGTTTTATTTTATTTTTAGTAAAAATTACTTTTGGAAATCATTATGTGAACTTGCAGTAGGTAACTTTTCTAATTTTTTTTTTTAAACAACCTTTCTGCAAGTTTGACGTTTTCCATCTGTGAGATCTTTTGTCTTAATTTAAATAAATTACTTACCTATTTACTAAATAAAATGCTAAATAATTAAGTATCTGTAAAATAGCGAGTTTATTAGGTAACTGCCCAGTGGGCAATTTGATAAAAACATTAATCCTAAACAAAATCCTAGGCAAAATGTGAAAATAAATCCTACACGTCTGCTTAATCCTTCGGGGAATAACAGGCGTGTTATGTTATTAATCCTAAAATCTATTTAAAATAAAGCTATAAAAAAATCCGATAATAATCTTTTAAAGATTATCTCGAAATAAATATTTTCTGAAGGACGTGTAATCCGTGCCCTTTAAACGGAGATAACTTCATACTTTGATAAGTTCTAAGCAAATCTAAGATATTTTATTTTCAATCTACTCAGATAGGTAGTGATAACGTATTTATTTCCTTTCAAAGCTTTAACAATCTTTTATTTCAAATAAGTACTCATCCTATTATTATTTTTTTACGATATTTTTGAAGTGAAAAGTTTTCCAACTTTTAAATTTTTTCATCTGATATCAAAACTGTTTCTTTCCTATTTATGGTGCCTAATAATTCATAAATAATAATCAATGTTTTTTTCTCATAAAATCGCTTCTCATACCTAATTAATTTTCAAAATTCGAACAAGCCCAGAAACCAGTTCCTTAATTATGTTTTAAAACACATTTAATTAAAGGTACCTAAGTTTCGAAAATCGAAGAAAAAGAATCCACAATTCCAAATTTAAAAATACAAAAAATATCACAAACCGCCAATAAGTTCCGTCCATACCGCACAGTAGTTCAAATACAATCACATGCACGGTGTTTTGCCTCGGCAATCTAGCGCGTACTAACTGCTTTCGTCCAAGCGCGACTCTTATCGTTAAAAAACCGATAAAAACTTAATCGAGCGCGATTTTTACGATTTTTATCAAACGACATGCTGGATTACACAGTCTGATAGCAATCACAATTATTGTAGGAGCACTGTGTAGATGACTATCTTAACACCCGATATATGGATGGGTAGATATAATATTTTTTTGTGATTATTGAAATCTGATAGCAACTGTGTGAGGCGTCATTGATAACGTTACGTATTTTAGAATCGGTTTTACTTATCACGTTTTGGCATTTTGTTGATTTGCGTGAAAAGTGAAACTGCGTTAGTGCGCAGTCACATGCGTAATTACTAAACTGGTAAGAAAGCGAAGTCAATTTTCATGATAGAAAATTACCTAAGTATGATTTTTTTAATTGATTAAATGACCGTGAGGTCTCGGTTACTTTTATAAAAAAAACCGGCCAAGTGCGTGTCGGACCACGCACAATGAAGAGTTCCGTAGTTGGGATGAATTTATCCCAAAAACAAACAACTTTGTAGTTGAAATATGTTCTCCCATACGGAATGTATGGGAAAACATGTTGTTGCAACTGCAAAGTTAAGTTGGTCGATTATTACTCGTTAACTTGTAGAGCCTACTTGGCTGTGATAGTTTTCCTTTTAATTTCGTTATATAAACTACTGCTGTGATTTTTTTCACACATCCAAAACCAACCATTTAGCTGGCAGAGGGCCCGGGACACTTGACTCTAACAAAAATTAGCACTTTAAAGCTTAATATTTCGCAAACGGATCCCTGAATCCAAAAATGATATCCACAAACTCACAATGTTTTTGAAAGACCTTTCCAATGGTACCCTCACAAAGGGTTAAAAAAAAACGTCACCACTTTACGAGTAGGAGAGGTACCCTAAAAAAAATGTTATACATAATTTTGTTTTACCACTTTGTCGGCGTAATTAATATGTATACCTATGCCAAATTACAGCTTTCTAGTACTAAGGATCTCGGAGCTAGACCGCGGACAGACAGACAGACAGACATGACGAAACTATAAGGGTTCCTTAGTTACTACGGAACCTTAAAACAATACCCAACGCTAGGAATGATTCTTGTGTTTCAAATAACGTGCACCCCTGTCTATGTTTTTCATCAACAATTGTCTCTTGTAAGAAATTAAAAGCATTATTGCCAGTAACAATATTTAAAAAAAAAACAGCACGCAAATAATACTCTACTTCCAAAAAAGAAAAAAAAAACTTTTTTGCAACGCATTAAAGAGGTTGCATTTGCTTATCAATAACTTGTATAGCAAGTAAATTGGCATAGATATAGGCACTATTATCGCACATTACTAGTGCCTTAGAAACAGCGATAAGTAGGTATTAAAAATAAACTGCTTAGCAACTGTATAAACAATTATGTAGGTGTAAAGTTAATTAATCTAGAAGATAATAAACGTAGTTTAGTAGTTTAATTCGTGCGCCACGGTAAATGTCACATGCGATAAAAAATAAATATTAATCGTTTTTTTAACCTAAAAACGTAAAATTTTCATTGCGCAAAATGAAAATATTTACAAAAAAAAAAAACATTTTGCTCACAAAGGTCGTACAGATAACAAAAATAAATAAAAGTAGTGAAACAGAAAAAAAGCCAAATAAAAACCTACATCAGTCGAAGCTGATACACGACATTAGTTTAAAAAATTGCACGATGATAGCTAGTGTCGCACTGTGGCGCGAAGCTTATCTTGTGGGGACAAAAGAATTTTTGACGACTGAGCAAACATAATGTGGCGCGGATCGCGATCGGAATCTGTTCGGACAGGTGACGTGTGACGATACAGTGCCCGTAGAAAAACACATATATTTTATACGCAAAAATATTTTATGATGAAAAAAATGTTTGACGATATTAATGAAGAGCTTTTATAGTTTCCGCTGCTAGATATGTACCGCTAAGCTAATTATCACACGCACCGGTTCTCAAATACCATAAAGCTAGCTCTAAAATAGATTAAAAATGTCGACTCCACGGTGACTTTCAATAAAGCTTCTTTATTTTGTTCTGAACTCTAGTGCGAATGGTGCCGCTATCACACATAACAGTCGAAAAGTTTTTCAACTCTGTACAGAATGGCGCGGGCTTAGCTCGACGGTGACGAGACGGCGACAGGTACGTAGGTAAATACGTGGATATCTCGCAGCCGCCTGCCGCACACTGATACGTCACTCATGTAAGTTTTCTTCGCGTTTCCGCGAATTATCGAATAGAAGTTGAAATTGGAATTTCGCGTGGTTTTTTGCTAGGATGGAGCGCGGTTGGCGCAATGTGCGATGTCTCTCAGAGATATTGTCATTCAAGTTTTGGATGAATTTTAATATAAAGTAGGTACCCTTTACTTCCTTCGGGATGTAAGTTGATACTTAATCGTGTGTCAGTCATCTTATTGAATGTTTGGGTTTCGTTACGGGTTAGGTTTTATCAATATACTTACACAGGTATTCATGCATTACTAATGCGAGCGATTTATGGCCGTTGATAAGGTTAAAAGATGTTAAAATTGTGTTTATGTAGGTAGGTAAGTGAAGGACTGGTTTCTATAGTATAGATATTACGTGTTAGAATTTTATCATTTCGTGGTAAGTTAACAGGGTTATGACAAGATGAGTCATAAGAGGGCAAACGATGATATTGTTTCTAGAGGATGATGCAAATCTCCAACAACCAGGAGCCCAAGAAATCGAGGGTAGAGGTAGAAGACGCAAGGCTTCAGCTCCTCAAAACCTATTCCTCAATATATTGCGGTTAATTTGCTCCGTAAAACGCTCCCATATAATATGCTATGCGATAATAGACTCGTCTACTCGATGGACTTTCATTTCCGCGCGCACGTCCCTCGATAACAAAGAAGTGTTGACATATTTAGAACAAGCCTGAAATCGAACTGGCTGGCAGTGCGGCCGGCAGCTGCCGACAGCCGTCACCACTGCCAACATTGCCAACTAACGCGAGATTTTAATTTTCGAATCCATCGTCGCTGACGCGCGCCCTTTTGTTGCCAACGTCACAACCCGATTGGTTCCTTCGCCATTTTTTAAAACTGTCAAAGTCGGATGACGTATGTCAGAGGATTGAGTTGATTGATTTCGAATTGAAGTTTCGACAGCGTCGGCGATGATCCTCGATGGCTTTTACACGGTCCTTTTTGGTTGAGCTTTTCGCAATTTGGTTTTTTAATTTCTAGAATCGCTTGTTCGTTCCAATCCGAATCTTGTTAAAATAATACCTATGTTTTTCTCCTTCTATTGCCATAAGTTATAGCTCGAAGTGTTTACGGTTTACAAAACGCTCTTATCTCCAAGAGGCTGAAAGTCTGACTCAGCTTTCACCTGCGTTCAAAATTGGACGAAAATTGAAAAATATGAATAGATTTCTGGCGTGGCGCGCCTTCTATCGTATCGGTGGTTGCCGTCCACCGTCCGTCACTATCTATATTCCACACGAGCGCTCTCGATACTCGCTTCCTCGATACACCTACTCGATTAAAATAAGAATATTTTAAGGCACAACACTATTGTGAGGCGCACGGACCTTCCGAGAAAGGTTGTAAGCTGATATCGCATTCAAAAAGCTGTGAATACTTTACACGTGTTTGCTTATGCCTATTTAGTAATATTCTTATTGGAAGTCCCGTATGAATCAACCAAAATTATTTACATAATTACGAATGAATCCATTTGTCTTGTCATTGTCACCTTTGCGTGTCAAAATAATTATGTCTTTAGTAAGGGACTTTTACATTAAATTAACAGAAAATTAATTTGTAAAATCGTTTACGGAAAAATATTAATAGAAACAAAGAAGTGCAAACACGGGACGGCGAACTAAAACAAAGCCGTCGAGACACTTAATCGAAATAGAGGTGCGCAATAATCCAACATGGCGTCTGCAATTCGACTGCAGATGCAATTGTCACGGGCCGATGGGCTCGCTCCCGCTCCTTCTGTTTTTACTCGATTGCTCGATTATTCTCGTTTTTCGTCGTGCCCGACTAGCGATACCGTTCCTACACTGAGACCTGTCATATCGCCTTTGTTCGACGTGTACCAAAAAAATTGCAAAAAACGAGATAAAAAGTCTCTCCCTAGCAAATTGGACGTCTCTGTTATAAACAACAGAGGTGGAATGTAACGATAGGGAACAATAAATGTCCGATCCGTTTGTACGATGTGAATTTGTTGATTGTTTCGGCTCACCGGTGCTTTGTCAACGGTAGTTTTGGCGCGCTCTCCAACTGTCACTTTGACGTTTCAACTTTTTTTTAAACTGGTCTCTTTTTCGATGGCTACTCATTTAAGGGGAAAGGTTATCAAGCCTATTAACTTTTTTAAATGTTGTGTTGTGCTTCTTGTTGATTGCTTTTTTATTTTTATATTCGCATTTCTGAGTGACAACTTTCCGCTATCTTGAGTTTTGCATTCTGAAGTGACAGTCTTCGGCGAGTGGAAAGTAATGCAATGCTCTCTTTATAATTCGTTTGCAATATCCAGAACACAAATAGAACAAATCCTAAAATGATTGACTGTAGTAATTAGCATACTGCATGGTTCCTACTTTTTGTATGCAGGTTAAATTTTAATAGGTAAATTGGGCGGGCCGTTATCTCAGGGAGTTGGGGTGTGGAGGTGTCAGGGTGTGCCGGGGGGTGTCGGGAGTGTTCGATATGAATCACCAGGAGTAATGGCTGCAATATCACGTAGTGCAGTTTGTCAACTGGTTGTAGCCTCCCGGTCGCATAGATAATACAGAGATTGTGACTTCAGGAGATACCTTTGCTTGTTCTCGATAGTAATGTCTGGTGTTGCCAGGCTAAAATTTTCGTCCACATTCATGTAAATCATGTTAAAATAGATTAGATATTTTCTCGTAATAAATTGGATGGAAACCACACCTGAGAAACGAAAGTTGTTTTATTAGGCTATGCGCTATACCCCACACAAATTCGAATAACACTACCTGCTATGTAAATAACAATGACATGAACTTATCATATCATCCACATACTAACTGGGAAAAAATACGTATTATTGAAACTAACTCAAAAACTATCCAAGCAAAGTTAATAAAATGTATGTGGGACCACCTTGAACGCTACGAACATAGAACCTCCTCCTTTGTAGAATTCGGTTAAATAAAGAAACATTAAACCACCGTCCTACTCAATCGAACCCAACAACAGCAAACTCCCACAAAAAGATTTCACCCTGTATCAATATCCTCTTCAACCAGCATGGAAAGAGCAAGTTCCGATACAATCATACACAAGTATCATCATCCCAGTGGCTCAAGAGGGTGAGCGCGGGTAATCTGCGTTCGGGAGACGATCGGTTCTGAGAGGCTGGTCGACAATTAGTATTGGCGATGAATTAAATCGGGGAGTATCACGTTCTGCTATGTTAGGTGGGTGATATGGTGAGGGTATTGCTTTGTGGCTTGAGAGGATGGACTTGCTGATCTTCTGCATAAGAGTCTACAATAGATACCTCAAATTGCTTTGCACGATCCTCGGTTGTTTCGAAAATACTGCAGCATTAATTTTGAAATAAATATTATATGGTAAAGTTGAGGATCAATGTTAAGTTGTTTGACGAAAACACGATTCCATAAAAATTTCTCGACAGAAAAAAAATATAAAGTACCTACCTCCAATTCATTCGGGTTGGAGGTACTTTGTAATTTTTTTTTTTCGCTAGTATTAAAAAATACTTCAAATTAGATCATGAAACTTTGTATATTAACTGAACTAAATATAAAGCAGATGCAATGTTTTTATTTTTTAATTACCATTATATTCACCGTAAAAAAAAAACCTGAACTATCGGCGCCCTGGAGCCTTCTCTCTGCCGCTCAGTCTCACTCGCACACTACTGCTAAGAAGAGATAAATAGTTCATTTGAGCTGAGATATTTTTATAGACTCTTAATAAAAGTCTTAAACTCATTCGATCACTGACAGCCTAAACCACTGGGCTTAGAAGCATCAAATGTTGTATAAAGAGTTCCCTATACCAAAGAGAGCACTACGGAAGGGTTTTTGAAAATTCATTAAAGGGAATCATAAATAAGAGATGAAAGTTTCTATGGAAGTTCATAATTTTTGCCAATGGGAGTAAGTACTGGGCGCACGGCTTATAATGTTATACCTAAGCACTCATATACACGAGCGTCGACAGCAGCCGCCGACAGAGGCAACTGCAGCCGTCGACACTCGTCGGTGGCAGACGTAGATGCGTCGAAAGCAGACGCCGATGCGGCTGCTGTTGCCTCTGCCGTTAGCAACGTGCCGCTCGTGTATTTGAGCACGTACGCAAATACACACGAGCTTAAGTACGTACATGCTATACTGTTAAATGAGCAATATTTATTTATATATATATTTGTAATCATGTTCTCGAAAACGGCTTTAACGATTTCGATGAAAGTTGCAATATGGGTTTTTGGGGGTGAAAAATCGATTTAGCTAGGTCTCATATCTGGGAAAATTCGTTTTTTTCGTATTTTCACCCGAGCAGAGCTCGGTCGCTCAAAGATTAGAACAAGATGGTTACCTTAGAATAATGACATGGCAGCATGGAATTTGTGTGTACTTTCCTATACTATTAGATGAGCATTCTCTATTTTCACCAGGGTAGAGCTCGGCGCCCAGGTACTGAGCACCAAGTGCCAAAGTGACACTGTTTGGTTAGTGACGAAGTTTAAATTAATATAAAATGAAAAGAGCTGTACATTAGTTCGGGTATTTCATAAACTAGTAGTAATAACAGATAGTTGAAGCCTTTAATGGGAAAATAAATTAAAAGCAATGAAAAATAGTCGTCGCTATGACAAAGGAAACAGGTGTGGTGTGGAGTCCACCCATGAGCCAAAGAACTATGTAAAAAATGTCAATGTAATTTGCACAATATCGTTCTTTATTACTGCTTTCAATACGTTGAAGGAAAGCATCGTGAGGAAACCGGCATGTCCTGAAACCAAAAATTCGAAAATTCGAAGAAAGATGTCATGTGATATCTACCAACCCGCACTGGGCCCACGTGGTGAATTATGGCCCACTCCCTCTCACCGAGTGGAGGCCTGTGTCCCAGCAGTAGCAACATTGTAGGCTGATTATGTTTTTTACTGACACTGTTCTTGCAGCTGGCCGGCTTAAAATAATTAATACTTCGGCTGTTAAAAAAAACTGCTTCAGTTATTTTACAACTGAACAACAAAGAATGCAGCCTAGATACACTACCAATTAGTCACTACATTGCCTACAAGATTTCACATATCCATTTATGTACTTCGTCAACCTCTAATTGCATGTAATGTAACATTCATTCTACAATCGATAGCGCGCAATCGAGTAACTCGCTAACTCGATTAATATCTCGATTAGATCCTGCGCTTGCGCAACGCTCGGAACAAATGTTAGGATATTCCCACGCTGTTGTGTGCCTAGCTTTTAGTTTAGTGTTACTTAATAACGGTGTTTTAGTTAGAAAACTCGTGATTATCATTTTAGAACTTGTGGAGGATTCTGTATTATCGTGGTAAGGGATCTGTGTAAGAATCGATGGAATTTGGGTCTGGGATTTTGTGAAACAAAATGGCGTAGTTGGCAAACAGGCTGGCTTGGACAAAAAAATACATCCTATCACTAAAAAAAACAGTGGCACTCCGGGAGTGCCGACAGTAGTGAAAACTTGACAAAAAATCGGCACCGCGGTAATCAACGTGTTGATGTCTTTTACTCCACGCACCGTGGTAATCAACGCGTTGATGTCTTTTACTCCACGGTGTTGGTAACAGGTCGCGAAATCAATGGTTTAGTCCCATCTCAAAAATGCCCAACGCGCCTAAAGAAGTTGTCAATTCAAAAATATTTTACGTAGGTGCCGTTCGAGGACTGAAAATAATATTGTTAATCTGTTACACCGAACCGCACTTACAAAATTTTATTTCAGTGCGGTTAGTGAAAGTGCAGACGTACTGTTCGGACAAGTGCTCTTGAAATCAGTGCTCTGAGTGGAATACCTCATTACCTGATAGATAATTTGTTACCTCCGTCTCTACACTACACCTGTCAGAGGTTTGTCTATTACCAACACGATTAAATTGAAATATCTTCTGCCTAAGGTATCCAAATCATTGATTAGTAGCAGAATTAAATAATACTTCCATGACCGACCCCTTACATATGGAAGTAGGTAGGATTCCGGAATCGATAACTTGGTTTGGAGATCTACCGTTATGGTCTGAATTCTATATGAAAACGAACCTGAAGATATACTTATGTATGAGAATCATAAATCTATCTATCTCTTTTTTTCCTTCAAGTGCGAGTGGAACGGCGCTAAAAGCGCGAGAGTGGCTAATCTACCATCACGCGCGCCTCGATGGGGCTTCAGCGCTTTTGAAAAGTTCGCCTTTTGCGGTATCTGAGAGAGTATCTATGTGGAAGTAGCTACATTATGTACTTGTACATCCTTCTTTTCATCTGAGAACCGCAATCCCAATAGATGTTAATGGTGCAAGTTTTTCCAACAGCGGCTTGAAAAACTAATTTTGTCGCTACTATGAGAGCTAATTGGATAGATAGAGAACTAATTTTGTCGATACAAGATACTATGAGAACTGCATAAAAGTTTAAGAAGAACTAAATCGGCCACTTAAGATTACTTACAATTATTTTGATGTCACAGTGGTGTTACCTCGAACTGACTGATGACGCTCTGGCAGGATATAAACTGTTGTGGACTTACCTGTAAAGAACAAAATAAATGGTTTAATATAAATAAAAATTTACACACAAAAAATTAAGCTAGTGACTGATTTAGAAAACGCCATAATTCAGAATGTAGGAACAAAACTTTCACAGCAAGACCGCAAGGCGTAACTCTGATCAATCCATAAGCAAATACATGCAAACTTTTTATTAATAACCTCTCAAAGATAAACAATACGTAAATCAAGGGAATGGTAAATAGTGAACATAGAAATATCCGATCGGTGCAAGAAACGTAATAAATACGAAGTTTACGAGAACAAATGCAATGAATCAAAAACAAAACAATGCGATTATCCCTGCGTTGTAGTGTTAGTGGAAGTGCAAGTTATGAGCTGACAGCGGGGCGGGAGAACATATGGAAGAACCGTCAAGTAGGTATGTATAATAAAAAATAAATTTATAAAACTCAAAACCCGACAGTTGTGTTTTTGCCGGGTTTTTGAGTTTTTTAAATTACCTTTTTTTTTATTTCCAGCTTTTAGTTTTATCATTTCTTATATGTATTTTTGTAATAACCTTTTAAAACCCTTTATTTTGATACCCCACTCGATACGGTAGGGAGATTTTTTTGTTGAAATATTCATATTGATTTTTATTATAATTGTAATGTACCCAGTGACACTCACGCAATAATGATGAATCCAATGATATATATTCATCAAAATCGGTTCTGCCATTTAGTAGTTACTAGGGCAGACAGAGACGGACACACATATATACATACAGGTCAAACACATAACCCTCCCTTTTGGCTTCGCTGCAGTCGGGTAAAATGTTGTTTATTTATTTTATTTTTAGGACATCTAAAAAACCCGGATCGACGGCGCGTTGTGTTCCACGCGCGCCTCAAAGAGATGTCAGCAGAATTGACGGGGTCCGTTAGGGCCAATGCCTGCCGGGGGTTCGAAGAAAACCGATAGGGAAATCGTGGCCCCCGGCAACAGGGCAACCGAAGGAACACGGGTGGGTTTTAGTCAGTAAGAGTCTGACACGCCCTCCCGCTCCACCCAGAGCGGGAGAAGTTATTTGATAATTTCCCACCCAAAAAAAAAAAAAAAAATGGACATCTTACAGCTAAACAGATACAGTAATTAATAGTTTGTACCAAATATGGCCGATTAAAAGTTTCCACGTGTAGTACCTATATAAATCATATGAACACAACAGAAAATTTATAATAGACTATACATAATACAAAACAGAATAATGACTATTGACTATTGGTAGATAGCTCTTCGTAAGGTCTTTGTATGGTCGATCATGAATGATTTAGAAAAATAAAGTGTTTCTTCATTCAGGAATACGATTACTTACAGTGAGCAGCAATTTGATTGCATTTGAGAACTTAAAAGTTTTTCTGTTGCATGGTATAACAAATTTCCTGAGAGAATTATTTTAGAGGTTAATGGAAACTTATAGTGAATTAAAAATGGTAGGCTTAGGTTCAGTTTGCAATGAAATAAATTATCGTGCGTAACCACTCATCAGATAATTGAACACTCTACCCTTTCTAAATAGTTAGATATTAAATATACGGTTAGAGTCATGACATGGTTTGAGTCATCTCTAGTGTTTCTGCTCGAGAGTGTTAGCTAGTATCAATAAGGACCACGCTCCACATTGTACCACACGCTACATCCCACATCTTGCGTCGCCCATAAGTTCGACAAGAGGCGAGCTCAGGAAATGAAGCGGCCCCGGGAGAAGCCGATAAATCCAACACCACACAAAGAACTTGCCACTTCTTGCGTCTTTATTAACTTGCGACAAATTGTCTAGCAATAATTAAGTTTACGAATAAGGTGCTAAGGAATTGACAGTGCGATGCACTTCTGAAGCCTGTTTTAAGGGTCGAGGAAATCGTATTTTGGATAAATTTTTATAGAAAACTTGAAAGTAGGTAGTAGCCACGAAAATATATATTTTTTAAATTTTATACTTAGATACTTAGAAAAAAATAGGAAAATTGCCATCATTAGAAAATAAAGTTTTTGTTATTATTAATATCTATTGCATGCTTTAATTGCTACAGTTCCCATTGTATTTACGAGTGATAAAAACTTTTTACAAAAAAAAAAACAAAATTTTTTGGAACTCGGTTGTTTTTTTTTTTGTAAAACGTTTTTATGTTTCACTTTTTAGTTATGGTACCTACCCCACACACATTCGAATACCACTACATGCTACCAGTGACAGGAACTTATCATATCATCTACATACTAAGTGGGTAAAAAATACGTATTTTGTAGCTAACTCAAAAACTACCCAAGCAAAGGTAATAAAATTTTTATGGGACCAACTTGAGAAAATAAACTTTCAAAAAAAAAAAAAAAGAATTTTCAAAATCGGTCCACAAATGACGGAAAAAAAAACATACGCTACGAACATATAACCTCCTCCTTTTTGGGAAGTCGGTTAAAATACTACTTTTGAATCATTTTAATGTTTTAATAAGTATCGCATCGCACAATCCTAATTTCTATATACAGCTCTTCATTAGATACTAACTTTTAAATCAATAAACAAGAAAGTATTTCTACTGTTGTCAAGCGTGAGTGTCACAATATTTTAATTAAATAAAACAACTGATTGAACAGTAAACAAGTAAAGTTATTCAAGTGTTATTAATATAAAACGGGTTCCTTGTTATAAAGGATATTGTGACTAGCGTTAATCCGCGTTGTGGCTTTCTTTTCCTTCGTAAGGCTCAATTTACATCGAACGGAATGGAGGCGAATTTTTGTCAGAAATTGGGTCAAAGTATAATGTACTTTATGTCAATTGTGTTAAGTTACTAACTAGATATGAGCAGAAACAGGTAGCGCGTCTTCCGGAGAATTCTCGCGTATTCTCGGGAATTCCCGCAGCTAGCAGCTCGAATCTAGTTTGTACGTTAAACAATTGACATAGAGTCCATTAAGCTTCACACAATTTCGTTCCAAAAATTTGACTTAATAAAAGGTTTATGTAAGTTTGTGACTGACTCAAAAAAGGTTTATGTAAGTTTGTGACTTAAAAAAAGGTTTATGTAAGTTTGAGACTTAAAAAAAAGGTTTATGTAAGTTTGTGACTTAAAAAAAAAGGTTTATGTAAGTTTGGTGAAAACGAGGAAAGAGAGAGCAAGTAGGTAGGATTTCAATTGAACCAAAGCAATTGCAATTATCATGTAGTAGTTAATTGTGATATTTTTGTTGTGGTTGTAATTATCCTGCAGTGGGTTGTGATATAATATCGGTCAACTTAATATGTATATGAATGTAATTTGTGCAGATAAATAACCATAATTTTTATTTATTATTATTATTTTATATATTTTTAATAGCATTTGAACAATTTTGTAAAGCAAACTAGAATGCTTAATATATTATTTTAGACTTTACTGTAATTACTGTTATTCCGAAGTGAAAAAAACATGAGCTGAATTTCAATAGTATTCAAGTTATAAAATGTAATGATTTTAATTTTGTAATATTCTCCGAAGTAATAAAAAATATATCGAATAGAAACAGATACAAACCATCTATCCAGTAACTACATCATCCAAATACATCCTATTTGTATTCAAAAACGATTGCTTATTGTAAACATTTGTGTTTAAAACGGTACATTCAACGTTGTTCAATCTCTTTCAGGAAATTACCACAGTTCCTAGCGGATTATTGCAAAATAAGATATTGTTCACTCAATCTGTTCACTCGTTCGTTCCTCGTTCACTTCATTCGTTTGAATGATGCGCCTTTGTTTCGAAATTTGAATTTGTAAGTTGTGATCCGTTATTAGATTGGGTAAAGGTTGGTTTCAATTTTGTTTATCTTTTAAATGTTTAATCAATTGTAATGAGAATTATCCTATTTATCCGTTCGCTGTTTATAATGTTTTAAGTAGAACGTTTTGTTTGTTTATTTACTTTGATTAAAACGCTGTAGAATTTGAAATATTCTGACTTATCACTTTAACAGTAAATTTCTTCAAATTTCCATGTAGAAATATCCACCCTTGGACCCCCTCGATCACTTGACCAAAACACAATACCACGAAAAAAGGTTTTTTTTATCATCTTGCAAAACATTTTTATAGAAAACGATATCAAAGATAAATAGTCATGAAATGTTAGAAGGAAATAAATAAACATGGTTGGCACAGTGACGGACGGACGGACGGAATAGGAAATTGCGGAGCCAGATCGCGGGATCTTGTCAACGCGTCAATATACTAATGTTATTCAATATTTTGTTGTATTTTATACTCGCTACATATTTTTCGGACTGACTGTTTTGAAGTGAAAACTTCTTTAGGCGCGTTGGGTATTTTTGAGATGGGACTAAACCAGTGATTTCGCGACACTTGCACTGCTACGACACCAGCTTTTGACCATTAAAAAGACATCAACGTGTTAATTACCGCGGTGCGTGGAGTAAAAGACATCAACGCGTGATTACCGCGGTGCCAATTTTTTCAAGTTTTCACTTCTGTCGGCACTCCCTGAGCGCCAATGTTTGTTTTTTGAAGAATTTTATGTTAAGCAATATTTATATATACATTTCAATAAATAATAAATTATTTTATTTCTGGAAGTAGGTTTGTACAAACAAACACTTTTACACGTCAATCATAATTTAAAACAAGATGGGGTCTGCGTTTCCTTTCCGCTTAATCTGAGAAGAAAGGCCGAAACTCAGAGGTCACAGTCTCTTTTAAAGTGAAAAAATACAATAGACGTGGTTATATTTAGTAACCTGTTCTGCTTAGCTATTTCTAAAGAGCCATAAAAAATCCATGAAAGCTCGCGCGCGCTGTCTCTGCGTTCAGGGCTCGGTGTGGCAACACGCCGTGTTCTAGTTCGCGACAAGTCAATCGTCATCCTAAAGATGCCTCGTTGACAGGTGAAACACGTATCAATTTCTTTCAGGGTTTTGTATGGCTCTTTAGAAATAGCTAAGTGCAATAGGTTACTAAATATATCCACGTCTATTGTATTTTATAATGGATTTCCGCAAGATCACGCCTGAATCACTTAACTATCTTTTAAAGTGCATGAAACTACTTAACTAACTGTTACATAGACAAACGAATTTTGTCGTTTTATGACGTGCAAGCGACATTCAACTTTAGGGTAATATAGCAATTGCGAGGTCGACTATTCAATGTTTATTTAAAAATTATTAAGTATTTAATGTAATTTTAATCAAGTCTCGAATTAGTAAATCAGCTTTGAAATCTAATGTTAGTTATGTAGAGGCATGAGGAACAGGGTGTAAAGTTCCCTCATCCTCCATAGAAACGGGAGGATCCTCCGACCAGACAAGTGTTGTGTCTGGTGGGCTAGCCCGAAGTTTTTTTGAAGTGAAAACTTCTTTAGGCGCGTTGGGCATTTTTGAGATGAGAAAAAATAATTGAACTCGCGACACTGTTACCGACACCAGCTTTTGACCATTAAAAAGACATAACGTGCGATACATTTTCTTTGGTATTAATGACATTCCAAACATTGAGACATGACAACGACATGATTGACATTTCCCTTTTTTTACCGACTTCAAAAAAGAAAAGTATTTCCTGCACAATAACATTGTTCAAGTTTTCACTATTGTCGGCACTCCCGGAGTGCCACTGTTTTTTTTTTTTTGTGTGGTATCCCACACACAGGTCAACCTAGGAGATTGTCGGCTGCTTAACCGGACTTTCCTGTGGCTACCTCAATAAATTAAGGCCTCCAACCAGGGCATAAAACTTAGAAACTGAGCGACTACACGCTAAGGGCAGCCCCTGTGAGGTATGGACCTCGGCTTAGGGTGTCGCTGGGGGAGGACAGGCTAGATCAGATTAATCTCGACGATTGATGTCGGGACATTGTATATAATATGCTAATCGCGCGGTAAACTTTACTTGTGCGATGCAGGATTTTGCGTGACGTCAGTGTGACGCGTAGTTCGCATGTGCGATGTAGATCTAGTCACAGTTGGTTAGAAAAGTCTTACAAAAGATTAAGATATCTTTTCAAGATTTTGTATAAGTCGGGCATCACCTGCCTAGCGTTTTCCAGCCGAGTACCAGTATTTTACATGGGGCGACTGCCTAATTGGACTTCCACAACCCAGTTACCGGGTAACACTGGTTTACGGACTCTCGGGTATTTTGTTTAGTGTAAGTAGGTATTTTGTTGAGTTATTAATAAATAAATAATAAAATTCATTTATTTCAGGTAAATAACACCCATTACCAAAACATAAATTAATAGAAATTTTCGAGATAACATTAAACAAGATCAAATACAATTAAACTAAAACAAATAAAATCAAATAAATAATGTCAAATAAAGTAAAATTAAATCAATTAAAATCAAATTAAGTACATTAAATCAACTCAAATAAAATTAAATGAAATCAAAATAAATTTAATAACGTCGTTTAATTAAAAATCAAATTAATATCTTCTCTCCGACACTGGTACAGCAACATGTCTGCATTAATAACGACACTTTCTTTTTACTCTACAGGTGTCGCAAGAATTATCAATGAAAAAGATAACACCAAGCAACCACCTGTGAATTTACTACTAAAATGATAAAAATAATCTAATCATCCTTTCAGTTTTTGAAAAGAATGTGGTAGTCAAGCACCAATTTAAATTCATGTTTATTACCTTTGTTTATTTCAATACTTACGTTTAATTTGTATTGAACTAGAATACCCAAAATCAAGTCATATTTATAATATGATGTATTCTCGTAGCTTTGTATATCGTGTCCCTAGACACGGTATCGAATAGAAAGTATCGATACTGTACTCATGAGTAGTATCGAAAAAAATTTATCGTACTCATAAAAGTACCTTTGGATACTTTAAGGTATCGAGTACTTTTCTTAAGGCCTAATACGCATAGAGCACAGGTCAATATCAGTCAGTAAATAACGTCAGTTTAACTCTAGTAGGGCAGGACATGAAAAACAAATGACAACGGTGAACGAGTGAGTGAATGAGTGATTGATTAGTGTAGTAAATGAATAAAGGAAAGGTTAGGAATTTAACCGTGAACGGAAGGAACAATTTCGAGCAAAGATCTATGTAATGTTTTAGAAGGTTCAGAACGAGTGAACTAGATGGCGTTGCCCTAACCATAAACATAAGCCATACGGTCGCAAGTTTTAAATGGGTAATTTCTAAGATTACCCATTTAATACTTAATTTCTTATTCGATACGATACCTGCCAAAAAGTACTCATTGAGTAAAAGTATCGAATGCAAAGTATCGAGTACAAAAGTACCGGTATCGAATGGAAATGTACTCGATACCACAAAGTATCGATACTTTTTTCGTGTCACTAATTGTAATACCGAAAAAAACGAGTAGATTTAAGTACCAAAACTGTTCATTTACACAAATTGTCTTTAGTTGGGGTCATAAAAGGTGTAAAAACCTCAAAAGTACGTCAAAAAAAAAACTATGTACAAAAATGATATCATCAAAATAAATAGGTAAAAAAATTACGAACCCTAGGATAGATTCTAAGCCTACCGGGGTTGCAAAGAAGTCCGAAAGGGAGATCGTGGCCCCCGGCAGGTGGGTTTTAGTCAGTAAGACACGCCCTCCCGCTCCACCCAGAGCGGGAGAAGTTATTTGATAATTTCCTAGCCAAAAAAAAAAAACGATAGATTCTAAAAATATTTCGTATAAAGACATAGATTAGTACCAGTAAACCAGCGCAGGTACTCCCATTCCTGGGCAGCGTTTGGACCAAAGTTAGGCAATCTCCTTTCGCGGATCTAATTATTATATTTTTCTTAGATTTTTATTTCACATTTTTTATGGTCCTCTTTATTTATATATTATATATAATATTTATTTGGCCTAGATCTTAAGGGGGAGGCGTGAAAAGAAAATTGATTCGATTTCGTTACAATGTATAATAGATACCTACCTTATAACCTCTAAGAACTGCAATCAAGTTTGAAACTCGATATTTTCTAAACAATATGTCAATGATTTCTTTAATGAAGACCATAACTAACGGTGGAAAATCGTAAACTTTTATTATTTATTTAATTTTAAAATAAAATGCCAACCGGCTAGACCACATAAAAAAGCGGAAATATCAACAAAAATATGTTTACTTATTAAAAACTAAAAATCAACAAACTTAAATGTCAACCAGCTGGACCGCCAAAAAAAGCGGCAATATTATCCACCAATAATAATATTTTTATTTATTCTAGAATAGAATAGACTATCATTTATTCATCTTAATATTAAACAGCTAAAAGTTTAAATAAAATAAACAAATGCCACTCGGCTAGACTATCAAAAAAAAGTCAAAATATATTTGCAAACCACACATCCGTACATAAAGGCAACCCGTCATAACTTACATAGCACACAAGATTTTAATATTACGATAAGGCGGGGACGATCGCAGATGTATGCGTTGTCACGACACCCGCCAATATCCGACTGAGAATTGAAATATCTGACCCATCCACCCAACCCTGGTACATCCCTAGTCACCCCGAGCTTGCATGTGGTTGTATTTAATTATTTTATGTATGTTTGTATGTGTGGATGTAGTGAGGGATCTTAGAGGATAGTGAAGGGGTTAGGAAATTGAGATGGATACTGATAGTGGTATGTTTTCTATGAGGAGTGGCTTTTATTTTTTTAAGAATGAAGTGTTAAAGTAGTTACCAAAATATTGTATCAAATGCAAAAGTTTGCGTTTCAAATTAAAGTTTTTAGGCTCGTCTCAAGGCCAGACAAGGTACGTAAATTAATTCAAGCCGTTTTTTTTTGTTCTTGGTAAATTGTGAAAAAAATATTGTAGAAAAAAATGGTTCTTAGTTTTTATGTGCAGCTACGGATTTTCCGGAAACGACAATTAACTGTCAGTCCGTAAAAATCCAGACTCTTCAGTTCCTGAACTATCAGTCAACTTTCATGAAAGTTAAAAGCAAATGTGATTCTGATTGTTTTGGGGTGTCAGTCCAGAATTTTGATTAGTATTCGACCTCAGCTTTTAGTCTTAGTAAGTAGGTAAAGAATAATAGATTATTGTGCAGACAGGGAAATCAAACAGTTGAGCAAAATGACACCCTATGTCAATTTGCTGTGAAATAGTAATTTTATTTAACTGTACAGAGAGCAGTGTTGGCTTAGTGGTAACGGCCCCGACTTAGGAGTTGTAGGTCGTGGGTTCGAACCCAGGCCCAGGCTTTTCTTTGTATTAATAATTTCATAACCACTACTCTTAAAAACGGTGAAGCAAAACATCGTGAGGAAACAAGCATGTCCTAGAACCAAAAAATTCGAAGACATGTGACATCTACCAACCCGCACTGGGTCCGCGCGGTGGATTACAGCCCACTCCCCCTCGAAGAGAGGAGGTCTGTGTCCCAGAAGTGGGAATATTATAGGCTGATTATGCTATACAGGGTATCAGGGAAATCGACGCGAAAACTCTTACCATGGATTCAGTACATGATTCTGAAACACCCTCGTCGGTTATAAAAAAAATCTGCTGTTTAAAAAAAAAGAAAGTAATTTTCTTATGAAGAAGAATGGGCAAGAAACCACACCGTTAGGTACTCTATTAAAATGTTTTACAATATTTTGTATACATTAATTATATTATTATATGTGAAGACAATGCTCCTGGAATAAGATTACTATACCACAATAATTAGGTAAAAATAATTAAAAATGAAGTTATAGCAATACCTACAGTTTAAGCAATACCTACGCGGTCAAAATATATGGAACAGCAGATAAAAAAAAAATAACCGACGATAAATTTCAACGCAGGGGGGTTCAGAATCATGTACTGAAACCATGGTAACAGTATTCGCGTCGATGTCCCTGCCACCCTGTATATATAACTGTCAAACAATGACACTTGTCTGCGATTTGAATATACGGACAATTTTAGTTGAAAGTCATTTAAATTAACAATTAATTTAGACTTAACATTGTGCATTGCACATAGATAACCTTTGTAACGTTATTAACATCAGCGATATCTTTGTTTGTCTGTCCGCGTGTGTGGGTCGCTATCAATGCATCGCTGATTCACATTGTTGACTCACTATCACAACTCACAGTGCTCTTAGTCATCTAGTTTCATGTTTAGCTATTAGTTTTTATTATCTTTCTTGTACTTGGATTAAAGAGACATTACCTTTAGAAGACAGTAACTGTTTTTATGCAACTGTACTCCGTTTGAAATAAGATTAGATATTTAAATCAACCTTTTTTACAGTCCTTTCAACCAATTCTGACTTCTATATTGTAGGCATATGGATGGCATTAAAAGCAAAAATGTGGTAACAATACCAACTGTTAACTGCAGCTGCCATTTGTCATGTCACTAATGCAATAGAAATCAGAATCGGTTGAACGAACTGTAAAAAAGGTTTATTTAAATGTCTAATCTCATAAAATTCAATAGACGTGGTATATTTAGTAACCTGTTCCGCTTAGCTGTTTCTAAAGAGCCATTAAAAACCCTGAAAGATATCGACACGTGTTTCACCTCTCAACGAAGCATCCTCAGGATGACGATTGACTTGTCGTGAACTCGAACACGGCGTGTTGCCACAACGAGCGCTGAACGCAGACTGAAGGTACGCAAGGCCACGCCTGAATCAATTAACTGTCTAATCTTATTTCAAATTTAGTATAATACCAATAGTTATTACTTTCCTCCTGTTTCATCTTTCTGAACTTTGCTTAGGGTCAGTGCAAAATATCTTTCTCTTTCTTATGTCTCTCATTAGTAGTTATCTCAGACCCCATCGTTTCATTGGTCTTCCCGTACCTACACTTATATGTAGTTGTCACCGTAATATTGTGAGAACCGTTAGTTTATAATCTATAGGTATTATTTCCGTTAGATTTTAAACTGTCGAAAAATTGTGAAATTGGTTAGGTAAGGTTAAAACTGTGACCAAATGCGCGCGAGCCGAGCGAGCAAAGCGAGCGGTGCCGCGGGACCAGCCGCCGAGCGCAACTTCCAAGTTGCTCGCAGCTAGGCGGAATTTAGTATTAGAGCAAGGTGCGTTTCGTCGCAAGCAAGTTTGATACCAGTTCACAATTTGTTGGTTTCCCTTGGATTCAAAATTGTAAATGGTTTGTTGCAGTTCACAATTTTTCAACAGTTGATAATATAACGGAAATAATACCGATAGATTATAAACTAACGAACTTCATAATTATACGGTGATATACACACCATATACACCACCACCACCACCACACCACCACACACACCACCACCACCACCACCACCACCACCACACCACCATATATACTTTATTATAAAAACACCTATGTACTATACCCATTTTTGCAAAGAAATAAATGATTTGATTTGATTTGATCTGATAGCCATCCACAAACACAATCAGACGTTCAGAGCGAATTCGAAATCTATTAAATCCCATTTATTTTATTTTATTGCCATTTCTTGTCACCACATCGTTCTTATAAATCTGACAAATATTCTTCACATTATGACACAACTCCTCGTAATTATTCGCTCCTGGGACATGCAAGAGTGAAAGATACCGCATTCCGATGACACGCACCGTCTGTACACCGTCTAGCCGCTTCGCAATGGCTATCTGCGCGTACGCAGCCTGCTTTCGCGCCAACACACCCTTTTTATAACCAAGGCACCGTTAAAACCGTATACTCTCCATTGAATTTTCAACCTTAGATGTATCAATTAAAGTGCAATATTGACTGCAGGGAAGGAAGACAGTTTAAACGAATAACGAACTTCAGTTCAAGTCATTTGAAATTGGAATCGAATGCAGTCCACGCAGCAAGGTTTTTGTATAAACACAGCAACTGAGTTTGTACTCGATTTCTGTTACAGTAGGGTTGGTTTTTCTTTGAACCAGGTTAGTGGTTATATTCTTTGGTGGTGTCAATGACGGTAGTGTTGCAAAAGGTGAGTTCACACGTGCAAAGACTGACCAATTCTGCAAATCGATGCGATCGGCGATCGGTAACGGAACCAGATGCGTGTGAGCGGACTTTTTTAAAATTATTCATAGCGTTTGTAACAGTGGCGAAGGAAAACAGGTGGCAAAAACTGCATACGTGCATTGTATACTATCTTTTAAATAATAACATCAATTTTAGGCATCCCAAAACGATGTGTTGAGGTTTTAAATACTCAGTGAAAGACACAATTCGAGTTAGTCAATTACTTTAAAAAATATTCATGAAAAGGGGTTAGTCACGATCTAACCATGGCCATATATTCTCATGTACGAGTATATGCTTGACTGGATTGGATGACTGGTTTGCTATTTATGGTTAAACTAGCTGCGGCCCGCGGTTTCACCCGCATAAGTCTCGATCCCGTAGGAAAATCGGGATAAAAAGTATCCTATGTCGTAACCCATGTTATGGTCTATCCATGTGCCAAATTTTATTCAAATCCGTTCAGCCGTTTTAGCGTGAAAGGGTAACAAACAAAGTGACTTTCGCATTTATAATATTAGGAGATTAAGTCGTCTTGGAGTCTGCTAGCAAGGTTTTAATTGTAAATATTTTTTGTTTCCAATATTTGGCAGCAGAATATAGCACTTACATATTATTATATTACAAAAAAAAAATGTTTTAAAAACTGTAGTAACCCGACTACGGAAAAATAAAAGTGATCTAAAAAGTACGAAAAAAGAAAATATTTTAGACAGCAATCAAGGCATAGGTACAAAAATGGTCAAAGTATAGCATATGTTACCCGGACCATTATTACGAATCTATTGAAACATTCATCAAAATTGGTTCAGTAGTTTAGGCACTGCGGTGGAACACGTAAAAATACATACCTACATACATACATAGACCCTTCCTTTTGGCTTTAGTCGAGTAAAAAACGACTTTCATGTAACCTCCTAATTCCAGTATCTTAAAGTTAGCCTATAAAATGCGCCCAGAAACGTTTACGTTTTTGCATTTAATTGTCGATATCCTTTGAGTGTGTAATAGACTTGTATTGTACAGTTTGTACTCACTGCGAAGTGATAACAGACCGATAGTGTGTGCTAAGTAAATACTTTGAATATTTAAATGCCTATGGCTTCGTACTGAAGGACAAAAACGTTGTAGAAACGAAACGCTTTGAAAGCAGCGAACGCAAATAAAACAATTGAAAGCGATTGCCATTTTGTCTAAGCCTCCTGATTTTTTACCGACTTAAAAAAAAAGGAGGTTCTCAGTTCGTAGGGATTTTTTTCCTCTTTTTTTATTATGTGTGTTCCCCCCTGATTACTCGAAGACGGCGGGACCGATTTGAAAAATTATTTTTTTGTTTGAAAGGGTATACTTTCAAGTTGGTCCCATTGTCATTCGGTCACGATCTAATGATGGGATCTTGGAGAAATCGAGGGAATTCTTCAAATATTATAGGCACATCTATAGCGATTTTTGATGAGCAGTTGACATTAGGCTATTGTAACTTAGATAAATTACAAACCAACCCACTAAAAAGAGCAAAAACACCTTTTTTACAAAAAATACAACCGACTTCCATAGTTTGGAAGTCGGTTGTATTTTTTGTAAAAAAAACAAAGTGACAAATAACTTTAATTTCGGAAGTCGGTGTCAAAAAACTAAAATACTGATCCAAAGACACCGACTTCCGAAATTAAAGTTATTTTTACTTTGTAGTTTGGAAGTCGATTGTATTTTTTTGTAAAAAAGTTTTTTTTAGTTTACTCATTGATTTTATTTAAGTGAATGTAAATTTAGGCAGATGTTTCACTTTTTTTTTAGCTCACCGATTTTGTCCCACTGCTGGGTCAAGGTCTCCCTCATACTTTTCCAGTTTTCCATATATTGTGCCTTCTCCGGACAATCGGTCATAAACGAGTGCCCTGGTGACGTCGCTCGTCATCAGGCACCCACTGTGTGACGATCCTGGCCCCCACGTTTTGATGCATCCTTTATCTATAGGTGTGGCCCGCCTAGTCCCATTTTACCTCGCAGAATTACCGCCAACATCGGCGACGTCTATCTTGGAGCGTATTATGGTGTTGCGAATTTCGTCGGTGAGTTTGATAATTAAAATGCTACGCTCCATTGTTTTTTGGCAAACCTTGAGTTTGGACTTGTGAGCCTCGGTCAAAGACCAAGTCTGAGCGCCATAGGTTAGGATAGGTAGGATACATCACACCACCACATAGGGCAGATAACGCCCTCTTCCCCCCCTGAACGGGTCCAGAGGCGACGGACTCGGGGACATCCATCGCCCCCCATCACACAGGACCCGAGATGGCAGCGCGTATTGTTCCACGCGCGCTACTCTAAGACGTAACGGGGGGAGTTTCAACACCTCACTGCCCCTACGGGACGGGGCCCGCAGAGCGCAGGCCGTCACCAGTCCGTGGCAGCGGAAGTCGCAACTGCACTCGCAGCTTCCCGACGCAAGTGTGCGAGGGAACGCCGAGGTGGTTTTAGTAGAGTCTGACCGACCCCTCTGCCCACCCCAGGGCGGAGGACATCCATGAGGATTTCCAACCCGACAGAATAAAAAAAAGGCAGGATATGGACCAGTAGCTCCTCCATTCATTTTCGACTGGACGGTCGATCTCCAGAGATGTTTCACTATGTGATTAAATAATAGAAAAGATGACACAATTTTTTTTTTGTCATGTAGATTATTCTTTTTTTACGTTATCAAAAGACAGCGATAAATTGAGTTAAAATGTGCCATGATGTCACGAGTATGTAGATTTTATACTTACTTGTGACGTAGCGACCCCCACTCCGCAATCTGAATGCGTTTTATCTAAGTCATTTTTTATTAATATGATAAAGCAAAAAATACGTGTCTAATATTTTTGAATTATCTGTCTGACGGACTAAATATATATTTTTTTTTTGACCCAGGCATCATGCCTATTATAATGCCTTAATCGGTATATTATATATTTTGGATAATTCGAAGGAGCTCCTTTATATTTAGAAGTACCTACTAAATTGTATGTAAGTAGAAAACGCTAAGTAAACGAGTTTAAAAAAGACTAAAGTGTGTCTGAGAACGACGATTAGATTAAAATCTAGATGAAAATAGTTTTTAATTGTTATTCGACAGACAAAAGTCAAGGATTATTGTCTAATGTCTTTTATTTTTTGCGGGGATTCAACGTTGCTAGCTTATTCAGGTTAATTTATCTAGTTTTAGAAAAAATACTGACATGGTACAAGTTTTTTAATAATATAAACTAGAAAAAAATACGTCTATTTGTGGTAAACATGACGTAAACCTAAAAATAATAAGCGAAACTTATTATTTTTTATATTTGTATGGAAAAGTCATACAAATACGTTCATCTTCAACAATTAGTTTCATGAGAGGAGCTCGTGGCTAAGTACTAACAGCCGCACGGGTCGTGCGATGGTCAGTGGATGGGTGATCATTTCTACATAGCAAAACTCCTCCGTGCCTCGAAAAGCATGTTAAGTCGCCTGGTCCCGGCTGTCATTCGTGGATCTTTGTCAGTCGTTACGGGTCGTCAGAAGCCCGAAAGTCTGACAACCTGTCTGACCAAGGGATCGTATTACCTAGTTACTGGGTTGTGGAGGTCAGATAGGCAGTCGCTCCATGTAAAATACTAATATTCAGCTGCATCCAGGTAGACTGGAAACCGACCCCAACATAGTTGGGAAAAGGCTAGGCAGATTGGTTTTTTTTTTCAACAATTAGTTTCATGAGAAAAAATACAAAGAAAATAATGAAAACACCTATCTAGAAACAGAAGACGAAAGCTATTGGGCAGCATCCGCAGCGCAAAGTTAAAAGGATGAAATAAGATTGCCAATGATCTGCTGAACACAGTAATACTGCCCCCGATAGAAAAAAAAGACGCATCTAACATTTTTTCCAGATTTGAGTTATATATCAGGCAGATGCGCCTTTTTTTTCTGATTCCGGCAATGTTTATAACTCAAATCTGGAAAAAATGTTAGATGCGTCGTTTTTTCTATCGGGGGCAGAATACAAAAAGAACATAACATGACGCCTGTAGTACCCGAAGGATAGAGGAAGGAGGAAGGAGAGGAGGGAGGTGGACCTATAGTACACCCACATTTCGATAGGCGAGCCTATTGCCATTAACCGGGCACAAACATACACACATAACACAACACACACAGTAATTTTTGCTGAAAAGCCCAAATATAACTATGTATAGCTTAACAGTTTAAGAAGTCACAACCAACTTCACAGGCACTCAATAGAAATCACGTTAGAACTACAAACGAACTCACCACTAAACAACTAACAAAGTTGTTGTCTGACAAACAATTGGAAGCGTCTAAACGGACAGTCTCAATTATTTTTCCGTCTATACATCATGGTGTGGACGCCATATTTCAAATAGACACAGCCAGTTGCACTGACTAACTTCCCACAATGCATAGGGAAGGGAATAATTTTAATTGGCATATACAATAAAATATGGTGAGTCCGTTGCAGTATCGATTACGGGCCGCTCTGTCGATGGTTTCGCTAGTGATGTGAACGAGTCGGTAATTTTGTTCTTTTCTGCTTTGATTTTGTCGAGAATAGTGTGTGTTCTTTCGTCATTTGTTGTTAGTAATATGATGAAGCTGGCAACGTCAATTATGTAGGTACTAGGTATTAGGTTATATGTAAAAAATCATTGGAAAAATAATTTTATCTCTTAAACACCAATCGCGCACTTGACCAAAATACAATTAAGGTCAGAATACAACACATTAATTTGCAAATGTCTTTAATGAACAATCAAAATTCAAAATCATTGCCAAAAAGCCCTTCAATTACGCCGAAAATGGCTTTATTACGAAATTTAAATACCCAATAATTCCCAAAAGAAAAAAGTCCCCCCTCCCGCCAATATAGCGTGCGCGGGCGCCGATGGCTGAACCGATTGCACTCGCAGGTGCGACCACGATCGCCACATTCGTGACAATATAATTGTACCGCATACCTCACTCTTCGTCCCTTAATTTATACCTAATAGAGAGATAATCTTATACTTTTTCAACACGTCTCATTTACATTTTAAACCTTTATCTTTAGCTACAGTCGGTTGTAAAACTTATAAAGCGGTTTTACTGGTTCACTTTAGTGTTCTTATTTTGCAGTTTTAAGATGTCTTTAAGGAGATGTATCGTTGTTACTTTAGCTAGAGGATTTTTTCGTCCGAAATGCTTTCAAGATCATAACTGCCCTCAAAACAATAATCTTAACGTTTTTCAGAAGCTCTTGTCAGCCTTTGCATTTTTACTTACTCGGAGAGGGATATACCGGATGAACTTGTCGAATGGCTTCACCATAAAATGACCCAAGTTGTCCATATCCGTAGCAATATCTGTTGGTCTTTTAACTACGGTAGAGCTTCAAATTGAAATCTTCTTAAAGTTTAAGACCCAACTATATTTGTCTCTCTTCAATCCGTGTTCACGCCTGCAGACAGTTGCCTCATGATATTTCCGTGTACTCGTACCAGCATATTTATATTCCATGTATCAACCCGTCGTCTTCGAACACTATAGCAATATATTTCTCTAACTTAGCCCTTACCTCACGGTCTTGCACAGTGTTGTGATGTGATGTTATCATTTTTGTTGGGTAACTATACGATTGGTACTAAATTATCGTTGTTAGTTTTGCAAAATCAACTGATAGAGAGATTTGTAGCTCGATTGATATGCACTTATAAGTAGTACTTGTTGTGATAGGGTAGGTATTATTTTGAAACGTTCTCCACATATATTATGATGTTCTATCTCCTGATATCCACTCTATTAGGAGATGTTGTTGAGTGGATGTTGTAATGGGTTAGTACAAAAGATCCCACCGTTAGGCAAACCATGGGGTATTTAGTACTAGCTCAGTGGAGGATCAAGTTCAGAAAAATCGAATCTGCTTGAATTGAAAGATGAGCTCAAACTAACACTAAAATGACATTTTGTGTCGACATAAAAATAACTTAGTAAATAATCTAGTTATCAAGTGATTCTCACCAAGGACCACTGAATCATTCTCTGCAGGAAGCCCTCCACTGTTGTCGTGTTGTCACTGTATATTTTTTTTAAAGTCAATCGCAGCTGTAATTTTGGTCTAGCAAATAAAAAATCAGAGTTAAACTTATTTTGGGTGGCTACTGATGACTCGGAAAACCAACTTTTTAAAGTAACCTGTCTTTTCTAATGATTTTCACTTACTGAATAAATACGTCTATTTATTATTGCACTTTTTCAGTAACGAAATATGAGATCTAGTTTGAATGTTCCAAGATTTATCTTTGTTGTCATGATTATCTTTGCAAATATTTAAAAAGTCAAATCCTATTGAGGCTCTCCATTACATTTTTCAAAGTAAAATTATTTTATTTCACATAAACCTACATGGGCACTTATTAAACGTCAGAAGCTAGGTGCACGGTTCCATTTGGTCGTTTCCTATGGAGAAGAAACTCCACGGTTACTCTTTTAAAAATAAATGGTTTTTACAATGTTTTCAAATTACAGTGTTAATAGGTATGAGAGGACAGTTTAGGCCTATCAACAAGTACCAGGTACTTAGCCAAATAGAAAATGGTCCACAAGTGTACAGCCTACAACGTTCTCACATTCACAAAATCTAAAAGAAAATAATCTATATAAAAGATAAACAAAATAATAAAACCGTGGACATACATAAAAAAAACATACATACGCTACAAACATAGAACCTTCTCCTTTTTGGAAGTCAGTTGATTAAAATAAGGACCTATTTAAACCAAATGACATGATTGCCACTACAGCTGTAACAAATCTAACCGATAGGGAAATCGTGGCCCCCGGCAACAGGGCAACCGAAGGAACACGGGTGGGTTTTAGTCAGTAAAAGTCTGACACGCCCTCCCGCTCCACCCAGAGCGGGAAAAGTTATTAGATAATTTCCCACACAAAAAAAAAAAAAGCTGTAACAAATCTAATTTGAAATTTGATAGATTAAACACTAGATATTTGAATATATCCCAAATATGTGCAATTTTTTTCTCGGATTTTATCTGAATTTCGTATTAAACAGTTTGGTTTTTACATATCCACCTACCGTAATACTATTAAAGTTTTTATTACTTTTAAGATACCATTATGTCAAGAATATTAATAATTCGTAGGTATGTAATAAGTTACTGATCGCGTTATCTCTATTTTAATTGGAGTTTAGCCTCAAATATATGGTAATACGCTATGGTGATGATTTTTTTATTGATGAAGCGACTTTTTTACGATTAATTTAATTATCTTGATTCTGCCTCCTCAAGGCTAACTATGATTTTGTAGGCTTTAACTACAACATTAGGTAAATATACTTAGGTATCAATTTGACGAAGGTAAAAGATATGAAAGATTTCATCAAGTTTCCTTCTTAAACTGTTAATTTTGAACAAATTAAATGTTGTTTCTTAACACATCTTACAAAGAAAAAATCAGGAAAGAACTTTAAGAAGTTTTTCATCTTGTTTTTCCCTGGAAGGCTTTCTGAACATCTGATAAAGGATGATTAATCAGTACAACAGCTGTTAGAGCTAATATTAGCTTTAGCTTTTGTAACTAAATACCTAACAGCAACCTATGTTTAAGTATCACATTTATTTGACAAGAGGCTTTCAGTAACCGATAGAAAGTAAACTCTTCAACTTAATTTAAAATTTCCAAAAAACAACCCCTTTTTTCCAAGATCCTATTCAATTTCACAAACCCAACTGTCCTCGATAGTCCCATAGCCGGGGTGGGGGGTACAATAATGATATTACGGCGCGATCGCCGCGGCCGATAGGCGCGCCGTGTGCCGATCTATCGACTCACGCGCACCTTTACGTTTATATTTCACTCTCAACGGGCGTGAGTGTTGCGCTTGTAAACCCAACCGATTTAATTGGCGGGAATGGTCGTTGTTTTAGAGAAATTGTTTGAGAATTTTTGTTTTTTTGTTGGGTTGATGGTGTTTGTGGTTAATATTTGGACTGTGATTGTTGGTTGTCGGAACAGACAAGATGATTTTGGGGTTTTTTGATTTCTGAAAACATGAATTCAAATTTGAGAGGCATCGTTTTTAGGGTTTCGTACCCGAAACGGAACTCTATTACTAAGCCTCCACTGTCCTTCCGTCCGTCCGTCCATCTGTTAGTGGGCTGTATCTCATGAAACGTAATAGCAAGACAATTGAAATTTTTACAGAATGTGTGTTTCTATTGCCACTATAACAATGTATAATAAAAATTGTATAAAAATAATAAATTAAAGGGAAACATACAAGAAACGTGATTTTTTCGGCGTTTTTTGCTCGATCTTAATATACGGTATGGAACCCTTCGTTTTCGAGTCCGACTCGCACTTGGCCGCATTTTTTTGTATAAATAGCCTTACTACCTATTTGCTTTAATACGTTCTGGTTTTATTAACTCTTAATAGAACAGCTTTGGTTTTCTTGATAGTAAAGCCAAAAAAAAATGGCTGAAATATACTTTTGATACAATTTCCATACAAAAATTTCATATGAACCTGTGGCAGCAAAAACAGCTACATAGCCACACTGGACCAGGCAACCTAATCCTTACACCCGACAGGGCCACCTATGAGTGGCCTATCTAGCAATGAGCGCTCCTCGCGTGCCCAATAAATCGTAGCCGTGGACATGCGTACAAATTGGCCCGATGCGATCGCGACAAGGCGACGACTCGCTTGTCTTGCCCCTTGTTAGCACCTCGGGAAGATTGCATGCGATTTTATTGTCGCACCTAAGAACGTGAGCGCGCCCACGTTTTATAAGCCTTGTAGTATAAAGTCGTTCGTCTGTTGTTTTGGAGAGAAATGGCGGTCTGTTGTTGGAATTGAACAGAATATTGCTGGTGGAAAGCTGTGGTTTGTTATTGTTTTTATGGGGCTAGCGATGGTTTGGAGTACTTGGGTATAACGACCATGCGATGGCAAATATTTAGAGACTCATCAAGCCAAAGCAAGCGCAAGCGCTAGAAAGGGTTGTGGTTAAGCAAGTCAGTGAAAGTCCGTAATATAACCGATTTCAGCTATACTTTAATTCACGAATACTTTCACTGAATCTCGTCTTCAGCGTATGTTTTTACCGAATTTTCGGCCGCTATCGATATTTGTTAGAATCCCTAAATTGGCCCATCCACAGATATAAATAGACCTAGATAACGCAAGTATCACGATCTGTATGAAAACCAAGCGTGCCATTTTTTGACTACCTACTATGACGTCACTAGCTCTAGAAAACGTTTATTTTATTGTTTCTCCTCGCATTTGTACAGTTTTTACAATTTATAACAGCGTAATTAACCATTTTCAATTTTTTAACTGATTTCCGACAAGCGTGGCACCGATGCAGACTGAGCGCGAAAGTGGCAGCTTACGATTATTGTACGTAAGCTGGGCACGAAAATGGCACGCGGAGTAGTTGCTCTTGCGTTATCTAGATATATCTATATCTGTGGGCCCATCACTAGAAGTACATCGAAGAAACGCATATCTGTACACTGTAAGGACTATTCTTGCTTGCAGCGCTTCGAAGCTATAGTATCGCTTACCGACGAAAAAAAAGGGTCGTGTGCACGGGATTTTGTTTTCAAAATGCTTTTTTGTATTTTGTATTTATTTTATTAACTTAATAAAAAAATCCTAAAGCTAGGTTACATTGCCCCACAAAACTGCTTACGCAGTTTAACTGTGAGATCATTGAGTCTCTCGTACAGTAAACATATATTTATCAGGTACATCTATAATCTATATAATATTCAATACCTACACTTACATAGAATCTAACAAATATTTTTTAAGATTACGAGCGAATTTTACTTTAGATAGACTTTCTTTTTCTTAGATATGCGTTACCCCGATGGTTGAGCTGGATGGTGCTGATCCACGCGTCATGTTCGTGAACGGGCGCCGTCAGTTGAGACTGGTCATCTCTTATCTGCCAGGGCTTATTTTTAATCATATATTTTCAACTGCTTTGATTATTTTTTGTACATTGTTCTCACTTATAGAAAAGCAACAAGAATAATGTACCCAGAATTTTGTAATATCTATATTTAAAAGAGTGTCCTTGGAGTTTCTTGCCCGTTCTTCTCCATAGAGATCTACGTTTTGGAATGGGCAACTAGCTTCAACTTTCTGACTAACTGACCGATTCTTTGACAATTCAAAAATGCCTGTAAATGGTTTAATTGAAATAAATGCTTTGAGTTTGAGTTTGGTACCTACTACGACCAATTGAATTACCTACTCTATGGGCGTTTCTCTAAAATTGTCTCCTGCAATTTTATCATTGTATCATCATATCATTGGCTTTTTTTTTTGTCACCAGCAAAAAGAAACAAGGCATTGTTGTAACACTACTATACACACACCCCCATTTAACATAAGCGTAATGGTTGGCTAGCGATAAGGACGGCGACGTTTCCGGGAGCGATTCAATAACGGCGATATAGCGATACGACGCCGGATTGCGAACGTGTGCTGTGGTAATTAACGTATTGTTTAGTTTTTCAGTTTGAATTCTTTTTACCCGACTGCCCCAGAAGGAGGGTAATGTTTTTCGAGAGTATGTATGTATGTATGTATGTATGTATATATGTATGTATGTTTGTATGTATGTATGTATGTAAGTATGTCTATTTCTTTGGCACGCTCTGTAGCCTAAACGGCTTGAGGTGTCGTTAGGTTCGTCTTAATAGTGGGAGTGACATAGGCTATATAATATTTATACTATATTGCATCTGCAAATACAAAAAAAAGGAGGGGCAGGTTTAAAAAAAACAACATTGTTGGTATCAAATAAAAGTTAGTAATGAGTCAATTCCAAATATATATACATATTTAATAAAACTAAAAGAGTTTGAAATAAAACAAATTATTAAAAAAAATAAAAAGCCCGACTGCAAAAACTCATAACTGAAAAGAGAAAAACAAGCATTATAATCTATAGGATTTTGGTATTGCAGGCGGGGCGGGGGCAAACAAAAGTTACACCAAAATTTCAGGTTATTGGTTTGTCCCGCCTGCAATACCAAAATCCTATAATTTGTTTTTTGAAAGAAATGTTCAAGTGCCTGGCCCAAAACAAAAGGTGCATGGAAACTAGCCAATAAATGACACCTATGTAATAATATTGTATTATATAAAAAACATCGCCTTAATTTAGGTTCCATTTTTAAAATGTTTTATTTTTGTTTTTTAGTCTCGATGAGGCTAAATAGATTTTAACTGTAGCCAATTTCAACGTTTATTTTATTTTTTAAATTACCAAAATGTTTAATTTAATTTATTTATTAATGGTACCCAAGATACAGGCTGTGCCTAGTTTGGGACCAGCGATACCTCCATATTGTAATATGAATTTTGAAATAAACTATTTTTTACTTTACTTAGATTCAATCGATAAAGTGCTGGTACAAAACGAATATTTATTATTATTTTTAATTAAGAAGTTACTTAGTAAGCGCAAATACAAAACGCAACAATTAATAAAGAAAATTTCGTTTCTGGACGAAATAATCAGGTATAAATAAATTATTTATATTTGTGACGGTTCGAGGCCTAAGTAAGCATATTAATATTTATATTATTATAGAAAACATTAACCTCATGCTAATTTCATACATTAAACCTACTTTTAATTAAATGACAGCTAAATTCTAATTATACGCAATACATATTCAGTAAGAAATTAAAAGAGTGGAGACATGTTAGATTTATATACTCAGAGACCGATAAAAATCAATCTATTCATTTAGGCAATAAAGTGTTTTATTATTTGCATGCGAAAAAGATGTTAAAAACGGAGAACAGTTAAGCGATAATCCATTTTAATTTGATGAGATAAGGTTTATTTTTGGGTTTGAAATAATGTGACCCGGATACGAAAGGTGCTTCAAAAGAAATAAATGCAGTAACATTGACAATATTTATGTAAAACTGTGTTCATTGATCGCATAAATAAAATGGCGCCGCACCCAAAACTACAAATAGAATTTAATAAAAAATATCTGTGATTTAATAAAATAAAGCTGATGAGTTTGTTTGTTTGAAAGCGCTAATCTCTGGAACTTCCAGTCGGATTTGAAAAATTCTTTTTGCATTTGATAGCCCAATTCTTGAGGAAAGTTATAGAATAGGCTATTTTTAACATCATTCATCGCTACGAGCCTTGGAGCCGAGCAAAAAGAAAAAAAAACCGGCTAAGTGCGTGTCGGACCACGCACAATGAAGGGTTCCGTAGTTAGGATGAATTTATCCCAAAAACAAACTTAACTTTGTAGTTGAAAAACATGTTCTCCCATACGGAATATGTGGGAAAACATGTTTTTGCAACTGCAAATATAAGTTGGTCGATTATTACTCGTTAACTAGCAGAGCCTACTTAGCTGTGATAGTTTTCCTTTTAAATGATTTTTTTCATAATTTTGTTTTACCACATTGTCGGCGTAATTAAAATGTATACCCATGCCAAATTACAGCTTTCTAGTATCAAGAGCCTCGGAGCTAGACCGCGGACAGACAGACAGACGGACATGACGAAACTATATTTACTACGGAACCCTAAAAAGTCAGAAAGAAGACTTAGCGGAAACGAAGTAATAGACCGGGGCCGGGCGATGCGATGCGACGCGGTGTGCGGTGTGTTTTATAAATTGAGTTTATTATTGTAGTATATTGGGTATCTTACGACTTCCACGCGAACGAAGTCGCGGGCAGAAGAGCGCTAGTAAAAGAATATTTTTATTTACAATCAAATTAGCATGGATAGTCATAATAATGGAAGATTATAGCTTTTATTTATATTTTCCATGTTTTTTTAAATGTACTATATTTTGGATAAGCAGATGTCAATGCTTGTGATTATTTGTTGCTCTTAGTAATTTACCCAATCGGTTTTGGACCGCTTTTTATTTTATCAATTTTCTAATCGTTTACAGTATTTTTCATTTGCAATAAAATACACTTTATTATACAGTATGTTAATTAACGAAAGATAGCGTCCATAAATACAAAAAAAAAGACGATAAATATTAAACTGATACGTAAAATAAAAGACACACTCTGAACATGCGCACTTATGTCGCACTTTTCTTTCCACGTTGAAAAACACTTTATTAACATACTGTATACAGTGTGAGTTTTTATAATGTGCACTTATCGAAATGAGGAAATCTATGCTTAATTTTAACGACGGAAAATATATATCTAAATATATTTTATTTATATTTTTATGGAATTTTTTAACAAAACGGTGTAACTTTTAAACTAAATGATCTACAGCGATAAAACAAACTCCATAATGATGGGAAGGAATTAGGCGTCCTCATAAAAAAAATCTGGAAAAAAAACTACCCTCAATTGAAAATAAACATGTTTTTTTAGTAAAATCTGTTTTTTTTTCATAAATGACAATAATCTTAAAATTTCTCAATATGACGCCTACATTACGAAACATAAAAAAAAAAAAAAAATTTTTTTCGTTGTTAAAATTAAGCATAGATGGGTTCATTTCGATATGTGCACATTAAAAAGACTCTCACTGTATTAATGGCCCACACGGAAGGCTTTTTTATGCGTCGTTAGATTTTAGATATAATTAAATCTATAATATCCAAAGGCCTCTTCTCATACAGAGAAGGCACGAGCATTGATCACCACGCTTGCTCAAGACGGGTTGGCGATTTCAGACTTAAGTGTATTAACATATTACAAGTCCAGGTTTCCTCACGATGTCTTCCTTTACCAATGTCAGTAACGCCCAAGATAAACTCAGAAAGTACATAATTATGAATGAAAAAAGTCACATTGGTACTTGCCCGGAATTGAACCCTTGCATTTAGAGGCGAGGTTTTAACCACACGACGAATTAGATCTATTACGATCGAATTCTACTAGATTTAAACGTCATTTTAATCACAGAATAAGTCCCTGCACAAATAGATAACCAATTTATTAAACTACCCACCTCATATTGAGCTAACATGATTGTCACATACATATTTGATAGGCTAATCAGTTAGTTCTAGTCACATAGGGGCAAGACGCTATCGTGGCGTGGCGCATCACTGCGATACCGCCCCTATGGCGCCGCGCCCGCCGTCGTAGATAAAAAACAATTATACACTGTGTTTTGTTGTGTACTGGCTAAGTAGCAGTTTAATGTTGCTATTCTAATAGTTAAGTTATATAACTTGGAAAAAAAAGGAAACATGTTTTGACTTGGGGTCACATTTTTCATTAATTCGGTTTAAATACATTTATTTCTCAAAGAACAAATTACAATTCACTTAAAGAGAAACTTAACTAAATTTGGAATAGGTTGTAGTTTATATTACGACGTTCAAGCCATCCAAGAAACTGAACACCATCGTTTCATAAAATATAGCAAGTAAGTATATACTTAAGTCTAAAATAAAATACAAAACAGTTCAAGCTAAGCTTATGTGTCTAATATAAAAAACCTAACCTAATCTTACCTAATTCTTAATTTTGATGTTTTACTTAGATACAGGATGTTGATATTGAAATCTCGAGGGCTTGAATGTAAAGCAGAATTCAAGCTACCTGTATGTTTAGAAACTGATAAAATCAAGTAAGACACTAGAATAGGGAAAAAAAGAGAAAATTAGAGGAAAATAAACCTACAGTGTGTGTCAAGTGCCTATTTTTTTTTCTTTTAGTTTACATAAAATAAGGTTTGAGGAAAAATAGATCATATTTAGAAACCTAAAAAAAATGTTTCAATAAAATTATTTCCGCTCAAATTAACAGCAGGCACCTGAAGAAAAATTTTAAAAACAAAAAAAAAAACTAATAAATATTCCTCCCACGTAAACCTATTATAAAAAGTCATTAAAACTAGATTCTGGCAAGCGATTAGAGACAAAAACCTTTTTGAAAAGATACAGGCATGTTCTGGAGTGGGCTTTTATCGCGTCGAAGAATCGGTCTATATCGCGCGGGCGAATCTCGCAGCGATCGGGCGCGTTTTGGGCGATAAAACACCCCCTCCCCCCACCGCGCGGCTCGCTAGACGCCTTTTCGACGTAGAATGTAACTGTTGGTATTGTTGTATTTTTTGGTAATACATTTTTCGTTGTAAAGTTTTCTGAAGTTTAGTTTGTCAGAAAAGATGTCATGGTGTATTTTTTTAAGGATATTTTTTCGACGGTTTCTGTAACTGCCGCATCTCTGTGATTAGTTGAAGGGCAGATAAAAAATACTTAGGCAGTGTTAATTGCTATCATTATATCATACGTATGCAAATGTGGTTTTAATTGTATGTAATATTTCTCACTTAAAGTAATCCCCCAAGAGAATAGTAGCATTAATTATTCATTTTATAACACTTTCTAATGAATATTTAAATTATCTCACTTTAAAATCAGAATCTTATGATATTGAGTATAATTTCAGTCACTTAATTAGTTTATAACTGCACCTCAGCCGATATTATAATAATAAAATAAGATCTAAATTCATTATAATTTACACAGCTATTTTCATACGAAATTATCTAGTCACTAAATCACAGATGTTGTGATAACATTCTCTCCTATAATTACCGTCCCCCTCTCACACCGAAGCGCGCGTCGTCCTACCGGCAACACACCCCGCTTATCGCGATGTGGCGTCGCGCGTCGCGGCGTTTCTTATCAGTCGCCCGCTCTCCATCTTAGATTACGATCCGTTGTAATAAATGGAAGGTGGATTCGAGCGTGACGGTGTGATACGCGGACGTGTGATGTCGCGAGCTGTGTTGGGTGGGATAACTTCACGTGTGTTTTCTTTCCAAAATATTCAAGAAAGGTCACTTTCCTGAAATATTTGTAAAGCTGTGAAAAGCCCCCGCAAAGCATCTTCAGCGTCATACGTATAGCTAATAGTCTTCCTTTAGCCTCTATACATTTGTAATCTCTGAGCCAAGTAAACAAAACTTCAGCTTAAAAATAACCAAAAACAAAAAAAAAAAAATCTTTATCACTAACAAACTTTCACAGTTCCGTCAACGTCATCTGGCATCGAACTCGCGACCTTTCCGTGGCCCCGCCCCCTCCGATCTGGAATCAATTAGCGTGCGCGTGAGTCGGCCGGCCCACGGCGCGGCGCGGCCGCATAAATTGATGCTAAACGAGATTGACCCCGAAACGGGGATTATTAAACGTACGACTGTGTCGAGAGCGAAGATTTTGTTGAAAATGTCGTTTTTGATGACGGAACGGTGGTTTTTTTTAAGCTTGTGTGGAAAATGGGTACTACCTACCCTACTGAATTTTCCAATATTTTTTACATGCTGTGTGTGTTGTACAATAAAAAAAAACTGCTTTTTCTACATCGTTCAATGCATAAAGGAGATGAGATATTATTATGTCTTTTGTAGATTTTACTCTAAAGTCTCACATACTTTTTAGCATTTATGCATTAATATATATATTAAATTATAAATTAAAACCATTTTTTAACAGAAAATAAGAGTAGAAACTGTTTTAATCTTTCCTGGAAATTGTCTCTACAACTTCATACGATAAGTATTAGTTAGATCCATAAGTTTTTTTTTTTACTTTGTAAACTATTTATTACTATTCTAGCCATCAAACTGTAAAGTTTGGCGAGTAACACTGTAGAAGCATAAATAATGTACCGATGTTTGATAATAATGAATTAAAAAAATAAGTAAGTAACAACTTATCACTATTCGATTGATAAAATTAATAGTTTCAAAAACACTAGAAAAACACGCTTTTATAAATGCACTTACGTGGCCTTTCTCACAAGTGCAAACACGACTATGATACGATATTCCATCATGGAATGCCAGTGCCTATCTTCCGGCTTCATCATCAGACCTTGAAACCTAATCGTGGTCAAAGTTCATTACAAGACTTTTCTAAGAAATCCAAAACAGCTATGATACGATTTTCCATCATGAAGTTCCAGTTCATATCTTCCGGCTCCATCATCAGATCAGTTCGACAGTACCATATTATTGTATTGTCATCAGAACTACATAGGTACAGCTGCCAATTTTCATAACGCTACGACCCTTGGAAGATGGTTAAATTAGTTACCTACCTTAGATTCCATTACATAGTTACATACAGGTCGACCTTTATAAAAGCGTGTTAAAAATAACAAAATTATACACTAACTTAACTAAAACTATTCACAAACTAAAATATAACATTGAAAAATTCTTCCGCTTCGCTGTCGACTGGTAATGTACCCAGAAGACTGGCTGCATTGCCACGTTGTATGGCAAATGTTTTGTCTAAATTAATAAGTTTGCACATAAACGCAGCGCATGGTGTTTAAGGCGAGTCTGCACTATCGTCATGATGTCAGATAGCATGATGTAGGTCCCGTATTTCGACACCGACTGGCTATGGGTTCCCAGGAACTAATAAATACTTAGTGTAGTAGTATATTCAGATACTTACCTATTATATATCTACAGTATTATTAACTTTGTGTGAAGAGAAAAATAGTGAAAGGAGAGTTTTCAGTGTTGGTGGAAATGTCACTTTGATGAAAATATGAAAATCAAAGTTAAATAATTTATTTCAATTAGGCACATAAAAGGCACTTTTGGACGTCAACATTTACAAAAAAACTTTTTACAAAAAAAAAACAACCGACTTAAAAAAAAAACACTACAAAGTGAAAAATAACTTTAATTTCGGAAGTCGGTGTCTTTGGTTTTGAATTTTCGTTCTTTGTCACCGACTTCCGAAATTAAAGTTATTTTTCACTTTGTAGTGTTTTTTTTTTGAAGTCGGTTGTTTTTTTTGTAAAAAGTTTTTTTTTTCACTTTTTAGTATTGTGGTACCTACCCCACACAAATTCGAATACCACTACCTGCTATGTAAATAACAGTGACAGGAAGTTATCATATCATCCACATACTAAGTGGGAAAAAATACGTATTATTGAAGCTAACTCAAAAACTACCCAAGCAAAATTAATAAAATTTATATGGGACCACCTCTGAAGTATGATCTACCAAACAAAAAAAGAATCATCTAAATAAATTCATAATTGGCGAAGTAATCGCGTAAAAAACATTTAAAAAAAAATATACAGCCGAATTGAGAACCTCCTCCTTTTGGAAGTCGGTTAAAAATATAATTGATTCTAGTCGCCCCCCCCTTCCAAAAGGTAGTTTTCGTATGGAGAAGAATGGGCAAGAAACTCCAGCGTTTCTCTTTTAAAATGTTTTACAATATTTAGTATACATTAAATATATAATTATATGTGAAGACAATGCACCTGGAATAAGATTAGGTACTATACCACAATAGGTAAAAATAATTAAAAATGAAATACATGGTGTTCACATATTTACAAGCATTGTAAAAGTACTTATACTTGGTAGTTTATGGCAAAGGTCAGAGTTTGTTAAAATTGTGACATGCAATTTTTTTGTTATGCAATGCAAGTGTTGGGACACATTAGGTGCAGATACCAATAAAACTACTGCCGAAAACCGCATCATAATCTTGTTGCGGTTAACATAACCCATTAGTAATACCGCCAAATGTCAACAAGTTTTGAAATATAACTTTTTAAAAGAGCAATAATAATAGCAATATTTTGGACCACAAACCTTCAAGGTGCTTACAAAAAGAGATCACTTAGATAACACAACGGCGCAGCGGTGTAGATATAAGCTCCTGATAACAGCTTCGATTCCCCGGCCGAGCGATGTTTTCGTTAGATAATTTTATTATTTCGGTGGAAAAAATATAGTTTTCAAGTTAAACAATGGCATTGTTGTAGGAATTAATTTTGTTGATATTTTATCGTTTATGTAAACTGATAGAAATCGGGTCAAAAATGTAACATTAAAAACCGTAGGAAGAAGTTTTCTAATATTAAATAAAGTATTTGAAACTGCTAGACAAGACTGTTTCAGTTTGAATTTGTGAATGTATTGTATAGAGTTAAATATTTAATTGCCACACAATTCATAAAGAGTCATAATAATTATTAATCTTTCCAAATATAAATACATAATTGTAATATGTGATGTCTACTTCAACCGAATAATTAAGCAATTGTTATTTTGTATATTTACTTTATAAATATTATTATTAAGTAATAAACGTACATAATTACTCTAATCAACTTTATTTTAGCAAAAGCATGACACATCTCACCATTGTTTTGTATTTTCCAACAAAAACTAGGTTATGCGGATAGATTGTAATGTAAAATTATTATTTACGAATACGGTATCTTCCATTGATGTTCATTTCGGAAAGTCCCACTATGATAATATTTACGTTTTTTTTTTCAAAAGACCGTAAACGTTCTTCATTCTTATCCGTGGAACCGATAAACATAAATTACACTGTTAGGTATTTTGCTAATTAAAAGTCAACAAAGTTAATATCATTACCAGAACGCTTATCTCAGAGGAAATATAACATACTTCCAGGGGCGATAAGGAGTTTGCCTAATTGATATGCTGAGACCAAAAAATTCGGTATCAGTATCAGTATAGAGGGCATCCCTATAAGTATCTTTTGAATTATTATAATAAATATAGAGTTGTTTTTGTATTTTATGTTGTGTTTATTAAACTTAAAATGAGTGAGCGCGTCATTAACAGGATTTTTTTTTCAAACACTTTTCGTTATAATTTTGATAATATATGTGCCTTTAATTAAGATTCAAGATGGGTACTTTACTTATCCATAGTGGTCTTCTTATTCGCATTTGATTGTATTCTAAGTATAATTAAATAATCTAATGTTATTGATATTAAATACGAATAATTATTAAATATATTTGATTTATTTTGTATGGTAGAGATACCCTTAAAAATGGAATTTTGGTGGGATAAGAAATAATAATATTTTGTTACTTTTCTACACCACATATTTTACATAATTATTATCAATTAAACTAAAAGATATTGTAATTTCAATTGCCACGCCATTTAAAAAAAGTAAGTACCCACCCAAATTAGTTTGTTTTTCTCTAATTATTTTTTAATGAGATACAATTAATTCCGTATGGTAATTATTGTCGGTCAAAAATTATACGTTACTATGTATTAGCATTGAGTGAATTTACATGGATATGGCATGATCTTTGTTATGATAAAAATAATGTATGGCCTAAAAAAATGCTAACTTAGATTGTAAGTACCTTTTTTCTTTAAAAAAATTGTACAAGCTATTAAATATCATATAACTTTTCTACAGTAGTGGTCAGAGTTAGTTTTGAATATAAAATAATTAAGTATGTCATTGCTTCATTATGAATGATAATTAAAATTATTTTTTTCCTTCAGCTGGATTATTAAAATGTATTTTTTTGTTACGTTATCAAAAGATTACGGCGATACATTGAGTTAAAATGTGGCATGACGTCACACCTTGCTAGATTTTATACTTAGTTGTGACTTAGCGAGCCCCCACTCCCCAACTCTTTTAATTTTTATTAATATGCTAAAGCAAAAAAATATGTGTGTAATATTTTTATTATCTGAATGACGGACTAAATAGAATTTCTTTTTTTTACACAGGCATCATCTCTATTATGATAAATGTAAGGGTTAGTGAAATTAATAGAGCCAAACATAGTGATTCCAGTGAGCTCGTGGATCTAGAGATTAGGAGTAAAATCAAGGCAAAGTTGATACAGGAGCGTTAGTCGAGAGACGTTTAAAACGTTTACGAAAGTTTTATAAGTAATTATAATAAACTAGTAGCCCCTGCATCGCACTGTTTTGACGACTTGACAAAATGTCGAGATTAATTAATTAAATGTAATATTAATTAATGTATTAGACATATAAACCTTTCAGAGTAAATTCTCTACATGGTGATGTAAACTGCATCAAAATCCGTTGCGTAGTTTAGAAGAACAACGCGGTCACACAGACAGACACGAAAAGTGACTTTATAATTTATAATATATGTATACAACGTATTACTTTTGGTATCCCGTAACTCTAGAGTATTAATGAGACCATGTCAAAGAATCAACTGCCATATGATCTTTTTTTTATTTATTTTTTTCTTTTCATTTTTATACATAATAATTCGACAAAGTCATAGATTTTAAATGTAATATTAATTAATGTATTAGACATATAAACCTTTCAGAGTAAATTCTCTACATGGTGATGTAAACTGCATCAAAATCCGTTGCGTAGTTTAGAAGAACAACGCGGTCACACAGACAGACACGAAAAGTGACTTTATAATTTATAATATATGTATACAACGTATTACTTTTGGTATCCCGTAACTCTAGAGTATTAATGAGACCATGTCAAAGAATCAACTGCCATATGATCTTTTTTTTATTTTTTTTTTTCTTTTCATTTTTATACATAATAATTCGACAAAGTCATAGATTATAATATATGAATATGTAAAAAAAAAACAATTACGAAAAAAAAACTACACCGTCGCATTTTCTTAGCTTTTAAGTATAATTATGAATGATTGGTTTGGATGAAAATGATTTACTCGTACATAATTAAGAAAGTTAAATACACACAACGAAAGTATAGTGTAATGTTATCTTCGAAACTATATATTTTTGGAACACTTGTTCTAGAATTTTTTACAACCTTAGATTTATGGAACATCAAAGGAACACGTTAGTCATTTTGGTTTTTATTATTTTTATTAAACTATGTAAGAAATTAATTCATTTATAATACCATTAGTTACATAGTTTTTGTTTCTAAACAAATCAACATTTCAAAGTTGTGTTACTTGACATTTTCAAAACTGAATTGCATATTCAGTTATTCCTCGTCAAATATATGTAGTATACTAATAAATGACAGCTTTAATCGATATTCTATTACGTGTATGCTATTGGCAATAAATTAGATGCTATTTCTTAAATGAAAGATAAACTGATAAATGATAATTGACTACAACTGACTACTGTTATTCGTGAACGGCAAACTCATTAAGAAATCTTATTAATAGCCGACCTCTCTATTATAAATGCAATACCTACTGAATTTAAAACAAAAGAGTAAAAAATGGACAAAACTCAGAACGAACAATAAAAAAATTAAAGCATGACCTTTTCAATCCTCCTGTAGGAATTTAAAAAGAATCACACCCCACATTATCACATAGTAACACACACATTAACATTCTCTTTCTCCCTCCCTCACCCACACAGACGTACAATTTGATAATGAACGTGGAATCAGAACAGAGATAACATTTCTCCCTCGCCTTATCAGCGGGATCGGGAGGCTGGGTCCCATTGGAACACACGTCATTTTTATCGTAAGCCACGACTGTCTAAGTGTAGGGCTGATGTATAGTTTTTTATTTCGTTTTAAGATAGTAATAATGCTATTATGAACAGTAGCAGCTGTTGTTTATTAAAAAAGTTTGAAGGTTTTCGAATAAAGTTAGTATTTTTTATAAGATGTCATAAAATCTATATATTTTGAAAAACAATCCTAAAAAAGTTAAAGAAGCGTCGGACGTTTTAGTATTATTAAATTAATGTTGTTAATTAATTCTTCAATCATAAATCCAATCCTAAAACCGACAGTCGGACTGCGTTATACCGATGAAGCAACGAGATACAACTCCAACGAAACATATACAAACTATTTAGACGTAGTTGACATTGACAGGAGCTGTCAAAATAAGAACATGCCTCACGAGTTCGGTATTTAAAAATGGATTCGATGTCGTTGCAATGTGATTTGGTATCGGCTTTAGATTGGTATCTAGTTTTTGTAATGTCACATCACTATTTGGTGGTTAGAAGGTTTTGAATCAAATGTAACACAGTGAGAGCTGAATGAGGTTGAGTTATAGTACAAAAGTAAATTAAACACGTTTAAAATACCAAAATCGACCAAAGACCAATTAATTAATATTTCAATCCCTTCAAATACACGTCCGAACTTCCTAAAATGTGTACCTACAGACCATTAATATTCTAATGCATTTCAAAACATGAAAATCTAAGTAACTCACAGTAATTACATTTTATCAATGATTTACATTCGTTTATGTTCTGATATTGTATCTACAGGGCAATAAAAATCCTATATAATACATTAGTACCACTGTTAAGGCTATCAGACAAGAGATAAAAACCAACCAATCTTAACGACAGCCTTATCGCGAATTCGGAGAAAACTGCTATCATATACTATAGCGTTGTGTCCAAAATGTATTTATCTGTTTTGATTTTTGGGCGAACTTGGCCCTTATTTTTGTTTTTTTGTTTTGTGTAGGCTGGTTCAGATGACTTGCAACTTATTTACTTGAGATCTCTTGGGATATTTTTGATGATTAAGCCTAATTCATTGTTGTTTTTTGTTTACAGCAACTTCTGTACTCTTATACCTACAGTATTGATAATTATAAACTATGGAGTTCATTCACCCCAAAAATAACCTCAAATTAGCGCTAAAACTTTATTTACAATTGTTTTTAAGTGTTTTCTCAACAATTGTAAACAGTTTACAGCTGTTTAGAAAGATTTTTTAAGCAGTTTTACAGGTGAAGGGTTTTGAACCCAATTTATTATGACAAAGTGCACTTTAGACCCACTTAAATAACGTTTTAAGTGTTTTTAATACCTCATTGACACTAATTGGCACTCCGGTTATCCAGATCATTGATAAAACCGCGTAAACGTCCACATGTAAATTCCAAGAATGTTGTTTTATCTAATGTCAACAAATTCCACAAACGAACACTGTTTTCCTTCAAATCAATGCGTTCTAAAGACTTGTTTACGATCAATACTAAACAATATATAATAAACAGGATACCTCTAACTTTACTTAGAATTAACTGCAATATTGTTTTGTTTCTGCATCTAAGAAACGGCCAGACGGATATTGTTGATTTTTCCCACAAAATTTCAGAATTTACTCAGAACTTTATGTATGATATTCAAGTAAGTATTTGTAAACTTCTCTCTATAGCATTAGGGAGTTGGGCAACGTGTAAAAATGTCAAAGTTTAATAGATAATGATAGTAGAACGAGCTGGTAACAACAGTAATTCTTATTTGATACAACATTTCATTCAATACGCTCAAGATAGATGCCTCTAATCGGTATCGGTATCTATTCTCGAGATATTTCATTGATATCCATCGCAGATTGAATAGACAAGGAGCCAGCTTTAGAATACGCGAATGGAATGACACGATAAATATTAAAAGGGCCTTAAAACTATTGGAAAGTTCATAAAAATTGGAAAAACAAAGCAATATAAACACTCGGCCACACCGACTGATATGTAAACAAATCTTACACATTGTTTTGAAGTCAACAGCGCCACCTGGCGGCGGGTCCCCGGCCGCCACTTCCAGCTGCTTCAGATACCGCAACCACAATAACATAATATCCACAGCACAGCACTATTTTTGGTATTTATTTTGTGTATATTTGTGCGCGCGACATTTCAACCGTCATACTTTTGCCGCGTAAAGTGAGTGACTGGCCCGGCGAGCTGAACGCCCCTCCCCGCACACACGCGCGCCGCGTCCGCACGCTGCCGCACACAGACGCAGCCGATCCCTTATCAGGTTGGTTTAACTAGCAATGGCTGGCCCCAGATGCTATCACTCCGGGCTCGCGGTAACGTTGCATTGAAAGATAAGAGTCAGCGATATTATCGCTCTTTGAATAAACTTGTATAAAATGTCAAATAAAAAAGCTGCGCGCCATACACGTCGGTCTAGCGGCCATTTTTTTGATACCCCTGGGATGTCGGAAGTCGGACAAGGTATATTATTTCAAGAATTTGTTATGAGCTCTCAGAAATGTGCAAGTTCTGATGTTTTTGTTGGTCACGTTATCAAAGTTAAGTTTTTGGTCACATTTATAAGTTGGAAAGAACTTGCTCCTTCATATTTTTGAATTTTGCTGTTCATACTTACGTTTAATAAATTTTAATTCCGTTAAAAATTTAAACATCGGGACTTACCTGAAAAAGAAAAATATTTAATTAATATAAATAAATGAATTTTTAACACTATGGGAATTCAAGAACATTAAGAAATTTTAATTTTTTCCAAACCAAAATACAATCCTAAAAATAACGTGTTACCAGACTGCAATAACAAAGTAGTGACAACTGGCAACACAAACACGTGACGGACAAAAGGTGACATTGAGGAAAACTTCTCAATGTGGGTCAGCAACTGAATGCAGGTCCACATAGTTCTGAATCAGTTTCGTTTGACATTTAACAGTCTTCACGCGTAGATCGCCTTCTATGGTTCTATCAAATACAACTATACGAGAAACATTCGTATGCTGAATATACGGGCCCTGTCTGTTTCGATATTACGATAGTACTTTTAGTATATGGAGTTTTGAAAGCCTTTTTTGGCTTCGCAGTACATTTTGGACACACTTTACGGGTTCATTGACCAGATATATTGGCTACTTTGATGACCTTTTTATAAGAAAGGAAGTAAATAGACTTTGAAATGTGTTTAGTGTGAACTTTGATATTTAAGAGTAGAGTAAGTAAACATGTTTGTAAGATCACTAGCAATGTTGGCTAGGTCAAGATGACCTAACACATGGTCAATACAAACTGTATCCTTTTAATTTTTGGTCCTATTTCCTTCCTTTCAGTACAAATACTAGAGTTATCATCTATTTTCAAAAACAGAGCTCTCTCACCCCTCTCTAAGATTTTTTCCTGTATTATGGGTATCACTACATAAATCTCACTACCTACCTACGCAAACAACCAGATATAAAAGATCTTCATTTTTTAAGTGTATTTGAAACTTTACTTTAAGCCACAATATCATCAAATTTATCCAAGTCTCCCATAATTTAAAACAAACACAGCTAGTTTTTGCTCATTGTACATTTATCCGCATATATGGCACAAGTGCGCGCACGCAGTTAATAGCAGTCTAAGATTCGGTGCTGATCCACCGATAGCTGCCAAGGTTATGATTTACTAGATACGGACGCAGGTGGCTGAACAGTAGTGAGGAGAAATATTCGGAACAGAAACGCCATCGCGGAATATATTTTTCAATATAACGTTAATATTATTTTGAACTTGCAGATTCCTCAGCAATTGAAGGTATTCTCGAACCAGAAAGTGCCAAAATCATGCACAAGACAAGAGGTCTCATTTTGAGCATGATGATAGCCATACTCGAAGTCTAGTGATGGCAAAAAGACTGCTATCATCGGGGGGTTTTCTGTTGCCCTCGTATCAAAATGAACATACTAATAAACTATTAGATAGCAGGGTTTTACTTCTACCAAGGGAACCCCATTAGGATAAGCAGGATGCATCATCGACACATAGCTGTTGAAAAATGAATGATGAGACTTTTGTGAATAGTTTTAATATTAACTACGTAGACCTCACTTCTTTCCACATCAGCTGGTACTACCTATTATTTTTCACATATATTTGTCCCGTGCAACACAGCACTTGGCACCACTACACACACACAAGGGCGACGCTTGTGTGCGATCCCCGTCTGAGATTGTGTTTATCTCACATCTCGTATGCAACGTTCATTTACATAAAAACTATTATTTTTTCGACCATGCGTTTATCTTTTATCATCGATTAACTTTTTGTTGTACTCTGTGCTTTAATAAGTCATAGTTTGTAAGGCTTTTCGTATCATTATATTTTGTTTTGTTACGTCTAACAATGTTATGTTTTATTTTAATATCTTTTTTGTCCATCAAATTCTGTCTCAAATTCTCAATAGTACCTAACTTAGACTTCAAAAAATGTTTAAACAAGAATCTTCTGGGATTACTCCAAAGCAAATCATCTTTAAAATTCTATATATTATAATATATATTATAATATATTATGATAATTCCTCGTACCATAGTAACCACACAAGGTACGCAGATTGTTGATTGCAGTATGATGTCATCAGTTCAAGTGGATGCTACTGCTCATTCACTTGATGCAATCCCTTTCAAAACCAATGCTACAGATTCTTTAGCCAACGATGTGGATGATAGTAATGATTATCTGATAAACTCCTAAGAAATACCGAGGTATTGAGGATACAAAACTTTTTTATACAGTAACTTTATTACTTTCTGGAGTTTTATTTATTTGATACATAACATAATAATACGATAGTAAATTATTATACAATTTACTATTTACACTAAGTAAATTTATTGAATTTAAGTCGCGAAGGATAATCTGATACTAATTTTATTTCAATCAAAGCACGAATCACTCCATAAATTGAAATAAAACTATGTCCTTTAAAAAACCAGGGCACAGGGCTCCGAAACACAAATCAAACGGCTACCGCTAAGTACATCATATCTACTCGAAAATTCATAAAAGAAAGCCCAGTCTGATAGGCGGTCGGCGCCAGCCATATGTGTTGATAAGTCCCAGAATAAATCAACCCGTCTCGGTGCCTAGTGATAAGGGAAGATAAAACATTAATCAGTATTGGTCGAAGTTAATGGATTCTTAATGCGGCGGTCGTCATGTGGACGAGGTATTTTTGAAGCCCTTGATCTGTTGTGTGAATTTTGTTAAATGAATTAGCACCATTTATGGACGTCTGGAACGCGTTTGTTAGTTAGGTCTGTGATAAAGAGTTGAGAAGGCGACGGTTGTAGTCTTGTTTTACTCGAGGATTTTTAAATTTTAATGTTGTTTCGAGATCAGATTTTGATATTTGGGAGTAATAAACGTATAAGTACTTATGCGTTTGATAAAATTATATAATCTAGGTACTATTACTGTATCGCATAAAAGCTTCAAAGCAAAGCAATAACAGAACAGTCGTTTTCAGAACACTGCACAAGGTCACAGTGAAGAAGTGGTTGCAAACAAGCGGTATATCGTCTAGAAAACACCCAAAAAGTAAACTAGAACTTTAAACTTTGTTAGCACAATCGTTCTTACTTACAGATGAGCATGTATTTTTAAAACTACTTCCCAGTTGGTCAGTCCATCTAGATTGTTATCAGAGTGAGCTACTGTACTCATAATTTTTATCTCCATATCATTATTACCGGTTACAATTGTGTAAAATTAAATTTACATAATGACTTTTAATTGTAACCTTGTTGTCTGCAATTTTAACTTTCAATGTATTTTATTGTTTAAAAATTATAGCCATATGTACGGAAGATTGTATGGTCAAAACAATTAAATAAAAAACTAAGATTTTTAGGCTGGAAACAGTTAAAGTAGGCAATAAAGATAAGATTTTTGGTAAAAGAGAAATAAAAAGTAGAATAAATGTTGCCAATGACAGACTCAGACCAAATAAAGAACTAAGACATAGCGCTGCAAACAATACAGTGAAGCATGCAAAAACTGCACCTCCGCTCTGTGCATACATGCTTACACGCACACTTTACAACCATTTATAATCAAACTACACCTCACTAAATGCACACGTGCTTACGAAACCGGCCTCACGTCACTGTTGACAGCGCTATGTCTTGGTTTTTTATTTGGTCTGAAATGACAGAGATAATAATGATGATGATGAGACTCTAAACAGCATACTGAAAAGCACCTTCGAGCAAGAACCTCCAATCACATTGTTATAAACCTCTAAGCTGTTGAACAAATTCATACAACGCATAACTCTTGGTTGTTACCAAGAGTTATGCGTCACGTCAAGCAATTGAACACTCTGCTAACATACCTAAATGATTGATACACTAGCTATTCCGTCTACCACATTTTTACCTTGACCACAGCCACCCAAAATGAACCGCAAAATATAATCACAAACACAGGTAACGAAACGTATCGAGTTTGATGCGTTTCGTTTCGTCGATGGAGCGATAGGCGGTCAATCGATACGCTATCAGCACCATCTGGCCTCCCCCCGCGGTCCCCACAGGTGCTGGATGTAATGGTAGCAAAAGATATTAGTATTTATTAAATTTTATTGTGACTAGATATTCTAGAACGATGCTCAAGAATGAATCTTGATTCCAATCTGTCAGATGTTATATCTATCTGTACTCAAATCTAATTTAAAATCTAGATTAATGCTTAGTCATCATTCAAGAATACTTGCCATAATAGAAACCTCTACAGAGGAAAAAAGAAAGGACCATTTTTTTCGACCTTAGTTTTGTCAACCCAATCTTAGAAATTGTCACTGAGTGCATAATAAGCGTACCATATCATTTCCTTCTTCCATGTTTGGTATATTATGGTTTACATCTTCATTTTCTACTTCCTTTACACTTAAACCAATGTAAACACTTATCCATCATCAACCACCTTCACTCTTGACCAACACAGGTCACCACCATAAAAAATTAATTACAACTTTTTCTTCTGTCGCTACCACATTTATGTGATGGTGAGATGGTGCTGATAATCGGCCGATCAAATTACCAGCGGGGTCACCACGCCTGCAAGCTTCCTCTGTAAGGTGTGATGATTAACCGAGGACAAAGGAATCACACACGAGGATAAAGGAGGTCTTGAGTTCAAGCAGAGGAAGTAGAAAGTTTTTGGAAATGGAAGATGAATAGCAATGGTTCCCGAATACAAAATCAAAAATCATTATTCAAATTAGGCTCTGAATCAGTACTTTTTGAACGTCAAAATAATATAAGCTAGTCCCCCAAAACGCTCGCACATCACCACTTTCTAGCATTTTAGTTGGGCTATCCCAACTAAAATACTAGGAAGTGGTGATGGCGAAAACGAAATGAAACGTATGCTAAGGAATTTTTCAATTGTGGGTACGTGGTGGTTTACAGGCACAAATCTCAGATGCAAAAACACTCAGAATAAACTATCTGTAGACCATATAAATATTTGTTATGGAAATCAAACCCCTAGCACGTAATGCAGCAGCCAATAACCCAGTCACCACGCCTGATTTTGCTAATATTGATATTAAATTATTTTGTACTTCATTTTGATCTCCCCCATCTCATATACAAATTCCACGAACCGCATTTTTGTAATACATTGCCCAAGACACCTTGAATGTGTAATCTGATCTCACCACATTGATTCTCAACAGATGTAATATTTTTTTATTCTGTTTCGGCCCTGATTAGATCTACGGTAAGATTGTGTTTCTATAAAGTGAAGTCGCTTAACTAAGAAGGGCAAAGGTACATGGTCACAAAATACACAGGACTGATTATGATATTGAATGGTAAGGATTACTGAGATTCCCAGCAGCAACTACTAAAAGCTACCATCTCTCTACCGGTGAGTGCCAATGTCTGTGTAAGGATTTTGCCAAGAGAAAAAGAAAACAACATCATGAAACATGCTGTTATCAATGCGTTTACTAAGCTTACTGATAGTGGAAATATCTCTATGACTGATCCTGATCATTGTAGCATGCAACATATAATAATTATCGTGCCAGCTTTTTTCCGAGAATCTTACTCATCGCCCATTCCAATCTAATGCAGGTGAACTCAAAGGCTCAATCCACTGATAGGTCAACTAAAATGGTTTTGAAGCGTTAAACGACCTAGCTTATTACCACTAGAATCTAATAAGACAACATGATCAGCTGTTTACCTTTCCGGTTAACTTTTATCAGTTAATTACCAATTAATGTACAATTATTATGATTCATGTTTCTACTACCACCTGTTAGATAGGAACAAGGAACAAGACGAAATCTATGACTAAAAATTACTAGATCAAGACGTTATTGATTTGGACACACCAGCAACTTCATGAGGAAACTATGAACGATCATGGAGAAGATCTGAACGGAATTGGCACAGATCAATTGCATGGCACGAAACACAGGATATAAGTACTCAGGATATTAAAGTTGAAACTTATGTTGTTAATGATGATCATGACCTTCAAAATGTAGGCAACCTCAAACAATTTGGTATTGTAGGTCAACAAACGGCTGAAGCTTCGGTGACACTGAAAGCCGGTTCAAACACAGTTGAAGAAATACTGTAAAGTTATGTTGTAGAAGCAAAGCTTATCGATATAATATGTATTGTAATGTCAATAATAAAAGAACTTAAAATTTAAGAGAGTGATAAAGTTCATAATCTCTTTGCTCTTTTAATAACAGTAGGTACCTAACTCATCTTTTAACGTTCGCCTGGCTACCCTAAAATCACATAAAACTGAAAACACACACAGTGGCCATCATAACCGCTGCTGAGACGGCCCATATTGCATTGTGAGGCTAATTGGATTGAGATGCTTATCTGTTGAACCGATAAAATGGCGTAGATAACATTCTGTAGTGACTTATTAAGGCCGTTCCCAGAATAATATTAGATCGCACGATACGCGCTGTGTGTTCGTACCGATAGCAGCGGACTAAACAATTTTTGGATTGGTTAGCTTTTTTTTGTCTAGTTGGATTTTTTGTGTTAGTACTCGTGTTGGGTTATGTAAATAATCTTTTGTGTCTGATTTCATGGTGATGGTTCGTTTAAAAGATTAGATTTTTAAATTGATTTAAGTAGATTCTTCATGCCACGTACATGATCTTTTGTTTTAAATTGTTTCTTGTTTCTTTCTAATTCTATTGACCTCTAAAAACCTCAAACATTTAACTGCTTAACTTGATTTTTTTCACGTACTGTTGAAATCACAAACGTACCTGTGGCAGGATTTTTTTTGTCTTAAACCGAAAGACAGGTCACATTCTTTCGAATTCACGATCACAAGTAAGCCCAAATCCACCAGTCCATAAAAAGGAAGAAGAAACCAATTAGGTCACATCTCCCCCACTTATCTGCGAACCCTACTTTGCTATCAGCGATCAGAACAACGGATCGCGTTGTGTAGTTTTTGCGAAATTGGTCCCGATCGAGTGTTATTCGCTCGTGTTGATTCCCTGGAACACTGCATGTATCGCAGACTCAATCTGTGACAGTGCCCTCGGACCCTGGACGTGAGTCATCAGGATGAACTGCCTTAGGAATTTGGCTCGTTTTTGCACTTTTTGATCAAAGTTTGTTTTAAGTTCACGAAGCAGATGCAATAAACAATCACTATGAACCCTAAATATGTGCTTCACGAGACAGTGAAAAGTTAAAATTTATAATCAGAGTGTTGAAATTGCATTGTGGTGCTCAGATGAAATAAAAAACCAAGACAGCGCTGTCAACAGTGACGTGAAGCCGGTTTCGTAAACATGTGTGCACTTAGTGAGGTGTAGTTTGATTGTAAATGTGTGCGTGTGAGCGTGTATGTACAGAGCGGAGGTGTAGTTTTGGCATACTTCACTGTATTGGTTGGTTTGGTCTTGGTTTTTTATTTGGTCTCAGTTGTAGTGTTGCTAGGTACAGACGGCTACACATCAAGCTATACATTCCAGTTTATGCTGATCTCGCATTGCATAGGATTTCCGTACAATGCGAGGTCAGCTTATACTGGAAATGTACAACTTTATGTGTAGTCGTGTGTATAGAAGACCTACAGAATATCGCGGGAAAGACCTAGATGAGACTCGCATAGACCAGGGAAGCATGGCACAAAAGGGAGGAAGCCTTAACTCAGCAATGGGTGGAACTAGGGTGCCACTGATGATGATGCTGATGTTGAGTGTTGAAAATTTTAAAGTAAAAATCATAACACTCTAACTACTAGATGCTTCATGTCTTGAAGGTTGGATGAGAACATGCTTATTTAGTTTTGGAAGTTAGTTGATTTCGCCAAACCCCAATTGCCGCAAAGGTCAGTCGAGTAAAAGGTCATGCGTACGAAACTCGGCCATTGCACTATTGACGTAAACCTACTCGTATCATTAGCATAACTTGGCTTGAGCAGGTCACGGGATTACTAGTAAAGAATGTTACTGTTGTTCCTCCCGAAAATTATGAAAAAATATATGAATAAACAAATATACTTCCACCAGGTAATTGGTGTTCTACAAATGGATACTACCTGCTAAAGTATCAGCCATTACCCTCTCAATGATAGTTAGAAGCCTGAGAAGGAATCTCCATGCAATATAAAAAATATCCACAAGTGACGAATATGGGATATTATTTGCTGAATTCCTCATGATATTGCTTCTTTTAGTGCTTCGAAACACCTGTATTTTTCCCTTATCTCATCTATCATAGATCAAACGACTCAACAAAAAGACAATATCTCAAAGACATCTTAAGCAGCATTCTCAACAATATTTACAATGATAACTTAGTTATTAATAGCGTTGCTTTAATAAAATTAATATCATATCGTGACCGCAGCGATGTAGATAAAGATCTTTTTGAAAAAAAGGTGCATAAACTTTAATTAGAGGAGCGAGATCCATTTGAAAGATAAAACGTATCGTTCTGATACACCTTGTTGTCTGGCTGTGTTACTTATTACGTGTATAATGGTAATAGCACCTGTGTACGCTTATGTTAATAACAATTTGATAAAATAATCATGTTTTATCTGCATCTGGTGTAACTTAGTAGGGCTTTCGGACAAGAGCATATATATAGCGTTAGTTACAAATGATCTAATGGCTATGGACAAATAATGGCTGATTGTATCGAACGAACGCGCTTTTTATCTATTAGAAGAGAATATGCTGCTATTCGTCTAAAAGATTTTTTTCTATCACCAAAGTTATTATTCTATCCAGAATATGACATACCACGAAGCAGGTTTTTCTGAATTTCATAAAAATGAGGAGGCCTTCCTCAACAGTGGATGGAATAAGGCTGTAAAAATGATAATGATGATGGAAACATTAAAGTAAAAATAACCATAAGAACCAATTTAAAAATCCGGCGTGAAGACATTGAAGACAATCTACAACACCAAAAACTTTTTTTTTTGTAAATATCATAGATTATAATGTAGGTATCAGCTGGCAACGACTATTCTACAAAAAAAGATGAGAAAGCTAAGGAAGGATGACGGATAATGAAAAAACAAATGAGTATAAATTCTTGTCGCTCTATCAATTAGATCGATCTCTACAAACGGGAAGTGTTTCTATTAGTTTTTGCTACAAAATGACATTTAAAAGACAAAGTGGCTAAGACAGTCAGTTAAGGCTAAATCCGTCTGGTACAGACATTTAAAATGTAAATGTAACACAATAGGCAGGATGTTGATTGCCTCTATGGTCTAGCAGACATAAGCAATATTGCTGAGTGTACAGGTACAAGGTTCGCTCGAGATGTTGGGCTCGATCCCCAAATCCGCAATGTTTATGGTATTTTATAAGGAAAGTCTTAAAAAAACTATAGACATATAACTAAAAGAAAATTTTTGTCATAACAAGAGAGTCACTTCGATGACCTACCACACGAATTACTAGAATAATGTATGACACTGATATAATTTAGAAGGGCTCAAATATCAATTGTAATAACTTTAAACTGATATTGAATGTCAAATTTGGTACCTCTCCCATGGTTAAGTCCATCTGTGGACACAAATACATAAACAGCGGTATTATTAACTTTATAGACCTATAAAACATGTGGGACGTAAATAATTTACGATACGAAATACTAATTGCCTCAATCAACTTACACTTGGCCGATTTTCGTCGATAACCATCTGTCAATGCCGATCCCCATATACAAACATAAATTATTATAGAGATACGATCAAAATGTGTTAAAATCAATAAATCTAAGTCCGAAAACGTATGCAAATGAATTAAAATAAAGAATGGGAATATCGACTTGTGAGCTAAAAAATAAAGACTCGGTTACAATATCACACATGGATAAACTGATGAATAAGATTTTGAATTTAGATAAGCAATAGAAACTATACATATATTATAATTAATAAAGAATGACGAAAACGATTAAGGAAGGAAGTTGTTAAAACTATCCTAATAAACAAATCTAGTGGTTTAAATTAAGGGTCGGAAAAACAATATTTACTAGAGGAAATACATAAAATAGTAGGTAATTACATAATTATTAGTCGGCCTACAAAGTCAAATAGATGTATTTGTATTTCAATACTTTATCCTTCCAATAAGTAGGTAGTAATAAATAATGGTTGACAGTAAAAATAACATTTGAAATAAAGCTTTGATATATGTTAATAGACATAATCATAAAATGTTTTACTTTTAAAGTAAAATTAACTGATGCAACATTACTCTCAAAGTAATAACGATTTGTGAGTCGTAAGCCATACAGATAAATCTATATTAATAGATATTAAAAAGAGGTAAAATTTGTGAGTTTGTATGTAAGGGGTAATCTTCGGAACTAGTGATTCGATTTCGAAAATTCTTTCACTAATAGGAAGCTGTAATAATTTGAACGTGGAAGTTTTATTAATATATGAAGATGAAAGTATTATTTTACTGTTGAAGAAGAAGGAGAAGAACTCATGCACAGTAAGTAGAATTAGTTACGAACTACTTCTATACACAACGGAACAGAAATAGTAGGGCAAGGGAGCTTAAATAAAACAGTGAGTAAATAAGAGCCGTAGATAAAATAGAAACAATAATGAGATTACATGAAATAAAATAATTAAAAATGAATACAATAATAACGAATAACGACAAGACTGACGTTGGTCGAGTTGCCGCAAGTACTACTGCTTAGCTCGAGGTCATAGATTCGATCCCAAGTCGGGTAAAGTGTTAAAAACTCTACCTAACCCTTTGGGAAATATATGTTATGTTGCGTTATGTTATGTTATGTTATGAACAACAACGTTAACTTTGTAACTAATCATAAGGCAAACCCATTGTCTTTTCCACTTTTAATCAGAAATACCTAATGAATTGTGTATCAGTCACTCATAACCACGTCATATTGTGTTCATTTGCCTTATTCTTTGTTTTTACATCATGTGTTTATCGAAACCGCGTTAGGCTATTCAATTTGAAACAAAAGAATTTTTATCAGTTTTGAGTTCAAAAATAATATTCAAGTGATTCAGTTAAAATAGTGGTAGAGAGTGAGTCAGTTCTTCAAACCTCTTGATTTTTTTTGTCCATATATTAAATACCTAAGTATAGCTTTTTACCAGCTTTGTTGGAATTATATTATTATCTTGAAATTATTCCAGTAGGATGATGAAATACTATTACTACCGGTTCTGTGCTTCCCGCATTTAGCGGATTCCTGCGGCCTATAAAATACTATAATTATATAGAAATGAATATCAAATTGTACAAGTATCCCAGTTAAACGAGCCTCTGAAGTTTAATCAGTCTTGTTGGTTATAGGTTAGGCTCAGTAATAGATCTCACATATTCTCCGAAACTTCTCAAGTGTCTTTATTTTTAGTCTGTGGCAGTTCACTGAACTTGCAATCATCATCATCATCATTGCAGCCATGTTCCAACCACTGCTGATTATTGGCCACCTCCCTTTTGTGCCATGCTTCCCTCTTCCGTGCGAGTCTCTCCCAGATCTTCTTGCTATGTACAGAATAATGAATTAAATCTTTTAGATCAGTGCGACAATCCAGCTCCACAGTGGTAATACGATTCCTTTTTGTATCTGCTAATCTTGTCACCTTTGTTCATATTTCGTATAATAAGGTGTAATCTGGCCATCGAGTGAATCATTAAACACCCGATAGAGGGCGGAGGTGACGCGTCGCCCACTGTAGCCGCGAGGACTTCCACAAGTTATAAGCGATGAGCGTTTAATAACGATGAACAAGTTCAACACTTAAGGAAGATTTGTGCTGAAAAACACTCAAAATAGAAATGATTTAATGTCTTTGTTGTAGGACCTTTATTAAAATATAGATATATAGAATATTCTAGTCTGAGATAAGGGGGTGACTACCGAGATGACGACTAATAGTGAAGTATGGAAGAAAGATGAATGATGATGAGATAGAATAGTCTTTAATAAGTACACCATCTAAATACAAAACAAACTTAATATAACAAAACAACAAACAAACAAACTTAATAGTAGTATACCATCCTAATAATACAAACAGTATTCGAATTCATTGGGTGTGTTAACGAGGAATGCGGTACTAGAATGAAGCTTAATCTATAAATTATCGCTGCCACCACAGCTCTTTGTAGATTAATATTTATTTGATTAGTGAACTGACCCCGTTCATTTAATTATTTAAATAACGCCTAATGCTCAAAGATTCAGATTATAGACATAAAAGTCGAAAAATCTAATAATTACAGCAAATAAGCTCTCGTTTCACTTAGACCAACTCAAAAACTAACCACAACCGTATCACCCTAATCGCGATCGCTCATAACTAAAGGCACGGCTACACGAGCAACATACGGTCGATTTCATCCTTTGTTGTGCACAAGAAAAATGGCCGAACACTATCGAGCGACGATACTATTACTTTAAACAAGATCCCCGCTCCTGATAGTTAACTGAGAGGAACATACATAAGCGTTGGACACTGATGTAGACTACAGAGAATTAGAATTATTTACTAGAATTTGTTATTTATGTTTTTCTTGGATTTGTAGTTAGCTGACCACACGTTTCTAGTAGGTACCGTGGTTCCAGAATTTGCAATGGATACAAAAAATAGAGCAAAAATACTCTGGGTTCCTCAAGGATATATCTTAAGACCCGTACAAAATAAGTCATAATTAAATAAAAATTAGCTGTACTAGGGTTTAATTGGAATTTTAAATTTCTGGAAGTACCACGATAATAACTTCAGGAACAATATTTGTATTCAATACTTGGAGAAATTACAGCTTCTATCTAATTCAACAATGATTTTCAATAACTGAATAATCAACTCAAAGATTTATATCTGTCTTGAATTCTGTACAGCAAGAACCATTAAAACGATCTACAACCTCACTATCAATTCCAAGGGCCAAACAATCCGAATAACTTAATAGGCGTCTCATAATACAGGTCTCTCGTTGGGTGGGCTCAAGCAGCACTCATTTGTCAACTGAGCCCGCTACCACGATACGCGTCACAATCCTTTGTGTGGAGATAGCTATCGCAAGAACAATGCCTCCTAGTGTTTATACCTCCTAACCGTTTAACACATTTGTTATAAGGTCAGAAATGTTAAATTGTTAAGATCAGGTTACGTTTTGATTTCGTTGGAGTTCTGGTGGAAGGGTGGAACAATTGTTATTTATTTCTGTGGTTGCTAAAGGATCGAATTTTTCATTTTTCGTATCAATGTAAGATATTTAAAGATCTTTTACAAAACGCTCGTGTTGTTTCCAAAGATATGACAATATACATCAGAAACTATAATAAATTGCAGATTTATCAACAAATCTAATTCAATTCTATCTCAAAGCTATTCGATTACGTGGACAGTACCTACCTCTTATTGAAAGAAAATCGATAAAGCTCAACCTCCCAGAATCGAACTTACGACCTCAAAGTCTACTTTCTTCACTACCAAGCAACAAACCTGTCTCAACCAATAAAGAAGAAAATAATGGTGACAATCGCCCAGATCGAATATCGATACGTCGTACCGTTTAGTGTTTCAAACGTTAAACAATGAACTATTTGTTACGACAAATACAACCTTAAACAACTCCCCAACTATAAAGTAACAAGTGAAGAAACAATTCTGTATCCATCGCTCTTTTTGTTCTCATTTCAAATACACGACAACTTGTGTAGCCGTCAATGTAACCGATACAAATCAGTACGCTCGGATGTATCTGCGTTTGTTAGTAGATGCTCTCGCGCCGGTAGTCTTGGCCTTTTTATCTTCTATCCTTCTCTTTCGCGTTAGTTCGTGTTATATAGTGTTACGCCCTTTTTCCCGACGATCGATAATATTGTCCTACGAGACTTTTATTAGATTACTATCAGTCTGAACTGTCAGTTTATTAAAACTTTCGTGTTTTATGTTCTTTACGTTTGTCTTGTTTGTTTTAGTGTTTTCTTGTTTTGTTTTACGATTGGTAATAAGTTTTTATGGCATAATTATTGTGAGTCTCTCAGAATTAATGTTTATTGTGTAATTGGTCAAGTTACATGACTGTGTCTTCATTGAAAATTATAATATTGATTGTTAGTACCACCATAAGTTCAGACCGTGTTCGTGTGGTCTTGAATACTTACGGGATAGAATTTCACCACTTGCAAGTTGTGGGAAGTGACTGAAGAATATTTATATATATAAAATTCTCGTGTCACAATGTTATTTGCCATTCTCCTCCGAAACGCCTTGATCGATTTTTATGAAATTGTATATGTATATTCGGTAGGTCTGAGAGTCAGTCGTAATTTATTGATCATACCCCTAAGTGATAAGGGTGGTCCACCCCAAACATTTATATGGCAAAACAACGTTTGCCGGGTCAGCTAGTATTATATATTTAAATAGGTGCGTCGATACCTTTGAAGGGGTTGCTAGGTCGACCAAGATTCTAAACTTTCAAGGAACCACCAAAAAGTAAAATACCAGAAAAAAAAAAAAAAAAAAAAAAGTGGTTGCTACAACTATAGAAATCCTAAAGAGTCATCTTCATCTATCCAACAGACTTTCTTACAAGTTTTACGAAAATGTCACTACTGCATCGTAATCAGACCAATTCATCCCACAAAAACCATTCTTCCATCACAGATACGCCTAACAAGAAACTTCCCTATCTCATCGTCTAGACAATTTATTTTTAGCTGCAACATAAAACGTAAAAATATCTCCCCATACCTATAAAAAGATACCGCAATATATAGCGAAGTAATCTACAGACTACTACTATCTCAGCATCTCCTATCTAACTCGACTTATCGGCTGTAACGACCGGCTAGCTTATCACAAACGTGCTTCAAAAGCTTTTTTCGTGAATTAAAATTTGTAAGCTGAAACTCGTGTGCAGATAGCCTTAGATAAATTACGTCAGATTGCAGATTTCGGATGAGCAAAATATGGCGGATAGAAATCTTGGTAGTAACAGTTTTTGTTGTTGTGTTTACGAGATTTTTCGGGTCAGGGGTTTTAAAGAAGGCTAGAAAGAGAATTGAGGAACTAAAGTTAGATAGAGATACTGATATTTACACCTTTAAAAACATTGGCCTTGATGATTCTATTAAATCTGCTGCAGTAGAAATATATCAGACTGGGTAAGATCATATAAGAAAAATAATTAATTTACGTCTGTATAGTTACGAGACTTGTTATATGAAGGAGTATGTTGAAGTTAATAGATTATGACAAAAAAGTCTAAGATAAATATTGTATTTAGATGCTGAAGGTGTACAAAGGGCCGGCTTTTAATAGTAACAGCATCTCCATTTCAACCCAAGGTGCAGTCCCGAATGCTCCCGACGACGTCGCCCGAGAACAGCCAAAGCTCTCCGATCCTAACTACCCCAAATACATTAGGTTGGCGCCAAACCCGTCAACTGCAGATACACTATCAGGGAATTAAACATACTCATTATTATCTTATCGTATAAAAGCAGACCTCCTCGGTATTGAGAGCTTATCAGATATTTTTGAAAGTCACATTTTTTATTGACGCTTTCAAGTTTATTTTCGTTTTGGAATAACTTTAGTATTGCAAGGAATTGGAAGGTTATCAACGCATTAGAAATACTTATTCTTGAAAAGTCAAGTCAAAAACCAATAAACCAAAAAAATATATTTTTTAAACTTGGCTGTTGTTAGAACTGAGCTTCTAACAACAGCCAAGTTTAATTTTTTTTTTTTTTTTCAAATAATTTCAAATGAAATCATTAACATAATTATAGTCAACAAAATTTCAATCAATCAATCTATTCAGCCTATCGAGGCTCTCCCAGGCTGCGTCACAACACCCTGTCCTCCGCCTTCTGCATCCAGTCTGTCCCAGCCACCTTTTTAAGGTCGTCGGTCCAACTAGCTGGGGGGCGTCCCACACTACGCTTGCCGATGCGCGGTCGCCACTCCAGGACCGTCTGTCCACCGGCCATCGGTCTGTCGGTAAACATGGCCAGCCCACTGCCACTTCGGCTTGCTTATTCTGCAAGCTATGACAGACGACAAAATTTATCAGATGGAAAAATATTTCACCTTAGCAACACCTGTTTCCAGGAAACCCCGCGTTCCCAGCCAAATATCACTTTAAACCACACATTGCTTCGAACCACGTTCCGATAACTCCTATCTCACCACAAAATACAGGGAAACCCCACACAAAATATCTGCATACTTAATTAGCACGAATCGTAAAATAGCATAAGTTTTTCGCATTTTTTTTTTGGCACAAGTAAATGGGGCCATAGATTGGTGTATTTTGGCACAGAACCCCTCGATGCCGGCGCGTTAACCCTCAGACCGATAGTTTATTGTGGACTATTTATACCCGACGATTATCGTAAAGTTTTCGATTTTATATTATATCATTTATTTGTGTTTTAAGTAGAGTTGTAAGTGGCTGTGTGTGTGTCTGTGTCGCTTGCGACGTTTTGTTGCAAAACTGTTTTTCGATCTGAAATACCAGTGATGTTTTTTAAACGCATATTGACATAATGCCGCTTTTCCAAGTAGTAAGTGAGGAACTTCAATAAACTCAAAATTCAAAGACTGGGAGTCTGTTTTACATACAATATCTTGTAGGTACTGAAATAATTATGAAGGATCAGGATATTTATTGTTCCAGGAGATTATAGATAAACAATGCTGAAATTTTAGGTACCCATGTTTGACCTCACCTAAGCTTACATACAAATAATAATTTTTATGGCATAGTATCTACAATTCCTTGAAACCATGTCGAAAAACTTTATATCATACTAACATCAAAACTTTGAAAAGAAAAAGGTATTAGCATGAACATTAGAGTAATATTTTTGTGTCGTATCGTGATCGTATCGTAAACTACTGCCAACTAAAGCCTTACTTTATATGTCACATTTACATAGCAGTTTTCAAGAACACTGCTGTCGAATCAACGCTAACTATTCAGTTTAAGTGACAAGCTTTAGCGTGAATTTATGGGCATATAAATTTTTTATAAGCATTTTCCAGTGAAAATCTAAGATGGGATACGAGAATTGAAGTCTATTTTACGCATTACGAGCAACAAATACTAAGCAATATTTAAACCATCTAACAATATTTCGATGGTCTAGAAGACAAACGTGCTAAGCGCAAAATTTTGAGTTTTTGAATTCCATCTCTTTCAGCCTAAATTGTGAGTGTACATTTGTATTAAATGACATCTGTAATTACTACGTTTGTTTTCTAGACCATCGATTTATAAATAAGTACTTTATTGTATACCAGAAAAATACATAACAAAAAATAAATTAAACTTTCCATGCCGCCTTGTAAATGGACAATGATTGCTTGGACATAAAATAGCGTTGTCAACAGCGAATCAATTTTCACGTCTCTCCTTTAAGACCTAGGCCAAATATTTTTTTTAATTCGGGTATCTCATGACCTAAAGAGGTTTCATAAAGAAAATTAATTAAAAAAAAAAAAAAACTATCGCAAAATTTCGCGGGTATTCTGATATAGATACAATATAATATTATCAATACAGCTTTTGCTGTCTAAAGGCTTAAATTGTGTAATGGGGTAAGGACTAATGAACCATTGCAATTACAATTTTAATACAACATAGGTATGTCATTTTACTGTGAAAACGCTTGGAAAAAGATATATCTTTAGGACCTCGAATAAAATAGGTCGAGTTAAAAGTTGACGTAACTCCAAAATAATAGCTATGATGACTAACCGCTCACCGCTCAAGCCTCAACCCACACAACCTATAGCGTATTTTAGTGCCCAAAATGGCAAATTACATACAAGAAAATAGTGCAGTTGCATTATAGTATTAACATTTTTATGGCCCATACATTCAGTGTAAGCGTTGCGCAGAACAATTGATGGGCGAGAAAATACGGATTTAATGCATTTTTCCTTTGTAATAGGTTCAACTGGTGATTAGGAGATTATACAGTTTTAAAACAGGAAATATGGGGTGCGGTTGGATAGGTGGAATGCTTTATTTTAATGTATAGGAATTGTAAAACTCTAATTAGGTATGGTTTGGTGGTAATTTCTCAGTAGCAATGCGAAGTCTGGATTTGTGCCTGGTTTATGGCAATAGGCTCGCTCCATATTATATGAAACATAACTGATGAAATGTGGGTGTTTATGTACACCTCTGCCTAACCCCTCGGGGATACAAGGCGTGATGTTATGTTATGTTGGGGTGGTAGAGCTTTTCAAGCTATTGTTTATCGAAGCTAGCTTGGAAGCAAAATTATAGTACAAAATAATGAATCCAATAGATAAACATGAGAACAAAAAACTTTTTACAAAAAAAAAAACAACCGACTTCAAAAAAAAAACACTACAAAGTGAAAAATAACTTTAATTTCGGAAGTCGGTGTCTTTGGTTTTGAATTTTCGTTCTTTGTCACCGACTTCCGAAATTAAAGTTATTTTTCACTTTGTAGTGTTTTTTTTTTGAAGTCCGTTTTTTTTTTTTTTATTTTTCACTTTTTAGTTGTGGTACCTACCCCACACAAATTCGATTACCACTACCTACTATGTAAATAACAGTGATAAGAAGTTATCATATCATCTACATACTAAGTGGGAAAAAATAGGTACGTATAATTGAAGCTAACTCAAAAACTACACAAGCAAAGTTAATAAAATTTATATGGGACCACCTCTGAAGTATGATCTACCAAACAAAAAATAATCATCAAAATCTATTCATAATTGGCGGAGTAATCGCGTAACAAACATACAAAAAAAAAAAAAAAACATACAGACGAATTGAGAACCTCCTCCTTTTGGAAGTCGGTTAAAAATAATATACAGAGTGGCAAGGACATCGACGTGAAAACTGTTACCATGGATTCAGTACATGACTCTGAACCTCCTGCGTTGAAATTTTTCTTCGGTTATAAAAAAAATCTGCTGTTCCATACATTTTGACTGCGTAGGTATTGCACTTTTCTATGAAACAGCAGATTTTTTTTATAACCTACGTTTAATTACAACGCCCCCTGCGTTGCAATTGTGCGTCGGAATTATGCGTTCAGAATCATGTACTAAATCCATGGTAACAATTTTCGCGTCGATGTCCCTGCCACCCTGTATGTTAGGTAGTACTAAAAGTGATTTTCTAAATCAACAACAGATTTACAGAAAACTACTGCAGAAAAGTGGTAAAAAAATAAAGTGATCTAAAATCCTAAAAGTGATTTTCTATGTCAATACGAACCTAATAAATCTGTTTCAATAACAGATTTACAGAAAACTACTGCAGAAAAGGATTCAAAAACATAAAGTGATCTAAAATCAACTTATAAGAAACTATAGCTTCTGTCCACGACTTACGATTGCATGAAGTTTCTCGTTAAAACTATAATCAATCACACTCAGCAATGGTGTAGCTTTCTTTCAGGGAAATATTTCTTGTAATCGTTTCAGGAGTTCCAAAGATTATCCTCTACATACATACTCACAAATATTACCTCTTTATAAAATTACTAGCTTCTGCCCGCGACTTCGTTCGCGTGGAATTCGATAAATATAGCCCATGTTACTCGCTGGTAATGTAGCTTTCTATAAGTGAAATATAAAATTAAAGACTACGTTGAAGACAAGGAAGTTTGGCAATAATTCCTTCTGCACATGTGACTTCCCTGGTACCTCATTAATGGCATAATTATATAAGAGTCTATTCACTGCTCCCAAATTACCATGTTTATTTTAAAAAAAATACATTCGTCCTTGACATAATCATCCTATTTTTTGACATTATATACCTACCTACAATTTATTTTCAACTCTTTAGTTGTGGCTGCTCACATGTCAATTATTCAGATTTGTTACAGTTGTAATAGCAATAATCTAATTGCGTTTAGTTAAAATAGGTTTTTGTTTTTATTATTTGAGTTTCTTGCCGGCTCTTCTCCATAGGAAACAACCAATTGGAACCGTGCACCAAGCTTCTGACGTTTTATAAGGGCCGATGTAGGTTTATGTGAAATAAAATATTTTGAATTTTTTGAAAGAATGTTTAAATTGGTTAAGTATTTTTTGAGTTTAGCCATTACAAACAAACAAACATACAAAAATTAAATCATTTCTCTTTACAATATTAGTTTAGATTAATAATTAAGTATAGACTAATGATTAATCATTGCATCCTTCACATATTACGAACTTTTACAGCTATGCAAATAAAACATCAGGGGGCCTACCATCAGCTCAAACGCAGTATTATTTTAATATTACTTCAGTGGGAGAAAGAGATGGAGCTATACGTCCTGTAGAGCTTCATCTCTTTCCCACCCTGTTCTTGACATTTCTTTTACGACAAATTAACTTTATTATCACCTTTGAAAAAGTTGCAGTTTATATCTCGGTGATAAACTTTATCCTTCATTAAGAGCGTCGTTTTATACACAAGTAATTTATTATTAAATACCATTGTGTGTCAAGGAAAACGTCGGTAAGTAATAAATAGGTACGTTTGTATATCTGCCATTTACAATATGTTGTTGATGTACCTATCTTTGTGGACACACGGGGGTTTACGATGGCTAGCAACAATTAATATTAAAAACCGGCCAATTGCGAGTCGGTCTTGCAGATTCCGTGCCACCGTACAATATTTAGCTATATCTTCTAAAAACGCCGAAAAAACAAATTTCTTGAAAAAAAAATATGTATTTTATTTCACATAAGCCTACAAAGGAACTTATGAAACGTCAGAAGCTAGGTGCACGGCTCCAATTGGTCGCTTCCTATGGAGAAGAGCCGGCAAGAAACTCCACGGTTACTCTTTTAAAAATAAATGGTTTTTTATTTACAATGTTTTCAAATTACAGTGTCAATAGGTATGAGAGGACAGTGTAGGCCTATCAACAAGTACCAGGTACTTAGTAAAATAGAAAATGGTCCACAAGTCTACAGCCTATGTAAAGTGTGTGACCCGCTTTCATTTTAAAGTTCATTTTTTTTGTTATAGCGGTCATTGTAGTACACGCTCTGTGAAAATTTAAATCGTCTACCCATTACGTTTCAAAAGATACAGCCCTGTCACAGACGAACGAACGGACAGCAGAGCTTCCTAAAAAGCGAACACTTTTTGCTTGTCATTATGTTTGTAAGTAGCAACAGAAAATTGTGCAAAATACCGAGTGAAAATATTGCGACTAAGTAAAATAATAAGAAATGCATAGCATAATCATAAAACGTACAAAACCAATTTTAATTATTGTTTTATTCAGTCAATCCATTTAGTTTTTTATCCAATTGTTTCTTACAAAATCCTCGGTTACACACTATGTAAATTTTAAAAACTTCGCGTGTTTCTAAACAACTAGTTCTTGTAAAAATTCAGTTTAAAATGACACTAATTACTGCAGTGAACATTTTTATTACAAGTGTTTGTTTACTGAAAAACTTATGCAAATAACATGCTGTTATTTGTCTAATCATTTTGAAATTCTAACGCAGATGCCTTATGTTTATAAGCTCTTTGTGTGCTCAATAATATGTCTTTAAAGCAAAAATAGAAATAACAGATTTAACTTAGTAGTTAATGCTCCTTTAAAACAGTAAAGTAACTTCTACAACATTCTTTTTCAACTACAATTATAAGCAAAAAATGCACATCTAATCCTGCATCATCCAATTCCAATTATAAATTTAAAAAATCGTTTATTTCAGACTATTTTATTCTTTATTAAAATTATCCTTAATACTTTGCGGGACACTAAACGCCCCCAGACGTAATAACAATAAAACTCCTATTGTTTCAGTGTTCTTCAACCAATTAATCCATTCTTGTTCACGAACATATCCCCCAACCGCGAGCCCCGTGTATCACGCAGCACAAACTTACAACAATGGCTTCCCGATAAGCTGTATACTTATAAAATAATTGGTCTACGATAATTCTAATTAGCGTGCCGATATTATCGATATCTTGCACCAGAGCCAGCCAACAGGAAACCCTGATAGTGGCCTTATTTATTAACACTTTAAACACGCTTAACTTACAAGCCGTGGAGACAAAAATAAAGTCAACCGTGTATTTTGTAGTTGTATTCGAAAATTAAATACGTCTACAGCTATAGGAAAATCATTACGTTTAGTAAACCGATTTATTAATAGCACCCTATTCAATTCAAAATTTAAAAGTCGTTTATTCAAACTAGGCTGAGAATCAGCACTTTTCGGACGTCAAAATTACATAAGACAGTCCCCCAAAACGCCCGCCCTTCACCACTCCCTAGTGCTTTAGCTGGGAAGAAGATGTGGCGCAACGATCTCCCCAGCAGCACAGCTGTCTGTTCAGTTAGAAAAACTTGATTCTATACAATAGTATGCAAAATAATTTGCACTCCTCTTGCTCAAAAGTCCGTCATTGTAGCGTACCAGAGCGGGGAAAAAATAACATATCTTGCTCTAGGGGAAAAAGTAATTTTTGTCTGTAACCAGCCTACAAAAACGAAAGTCTTTATTCTTATATAAAACTAGCTTTTAAATACCGCATATCGGGATAAAAAGTTCCTTAAAAATTCAGATTGAACAAATTGTGTTTTTAAAATTAAATAAACTATTTAATATTGTATTGGATTATTTTATTTTCTCGCAATCGTATTGAAAAGTAGAGTATCACTCGGCGCTAAAACTCATTCTAACTCGGTTTCTATTTACTACCTCGATAGAATGGGTTATTTTAGCCCCTCGTATAACAATCTACTATTACATTAAATTACTTGCTACATGTCAGCTAGCACACGCCAATATACCGACAAAAAACATCGAAATCTATACTCAAGCGAAATTAAAAACAATAAAAACGTATTAATGAATCACAATCTGATTTTGAAGGATATTGCTAATCCATTGCTCCATATGGTCGAAAAACTTGTCTGCTCAACAACGTAAATACCGCCAATGAATGTTGTTGAACGTCGTTTTCGACTTTTTCAAACTTGTTTTACCTACTTATACTCCATTTGAAATAAGATTAGACATTTAAACAAACCTTTTTTACAGTCCGTTCAAAAGATTTTGACTTCTATACCTTAGGCATAAGGATGGCATTAAAAGCAAAAAGTGGTTACAATACCAACTGTTTACTGCAGCTGCCATTTGTCATGCCACTATTGCAATAGAAGTCAAAATCGGTTGAACGGACTGTAAAAATGGTTTAGTTCAATGTGTAATCTTATTTCAAATGGAGTATAGATGATAAGTAAATAAAGGTTTCGCAGAAAGGCGCGACAAGACTCTGGTGGAACAATATCTATGAAAACTTCACGGAAATAAAATTGTTCTACGCGCCTGTCTATGGCCTTAATGTGGTCGCCCATAATTGAAAGCGCACACTTGACTGTACTTGTTCCTGTTTATGTTAACATGTAATTGTGTAGCCTCTGTTGGCGATCAAATAAATTAAAAATAAATAAATACAAATTAATTAATTAATCTACAGGGTAGTTGCCTAGGTTTAAAAAAAGAAATTTTTTTTAGTTCGTCTTTCAGATAATAAAAAATATTAGACACGTATTTTTTACTTTATCATATTAATCAAAAAATAACTTAGAAAACACGCATTAAAGTTGGGGAGTGGGGGCTCGCTACGTCACAACTCAGTATTAAATCTAGCAAGGTGTGACGTCATGCCACATTTTAACTCAATGTATCGCCGTAATCGTTTGATTACGTCAAAAAAGAAAAAATACGTGTTCAATATTTTTTTATAATCTAAAAAACGGATAAAAAATAAATTTGGACACAGGCCTATCAAAGCTGGGATCGCGACTGCTACACTTCCAAATTTTCTTCTACAAAAGTTTTGTGTGCACTCGTACATATGTTCATATAACATCACACTTGGTATTCCGCGAAGACTTAAGCAGAGTTGTAAGTACAACACACCTACATAATACCTACGTTCCATAAGTGCAAGTCCAGTCTTGCACAAAACCATTTCAGAAGCTTCTAGTAAAAGATAAAAACTATTTATACTCCTTATAGCCGATATCAGGCTGCCGATAGCCGTTTTATAGCTGAGTCGCTGACAAACAGATAGTTCCAAGGTAAACAGTTATTGATCATCGGTAAAATTTGTTATGACTATCCTCCTGGTGGCCCTTGGGTATCGAGGTTAGTTTTAGAAAGTTTCTATGGAAAGCTGCATAGTTTTTAAGTGCAGTCCTACTGGTAATGGGGAAGTATTCCCTAGTAGAGAACATCTATGATTTCGCATATATACAAAAACAAGCCATTCAAATCATTCTATAGATTAAAAAAACCGACCAAGTGCGTATCGTGCGGATTAATTTATCCCAAGAACAACTTTACAGTGTAGTTGAAAAATATGTTCTCCCATACGGAGAACATGTTTTTTCAACTGCAAATGTAAGTTGGTCAATTATTACTCGTTAACTTGTTGAGTCTACTTAGCTGTGACAGTTTATCTTTTAATTCCGTGTATATACTACTGCTGTGAATTTTTCCACGTATCCAGAACCAACCATTTAACTGGCAGGAGGGACACACGACTTACAATTTGCACTTTAAAGCTTAATATTTTGCAAACGGATCCCTGAGTCCAAAAATGGTTTTCATACGGTCACAATATTTTTGAACGATCTTTCTAACGGCACCCCACACCATAGGATAGAGGAGAAAAATAAAAAAACATCCCCACTTTACGAGTAGGAGAGGTACCGTAGAAAAAAACATGATTTTATGTTACCGCTTTGTCGGCGTGATTTATCGTCACTGGAAAGGCTAAATTACTTAACCGCCACATGATTTATATTGCGTTAAGTATTTTTGCCTTTCCAGTGACGATATATACTCATGCCAAATTAGCGGACAGACAGACAGACGGACATGGCGAAACTATAAGGGTTCCTTGTTGACTCATCTAGCTTATTTTTAATATTTTTTTATATGACGTGTAAAAGTGATTTCGATATCCTATTTACAGAATAAACAATTTCATTTCATTTCATTTTCATTTCATTTCATTTCACTACGAAACCCTAAAAACGATAACATTAACAAACTGATGCTAAATAAAATAAAAATCTTACTTCTGTTACTTACCTACTTGACTTTTGCAAAAGGTAATTAACTATCCATAATCCAGAATCAAAAGACCACACTTGATAATAAGTTCCCGAGTTTCATTGTAGGGTATAGGTCGTAGGTTCGAATCCCGACAGGCGCTTTACTTGGTGTAAATTATTTTACCATCATCCATCCAAAAAGGTGAAAGAAAACATCGTGAGGAAACCGGCATATTCTAGAACCAAAAATTCGAAGACATGTGACATCTACCAACCCGCACTGGGCCCGCGTGCTGAATTACGGCCCACTCCCTCTCACTAAGATAGAGGAGTGTCTCAGCAGGAATATTATAGGCTGATTATGCTACATTCTAATTGCTTGTTTACCTTAAACTCATAACCTAGCCTTTAAAACATGGCAAACAGAGAGTTATTTTCTTATTTAAGTTCGTTATGGTGGATAGTAACGTCATTCTACTGATCATCTCGTCACAGCCGTTTATAATGCTTCAAAATGACTCAATTATTAGCCATATAACTCTGCTGACCCTTTCACAATACAAACTAGAAACTAATGCTATCAACATAAATAATAATGATAAAAAGCTCCGTAAATCGCAACGAAACGATGATAACAATCTGCTGGATTTATACCGTGTAGATAACAGCACAGTAGATAGGGCGCGCTCTATGTGGGTAGTTCGCTTTGTATTTTTATAGGTACAGCTTTAAAGCGCTTTTTAGAGCTGGAAGTGCGATAACACTGTGATGTTATCATTGTTTTTGAGTATAAAGTCCGAAGTGGGTGTTTGTAGAAAGTGTTGTAGAAGTGGATTGTTGCATACATTTACTTGATAACAATTGTGATCGTGTAGGAGATGTTTCAATTGAAAGGTGGTTGAAATATCAAAGATGATTACTGTCAGAAACTGGTTGAATAGTTTGGTTCGGATTATAGCAATAAGCTATTGAAATGAAATGTAATAAATTCATGCGGTTCTTATAATTATATACATTTACTTAGCTCATGTTCTATGCTTGAATATAAGCGATTACCGCAGCTCAGCGATAATCATCCCTTCATTATAACTACGGGTTACCACCAACTTAGCATGTGATAGCCTAGTGGTGTGACCGTCGGACCGCCAAGTCATAGGTCTCGAGTTCGAACCCAAGGCACGCACCTCTGAGTTTTCGGATTCATGTGCGTATTGCATAATTATTACTTGCTTAAAAAACGGTGAAGGAAAACATCGTGAGGAAACCGGCATGCCTGAGAGATAATTCTCGACGGCATATGAAACCAAGTCAGAGGCCCATGGGTGGCATAGAAACTCTGACACCAGGTTAGTCACTGATCACAAGAAAACAAAGAAGAACAGCATGAGTGGGACAGATGAACTAACGAACGCCTAGAAATTGAACGTTTGTGAACTTGTGCGCACAAAATGAGCACAAGATGATCTAGATGTCAAAATTACCCCAAATATGCCACTACCAAAAAAGCCTACAATTTCAAAAAAAAATACAATAGACGTGGATATATTTAGTAACTTGTTCCGCTTAGCTATTTCTAAAGAGCCATAAAAAACTCCTGAAAGAAATCGACACGTGTTTCACCTCTCAACGAGGCATCCTCAGGATGACGATGGACTTGTTGCGAACTCGAACACGGCGTGTTGCCACACCAAGCGCTGAGTGCGCTGTCTGCACTCAGCGCTTGGTGTGGCAACAAGTTACTAAATATATCCACGTCTATTGTATTTTATAATGGATTTCCGCAAGGTCACGCCTGAATCAATTAATTATCTACAATTTCAATGCAAAAAACGATATAAAATCCTAAACAAAAACCCTAGCACAAATCCATCTATCAATCTTCAAACAAAATACAATACAAAATTGAAGTCAACATGAAGAAATAACGAAAAGTCCTTGATAAGAATTTATATACGGGACCGATAAGGCTGGGCGGGCGGGCGATAAGCGGCCGCGGGCGGTGATAACGCGCCGCCCGCCCTACAGATGTTATCTGTGATTAAATAGCTCGCGTTATCAGTAGCGGGAGTCGACGATCTTGGGCGGTACAGAGTAGTTTTCAGGAATAGAGGTGTTGATGTGATTATATTTTGAGATTGACAAGTATAATTTTCTTCAAATATTGAGAGAATGTGGTGGGATATCATGAAATTACACGTATTTTTCCGGTTTGCCTTTATAATACATATAAATCTATGTCATCATCTCTCCCTGACAGGAACAGTGAACATTAGGAATATTTACTGTAACGCTGCAGAGGATTGTAGTAATAGCTAAGTGGGGATATCAGAAAAACAGTTTTAATCTGAATCTGACCTGATCTGACCACGTTATATCAAAGTCAAAGTCAAATAATTTATTTCAATTAGGCACAAAAAGGCACTTTTGAACGTCAAAAACAAAAAATAGAATTGATTCTAGTCGCCCCTTCCACAGGGTAGTTTTCGTATGGAGAAGAATGGGCAAGAAACTCCACCGTTACTCTTTTAAAATGTTTTACAATATTTTGTATACATTAATTATATAATTATATGTGAAAACGATGCACCTGGAATAAGATTACTATACCACAATAGGTAAAAATAAAAATGAAGCAATGATAGAAAAAATCATTATGTAATGGATACATGGTGTTCACATATTTACAAGCATTGTAAAACCTATACGATATTCCTAAAAAAATTACAAGTGATACTAATTCGTCAGTGTGTGAGTTCAAGTAATCACAGAATGTAAAAAAAATTTTGTAATATTTAATTACACAATTAAATTAGCAACCAGTTTGATTTTGTCTATCAGAATTTTGGGTCAGAAGTATCAGCTGTAATCCAATTTTTTTTAGTTAATATTCACACTTCGTCGCTCGGCGTCCAATACCGCGAATGTGACATTTTTGACGACAATCGGATTTTTGTTTTATTTCATTCTACACTTTCAAATACGTGATCCTGCATTTAAAAATGATTTACGTCAAAAATGTCATATTCGCGGTATTGGATGCCGAGCGACGACTTGCTTATTTCCTAACGTCTTTTCATCGATCACCTCCAAAATATCCCACGACCTCTGTCCCAAACTACTCTACACAAAATATGAATACGCAGCGTTGTCGGTACGAATCCGTCAAACAGATGAGATAAGACGGACGTGAACTTTTGCTGTGTTTGTAACGTACCACCCCCCCTTACCCCCGTCTTTCACCCCCTCGACTTGGTGCCCCCTTCACCCCCTCGACACTTACATATATTCAGAAGTTGGTGTGTGTGATGATAATGTCTAGAAGTGCCGCTTTTGAAATAAAAATAAGTTTCCGAAGTTATCTGTGTTTTAGTTGTGGTTGAAGATAATTTTTTGGCAGTTTATTTTGAGTTTGATGAGATGTTAGGGGTGTAAATTATTGTTGTGGTATTTTAGTCACCATACATCTGTGTGTGTGTGTGTGTATTTATGTAGTGAAAAGGGGGTCTGAAAGAAACCGTAGATTCGACATCAGTGAGTAACGTTGTGAAAACGAGTTGACCTTTATTTTTTGTAGAAAAAATAAGTATGATAAGAAGTCCATAAAGTTTTATATCAAAATTTTTACGGAACTTACAGCTTATCATTCGGAGTTTGTTTTCCAAATAAATATAAATGGAGATGCATAAAGAGCCGTCTTCTTACTTTGTAGTTTAAACTTTAGCACTAACCTGTTTTTTTTTTCAATTGCCTCTAAACTCGAATGGTCACTTACTTGCGCAGAACATAATGGCATCAGATGACCTACTTACCTGAAAGAAAAAAGTGAAATTAAATTACATTATAATATCATTACGATGTGACGGTGGGTTGACCTGCGATTGACCTGATAGCGGTAAGTTATAAGCGGTAGCGGAGATGGTAGCGGGTTGAAAATATGAACCTGTTGTAGCGATTCTACACATCCTTCGTAATCATCACTTCGGAATTTAAACGGTGTTAAAGTGTGAATCCGTGATGTAAATCATATTTGAAAATAGGTGAGCTCGTATTCAAATTGTGTGCAATCATTTGAGTGCGGTTTAAATCCATATTTATAATAATAAGTAATATTAATGCAGTCACAGGTAAACTGCTATTTGCAGCAAGCATTTGGATTTTTTATTAGGTCATAATTACTTTGATTATCTTTGATGCCAATTTTTCCGTACCGTTTTTGAATCAACCATTTAAGGAATTTTAACCGCAAAACGAACATAATTCCTAGAAATTGCACGTGCATTGCATAAGTGAGAAATTCCTCAGTGTAAAATGATGTCATAAATTCATAATTCTGTGCTGCATACAGGAAAGCAGGCTTAAAAATTAAATTCAACTAGGAAAAATAAAAACTTCAGCCTAGGGTGATTTAGGACCAGTTACTTCATAGGAAGTTCTGGATCTATCTCATCCAACATATAGTGAGTATGTTTGCAATTTGAAAGGAAAAGTTCATGTTTCATGTTTAAAATCCTAGCATAATTATGACAATATCTAGATGAGTTTTGCTCGGTTTTTTTTTTTGAACGACGTTTTCTAATTATGAAACCTAGCTAGATAGATTTTTAATTTTTTTTTTTCTTTTTTTTTTCTTAATTTTTTATACAATACTAACACACACACTACTATTTTTTATGGAGTACATAATAAAGAATATTCTAACTATCTATAGTATATACAAGAATTGCTCGTTTAAAGGTATTAGATATAGCTCACTGTAGGTTAGATACAGGTTTTTGATCTATAAGTATTTATTTTCATTTTTCATACCCAATAGTAGGAGAAGACCAAAGAAAAGATGATAGATTGTGTGACAGGTAATATGGCAAAAAATTGCTAAAAATGGCTAAAAACTTCTAAGATGACAACAGAAAAGTTTGGAAGAACAAAACATGCTATTCGAACCCCAAATAAATTGAGATAAGGAAGATCATGATGATGATTGCAGATCAATAGGTCTAGTACCCTAATTGCGTAATACAACACAATCACAATTTGTTTCGATTTGAAACAGATTTCTAATCTATTGCTTCATAAGTTGGAAAAAAATCTGTTCAACAACGTAAATAACGCAATGAATGTTGTTGTAATGTCAAAATGAAACAAATTTCGCGAAATTGTTTACGAAAATGAGTTACGCAATTAGGGTACAGATTTCCTTACAATGTTTTCCTTCCTTCATGCTATCCAGTATTAACTTAGCAATGCACTTATACTCGTAACACTAAAACGTCTCGTTAGTCGTTTTTTTTTTGCCTGGGTAATTATGAAATAACTTCTCCCGCTCTGCGCGGAGCGCGGGCGTGTCAGACTCTTACTGACTAAAACCCACCCGGGTTCCTTCAGTTGCCATGTTGCTGGAGGCCACGATCTCCCTTTCGGTATTCTTCGCAACCCCGGCAGGCATCGGCCCTAGCGGACCCGTCAATTCTGCTGACATCTCTTTGAAGCGCGCGTGGAACACAACGCGCCGTCGACCCGGACCCTGGTCTTTATCGGGCGGCGAGCTACCCATTGAGTATCTACTCTACTTTCTTCAAACCCAATTCTCGTATGAAGCTCGCTTCTGCTTATCACCCACATCGCCTCTCCCCATATTAGCGCACAAAGTTTATACGTATGCACCGTTGAAAAAAATCTGCGGTATTATGCAAAGTAGTGTTATCGTAGCATCTAGAGTGGACTGCACACGCGGTGTGGCATGTTCTATGTTCAAGGAACATGGCTCAACCGGGTTTTTGTGCAAATGTGTTATTGATTGAGGGTTATGATGCAGATTGTGATAGTTTTTTTCGGTGTAAGAGATTTTTTTGCTGAAGAATCTGTTGACAACAGGTCAATTTGATTTAAAAAAAATGTAACTGAGGATTTAGGTCATGTGCAGTTTAACTTTTTGTAAGCATCGCTTACTTATTGGGAAGTAAGCTGGTTGCTGATCTTAGTCAGATTCGGTAAAGCATTAGCATAAACTGATAATCGTTGATTATAACTTGAGTGAGCACATTGATGTTACAAGTTCAGACACCAACCAAACTCTTTCTAAAAGAATAAGCCATTCTAAAAACTTCACACTAAATTTCATCCTTCTCTCATTTAAACACTAATCGAACCAACGTTTTCAATAATCCTTCCACAAAATAAAACCTTGTGCTCACAGCACTATAACACGACTACTACAATCGCAGCACCCCTAGGCAGCGTATCGGGCGGGCCGCGCGGCCAAAACTCACGTTATCTCGGTCACTTTTCACGTTTTTCACCAATCCAGCCGCGCCAGAATAGGACGGTGCCAGATCTCGCGATATGAGCTTTATTGAAGCGGCTTATATAACGTTGTCTAGTTATAATTGTGTGTTTTAACTTTGTATTGGGTTGTTCTGATCATGTGTGGGGTCATCGACGACTTTAAAAAGCAGCTGAGGCAGCGGAAGGCGGAGAACCAGGAGCTGTGGCGAATCTTAGAGGAGGCCTGTTCTGCAGTGGAATGCGATAGGTTGAATTGATAATAGGGTCATTTGTTACAGTAAAACATCGGGAATCGTATCGATATACTGCCATCTGCCTTACTCAACCCAATCAATAGCAATTTAATATAAAAGTGCAGTGCTATTGTCGATAAGACCAAACGGAAGTTTCGACAGTCATTCACTGGATATTAGAAATGGCCAAAGGTACTTAAATCAATCTCGATGTGGGTTCGAGGGAAAACAAACACGACAATATTAAACTGCATATATTAAACGAATTTTTGGGCAGCGATGAGATAATAAGAGCATAGAAAGTAAAGAAAAAAGAAATTGAATAACGCATTATTACGTAAAATGAGGAAAAAACACAACACACACTTAAACACTTTAAACTTAATTTTTTTATTTCAAAACATTTTACGAACTGCAATATTGACTTGATTTCTGAGTTGAGCTGCACTATAATATCTAGAAAGAAAAAGTATTTATTGGGACTCGTACAGGAGATCATAAATTAGACTTATCATAAAACAACTACTTAACTAAACACAAATAAAAAACAAAGTAAAATAAAAACAAAGTCCTGTACGAAGCCAAAAAGCTCCTATATCAGCATGATGCTGTGACATTTAAAAATAAGTGTCGCAGCTGGTATTCTGGTAGGTCCCCCAGTGACACTCTACACATGCGTGGGTCACTTAAATCTGTGGTTCTTTCCTCAAAAGACCATTTTTCAGACTTATATAGATGGTCTGGACTTTAAAAGAGACTGTGACCTCTGAGTTTGTTTCGGTGATTCTTCTCAGAGTAGTCAGATAGGAAACGCCGACCTCATCAAGTTTTAAAATATTATTGACGTGTAAAACCTCCTTACAGAAATGAACATCATTTACGTAACAAACCATCACACCTGTAATTCCCAAAGGGTTGGGCAGAGGTGTACCCTATTGTACACCCACATTTTGCCAGTTAGAAGCATCATTAGAACATCATTTATTATCATTAGTTTATCATTTATCATTGCCTGTAACCGTGGACAACGTAAATTTAGTAACTCAATTTGAGCGGTTTTTTTTTAAATCACAATCGTGAAGCTCTTGTCCTTCATCTCACCTGATGGAAAGTGATGATCAGGCTGAAGTTGGAAACGATGTTCACCCGGAATCCTCAACCGCAGAGGAACTGGCTATCTTACCTCTAACTGCCGAAACACAACAATGCTGTTAACATTGTTGTTATGGCGACAGACTTTGATAAGATGGTGGTAGCTAGCCAGGTGGAACAAGCCCTACTACCAACCAAATCGAGTCAATTTTATCCCCGCTGGGAATCTAACTCAGGACCTCTAGGTCTGAGACAGATGGTCTAATCACAGAGGCGGTTAAATGCCGATGTCAATATCAGACGTTTGCCCTTCCGTTACCTGTTTGATAACACCTATATTATCACACACTACCTTCCACAACCACTACCGTGACGCTTCAGTAATCAGCTCCACCTTAAGCCAAGGTTTTTCACAAATACAGCCTTGTTTTAATAATTGTCCCAGGTGCGATACCACTATCGCTGGGCTTCGATCCTGCGGCTGCTCATTAACCGATAGTTATTCACTTAGTTAACAATGCCGAACGTGATAACTGTTGTGCAGATAAACAGCACGTGTATACTTGTGTAATTAGTTTTATTGGTAAGTGGGTACCTGTTTTAGGTAGGTGGAATGGGTAAGATAGTTGGGTTGTTATCTTTTGGGAGATTTTGTGATCTTGGAGGTTACGTTGCTCTAAACTTTAGAAAGAAAGAAAGAAAGAAAGAAAAATATTTTATTTGGGACACGCACAGGAAATACAAAACAGTAATAAAAGATTTCTTTAAAAATTAACAAATATAAAAAAGGAGCATTTTAAAAACTAACAAACAAAATTAATAACGACCTGTGCGAGGCCAAAAAGGCTCCTATCTCAGCATGATGCTGCGATATTTAAAAATAAATAAATACCGCAGCGCTGGTATTCTGATAGGGCCCGAAAGTTTAAGTTTTTAAGGTTTTACTTTAAGTGTCCTAAGTGCTAGTTTGAATTTGTGCATTTATCTATCACCTTAGTTTTTTGCAGAGTAAGTACTTTTTAATGGTGCACGGGTCGATCTATCAGGTTAAGCTACGCTTGCCGAGGTTGTTCCGTAGAAGGGTGACCATCTTTACATACCGAGACTCCTCCGTGCCTCGGAAAGCACGTTAAGTCATTGGTCCCGGCTGTCATTCGTGGATCTTTGACAGTCGTTACAGGTCGTCAGAAGCCCGAAAGTCTGACAACCAGTCTTACAAAAGGGTATCGTATTACCCAGTTACTGGGTTGTGGAGGCATATAGGCAGTCGCTCCATGTAAAATACAGGTGTTCAGCTGCATCCGGTTAGACTGGAAGCCGACCTCAACATAGTTGGGAAAAAGTCTAGGAAGATTAATTGGTCTCTCTTTCCATAAGAATATAAACTATGACAGTTATCATTAGCAGTCCGTCATCCAGTCTTACTCTCCAATGACAATAGATTGTTCTTTTTCTGTCAAATAAATCAACAAGAGCTGTGTCTTAAGGCGATGTGTAAAAGTCGCCTTATCAATGCGGTTGAAGATCCTTTTTGATCATCTCTCATTTAAATGACTGCCTTACAACCCTCTCGCAAGATCCTACATAACAACCCTTTACACCCCCTGACCAAAAACCTAAACACTCCTCCTATAGTTAGTGGAAAACTGTGCAAAATCTCGCAAGTATGGCTCGTATTAACTTACACATGAAATATATTCAATCTGCGACTTCGCGATAAGGCCCGCCACCCACCATCCCTGGGGGGATCTCCCCCTGAAGCTAAGCCGGATGCGAGGATGATTTTTGACGGTCACTGCGTATGTGCTTTTTATTTTGTTTTTTTTCTGTATGTGTGTGGTAGGTATTGTTTTTTTGGAATGCAGGGTGATCTTAGAGATGGACGTAAGTGAGTTTAAGCATCGGGGGTTTAGTAAACTTGCAAGCATTATTTGCCTTTTAAAGACAGTATCTCTGTCTCAATACATTTCTCAGAAGATTAGATATAGATTTAATTTTTTTTCAAAATGAAAAAGTCTGTACAAAGTTGTTGAATGATTTACAGTAACACTATTGTTTTTTATCATGTCCACATTGCTGCCAGCTACGGATTTTATTATTGGATTTCAGTGAATAAAATTATCAAAAAGATGATCTCAAGTTGCATTCAGGAATCGAAAAAATGCCTCGAATTAATTTCACCATCATTTGAAACATAACACTATAAAACTCTTATCACATCAACAAAAACTTCTCACTTCATTACTTTAAAATTCACGAGCGTCACTATCCAGTAACAACAAAGAGGTGGTGGCCCTGGATCGCGATAATAAAATTATTATTATTCGTACTATCAGAGCCGCCACCCGGCGATGTTATCGTCGCTATCTCGCAGCGCCAAGCGACGCTTCACCCCCTTCTGTAAGGAGTAGGGATGAGGAAAGAATGTATCGATAGTTTGCAATAAATTTTGTTTGTTATTGGGTGTTTGTTTGATTACGGGATTCGATGATACGTCCAGGGTCATAAGAGTAACTACTGATTTGATTTGGAAGTTACTGTGATTTTTAGACTAGCATTGCGAAGTGTGTTAAGTATCTATCATTTCTCGCAACTAAAAATCGTATCCAGAACCCCAATATATATGTAATTTGGTTAGACAGCTTTTTTAAAACTCATGCAATATGAGTAGCATAATAAAATGATAACCCCAGGATAATGCATTCTTAAATAATCAAAATTAAAAAGTAAAAAAAGAACAATTGACATTACTGAAATCTTAGTCTTCTTTTCAAGAACCAAAGCATCGATACTTCACACATCCCAACACAAGTCTTACAAACAAACGCTATCGATATCAGCCCGTCACTAGGGGTGTAACCTGCCTTATTCCGGATAAGAATAAATACAGTGGCTCTCCGGCGGAATGTGCTAATACATCCTTATCGACTGACACCCCTACACACACAGACGGGTTTATTTGTAGCGAGGACTTTTAATTGGGATTTGTTTTGGTGTTAAATATTATGTAAGCAAACTTATGTTAGTGTAGTGCATGGTGCAGGGTGTGGGAATAAGTACTCGAAAATTCATAATAATCAAATATATTTTTCAGGAGTGTCGTGCGTCTGTTGACAGGCCAACACTGTCCTCCCATACCTATTAACACTGTAATTTAAAAACATTGTAAAAGCCACTTATTTTTAAAAGCGCAACCGCGGAGTTTCTTGCCGGCTCTTCTCCATAGGAAACGACCAATTGGAACCGTGCACCTAACTTCTGACGTTTCATAAGTGCCCATGTAGGTATATATGTTTTTTTTTTTTCGGGCGAACTCTGTTAGCAACCTGGCATGCCTGCTGACTGGTGAATCTTTTATGATATATTTTAGTTTTTTTTGGTGTTACGACAGAGACAGAAGAAATTATTCAGAAAGATCGATGGCTGAATCTTTATAAAAAACGTTATCGTCAGAGTTAGTGTAGGAGACTTTGTCGATGCAAGAGAAGCAATTTTAAGAACTGGTGATTATGAAGACCTTAATAATAGGACCATAATATTTGATTTAATATTAACAGCTCCTGGAAACTTCAGGATTATTATTTATTTATTTCTAAAACATTTTTGGTTTTAGCCTCACAACGAAAACCTCGCAGGGTTCAATTCAAAAATTCAAAAGTCATTTATTCAAACTAGGCTGAGAATCAGCACTTTTCGAACGTCAAAATTACATAAGACAGTCCCCCAAAAACGCCCACCCTTCAACACTTCCTAGTGCCTTTAGCTGGGAAGAAGAAGTGGCGCAACAAACTCCTCAGCAGCACAGCTGTCTGTTCAAGTTAGAAAATGATTCTATACAATAGTATACAAAATAACTTACATTATGCAACACAAAAAACATAATTCAAATGATAAATTATAGGCCATATGTCAGCTAGCACACGCCAATATACCAACCAAAACATCGAGAACTATACTCAAGCATTACATTTAAAAAAAAAAAACTAACCGTAAACAGAACTAAATATCTAAATAAAAGCCTCCAGACATAAAGGGCGTGCCCGCTTACATAAAGCTGTAATTGGCAGTTATAAATGATAAACTAGGACCATCGAGGTAAAATAATTAAACAGTTAATTACTAGTAATAATAACAAAACCATGATCAGCAAGACGACCAGTCACCACAAGCAGCACCCGTTCACGAGCATAACGCAAAGTTCTCAGGGGATAAACTATAGGACGATCATGACATCACTAATAGTGCTTCATTTACAGAATACCACTGCCAAACGCTTCAGGATATAAAAGACTATTAGTACATACAACTTAGACTTATTTGCACAGCCTTTCAATTAAAACATTTGACAGTAATCGATATGTGACGCGGAAACGATACTGGATAAAAACAAAAGGAGTCAATTCGAGGTCGATTCCGTTTCCTGGTGCGATAGAACTTACGATACTCAGTTCTCTGTCCTCGTTTTGTCCTCTGATAGTAGACACATTACTGATGTGTTACATGGTTCTTACTGATAACGTTACTATGGTGTCAGTTTAATGTCACCAGTGGGTTTCTGAAGGACTTTATAAAGACATGTTATGTCCTAAATAAAAATTCTTGTTGCAATTGCTGAGCATCGATTCCCGGGTCAGGCAAAGTGCCATTGGGTTTTGCATCTGGAATTTCTCAGTAGGAGCCAGTCTGTATTTGTGCCCGGTTGATTTTTTGATTAATTTATTTTTCTGCCAATTTTAATTTGACTCTTTGATTTTCATTTGTATTTTTTTTTTATTGTAATAAAATTTACTTTTAATGTTTGCATGCCTAATTGGTAGATTGTACAGGGATCTCAACATTTTGTGAACAGCTTTATTTATGAACCTACTCTCAAAGCGAATAAATGATTATGTTATGTTATGGCAATAGGCTCGCCCCCTGTTACATGGGACCAAAAGAACTGGCGAAATGTGGTTGTACCACAGAAGAGTACAGAAGGCGCACTCCGTATTTTAGGTATGAAGCTACAAGTACCCGGCAGGCTCATCTTGTCGGGGCAATTCAGTGAGTGTAACGTAGTCAGAAGATATGAGAGTTACGTGATAGAAAGAGACGCAACTTCTAGGTGAATATAACTGTAGGTAAATAGCGCTGTGCAACCTGAATTGCATTTTCTCGTGTTTTAGCAAGATTCGCTTTTTAACCGACTTCCAAAAAGGAGGAGGTTCTATGTTCGTAGCGTATGTATGTTTTTTTAATGTTTGTCCACCCATTTCTCCATCAATTGTGGACCGATTTTAACAATTCTTTGTTTGAAAGGGTATACTCTCGAAGTGGTCCCATATAAGTTTTATTAACTTTGCTTGGATAGTTTTTGAGTTAGCTTCAATAATACGTAGTTTTTCCACTTAGTATGTGGATTATATGATAAGTCCCTGTCACTTATTTACATAGCAGGTAGTGGTATTCGAATTTGTGTAGGGTAGGTACCACAACTGAAAAGTGAACAATAAAAACATTTTACAAAAAAACTAACGATAAGTTATTTTTGACTTTGTAGTGTTTTTTTTTTTTTTGGAAAATGTTTGCTTTTTTTTTTTTTTTTTTGTAAAAAGTTTTGTTATTTAGATGATTTTGCGGAGTGAACCATCTGTAATTAATCTTTGGTTGTACTATAGGTACCTCATCTTAGCCTACCCCTTCGGGAAAACAAGGCGTGATGTATGTTACTGAATTATCAGCAGAAAAACCCTGAAAAATTTAGGATATTTTTCTCAATTACCAAAATTCTCATTAATTACCTTCAGTTAAGGTTTTAATGATAAATAGCACACCTGAATTAATAACCATATGATATGGGTACGTCTTGTGATGTGGGTTCTGAAGGCACACATTTTTACCGCCATGTTTGTTAGTGATAATTAAATTGATTGTATCTAGGCCTGGCTGGGGGCGATAAACTCTGTTTGTTATGTACTGTTGAAGTGAAAATGGAGTGTTATTAAGTAAGGTATTTAAAATGGTTTAATTTGTAAAATAATTTTAAAAAATTTGTTAAATGCTAACTAATATTATTATATTATCATTTATTCATTTTTTTACATATTAAATGCATTTTTAAATATTTTTATCAAAATCATTTAAAAATATAAAAATAGTGGTCCATCGGCATCAGGAACAGGGTCCAAGCTGCCGGTGGTCAGGGCTCTAGAGAGAGGAACCTCCTCACTATGCGTGCCGTGTCTGTATGAATCAAGCCCTTGACCCAGCCGCGCAATGAGAGCCTCCTGAGGTGTTGGTCGAGGCTCTTCGCTATTAGGCCATTAACCGTAACGATTATCGGTACAATGATTGCAGAGTCCACATCCCACATGTCGACAACCTCGTGTGCTAAGTCAAGATACTTGTTTTTTTTATTTTATTATTATTTTTATATTTGGAGTGGACTTCTCCAACTGTAATATTATAAATGCGATAGTGAGTTTGTTTATTTGTTACGCTTTCACGCTAAAACGGCTGAACGGATTTGGATGAAATTTGGCACATGGGTAGACCATGACCTGAATTAGGTCATAGGATACTTTTTATCCCGATATTCCTACGGAATCAAGACTTATGTGAGTGAAACCGCGAGGCGCAGCTAGTTGATAATAATAATGTTTTTGAAAGACTTCCGATTGGGGTAAGCAGAAACTATAAAACTCCAACTTTCTTTTAATAAGAATAAAACCCATTCTTAAATGTTTTAATTTGACTTGTAATTTAATTGTTTACCGGCCTATAGATTTGCGATAAAATTATTAATTTTGAGCACAATCGATCTAAAACCAACAATCGATAAAAAATCAACAAAAACTAAACGCACAACAGACATTTAACAACGAAATTACCTGATAATACATCTATTCATCACATCCAACCAAATCTGAACCTTACACCCCTATCTTACTATCCAAATTACCTTGACAGGGTACTCTATACATCTCTAGAGCCACTTCAATTGAATTCCAACCTTATTTTGCACAACACAGAGTTTTTAACAGCCTGTTAGGGTATTTTTGCCTGTTGCTTCAGCGGATATTGCTACGCTCTATCACCTCCCTAGCGCCCTCTAGTGAGAATTACCTTGTAATTCGCCAAATTACCCACTGGTTCTTGTAATTAAATACTTTTCTTTGCGTTACCTTTACACTGATAAGGGTTTCTGACCTGTTTTGGGCAGGAAATGAAGGAGACTGGGGATTTTTTATGGGGTGTGCGATCCTCTAATTTGGTAAAAGATAGAAATGGGCAATAAAACTATTCAAGTTTTAAGATCAATAAGAAAATTATATGCTATGTACAAAAACCTGTAAAAACCGCCTCTGTGGATCACCTGTCTCAGACCCAAAGGTCCCGAGTTCAATTCCCAGTGGGGGCAAAATTTACTGCTCGGTTTTGTTTGGGGTAGGGCTTGTTCTAAGTCTGTCTGGCTAGCTACCACCATCTTATCTAAGTCTGTCGCCATAACAATAATGTTAACAGCATTGTTGTGTTTCGGCAGTTAGAGGTAAGATAGCCAGTTCCTCTGTGGTTGGAGATTTTGGGGTGAAGCTTTTTTGGAGCTTCCACCTTCGGCCTAATCATCACTTAATATTAGGTAAGATGCAGGCCAAGAGCTTCTCCGAAGTCGATAAAAAACAGCTTTTCAAATTGAGCTATGTTTGTGCTAGCAACATTATATTTAGATGCAGCTTCCAAAGATCTCCCTAAAGACAATCGAAACTCTAACTTGACATAAGTTAAAGGTCATTTAAATGTTTGCTTGTTACTTTTTTAAATATTATTTTAAGTACTAATGAATTTATATCAAGCTACATTTAAGTAAAACTCTACCTCTTAAAATCCACAATACTCCCCAAACCCAAGTAAAACCACGTCACGAACCTAGTGTGGGGTAATAAACAACCCCAACTTCACTTTTAAACGTTATCTCTCGGTTGCAAGCCACCCCGTCCACCCCCTACACCCCCGTCTGATAAACAGATATGAAACATTTGATGTAATATGTAATTTTGTATGAAAATTGTCTTGACTATGTGTCTGTGCCTACCTTCTATTAATAAATAGGTGTTAGGTTGGGTAAAGGGGCACATAGATACTGCAATAACATTACCAATTTTTTTTAAAATTATTATTATAGAAAAAAAAATGCTATTTCAAATTGACATTTTTAGTACCAAAATTACCCCAAGTCCATTAAAAAATTAGAAAATTTTCAACAGGGAAAATATGAATTATAAAATGCAATAATGAATATCGTATTACACCAAAGATTTAGTTTTAGATGTAAAAAAAGTATTTGGATAACTTTCCAAACGCCTTTTTTTTCCTTTTTTAAATCATACTAATATTATCAAGAGGAAATATTTGTATGTAACGAAAAAGCTTAAAAACTACTGGACCGATTTAAAAAATTCTTTCAGCAATGGATAGCTACATTATCAGCGAGTAACATAGGCTATATTTTATCCCCGTACTCCCACGGGAACGGGAACTACGCGGGTGAAACCGCGTGACGTCCGCTAGTTATTAATACACTAGTTCACTAGTTAGCCACATTTTTTATTTCCATACAAAAAAAATCAAAACAGCGAAATATTTTGACAGCTATTTGCGACGTTGCCCAGTTTTAGTATAAACGCTCTTAAGTAAGTACCATGTAATAGGGGGCGAGCCTATTACCATCAATCAGCCACAAATCAAGACTCCGGGCTGCAACTCAGAAATTCCAGATAGCCACTTTGCCTGACCTAGGAATCGAGCCAGAATCTCACGCTCAGCAGTAACGCGACCACTTGAGGCAAAGATATTATACATACTATAAAATATGATGGCCACCATAAACACCTTTCCAAGACTAATCTACAAGAAAACTCAACAACTTGAGCATACATCATAACAAGTAGTAATCCTGCTATCAGCCGTCACGCTCAATTGAGCTCTTAACGAGACACCTTTAAACACGTTTGCGAAGCCCCGACTTTTTATCTCGTAATCGTCAAAACGCGGACATTTCGCTGCTCAGTGATTACGTCATAATACTGTTTAGCGTATGCTAAGTGTGGTTTTGGTATGAAGGAAGGAAAAATGAAACTAAAATTATGTTCGAAATGTAGGTAAGTACGGTCGAATTGTTTTTTTTTAATGGATACTTGGATACCGATAGGTGATTGAGTATCCTGTTATCGAAGGTTTTTTCGTATCGAGTGTTCGGTGGCATTTTGTGAGACTCACAATACTTATGTAAAAATTCCAGGGATGGGCCGAAATTCGGTTCACATTCGGTTCAACCGAATGTTCGGCAGAAATTCGGTTCAGATGCCGAACATTCGGCACAAGAAAAATAATACCTACATGCATTATTTTGACTGAAATTTAATAGAATTAGAATAGCATTACTCTAAAATAAAATTATGTCTTTTACTCACTCATGGTTATTTATTTTAGTAAGGAACATTGTAAATGTAAACCTTAAATTAAATCATTTCTTATTAGTCTTGAAAATCTGTTCTTCTTATTAGGCCACGCGGTGGAAGCGCGGTGTGCGGGCGGGGTACATCTAGCAATAATTGAAGTAAATGCGTAAACAAGTCACGACGTGTCGCTCTCGCAAAAGCGCGCGAAATTGAATCGAAGTTCGGCCGAACTTTTCGTTTTAACCGAATGTTCGGCCGAAGTTCGGATTCGGTTCAAACCACATTCGGCCCATCTCTAAAAAATTCTAGCTTTTTCTCTTATTACTGAGTCAGTGGCTTGTGACATACCGACTTATATTGGAGGTTTACATAATTATTATGGTCCCGTTGAAATCTTTTAGGTACGGGGTCCTGGGTTACTGGGTACAGATGAGTCTAACAATAAATTAAATAAACATGGTATAATTTTAATGTAAAACTTTTTAATGGGAAAAAGCCTGAAAACCTTTCTAAGAAAGTAACTACTTCGATTCAGGAAACTTTCAGATCTACCTTACAACAATTATACAGAAAGGTATAGATTCGAAGCTTAACTCAGTCAAAATGGCGACAATGACGTCACAATAGAAATATTAAGCAAGAAACTGCAACAGCAATTATTGATCTGTATTTAGTAATCAATTTTATTACAGAAAATAGATAAGGATTTGTAACTCTATGTGCAATGATACCTACGATAACTTTGTAATCTAGATTTCATTGTAATCCATGTTTAGTAAGTATTAATTAAGTTTAAAGTTACTGTAATGTTTCAAGAAGTGACAGGAGGCACGTAATTATCAATTTTATATTGGTAGATAAGTTGACTGAGTATATCTTTGAGTTATTTGTATTTGTGAAAACTTCTGTATGAAACTAAAATGTTTGGATCGCCCCCAAATTGTAGATGACAGATTTTTTTTAAAGCGAAAACTTTTTTAGGCGCGTTGAGCATTTTTGAGATGGGACTAAACCATTGATTTCGCGACCTGTTACCGAAAACGTAGAGTAAAAGACATCAACGCGTTGATTACCGCGGTGCGTGGAGTAAAAGACATGAACGCGTTGATTACCGCGGTGCCGATTTTTTTTCAAGTTTACACTTCTGTCGGCACTCCCGGAATGCCACTGTTTTTTTTTTTTAAATTGGATTAGGTATTTAAAACGGTCAAAGAAAACATCGTAAGGAAACCGGCATGGCCTAGAATCAAAAAATTCGAAGACATGTGACATCTACCAACCCGCACTGGGCCCGCGTGGTGGATTACGGCCCACTCCTTCTCACCGAGAGGAGGCCTGAATCCCAGCAGTGGGAACATTATAGACTGAGATATTAAGATTTTTCCATCTGAAATCGTAATCAAATTGCATAGAAGTTATTGAAAAATAACGAAAAAAACATACCTTCACAGCTTTCTCCAAGATTATCACATACACCCACAAAAAACACCTAAAAAGCCTATTATAAGCGTGCCATAAACCTCGATTCACCTAAGCCTATTCAAAAATTCACTCGAGTGATTTTAAAAACGTCCTTATTCTGTAAAGGTGCGATATAGCCGAGTTTATCGTCACGCGCAATTTGGCGAGACCGACCGACTCGTTCGAACTAACGAGCCACATCTACATCGCTGATAGCAAGCTTTGTGATCGTAAACTGTTGGCTTTCTGTTTTATAGAATAGGTATGTTTTTGAGGGCATATTGAGTCAATTGAGTGGTTTTAACGTGGTTATTTGGGATTTTTAAGGTTTATTTTTCACTGTTTTTAGTCTCATTTCTGTCGTCGCATGCTAAAACTATCACAAAAACTAATTTTCCTAGAGGTCGATTTTTCGCCCCTTAAACACCTATATTGTAAATTTAATCGAAATTGTTAGAGCCCTTTTCGAGAACGTGATTCATACAAACAAATATTGCTAATTTAATATTATAGGATAGGATTGGGTCAAAATTTCGGATCAAAATTTCGGATCAAAAACTATAGTAAAATAGTCAAAATAATGTTAAACTCATACATATCTCCAAAAATTTAACCCCTCACATACCTCGAATATTTGACCAACCCTCCATCGATACAACCCCTATCGCTCTACCTCGCGGAACAAGAAATATTTCATACGAGATTACAAGTGAGAAGGGCCTACAGATTGATCACAGGTGACATTATCGGGCTGATACCCGCGCGGCCGCGACTCGCTGGCGAGAAAACGAGTTCCGATCGACTAACGATAGTAATTGATACCTGACGCGTGATCGGGAATCGAGAATCGATTCCGACAATCGTTTTGACGTGAATCGGCAGCGTTGAATTTCTTAGTGATTGATTTGTATGTAAATCGATTTAATGGTAGCCGTTTGTATTTTATTTGGACTTTGATGTTGTTGTCAAATTGTTTTAAGAGAATAAAAAATATAATACCTTAGTTTTAATGACAATTTTGTGATTTAAGGCGAAAGCGCCAGGGTAGTACGCGAAATTCAAACTTTCTGACGATTTTTGCAACTTACAGGTCATTATCAGGCTGTATGTTGATCGAAATGTGATTCATGGCCGTATCAAATATTTATTATAGAATTACTAGCGAACCTGACAGACGTTGTTGTGTCCGAACAGCGCCACCTACCGGGTCCAATTGTATTTTCAAACCCCCACTCAAATATACACACAAAATTTCTACCAAATCGGTCCAGCCGTTTAGGAGGAGTTAGGTGACAAACACACGTACAGAAGAATTATATATATAAAGAAGATAATCATAAAAATCATTAATACAACTCTCTATGTTCAAGTATTTTGAATGACTATTTAATTTAATCATGACATTTGAGGATTATTCTAACTTAAGAGGGCCCTTCCCGGTCCGTCTATCGTCAACGCGAGCATGGTCGAAAAGCTTGTTGTTTCATCCAGCGCAAGTGAGAACTGCTAACAAGCAAGTGAGAACGCGATAACATTGTACGAAAAATAACTGGTTTCAGGAAATACGTGTTTTTGAATACGCCTTACAAGTTTGTAAAATATTTTCTTGTCATTTAGAATTTCCATTACATGTGCGAGGTTTCTATAAAAATGTTTTCTTTACTTTTACAATTAAAAGTACATTAAGAACGGTCAAAGTTGAGGTAAAATTTGTGCAAAAAAGCAGATTTTTGGAGGCTTATATTGAATTTGTTTCGCCGTATTTTTATATTTTGCTTTCATAGAAACCTAGATATAGTGCACAAGATACCCATTAGTTTAAAAGAATTAAGGAAAGATGTGTTACAACGCCATAATCACGTACGAGCGTTTGTATGAAAAGTATGACGGGTTGGCCGCTCTTAAGGAGTTATATTTCTGATTCTAGTAATTATAATTCTGTAAAGCCACATTTGTTACGGTCGCGAATCATATTTTAATTAACATACAACCCGACACTGACCGGCAAATTGCAAAAAACTAAAAAAAAAATTGATTTTCGCGGGCTATCTTAGCGCATCCCCCTTAAGAGCGTAAAATTACGTATTTTAACATAATGCCAGTGTTCCCCGAAGGGTTGAGCAGAGATGTAAGTAACTCTACCTTCAGTAAAATATTACGTCTTATTGAACTTTGCAGCCATGAAAACAGTAAGTTATTCTTCATTGCCTGTACTGCCTATCTTTAAAATACCATAAAAGCTCGTCGCTCGAGAAAACATAAGTAACTTCGAGATAATACAGACGCGACATTTCATCTGAACTCCCAATTCCCCAAAGAGATAACGCCTTATCTGCGAATTACGAATACATACATACTCTTTGGTATTTTTAAAGGAATTTTTCAGCAATTTAAACGTGAATTCGGGGAAGCTTAATAAAGTAAGGGACTACGTTATAAGATCATTTGATTGGTTAACAATTGTAACGTATAAAATTTACCTTTTTCCAATCAATCTACCTAGCCTTTTCCCAACTATGTTGGGGTCGGCTTCCAGTCTAACCGAATGCAGCTGAATACCAGTATTTTACATAAAGCGACTGCCTATCTGACCTCCTCAACCCAGTAACTGGGTAATACGATATCCCTTGGTAGAATGGTTGTCAGACTTTCAGGCTTCTGACGACCCGTAACGAGTGTCAAAGATCTACGAATGACAGCCGGGCCTAACGGCTTAGCGTGCTTTCCGAGGCACAGAGGAGTCTCGGTATGTAAAGATGGTCACCCATCCACAGACCAACTCTGGCAAGCGTAGTTTAACCGAATAAATCGACCCGTGCGGCTGTTATTACTTGGTTACGAGCTCCTGAAACTTACCTTTTTATTAATTTTATAAGGCTGGTATGTAGGGTTATATTTATTGTCAAATGAACTACTTAATCTAAATGTAATAAAAAATTGTGTGGATCACATGACTGAGCCAGTCTGTTCTTGAAGTGAGCAGGCCTGTGTACAAATTTCTTTTTTGTCCGGCAGGTAGATTAATAAAAAATATTGAACACGTATTTTTTATTTTTTGACGTAATCAAAAGATTACGGCGATACATTGAGTTAAAATGTGGCATGACGTCACGCCTTGCTAGATTTAATACTGCGTTGTGACGTAGCGAGCCCCCACTCCCCAACTTTAATGCGTGTTTTCTAAGTTATTTTTGATTAATATGATAAAGCAAATAATACGTGTCTAATATTTTTTTATTATCTGAAAGACGGACTAAATAGATTTTTTTACCTAGGTAATTACCATATTCACTGATACTAGGGAGTGACAGTATTGACAACAGCTCACTTCACCTAAGTTTTTACGGAACAGATCGGCAGTTGTCCGGTTGTTGCTGTTGTTGTTGTTGTTGATTACCGAAGTTAACCCTCTCTCTGTCTAAAATATAAAACTGCAATCAAGACTATACAACCATATTTTCCTCATCTGTTTCCCCATGATCGGCAGTTCTCACCTCATGGGGAAAAGGATAAATAATTTAGTATGATCCCCGGGAGGAGATAGCCCGTCAGAACAAAGGTAGGGCGCTATCGCGAGCAGCAGCCTTCGCCCGCCCGCCCTCCTGAGTACGAGCCCATGTTTCTGTACGATACGTTACGAGATTTTTTGTTTAGAATTGGTTGGCTCTTATTATGGTTTTTTAATCCAATATCTTTGTTTCCATATCCTACAATAGTCCTGCACCAACCGAGGGTTGTCCTTGGGTGCACTTGCATAGCGCGAAAAGGGATAACCATCGGTTGGTGCCTCATTTAATTCAAAACGTTTAACGGGCCACTGCGAGTTGACTTCAGCCCCTCGTACGCCTTCCAAAAGTCATGGTTATCATTATAATAAATTTACCTTTATTTCATTTATGGACATATAACTTACATTTTTTTTTTACATTTTTGAATCATTATTAGAAAGAAAGAAAGAAAAAGTATTTATGGAGACTCGCACAGGAAACCACAAATTAAACTAAAATACACTCATTAAAACATTAACAAAAATAAAAACATTAAAAAAATTAAAACAATTAAAATAAAAGCAGAAAGTCCTGTACGAGGCCAAAAGGCTCCCATCTCAGCATATGCTGCGACATTTAAGAAAAAATAAATAAATGACGCAGCGCTGGTATTCTGATAGGGCCCGCAGTGATGTCACGGATAGATAAAATACAAAAATAAATATAATAAAATAAAAAATAAAAAATAGATCTGAGAATTAAAAAATAAACTTTATGTAGTCCGCGTGTCTGCACCCGACGTAACATCAGTTACTTGTCTATGCCTTTAGTATCTGTGGTACTCTACTCTAGGCATCGTTGAGACAAGTAATGAGACGCAGACGCCGACACCGGCAAAAAAAATTTGTTTTATAAACATTACGGCTGTTATTATGGTTATTGGTGATATCTATTAGTATTACAGTGCGTGTATGACCAGATGTATGAACGTAAACGAAGCAAAAGGAGTATGTAAGGATCGTAGCAGGAGGGGTTCTGTAGTTTCTGCCTACCCCCACGTGAAGAAGGCGTGAGTTTATATATGTTGCTGCCTTCAATTATTGTTTTATACCTATATTCTAGAATAAGGATAATTTATAAATATTATTTTTCATTGATTTTAGTTAATTTAGGTTTTAGAGCTAGAATTGCATTCAGATACGAGAATACCTTACCTGCAATTCCAATAATTTGATAAGAAATTCTAATATAGTGAAACTGGTTTTCCTTAATTCCAAATCCAGAATTAACTACCTCCCAAAATGATGTCAGTGACATAGCAGGTTTCTGCCTAAATAAATGATAATAATATGACTTATATACTGCACCTAACCCTAGTTGACATTACAATAATTGAGTAAATCGAGTGAGCACTTGAAGAACTTTTAATGGAAAAAAAAATGCTGCCAAAGAAAAGGAAGAAGAAACATAATTCCTTTAAATTAATCCTCTTATTTTGACAGGTTTTTAACAACATAACATAACATAACATCACGCCTTGTTTCCCCGAAGGGTTGGGCAGAGGTGTCCCTGTAGCAGGTACACCCACATTTCGCCAGTTATGTTTAAGTCCCATGTAGTAGGGGGCGAGCCTATTGCCATCAACCGGGCACAAATCCAGACTCCGAGCTGCTACTGAGAAATTTCTGATAGAAAAACCCAATAACACTTTGTCCGACCCGGGAATCGAACCCAGGACCTCATGCTCAGCAGTAGCGCTTGCTACCACTAGACCAACGAGGCAATCGAGACAGGTTTTTAAGTTAATATGTAACTTGACGTTTTAAAAAGAAAGCTCCTACGTCCAATGGAAACGCTCCCACTCGTTTGAGGGTGAGCAAAACTCAAGGTAAATGAATCTCTTATGAAAATGTGATACAATGTATTACCTACCGATAGCCGGCGAGATAAGCAGATGATTGAGCGAATGGAAGACGGGTCGACTGCCACCAAAAGGAACGTTGAGCGGAAAAAATAGTATAGCTATAGTTAATGCAGAGGCGGGCCTAATATTTATTGGAGTCGATAATTATTTGGTATATAAGTCGGAAATGTTATTTGCAGACGGTAAGGTCCCTTGTTTCGAAGATGAAGCCAAGTGTTTTAAAGTAAACGATTCGCATAGTACTATGAGATGGAGATGTTGTTCATAAGATTGCAGATATGAGCTAAAAATAATGAATACTTATCTTGAGAACTACTTACGCAAAAGGTTTTTGAAGTGAAAACTTCTTTTTGAAGCATTTTTGAGATGGGAAAAACAATTGATTTCGCGACACTGTTACCGACACTCATTTTTGTAAACGCGATTGTGTTCTTTATTTATATTTAGTTACGGATCAATGTTCTATGCAAGTATTTTTACTTTAAATGTTTTGGAAATATTTTTTTTAATTGTTCATGTTTTCATTTCTGTCGGCACTCCCGGAGAGCCACTGTTTTTTTTTTGAAGTGAATTTTTGAAATGGGAAAAAACAATTGAACTTGCGACACTGTTACCGTTACCGACACCTCATTAAAAGTATTTCCTGTACAATAAAATTGTTCAAGTTTTCAATTGTGTGAAACTCCCGGAGTGCCACTGTTTTTTTTTTCTGTGTCAGTAATATACTGTTGCCGAATTATTATTAAAGCAACGTTAACTATGACGTAACAGTACCTACCTATAATATCAGTGAAAACTGGACCAACCTCCTACCGATAAATACAACCAGCGCCATCTAATCATCTCCCCAGCAAATCAAAAATCAACCGCAAAGTCAGAACTATTATCTATTACCAGACAATTACACCGATCGGAGATCTTTAGCCCCCTGATACCGGGAGGCGTCGGGGGTGAAACTGGGGGTGAAAGCGGGCTGAATGGGGGTGAAAGTGGGGGTGTTATCAGCGATTTTCGCGCCATTACCCGTCGCGATACAGTCGGCACTCTATGCACAACGCGTTAAGTTTCAATCTAATTGATGTAGCACAGGTAGGCTTGAGTCAAGTAGCTTTTCATGTCCATCTACGTTATTTATGGTCGTTTAAGTTGGTTAGGAGTGTGACAAGTGGGGTGGGGGTACGTTTTTGATGTTATTTGAGCGAATTAAGGTGTTTTGAAAGTGTTATTTCAATTAAAGACGTTGTTATTCTTTGTAGATGCTGCAGATAATAAGTATTTTGAATTATCTTAACCTATTAATGTACTTATGTGTGTTGTTCCTACTTTTTATTTCTAATGATATATTTTTAATAATTTTTACTTTGTTCCTCTCAAACAGAGCACCTGCCATCTAATCTCTTCACCACCCTTGGTTGACTGGCAGAGAATGCCTATGGTATTAAGTCCGCCTTTGTACCTTTTTGTGTGTGAGAAGTTTAAATGAATAAATAATAAATAAATGTAATAAAGCTGAAGAGTTTGTTTTTTCTCTAGAACTACCTATTGTATTTAAAATTCTTTTTGCATTTGATAGCCCAATTTTTGAGGAAGCTATTTGACATCACGCTACAACCCTTTACGAGCCAAGCAAAAAGAAAAATTTATTGGCTGGAGAAATCGTGGTGTAGTAGCTAGTCGGAAAAATGAGAGCTAAATATTTCTTATTTCTGTAACTTCAAAACTACACACACTAGGTAAATTAAATAGGGTTCACCTAGTGTGTGAAGTTTTGAAGTTAAATCCTAAAATCCTTTCAAGACTCAGAAATTGACGCTATTAATGATTAATAAAGACTCTCACTCAGCCAAAGAAATTTTTTGGTTTAGTTTGCTTTTTCATCAAAATTTCGAATTGCATTGCATTTTGAATTTCGTTTGCTTTTTTTTATCAATATAGCCAAACCTTTTAAATTTCAATACGAGGCCTTTGGCTACTTTTGTTTTGTGGGTATTTTGTCTAGTTTTTAAAATGTGTGTTTTGTTTGTGCAGAATAAACAAGTTTTATTTCTTTTTTCATTGATTTTAACTCTTTTTTATTTACAAAACGGACGCTCTTGGCCTGCATCTCACCTGATGGTAAGTGATAATCAGGCCGAAGGTGGAAGCGAGATTCACCCGGAATCCTCAACCACAGAGAAACTGGCTATCTTACCTCTATCTTATCTCTACCTCTCTGTTGGTAAGCCAGTAAGAATGTACTCTCAAATTGACTTTGAAATAAAAACATATGAAGAAATAGCACACCTTTTAGAAATAGATCGACACAGCCACCGATAGGCACCTGCTTATCAACCATATTACAGCGCAGTTGATAACACAGTACAATACAGTAGTGCAAGTAAGTAATGTAACGTCTGATGGCGCGCCGATACGGCACGCCTGCCTAAATGCGTTTAAACTTGTTGATTCACTGCTATACTTAGCTCAACTATGTAGTCCTGTGGACAAGTAGTTTCGTACTTTGTATGTTGGAGACTTGATTCTGATGGAATTAGCTAGAACTTATAAATACTTCTGGTTTATTTATTTAATACTTCAAGCACACAAATGTACGGAGGCGGACTTAATGCCAAAGGTAGGTTGGGAGGTGGATGGTTGATGGTTGGGTTTGATTTTCTATTGAAGAAGTGTGTTTCTTAAATCTTGTCAGTCTTCTTTTGCCTTGTCCGTTCTCTTGTTTTATGAAGAAATTGAATGATCAAACTCAAAGCAGGTAATTTTAAATTGACAAGGAGTCGGTCGGTCAGAAATATGAAACTAGCTAGTTGCCCATTCCAAAGCGTAGTAGGTTCCTGTGGATGATGTATCATCTCACACACCTGTGTATCTGTTACCTATGTTTACAAATAAATAACCTGAATCTGAAACACCACGGACACTCTTTTAAATCAAACCTTTTACTACACAACTACCTTCTTAGGATATATGAAAATTCAGGTTTGGTATGTACCTTAGTAATATCCCTTATCAAAGTGAGTTTTTTTTTTTTGTTTTAGGTCTAAACTAAATGTTAAATTGGCACACAGATGCAAGAACATGTTTAATCTTAACCGAATAGTTATGTAAAGGGAAAACAAGCAAGAGCCACAAATCGTCGCTGCGCTTTCTATAATCGCTATGTGTTTTTTACACACTTTACAGGAGACGCAAAAAACTGATTTTGTCAAAAAATACCCAGAGTATTTAAATAATTTACTTTCACTTTAATACATATAACAAATTGACGTAGTTTTAGATTACTTTTGAATAGATAACATTATTAACATAACATCACAAATTGTTTCCCCGAAGGGTTGGGCAGAAGTGTCCCTGTAGCATTAACATTATTAATAATGCCAAAATTAAACATGATAGGCAAATTTGAATTTTAGCTGTTTTTACAGTATGTGTGTATTGAAATAACGATTCAAACTGCATTAAATACCGAAAATCACGAAATAACACATGGCGACTTTTGCACGTGCAACGACGAAATATTATTATCGTAGCCAACCTAATTTTGTTTTTCAGACTATTATAAAGGGGGCTCCCCTTTCCTACTTTGATTTTAATTTTATCAATAATTCTAACTACATTTTTAAGAAGGAGGTTCTCAATTCGTCTGTATGTTCTTTTTTTTTTTTTTTGTATGTTTGTTACGCGATTACTCCGCCAATTATGAATAGATTTTGATGATTCTTTTTTTGTTTGGTAGATCATACTTCAGAGGTGGTCCCATATAAATTTTATAAACTTTGCTTGGGTAGTTTTTGAGTTAGCTTCAATTATACGTATTTTTTCCCCACTTAGTATGTAGATGATATGATAACTTCCTGTCACTGTTATTTACATAGCAGGTAGTGGTATTCGAATTTGTTTGGGGTAGGTACCACAACTAAAAAGTGAAAAATAAAAACTTTTTACAAAAAAAAAACAACCGACTTCCAAAAAAACACTACAAAGTCAAAAATAACTTAATTTCGGAAGTCGGTGGCAAAAAACGAAAATTCAAAACCAAAGACACCGACTTCCGAAATTAAGTTATTTTTGACTTTATAGTGTTTTTTTGGAAGTCGGTTGTTTTTTTTTTATACCTTCTTATTTCCTCAGCATACGCCACCAACGGAAAAAGACGCATATTAACATCTCAATATTAATTAACTACCAAACAAACAAAGATTAAATATTAAACAATTGTGTTATTTCAATTACTAAGCAGCCATATTGCGTCATTTATTACTTAAAATAGTTATCGTCCATTATTTATCACTCCGACTGGCAGACGCAATTCAATATATTGAGTCATTATCTATATTTGTGGCTCAATATCAATGTCCGTCTGTGGCGACTTGCTACTGAAATGCTGTTGTGATTTTGATTGGGTTTTATCTGGGGATAGAGGGCTTTTAGTGTTTACATAAGTGACTAGGTGTCGTGAGAGTATTGACCTTTGTTTATTTAGAATTATGTGGTTTGTGGCTTTGAATATTCCGTAAAGGAATGAGCATTGAGCCAGCACTACGGTTACTCACTACGCGGCGATCTCAGAAAATTGAGTCTTAATTTCCTCAACGAATCCATTAATTAATTTAATTTAACTTTGCATAATCAGCCTATAATGTTCCCACTGCTGAGAAACAGGCCTCCTCTCTGTGAGAGGGAGTGGGCTATAATCTACCACGCGGGCCCAGTGGGGTTGGTGGATGTCACATGTCTTCGAGTTTTTCATTCGAGGATATGTCGGTTTCCTCACGATATTTTCCTTCACCGTTTTAAGAGCAGTGGTGATGGAATAAATTAGTAAATTGGGGCCGATACCACTGGGCCACCACTGCTCAATTTAATTTGGGATATCTTTAACCTACAATATTCTATATGAATTGAAAGTACGATGGAAAAGCAAAAAAATCTACTTATTCGTATTTTTAACAGACTTCTTCCAAAAGGAGGAGGTTCTCAATTCGACTGTATGTTTTTTTTTTTTTGTGTGTTTGTTACGCGATTACTCCGCCAGTTATAAATTGATTTTGATGATTCTTTTTTGTTTGGTAGATCATACTTCAGAGGTGGTCCCATATAAATTTTATTAACTTTGCTTGGGTAGTTTTTGAGTTAGCTTCAATAATACGTATTTTTTTCCCACTTAGTATGTGGATGATATGTTAACTTCCTCTCACTGTTATTTACAAAGCAAGTAGTGGTATTCGAATTTGTGTGGGGTAAATACCACAACTAAAAAGTGAAAAATAAAAACTTTTTCTAAAAACAAAACAACCGACTTCCAAAAAAACACTACAAAGTGAAAAATAACTTTAATTTCAGAAGTCGGTGGCTAAAAAACGAAAATTCAAAACCAAAGACACCGACTTCCGAAATTAAAGTTATTTTTCACTTTGTAGTGTTTTTTTGGAAGTCGGTTGTTTTTTTATCCACTGTTGTTTTCGTTTTATGTTTTTTTAGAGTGTTATAAACGGATTCCCGCACAGTACAGTAATTGAAAAATAATCCTGCATGTTATTACATGCATGTCCACTTACAACCAACACCACATTTAAACTATAAAACTGGAGTGATCCGGAAAACTGCGGTTCAAACTGGTTATGATGTACTTATCTGAGTGTACAGGTGTTTAATGCAAACTGTATTGTAGTAACCATCTTGCTAATGAGATGTGGCGACAAATTTTATTGTAATAGATGCTATGGAGAGGAGCCAAAGGGTAGTGCAACATAGAATGGACAGTACCTACATCCTACTAACCCTAATTCCTACTAATAATATTATAAATGCGAAAGTTTGTGAGGATGGATGGATGTTTGTTACTCTTTCACGCAAAAACTACTGCACGGATTTGGATGAAATTTGGCACACAGATAGTTTACATGGAATCGAGACTTATGCGAGTGAAACCGCGGATGCAGCTCGTTCAAAAATATTTGTGAAACGGATGACCTATGTAGGCTATGTATTACCCACTGGTATGTATGGCGATGACGGGAATCCGCTGGATGTCGGAAGCCCAGAACTAGTCAATGTGGTGACGCTTGGGGGAGGCCTGTGTCCAGCAGTGGACATCATTTGCCTGAAATGATGATGATGATGCATTGAATCTACTTACTTAATTAGCAAATTGTGAGGCAATATACTCATTATCATTAGTACGTGGGTGACCGAGCTCTGCTCTGATGAAAATAGAGAATGCTCATTTAGTATAGGAAAGTTCATACTAATTCCATGTATAGTACTTACTAATTCCATGCTGCCATGTCATTATTCTAAGGTAGCCATCTTGTTCATGAGCGACCGAGCTTTGCTCGGATGAAAATACGGAGAAAACTAATTTTCTCAGATATGAGACCTTGCTAGATCGATTATTCGCCCCCGTAAACCTCTATATTGCAATTTTCATCGAAATCGTTAGAGCCGTTTTCGAGAAAGTGAACGAAAAAAAAATATATAAATAATAGTGTAGAATTTTGTCGAAGGAAGTGAAGTGGTAAATGATTTTTGATACACAGAAGAAGGATTTGAACTATCCTTTACGACAACTAAAGGCAGGAAAAGTTGGATGTCAATTTTGGCCTGAAACCTGGTTACAGAACAATCTGGAGTAACTGTGGAGTTTCTTGCCGGCTCTTCTCCATAGAACCGACTAATTGGAACCGCGCACCTAGCTTCTGACGTTTCATAAGCGCCCGTGTAAGTTTATGTAAAATAACATAATGAGAATTTATGTGTTTGTAGAGCTATTTAATTTACTAAGTTCCAATTTCTTGAATAGAGTCTCCATTTACATTAATAAATACCTTTCAAGTACAAGGCATTTTTAAGACAATAGGGAGATAAAATCTGAGTCTGTTTATCGCCGAGAAGATAGAAATATGCAGAATAATCTTATCTGTATCTTATCAGTCTGTACAGTCTTAACAGATGGCTGATATCGCTGATATGATGGTAAATATTTACTTTTACTATCAAGATTTTGTTTAAATTTAGTTGAAGAGACTTCAGATAAAAACATTCTTCGGTACATATTGGTATAGTAGTACAGTACCTGGTCGACCGAGCTCTGCTCTGGTGAAAATAGAGAATGCTCATTTAATAGTATAGGATAGTACATACTAATTCCATGCTGCCATTATAGTAGGTACTTACTAATTCCATGCTGCCATGTCATTATTTTAAGGTAGCCATCTTGTTCATCAACTTTGGGCGACCGAGCTCAGCACGAGTGAAAATACGGAGAAAACTAATTTTCCCAGATATGAGACCTAGCTAGATCGATTTTTCGCCCCCGTAAACCCCTATATATTGCAACTTCATCGAAATCGTTAGAGCCGTTTTCCAGAACGTGATTACAAATATATATGTGTACAAATGTTGCTCATTTAATAGTATATGATATAGTATCCCTAATGTCTATAACAATATGAAATGTTTTTATCGATAAAAGATATAAAGTATTCATTTAACTGCACTCCACAATTAAGTTGAGTGTATTTTAATTTGATATGTTTTACAACCAATTATTTCTATCAATGTTATTCAATTTCGAAGACTATAACTATAAGATGTTAAGAGGTTGAAAACGATGCGACATCATCATTTCAATTTCGATAATTAATTTCTATTAAGTAATCTATGGTTTTACTTAACGTTAGTTCAGTAAATTACTGTCAGACAACTTTGGTTTTATTTATTATTGGTCAACAGAATTCTTAATAGTTTTTAGCTACTTTACAAATAGTGAAATTAATTAAAGAAATCTTAATGATAATGCATTTGAATGGTTTCAAATAAATACTTTATATTCTTTAATCTTATTGAGACATTTGACAATTAATAGGTTAAATTATTAGAAGAGTCTTTTCAATTAATTTTAGCAGAGTCCCATATGTATTTAAAAAAATTAAACTTAGTTTATGTTGAAGTCAGTATCGAGAGCGCTAAACGTTTATCTTCGAATGTAAATTAATTTTTATTGATGTTAACACAAACATCGATAGTCGATACGTCGCTAACAACACTACATATTATTATGTTGTGTTGACATTTCTTGTGTTAGGGGTATTTATATATATGTATATCTATTTATGTATTCTTATTCTGTAAAAACTGATAATATTAACAGTTTTTAACCCCCGATGTAAAAAGAGGGGTGTTATAAGTTTGACCGCTATGAGTGTGTCTGTTTGTGGCACCGTAGCTCTTAAACGGGTGAACCGATTTGAATACGGTTTTTTTTATTTGAAAGCAGGTTTTATAGCGATAGGCCTTAGATATGTTTTATCAAAATCGGTTCAGCCGTTTGAAGATTATTAGCTCTTTTTTAGTTGATGAATGGATGTGAGTATCTTCCACAGATCTGATTGATTTGAAATTTGGTATTCTGTTACTTCATATTAGAAAAACATAGTAACCTTGAACTGATGCTGCAGAATCACCTGAAATTTGCAGGATACCCAACTCCCTTACCAACTTACAGCACAGGTATCGTGTTTGGGCTCATTGGAATGGTCTAAATTAATAGGTTATAGATAGATGGTAAGCAGGGTCTGGTGATGGAGTATTAAAGAGAAATGAGGAAATGTTTGTGTCGGGGATTTTTTTTAATTTTAACTGTTAAAATTGTATTTGTATTTCTTTTTGATAGCTCAAAAAAGCCTACTCAACTTAATCAAAATAATCGTAATTACCACCCTCCGATTTAATACGGTAGTTGCCTAGGTAAAAAGTCCTTCTTTCAGATAACAAAAAAATATTAGACACGTATTTTTTGCTTTATCATATTAATCTAAAATAACTTAGAAAACACGCATTAAAGTTGGGAAGTGGGGGCTCGCTACGTCACAACGCAGTATTAAATCTAGCAAGGTCATGCCACATTTTAACTCATTATATCGCCGTAATCTTTTGATTACGTCAAAAAAGAAAAAAAATACGTGTTCAATATTTTTTGGACACAGGCCTATTTTTACATTTAACGTTTACTATCAACATTAAGAAACTGGGTTTAATATATTACATATCTTCGATAGACTCCAAACACTTGGATTGACTATAGATAGTCTTAGTTGAAATCTATTGTTTGTTGTATTTCAAACAGCGTACACTTGTCTAGTAATACCTAAAATACGATCCTAAAAACCTTATCAAAACACGAACAAAAATGATCTGCAATCTAAAAGTTATGGCACAAAATCCGCCACAGCCGGGAATCGAACCGGCAACAAAGGCGACGACACCTCCGCCCTTATATTTATTGCAAATTATGAGCGTTATCCGCCGATCTCCAGCACTCGATAATGGACTTCATACGGACGGTAGGATAGCGTGGATAAGACTGACGGGTGGTCGTACTAATTTTGTTGAAGGGAACAGACGAAAACTCAACCTCAAAACTCAAAGCATTTCATTCGTAAATTCATTCATTTCAGCCGAAAGACGGCCACTGCTATACATAGGTCTCCCGCAACCATCAGCACTTTGACTGCTTCTATGCTTTTTGTATCCAGCGGATTCCTGCGGTATTCATAAGGTCATCTGTTCACCTTGTGGGTGGCCTTCCAACGCAAAGCAAAGCAATTGTTCCAATTAAACCAATTACAGGCATTCTTTTTTGTCAAGGAGTCATTTAGTCAGAAAGATGAAGCTAGTTGCCCATTCCATAGCGTAGCAGGTAACCATGGAGAAGAACGGACAAGAAACACTATGGACACTCAGAATTAAAACAAGCCAACAGTTGGTTGGTGTAGTTTCATTATTAAATAATCTTTAGAAGAACAAACGCAGAAAATTCTTTTTTATTCTTGATCACTTAAAAGTCATAATATGTTCGGCAATATTAAAGTTTCATTTCAATCTTTTAAAACCACTCTCGTGTCACATTGGAAGTGATTACAGGGTTTACCTTACCTACAGATTTTATCGAAGGTCTAGATACTAAATAGACTAAACTAGATCAATAAGTAAGGAAGCAAACCAATCTGTTTTTGGTCAATCAGAAACCGGGGCACAAGCCTTAAAAAAACATCATCTTTTTGTAAAATCAACACGACAAATTAATTGATCGTCCAATCCTCTCTAATCCAACAGGCTCGGCCACCTCAAAGCTATTGACAGAGGCGGCGTAACGTTGATACCAGCTGATTTATTCGCCATTACACCGGCCTTAACTGATCGAGAGATTATTGCGATTTTTATTCAACCCCTAACGACCGAACGCTAAATGTCTGCTGAATGGTGTACAGGTGATTATATTGTGCTCTTTTGGGGTTGTTTGTCTATCAGTTTCTGTATTAAATCTGTGAGAAAAGCTTCGAATAATAGGCCTGTGTCCAAAATGTGTCCGTCTTGTAGATTATTAAAAAATATTGAACACGTATTTTTTCTTTTTTGACGTAATCAAAAGATTACGGCGATACATTGAGTTAAAATGTGGTATGACATCACGCCTTGCTAGATTACTGCGTTGTGACGTAGCGAGCCCCCAGTCCCCAACTGTAATGCGTGTTTTCTAAGTTATTTTTGATTAATATGATAAAGCAAAAAATACGTGTCTAATATTTTTAACCGACTTCCAAAAAGGAGGAGGTTATATGTTCGTCGCGTATGTTTTATGTATGTCCACCGATTTCTCCGTCAATTGTGAACCGATTTTAAAAATTCTTTTTTTGTTTGAAAGGATATGCTCTCGAGGTGGTCCCATATAAATTTTATTATCTTTGCTTCGATAGTTTTTGAGTTAGCTTCAATAATACGTACTTTTTCCCATTAGTATGTGGATGATATAAGTTCCTGTCACTGTTATTTACATAGCAGGTAGTGGTATTCGAATTTGTGTGGGGTAGGTAGGTACCACAACTAAAAAGAGAAAAATAAAAACTTTTTACAAAAAAAAACAACCGACTTCCAAAAAACACTACAAAGTGAAAAATAACTTTAATTTCGGAAGTCGGTGACAAAAAACGAAAATTCAAAACCAAAGACACCGACTTCCGAAATTAAAGTTATTTTTCACTTTGTAGTGTTTTTTGGAAGTCGGTTGTTTTTTTATTATCCTTTCAACTATTTAATTTTGATTAAATAGAATTTCTTTTTTTTTACCTAGGTAACTACCCTATTCTGTGCATGAGAAGTCTTTTTTTACTCTTGTTACCTCGCAAAGTAGGTCTACCTCGACGGTACAGCAGTAGGATTTGATGTAAATATGGAACTGTGTAGCAAATTACTTATGTTCCGCTTCTTATCCTGCTCTCTGTGGCTCAAAAAATACATCCAAAGTGACCTCTGCGCTGCCAGACGACCGCGACGTCGTGAAAGTGGCGAAGTTTTCATCAAACAAAATTCAATACACTGTCGTGCCATCGACACGAAGAAGAAGCTTTAAGAATAAAACACATGCTGTGGTGTGCTAGTCAGCAAGGTGAAATAAGTCCTAGTTTTTCGCCACAACGTCCGTCCGAATCTGTCGTTGAGGGGAACTTTTTTTTTTTGGTGTGGAATTATCAATTAACTTCTCTCGACGGGCGTGTCAGACTCTTACTGACTAAAAGCCACCCGTGTTCCTTCAGTTGTCTGTATTGCCAGGGGCCACGGTATCCCTTTCGGACTTTTCCGCGAACCGTTGAGGGGATCTAAAAGACGTGCAATAAAGTGAAATGTCGGGAAAATTGCTACAGCAACATGACACAACTAAAACAATTATCCGTTCAATTATATAAACAGTATATCCTTATGTATCTACTCACAGAAAACCCTAAACCAGGCCAGGGCTGTCACTTGCCACAGTTTCTATAAATAATCATGATTATATACTATCAAACAAGACCACACGCAAACAATAATTCTTTTCTTGTATCGCAGTGTGAGTTGCAGACATTTCTCAACTGTTGATAAAAATAAACGAGTCAAAACACGTTATCAATGCTAGGTAATGTTCATTATGTTCTTAGAATGCGCAGTGTTGACGGTTTTAATTGAACGTTAGTAGGTAAGCAGAATTTGAAGTCACAAGGGGTCAAGAAGCTGATCAGCCGAATGTAAAGTCTGAGCTAATAACCGTTTGTAATCAGAATCACAAAAAAACTGAGGCAAGCATAATTATGTCGATTAATTTATTAAAATATTAAGAAGTGTTGTTAATAATATTACAATGAAAATGAAACAACATGGATAAACAGGCAATTAGAATGAATACAGTCAGAAAACTTTTGCCTTGTCGCCAGCCATTTTCAGTTTAGTATTGCGACACAAGCCTAATTTTTCCAACAATTAATTTCAAGTCATTTTAAGTATTTGCTATGTTATAAATGGTTAAATAATTAGGTCAGTTTTGCTTAAGGTTCCCGGAGACAGGCGCAACGCAACACCGGTAGAACAATTTCCGTGAAGTTTTCATAGAAATTGTTCCACAACTACAACTAATTGATTAACATTTGCAAATACTGTTGGAGCTGCTGAAGATTGTAAGACCATCTTTGCAATGTATAAACTCAATCTCCTTTGTATTATATAATTGCATAGCACAGGTGTGAGCACTATGTACTAAAGGGTTACCATTTACCGGGTAATATGTCTTGCATTGACTTGAATGTGCCCTGGCAGCTGTGAGTATGTCATGCTCACTCAAATATTTCGCTGATGGTGGCGCGTGTGTTGGATCATTTAGCTCCCTTCAAAATGGTTAAGCTGAATGGATGGGCGCCGTCAGTTGGGACTAGTCATCTCTTAGCTGCCATGGCTTATTTTTAATTTACTTTAATTTTTGAAATGTTCTTTGTTTTATCTTTTTATTACGGACGCTTCTAACGTGCACGTCTTTCTACATTGTTCTTACATGTATAATTTCAACATGAATGATGTGACCAATATTTTGTCCCATTTTTTTATTTAAAAGAGTGTCCGTGGAGTTTCTTGCCCGTGCTTCTCCATAGGCACCTACTACGCTTTGGAATGGGCAACTAGCTTCATATTTCTGACCGATTCCTTGACAATTCAAAAGTGACTTTTAATGGTTTAATTGAAATAAATGCTTTGAGTTTGAGTTTCACCAGAGTCACGGGAGAAACACACACTATTACCAGAAAACGAGACAAAAACACTAGCATCTTGATAGGGCATGTCACCTTAAATTGCTAATTAAGTGACATATTTACAAATAAGCTCGGTCGATAGTCACTTTCTCTTTATCTGCAATAACAACTTTATCGGGGACAATGCACTATCGGCTGCAAGTTGTATCGCGGAATAGGGCTGTGTGAGCCAGGATTTTGAAAGGGGGTGGTTTTTTCCATGACGACGAAAAATAATACCAGCCTATTACTGTCCTACTGCAATCAAAGGCCTCTTCTCATACAGAGAAGGCACGAGCATTGATCACCACGCTGGCTCAAGACGGGTTGGTGATTTCAAACTTAAACTTTAACTCCAGGTTTCCTCACAATGTTTTTCCTTTACCCATCAGTAATGTCTAAGATAAACTCAGAAAATACATATAAATTAAAAAAGATAAATTGGTACTTGCCAGGATTTGAGCATGAGGATTTAACCATTAAAAAAAACTTGAAAAAAAATTGGCACCGCGGTAATCAACGCGTTGATGTCTTTTTAATGGTCAAAAGCTGGTGTCGTCACAGTGTCGCGAAATCAATGGTTTAGTCCCATCTCAAAAATGCCCAACGCGCCTAAAGAAGTTTTCACTTAAAAATAAACCTTTATTTCGAGCAACTTCAACTTATATGTGGAGTACACACAAATACAGAAAACACAATAAAAATAAAACAGACGAAAAGACTTAATATCTAATCGGCCTTGCTGACGGCAACATGCCTATCACAGAAGTGCCGTATGTATGAGCAGTACCACTGACCCATCACGACGAATTCTTGGATAATGTTGTAAAATTTTAACGAAACTTTTAAAACATAATACCAAGCTACCGTAATATGCACGTGTCATCAATAAAAAATAATTTATTTGATTTAAATGACATGTGTATTTAAATTTTATTTGACTTGAATGTTTGAGGATTATTTTATTGTGTGTGTGATTTTTATATCAATTTTATGTTTTAATTTAATGTAGGTACCTATTTTATTATGGACTTTGTCTGAAATAAATGAATTATTACTAATAAATTGTTGACAATTTTCCTTAATTTGGCCTTAAATGTCGTTAGAAATAATTCAGAAAACGTGACTGCAGTCAGGCAAGAATCTTACCCACTACTACACTATCTACAATATTATTAATTTGGATAATTAGTATTCTCTCGTCTATCATTGTCGTTAACTGTTATTCTATGTTCAAATTCATCTCATTTTGAAGAATCTTAGCTAACATATTTATTTTTCTCAAACATGCTTGGAAATCGATCATTATTTTGATAACCTTCTTCGAGATAAATCGAAAATGCTGTACTGGTCAAATACATGCAAGTAGGCGGCCGGCAATGTTACTATGAAAATCCATATCTTTCGTGTTAAGCGGCTGAATAAATTACTATAAAACTCATATCCGTCGTGTTATTTATAAATGGAACGAAATTTTTACTTCGACACATGGCAACCGAGGAGGTAAGTTATCAAAGAATTTATTTAAATTTCGATTTGGCTTGCAAATAGACCTGTTCAAAGTAAAAAAAGAACAAATGAACATTTTATTTGTCATTGATTCTGGAATTTATAATTAATTTACTTAGTTTAAATTTCCGTACATTATTTGAGAAAAGCACTACACAAGCCTTGACCACAACCAGACATTGTTGGACTCACTTATGTGTGCCTCGGTTTCGCCTCGCCCTACATTTTCACGATCATTCATCAATGCCCCTGTTGCAGGCCGCGACAGTAATGTACTATTACAACACCAAAAAGGAAGTAGGTACTTACTACTTATTTAGTTTATAAATGCAGCCTTTATTCATCATCTTTTTTGCTGTCCACCACTTGTTAGAAATGTGCTGCTAAATGTTTTCTTGCTGCATTAACATAACGTCACACCTTGAGGTGTATCTATAGTACACCCACATTTCGCCAGTTATGTTTAAGTCTGGAGCGGTTACACCGCCACATACGAACTACGCATCATAGACATGACGTCACACAAATCCTGCATCGCGCAGTTAGAGTTTACCGAGCCATCGACATACATACAAGATTTCAACTTCAAACCGATGGGCAGTTGCCCGCCAGACGCAACACCCGTCTGGTCGGAGGATCCTCCCTTTTCTATGGTGGATGAGTGAACTTTGCACCCTGTTCCTCATACTCCTAAAAGTCCCATGTAATAGGGGGCGAGCCTATTGCCATCAACCGGGCACAACTCCGAACTATGAACGGCTACTGAGAAATTCTAGATGGAAAACCCAATAACACCTTGCCCGAACTGGGAATTGAACACAGGACCTCATGCTCAGCAACAATGCTTACGACCACTAGACCAACGAGGTTTTCCACTGAAGTTCCGACTATACTAACTAGGTACTAAATTCCGCCTAGCATTCGTGATGTAATAATTATTTATGCAACTGTTGTTTAATAAGGGGTTTTAAAACACGAATACCTAATTATGTACAGTTGCATACAAGACTTTATCTACACCCATGATATGAATCCTCTATAAAAGGTTCTGAAATTATTGGGTGTTTGTAATTCAAGATCAACAATAAAAAAAATCCACGAAATTCAGTACAAGTGCACGTACACACGGCTACACGTCAAACTATACATTTCCAGTTTATGCTGATCTCGCATTAAATAGGATTTGCGTACAATGCGAGGTCAGCTTATACTGGAAATGTATAGCTTGATGTGTAGCCGTGTGTACTAATGTCGCCTGCAGCAGCACATCACCGCACATGCGTGCAGCGGGTGCTGCTGTCACTCCCCCGCTTAAACGATGAAACGAGTTGCATAGTGAAATTTAGTACAACATTATAACACTCATTTGGATGATATTATGGTTACGACACTGGCTGTTTTAATGTTGGCAATAAGCTAACTGTTTCTGAAACTTTTATAGATGTTTTATACGAGTAGCATAGGTGTAGATAAAAACTATTTCCAATTAAAATATCGAGTAAAAGAGTATTACCTCTTCTCTCAACTGTGAGTATATACCTTTTTTTTCTTTTTTGGGTGGGAAATTATCAAATAACTTCTCCCGCTCTGGGTGGAGCGGGAGGGCGTGTCAGACTCTTACTGACTAAAACCCACCCGTGTTCCTTCAGTTGCCATGTTGCCGGGGGGCCACGATATCCCTATCGGCCCGTATTTGCAGCCCCGGCAGGCATCGGCCCTAGCGGACCCCGTCAATTCTGCTGACATCTCTTTGAGGCGCGCGTGGAACACAACGCGCCGGTGAGTATATACCAATAGTGTGTATGTTTATATATTAAAGATTTATGTATTTATTGAAGTATATGTTAATTTAATGTGGGTGTATTTGCTGCAGGGACACCTCTGCCCAACCCTTCGGGGAAATAAGGCGTGATTTTATGTTATGTTAATTTATTATGTTTATACGTGTAGGTATATTTTAATATTTTAGTTAAAGACTTCGCATATCCATATTTTCTCTTCTTGTTCTCACACACTATTGTCTACATTTCCTTCTCATTTCTCCTTTTGCAGGTCTTCTGGAAGAAATTTCTTAAGAAATAAGCAGTACCTTTGTACTTTAAATTATAATGATGTCATTTCTCTATGTATTTTACTGTGTGTACATAAATAATGAAATAAAATATATAACAAATAAACTGTATCTTAAAAACTTAATTTTCCACTTGCCACCCCTACATATCTAGCGAAAGTGCACGTCGCCGATATCGAACAATGTGACTCGGACGATAGCGTAACGTGATCGCGGCGTTATCGCGGCGCTATCGCAGCGCTATCGCGGCGACTCGGATACCGTGCAGTTGTTTGTACTAGTACTGCGCTTTGAATACAGTGTAGGGCAAAAATTTATACCATTTTGTTTTCGTTGTCTCGAAGAAAGTGTATGACTTTATCAGTTGGTTGGACTTCGCTGTGATATAGTCTCGGTTGGTTTATAAAGGAATGTTGTTATATTTATGTGCTACGTTGTAACTGTTGTTTTAATGGGTTTATTTAATTATTGTTAGTGTAGTTTTTTTGAAGTGAAAACTTCTTTAGGCTCGTTGGGCATTTTTGAGATGGGAAAAAACAATTGAACTCGCGACACCGTTACCGACATCTCATTTTTGTAAACGAGATTGTGCTCTTTATTTATATTACGTTACGGATCAATGTTCTATGCATTTAAAGTAAAAGTACTTTAAAGGTTTTGGAAGTATTTAAAACCTTTAAAGTAAAAGTACTTTAAAGGTTTTGGAAGTATTTAAAATCAGCTGTTCCATACATTTTGAACGCGTAGGTATTGCACTTTTCTATGAAACAGCAGATTTCTTTTTAAATAACCGACGAAAAATTTCAACGCACGGGGGTTCAGAATCATGTACACACGGCTACACATCAAGCTATACATTTCCAGTATAAGCTGACCTTGCACTGTACGGAAATCCTATACAATGCGAGATCAGCATAAACTGGAAATGTATAGCTTGATGTGTAGCCGTGTGTACCTACTGAATCCATGGTAACAGTTTTCGCGTCGATGTCTCTGCCACCCTGTATTTAGCTATTTTATATTTGATATTTCATTAATTTTTTCCGTTCTGATATTTTTATAATATTGTGAAAAAAAAAAATTTTTTTTTTTTAGTTTCGAATATTTAAGTTTAATTAATCACAATTTTATTTTGGGTTTTTATTTGTTTAGATTAGAGTTTAAATAATTTTAATGCATGAGTGAAAACTATGGACCAGAATTATGTCTGAAATAAATAAATAAATGAAATAAAATAAAATTAAATATTAGGCAGTGGATGTTTTTCTGATGATGATGCCGATAACGAAGACAAGACCTGAATATCAACCTAAGATATCAACTCCTGTTCTTCTATTTTTTATTTTCATGTTATTGACTAACCTAGTGTCAGAGTTTTTATGCCACCCATGGGCCTCTGACTTGGTTTCACATGCCGTCGAGAAATTTTATTTATTTATTTAAAAAACACATAACTATCATCACAGGCTTACCTAATACAATAGTAGGTAAGTATAGCTATACAGTAGAACCCATTTAAGACGATTTCACAGGGACCTAACTAAAAACGCGTCATAAGCGAGAAAGCGTCTTATACGGGATAGGGGGTGAGGGGATAGTGAAAAATAAAACGTAATACACATATATATTATAGTATGATCTAATTTCGTATATTAACTGTGTTTGATTTTGAATTTGTGATTTTTCACCAAAAACTTTCAATATGTAAATTTTTTCTTGAAGTGACAATGCCTTTCGCTTAATTTGGCGTGACAGGGCCGGACGCTCACGACCGCGCACCGTAAGACAGACGCTCGCCGCTGCCGCGAGAGACAACACGCGTGCGCATGTAGGCGTATTTAACGGGATGACAAATCGTATTAAGCGTTAAGAAATGTATGAGAACATGTCTCAAGTTGTAGGGAATGACATATTACCTATGCAAGAAATCGTTGCTTACAAAGATTAGAGTTTCAATTATTATAATTTTAACAAATCTCGGGACCATGGGTCACGGTCCTTTGGAAGGCGTACGAGGGGCCGAAGCCAACTCGCAGAGGCCCCTTAGACATTTTTAAGTGTTGAGGCACCAACTGACGATTATCCCTGTATGCATTATAGAAGTGCACCCAAAGATAACCCCCGGTTGGTGTAGGACTATTGCAGAACATGGAAACAAAACATATTGGGCTATGGACTTGGGTGGCTATAATGGATTGGTTACCTGGAACTATGGAAAGACTATGGCCCCTGCCGGACCAATATTTTATATAAAATACACAGGAAAATGGCAGGGGGTGACTTGCACACTCAATAATGGGCCCCCGAAAACGGTCGCTAGCACAAAGTGTCGTAGCGACAAGGGGGCAACATGTCCTGAGGTGCTCATGAGGAGTGGAGAGGTATTCCACGGCTATCAGGCCAATCCCGGAAGTACGGTCACGATCCCTACCAGCATCTTACTGGAATAATTCCTTCCTCCGAGCACGTTTGCTCTCGCGAATCTCCACTCAAGCCGACCAATTAAGGCAAGAATGAGGTGGGAGCTCTGTTCCTCGTCAGTGTTCACTCCAGCCGGCCAATAAAGGCAAGCCAGAGGTGAGGAACAAGACTTCTCCCGGGAGATAGGGTCCGTGGGGTCGCTACTGCCCAACAGCTCGCCACATGCTGTCCTGCGGGTTTTTGTATCTCTCTTGGTCTGGCTCCTCATCCCAGACAAGTAAACTCTACCGGCACAGGCCTAGTTCGGAGCGCGCAAGCCCCACCACGACGTCAACGTAGAGATACGGCGGTGGAGTTATTATAATTACTATTATGAACAACTAAGAGTAATTTTACAAAATGTGGCCCGTGTGAATTCACTCAGAGTACAATTGAAGCAGTCAATCTGTTGTAACACCATATTGAGTGTATGCAGGGCGCGCACATATCTCTCAGGCATGGCGGTTTCCTCACGATGTTTTCCCTCACCGTTTTTGAAGCAAAGTGATAATTATACAATACGCTCTTGAATCCGAAAAGCCGAGGTGCGTGACTTAGCAGTCCGACGGTCACACCATTAGGCTATCTAAAATTGGTGCTTTCGTAAGAACACTAACTTTTGATAAGGAAACGCATAACTTCCAATGCGCCCAGAATTTTTACCGAAAGTTCTCATCGAACTCCGAGTCTTTGAAATCCCTTTGCATCCCAATCCACCTGCACCTATACACACAATATAATAACACACGTCCTATTCCATACCTACATTAGCATCCCCCGCAGATGTTCAGATCCCAATCGTTCAAGTTTTTGCGCGAACACACGGCGGACGCAATTCGTATGCGGAACGCGTATTGTGTTAATTTCCTCGGCGAGACGCGCACGATCCCGGGGCGGGACGAGTCCGGGACGGATACGGGAAGGTTACGGGACGCTTGGACGCTCAGTAGATGGATGATGAAAGGATATGACAGGTGGATTTTGTTTTGTAATTTGTGTTAGGCGTTGATAAATTTGAAGGCGAGTTTGAAGTTTTTCATCGTCATTTTTGTAATTTATTTCGTTCAAATATTCCTGAATTACATTAAACCGGATCCAGATGTGTGTAATATGTAATGTAATGTATCGTGTTATGTAATGCGAATAAGTGTGGACAGCCTACAAACTCAACGCGTATTCTGTATGTATTCTGCCTGCGAGAGCCTGTGTGTTCGCGCGCAAACCAACAGCCGATGGATCAGCGCGAGCATTACATGTAATGCTGAATTCACGATACATCACACGATACATAACATTACATGCGTCTGTACATGGCTTTAGGTGCTAATTGGAAATAGGTCCTACCTACTCAAAAATAAGAATTACTTTCGCTCAGCAAACCACCTAACAGGATTTCATGTTTAATAAGCTTTACAGACCTTTTATTTACTGAAATTGAATATAATTGAGTTATACAAGTTAATATCCCTCCGTGCCTCGAAAAGCACGTTAAAGTGTCATCTAGTAACTGGGTTGAGGAAGTCAGATAGGCAGTCACTCCATGTAAACGACTTGTATTTAGCTGCATCCGGACTGGAAGCCGACCTCAACATAGTTGAGAAAAGGCAGATGATGATGATCAGTTAATAAAAAGCTAATCTATAAAGATTCAATCAGCTTACAGTTTGGTGCTACCTTCCCTAAAAAGTCTCTAGAAGAGGCAGTCAAAGCGAGCAATTCAATAACCTAATCTACTGTTAACGCCAAGCTGCAGCAGTCACTTTTATCCACTACGGCGTTGCTCTTGGGATGCATCTCACTTGATGATAAGTAATGATCAGGCCGAAGATGGAAACGAGCTTCACCCGGAATCCTCGACCACAGAGGAACTGGCTATCTTACCTCTAACTGCCGAAACACAACAATGCTGTTAACATTGTTGTTATGGCAGCAGACTTAGATAAAATGGTGGTAAAAACCAATCTACTAATTCAATCTGCCTAGCTTTTTCCCAACTATGTTGGGGTCGGCTTCCAGTCTAACCTGATGTAGCTGAATACCAGCATTTTACATGGAGCGACTGCCTATCTGCCCTCACAATCCAGTAACTGGGTAATACGATACCTCTTGGTAAGGCTGGTTGTCAGACTTTCGGGCTTCTGACGACCCGTAACGACTGTCAAAGATTCACGAATGACAGCCGGGACCAACGGTTTAACGTGCTTTCCGAGACACGGAGGAGTCTTGGTATATAAAGATGGTCACTCATCCACGGACCAACCTCGGCAAGCGTAGCTTAACCTGATGGATCGACCCGTGTGGTTGTTATTACTTAGCCACGAGCTCCTCCACACTACTAGTTACCAGAGATAATATTGATTGATTTCTATAAGTCCCAAAATCAGCAATATTTTCATGCCGGTAACCTCTCAGCACATAGGTACACAAGCACCAAACACCTACGACCTTAAAACAAAAACGCCCCGATAAAGATCCGAACAAAAAAGCCCACCACAATTGAACAAACAAACAAACATAAACACAAATCAATACAGCAAAAGAGCTCACATGTTGCAAACTTTTTAATCTATTCAGACAATTCAAATGCGCCACCATAATGTGCAAGCGACGTCGGCGGAGAACAATTGCTAAGCTGGCTCGGCTTAAACGTGCGAAGTGGGGTATCTCTGCTTTGTACTGCCGTAAAGTTTGTTTAGCTGCTGTTTTTTTTTAATTATGAGCTGGTGTATGTGATGAGGTGGAGGGGAAAGGTTGGGAGAAATTAGGAAAAATGGGGAAGCATCTTAGGTCCCGACCAGAGAGGTTTTCGTGACTGGCAGGAGGAAATATTTAATAATCATTGAACTTGCCCCCTTTTTTTGGTGAATCCTCGTTTGGATTTGGATGCGAGAGAAATACTGTTTAAGGCAAAATAAGTTCTAAAAACTGTGACTGTCTCGTTGGTCTAGTGGTCGCAAGCGCTACTGCTGAGCATGAGGTCCTGGGTTCAATTCCCGGGTCGGGAAAAGTGTTATTGGGTTTTTCTATCTGAAAATTTCTTAGTAGCAGCTCGGAGTCTGGATTTGTGCCTGGTTGATGGCAATAGGCTCGCCCCCTATTACATGGGACTTAAACATAACTGGCGAAATGTGGGTGTACCTGCTGCTACAGGGACATCTCTGCCCAACCCTTCGGGGAAACAAGGCGTGATGTTATGTTATGTTAAGTTCAAAAAAATAGAACAATAATGATTTACGATAATGGTATATTATGGTCGCATAGCGAATCTGGGTAAGAGCTAGAAGTAGATGCTGTTCATCATGCACATTAGAAATTCATAAAATAAAATGATTTTGTTAATTAATTGTGTTCTTACTTACCTAGCTGTGAAGATGGTTAGGTGATAGTACTGCACTTTACACTTACCTGGAAAAAAGAAAAAATAAACTTTTATTTACATAATATCACGCCTTGTTTCCCCGAAGGGTTGGGCAGAGGTGTTCCTGTAGCAGGTACACCCACATTTCGCCAGTTATGTTTAAGTCCCATGTAATAGGGGGCGAGCCTATTGCCATCGACCGAGCACAAATCCAGACTCCGAGCTGCTACTGAGAAATTTCAGATAGAAAAACCCAATAACACTTTGCCTGACCCGGAAATCGAACCCAGGACCTCATGCTCAGCAGTAGCGCTTGCGACCACTAGACCAACGAGCAACCAACTTTTATTTACTTTTGTTAGTAAACTTTTATTTAGGTACTTTGTTAATAAACGTTACAATGGTAAAACAAATACCTAATTAATAGCTGAAAAGTGTAGTGAATGGCAAAAGTTTCCACAATACCTGTGTTTCTAAAACAACACCATACAAAAAGACAAAAAAAAAAAAAAATATATAAGTATTAGGATAATTAAGTCAAAAGGTCGTTACCTTATGATAGAGAGTGACTATACCAATGCATATAACACCTGCAACATCCGGAGGATTTCCGATACGTGATCGACGATGATGACGATTCAATTTGGAATAGATTTTGATACCCATGTCTTACAAAAGTGGCTCTAATTTCACAGTTCAAATTATTTTATTGCACATAAACTTACAAGGGCATTTGTGAAACGTCAGAAGCTAGGTGCACGGTTCCAATTGGTCGTTTCCTATGGAGAAGAGCCGGCAAGAAATTGGAATCATTTTCTCAAAACATTTTGTTTCCTAATAAAACTATCAATCCACGCATAAGTAATCAAGAAATCAGTTTCCACCATCAAATAAACAAAAAAATCTTCCATTTTCTATCGTCTTCATGAAGTCATTACGCGAAATACATTTTTAATTGCAACATTTTTATTTCTTGGGACATTAACAAAAACGCTGGACGCATTAGGAGGTGAATTATAATGCCTTTTTACAGGTTTTTTCCAATTAAGTTAATTATATTTTTTCTTCGTGTACCTGGCTTTCCGGGAGTGAATCTATTTATTAACTGAAATTACGCTGGAATCGTGTCGTTTTGTTAAATGCGGGATTTTTATCTGATAATGTGTATGATAGATATTATTACAGGTGTAACTTTGTCCTAATCTTTGATATTTTTTGCTAGCTTTGAACATCGTATATATTTGGAAAAGCATTAAGTAAGTAAGCTTTTCAATCATTATCGTCGTACCTACATAATAAATACGTAATAAAATATTTAAAACAAATATAAAATGCTAAGAAAAATCGATTTTCTAAATATGATATAGTCCTAAGCACTGTGTACTGTGTAAGCTTTGTTTTGTAATCCTAAATATTAAGATTTTGAAGAAAATTGCAATGGTGGAAATTGGAAAAACCTTTGAACACTAAAATATCAACACTTAATTTTGAAAAATGGTATTCGCTATCAACCAATACAAAATTCGAAAACTCTTGGCAGGAAATAATAATGCTCACTTGTTTCAAAAACAAAAAAAACCAGCCAAGTGCGTGTCGGACCACGCACAATGAAGGGCTCCGTAGTTGGGATGAATTTATCCCAAGAACAAACTTAACTTTGTAGTTGAAAAACATATTTTTGCAACCGCAAATGTAAGTTGGTCGATTATTACTCGTTAACTTGTAAAGCCTACTTAGCTGTGATAGTTTTCTTTTTAATCGCTATATTGCTACTGCCGTGAATTTTTTGACATACCCAAAACCAACCATTAAGCTTGCATGGGGAGGACACTTGACTCTAACAAAAATTAGCACTTTAAAGCTTAAAATTTTGCGAAAACGGATCCCTTAATCCAAAAATGGTTTTAGCAGACTCACAATATTTTTGAACGACCTTTTCAACGACATCCCACACTATGGGATTATTGAGAGAAAAAAAAAACATCCTCACTTTACGTCTAGGGGAGGTACCTGAAAAATAATATTTTTCATGCTTTTATTTTACCACTTTGTCGGCGTAATTAATATGTATACCCATGCCAAATTACAACTTTCTAGTACTAAGCGTCTCTGAGCTAAGCCGCGGACGGACAGACGGACAGACAGACAGACAGACAGACAGACAGACGGACAGACAGACAGACGGATATGACGAAACTATAAGGGTTCCTTGTTTACTACGGAACCCTAAAAACATAGACAAATTAATTTTTCAAAATCACACTGTCTCCTAAAACTACCCTCAAAAACCCTGTCTAGCCGATACCCCATACCACTCGTGATACAGCACAAGATCACACTCCATCACTCCCCCCTGCACCCCTCTCAAAGATGGGAGAGGTCGAATTTCCGCCACAGCCTCACCGGACGTGACGTCATGTTTACAAATCGCGGGAGAAACGTCATCGCGAATTTTAAGCAGTTAACACTTTAATGATGTTTTGTGATTGTGTTTTGAAAGCTTGTTGGGTATTAAGGTTTACGTGGATTGGGGGACGGGTTTTTGTTAGTACAGTTTTAGAAAAAAATAACAGGGTTGAAAATGGTTATGAAATGAAATAATCGATTTGTTTGCATGCCGGCAGAAAAGTGCTACAATTCTTGCCTGTTCTATAATTGCGGACTTTTAGTTAAAGAATGCGAACAATGGGAATTCGTATAATAATGAAATAATCAATACCTCCTACCAATATTAAAACTACGGGGTACCTACAGTTTTCAGGCAAAAAATTTTTCAGAGAGAGAAGAAAAATGGAAGGAAAATATCGACGTTTGAAATGTAGTAGATTGCGCACTAAATAATATAAGTTGGATTAATCGGTTTAAAGTTTGCAATAATAATTTAATATTTTAGTTTCAACTGACAATGGTGCCGATTCTCTTGTACACCGAACTAAACTATCACTAAAATTCCTTACTTTAGACTATGAGAATTTCAAAGCTATTCTGTAAAATAAATTCTCTAAATTTGAAAATAATTTTAACACATCTAAATCGAATTTGACAATCGCCACTCCCCACGTGATTTTTTTTAGAGCTGGAGGCGCGCAGGTGGGGCAGCCTCGACGTGTTTTTATGGAATTTTTCACTTTTTGTATGGAAAATAAGAAAAATTATCATTATGGAGGTGTTGGTGTGAATTTAAAGTTTCTTTACAACTAACTTTATTCCACACGTTTTTAATCGTGATTAGAAATAGTCAGATTTATTTAGAAAATCTAAATTTTAGGTGAAAAACGTCAAATTCAGAATAGCAAAATTGCCATTTTCACTAAATTAATATCTCAGTGCCATCTTAGTGCTGTCAAACTAAATAATAGTTAAGTTGTGTCACTTTAGTCTATTTCAGAATGGGAAATCGTCGTTTGACAGGAATAAACTAAATTTTGGTGATTTTTAGTCTAGTTTAGAGGCATTTGTGACAAGAGAATTGGCACCATTCACACCCTTTATTAACGGCAAGCCAAAATCAGAAATCACAAGGACGACGAAGTCGACCATGCTGTTTATTTTTACAGCAAGTCTCTGAATCTCTCTCCCTCTCTCCCCCAACTTTTAATATCGCTATCCAAACAGATCCGTTTGTAAACTCATTACCTCCCAATCTTATTGAAAATCATCCTGATCCGTCCGACTGCGTGTCAATGGGGGACGTTAACCGACTTGAAAAATGAAACATAATGTGTAAATCCTTCATTTATATGCGTCGCCGCGGGCCACCGCTCGATCCTGTAGGGCTGCCAAATTCTTGAAAAATCAAATCTCATTTAAATTTCAGGATTCGACAAACGCACTAATAAAAACTCAGGATGTAAAAGCAGGGTTGCAGTTGTCTTTTTCTATGAAGAAACGCCACTACAAAACTCGATATCCTTGCAAGAAGCTTTAAATTACTATTAATATGGCTCTCTAGTTCCTAATTTAGTGTAAACCAAGTAAAACAGGTACGTAGCTACAGTATCAGGCCGTTAATATAGCACATGGAGCGTTAAATTTAAGAAATCGTTCAGCTTTTCGGGCGTCCTCTGTAACACTCTTACACTATCTTTTAAAAGCTCGATGTTTTATTTTACTTACGCCTACTGTACACTATTTCTTGGCTTCCCAACAAAGTTTCTGCTAATGTTTCCCTAAAGTTACAGCGTCTTTGTAAAAGCTTCACCACCCAAAAGTGCCAGCCCTAACCATCCGTCTCGATTCATTTCTTAATAAGAGCGTTGTCAAGTCGCCGCCGGCGCTGGCGCTAATTTGTTTGTGCAACATCGAACACCATTGATCAATGGAGACGAGATCACTTTGTTGACAATAACCGGGGACAGTAAGTAGCTTTTTAATTTGGGTTTTAGGAAAAATGGGTTTCTTAGAAGATGTTATGCTTGCTGCGCATAATACTACCCGATTTATTATGTCACACAGAAGGACGTCATTACGTCATTTGAGAGGTATTTAGTTGCTGAAAATCAGCGCTGTTGACGGTAGGTTCGTCCAAAGGAACAGCGTTTTGCTGAGCAACGACCTGTTCTTGCAGAGATGCACGGCTTGATTTTTATTGTTATTTTTTAAAAAAGTAGTTAGCTCTGCAATCGGCATTTTGTTTTAGTTTTGATTGTTTGTTTGTTGTCATTTGCCAGTATCGGAACAGTAATTACGCAATATTGTCTTTGGTCCCCTGGCCTTGACATCAAGCAATGAATAAAATTATCAAACTTTTGTTGATTGAATACGAGGCTTTTGGCTACTTTGTGTGTGAGTATTTTATGTATTTTTTAGGGTTCCGTAGTAAACAAGGAACCCTTATAGTTTCGTCATGTCCGTCTGTCTGTCTATCTATCTGTCTATCTGTCTGTTTGTCTGTCTGTCTGTCTGTCCGCAGTCTAGCTCCGAGACGTACTAGAAAGCTGTAATTTGGCATAGGTATACATATTAATTACGCCAACAAAGTGGTAAAACAAAATTACAAAACATTTTTTTTTAGGGTACCTCTCCTACACGTAAAGTGGTGATGTTTTTTTTTTTTTGATCATGGTGATGGGTATCATTGGAAAGGTCCTTCAAAAACATTCAAGAGTCAAGTGTGTGTCCCCCCTCCCCTGCCAGCTAAATGGTTGGTTTTGGATGAGTGAAAAAAATTACAGCAGTAGTTTATATAACGAAACTAGCTGACCCTGCAAACGTTGTTTAGCCATATAAATGTTTGGGGTGGACCATCTTTATCACTTACTACCTACCCTACCTACCCTACCTACCCTACCTACCCTACCTACCCTACCTACCCTACCTACCCTACCTACCCTACCTACCCTACCTACCCTACCTACCCTACCTACCCTACCTACCCTACCTACCCTACCTACCCTACCTACCCTACCTACCCTACCTACCCTACCTACCCTACCTACCCTACCTACCCTACCTACCCTACCTACCCTACCTACCCTACCTACCCTACCTACCCTACCTACCCTACCTACCCTACCTACCCTACCTACCCTACCTACCCTACCTACCCTACCTACCCTACCTACCCTACCTACCCTACCTACCCTACCTACCCTACTGCTATAAACCTCACGGAGCCCGAGACCTTTCCAACGAATGCAAAACCGTGGAAATCGGTTCGTGCGTTCTGGAGTTATAGCGTCAGGAAGGAAAACCCGACTTATTTTTATATAGTAGATTAAAAGGAAAACTATCACAGCTAAGTAGACTCTACAAGTTAACGAGTAATAATCGACCAACTTAACTTTGCAGTTGCAAAAACATGTTTTCTCATACATTCAGTATGGGAGAACATATTTTTCAACTACAAAGTTAAGTTTGTTTTTGGGATGAATTCATTCCAACTACGGAACCCTTCATTGTGCGTGGTTCGACACGCACTTGTCCGGTTTTTTTTTATGTGCATTTCGTTTGTGCAGAAAAAAATTGTTTTTTTCTGCGTGTTCTGATATTGTAGAAGATTGGAAGATAGTGCCTTTAAGATAGAATAAATGTATTGAACGCACCAAAAGTTGAATAATATAAACTATAAAAGAGCAAGGGAGCACACACGATGACCTCTTATCGTGTAGGTATTGTTCAACTAATGTTAACTGATGAAGAAAGACTTCGTAAAAATACTTATTCGTCAGTAGTGTATGGTTTCACCGTAGCCATTTTCATCAAACAACAATCGTAGTTGGTGTTTAAATAATTTTTTTTGGGAATTATGTAAAGGCTGATATTGTTATGGGCAGTAAACAAACATGCAAGCTTTTAGTTTTTATAGAGCATTTCGAACGTATTTGACCAAATAATCAGCAAATAACTTTTTTTCAAAGCAGAGCAAAGGACATGTGAGAGAACTTGTTTTTACTTAACTTTACCTTTTTTTTTAAATTCTATGAAAATTAAATGAAAGAAATTATCTGAAAGTAAGATAAGAGTTGCTAATCAAGTTACCTACACCTAAAATAGAAACTAGTAGTAGTAGTATAATTATTTATTTATTTTCTCTTTTTTTTTGTTTTTTTTTTCCTCTTTTTTTTCGTTTTTTTTAATGTAAGCAAAATAATCAATATAATCAATGATTTTTAAAACATTGAATTGTTTTTGATTGTTGTTTTTTATTTTTAGTTTATGTTGGAAGGCTGCAGATCCACATAACTGTTTTTTTTTCTTTTTTATTTGTTTGTGTTATTGAGTAAGTACTTTTATATAAAAAAAAAATACTTTTGCATGCCGTAAGGTAGAGTGTGTTGGAACTGCTTTTACAATGTTTACATTTTATTCTGTAGCCACATTCATTGCAAAATAAATGATTTCTGATTACACAAATGTACAGTAGGTGCTTAAAACTAGCTAAAGGACAAGTTACATTTACGAGAACGGAGTTGCGTTTCATTTAATTTCACAGTACCTACCATAGATATAATTTCTATGGTACCTACGCTAAGGATTTCATAATCATCTAGGTACAGATGTGAAATAGTTAGTTATCACGATATTATGTGAACTGAATCAATCAAGACATCCTAGTAACTTGTAACTCCACACAGTCAATCTACGCACAACTTTCAACTTCAACTCAGCAAATAAATCTATATTTTTTCCTTATTACTACATCATGAAACAATAATCAAGTTTGCAAGTAAAACTTGAAGAGCTAGGCCTCAGGGGCGGAGGGTCGTGGGGCTCCTCCCACCAGCCATGATGCCGACTGGTTTGGCAGGCACGAGACCAGCGACATCTGTGTTTTGCGCGGGAAACTGTACGTTGAGTTTATGGTTTGAAACTTTGAAAGAAAAATTGTTTATTTGTGCGTTTAACACTAGTGACGCGCCCTTGGTTCACATGGGTGTAATTTACTAATATAGCGACATGTCAAAACATCGAGATTTCTGTGCTGTACCTATACGAGTTTAATTTTAATGTTTTATAGATAGGTACCTACCCATAAACCTTAAAACCGGAATAAATTCTCTAAATGATGGTGAAAACAGCATGAAAATCCGTTGCGTAGGTAATTTAAAAGAAGAACGCGGTCATACGGACGAAAAACGACTTAAAAAAAAAAATTACATAACCAACCACCACCAACCAACCACCAACCCAACAACCACCCACCACCAACCAACCAACCCACCGTCTATATATAAATGACCAGATAGGAGGTATTTTATCTATAGTTACTATGAATTGAATAAGAACCTATTTGTTTGAGAGTTTGATAGAGCTAAAAGTTTATGATGATCAAAATCATTAGGTTCGTCTACTTTTCTTTTTTGTACCACAACAGGAAGAAAACTTGACGAATTGACAAGATGTGCGATCATCTACTTCCAAACTCTTACTTACGCCTATGATTTCGGGACTACAATTTAAAGTGTTAAGTTTTTCATGACGGAGATAAACCAAATCCACTTGGCTGTCTTCCATTTTATTTAGTTAGCCATGAACGTGTTAAGAAGACATCAAGAAGCTACTGATTATATTCACGAACTTAATTATATGACAAACTTATTAAAGTGAAAACTTCTTTAGGCGCGTTGGACAATTTTGAGATGGGAAAAACAATTGAACTCGCGACACCGTTACCGACACCTCGTTTTTGTAAACGCGATTGTGCGTTTTGTTTATATTACGTTATGGATCAATTTTCTATGCAAGTATTTTACTTAAAGGTTTCGGAAGTATTTATTTTTTTTGTAAACGCGATTTTGCTCTTTATTTAGATAAGGTTACGGACCAATGTTCTATGCAAGTATTTTTCTTCCACCAAGGCGATCTTGTTCAAGTTTTCACTTCTGTGAGCACTCCCGGAGTGCCACTGTTTTTTCTTCCATACTTCATCACCATCATCCTCACACAGCCCATCCATAGTAACTTTGGTTTCCCCCTACTCTTATAGCCATCCACATTCATACTCGAAACTTTCCTCACGACATTTTCCTCATTCCTCCGCATCACATCTACATCCATGACACCCGATTCCCACAAAACTGTTCAATCACCGGTACCACTTTCAGACTTCCTCTTATGTACTCATTTTTTATTCTATCTGCATTTGCGTAACAGCACACATCCCTCTTAGCATTCTCATCTAAGCTGCATGCAATTGCCTTTCATTCATCCTTTTTGTGGTCCAACATCCTGATCCATTTTCTGAACCATCCATCAAAATAAAGTCATTCCTGACATAGCATAATCAGCCTGTAATATTCCCACTGCTGGGATACAGGCCTCGTCTCTTCGAGATGGAGTGAGCTGTAATCTACCATGCCGGCTTAGCGGGTTGGTAGATGTCACGCCTTCGATTTTTTTGTTCTAGGACATGCCGGTTTTCTCACATTGTTTTCCTTCACCGTTTTGAGAGCAGCGGTGATGAAATTATTTACACAAAGTAAAGCGCCTGCCTGGGTTCGTACCCACGACCTACAACTTGCTCAAATCCACTTACAAAAGCTTTAGTAGAAACCATAACCAAATAATCTCCACATCATTCCTAAATAACTAAAAAAACAACCTTTAACCCTTAATCTCGTCAACCATTAACCCACACACATTTTCCTTCCACCGTTCTGTGAATCAAATTGCCTTAATCACAGGACTCAGCAAACAAACACGCTAAGAACACGATAAAAACAGGAAAAGGTCTTACGGTTAATTAAAATACAGGATAAATGACAAATTTAACGGAATATTATACACGAGTTGTATCGATAAATAAGTTCCATTAGTTTCCTCATGATTATTACTGAAAGGGATTTGCTTCAATGTTCATATATCGATCTATTTATAGGCTAGTCGATTGTGTTTTTGTCGTGAAGTGCTGTTGGGATTTGTATTCCCTGTTGGCAAGTTTAGAAGGAAATATTGGTCAAGTTGGTACTGACGGGTTTAACTGAGTATCATTCATATTTAAATAGAAAAAACCCAATTTGTTTAAAGTTTTCCGGAATAATTTTTAGAAAGACTATGCTTTCAGAATCACTTGTCAGGTTTGAGTTTTGAAATAATCTGTGCTCAGCAGTGGATTACTTTACAGGTTAAAATGATAATGATTTTTCATTTCGAAATCCCAGCTGGAAACAGTATATCAACAAAGGAGAGCAAGCTGCTAGCAGAATGCACTTTAAAACTTACAGCTGCCTCAAAACGAGGTGACAAATGAGTAAGAATTTGGACGAGATCTGTGAAAGTTAACATAGTACCTTGTCTTTGTCATAAAATATGGTGTACCTATATGCCTCTGCCTCAATTTACAGTGACTTACCTCAAAGCTGGTTGGACCTAACAATAAAGGAAAAGCTCGTACAATTGCACAGCAAATGCAACAGCAGTGCATTCATTCGGATGCCAACGCGCAAGGCTGCAGTACCTACCTAACTTTCAAAAGATCCTTCAATCATTTAAAACAAACCGCTATAAAAATGAGAAACCCGTTTCGACGAACCATCCCATCAGAGAGCGAACCATCAGAAGAAAATAAAAGCGAACATTGTTCTCGCACATCGCCTCCTCGAGATGTATCTCACTCGTTATTTAGTTAGCAGATCACCCCATTGTTACTTAGGAGAAACCACGAAAAAAGCATGGGCGGGGCCCCTATCTGCACTTGCATCGGGACCGATGAAACATGCTCTCTATCGCGATACATGCCTTCCAACACATCCCACAACTTTAAACCCTAAAGCTTCTTTAACAAAGTTGAGGTTCCTCTGCTCCAAGTATAAGCAGCTTATTAAAGAAAATTAAATTTGCAGCCACGCGAAATCGAAACGAATCCGCGAAAGGAGAACAGCGTTTTGACGATCAAACCATATTGATCCTTATTGCTTTCGAACGAGTACTTAACGTTCGATAATGACCGTTAAGATTCAATTTGGTCGTAAAGGTTCACAATCGTCTGGGGGATGTGTGTGGCTTGAGATGTTTTATGGGTTTTTGTGAATGTTTATATAGTGAAGGATATTTATATAGAGTGGATTATAGATAAGAGGCGAACGTATTTTCATTTTATTACCAAATTACCGATGGTAAGATTGTGGGCCGGTGAGCCGATTGTGGTGCTCCGTATCGGTAACATTTGCCAACAGGTAATTGTCTTAATACTTATTTTGTGCATTCCAACACTTGGTCTGAGTGTGTTTAAGTTTAATATCAAGGTATTGTTCGATTTATTTATTTATTTGGTCAGTTGATTTAAGATGATGATAATTTTGGTGGATGCATTTTAGCCCCTCTTGAATTTTGGATAGACTATTTGGAAAGACTGTGTTTTACTCGTAGTTATGAGATTTAGGAATGAGCACTGAGTACAATTACAGATGTCTCAATTTATCTAGGGAGAAAGACAAACCATAATATTCAACACTATCAAATCCAAAGTTTGGATCAACAGCATTGGCTTTTCTCAATGAACTTCAAAGCATCAAAATGCAGAATCGTATCTGCAGCCTGTTCTGTTCCTTGTTAAGAGCTTAATGTAAAGCACAAGTCAACATAACTCTACCTTCTTTCAATTAAAAACGACAAACCCTCCTTTCTAAGCAACCCATAAACAATTCCCTCTATTTTTCAAACGCATAACTTAAATAACAAATTCTAAAACAAATACCATCGGAACAAAACACGCTTTTAAATCAAACGAGTATCATTTATTAGTTTTATAGTTCAAACAAGCGTGCTAACAAAAACAAAAATTAATTATAAGCTGTGAGCTGTCCTATCCAGCATCAGCACGACCCTTCGCCAGGTCTTAAATCATACAACGCTCCGCAAATTGATCGATCGAAATTCGAAACTCGAAACAAAGGGTAGGGCTTGCAACAATCACATAAGTCAGTCGAATAATAGTTTGTTGAAAACTAAATTTTAGAACAGCGACCTCTATTGGTGGTGTTTGACATTGTAATGGAAATTCTGATCAATAGATGGCGACAGTACTGCAATAGCGTTAGTGTTTGGCTGGATCGCGATTATGGGATTTGAGATGTGAATATTGTGGAACTTAATTTTTGTTTTGGAATATATCTCAGATGTGACGTCTATATATAGTTAAAAAATACATTTAACTCAAGTAAAGGTACCGAAGGTGAAGTTTTTATAATCAATGACAAAAACGACACAATTGAAACCGGTACTTACCTACTCGGCTTAAAACATGGCATTACACATAACTAGTACCATTAGATAAAAACACGTCCACTATTTAAATAAACCATCTTTCTATCATCTATTCCATCGCACAGTCGTTTAATAGCGCGATTTTAATCTATGAAAATGTCACACCATGACAGGTTACTGTTATTATGACACAAAGACATACAAACTTACATTGTGCACCCCATTTAATCAACAATCAACCTTACCTCTTCAACATAAGAGTTGAAATTATGTTTTTCATAATTCGAACTAAGTTTGTCTCGTCATAAAGCTTTGGACTGGCATCCGGCGCGAGCGCAGCGTAACGTCGATTACTCGATAATTTCAGAAGATTAAAATCGGCTTTTTGACAACACCAGGTACTTTTGAAATACGTTTGAATAAGTGTTTGTACAACATTGACATGTAAAGGCAAATTGTCAGCCATTTTGATAGATAATGACGTGTAAATACGTACCTACATGCTATAATGAGTTTGATAAAATCTGCCTTTCGGCTATTGTATAAATGTATTGTCTAAATGTTCCGAATTGTGCTGCCAGTACGGACATGTGAAAAGGGAAAGTTCTTAATCAGAATTAATGAGGATAGTTGCAAAGTGTTGCAGTTAAAAGCGTGGCGGTGTCAAACAGAGTAAATAGCGAGATAGCTGAATAAGTATTAGTCGATGGATTCAAGATAAATATCAACCTACAGGAATAGGAGAAAAGTATAAGACGCAATATAAAGAGACAGCTTATCAATGACATGATGGAGATGTAAAAACAGAATTTACCAATGAAAGTAGAAAGTAGGTCTCGAGTTCGAACCCAAAGCACGCACCTCTGACTTTTCCAATTCATGTGCGTATTGTATAATTTTCTCTTGCTTCAAATACGGTGAAGGAAAACATCGTGAGGTAACCTGCAGGCATACCTGAGAGATATTTCTCGACGGCATGTGAAGTCAAGTCAGAGGCCCATGGGTGGCTTTAAAACTCTGACACCAGGAGACAAACGAAAGTCATTTTCACCAGCTAAGATTTGTGTCTGCAAAATGATTCCATCTACAACAGTAATATAACTACGACAGGTGTTCTACGACAGTTACAAAACTGACCAGACGTAGTATGATAGGTTCCAATAACCTAATTTTCCTCATCCATATTTCCTCCTTTACAAGCTACGCTGTCAGTTCGAAAACATATAGTCCCCCCTAATATCTCCCCGACTAAGGAAGCCTCCACTTAGCCTAATACCGTTTCCCTACCCACACCGTACACAGCTTGAAGATAAATAAATCCAGACCTATCGCACGATACTCGGATCCGTTCACAATCCTTATAAAGCCAGTGCACACTGTTTTTGTTCTCTGTACAAACGATTTTATCTGCGCGTACGCAGCGTTGCGCGTTTTAGACAATAGTGCGTAGGCGCGTATTAAGGCGAACCTATCGAGTTTCCAATCGTTCTGTTAGACTGTTAAACACGATTTTGTATTTCTGTAGATTAATTGGTTTTCGATTTGGGTATTGTGTTATTGCATGTGTTGCTCAAGTTTCCTTTAAAATAGAAGTGAAATTAGCACCTGTTTCCTTTGTTGTTTCGAATGACATAGTGCACGCTTTTTAGCAGATTAATTTACTGAAGTTACCTAGAATAACATACTGCATTTCTACTGCTCTTATATAATTTTATTATATGAGGTTAGGTACTATTAACTGTCTCTATTATGACTTCAATACATAAATTTTTTTTCGTAATGAAGCTTTCGAGTATTTCAGCAGACACCTGTTTAAAAGCCTTGTTTATCTAGATGAAATGCTTTTGCCCTAACCTTACATATTTTTTATTGAACCTTTCAAAGCTACCGTTCTATTTCTTTTTCAATTCCAATCCAAATCACCATCCCTTAATCACCAAGTAGCCACCGAAGTAATAACAATCATTAATAGTTGTATAACACAAACACGTATATAATTAAAGTAAAACATTGTGTTGTTATCTTATCAGCACATCGGACCATTAACGGTGGCCACAAAAACACGGCCGGCTAGGCGGACGCGCGGACCGATGTGTGTTCTACTACTTATGATATACGGGTCCAAAGACTGGGTAGCTCTAATGAAGGACCTAGCAGATGTGTGAAAAGAACCTACGTTGAATTCCATGGAAAGATTTTTAGAGTTATGTTAAAATTCTGTCAGTGAAATGAAATTCAGAAGTTTCTGGTTAGACTGGAAGTCACCCTGAATATAATTAGGCTTTAAAGGGTTTATTCATGATAGTGAAGGATTTGCCTCGTTGGTCTAGTGGTCGCAAGCACTACTGCTGAGCATGAGGTCCTGGGTTCGATTCCCGGGTCGGGCAAAGTGTTATTGGCTTTTTCTATCTGGAATTTCTCAGTAGCAGCCCGGAGTCTGGATTTGTGCCCGGTTGATGGCAATAGGCTCGCCCCCTATTACATGGGACTTAAAACATAACTGGCGAAATGTGGGTGTATCTACTACAGGTACACCTCTGCCCAACCCTTCGGGGAAACAAGGCGTGATGTTATGTATGTTATGTATGAAGGATTTGCGAAATGACTACAACTTGCAATTCACAAAATTCACCATGAAACAGGTGTCTGTTAAGTAACGAGAAACTTATGTGTAATTTACAAAATGCATTATCACGTGGAAAAACTCCACATCACAATTGTCAACAGCGAATTTAGCTAAAGATTAATATTTTTAATTGACGGTTTAAAAAATTATTATCTCAAAACTCACACAAATACGCTGTCAAGCGTTCCCTTCTACAAAGCCGTGTGTCCACTCCCGTTATCTGTCGATCTAAAACGCTCCACACAATCGCATAATCGTAGTCACCCGTAACCGAACACTGACTGTCAAAACAAACGAACACTGTCCTTAAACAATAAGCCCATAAAAAGTACGCCCACTATCCTTTACACGACACTAAACTTTACTACAAAGTCATAAGGTTCAAAATTACAATGAATTCTAGCTAATAACATCCGTCATATGAGATGAATCGATATCGAACGCAAGTGTCAAAATCTTAACCTCAAAATATTATGTATCGCTTCAGTTGCCGGATAAGGCTTCAATCGATTCCAGATAGTGCTGTAGGTTCTATTGACTTTAAATTACATAATTATGTATAACTGCCAGTGGTATTGGATTATTCAATTAATAGAGCTTACTTTACATCCCTCATGTGCTGGTTAGAAACTTCGAATGTTTTCATAAACTCCTAGACCAGCAAGGAAACCAAATAAATCTCCAAATCTCGGACTAACGAAAAGCCTTTAATTCATAACATAACACTTCAAAAATAATTGTACTCACACTATCATATTTTAATAACGCATGATCTAAGCCTCGGGGTGAGAATCGAATAAAACAATCGAGTCGCTAGTGCGAGAAAATAAGCGACGTAATCGATACTATCGGTTCACGAGAATCGAAAGGTTGTTAACAATTGACGCCTATAATGTAGTTTATGCTTGGAAGAGATGAAATGGATCGTGAGGCCGTAGGTCGAGAAAGATTCAGCTTTCAATCAAAAACCAACCCTTTAGAAACCAAAATAGGGTTTAATTTCAATTGTTTGGAGCATGAGGAACAATTGTTCAGTGTGAGATGAGACAAGTGATTAGACAGCTATGCTTTTAGAAACGTAGAAGTTGTGGCAACAGTATGACGTGTACTGCACATTCGGTTTATTTATATTCAATCAATTTTAGTTGAGAATGGACTGGAGGTCTTAAATGTGACGTTTGTAGGACGGACAGCGGAAATATGACTGTTTTACTTGAAGGCTGCAACACAAATCCTTGTATGGTCAAATAACGACATTTGACATTTTAGGACCAATTAGTCTCTTAGTCTGCGAATGCTTTCAATGAACTATCATGAATTTCTAAACGGAATTCAAAGACGACAGGTGAAGCACCAAATCAAACTAGCTATTTAGCATCCAAATAGATGCAACCTTTACAAAACACATCATAAAGAGGTTTTTACCCAGTAGTGCTCGACAATATTGTACATCTCAACGACATGGCATCATCATTATTCCCTTGTCCTTTTTCCAATTTATTTGGGGTCAACGTAGCATGTCTTCGTCATCGCTCAGGTATAACATCATCCCAGTGGTCACCCCCTTTCCAAATGATCTTTGACACTATCTTTTCATCGTTTTTGAAGTGAAAACTTCTTTAGGGCGTTGGGCATTTTTGAGATGAGAAAAACAATTGAACTCGCGACACCGTTACCGACATTTTTGTAAACGCGATTGTGCTCTTTATTTATATTATGTTACGGATCAATGTTCTATGCAAGTATTTTTACTTTAAAGGTTTTGGAAGTTTTTTTTTTTTGTAAACGCGATTGTGCTCTTTATGTGGACAAAATTACGGACCAATGTTCTATACCAGTATTTTTCTTCCACCAAGGCGATCTTGTTCAAGTTTTCACTTCTGTCGGCACTCCCGGAGTGCCACTGTTTTTTTTTTAAGCTGTGATGTTTGACCGTCAGACTACCAAGTCATAGATATCGAGTTCAAACCCAAGGCACGCACCTCTTACTCTTCGGATTCATGTGCGTATTGTATAATTATCACTTGCTTCAAAATCGGTGAAGGAAAACATCGTGAAGAAACCGGCATGCCTGAGAGATATTTCTCGATTAAAGTCAAATCAGAGGCCCATGGGCGGCAATGTTCAAAAAATTTGTCTCCTCAACAAAGTAAATAACGTAATGACTGTAATTGAACTGTCAAAATGAATGCCATTGCTACTGTAAGTGTGTTACGCAACCACCCCGCACACTGAAGAATACGTGATTAATCGATGCCTTATCCCCAGCCCCGGATTTACGCCTAGGCACACAAGGCACTGGCCATGGGCCCACTCAGCTACCCCGACCTGGTAGCTTGACTATAGTGAAATACTTAGCATAGACTGCATTGTTTCTGATGTTTATTTATAGAACTTAAGGGCAGATGAAAATTACTCGAAAAAAACAGTGGCACTACGGGAGTGCCGACAGAAGTGAAAACTTGAAAAAAAATCGGCACCGCGGTAATCAACGCGTTGATGTCTTTTACTCCACGGTGTCGGTAAATTGCATTACAGTGTCGCGATATCAATGGTTTAATCCAATCTCAAAAATATCCAACGCGCCTAAAGAAGTTTACACTTCAAAAATTTATTTAAAGTTTCCTGTACTAGTGCATTTTATTTACAAAATGGCTTCGGAATGGGGGGACTTCAAAAGTGGAAGTGCTTAGGGGCCCTGAGTTTCAAGTCCGGGCATGCTTATCCTCACACAACGTTATTCACTGATCGATTTCGATTTCTTCAAGATGATCGCAATATAATTTATCATGTCATACCTATAAAGATTCTTTATCAATCTGACCTCACTTAATCACATGATACACATGCTATCAGATGTTTGTGTAATAAAATTTGTAACTTAACATGACACGTGTCGGTCTTAGTAATGTGCTAATTGTAGGAATCATAATTATTAACCCTACCTCTATAATGTCATACAAGGTTACGGTCTGGCTTCCTGAAGTCTCTTGGACTATACCAAAGGAACACACAAGAAGCATCTTTCCTCTCGCACTATTTGATTTGATAAATGAGCGCGCGCGGTGCTAGAGTTGGCCGTCAGAAACGACCTTGACGAGGCCCCGCCCCTCACCACTCTACCACAATCCTGCTCCAAACCAATTCTGACTAGTTTGAAAATATTCTCATCGTCACAAATTAAGCAAATTGATTACCGAACATTACACGTGCTTTTCATCCGGACATTCATGAAACTTTCAGCACTCGTGAAGGCTATTTGAAAGTACCACCTGACTATACCAACTGACACAACTACACAGGATTGTTCTAGTCAGCGGTGATCTCTCGCTTTCAGCCCTGGTCCAGGCCATGGTATGGAGCGAGAGGGCATGGGAGGCCGTCACCTCCTTCTGCGAAGCGGTAATGCTCTAGAAGGAGGAGACCAAACACGTGAGGGAGAGGCAAATTTCGCGCCCTCACGCCCCTAACCGCCGCAGGAGACACCCTAGGCGTTGGGAATCGCAGGCCGATTCCCGGCCACCGTAGGTGCGGGCTTGCGGACGGTGAGCAATGGGTAACTCGCCGTCCGATAACGACCAGGCCTGTGTCGACGGCGCGTTGTGTTCCATACGCGCCTCAAAGAGATGTCAGCACAACTGAAGGGGTCCGCTAGGGCCGATGCCTGCCGGAGTTGAGGGTTTGTCCGAAAGGGTTACCGTGGCCCCTGGCAACATACAGGCAACTGAAGGAACACGGGTGGGTTTTAGTCAGTAAGAGTCTGACACGCCCTCTCGCTCCGCCCAGAGCGGGAGAAGTTATTTGATAATTTCCTACGCAAAAAAAAAGGTTTGTCCCAGTAGTGCTCGCATCAAAAATAATAACATAATAAATATTGAACAATACACAAACCATAGATACAGTACCTACCATTATCAACGGAAACCTTACTTAATCATAACCTCATAAAGCATCTGATATTAACACTACTGGTAACCGAATCCTACACGTGTCGTTCTCGGTAGCGCGCGGGTGGTCGCAACTACGTCGCTGCAATTACGGGTTGCCGGTGAGACAGACAACCAGTTCCTACCTATTGGCTTGTGATGGTTGATGGGTGTCAGTGGTTAAGGTACTGTTATTTTTTAGGTTTTTTTATGGTGCTACTGTGTAGCTACCTATTTTTAGGAGCTTCTCGCACCGTTCAACACGCTTTGAATGTTGATAGTCAGTCAAAGTTGTATTGATTGAATAATATTGAAGTCGAGCGGAAAACATCGGGAAAAAATATCATATGAAAGAAATAAAGCAAATGCATTTAAATTATCAGCCAGTGAATTTTACAAATAAGCTTCTAAATTATACTTTTTGTACCTACAAGAATATTACATATTGCGTAGTAGTTATTTAATTACGTAATTTAATCATAGCAGAACTAATGAGACAATTAACGTTATCCCTAACATAAACAAAAGGCGGTTTTATTTTAATTCAAGAACAGTTTAATCTAAACAGCCTTAAAAACTTAAATTACCTTTGCCTAAAAAAAACAAAAATAATTAACCTAACAAATCACTATCACCTCGTTCCGTAATCGAATTATTTCAAAATTCGAACTTTCCTATTGTTCCTCGGCGATGGAACGTCGCGATAACCCGGCCAAAACAAATAGTTCTAATTACGTTTGGTTAAAAGTTAACAATCGGGGCATCTCTATCTGGTGGTATTAATTGGGTGGGCATCAATCAGGCCGTTGGACAAATTGAGCAAATTATTTTTTCGATTACACGGCTATTGTTTAATCACGGTCGGGTAATAGGGGAGCAGATAACATCAGAAAGTTGGAGTTTTGTGTTACTTCGCGTTGTGGTACGGTAAAAGTGTTAAAAGTGAGAACTTTCAGTGGTGTTTTACACTAAATTATTTAACTATATACATTGTAGGAGCAGTTTGGCCCAGTGATATCGGTCCTGGCAAACATTTTACTTTGTGTATTTAGTTTTATCACCACTGCTCAAAAAACGGTGACGGAAAACAGCGTGAGGGAACCGGCATGTTCTAAAACCAAAAATTCGAAGACATGTGACATCTACCAACCCGCACTGGGCCCGCATGGTGGATTACGGCCCACTCCCTCTCACAGAGAGGAGGCCTGTGTCCCAGCAGTGGGAACATTACAGGCTGATTATGTATACATTGTGGTAGCGCAGAGTACTATCAGAAGATTACAAATTGAAAGGCCAGAAATTGACTGAACCCAATTTGATTTAATGTAAAGGTAAACATTTTAAATTTTACTAAAATAATACAAAATGTGACTTTTTCGATTCATATGTACTTTCTGAGTTTATCTTGGACATTATTGGCATCGGTGAAGGAAAATATCGTGAAGAAACCTGGACTTATAGTCAATATAGGTAAGTCTGAAATTGCCAACCCGTCTTGAGCAAGCGTGGTGATCAATGCTCGTGCCTTCTCTGTATGAGAAGAGGCGTTTGTCCTACAGTGGGACAGTAATAGGCTGCTATTATTTTTACACAAAAAAAAAAAACTGGCATTCCGAGAGTGCCGACAGAAGTGAAAAGTTGAACAGGATCGCCTTGATGGAAGAAAAATACTTGCATTGAACAGTGGTCCGTAACTTTATCTAAATAAAGAGCACAATCGCGTTTACAAAAAAAAATATTTCCAAAACCTTTAAAGTAAAAATACTTGCATAGAACATTGATCCGTAACGTAATATAAATAAAGAGCACAATCGCGTTTACAAAAATGAGGTGTTGGTAACGGTGTCGCAAGTTCAATTGTTTTTTCCATCTCATAAATGCCCAACGCGCCTAAAGAAGTTTTCATTTAAATAATTATAGATGCTTTATTTTCCCGTATCGTCTTAAACATTGAGAACTTCCACTAATGCTTGCGTCCATATAACGGAGTTTCACATGAATTTATTTTAAGTTAGTTTATTTATGTAAGGTAATCATCAGACTATTAACGTTATTGTTTTTTGTTGTGGAAGGTAAATGACGATATATGTACCTATTCAATTTGAGGCTAACTTTGGGCTGAAGTTGCCAGTTGTATCTTAACTTAATGATATGATGATAATTATGATGAATGAAAAATTGAAAACATTCAATAGGGTAGCAGCCTTGGTAAAAAAAAAGAAATAAAATTTCGTCCGTCTTTCAGATAATAAAAAAATATTAGACACGTATTTTTTTGCTTTTTGGTATTAATCAAAAATAACTTAGAAAACACGCATTAAAGTTGGGGAGTGGGGGCTCGCTATGTCACAACGCAGTATTAAATCTACCAAGGCGTGACGTCATGCCACATTTTAACTCAATGTATCGCCATAATCTTTTGATTGCGTCAAAAAAGAAAAAATACGTGTTCAATATTTTTTAATAATAAACAAGACGGACAAAAAAAAATTTGACCAGGCCTATTATTGTCCCTTTGAATTTTCCTAATGTATAACTTCAGTCTTAATCTGTCTAAAAAAAACGTTTTTATTTTTTATACAAACTTTTGTTAGTTGTTAACAAAAAATAACTAAAAAGGTAAAATATTTTTATTCCGATTAAGCTGTTTTATACTGAAACTGCTTCGTCTATGTCAAAATGATCCCATTTCTTATTTATATAATTTTCAAACCTTCCAAAACTTTATACCATAAATTAAATCTTTGTGTACTTACCAACTTATCAGTCTCAAGTTTTCATACAAAAACGTGTTACAATTTCTTTTTTTTCTCTCTTGCTGTTAAAATGTAACCATTTTTTAACGCCATACATGAAACGTGTTTTTCTCAGCGTTTTTTGCTAAATATTGTAGGGTGATACGGAACCCACCGTGACGCGATTTTTTTTTCTACTTGCGCAAAGTCAAAGTCAAATCATTTATTTCAAATAGGCCCATGTATGTCACTTTTGAACGTCAAAATGTACAAAATAATAGAATTGATTCTAGTCGCCTCTTCCAAAAGGTAGTTTTTGTATGGAGAAGAATGGGCAAGAAACTCCACCAGTAGTTTATGAAACTGTTGCATAATGAGGGGTATTAAAACATGAGTGTGTGTTTAAAAATCGAGCCGTAGGCTAGGTTTTTAATAGTATCACACGAATGTTTTAATACCTAGTTATGTGCAGTTTCATACACTACTTTATCTACTCTTAAACATTGTGATTGAAACAAATACTAAATAAAAAATCAAAGTTAAAGATCAAGAATAAATTTAAAAATCCCACGAAATTCAGTAAGTACTACAAAACTAATGAATGTCGCCTGCACCAGCACATCACCGCACATGCGCTACAGCGGGTGCTGCTGTCCCCGTCAAAAGTTGATGGAAACTCTGTGGTGATATTAACTTCTTGGATTAGCGTTGTATCGTAATAGAAAAAAAATTGTTTTATAATATTATTTTGTTAGAGAAAAAGTGTTATAATATGATTATATTTTTAAATTTCGGTATTCTGTTTATAAAGTATGTTTATAAACTCGTTTTGAAGTTCATAATTCGAATATTACGCTATGAGAGTAGGTAAAATGTTTTACAATAGTTTGTATAGGTACCTACCTAAAATAATTAAATGTGAAGACGATGCACCTAGAATAAAATTAATATGCCACAATAGGTAAAAATAATTAAAAATGAAGTAACGACAGATAATTTAATTATGTGATAGATACATGGTGCTCACATATTTACAAACATTGTAAAAGTAGACGATTTTCCTAAAAATTTTATAATTAATAAGTCAATGTGTGAGGAAGTAATCACAGAATGTAAAATCAATGGCGTATAACAAAAAATAATAAATTTTATCTACTCTCATAGCGTAATATTCGAATTATAAAATTCAAAACGAGTTTATATTGACATACTTTATGAACACAATACCGAAATTTGAAAATAGAATCATATTATAATTTTTTTTTCTATAACAGAATAATACTATAAAACAATTTTTTTTTCTATTACGATACAGGGCTAATCCAAGAAGTTAATATCACCAAAGAGTTTCCATCAACTTTTGACGGGGACAGCAGCACCCGCTGTAGCGCATGTGCGGTAATGTGCTGGTGCAGACGACATTCATTTGTTTTGTTGTACTGAATTTCGTGGGATTTTTCAAATTTATTCTTGATCTTTAACTTTGATCTTTTATTTAGTATTAGGTTCAATCCCAAAGTATGAGAATAGCTAAAGTAGTGTATGAAAATTGAAACTGCACATAACTAGGTATTAAAACATTCGTGTGATACTATTAAAAACCTCGCCATGTTTTAATACCCCTCATTATGCAACAGTTTCATAAACTACTATTACAATTAAATTAGCAACCAGTTTGATTTTGTCTTTTCGCAAGATAGGTAATTCTCAAAAAACTTCTTTGGACGATGGAAATCATGTCATTGTAGGTATGAATGAACCTTCACAGTATTTTTATTGTTTTATCCTAAACTGGACATATTAAGTGACAATCAGTTTAACAAAGATACAGTTTCATATTTGTTACTCATCGTAGTATGTACATATATTAACAACATCGGCCGTTTGATAAGGTCTGTTATCACAGCGTCCGATTGCACCATTGTTTATCTGAATGTTTGTACGAATTCAAATTAAACTAATTAAAAAAGGAATTCTGAGTAACTGTCCGATTCCGGATCTAAGGCTGTGCGCACGCCCTGGGTCAAAACTGTCTTTAGAAAAAATGAAACAGTGGCACTCCGGGAGTGCCGCTGCCGATAGAAGTGAAAACTTGAACAATTTAAATACTTCCAAAACCTTTAAAGTAAAAATACTTGCATAGAACATTGATCCGTAAAGTAATATAAATAAAGAGCACAATCGCGTTTACAAAAATGAGGTGTTGGGAACGGTGTCGCGAGTTCAATTGTTTTTCCCATCTCAAAAATGCCCAAAAGAAGTTTTCACTTCAATTGTGGCGTGCATAGCTCGCAACAAAACAGTCTCGAAATACTTGTTCTTATAAGCCGTTAAGGCAAAATATGACTGTGATATAATTCAATATATCTTGCAATGAGCAGTGGTGGCCCGACTTACAAATTGCACGTCATATGTTCGAAACCCAGACACAGACGCTTTGTGTAAATTATTTCATCACCACTGCTTTCAAAACGATGAAGGAAAACATCGTGAGGAAACCGGCATGTCCTAGATTCGAAGTCATGTGACATCTACCAACCCGCACTGGGCCCGCGTGGTGTATTACGGCCCACTCCCTCTCACAGAGAGGAGGCCTGTGGCCCAGCAGTTCCCAATATTAAAGGCTGATTATGCATGCCATTTGTGTGTATATTACTAGTATTTAGGACAAATAAATAATCATAACTTATTTTAAAGTCAAAGTATTAATTAATGTAAGTACTTGTAAAACTGTTTGATTCAAGATTCTCTTTGAATGGAGAAAGACAAGAAAAAGATCAGGTTTTCTGTCTTTTGTCGAAACTTGCAATAGGTTTTTTCAGAAATTCAAATAGTTTCAATACTCGATTTTAACATTTTGAGTAACTAATCGATCTTTGACAATTCGACAGTAAATTGTAACGTAATTATCCTACATCATTAAACGCTGCTGAGCATGAGGTCCTGGGTTCGATTCCCGGGTCGGGCAAAGTGTTATTGGGTTTTTCTATCTGGAATTTCTCAGTAGCAGCCCGGAGTCTGGATTTGTGCCCGGTTGATGGCAATAGGCTCGCCCCCTATTACATGGGACTTAAACATAACTGGTGAAATGTGGGTGTACCTGCTACAAGTACACCTCTGCCCAACCCTTCGGGGAAACAAGGATGTTATGTTATGTATTATAAACGGGCAATATTTGTATATTTGTACTCACGTTCTCGAAATCGGCTCTAACGATTTCGATGAAAGTTGCAATATAGGGGTTTATGGGGGCGAAAAATCGATCTAGCTAGGTCTCATATCTGGGAAAATTCGTTTTCTCTATTTTCACAGCCTCGGGAATGTGATAGAACGTTGGTATACCTGGATGACATGTTTATTTCTATTTTCACCCGAGCAGAGCTGGGTCGACCAGGATCAAGAAAAGTTTAACGACTTTTCCACTAGGATATTCTTTGTGTTTTTCCACGAAATCGATCGCATCGCGCGATAAATACAAATAATTAAATATAAATTTAAACACAGACGTCATGTAACGATGATTTGGTGTCTCTCATCAGAGAGATAAGCTGCTGATAACGGCAGATAGTTCTCTTAATGGAGCTCGTTGTGTGACTGATAAGATATTATTGGTAGGTAATGAATCTGTAGCGTGTGTTTGTTATATACTTTTAGTATACATATAACAAAGACGATGGATGGACTGAGTGAAATATGATAAGGGTAGAAAGGGAGTGACTAATAGAGAAGTAGAACACACGACTACACATCAAGCTATACATTTCCAGTATAAGCTGACCTCGAATTATCATAAAATCCTATACAATGAGAGATCAGCGTAAACTGGAAATGTATAGCTTGATTTGTAGCCGTGTGTACTTGGGCGACCGAGCTCTACTCTGGTGAAAATAGAGTGCTCATTTAATAGTATAGGATAGTACCTACTAATTCCATGCTGCCATTTCATTATTATAAGGTAGCCATCTTGTTCTAAACTTTGGGCGACCGAGCTCTGCTCGGGTGAAAATACGAAGAAAACTAATTTTCCCAGATATGAGACTTAGCTAGATCGATTTGTCGTCCTCGTAAACCCCTATATTGCAACTTTAATCGAAATCATTAAAGCCGTTTTCGAGAAAGTAGTTACACTTACATATTCACATATATATATATATATATCATTATCATCTGCCTAGCTTTTTCCCAACTATGTCGTGGTCGGCTTCCAGTCTAACTAGATACAGCTGAATACCAGTATTTTACATGAAGAGACCCTATCTGACCTCCACAACTCAGTAACTGGAGAATACGAAACCCCTTGGTAAGACTGGTTATCTGACTTTCGGGGTTCTGACGACCCGTCACGACTTTCAAAAATCGACGAATGACAGCCGGGACCAACGGCTTAATTTAACGTGCTTTCCGAGGCACGGAGGAGTCTCGGTATGTAAAGATAGTCACCCATCCACGGGCCAACCCCGGCAAGCGTAGCTTAACCTGATGGATCAAACCGTGCGGCTGTTATTACTAAGCCACGAGCTCCTCCGACCGACGTCGACCTCCAACGACTAATACCCCACTGACCGACTTGACTCGGTTAGTGGCAATAGATTTGCCTCGTACATGGGACTCAATTTATATCATAACTAGCGAAATATGGATTGATACCTCTGCCCTACCCCTTCCCCTCTGGGGAAACAGGCGTGATGTTTTGATATAGCTACTTGTAGATCTGGAACATAGCACCCACAGTATCGCCACCCGGATTCTAATTACTAAGTAACAAATTTTTAACGATAACAAAGCGATAACCGTCTTGTTAAGCAAATGCACCACATCATACGTTGCTTTGTCTCGAACGATACTGTTTCCGAGATAAGACACGTACATACACGCTTACAGGAGAACTTAGTGTTGGTAATAAGCTTGAAATGGTTGCGAATTATGGCTTCTTAGATTCTGTTTTGCTTAGATAAAGGTTATTTGTTTATTTTTACCAGTTTTGGATGTTTTTCTGCCCACACTGCTTTGACCAACTTCCAGCGATGGGCAGCCGCCATCTGATGAAAAAAAGAATGAATTAGAAACGCTTAGAAAAAAAAGAAATGAAACCTAAACCGTCTCATTACAAAATTAGTTCTAACTTAAGTGCGCAAATGTTGCAGATTGAACTTTATTCCGACACTCGTAAAGTACTTAACAAAATTGACAACTTAGATTCGGGTTAAACGTCCGTTTTTTTTTTAAATTACAACTTTAACGTTGTCGGAATAAAGTTCGAAATTAAAAAATGGTCTATTGTTCAAACTTGGTTCCCTGATAACCCTTGTTTTGCAACAAGACCAAAAATGTTCATCTATAACGTGCTCTTTATTATCTCTGATGTAATTTTGGGTCTGACAAAGTCAGTACCTGTCATGATAATAATTAACTCTGTGTCCCCTTTCGGGAATCCAAAGGAATAATTATTAGGCAATCTCTGCAAACCTGCCCAGCCACCAATTATGTGAGGTTAAAATATTCCGAAGTTCATCGAACGAAAGCATTCGTTTTTATAACGACAGCAAACGTGCACGATATCGTTTTACCCTGTTTTGTGTACGTTTTATTGTGCACGTATACAGGCAATAATATTCTGTATTTTCCTTTATCTCCTAAAATATTATTTCAACGAAATCAGAATCAAAATTCTCACCCACAGACCTCACGAGTCACGAACACGACATGTGTCAATTATCATTCTATCAACAATCGAACCGAATCCAATCACTCAAATGACAAGAATTTCGACGAGAAAACTTTAAAATGAATTAAGTTTGTTTATAAACAAAATGCTGTTATCACAACAATACGATTACGATAATATATTAAAGGTAATTTTCATTCATTTTAATTTTCTTTTGTCCAGCCAAAACGAGAGTTTTGTTGCGAATGTGCCTGCCATCATTATTTTAAACAGAATAGATAGAGAGAGCTCTAGTGCGCGAAAATAGTACTGAGAAAGAGAGAACAAGCAGAGTGCAGGTTACGTCTTTATTTTTAAAATACCCCGCGCCCCGCCTTACCGACCAATAAACGTAAGGTTGAAGGCGCGAAATTTAAAATACAAGACTTTACCAAGAAGCTTAAATAAAAACCCCAGGACGTTACTTAAAAACTATACATGACATCCCAGGACATCCCAAAAAGCAGGACATGGCCTGGGAAAACAGGACGGTTGGCAACCCTAGTCTCTAAACAGTCTTGACCAAGGATAGCACATAGTCAATAGGAACCTCACCTACTCCGGAATCTTGAATGGAGTGTGTTACGAGAGTCTTCAAATTGATGATAGTGTCAAGACTCACCAGTATCTAATCACCAGCACGAAAGTACTATTATGCCGTCATGATCGGATTTTAGACCTTAAGACTTGTCAAAAATCAGGAGTAAGGATTGGAATTCAAAAAGGTAATAGTTCTAGGATACATGAGGAGAAAACCGACAGAAACCAAAACATTCGCTTCACAGGTGCCCTACTGCTTGTTATCGTCACAATCTCCTATCTAAGAGTATCTACGCGAGGTCCTATCATCTCTGTCTACTCTGTAGGAACCCACGTGACCTCATACATGTAGCCAGTATGGTACGTGTTGGTATCTCTGATTATCAGACGACTGGTTTATCTTGGTTCAACGGTTATCACAGCGAGATTAAGAAGCTACTGTTAAGGGTCGATTGTATATTCACAAACTTGAATTTTTTGTGTGCTGATGAAAATATTTTTGGTGATAAAGTTGTTAAAATGGATGGACAGAGTCTGTTATGTAGATAGAGTTTGTTCATATACGCAGATAGGTATACCATTTACCGGGGTGTCTTTTATTGACTTAAATGTGCCCTGGCGGCTGTGAGTATGTCATGCTCACTCAGATGTCTCGCTGATGGTGGCGCGTGTGTTGGATCATTTAGCTCCCTTCAAAATGGTTGAGCTGAATGGTGCTTATCCATGCTTCAAGTTCGTGAATGGGCGCTGTCAGTTGGGACTGGTCATCTCTTAGCTGCCATGGCTTATTTTTAATTAATTTAAATTTTTGAATGGTTCATTGTTTTATCTTTTTAGTACGGCCGCTTCTAACGTGCACGTCTTTCTACATTGTTCTCACATGTATAGTTTCAACATGAATGATGTAACCAATATTTTGTAACAATTTTTTTTATTTAACGAGTCTCAGTGGAGTTTCTTGCCCATTCTTCTCCATAGGTACTTACTACGCTTTGGAATGAACAACTAGCTTCATATTTCTGACTGATCGACTCCTTGACAGTTCAAAAGTGCCTGTAAATGGTTTAATTGAAATAAATGCTTTGCTTTTCGTTTCATACCCTCTTATTTATAGTTAGCTTGGCCTTTGTCTACCTCCCCCGTCTCACCGCTCACATACCTCCCGTGGTGACTAGCAGTCGCACACGAACTATGGTTAAGAGACGTTTAAACGTCAAAAATGTACGGTTTAACAGACGCTAATCTTTACTTATTTTTAAGCAACGTTTTAAATAAATAAGCGATGTGTTTTCTAAATACCTACTTGCAAGTTCTATTGAAGAAAGTGTTTCTATGATATGTCAACATTACAGGCTGGCATGTCAGGCCAGAATGACTGAATTGTCTGTCCACTAATTAAAATGATCATAGCCACTACTTTGAACAAAACAAGAAATTTTAATCTGTCTTTTTGAATTTCAATCTAACTGTAAAACAATATTTATACAAGCTTAAGAGCGGACTAAATAGCTTGCTTCTAAAAGCTCCCATTGGTGCAATTTCATTACAATTTCAATGCGTTTGCGTATGCGCAGATCTAGAATTTCGTTTACTGTTTGAGTTGCTTAATGAGTCACCTGAAAATAAATGTAGGGATAGAAGTTTTTATTTATCCCAGACTACACAATATGGAGGATTTTTACAAGGAAAACGAAAAGTTGTATTAATTAAATTATGTTTAGAAGTTCCTGTACAGAAAATCCATTTCTCAGAACGACTAAATCGAAAGTAGAAACATAATTTATTACCTTATATCATCAGAGATTACTGACTCGCGTGCAAAACAACTCGTAATCACAAATAGAACAGAAATCATGGACCATTGACACAACAGATGTGACTTTATCATCTGCGATACGCTGACGGATGCTGGTTGATAACACCACACTGATAACGACTCATTATTTTATTTTTTTAATTTCGAAGCTAGTCGATAAGCTAGAGAGAGATAACGTATGATTTTAGTAGGAGTAAGAGAGACAGGTGATGCGTGATGGCCGCATGGTCGTATCGTAGATTATCGAAGCTGGAAAGTTAATTATGTACGGCCTTTTCTCTCGGTTTTCCTGGTGATTGTGCGTCTACGCACTTTGAGAGGCCCCCTTGCGGTTTATGTATAAGCCATGATGAATACCTACCTACTAACATAACAAACGCAATTATTATTTGTATATAGGCAGAATTTCGAGATAGCTAGGCATCGGTACGTAGCATGATTGCTCTTATTTTACTCTTATCGTGCCAATTTAAATAATCATCGAATTTTGGTATCGAATCTAAAAACAATTTATTTGAAGAGTACATCAACGAACGTATTTATCTCCACTAACTGTGTGATGGTGTTTGTGTCTTCAGGTGCTGATAAACTTGAGCATTCACTTGTAATGAGCATTCTAGCGAATGTTACATTACAGAAAAATAAATGGGAGCGTTTTAGTGAGCATTCTAGCGAACATTCTAGCAAGCGTTCTAGCGAAAGTACAGTAAGCGCTCAAAAGTGCATGAGCACGCTAAGAGTCGTATTGCTGTGAACACGCGGTATAGCTCGTACATTTGTATGTGTAAGCAACACGATACACACACCACAGATAACGCAGTTACACGAAACAACAATATATTTCCGTCGCTTTAAACATGCTAGCACACACGCACTATGCGCGTGAACTTGACCAGTTAATGGCATTGCTAAAATTCGATAGTAACTTAACAAGCGCAGATAGCAGAAAGCGTTAAGCGTTGGTATGGAATTCAAACTGCCTCAGGTTCTAATCTCGTGAAACACAGTGCGGTTTTTTGCAAATATTATTATTTTTGTTTTCGATAATAATATTTTTTAAATATTGCTGCTTTTTTATGTTGTTATTGCAATAAAGGTTTTAGAATAAAAAATGCGTGATATATGATAACAAAATTAAAAAAAATATGTTTATTCGTTATATTTATTTTACATAAGTTAATAAACTGCTACAATTATTTATCATTACTTCAGCTGAATAAGATGTGAAATAGATGTCAAGAAACTTAGAAGCAGTTTGTATTATTTAGACATATTTAAATTATGAAATATTTTAAATTTTTAATGGATTTTTTCACCATAAATATTAAGCTTTGATCATGGTCGAAGTAATTAAGTAATAAATAAGAATATTAGACTACTTAAAATGTAAAAAACTACTTACAGAATAGGTAATTTTAAGGTTAAATATGGGCAGTTTGTTTATATTTTATTTGTATTAATTATTTTACATTTTATTTGACTTTAGTAAATATTGGTTGTTATTGAGGTTAAAGCTTAAGTATTCATTTTCTTTACGAAAAGAAGATTGAAACTAAACCTCAAATTTTTATCCTAAAATAATACTATTACTAAAATAATATTAAACAATTTCGGTATATCTGCAAGAAATACGACAAACACCCTATTGAAACGTGCTTAAAAAATTCGTTACCATAAATTCATGCAATAACGAATCTGTTGTTTATTAAGTTGGTACGGTCAATATTTTAAGGTCAAAAACGGTTTTCTAGCTGGTCTTCAGTGATGCAAGCCTTCAGAGTGCACGGCGAACGGTTCATAATGACGTGTTTTTAATAATTCAGCAAAATGTCTCGTTGGTATGAAACCATTTGTTTCATTCACCATTTGACGTCGCTGCTACTCGATAATAAGCCCCTTCCTCATATCTCTTAACCCTCACAGTATTTCTCTAGAACAAAGAAAAACATTGTTTTTATTACACATAATACCTTATTATTTATTGTTCACTAATCGAATTAAACCTCACAATGAATTTAAAACTTTAAAGGCATCTTCTGTCTCAACAATACCTCTGTTCTATCAACAATACCCTTGATTAAGATTTATGTTTGGTAAAATATGAAATATATTAATGATAACACTCACACTTAGTCCGGTTTCATTAAATATTCACTTCACTTTTACGCAGCGCAATAATATTCTCTGATCTGATCTGATCTCTTCAATATATTTTATGCCTGCTTTTTGATAATAATAACCACAACACTGCGCTAAATACTCGTCACCAATATTATCCACGAACCAAAAAAGTTCTATTAATTAAATACTCGTAACAAACTGCATCTACCCCACAGAAATCGAAATAATTTACTTAGTTTTTTGTGGTCTACCTGCTAAACTTTAATATTTATGTGAACAAGACGAATGAAACTAAAAACGAATGATGATTATTGAACTAGTCATTGGTTGCAGACAAAGTGAGTGTGTGTGTGTAATGTGCGTGTCTACAGTATTGTAACAACTTATAGAAGAAGGTCGTAAGTCAAACCGAAGCGTCAGTCTATTGCTTTGTGAGATTGCTCATGGACTTTTGGTCGGTACTGTACAGTAAATTTGCTTTGAGCTTTTTGCCAAGCCGAGCCATCCACACGCAACCGTCAAGTCTGACATGAAGATGTCAAATAATATTTTTTGACGAGCATTGACTAGAACATTCGCTAAAAAACTTTTTCCAAAAAAAAACAACCGACTTCCAAAAAACACTACAAAGTGAAAAATTACTTTAATTTCGGAAGTCGGTGTCTTTGGTTTTGAATTTTAGTTTTTTGTCACCGACTTCCGAAATTAAAGTAATTTTTCACTTTGTAGTGTTTTTTGGAAGCCGATTGTTTTTTTTTTGGAAAAAGTTTTTATTTTTCACTTTTTAGTTGTGGTACCCCACACAAATTCGAAAACCACTACCTGCTATGTAAACAAAAGTGACAGGAACTTATCATATCATCCACATACTAAGTGGGAAAAAGTACGTATTATTGAAGCTAACTCAAAAACTATCCAAGCAAAGTTAATAACATTTATATGGGACCACCTCGAGAGCATACCCTTTCAAACAAAAATAGAATTTTCAAAATCGGTCCACAATTGACGGAGAAATCGGTGGACATACATAAAAAAAAAAACAGACATACGCGACGAACATATTATAACCTCCTCCTTTTTGGAAGTCGGTAAAAAAAAATCTTGAAAATGTTCGTAGCGATGTTTGGCTCTATGCTTGGCTCTGTCCGTTGTTCAGTTCGAGAAATGCTCGATGTTCTGTTACAAGTGAATGCTCAAGTTTATCAGCACCTATACAGTGTACCTAACTTCTATGTTATGATGACGCCATTATTATATTTAAAAAGTCCCTCGATAATTATCATTAAACGCGCTGCACAAGTGTGTTAGTACCAACTGACCACCTCGACAGCCATTATTTTCACCACCTCTTACCAACAACAAAATTTCATTGCCTTACTTTATACCTTGTTCCTGATTCTGATATGCTGGTCACTGTTGTATTTAGTTTATTGAAGTGAAGCCTTTTTTAGGCGCGTTGAGCGATTTTTAATAGGGGGTTAATTTATGGATTCGCGTGACTGACATGATCGCGCCGTAGTGCTCTAATATGGAACATAGATGGCGCTAATACCAGTTAAGGTTTTTTTTTCTTTGTAAGTAGTTTATTTACTTATTGTCAGTCGGATAGTTTATTTCACAATGCGATAGTTTCTCGGTTTAATAAGATAATTACGCGAACCGATATTTACAAGTGATAACGTTTGCGATTGGGAACTACTTACATTCAACTGTAGATTTTCTTAGTGTCCGACCGATTCTGACGAAATCTGATGAGTAATATTGCTCTTGATTTGGGAAATCAATCGCGTTATCAATCTCGTTACTTCGTGTCACTTTTGCGTTCACGACTAAAATGTTATAAGTGTTTAATTTTCACACGATGTCTTCGCACGGTCCACACAAACACTCCTTCCAATAAGTAAAATGGAAATTATTGTCTAGAACTAAAACTAGACAATAATTTCACGGGAAACCATAATTATGTACTTGAAACGGAAAACTGTTGCGTAACTTATTTTAGTACTTAAACGATTATGCCTAATTTAAATTGTTTCATTTTGACAGTTCAACAACATTCATTGCGTTATTTACGTTATTGAGCAAATTATTTTCCAACTTATGAAGCAATGGATTAGCAATCTGTTTCAAATCGAAACAGATTGTGATTGATCGTGTTACGCAATTAGGGTACTGGTGGCCTGAAATACAGGCTTCGGCTTAGCGTAGGCACCAGTCTCCCACAGTATGTTTCTTTAAGCTCTTGACTGGACAGTATTGTGTTTTGTTATTATTTTACAAGGATATTTGTGGTGAGAAAATACATAAATATTATCACTCACTTAGATTTTACTAAGACAGTGGCCAATAAATCTGACACAAGATGGCCTTTTAAAATTTGACGTTTACCGCGTTAATACGAAACCATATTAAACTCTTTTATGCATCAAAATAACAAACTTCAACACTACAAATAAATTAATTCACCTAATTATTACCTACCTAAGATGCACCACCACATAATCAAAGATAGGCAATCGTGCGCAGAACCCGACGTGAGAATGTATTTATCTCCGCAGCATCCCAGCCGCCATTACTCACAGATACAGCACGAATATTAGCCCACGCTGAAATCTGATCCTGATCATCTACGTCACTTTGACTTTTAAATTAACGGGACTCGTATCGTGAGATAGGAGCACTAATCTGCTGAGGTTAGTTTGCAAGAGCGTTTATATAGAAAGTGGGCAACGTTGCAAATAATTGTCAAATAATTCGCTGTTTTGATTAATTTGGCAATATTACTATAAGGAAATAAGAAATATGGCTAACTAGTGAACTAAAAAAATATTGTTTATGAAATGCAATAATAATAATATCAGAACCTACATCGAATATTTAGTTTTTGGTAACTTTCCAAATGCCTTTTTTACACCTAAAACGGTTACAACATCAAATTCAGTGTTATAATTTCAATTCATTATTAATATTCTAGTTCACTAGTTAGCCATATTTCTTGTTTCCATACAATAATATTGCCAAATTAATCAAAACAGATAAATATTTGACAGCTATTTGCGACGTTGCCCACTTTCAGATTGCACATGGAACTTTATACAGAAACTGTCACTCATGAAAGATGAGACTAAAGCCCAAACTTTTTCTAACAACATTTGATATAATTCAGCCCATTTTTTATAACCTTGTTTCTTAATGCAAAAAAATTACAAAGCCTGTATTCCCCTTAAAGTACGAGAGGTGTGTGGTATGTTCTAGACTGTTTTTTTTTTTAATTTTGTAGTTTTGTACATAGGTTCAAATATTAGTCCACGCTGAAATCTGATCTTTGGCCTCTGATTTCTCGCCTACTGGTTGACACTTCACTTGACCAGAGGGCTGGGTCGTTCTTATGCCAAAGAATTAGCATTGCCATTCAACGTGGCAATGTTGCCAGTCTTCTAGGCACGTTTCCGGATGACAGCGATGACAGCGACAGTACTTCGATGCCTAAATGTCCTTTTGTTTTTGTATTTATTTGTATGATTAGTTAGTTAGTCATTTAATTTAGCGTTAGATTGTATATTGTAAGATTTGTCTTCTATGGTAATAATAAAAATTACTTTTACTTTAAACCACTTAGCTACTGTCTTATGTCGATAATTTTTATTTTCATATCTTATACTAGTGTTTTTGTGCAACGATTTATGACATTAATTGTTATCGTATCATCATTATATTATCTTGAATAAACCAATCAGACAATCAAATGACATTGATCAATATCTCTCATTTAAAAAAAAAAAAACATTTTCCGTTGTTCTTTTTCTAACTAACCAATTTGATAACGATACATATGTATGTATATAGTAGTATAATTTTTTATTGATTATCGTTAAATTGTAAACTGTAATCGTGACATCGGTAGCATGTGATCTGCTGATAACCATTGTTATCTGGCCGTTATCACGATGGCAGCTACAGCAATCGTTAGCAAACATTACATGTGTCGATATCTTATCATTGTGTTATATTCATGTTATTTACTTATTATGTGGTGTTCAGATTCAATAGGAACGAGCATCCTGTGATTTTTTTTTAACTACAGCGTCTACTACCCAGCGAATTGCATAACATCGCGATCGAAATAACTTTGATAACAATGTTCCACCTTGGGTGGGTAACCAGACAGCGGTTGATCGACACCCATCAACAACTTAACATATTTTGAGATGTTATACATACACATACATAAACTCATGCTTTCTTCCCGTGGGGGTAGGCAGAAATTACGGAACGCCACCTGCTATTATACGATCTTTCCATATTCCTTGAGACACATAATTATTTTGAGGGTACGGACGACGTCGATCGACCACGATCAGCACCCTAATTGCGTAATACACGATCAATCACAATCTGAATCATTTTGAAACAGATTGCTAATCCATTGCTTCATAAGTTGGAAAGAAAAACCTGCTCCACAACGTAAATAACGCAATGAATGTTGTGGAACTGTCAAAATGAAACAGACTGTGATTGATCGTGTTTCGCAATTAGGGTCCTGGTTGCACTCTAATGCTTTAATACTTTATCCCCGACTACTAGGTAAAAGCAATGTCAATTGTCAATTGAATTGTCAAGGTGAATTGTCAATAATTCTACTGTGATTATGCCACTCATTTACACGATGATTTTTTAATGAAGAATCTATATTTTTTACTTCCTGAACACTTTTAATCTCATTTTACTCAACTCGGGTACCATACGAAGGCAATAAGAATCACCACGGTCCACTAATATTCTCATAACCACACCATACAGACATTTATCCTCGCCACTCACAGATGATATCTCTGACCCCACATATTTGTAAGGGGTCGTGTTACAACGCGTTCTTGTGTTTGTGCCATAGAACAAAAAAATATTACTTAAGTAAAGAATAGCCACTTTATACACCATTATTTGGACTTTTCATTTGCTTTATTTATCAGATGGTAAAAATCTCACCATGAAAACATAGGTGAATTAGGCTGTCATTTCACCAGATACTAGAGATTGACACTATTGACAGGTCAGTTTTAAGGGTGAGATTTTTACTCGTAGGTAAAAAAAGATACCTATGAGTAAAAATCTCACCCTTAAAACTGATCTGAGTCAGATATCCTGGGGAAATTGTCTCTTGAGGTACCTAAAGAGACTATTTCCCCAGGATATCTGACTGTGTTGGTAGATATGTCACACTGATCTATCTCAGAAACGACATTGTCTGTTACAGTTGTCACAAATTGTGAATTGTTGCGGCATGAATGCTACGGAACCCTCAATACTTTAACATTTGCAAATCTCTGCAGTTTTCGTACAATTTGAGTTAAAAAAAAAACCCTTGTAATCACTTTTTAAACCACGCACACATCATGCAAGCACAATTAAACCTAACTTTACCCCATCAGATTTGATCGCAAACCTAGATAACCTAAATTTATTGACCCTCAGATTGATAAACAGTTAGATGTTATCAGTCGAAAGCGATTTATGTACCGAACATGTGTCCTGTAGCCGTGGGATGAAGATGTGGTCACTCTTGTTTTGTTTTTGACAGGCGACACGAGATGGCGTTGTTTTCAAAAAAGGTTTGAGATCGAGATCGGATTATAAAGATTGTTGAGGAGATTTCTTTTAGAAATTGAGTTACTTTGTTGCATGGTCTTAAAAAGTTACAACATTTGCATAACGGTTGAATTCTTGATGGAATACAGTCGTAGGTAGGTAGGTAGTCGAAAACTAGTGCGAACTTTGGTTTTCCTATTATAATCGAAATTAAGTTAGATTATTAATTGATACAGCATAAAATTCAATAATTTACCGATTTAGTTTTAAAATTATTTCCTTTCTGGCGTTCAATATCTCTATTTATAAATCATTACGTCCCAAAAATTTAATGTATTAGAAGTTGACATCACTTTATATTATTCGTAATTCGTAACGTTTATATTAGAATAGAAAAGAAGTAGATTTTTTCATCTTCTTAACATTACGGTACAGTTATATATGCAAAATTGCAAATATGCTCCTCCACCCACTGTCATACAAAAAAAAACAGCCTTAAATAAAAATTCCATCCAAATATCCTTTTTCATAAACATCGTTAACAAAATATCACAAAACGAAAAACAACAAAATCATCGTAACCCGGAATTTCTAAGCCTAGCCAGTGAAGATAAAAATTATAAATCTCCCTTTATCGATTAAAATCGTTATCTAAATGTATATCTGGAAATGATCGATCAAGCAGTTATCGATAAACCGGGCTCATGCGATTACGGGACGAGATATAGATCAAATTACATGGATGTTGTGTGTTTACTAAGGGTACACGTGAAAGGCATACTGGACATGTAGTTCGGACTTTAGTGGTCAGTAGCGATTGTTGCCTTTTAACATAGGAAAGAGAGATGAAAACAGAAAGAAGTCTCGATTAGATTCTTAATATTTCAGAGTAATTGTCGTAGGTCGTAAGAGAGACCCACTCCCTCTCACAGAGAAGAGGACTGTGTCCCAGCAGTGGGAAAATTATAGGCTGATTATACTTATGCTTAATAAGGTACAGTTTTCAACATTTTCATAAAATTGGAAATTGGTGGACACAAACATGCACTAATACATAATATTACCGCTAAAATATTTACCCCAATACCTTGTATGGCATTGTAATACAAACAGGTGAGGTTTTTAAAATGTCCTTATATGATATGAATTACCTGTTTTTTAGAATTAAATATTATATTATATATGTCACGGCTAAAACCCGAAGTGTGGCTACACCTAGTTTTAGCCGGCTAGAACTTGGTGCGGTTAGCAGTTGGTTAAAGTTAGTTGTAGCAAATGAAAATGGCTGAAAGGTAGGTTAGGTTAGGTTAGAACTGTGACCACATAACACACCGCACGAGCCGAGCGAGCGAAGCGAGCGGTGCCGCGGCAGCGGCCGGCGAGTGCCAGGATCCATTTAGGCAAGTTTAACCAACTGCTACCGGCCGCACCTAGTTCTAGCCGGCTAAAACTAGGTGTAGCCGCACTTCGGGTTTTAGCCGTAACATATATATATCTGTTGACTGTTTTAATGTGTTGAATTTGAAGTTGATGCTTGTACACGTCAGTCAACATGTATAAGCATGTCGACCTCTTACTATAATCAAATTAAAGTTACCAAAGTGATTCTAGGCAAACTAATGGCGCCCAACACAAACATTATTGGCGCCCAACACACCAATTTTCAACAATATTATTTTAGGTATTTCACGTGGTTCAACTAAGTATTTGGATAACCAAATTCCAACATCCCCTGTAGGTGTACACAGCTAGTAGCCTATCTAGACTTCATTAGTGTGAGTTTATCGACATGTCGTTATCGATAGATCACTATCGACTAGACTAGCGATTTTAATCCGACTTCGATAACACATTATCAGTTGCTTGCTTAATTTTTGTATCAAGATACTGAAATTCAGTGGAATAAAATTTCTTATCCGTAAAATTTATATTATTTTAATTAGGAAATTGAAAGATATTGCAGATGATTGCATAAAGTGGAACCGTGTTTCAGAATTTCATAGAAAACAAAGACTTTCCTGTGTTCTTGATACATATCAGTTCGATTGCTAGATAATTGCTTGATAGTAATTAATAATTAAATTATTTAAAGTATAGATTTTCTCTGCGATCTATTTCGCGATTAATTGATAGATACTAGTTAATTTTAGATCCCCACTGATTGCGGATTGGCGGTTTTGCAGAATATCCTTCCTGGTAAATTGATTACAGTTTTCTAAATTCTTCAATTCACGCCCATACATCTGTACGCCTCGTTGATTTAAAGCAAGCTCTACTGCTGAGAATGAGGTCCTGGGTTCGATTCCCGGGTCGGGCAGTGTTATTGGATTTTTCCATCTGGAATTTCTCAGTAGCAGCCCGGAGTCTATATTTGTGCCCGGTTGATGGCATAGGCCCGCCCCTTATTATATGTAACTTGTAAAATGCGGTTGTTCTATATATACACCTCTGCCCAACCCTTCGGGGAAACAAGGCGTGATGTTATGTTATGTAAATCTTTAAAATCACAGAAATACAATAATTGATTGCTGATTTTCGAGTACTTCCACTTTGCCCCACCAAGCCGGGCGGCTTGGTGGGGCAAAGTGGAAGTACTCGAAAATCAGCAATCAGGTGGTATACCTAGTGGTACTATCTGACATTATGCTGTGTTGTAGCGTTTTTGGCATAAGCTGGTTTCTTTTCTTTTCAATAGTTTCAAGGTTCTTCCGGTACGCGGTCGACACTCCAGAATCTTACGGCCCCACACGACGAAAGACTCCAGAAGACGTGGCGTTGGAAGGCTGAACAAGGTGAACGGATGACCTTGTGAAGGCCTCAGGAATCCGCTGGATGCAGGAATCACAGAAACGATCGAAGTGGCGGTGCTTGGGGGAGGCTTATGTCCAGCAGTGGACGTCTTTAGGCTAAAATGATGATGATGTTCAGTTTTAAGGTGTTACTGTTTTAATTATTTAAGTCGATAACTTATTTTCTTTCTTTCTTTTTGAAACTGGGTTCTACAAAACCCTCAGGCCATTAGTCTACCGCACACCATCACCAGGAACGTCACATTTGGTTCGAACAGCCTCGTTTCTCGTTGCTGCCACATTACACTTTGTGCGGTGGCCAAGAGATGGCCAAAAGATGAAGCTAGTTGCCTATTCAAAGCGTAGTAGGTAGGTTCCTATGGAGAAAAACGGGCAAGAAACTCTACGGACACTCTTTGTTGAAGTTATACATGCGAGAACAATGTAGAAAGACGTGCACGTTAAAAGCGTCCTTAATAAAAATATAAAAACAATTGAAAAATTAAAACAAGCCGTGGTGGCTTAGAGATGACCAGTCCGTACTGACGGCGCCCGTTCACGAACATGACGCATGGATCAGCACCATTTAGCTCAACCATTTTGAAGGGAACTTAACGACCCAACATACACGCCACCATCACCGAGACATTTGAGTGAACATGACATACTCTCAACCGCCAGGGCACATTCAAGTTTTTTTTTAAATTGTTTTAGGTACTTGTGGACTATGAATCACAGTTACTAGAGCACTCTATGATCAACTGAACTTTAGTATAGAAGGTACAGGTAAATCTAAAAATACGGATAAATAAAGTCGACTGCGATTGGATGATTGAATATGCGCAGGAGTCGCGAAGGAGATACTAAGTATAGGTAGGTAAGTCATTTGAATTTCAAATCATTTTAAAATACATAAATTTAATTAATGTATTTGATCTAGGATATTTAAACGTCAAATATTTCACTTCTAGGTCATCATTTAATTAACATTATGGACGCGGAGTGATAAAATAAATTAATTTTACTATCATTCATCGGAGTTATGAATGACATGTATTATTCTAATCTTAGAATTATATATATCACACCTATATTATTATAATTAATGAATCTATATGCCAATAATAAAATATACGAAAGTAATGCGTGAACATAATAAAATGATATCGGGTTTTCCATTAAGATGCTGACAAGAGCTAAACCGCGATCAATTTCGGACTGCATAGAAAAGAAAGAAAAGCGCGATGACACAACGCTTGTAATTTATTGCAAAATATGAATAAATTATCTATTTACTCAAAAATGAATTGAGAAATCGAAAATAAAACACACGTTATTAATTAAAATACCAACGAACGTTGAAATTGAATACAGAAATTTTTGGATTTGAACTCAAAGTCAAGTTTACCGTTAGTTTGTATCGAGTTTTTTTTTTTTGTAACAACCAAATTCTGAGAAATATGTTTAAGATTAACATTTATATTTTTTCCACTACCACAAACTATTTGCCAATTATTTTTTAAGACAAGCGTGCTTTTAGTGTTTGCCTCTTGTCAGCGCCTTAAGGTCGGTCGGGTTTTGACAGTGGTATAGCAGTCATACGGTGAAGCTATAGGAGACATATGGATTCATGTTGGGCAAATGTTGGAGCTGGCTATGTTCGGAGTTTCGTTGAAGGATAAAATCACAAATGAAATTATTCGGAAAAGAACGTGTTGTGGAGGTCAGATAGGCAGTCGCTCCGGCAGTCGATCCAGGCAGATGATGACAGGGAGTCGGGTAGTATGTCCCTACAAACAGCAAATAATCTAAAAATCTATGAACAAGGTAAGTCAAACAGAGGTTAAGCACATAGTCTTCCGTTAAATATTGCACCATGGAAAATACGAGGTAATTGTTTCAATAAAGTAATGATAAGAATAGTAAATTATTAATAACTTTATGAAAAATAACTTTATTAGCTTTGGAACTGAAGTTGTATTTTTTTCCTCATGGAGGTTATACGGAACTTGGAGGTATGTTGAGGTAATTCCATGCTTTATCGCTTATTATCAACTTCAATGTTTGAAACAATAGTCACCTTATAAGTACCTCTTGTTATATTTAAAAGAATGACGCCATTTAAAACAGGCATGATGTTATGTTATATTAATTCGTTAATACATCATGCCTGTATTTCCCGAATAGTTAAGCAGAGGTGTATCTACGTATCATCATCAGCCTATAATGTTCCCACTGCTGGGACACAGGCCTCCTCTCTGTGAGAGGGAGTGGGCCGTAATCCACCACGCAGGCCCAATGCGGGTTGGTAGATGTCACATGTCTTCGAATTTTCGGTTCTAGGACATGCCGGTTTCCTCACGATGTTTTCCTTCACCGTTTTTAGAGCTGTGGTGATTAAATAATTTACACAAAGTAAAGCGCCTGTTTGGGTTCGAACCTACGACCACCAACTCGTAAGCCACTGGACCACCACTGCTCTATCTATGTATAGTACACCCACATTTTGCCAGTTATGTTTAAGTCCCATGTAACGCGTCGGGGCGGTGGGGGGCAGCAGGGAACCAATAATACATACTAATAGTATAAATGCGTAAGTCTGTCTGTTACCTTTTTACGCCTAAATGCAGCGTGGTTTAACCAGACTCGATAAATCGAATGAACCCCAAGATTCGCACTAGCCCCTGGAGCCTCATGCTTCATGGGGCTACAGAGGCCATTGCATATCAAGGAGTAGACCGGGGGGCGCGGTAATGGTAAGGAAGACGTGCCCTTAGGATATGGAAGGATTTGCGAGCCGTACCAAGGAAATAGGCTACTTTTCATTCTGAATAAGAAATTATGAAATACCTACAGAATTCACGTACTTAGGCCTACCTAAGTTCCTATGAAAGAAAATGAATAAAGAAGCCCATACTTACCTACTACATTTATATATTACATAGGTGTCTGCCTCGTTGGTCTAGTGGTTGGAAGCGCTACTGCTGAGCATGAGGTCCTGGGTTCGAGCAAAGTGTTATTGCGTTTTTCTATCAAGAAGTTCTCAGTAGTAGTTCGGAGTCTGGATTTGTGCCTGTTTGATGGCAATAGGCTCGCCCCCTATTACATGGTGACGAATCACTATAGGTAGTCAACTGTGGCATCTTTACTTTCTGTGCAAAGTAGCAGTTAATTGATTCAGGCGTGACCTTGCGGAAATCCATGATAAAATACAATAGACGTGGATATATTTAGTAACCTGTTCCGCTTAGCTATTTCTAAAGAGCCATAAAAACTCCTGAAAGAAAACGACACGTGTTTCACCTCTCAACGAGGCATCCTCAGGATGACGATTGACTTGTCGCGAACCCGAACACGGCGTATTGCCACACTGAGCGCTGAACGCAGACTGCCCCTGAGCTACTATACCCATGAGTTATAAATAGACAAATATTTCTGGATTACTAAAATCTGTTACAAATTGTCGATTTTTCTACTCTTGTATCACGAAGAAATTAAATGGTGGCAACAGATTTTTATTTATCGAGAGATATTTAAGTACAGTACTCGTGGGTTAAATTACTCATGGAAAGTAAAGATGCCACAGTTGACGTACACCTCTGCCTTACCCTTTGGGGATTACAGGCATGATGTTATGTTATGTTAAATAGGAATAACTGTAGGACATATAATCACTAGACTATCAGGGAATGGAGAATTTGTTGATCCCTCTCAGATAAACTATCTCTACTACTATTCATCCCCACTGCTGCTTGTACATACATACCATCATCCATACTCACACCACACTCACTCAAGCAACCTCTCACATATACACTCACTCACAGCTACGCGCACAGATTGCAATAAGTCTGCGGCGCGTGAGTCGCCGACGGAACGAAATGTTGCCATTTTAGATATTATATTTGTTTAAACATTTAGGACTCACTACACACTGTTATTTCACTATATGCTGCACCGGTTGACGTCATCACGACAGCGCCGGCTGTCGCTGAAAACCAGCGCTGGGGCTCGCATGGGGTCGCAGCATTATGCTGAGCGATGGCCGTTTTGCGTGAATGTGGCGCATATTTTCCCCCAATTTACATGTATTTTTTTTCTTTCTTTGCGTCATGTTTACCGCAAATACATTTACTTTCTTTCTTTCTTTTCACACTTCCTCTAGTTACTCACACACACACACACACACCGGTATTTCCACTAACACTTTTTGTATTTTTAATTTAAATTTTATTTCATTAATGTTCTTAATTCAACGTTAGTTAAGTATACATTGTCATTATGGTCCATATCACAGGCATCTAGCCGCAGGAGCGCCCTGGTGACCTGTAATACAGGTTTTTTAAACCTACTTCAGGCACCAGTCTCTCACAAAGTTAGCTCCTTGTTCGTGCACTATTGTCAAACACTAGCATTAAGTAAGTATATAACTTGTGTAGAGAAAATAAACGTCTTATATTATTATTACATCCTTTATTTCATTTAAATACTTATAAATTACTTTTAATTTAATTAGAATATAGAAAATACAAAATCATTTAAAAATATAAAAAAAACATATTTTTATTAATTCGACAGTCACATAAACATCGATAAAATCTGTACAAAAAACCAACATTTTTAAGCCAAATATTACAAAAACTCATCTCTTACCCAACTTGCTACCCTAATTGAAATGTAACCCTCCACGGTCACTTATAGGACCCATCCCTTTACAATGGCCATCAACCCTAAGAAGTCAAAACGGGCCACGCGCGCTCCATGGGAACCGAGGGTGCGAAGAAAAATCACGGGGGCTAACTCCCTAACCGCTAACATATGGACATAAAGACCCCGAGCGATTACGGGTTTTGAGGACAATTTGTTAATGTTTCTAGTTTTTAAAATTACTTGAATTTGTGTAGTTTTAGGAGTGGCAGGCATAATATAATTTCTTGAAAAGGCATCAGATCGAACAAGTACAATTTTATTTTAACAGTTAAAATTTAAAAAATCCCCGATACTAACATTCCCTCATTTCTCTTTCCTACTCCATCAACAGACCCTGTTCTGATCGGATCTATCTGTAACCTATTCATTGAGGCCATTCCAATGAGCCCACATACGATACCAGTGCTGTAAGTTTGTAAGGGAATTGGGTATCCTGCAAATTCCAGGTGATGCTGCAGCATCAGTTCAAGGCTACTATGTTCTTCTAATGTCATTGAAGTAACAGAATACCAAATTTCAAATCGATCAGACCTGTGGAAGATACTCTCATCCATTCATCAACTAGAAAAGAGCTGATAATCTTCAAACGGCTAAACTGAATTTGATAGAACATATCTAAGAACCATTGCTAGAAAGCTTACTTTCAAATAAAAAAACCGCATTCAAATCGGTTCACCCGTTTAAGAGCTACGCTGCCACAGACAGGCACACACGCAGCAGTCAAACTTATAACACCCCTCTTTTTGCGTCGGGGATTAAAAATAGATATTGTTAGGATAAGATAAGATTAAATGTGGATTATTTTCACTACTTAGCTCATTTTCTTTTTCTCTAGTTGTAGGTAGGTATAGTCCGTGCAATCCACGACAACATTAATATTTTTATATTTTTTCCGTCGATAATATTTCGATATGTGCACATTATAAAGAATCACTCTATATGCAAGAATATTTTTCAAATGATAGTTGAATTAAATCTACAGTAAGATATTAATAAGTAATCCTAAAACGTTCAAAAATTATAGAGACATAATTATGTCAACAAATCATCACCTAATCTAAATATTATACCGAAATGATTTATAGAAAATAGCACATAATAAAGCATAATTTAAATATAAATTATGTCAATAATTTACTTAAATACCATATTTAATATCATGAAGCTAATTTTGAATATATTTAAATACAAAACGAAGAATTATTGACATAGATCATGTTACCATATCTATAGACAGTCCAGTTATTTGTTATATTTAACATAATAAGATATTGACACCTCATAAAATATGATATTTTCTGCTACTGTAACTAATTTTATTAAACATAATGGTATCATCTTCCTGTTAGTGACACAAGAGGTCGTCTTCATCTTTCGTAACAGAAATTATATTGTTATGCTGGGGCCACACCAACGGAAAACGCCGTTAATTATCGCGATGATAGACTTTACTCCGACGGGTTAAGGTCCATCATCGTGATAATTAATGGCGTTTCCCGTTGGTGTGGACCGAGCATAAATGGATATCTGCGGTAGTCAAATTTTAACCTGTTTGATTTTCGTAAGCGGTAATGATTTTGAATCTTATTTTCATACCCTTAGTACACACATTTCGTTGAGTTCGCCACACGGGGACTTGAGCATACCGCGGGATGCAGCGGCATGCCGCGGAAGGCTTCGGCACACACATTACGCAAGCAATTGTGAATTGTCTTTGGTCTCTGGCCCTGACATCAAGCAATTGACAAAATTTTACAAACTTTTATTCGTTTTTAACCGACTTCCAAAAAGGAGGAGGTTATATGTTCGTCGCGTATGTTTGTTTTTTTTTTTTTCTTTTTTTTTTTATGTATGTCCACCGATTTCTCCGTCAATTGTGGACCGATTTTGAAAATTCTTTTTTTGTTTGAAAGGGTATGCTCTCGAGGTGGTCCCATATAAATTTTATTACCTTGGCTTCGATATTTTTTGAGTTAGCTTCAAAAATACGTAATTTTTTCCCACTTAATATGTGGATGATATGATAAGTTCCTGTCACTGTTATCTATATAGCAGGTAGTGGTTTTCGAATTTGTGTACAATAAATAACTTTAATTTCGGAAGTTGGTGACAAAAAATGAAAATTCAAAACCAAAGACACCGACTTCCGAAATTAAAGTTAAGTATTTTTCACTTTGTAGTGTTTTTTTGGAAGTCGGTTGTTTTTTAATATTGAACACAAGGCTTTCGGCTAATTTGTAAATGTGTATTATAAGTTTTTTTTTTGTTTTTAATGTGAGTTTGTGCAGAATATACAATTTTTCTTTCTTTTTTTTTCTTTCATACAAATGTTAATGCTTTGCCGTGGCATGTCAGTTGAGCGCACAGTCAGCAAGGTGGTGTCAGACTGAGTGCCAAGTGCTTGCACGACTTAGGTATAGGATCAAGTTTACGATATTTTTTTATGTTAAGGAGTAGGTATGTATGATTTTAGATGACAAGCAGATTTTTTTTCAATTAACATATAACAATATTACCTACTTTATTCCACAAATCTAGGCGGCAATGACGTTAAACTAAATAGAAATGAATATTTTTGTATAAAGCCTGATTTTCACGGTAAGATTTAATTACTTTTGGTATATCTACCATTAGTTGCATCCTATATAAACTAATATTATAAATGCAAAAGTGAGTTTGTTTGTTTGTTACACTTTCACGCTCAAACGGCTGACCGGATTTGGATGAAATTTGGCACTTGTGTAGACCTTGACTTGGAGAAGGACATAGGCTACTTTTCATTTTGGATCGCAGACGAAATCGCGGGCAACTGCTACTCAACAATAAAAGTTGCGCCTGAACATTTGTTGCTTTAATTTATTGTATGCCATACTTGTATCCTGTAAATGGGGCTTAATTAACACTTTCTGTCCAACTTTCATAATTTTAAGTTAAATAAAAGTTTCAATGAAACCCCCTATGTACTTGTATATCGCACCATACATCTAATGCCCCTGCCACACTATGCTCCTTGCGCTGCTCATCGCTCTGTTCCTCGCGTTGCCGCGATGTTGCACTCTCTGCCCACACTCTGCTCTACTCGCGCAATTAATCGCAACGCTTCGCAATAGGTCCTTTGACTCATGCCCAAAAACCAACAAAAGTTGCCGCAGTGGGCAAGACGAGGAGCATGACGAGTAATGTTGCCACACTACGTCTCTTCCTCCTTTCCTCGCTCCTTCCCATGCCACTCGACGAGTGTGTGGCAGGCCTATAAAATTTGAATCGATTAAAAATTGTTTCCTAAATTGCATGATGACATCCCACTCAAAACGTCTATGAACCGTGGTGAAGTCACTCAATTAAGAAATATCGATAAAGTATCGATACTTGCAATAATTTTTAGAACACTTCAATATCGCGTAACACGCTGATAACGTTATCAGTCATATCTGATGTGTTCTAGCAATATACCAGCTATTGCTGTTCATTGATAAAAATATTACGCACTTCTCTAAGTATTTTTAATTGATTATTTCTTGTAGAAAATTCTTTTGAACGTAGATTTTATGGTAGAAATTTGGGTGATGTGGTGTGCAGATATTGCCTTTCTTTCTAATTTTACCTCGTAATAGTAGTTTTACGAAAAATATCCCACGGGAACGTACTACTGGGATTTCAAGTACCTTATGTGTTAATCCAGGTTATAAACTATTTATGTGCCAAACATACAAATACGTTCAGCTGTTTTTGCGCCGATCCGGAACTATCATCCAGACTATTCCGGACAAAAATTCTTCGTTAGGTACTATTTTATCATATATAATTATAGATACTGGTATTCGGCTGCATCCGGTTAGACTGGAAACTGACCCCAACATAGTTGGGAAAATGCTACGCAGATGAAAAGTAAGATCTGCCGGGGTTGCGAAGAAATCCGAAAGGGAGATCGTGGCTCTGGCAACATGGCAACTGAAGGAACACGGGTGGGTTTTAGTCAGTAAGAGTCTGACATGCCTTCCCGCTCCGCCCAGAGCGGGAGAAGTTATTTGATAATTTCCCATCCAAAAAAAAAGATGATACCTAAGTAAGATATTATGGTGAAAAAACTATGATATCACTAAGGCTTTTTTGCATTTACTGACCTACTATTACGGCAAAATAGTAGCGAATAATCTAATATCGTCAACACGAAATTAGCAAGCTGATCAATACTTTTTCCTGCTTCGTTGCATACAAAATCCTGAACATATTGTTTTGGCTCTTATAAGGCTTGTAAGGCCTGTTTTCCTTTCTTATTTATATTTAGTAATACCTAACCCAACAGACGTTGTCCTGTCCAGATTTCAAGAGTTCATACAAAAATCCAAAAGGATGTTCAGTTTTTCCCAAATTTGGAAATTTTACGAGATAATTCCAATTTTTCTTTCCATAAAAACATTATTCGAACATTTTAAAATAAAAAATTGCCAAATCGGTCCAGCCGTTCTCAAGTGAAGCGCGTACCAATGAACAGCAATGATTTTTTTTCTTAAACTGGCTAACCTGTCAGACGTTGTCCTGTCAAAATTTCGATTTAGATTTTTCTGCTGTTCTTTTGGGGTTTCTTAATTTTCTTGTTTCTTAAGCTACCCCAGAGTTCAGGCGAACAAAAAGAAACAAAAATAAAAAACAAATCGTTCGAGCCATTTTCGAGTATATTTGCGAGACTTATGCATGGCAATTGATTTGTATAAATATAGAAATGTTTTCGTACGCTCTTTAGTTGTATAATCGACCTCGTGTACTGGCTGCCCCAATGCCATCCTGGCAATGATTGTCGATAGGCTGGACTGCCCTTATGTCCGGCATGGCTGTGGCAGGCATGTTGCTGTTCCAATGCCGGTTAGGAAGTTATAATTATTGTGTTTTATTTATTTTTGACTGTAATGTGAATTTAATTATGAAATTTATTCAATTTTTATTGAAAGTGTGACATCATAGTTCTATAAGTGTTACTAACAACTATATGAATCATTTGTGTTCGATGTAAATAAATAAATAAAATTGTGAATTTTTCAATTTATTGTTGTTTTTATAGTATTTTCAGTGTGAATAGTTTTTTAAATATATATTACGTGTACTACAAACACCTACTGTGGACCAATAAGTTGTCTTTTTAAAATAAATGAATTTGAATTTATCACTTTTGACAAAAATTCTCAGTAAACTGAAACTTTAGTAAGGTTGAAACTATCTGTCACATAGACAAATAGACCTTGTCGTTTTATGATGTACAAGTGAAATTCAGCTTTAAGGTGATGAAATAGAGTTAGAAAGAAAAGAAAGAAAAAACGTTTATTTGCAATAAATATGACGCAAAGAAAGAACACAAAACAAAAAAACAAGTTGGGGGAAAATATGCAAAACGGCCATCGCTCAGCATAATGCTGCGACCCTATGCGAGACAGAGCCGCAGCGCTGATTGTCAGCGACAGCCGGCGTTAACGTTATGACATCGACCGTTGCAGCATACAATGAGACACACAGATGACAATACATATACAGTTGATTACTGTAGTGTCTAAAGATTTAGAAGGGCTGCTTAGCAGTGTACAGAGGGACTCGTGGTAAAGTAATAACAGCCGTACGGGCCAATCGATCAGGTTAAAAGTGATAGAAATAGCACACAAATTAAATTTGGAAAGGGCTCGTCACCGTATCGCCGCGGTTCGTGAGTTTGTCCCGAGGCGAAGCGATTAGGTTACGATTCCGATTAGTGTGCATTGCAGTAGGGAGTTTCATACAAAGAATACTGAATGGCTCGAGTTGATACGGTGACGATCCCTTACCGAGTTGATATGTGTGCTATTTCTTTAAGCTTGCTTGCCGCAGTCAGTCCGTGGATGGATGATCATCTTTACATACCGAGATCCCTCCGTGCCTCGGAAAACACGTTAAGCCCTTAGTCCCGGCTGATATTCTTAAAATTTGATTCGTAAATAGTCGTTACAGGTCGTCAGAAGCCTGAAAATCTAACAACCAGTCTTACCAAGGGGTATAGTGTTACCCAGAACTGGGTTGTGGAGGTCAGATAAGCAGTCACTCTATGTAAAATGCTGGTATTCAGCTGCATCCGGTTAGACTGGAAGCCGACCCCAAAGATTATTGGGAAAAGACTGGGCAGATGTCCTTTTCCTCATCAATTTTGCACGCTATGACACAGTTATTTTTCTCGCTCTCAAAAACAAAATCCTCTCAAGGAAAACTAAGTTTATTATTTACTCTATGTACTTACCGTCTCAGTCACGTGAACGATACGCGTAAGTGTGTCATAGGTGGGACTTCACCAGCTGAGAATCGAACCGGTAGCAGCGCTAAAAACAGATATGACCTGAACGTTGGTAGAGTCACAGTATAAATGAGTAACAGCATTATCTCTTCATAGAAAACGGCCGAAACGACACGCGTCTAAATCTCAGTGTATATAGTCCCGACTGCGCGGCAGTTATGCACGGACGCGGAAGGTTTATCTACCGAGCGGCCGCAGGTAATTATTTCAAGGTTATGAGACATAATACTGTTACTTATTTATACTGTGGTACAGTGGTCCGCAGCGTCGGTGGTACAATTTCACCTTGAGCTGGCCTATCGTAGTACAGAGTACACTGGTTATGTAACCACTGACTTGCGCCCGACTGTACCTATATGACGCACTGTGAGTCAATTATATTCGTCGTAGTATATCTAATAAATTTACGCAGAAATAAAGAATCAGTATTAACGGAAATAAGGAAAAAACTGCATTTGAAAAAAAAACATTGTCATCACGATTTAATTGACCGCAGTATTCAGTTTAGTTAAACTTCAATAGGTAACCTGTGAATTCAATTGATATGAAATATATGATTTCAGGTAACTTTTGTGCTATTCAAGCTATCAAAAAACCGCTATGAATGACCACAACTACTAATAAGTCTATTTCCAAGAATTTACAGACCTCGTTTTTTTCCAGTGTCTGTAAAATGAATACGTCAGTCAGTTCGATACCTGGTAATTAGACTCGAAACCCCATTCCCCTTTTAAAGAACAAAATTACATTAAAACATAAACTTAAATTCCCAAGAAAAACTCCAACCTGCGCGTACGCATACAACCTCAAAACGTCGCCCAATACTTTACTATTACCATCGATCCGTTTAAAGATACGCGCGGAAATCATAAGTTAACATATACATAAATCTGTTAACATGTATGTACGATTGTTTGTTAACATACGAGGGTATTAGCCGTCCACCTGACTGGAATTATACCAGGCGGCACGACCAAAGGCGTATTGTGCGTCAACTAAACGGACTTGTACCTACGCAAATGACGCGGCTGCGCAGGAGCAGAAACTGTGACAGAATTACGCAGCGCCGCCATCGTCTGGTTCCTGGTTCATTGTTTTTTAAGGATGGGAAGATGTGGGGATAAAGGTATGGTGGTTTTGTGTAAGTAATGTTGTATTCGATTGTAATTGTGTTACGACAGGGTTCCCATAATGTAAAGAGGAGTTTGTGATTTCAGACTAAGTAAGTCGGTGAAGGAAAACATCTTGTGGAAACCGGCATATCCTAGAACCAAAAATTCGAAGACATGTGACATCTACCAACCCGCACTGCACCCACGTGTTACACGCACACTCCCTGTCGAAGAGAAGAGGCCTGTGTCCCAGCAGTGGGAACATTATAGGCTCAGTATACCTGTCCAGGTATCCCTTGTATATGCAAAATACTACAAAATCTGACGGATAGAAATTCTAGAACCTAATTTAGCGGTTTTTTATAATAAGGAAAATTGCAGTGTCTGCATGATCAGTTACACGTACTCTGAGCTGAGGTTGCAATGAGCCGGTCATATTAGGTACTTAGCAGTAGAACCGATAACTGTTGAGGTAGTCACGTGTTCTTGGGTAGTGTTAGAGACCTCGGACTAGGTGGAGTACAAATCTTGATGAATAGCCGAGGATCGAGTTCAATGGCGGCGATTGAAGAAGCTTATGTCCACTTAAGGCTGAAGATGTGGCTTTTAATACTCAATACTCAATTCTTTATTGCATTCCATTTGTATTACATAGATGGTATAACAAAGAAAAAGATCAATATGTCGGGCACAGCAAAATTAGGAGAGAGGAAGAGGGCTAAGTAGCAATTCAATACTATTATAAATTATTAGATGTGTTTAACTGGGTGTATAATTATGTATATATTGTATATTATTAGGTTTGTGTATATAGGTATAGTATATTAGGGATTTTAATTTTATGTATTGCATAAGAATAATATAGGTAATTATTATTTAAATTTTTAGAAGTATTTTCATTATTATTAAATCATTTTATTATTTATGTATTTTTTATGAGAATATTTAAAAATGTAAATTATATGTTTATAAATGAAATAAAGGAAAATCAATTTAAAATAATATGTCAGTTATGTAAACAGGTGATATAATTTTAGACCGATAAACACATTCATACTTAGTCAATAAATAAAATCATAAGTGTCTAATTAGCAAGTCGGAATATTCATACCTATCTCATAATTATGTCAAATCAACCACCACAAAACGGACACAGTATACCACCAACACTTACAAAACAACAAGCAGCATTTTACAAAACATACCGATCTTCAATTCCTCACAAATAAACTGTTCCGCTAAAGTGCACTACGTATTCATGTTTCAATCCCGCATACCGAGGGGCTGGGCAGATAACAAGATGTAATTGGTATGTGTAATACAGATTGTATACAGCATTGATATCTTCAAGTGGTTTGCCATCGCGCCACTCCACAGTAATGGTGCTGATAAGCATTGGGCCACTCTTGAAGCATGTTAGGGCTAGTTGTGACGTGCAGCTATTTTTAGAGATACGTATATTTTTAGATGGAATGCTGAATATTTGTGTGCTGGGACTGTTGGCGAAATGGGTAGGGAATTGTTTAGTTATGTCTATTACTTGAGTACATTTAGATACACAAATGCCCCATTTACATGAGGCAAGTTTCTTGTCTGTAGCTTTTTTTTTTCTAATGCTTAGACCACCTGTCTCAGACCCAGAGGTTCCGAGTTCGATTCCCAATGATGGCAAAATTTTCTGCACGGTTTGGTTGGTGATAGAGCTTATAAGTCCGCCTGGCTAGCTACCACCATCTTATCTAAGTCTGTCGCCGTAACAATAATGTTAAGAGCATTGTTATGTTTCGGCAGTTGGAGGTAAGATAGCCAGTACCTCTGTGGTTGAGGATTCCAGGTGAAACTGGCTTCCACCTTCGGCCTGATCATCACTTACCATTAGGTGAGATGCAGGCCTAGAACTACACCGTAGTGGATAAAAAAAATTGCAATATAATTAAAGCAACAACTATTTTATGCTTTAATTTTATTGGTTTGTTTTCTTTCTTTTTGTCTTATATCATGTTTTGTGCGCCGATCTCAAATAAATTGGGATAAAGAAAGGAGAATGGTAGACGGTGGAACTTTTCTTGTTGCTTCAAGTTATTGTATGCCATAGGCAATTGAATCACGCCGTGAAAATCGGGCTTAAAAAAGGTATATTATGGCTTAATGATTTCTTTGAATAAAATATAATTATTATATTTCTGAAGTCTTTGGAAGATGATGTGAAGTTGGTTTTAATTTTTTTGGAACAATACTTTTATTAAAATTTAAATATTCTTCAATACGTCAGATGTTTTTTAAGTGAAAACTTCTTTAGGCGTGTTGGCCATTTTTGAGATTCGACTAACTGATTCCGCGACACTGTAACAGAATTTACAGACACCGTGGAGTAAAAGAAATCGACGCGTTAATTACCGCGGTGCGTGGAGTAAAAGACATCAACGCGTTGATTACCGCGGTGCTTTTTGTCAAGTTTTCACTTCTGTCTGATTTTTCTTTTGTGACTTTTTGACAGTGGTATAGGATTTTTTAATAGAAAATTTTCAATAGACCCCCGTAGTTTTGATTTGTGGGCGGTTAATAGCAATAGGCTTGCCGGCTACTACATACGGTCAGGGAAATTATTTGCTTATCAAATTACCACACTACGTCAATTTGCAGTTTTATAGTCGTTTCAAACAATTGTCAAAGAATGAAAGTTATGATTTGAATATACGGACAAAAAGCCCGTCCCATCTTTGATGTCCTCCCTCCGGATAACGCCCTAAGCCGAGGCTCGTACCCCACAGGGGGTGCCCTTAGCGAGCGTTTATCCTAAGCTTTTAGCTTAGTTTTTATGTGTGCCCTGGCTGGAGGCAATGAGTATAGCAGCTTGATGCACCCACAGGATTGACCGGTTTAATAGCCACGTTAGAGACCAGCTATGAGATGCACTACAGAAAAAACAAAAAATCCGGACAATAAAAGCTGGTTAAATTTGGATGTACCTACCTACTGGTCACCTTTTCCTACTCCTCCGAAGAAAACACACGTGAATTAGGTAGTTGGTATTCCGTGGTGGTATTTTTTATACAGGGTGGCAAGGACATCGACGCGCAAGCTGTTACAATGGTTTGCGTCATTCTGGACATGGCCGCACACGCCACGCAGGCCGCGCTGCGTAGATATTTTAAGTCAGTTATTTAAAAAAAAATTGCTGTTCCATACCTTTTGACCACAGTATTGCACTTTTGGAGAAAACAGCGGTTGTGAGTCGATGTCCCGCCACCCTTATTTTTTTTTTTTTTTAGTTGTTAAATTATCAAATAACTTCTCCCGCTCTGAGCGGAGCGGGAGGGCGTGTCAGACTCTTACTGACTAAAACCCACCCGTGTTCCTTCGGTTGCCCTGTTGCCGGGGGCCACAATTTCCCTATCGGTTTTCTTCGAACCCCCGGCAAGCATTGGCCCTAGCGGACCCCGTCAATTCTGCTGACATCTCTTTGAGGCATGTCCCACCACACTGACATTAGTCTCGCGTTAGACCATTTTCTTCTACCTAGCTTTTCCCAACTATGTTGGGGTCGGCTTCCAGTTTTAGTAAATGCCTCCACAACCCAGTTACTGAGTAACACGATACCCATTGGTAAGACCCATTTGACCATTATCTCACCGTATTTTTGTTTTCGACAAACCCGGATCACCACAATCAATACACCTTTTATAAAACTCTGATAATAGTAAGTAATCGTTTGAAAGTATACTTTGACATTTGGTCCCACAGATAACAAATTCTAATTATATTTTATCTGTTATAATTTAGGCAGCTTTGTGTATGAGCACTGTGATGTAAGTAACGTCTTGAGCGATCGAATGATAAAATAAATATTTAAGAAGTTTATAAAATAAATAAAAGTACCTTTATACTTATGTCAATCTGCCTTGCCTTTTTCCAACTATGTTGGGGTCGGCTTCCAGTCTAACCGGATGCAGCTGACTACCAGTATTTTACATGGAGCGACTGCCTATCTGACCTCCACAACCCAGTCACTGGGTGATACGATACCCCTTGGTAAGACTGGTTGTCAGACTTTCGGGCTTCTGACGACACGTAACGACTGTCAAAGATCCACGAATGACAGCCGGGACCAACGGCTTAGTGTGCTTTCCGAAGCAAGGAGGAGTTTCGGTATGTAAAGATGGTCACCCATCCACAGACCAACCCTGGCAAGCGTCGCAAGAAGTTTGCTAGAATTTATAGAGTTTGTGTTAATTTGATAATTGATATCAAATGAGTTCAGAAATCTTTTTTTATTTTAAACCCTGAAATGCTGATTTTAAGAAAAGTAAATACTTAGCTACCAAAGTCTAGTGATTTAAAAAACGAAAAACAATACATCACAAAAAAAGCAATTGACACGTGCAATTCCACACATAAAATCACCACTGTAGTCCCCGAAGAGATGGGCAAAGGTTTAACTCTTAGAACACCCATATTTCGTGTATATCCACAACCAATAACAGGTCACCTTCAAAGTACAAACTACAAGCCAGTGATGTGATAAAGATTACAATTCACAATAACTGCTAGTAACAGTAACGAGTTATAAAAATAACGAATAGCGATCAAATCTGTGTTGACATTTGCGAATGATAACAGGTCACCTAAGATACTGTATCGGCAACTATTAATCATTTACTTGCCATGCCATGTGTGTGTATACTCATGTTTTGGACAAATAAATGATCTTATCTTATCTTATCTTATCTTATCTTACTTGTAAGTACTTCTACTTGTTATAAAATGTATTAAAAATTACGTCATTGGCTTTTTTTTATTTTTTTTTTGTAGCGATTGTCTATCTGGTTGTTTTCTAAAGTTCATTTTTTAATCCCAGAGACTAATTTGACATTTCAAGTGATTTTTGTTTTGTTTTTTTCAATTTGGAGTTCGATATTTGCATCTGTCAAATTAGTCTGGAATTAAAAACACGAACTGTAGGTTGATTTTTTTTTGTCTTCAATGAAGAATGAGACTATAGTTTTTTTTAAATTATGTTTAGTTAAATTGTCTAACTTCTCCCTTTTGCTTGTTATTTCTAACCGTTATTATAAATATTGTATGATAGCATGTTTTATCTAATCAAATAATATTCGAGAGAATTTATATAACATAAAATAAGATCACGCCTGTAATCAGAAGGGTTAGGTACAAGTGTACTTAAAGAAATATAGAATAAATATTCTTTATTATGTACACCATAAAAATACAGACATCAATTTAGAAATTTTACAGGATTTTTTTTTAAATAGGGGGTGTGCCTATTGTCGTAAACCGGGCACAAATTTATAGGTACCTAAGGTTATTTCACTAATTTTGTTACATCTACTTTTTATTGATTGAGAAGAAATAAAAACTTTCCATTAAACCGTCTCATTTTGAAGTTATCAGCTCATAAACATAATTATCAATGACAAGAACTCTCAGTAATATTCATAAAAATAACGAAGTATGCCATAAATATAACAAAATTAATGTAACTCGGGTACTGCAAGTTAACACTTACATTATTGTCGTATCTTAAAATGCCATTAGCATAATCATCAATGTTCCCACTGCTGGGGCACAGGCCACGTCTTTGTGAGAGGGAGTGGGCCGTAATCCACCACGCGGGCCCAGTGCGGGTTGACAGATGTCACATGTCTTCGAAATGTTGGTTCTAGGACATGCCGGTTTCCTCACGATGTTTTCCTTCACCGTTTTTGAGAGCAGTGGTGATTAAATAATTTACACAAAGTAAAGCGCCTGCCAGGGTTCGAACCTACGATCAACAACTCTTACGTCGCGGTCGTTACCTCTGGGCCACCACGTCAAAATGTCATTAAGTAAAGTAATATTTTAATCGTTTGAAACTATTAAAGTAACTTCTTGTTTTATAGTTTTTGAGAAGGTTTTTTTATGAGCTGTCGAATGGCTCAATTAATATTATTAATATGTGACATATAGAATAGAGTTTATAACTTCATTATAGTCAGAACGAGATATTTAAAGACATAATAACAGTATACATAATTATATGCTTTAACAATAAAAACATATGCAGATCTACACAAAAACAAAAAGATATTTCCAAGCGTTATCATCCAATTTCATAAATTAAGAACGAATAGTAATAATAATTATTTGAATATTAAAATAAAACTTTGCGACAAACTTGTTTTTACCTAATTGAATGAATCAACAATTATAATTATATTTAAAAACATCAATTTTTTTTTCTAAATAAAACACCAAACTCGCTTAAGCAATTCTCAAGAATAGGTTAACATTGGGTTTTTCCATCTTGAATTTCTCAGTAGTAGCCCAGAGTCTGGATTTGTGCCCGGTTGATGGCAATAGGCTCGCCCCCTATTATATGGGACTTAAATATAACTGCAGGCGAAATGTGGGTGTACTATAGGTGCACCTCTGCCTAACCCTTCGGGAAATACAGGCGTGATGTTATGTTGTGCAACAAAACAAACAAACACCGATCCTGATCATACATTCACACTTACATCTCCTACACCCCATTGAACCCCCTTCTCTCAATCCCAACCCCACCCCATGATAACAAAACTAAGTTATTTATCAGAACATTTCCACAGTAATTAAAGTTATAACTTTAAGTTATCTTCGACACAGAGATAAGTAAACAATCAAAGAATATTAATACAGGAGATAACAGTTTAACGAACTCCAATGCTCTTTGGTACAAGCGTAGAACAAAAAAAAAATTATATGTAATTATGTTACGGTTAAACGGGTGGATTAGTCATTAATTATAATTGCTGGGTTGTGCGGTGGAAGATACGTTGGTAAGAATGGGACATTTTTGTGGTTATTGTTGATTGAAAACTTTGCTAGGCTTTAAAATAGTTGGAATTTAAAGAAGGAATTGAATTTGCGAGGTGTCGATAGCTTTTCGTTTTAGTTTTTATAAGCATGTACGATTTTTGTTGCATATTAAAATATTTTGGTTTGGGGACTTGCAGAAAAATACTCTTTGAAAGTAAGATCCAAAACTTTCGAACTTAATAGAGCATCGCTGCTTTTTAACAAATAAAAATTAAGGAGTCTTATTTCCTTAAGTAGTTACATTATATTTCCATTTATTTACCAAGTTATATGGAAAAGGAGAAGAATCTTCGAAAAGTAGGAACTAAGATAAAATAAAATAGCACCTATACGAGTCATTTTAAGTAAAAAGACAAATGTTATTCTCGTTTTGTAAGTCCGTCGCCAATTTGTTTATTTGTTACCATGTCAATAACGGAAAACCTAACACATCTTTAGTACCTAGTACCTACTTTATTCGGTTTTTTCTAGTACATTTAATAATTTTATATTTTTTATAGAAATGAGGACAAACCGTTAGTTTATGGCAAAGTGTATTAATTCTTTTCGGGTGTGAATTAAGTGTATTTTTTACAAAACTTTGAAATTATTTAGTACCAGCTTTCGCTAGCGGCTTCCCCCGTGTGATATCTTTATAAATTATAGCCTTATAATACGCAGTAATAATATAGCATAATAATGGTGAAAACTTTTTAAAATCGGGCCAGTAGTTTTTTACAAATAAAAATACAAATATTTTCTCTATTTAATATTAATGTAGAATTAAGATTTCCTTCTTCGTGTTTAAACAACGTAAATTAAAGTATTTTTTGTAATCATTCGCTATTTCTATCGTTTTCAAAATAATGGTAAACAGTATGAACGAGATTTTCCAATGAGATTTTCTCATAGGTACTTAAACAGTATTTAAGTATCTATGAGAAAATCTCATTGGACCTCATAAACAGCGTTGTTATAATTATTTTAATAAGAAAGTCATTCAAATAATTACATTACAGGAATAACATTTAGAGGTAATTTTAAACAATAATACTCAATTTTATGTAGGTATATAAATTAGACGTTTATTATTACTCTATAAATAATACATTTAATTGCGTTTTACTGCTCAAGTTGTAAAGCATACAAGAAAATAAACATGAAACGTCATTCCTGAAAAATACTCGTGTGAAGAACTTTTAAAAGTTCACTTATCAAGTTACAGTACCTAGATAAAATCACATTTTGCAAACAACTGAAATCAGTTATTTGAAATAAATTCCAATCTTTTTATCAAAACATAAACAAAAAGATTCAAATAAGAACGCGCCAAAACTAAAACTTCCAATTTCAATAAACGAAAACTTCTCCTATTTTTTTTAGGTTCAGTGTTTAAAAAGTAGGTACTGTAAACTTACGTTTCAGCGGTTTGGGGTTGCTCTGCTTCCTTCGAGACATGACCTAGCACGGGGCTCCAGCGATTCCCAACATGACACAAACACTCACTACACACGATACGAGTTTGTTTCCACTAACATGCGACCGGCTCCGTCGAAGGTCGGAACGCGACTGTTTCGGAGGCGTTCTCGACCACGTTGGTGCCAATTCGCGAGACTCTTGAGGGCTGGGTTTGGCGCCGCCCCCTTTATTCCCCCCCGCCCCACCGTAGCGCGTAGACCCGTAGCCTCGTAGACATTTACTGAAACTTTTTTTTTGTATTTTATTTGTAATTGACTAATACAACTAGCATTGGTTATGACGAAGTAATTTATTTACTAATGATTCGTCTTTAAAATAAAATAATTTTCAATGTTAATTACTGGTGCTGCAGGCAAGTGGAGAGAAATACCTAATACAAACCAGCAGGGCTAAGAGTAAACATAAGCACAAACATGAATATATATTGAATCCATGTTTATAATAATTCAGAACTTCTTTTTAACCGACTTCCAAAAAGGAGGAGGTTATACCTATGTTCGTCGCGTATGTTTGTTTTTTTTTTTGTTTTTTTTTTTTTGGTATGTCCACCGATTTGTCCGTCAATTGTGGACCGATTTTGAAAATTATTGTTTTTGTTTGAAAGGGTATGCTCTCGAAATGGTCCCATATAAATTTTATTACCTTGGCTTCGATAGTTTTTGAGTTAGCTTCAATAATACGTACTTTTTTTCCCACTTATTATGTGAATGATATGATAAGTTCCTGTCACTGTTATCTATATGTATAGCAAGTAGTGGTTTTCGAATTTGTGTGGGGTAGGTACCACAACTAAAAAGTGAAAAATAAAAACTTTTTACAAAAAAAAAAACAACCGACTTCCAAAAAACACTACAAAATGAAAAATAACTTTAATTTCGGAAGTCGGTGACAAAAAACGAAAATTCAAAACCAAAGACACCGACTTCCGAAATTAAAGTTATTTATCATTTTGTAGTGTTTTTTGTAAGTCAGTTGTTTTTTTTTTTTAAATAAAGAATAACATTTAAATTGTATTTTGAAATACGATGGTAATTCTATTATTATCTAGATAGTTATTGTAATATGAGAGTCTAGACCGAAAGCAGGCAACGTCGAAAATATTTGTGAAATATGTCTCTGTTTTGACCAAAAATAAAAAGTCAATATTACTACATGTTATATCGCTCAAAAATATTGGTTATCAATAACACTGAATTAGGTGTTGTTATAGTTTTGGGAGTAAAATAATAATTATGGTCAATTGATTGTATTTTAGATACCTTACCCTTCATCATCATCATCAGCCTATAATGTTCCCACTGCTGGGACACAGGCCTCCTCTCTGTGAGAGGGAGTGGGCCGTAATCCACCACGCGGGCCCAGTGCGGGTTGGTAGATGTCACATGTCTTCGAATTTTCGGTTCTAGGACATGCCGGTTTCCTCACGATGTTTTCCTTCACCGTTTTGAGAGCAGTGGTGATGAAATTATTTACACAGAGTAAAGCGCTTGTTTGGGTTCGAACCTACGACCTACAAACTCGTAAGTCGCGGCCGTTACCACTGGGCCACCACTACTACTTTACCCTTATTACCACATATTTATTTCACAGATTTTACACTTAAATATAAATTGATTAAACTAACTAAACAATTGAACGAAAACTACCTAGTGAGTAGTGAGTAGTCTAGCGGTAGCAAGCGCTACTGCTGAGCATGAGGTACTGGGTTCGATTCCTGGGTCGGGCAAAGTGTTATTGGGTTTTTCTATCTGAAATTTCTCAGTAGCAGCTCGGAGTCTGGATTTGTGCCCGGTTGATGGCAATAGGCTCGCCCCCTATTACATGGGACTTAAAACATAACTGGCGAATTGTGGGTGTAACTGCTACAGGGACACCTCTGCCCAACCCTTCGGGGAAACAAGGCGTGATGTTATGTGTAATAATAGGACTATATATTTTACTAGCTCTGTCCCGCGGTTTCACCCGTATAAGTCTCGATCCCGTAAGAATATCAGAATAAAAAGTATTCTATGTCCTAATCTAGGTCATGGTCTACCCATGTGCCAAATTTCATCCAAATCAATTCAGCCGTTTTAGCGTGAAAGCGTAATAACCAAACATACATACAAAAAAACGTGTGGCACTCGGGGACTGCCGCGGTAAAGCTATTGCCTAGCATTTGTAACCTCCATACTTCCTATTTGTCAACGCTACACTTGGGATGATGACGGATGATTACATAAAACAAAAATTACGTTCCCATGACAACGTGATGTTGGAACGTAATTTTGTTTTATGACATCATACGTCATTACATGGTAGGCGGAGTGGGGGGTGTTAGGTTTTATTTTCGTTACGGAATTTCTTGATTCGGTCGCCGCGCTCAAAGCCCGCGATAAAAGCTATGCAATAGCTTAAAAAAAAAATCTCTTGATAATATTAATTATATTAGTTTATTTAGACAACGTAACAGCTAGAACTGACAATAGCGCTCTTGCGTCCCCATTGTCAAAGGATGGATTAATAGATCTGGAATAATTGCGGGTAGCGATGAGGCGTGATGAGGTGATAAAACTCCATGAATAAAATATCTAGAAAAAGACCCTGTCAGTTTTCTCCAGTAAATTAATAATACAAGTATAACACATCTTTGAAAGAGAAAAAGGTGAAAATTACACGATACTAGAGTAGGGACACGGTATGGAATAGAAAGTATCGATACTGTATTCATGAGTAGTATCGAAAAAAAATGGGTAATTTCTAAGATTACCCATTTAAAACTTAATTTCTTATTCGATACGATAACTGTCAAAAAGTACTCATTGAGTAAAAGTATCGAATGCAAAGTATCGAGTACAAAAGTATCGGTATCGAATGGAAATGTACTCGATACCACAAAGTATCGATACTTTTTCCGTGTCCCTATAGTAGAGTTCTCAGAGCTTCGCTGTTCCAGCAATGAAAATAAGTTTTAGGTAAGTACTTGAATTCCATTCTTACACTGATTGGATTAACCGGATTAACATAAAGAGGATTTATCCTAAAAGTTGGCAACGTCGTAAATAGCTGTCAAATATTTACCTGTTTTGATTAATCTGGCAATATTACTGTATGGAATTAAGCAATGTGGCTAACTAGGGAACTAAAATATTGATTATGAAATGCAATAATTAATAACGTAACACAGAATATTTAGTTTTAGATGTAAAAAAAGTATTTGGAAACTTTCCAAATGCCGTTTTTTACACCTAAAACGGTTACAACATCTAATTCAGTGTTATAATTGCAATAATTATTAATATTCTAGTTCGCTAGTTAGCCACATTTCTTATTTCCATACAGTAATATTGCCAAATTAATCAAAACAGTGAAATATTTGACATCTATTTGCGACGTTGCCCACTTTCAGAATAAACGCTCTTAAGGGGTTTATTTAAAAACTTGAAGCAGCGTTTCTAAATAAGGGGTTAAGTAAGTATCATAGGGTATTCAGTGTTCATGGTTGGTTCATAATCAGTGATAAAAATCAATAGGTACCTACATAACTTTATCAAACCAGCAATTTAATTTGAAGTTACAAGGAATTTGGCTATGATGGTGCAACTTTTTGCATCGTGGCATTTGAGGTAAATGATTAATGATACTTATTTCCGTAAATTGGTTTTAACATACACTTTCAAAATCAATAAAATATTTCAAAATTCGATGAGGTTGATGTTTCTTTAATGACTACTCTGAACAGAGACACCGAAACAAACTCAAAGGTCTTTATATTATGAGGACCATGCAGATGGTCTTTTGATCAAAGAACTACACTATTTCTATTTTCTTAATGTCCCTCGGGTTTCATCGCATTTCCGAATACAAACGAATGCTAATTTCCATGTCCATCAATCATTAGATTTATCGTGTATAATAATTTGAATTCAGAACTAAGTACTTTATTATTATTTTGCTTTGATTTCCGTGTGAACTTTACAGAGCTGTAAAACTATTTTCCTATTTGTCGTGCGTGCGATTTTCGCAGCATTTCTCCCATTTTCTCAAAATACATTACATTAAGTTAAAATAGAAACAACTATATATACTTCCAAGTCGATTGAGAGCGTCCGGTCTACACCAAGTGCAAAGAGCAACTAATAGAAATCTGACTACTAATGAAACACGAAGTTTGCCGAGGGACATTAAGAAAATAGAAATACTGTACACAGATTTGAGGCGACCTGTCCAGTCAGTGCACGCATTTGTCGGTAATCGGGCAGCTTAACTCAGAAATTAAGGATCTCAACGACTCGACGAACATTACCACAGAAAGGACATTTGGTTAGGATGCACAAAGTATTCAAATTTCCAGCAATCATTAAAGCTAAGGGATGCTACACACTTGAGCGGCTGTATACTGAAACCCTAACTGAAAAAAAAATACCGGTGTAGTCCACACATTCACAATGATTAAAATAATAATATTTATATAATAGGTACTTTACAAAGTAAATATTTATGGTGAAATAACCTCTTTATTTTCCTCTTAATTTATTGCTTAGCAAATTCACCATCAACTTAAATTTTCCGTACATGTTTAAACCACAACTGACATATACCTATCTCATCTATGACAATTTTCCCTGAATTTAGCCTATAATGTTGGGACACAAGCCGAGGAAGCTTGTGTCTCTTCGAGAGGGAGTGGGCTGTAATCTACCACGCAGGCCCAGTGATAGTTGTGTCACATATTTTTAAATTTTTCGATTTTTTTTTGGTTCTAGGATATGCCTGTTTCCTCACGATGTTTTCCTTCACCGATTTGAGAGCAGCGGTGATGAAATTATTTACACAAAGTGAAGCGCCTGCCTGGGTTCGAACCCACGACCGTAAGTAAATTCGTAAGTCGGGGCGACCACAGCTCTTCCCTGACTGATGTTTTTGAAGTAAATACTTCTTTAGGCGCGTTGGGCATTTTTGAAATGGGACTGAACCATTGATTTCGCGACACTGTAACGACACCAGCTTTTGACCATTAAAAAGACATCAACGCGTTGATTACCGGAGTGCGTCTAGTAAAAGACATCAGCGCGTTGATTATCGCGGTGCCGATTTTTTTTTAAGTTTTCATTTCTGTCGGCACTCCCGGAGAGCCACTGTTTGTTTTAAATTTTACTATACTAAGCTTCAATAAATTTTATTGTACAGTAAGCGCTCAAAAGTGCATGAGCACGCTAAGAGTCGTATTGCTGTGAACACGCGGTATAGCTCGTACATTTGTATGTGTAAGCAACACGATACACACACCACAGATAACGCAGTTACACGAAACAACAATATATTTCCGTCGCTTTAAACATGCTAGCACACACGCACTATGCGCGTGAACTTGACCAGTTAATGGCATTGCTAAAATTCGATAGTAACTTAACAAGTGCAGATAGCAGAAAGCGTTAAGCGTTGGTATGGAATTCAAACTGCCTCAGGTTCTAATCTCGTGAAACACAGTGCGGTTTTTTGCAAATATTATTATTTTTGTTTTCGATAATAATATTTTTTAAATATTGCTGCTTTTTTATGTTGTTATTGCAATAAAGGTTTTAGAATAAAAATGCGTGATATATGATAACAAAATTTAAAAAAATATGTTTATTCGTTATATTTATTTTACATAAGTTAATAAACTGCTACAATTATTTATCATTACTTCAGCTGAATAAGATGTGAAATAGATGTCAAGAAACTTAGAAGCAGTTAGTATTATTTTGACATATTTAAATTATGAAATATTTTAAATTTTTAATGGATTTTTTCACCATAAATATTAAGCTTTGATCATGGTCGAAGTAATTAAGTAATAAATAAGAATATTAGACTACTTAAAATATAAAAAACTACTTACAGAATAGGTAATTTTAAGGTTAAATATGGGCAGTTTGTTTATATTTTATTTGTATTAATTATTTTACATTTTATTTGACTTTAGTAAATATTGGTTGTTATTGAGGTTAAAGCTTAAGTATTCATTTTCTTTACGAAAAGAAGATTGAAACTAAACCTCAAATTTTAATCCTAAAATAATACTATTACTAAAATAATATTAAACAATTTCGGTATATCTGCAAGAAATACGACAAACACCCTATTGAAACGTGCTTAAAAAATTCGTTACCATAAATTCATGCAATAACGAATCTGTTGTTTATTAAGTTGGTACGGTCAATATTTTAAGGTCAAAAACGGTTTTCTAGCTGGTCTTCAGTGATGCAAGCCTTCAGAGTGCACGGCGAACGGTTCATAATGACGTGTTTTTAATAATTCAGCAAAATGTCTCGTTGGTATGAAACCATTTGTTTCATTCACCATTTGACGTCGCTGCTACTCGATAATAAGCCCCTTCCTCATATCTCTTAACCCTCACAGTATTTCTCTAGAACAAAGAAAAACATTGTTTTTATTACACATAATACCTTATTATTTATTATTCACTAATCGAATTAAACCTCACAATGAATTTAAAACTTTAAAGGCATCTTCTGTCTCAACAATACCTCTGTTCTATCAACAATACCCTTGATTAAGATTTATGTTTAGTAAAATATGAAATATATAAATGATAACACTCACACTTAGTCCGGTTTCATTAGATATTCACTTCACTTTTACGCAGCGCAATAATATTCTCTGATCTGATCTGATCTCTTCAATATATTTTATGCCTGCTTTTTGATAATAATAACCACAACACTGCGCTAAATACTCGTCACCAATATTATCCACGAACCAACAAAGTTCTAACAAACTGCATCTACCCCACAGAAATCGAAATAATTTACTTAGTTTTTTGTGGTCTACCTGCTAAACTTTAATATTTATGTGAACAAGACGAATGAAACTAAAAACGAATGATGATTATTGAACTAGTCATTGGTTGCAGACAAAGTGAGTGTGTGTGTGTAATGTGCGTGTCTACAGTATTGTAACAACTTATAGAAGAAGGTCGTAAGTCAAACCGAAGCGTCAGTCTATTGCTTTGTGAGATTGCTCATGGACTTTTGGTCGGTACTGTACCTAGCTGTCTCCCGTGACTTGGTCGGCGTGTATTTTGTAGTTCATCCTTTTTACAAATATCCACAGTGAAAAGTAGCCTATGTCCTTTCCATATATGTCAAATGTCATTACAATCGGTTCAGTGGTTTTGGCGTAGAAAGGCAGACAGACAGACAGAGTTAGTTTCCTATTAAGAATTTTAATAAGAATTATAGAGAAACATGCAATTAATTTCCTCTCTATGAATGAGCTGTCCATAAAACTTTGAAAATACGACTTATTTCCTTAATTAATTACTCTAAATTGACGTAAGCAAGCAGATATCTAGTGAACAAAGGATTAAATTAATCGAAAATTAAATTGGTTAAAATAAATTGACTTCAATTTACTATTTCTAGCACTAAAATATATATTATGTACTAGCTGCCCGCCCCGGTTTCAAACGGGTAGCACTTAGTACTTTTCTTAACTACCTACCCTACCTACCCTACCTACCCTACCTACCCTACCTACCCTACCTACCCTACCTACCCTACCTACCCTACCTACCCTACCTACCCTACCTACCCTACCTACCCTACCTACCCTACCTACCCTACCTACCCTACCTACCCTACCTACCCTACCTACCCTACCTACCCTACCTACCCTACCTACCCTACCTACCCTACCTACCCTACCTACCCTACCTACCCTACCTACCCTACCTACCCTACCTACCCTACCTACCCTACCTACCCTACCTACCCTACCTACCCTACCTACCCTACCTACCCTACCTACCCTACCTACCCTACCTACCCTACCTACCCTACCTACCCTACCTACCCTACCTACCCTACCTACCCTACCTACCCTACCTACCCTACCTACCCTACCTACCCTACCTACCCTACCTACCCTACCTACCCTACCTACCCTACCTACCCTACCTACCCTACCTACCCTACCTACCCTACCTACCCTACCTACCCTACCTACCCTACCTACCCTACCTACCCTACCTACCCTACCTACCCTACCTACCCTACCTACCCTACCTACCCTACCTACCCTACCTACCCTACCTACCCTACCTACCCTACCTACCCTACCTACCCTACCTACCCTACCTACCCTACCTACCCTACCTACCCTACCTACCCTACCTACCCTACCTACCCTACCTACCCTACCTACCCTACCTACCCTACCTACCCTACCTACCCTACCTACCCTACCTACCCTACCTACCCTACCTACCCTACCTACCCTACCTACCCTACCTACCCTACCTACCCTACCTACCCTACCTACCCTACCTACCCTACCTACCCTACCTACCCTACCTACCCTACCTACCCTACCTACCCTACCTACCCTACCTACCCTACCTACCCTACCTACCCTACCTACCCTACCTACCCTACCTACCCTACCTATCCTATCTCTCAAGTTGGATCGAACTGCACATGGTGTGCAAATTTTATTATAATCGGTTAAGTGGTTTAGGAGTCCATTGAGGACAAACATTGTGACACGAGATTTATATATATTAAGATAGATAGTGCAATGCACGAAGACGCGCCCCACTCCGCTCCGTTCCGTACTAAAGTACAGCTTACAGTACAGTAATCGCGGAGTGGGCGCGTCTTCGTGGATAGCACAATCTATACAAGTACCTATGTAAAGAAAAAAACAAAAGGAAGAGCTCATTGGGCACCAAAAAATTCGTCCGCATCGCTGTCAGTGCGAAAAGTGCCCAAAAGACTGGCAGCGTTTCCATGTTGGATGGCAACGATGGTAGAATAAATTATATTTATTTTGAACAAGAAAATATATACAATTATTACACAACTAGATTAAATGAAGGCGGATTGGCCTCTAGCTCTGGTGTGGGACACAACCTATCTCGACACCTTTGGGCCATCTCATGTTCCAACACGGTGGGCTGTACCTACTGCTACTGCAGCTGCCGATTCAAACAGCGCAAATACTGTAACGTTGTGGGTAACTACAGTTTTGAGCCGTTTGGGGTCAAAATACTCGGGTCATGGCCCAAGTATTCCTCCTTTTTAAGGAAGTTTCTCGCCGACAGGTGACGCTTTCCTTGACCAGAGGAATGGCTCGTTCTTTGGCCAAAGAACTAGCATTGCCATAAGTGGCAATGCTGCCAGTCTTCTGGGCACGTTTCCGGATGACAGCGATGCGGCCGAGTACTTCGACGCCTAAGTGTCATTTTGTTTTTGTATTTATTTGTATACTTAGACATTTAAGTTATAATAAAATGTAATGTAATAAGTGCATAGGTATTATAGTTATTACTAATAAGGAAACTTGGTCGAAAATTAACTATTAATACTTTAGTTTAACGTCAATTTTGAGAAGGTCGTTGTGCTTTGTACAAATTTTGTGGTCAACCGGTAAAGATATTACATTAATTCAAGCAAGAATATTATGTGTTGTTTATGTTTATATACTTAATCCTATACTTTTAGAGCAATATTTGTATATATATTTGTCGGATCCGGTCATTAGTACGGACACGAAACGAATCGCAAGCGCGCCACTGGCGACAGGACGTGATCTATCCACACCTAAAGCACGCGCTTCTACAGAGTCGTGATGTTTTAAAGCCACGGCGAGGAGGGGATTCAGCCTCGGATCGCATCGGAGTTAAGACGTCGTGGAACTGTTCTCGATTAGTGGTGCTCAGTTATTTTGTTAGTTGTAATTTGTGATCATTGTGTTAATTGGTGATTTTAATAAACGCCGTCGCACCCAGTGTGTGTATAATTACGCTAGTGTGATTAATTTGATAGTAAATTATAATGTGATCTGAAGTGCAAACTATTTTTCTATTGCGCACTAACCAACACTACCCACACTACGCCCACAGTAGTTAAAATATCGCTGATAATAACGAAGAGTCAGATACCCGTCTCCGACATATTTATTTGTTTGTATGTAGATTTCTACTCACGTTCTCGAAATCGGCTCTAACGATTTCGATGAAAGTTGCAATATAGGGGTATACGGGGGCGAAAAATCGATCTAGCTAGGTCTCATATCTAGGAAAATTAGTTTTCTCCGTATTTTCACCCGAGCAGATCTCGGTCGCCCAAAGTTTAGAACAAGATAATGAATAATGATATGACATTATTGACATTAGAATAATGATATGACATTATTGACATTAGAATAATTATCATGGCAGCATAGAAAAATTTCATATTTTTCATAGTTTAACTTATAATAGTCATAAAAATGAACACCTCAATTCTTACACAATGTATAATATTCGCCTAAAGTACATCTTTCCCGCCACGTTTCTTCTACCCATACTGTTCTTCTCATTTTATGACGTCTTATTTTATTCACATATTCTTCATGTTCCTCTTCATCTGCCAAAAGGGCGATGATTACTAAACCCCAATCAACCATATTGAACACGTCTGCCAACGTCGGATTTTGTCATCAAACTGGTCATGCACTCCCGCCTGGTAACCCAGAGCATTTTCAACGGAGCTTGCTCACGGAGGAGCGAGCATGCCGCCTGCATGATCGAGCAGTCAAAATGCTCGACCAAACGCGAGCATTTTGCAGTTCGGTGTGCGCTGGCCCTTATACGTGTGCGTATAGATTTGTAATGTGACCACAATTTCTCCTACAATCACTTTACCTTATAAATAAACAATGTTTTATACAAAATAATAAAAATTCAGTGTTTGTATTATGACTATTATCATAATATTCTAATTGGGGTGTTTGATCGTGTGCACTAATTCCGGGACATGTTGTACCTATATAACTAAACTAGTTTTTTTCCGCGGCTTAGCTCGCGTGGATGTCTGAAATTATCTCATGGAAACGTACTACCGGGATAAAAAGTATCCTATGTGGTTATAAAGTATCTGTCTGCCTCATCTAAATCCTATTAGTAGCATAACATAATGATGGAATACTATCGTGAACTTATGCAAGCCTAGTACTTTTTGTGCCAAGTTTATTACTCAAGATTTTTCATACAAACGAAATCCCCCCCTTTTCGCCTCCTAAAAGGTGGAATTTTTAAAAACCCCTACTTAGTACTCCCCTACATTATAAATGGAAGTTGTATGCAAAATTTCACGTTCCTAGTCCCAGTAGTTTCAGCTTTGCGTTGATATGTCAGTCAGTCAGTCAGTTTCTTCTTTTATTTTATACTAGTTTCCGCCAGCGGCTTCGCTCGCGTGATATCTTTATAAATTATTACTCAAGGAATAACATTTTTCATACAAACGAAATCCACCCTTTTCGCCCCCTTAAAGGAGGAATTTTCAAAAACCCCTTCTTAGTGCTTACCTACACTATAGAAAATATAGATAGGAAAAAACTTTTTACAAAAAAAAAACAACCAACTTAAAAAAAAAACACTACAAAGTGAAAAATAACTTTAATTTCGGAAGTCGGTGTCTTTGGTTTTGGATTTTCGTTCTTTGTCACCGACTTCCGAAATTAAAGTTATTTTTACCAGACTACGGCGAAGCAAAAAGGAGGGTTATGATTTTGACCGGTATGCATGTACGTATGTTCATCTGTTACCTCATAACTTCTAAACTGCCGATCATAATTTGACAAATGAGGTATCATTGGAAGCATTTTGATTGTCCGCTGGTTAGATATTTTAGTATGAGATATTTAAGTCAGTCTTTTAAATAATAAATATTTTCTTCTATCGCCTTTTTTATTTCTTAGTCCCCGCACTATGCGAGTGATATTCGTAGGTGTGCTTCGTGGAATAGGTTAAATTTATTTAATTATTTTAAATTTTTATTTGAAGCCCACCTACGGGTGTGCTAAGTCGAATACTTTAGGTGTGCTTCGTCTGGATGTGCTTCGTTTGGGTGTGCTTCATGGAATACCTCAAAATTGTTTACGAAAATAAGTTACGCAATTAGTATTAATATTATATAAGTCTGAAATCGCCAACACGTCTTGAGCGCGCGTGGTGATCAATGCTCGTGCTTTCTCTGTATGATAAGAGGCCTTTTCCCAGCAGAGGGACAATTATAGGCTGGTATTATTACACCAACTAACCAAAAAAAAAAATTAAGCTGCTCTGCAAATACCTACTTTATCACGAAACTATAACCCCAAAATAATTTAAATGATCGCATGCTTGTACACCTACAAAATTATAACGGCATGCGACCACGGCTTTACCTTGATCATTTTTGTACCTATGTCTTGACTTCTGTCTGAAATATTTTCTTGTTTCATACGTTTTAATCGGGTTTTAGTTTTTGAACTTACTTTTTTCAGTTTGTAGTGTTTTTTTTTTTAAGTCGGTTGTTTTTTTTGTAAAAAGTTTTTTATTTTTTACTTTTTAGTTGTGGTACCTACCCTACACAAATTCGAATACCACTACCTGCTATGTAAATAACAGTGACAGAAAGTTATCATATCATCCACATACTAAGTGGGAAAAAATACGTATTATTGAAGCTAACTCAAAAACTACCCAAGCAAAGTTAATAAAATTTATATGGGACTACCTCTGAAGTATGATCTACCAAACAAAAAAAGAATCATCAATATCAATTCATAATTGGCGGAGTAATCGCGTAACAAACACACAAAAAAAAAAAACATACAGTCGAATTGAGAACCTCCTCCTTTTGGAAGTCGGTTAAAAATACTACGATCTCGGCGGAGGACTTCTTTTGAATGAATTGAAAATTATTTATTACTAGCTGTAGCCCACGACGACCGCGTAATGTGGCTTGCGCTTTAGGCCCGAGGTGTCATCTCTCTCATCTTACCGATGTATAGTCATTGAAACGGAACAAGCAAAGTTTTAACTTGCCTGACCAAGAGGAATCAGTTCCAAATTACCCTGCAAAATTCCATCAGAACATACTTAATACCAGAGGCGGCGTAAGGCGTGGGCGACGTGGGCCACCGCCTACGGCCTCGCGGTCCGAGGACCTTGTAGGTTTATGCATTATATATAAGTCGTGAACGCGTCGAAAAAATTTTACTGGTCCTAAAACGATAAATATATTGACATGAGCCCACCAGGAGGGTTTCCGGCACTGAACGTGTTTAAGCTTAATATTACGCAAACGAATCTGAATAGAAAAATGGTTTTCACATAGCCGCAATACTTTTGAATGGCCTATCCTATAACTCGACCTATATACATACCTAAAAAAACTTTTTACAAAAAAAACAACCGACTTCCAAAAAACACTACAAAGTGAAAAATAACTTTAATTTCGGAAGTCGGTGTCTTTGGTTTTGAATTTTCGTTTTTTGTCACCGACTTCCGAAATTAAAGTTATTTTTCACTTTGTAGTGTTTTTTGGAAGTCGGTTGTTTTTTTTGTAAAAAGTTTTTATTTTTCTCTTTTTAGTTGTGGTACCTACCCCACACAAATTCGAATACCACTACCTGCTATGTAAATAACAGTGACAGGAACTTATCATATCATCCACATACTAATGGGAAAAAGTATCCCACTGTCGCCAATTGGTAACGGTCATTTCCAATACCGTCAAGCCCCACTGTCGCCAATTGGTAACGGTCGTTCCAAGCGATTTAAAACATTATTTTGTAATATAAATAAAGGTTAAAATGGTCTGTGGTCTATTTCACTATCGGGCGGATAAATATTCTTGTCAAATAAATCGACTAAAAGCAAAAATATTAATAGGCAACATTTTAAAAAAATGTTGAAAATTACATTCCCGCGCGGTAAAATGTCAGTCAAATGTCACTCCCGGGACGCGCGCGTTCGCTGTAATAATTCTTTTTTTAATGGTTTTTGTGTGTAAATCGTCGGAAAGTGGTGATATTTTCATTTTGAAGTAAATATTACATCGTTTTAGATAATATCCGCACTAAATAACATCATATTATACCTATTTTGACCCAACCAAAAAAGTGTAAACAAACAGATAAGAGAAAGTTCCCGTCAAAGCGAAAGTTGTGATATTTTGTGGTTTTTCTGTATGGATCTGATCCGTAAGTGTTTTATTTCTTTTCTATATTACATGTATCGTCGTATTAGACAACATTTAGAACAAAATAATACAAAAAAATATTTTTTTGGGACGGAGAAAGTTACGTAAGCATTAGAAATTCTAGATTATCTAAAATCTAGATTTTTTGAATTTTTTGTTTTGAATGTTTGTCTCTAAAAACGCTTTTGTTAGATAACTTATCTATCCATAATGTACCCTGCAAAATTTCGTGTGAATTGGTTAGCTAGTTTTATCAGAAATCGTAAAATTAGTGGACAATAGACTCGTCAACAAAACGATTCTCACGATAAATACAATTCTCGTAACACGAGTATAGCTTACACTTAACAATACGGTCTGTTTATTCACGAAACCAAAACACTTTAGATAACGGGCCTAGAGCCCATAGAAACAGCAGGAGAGCGTTTTTTGTTACCAAGGTCATAAACATTCCGCGCCGTCGGAATGCGCTCGGTATTTAAAGCGAGGTTGACGTCATCGAACGCGCGGTACTACATCGGTTAAAGCTAACTCAAAAACTATCAAAGCAAAGATAATAAAATTTATATGCGACCACCTCGAGAGCATACCCTTTCAAACGAAAAAAGAATTTTCAAAATCGGTTCACAATTGACGGAGAAATCGGTGGACATACATAAAAAAAAAAAGAAACACACGCGACGAACATATAACCTCCTCCTTTTTGGAAGTCGGTTAAAAATTTGACAACTGTTCAACTGTATTTTTTTTCGTCTTGCGGCACCAGAGGGCCTCGCGAAATGTAGGGGAGACCGAGGGGAGTTGAAACAATTTTGACATTATTCGTCGTACACAAAAATCTATTAGCTAGAATTATACGATATTAGTACCAATCGATAGCACATTTTGTTCACTATTATATGAGACCAACAAAAAAAGCGTAAGTATGAATGCTACCGCGAAAATTTAACTTAAACGTGACAAGTCATTCTGTTTCAAATCCCCTAATACCGAGGTAAGTTGAAACAAGGGTCGAGGGGAGTTGAAACAGGTATTAGTTTTGGAGAACTAGGGTTATATATTAGAAAAAAACGATGAAATTTAAAGGGTTTTATTAAAAAATAAAAATCTAAAATGAACATACATATTTTTAAGTAATTTCTACTCAATTTAAACGAAAAAACTAACCCTATTTTAATTTACATTAAAATAGGGTATTAATAGATATTCGCAGAGTATCTTTTCCTCTGAAGATGTAAAAACGGTCTTTTCTGGGTATCCTACAGTCGGAAGAACAGTCGTTTCATGAGCGTCATAAGCCTTTTTTTTCTTAATTTACCTTTACAGACGCCAGCACTTCAAGCTACTACAATCTATCAAATTTATTAAATAGATTTTCAACTTTATCGCTGAAGTGTAAGGTTCAAATTTGATTGGGAAAATTTTACAGTTTCGGGTAGCTTGATGTGCTGGCGTCTGTACAATGACGTATGGTTGAAGTTATAGCTGGAGGCAGCATCCTGAAGACTTTTTTGGCGCAATATCACCTCATCTGCCGCGAGATCATACATTTCTCGGCTCGCCGTACCTCTGTCAGTTTTTCTTTCGTAGTCCGTAAGCATGCTAAAACAAGAAAAAGCGAAACAAAAAGTTAACTACCTACACCATATTAGCAAATCAGTCACACAAAATAGCACCGAGGAGAGTTGAAACAAGGTGTTTCAAATCCCCTCAGTAACAAAAATCGTTCCACCCGTTAGAAAATTACAACCTAAAAGCAAACCACAAAACAATGACTTGCACCATCACTAATAATTCAATCCTTAGTTAATCAGCTTTCGAAACATACATAACACAAGCCAAAACACTAACACATTATCAAACTATAGGTGGCTAAAAAAACGAACAAAACTTACTTTTCGTGTTTTTTTTGACATGGGTGTCAGATCTCCACAACCGCGCGCCTTGAGGCGTGGACGCATACTGAGGGGCCCGAGGGCGGTGGGGCACGGCTAAACAGCGCTGTTGCCAACTCGATAACGGTTATAGATTCCGCGCAATTGACGTTGTTTCAACTCCCCTCTGTTTCAAAACCCCTCGGTCTCCCCTACCTCGCCCACATCAAATTTTGATCTTGCCCCGCCACTGCTTAATACCTATGTGAAACTGAATCAAAGCTTATCAAAACCCAGTATATGTGCAGTGACAGCCTGACCGTCGGACTGCCAAATCATAGATCTCGAGTTCGAATCCAAGGCACGCACCTCTGACTTTTCGGATTCATGTGCGTATTGTATAATTATCACTTGCTTCAAAAACGGTGCAGGAAAACATCGTGAAGAAACCTGTCTGCTTGAGAGATATTTCTCGACTGCATGTGAAGCCAAGTCAGAAGCCCATGGTTGACATAAAAACTCTGACACCAGGTTAGTACTAACCACACGAAAAAAAAAGAAAAACCCAGTATCATTGATTACCTAAATATCTGATATTTATAATTTTATTCAGACAAACTGTCAACCATGTTTGTTACTAGCTGAAAGCTTTATTCCTTTTTTTGGTAGTGGCGTAGCACGTCTACGTAGTGTGCTACGACTGCTACGAGGCTACAACACAGTTCGTGAATCTCACAGATATAGATAGACCTAGATAACGCAAGTATCACAATCTGTATGAAAACCAAGCGTGCCATTTTTTGACTACCTACTATGACGTCACAAGCACTAGGAAACGTTTCTTTTATTTTTTCTCCTCGCATTTGTACAGTTTTTACAATTTATAACAGCGTAATTAACCATTTTCTATTTTTTAACTGACTTCCGACAAGCTTGGCACCGATACAGACTACGCTCGAATGTGGCAGCTTACGATTATTGTACGTAAGCTGCTCACGAAAATGGCACGCGGAGTAGTTGCTCTTGCGTTATCTAGGTATATCTACGAGTATATTAGTGATAAATCTAGTGTAACACCCGCGGGATAATTTAATAAAAATTACTATTGATCGCAATGGGTTTCATTTTGACAGTCCACCCGCGTCCATTGCGTTATAAACGTTGTTGAGCAGACGAATTTTTCAAACCTATGAATGTATGTTTAGTGGTACTCGTATGAGAAACAGGGTGTAAAGTTCACTCATCCACCATAGAAAAGGGAGGATCCTCCGACGAAGACGGTCTGGCGGGCTACTGCCCAACGGTTGAAGTCGGAATCTTGTATATATGTCGATCGCATGGTAAACTTTAATTGCGCGATGCAGGATTTGTGTGAAGTCATACCTTTAAATTGGATTGGATTAATTTTTATGTTTTTAATCATATTTACCTATTCTTATAATTCATTGTATAGTTGTCTTATATTCTAAGCACTGTTTATTTTATTTTGTTACATATTTAATAGAAAAATCACTGAACCTGACTTGATTTCAGTACATCTTTTTTTTTTTTTTTTTTTTTTTTTCGGGTGACCACTGAAAATCAGCGCTGTGCTGTGGGTCCCCCCTAGCACAGCATCATGCTGAGTGGAAGCCTTCTTGTCACAGTCATGTCGTGCAGTTGCCGCCTAAGTAAATTCTGTTCCATGCTCGTGATTTGTTTTATACTTTGTGTTGTTCTCTGATTACTCTTGTCTTTTATGTATGCACGTGTTTCTGTGACAAATAAACCTATTTTTCATTCTTTCTTCTTTTCTTTCTGTCTTTCTGATGCGTAGTTCGTATGTGGCGGTGTAACCGCTACAAATGCATTAGCAATAGTATCTTTCAAAACCCTCGGATTGTGATTGAAGAAAGTGTGTTACGCAATTAGGGTGCCGAACCCTGAGGGGCAATTTTAATCTCAGTCTCAATCTGTCAAAAATACTTCTAATTTACCTATAGTCTGTTCGAAAAGTATCTGATCGTGAAAGTGTAAACGACCCTTGTTTACACTTTCACGATCAGATACTTCGAAGTTTTTTACCTGGACAGGGTTGTCCAGGTAAAATTTTTCCGTAGTCTAAAGTGTAACTAACACGAACTTTATAACTCACTACTTTTTCCCACAATTATTTTGAAAAACATTATTAATTTGTAATTGAAAAATCATAGACGAAAATTTAGATTTTAAAATTAACATCAATTGTGAAAAGTATCTTTAAAAAGTGATTTCAATTTAGAATTACAGTTTTAAGATTCAAATTTTTTTTATCAAAACACTCAAAGTGTCACTATAAAGTGGCAAAGAAAATCTGTTTAATTGTATCCATCACGTCTGTGAAGTTTACACAAAAAAAAAACTGATATTTCAAGTAACTACAGTAACTGCGGTCGATGTCTTGTGGTCGCAAGCGCTACTGCTGAGCATGAGATCCTGAGTTCGATTCCCAGGTCGGGCAAAGTGGTATTAGGTTTTTCCATCTGGAATTTCTCAGTAACAGCCCGGAGCCTGGATTTGTGCCCGGTTGATGGCAATAGGCTCGCCCCCTATTACATGGGACTTAAACATAACTAGCGAAATGTGGGTGTACTATAGGCACACCTCTGCCTATCCCTTCAAGGGAACAAGGCGTGATGTTATGTACTCATTTTAATATTGTAAATACGTGTATTATTTTCCTAATTTTCTAACAAATCTATATGTAGGCTCGAAGCAGCTAAGAAGAAGAAAAGACTTCAACGAGCCAATGATACAAAACTTGTTACTGCGAAATTGTAAATGAAGCAAGATTTTCTTTCCTTTCTTTCTTTCCTTTCTTTCTTTCCTTTCTTATAAAAAGTATTCTTTGTTTAAATCCAGGTCATGGTCTACCTATATACCAAATTTCATCAAAATCCGTTCAGCCGTTTTAGCGTGAAAGCGTAACAAACAAATAATCATACAACAAATCAAATCTTTTTATTATTATACTAGCGGACGTCACGCGGTTTCACCCGCGTAGTTCCCGTTCCCGTGGGAGTACGGGGATAAAATATAGCCTATGTTACTCGCTGATAATGTAGCTATCCATTGCTGAAAGAATTTTTCAAATCGGTCTAGTAGTCTTTAAGTTTATTCGTTACATACAAAAATACACATCTTTCCTCTTTATAATAATAGTATAGATTAGTTTTTTAGATGAAGTGACTGTCTATATGACCTCCACAACCCATCAGTTACTAGGTAACATGATACCCCTTTGGTAAGACCGGTTGTCAGACTTTCGGGCTACTGACGACCCGTAACGACCGTCACAGATCCACGAATGACAGCCGGGACCAACGGCTTAACGTACTTTCCGAGGCACGGAGGTGTCTTGGTATGTAAAGCTGGTCATCCATCCACGGACTGACTGCGGCAAACATAGCTTAACCTGATCGATCGACCCGTGCTTAGCCACGAACCCCTCTGACCCAAGACTTCAATGAGCAAATGATGCAAAACTTGTTACTGCGAAATTGTAAATGAAAAAAGAAAATCTTGCTTGATTTTCTTTCTTTTCTTTGTCACTCCATGTTAGCCATTTTGATGTCTTTTCTTAGACCACTTGTAAAGCAACGTGGGACAGACCTATGTCTGAGACTGCCTAAGACATAATCAGCCTATAATATTCCCACTGCCGCGACACAGGCCTCTTTCTGTGAGAGGGAGTGGGCCGTCATCTAACACGGTCTTCGAAGTTTAAGCTATTGCATAGCTTTTATCGCGGGCTTTGAGCGCGGCGACCACATCAAGAAATTCCGTAACGTAACGAAAATAAAACCTAACACCCCCCACTTCACCTACCATGTAATGACGGTTCCCATGACAACGTGATGTTGTCATGGGAACGTAATTTTTGTTTTATGTCATCACGTCATCATCCCAAGTGTAGCGTTGACAAATAGGAAGTATGGAGGTTACAAATGCTATGCAATAGCTTTACCGCGGCAGTCCCCGAGTGCCACACGTTTTTTTTTTAATTCTAGGCCATGCCGGTTTCTTCGCGATGTTTTCCTTCACCGTTTTGAGAGCAGTGGTCATGGAATAATTTACACAAAATAAATTGCCTGCTTGGATTCGAACCCACGACCTACTGCTCGTAAGTCGCGGCCGTTACCACTGGGCCACCAATGCTCAGGCCAAGATTAATCGATGCAAGATCAATTTAATCAAAAGCAAATCTTAAGTAACAATATTTTTTCTATTAAAAAAACGTCCTACCCCTGAACTTCATCGGGTCACCTTCATCAAATGCAGAAGGATATTTCGATGACTACTTTGTAGAACGCACATCGAGAATATATGGAATTTTTTAACTCTTCCACCAATATTATTGCAGTTCCGCGCGGTAAGATGGCCGCGTGTGACTGGCTCAGTCAGTACTTGGGAATTAACTTATTACATTATTATACTACAAGCTTTATACGCACATATGTGGTGTAATATGAATGGTAGACTGCGGTAAGGCAACGGTGCGGTTTAAAAGAAGATGTAGCGACAAAAATTGTAAAGAATCCTATGCTTAGATGGTTTGGTCTTGTTGAGAGGATGAATGAAAGGTGACTTACAAAAGGTGTTTACAAGGCAGATGAGAATGGAAACGCCGAGAGAACATATACCTAGTGACCTTATTGATGATGTTCTTCAGAAAGGTCCGGTGCGTACTACCCGCAACCGTCGTGCGTGTACGATGTATGAACATAAACGAGGCAAAAGGAGTATGTAAGGATCGTAGCAGGTGGCGTTCTGTAGTTTCTGCCTTCCCCCATGGGGAGAAGGCGTGAGTTTATGTGTGTGTGAATTTCCGAAAGTCCTACCTTATAGCTAGTGCCATCCACGAAGACGCGCCCCACTCCGCTCCACTCCGTACTAAAGTACAGCTTACAGTACAGTAATCGCGGAGTGGAGCGCGACTTCGTGGATGGCACCATGGTCTAAAAAAACAGGTCCAGTTGCCACTTTATTGCAACAAAACACGAATTATGGAAAGATTTTCAGTTACCATTCTGTAAAACTTTAGTGATATGAGGAACAGGGTGTAAAGTTCACTCATCCACCATAGAAAATGGAGGATCCTCCGACCAGACGGGTGTTGTGTCTGGCGGGCAACTGCCCCATCGGTTTGAAGTTGAAATCTTGTATGTATGTCGATCGCTCGGTAAACTCTAACTGCGCGATGCAGAATTGTGTGACGTCATGTCTATGATGCGTAGTTCGTATGTGGCGGTGTAACCGCTACAAAACAATATATACAAAGCATTTAAATTGTCGTTTCGTTTGTCTAATCAAACGAAACAGTTCAATTTAAACATATATAATGGTTAATTAAAACCTCACTGTTTTATCGGATTCGCACAGGTATTAAAGGTGGTTGGGAGTTATTATTACACACTAGGTAGGTACTGGTAGCTCAGATGTGATAACGTACAATTGTATCTCCCACGTGACCACTGTGTCTCGGAATGCTATACCTGGTGAAATATATTATTATACCATGGATGGCACTATCTGTAGTGCTCTAGACATGGAGGTTTAGGCTGTGCGCTGTCTGTCACTGAATGAATTTAAGATTTTTATTAACTACGTAGAGGACGAGAGTCTATGTTAACTTTTTTAGAGACTACATTATTTTCTAACACAATGTACAGACGCCAGCACATCAAGCTACCCGAAACTGTCAAATTTTCCCAATCAACTTTGAACCTTAGTTTTCAGCGATAAAGTTGAAAATCTATTAAATAAATTTGACAGATTGTAGTAGCTTGATGTGCTGGCGTCTGTACATATCACGACTGTTTCAAAATCACAGACCTATATAACTAACTGCTTTTTGTTCTGCTGGATCCAACTGTAAATAGTAGAGTGAAGATTATGATGACTGTCATCAAATACCTTGAAACAGTTCGTCAGGAACTAAACAGTAGCGCCACCTATGTGATTTGTAGTAAACTGGTTCAGCACCTATTTATTACAAACAAAGAACTGTGTTAATGTGGTGTTGGTACTCTTGGCGCGTAGGTACTTATGCGTAGTTCAGGGCTATTTCAATAGATGGCGCTGCTTTAAGTTACGAAGTTTCATTCTGAGTTCTTGTAGTTTAAAAAAAATACCTGTGTTGTGTTATGACTATTTTAGACAAAGGAGAAATAACGGATACTAATGCTCTGTATATTTTTATCTCGGCTCAAACCTTTATAAGTTACAAGTACATTAGTGGTGCAACAAGAGAGGCATTGGGCATTGCATTGATATTTTCTGTCTCAATCAATTTAGCATAAAATTTATGCCTTTACAGCATTTCATTGTACCGCATAAAGTCGCCAACCACAAACTCCAACTACCTATTGCCTATTGCTACTAACTATTGCCGTTTTAGTTCCAATATTTACCAAAAGATGTCACTGTGCATTTCGTGCTGATTCCTGAATCACGGTGTTATGATTCTCTGCCGTTTGGTTGGGTCATTTAGAATCCGCTTACATGGTATCTCTGGTTTCCCTTCAAAACGCATAAATCTTTCGCCTTTTACTAAAGATTTCCGTGGAGGGGGACACTCAAATGAGTCTATTTCTATTTTTGAATTAACTCTGCTCCGGCAGAGTTTAGAACTCCTTGTATATTGCTAAGCTCGTAGGCTGAACTTATAATAAAATTATTATTATTCTCTGTAAAGTTGTAAACAGCCAGCCATCAAAACCATAGAATAGATTTTATACACATAAATCATCAAATCAAACCATCTTACTGGTGACTCAAAATTTGTAATCTAACATGGTATATATGTGTACTGTTTATTCTTTTGTCTTCATTCAATTTTGTGATTTCTTCGTTATACCATAAAGGCCCGTGCAGACCAGCGCGACACGCGACGCGACACAAAGGCACCGCTCGTCGCGCGACGATCGGTGTCTTTGTGTCGCGCTGGTATGCACGGGCCTTTATACGTGAGTTTCAAAAATCTCGAAGGTGTTGGTAATATCTATTTGTTACCAACAACTTAGATATTTTGTAACATAACTACTTAATTAAGTATTTGGTAATAGATATTTCAAACTTCATAGGAATAATATTCTCTGAAAAAAGCTGAATATTTTTACCAGAAATAATAAAACGATAATTGTATTTTGCTATTTATTGAATTTTTGGTTTACGGGAAAATTTATTTGAGCTTTTCAAACGTTTCTCGTGGTCGTGAGCAAGAAACCTAAGGAAGAGATAATTTTCTTATCTATGCATGTTTGATTATTGCAACCGACTATGATGAGCGTTTACGACTTTATTGCCTTCAGAATTATACTAGGCACCTATACGACAGGTCGTTTAAAAAAAAAACCACCCAATTTTTTGTCACAAGTTTATAGTTGCAATGTGAAAGCCCGCGATGATTTGTTGTCAAATGCAAAAGCTGATCTGAAAATACTCTTATAGAAAACCTTCTAAGGAATCGAACACTTTAGTAATGAAATATTTATGCTTCTTTTATTTATCCGCAATTGTAGCCCGCGAAATTCAAATTTTCTTACGTTTTTGACACTGACATGCAAATTGCAAAAAACAATAAAAACCGGCCAAGTGCGAGTCGGACTCGCGCACAAAGGGTTCCGTACTATTATAAAAAAAAGGCAAAAAACATGTCTGTTGTATGGGAGCTCTCTTAAATATTTATTTTATTCTGTTTTTTAGTATTTGTTGTTATAGCGGCAACAGAAATACATCATCTGTGAAAATGTGAAATTTCAACGTATAACTATCACGGTTCATGAGATACAGCCTGGTGACAGACGGACAGCGGAGTCTTAGTTACCCTATTGGGTCCGTTTTAACCTTTGGGTAAACCCTAAAAATTAAATGCTGTTCGTTGGTAAGCGGATTACTTGAGAACTGCGGGACCGATTTGGCATTTTTTTTTAATGTTCTTAGATTTTTTACGAAAGAAAAATTTGAAAAGTTCCCCGGATGTTAAATTTCGGGAAAAACTGAACGTTCTTTTTTCTTTGGGATTTTTGTATGAACTATTGAAATTCGGACAGGAGGACGTCTGACTGTCAGATAATATATTAATAAACATAGGTACTACAGTAATGATATTTTAATGGGTCATTCCTTTTTGTTTTGTTTTAATTTTTTTTTCTCAGTTAGTTCTAATCATGGTCTGACAGTTTGAGTAATTTAAGTGGCCTACCCAAATGTCCTTTTTTTGGTATTGTTCGTCGAATCGTTAAGCTCCTTAAATTCTGAGTTGAGCTACACGATAACTGACAAATGCGTGCACTGACTGGACAGGCCCTCTCAATCTGTGTGGTGCTTTCCTCAAAAGACCACTTCAGACACCAATCCACATGGCCTTCACATGATCTGACCAAGATTATGTCTGGACTTTAAAAGAGACTGAGACCTCTGAGTTTGTTTCGGCCTTTCTTCTCAGAGTAGTCAGATAGGAAACGCCGACCTCATCTAGTTTTAAAATATGATTGACGTGTAAAAGTGTTTGTACAAACCTACTTACAGAAATAAAATCATTTATCATTTATCATTAATGACACATATTATTAGTTTCTTGTTATCACTATTGCTTATCACAATAAATAATAATAAACTTTGCATAGTTTCCTGTTTTTGTTGAGAACCAGATTGCGTTTAAGGGGCCATAGTCTTTCCATAGTCCTAGATAACCAGTTCACTTTAGCCATCGAAACCCATAACCCAATATCTTTGTTTCCTTACCAAATATTCCTACACCAACCGGGGGTTGTCCTTGGATGCACTTACGTAGTGCGGACAGGGATAATCGTCGGTTGGTGCCTCATTTTATCAAAAACGTCTAACGGGCCTCTGCGAGTTGATTTCGGCCCCTCGTACGCCTTCCAAAGGTCCGGGACTCCAGGGTCCCGAGAATTATCAAGAGACATTAATAATAATAAACTATGCATGGTTTCCTGTTTTTGTTGAGCGCCAGATTGCGTTTATATAGAGCAATAAAACGCTGTTTCTTATTATTACTGGATCATTTAATTTAATTTAAATAATAATGAAACCTACTAGAGGTTTCATTATTATTTATTGACGATTTGAAGGTCTTCGAAGTCCATCACATCCCAAATATGTTGAGGTCGGCTTCTAGTCTAACCGGATGCAGCTGAATCAAATCTGCCTAGCCTTTTCCCAACTATTTTGGGGTCGGCTTCCAGTCTAACCGGATACAGCTGAATACCAGTATTTTACATGGAGCGACTGCCTATCTAACCTCCACAACCCAGTAATTGGTAGGTAATACGATACCCCTTGGTAAGAGTGGTTGTCAGACTTTCGGACTTCTGACGACCCGTAACGACTGTCAAAGATCTACGAATGACAGCCGGGACCAACGGCTTAACGTGCTTTCCGAGGCACGGAGGAGTCTCGATATGTAAAGATGGTCACCCATCCACGGACCAACCCTGGCAAGTGTAGGTTAACCTGGTGGATCGCCCCGTGCGGCTGTTATTACTTGGCCACGAGCTCCCCGGATGCAGCTGAATACCACTAGATACCAATCCTCCACTGAATATAAGCCTACAAAAATAACAGCTGCAATGAACAGTCATGATGAGTAATTTTGCCATTATCATCAAGCTTGGCAAAAGGTTCGGAAACCGCAATAAAATAGCAGTGATAGCCTAGTGGTGTGACCGTCAGACTACCAAGTCATAGGTCTCGAGTTCGAACCCAAGGCACGCACCTCTGACTTTTCAGATTCATGTGCGTATTGTATAATTATAAATTGCTTCAAAAACAGTGAAGGAAAACATTGTGAGGAAACGGCATGCCTGAGAGATATTTCTCGATGACATGTGAAGCAAAGTCAGAGGCCCATGGGCGGCTTTAAAACTCTGACACCAGGTTAGTCACTAACCATACGAAAAGAAGAAGAACCGCAATATTAATTGTAGCCAGAAGGCCTGACATATTCTCTTACAATAATACCCGGCTATTATTGTCCCACTGCAGGGCAAAAGCCTCTTCTCATACAGAGAAGGCACGAGCATTGATCACCACGCTGGCTCAAGACGGGTTGGCGATTTCAGACTTATTAGGTATTAACTATAAGTCCAAGTTTCTACACTATCTTTTTGCTTCACCGATGTCGATAATATACAAGATAAACTCAGAAAGTACATATGCATTGAAAAAGTCAAATTGGTAGTCGTCGCTAAGTCTGCATAAGTAAAAAAACGGTGGAATTTGAAAATCTATAGAGGGCAACACCATCCTGTCCTACGAAAAAAAAATTTGATACTTTGTTTGTCTTTTTGTTTTTGATAGGTTATTTTGTTTATATTCTGATTTATTCCTGGTAAAGAATAGTCACTTTGGCACGATGCAGTGTGGCTTTGATACAATTTTGTCATCGTATGGAGGTAGAGCATAGGTACGACATAGTCTATTACACATAATCTATTATGCAAATTAAATATCAAAAGGCAAAATATCAAAATCATTAGATCTACTTACAACCCGAAACTGACATAGCTGGCTGATGTAAAAGTAGACCATATATAATTTTTTTTGGGGTTGCCCATATATTCCATTGCAGACTTATCGTGACCAGACTCTACTTACCCGGATTTTAACCCACAACCTCGTTCATGATAGGCGGGGTCTTAACCTCAAGGTCAAGACTGGTTATATTAAGAGGAAGCTTAAACCCTTAGACCTTTGTCTCTTGTCGCTTAAGACATGGCTGAAACTGAAAGGTATACCTCCTCTTTTCTGGGAACCAGTGTGGTATACCTACTTGTTTTGTGATGCCACTCACTGACCGACCACGTAGGTTCCAGTCTAAGAAAAAATAAAAAGCTTTTGAATTATTCGCTAACCAAATACAATACAGTTTTAACTTTATAAATTTAGTTTTTAAATCTAGTTTAATAAAATAACTTAATTTGATTAGGTAAGTATACACACTCTTCAGCAACCAGTTTGTTGGTCAGGTTGTCCTTCGACATAGACCTCCCCTAGTTTCTTCCACTCATCTCTGTCGAGCTAATCTTCTCCATCCTTTTGATAGCATCTTCCCACCTCTTGATAGGCTTGCAGAAAAAATATCGATATATCGATATTTTTTGTCCGATATATCGATATTTTTTAGCGATATTATTATTTCGATATAATAAAAATAATAATAATAATCACTTTATTATCAGGCAACTAAGGCCCATAAATAGAATACACAAAATAATCTTATACAATAATAAACTAATTCATATTAAAAACCTTATACACCTATAACTATACACGTAATGTTGACGGCGTCGTGTATCGCTGCGTGGTGTCGCGCAACCGTCCTCGGAAACGTCGATATACTACACCTTTCGGCCAAAAGTCCTCTTTCAGGCAAATCTGTAGATGGTGGGTTGGAACTCGTACCACGAATGACTTAAAGTTGATGTTGTGGCGCGATTCCAACCTTTCAACCCTCAGAGTCCAGTTGGTCTTCACTTTTAAATACTGCACGACTTCCTCAGTTGTAGTGGAGTGATGCAGACGCGAAAGATACAGCTGCGTCGTAGGCACAGCAGGGCGCAGCAGCATATTGGGTCCGCTCGGTGCGGTGCCGGCTGCAGGTTCTTGGCAAGGAGCTACGGACCGCAAACAGGGCAGGTTGATTACCCTTTTTCTGTGTTTCCCCTTTTCTAGTTTGTCGCTTTGGCTGCGACACATCTGGTTTGCCATCGGTGACAATAGCAGCGTAGGCACGTTTAGGGGTTAAAACAAAGTCGCTTTCTCTGTCCCTATATCCCTTTGTATGCTTAAATCTTTAAAACTGCGCAACGGATTTTGATGCGGTTTTTTTTAATAGATAGAGTGATTGAAGAGGAAGGTTTATATGTATAATAACCCGGTTTATACCCGTGCGAAGCCGGGGTGGGTCGCTAGTATCGATATAAAATATCAAACATTGAAAATGTACCAAATTGGATTTACATGTTTCCAATAGCAACATCGTTGTCGTCACTGACTAAAACCGCTGGGAATCAGAGCCGTATTTTTTTTTTGTCATTTTCCATTTTCAACATGATTTAAAAAAAAAAAAAAAAAAAAAAAAAAAAAAAAAAAAAAGTAGGAATGCAAGTGCCAAAAAATATCGATATATTGTTTTTTTTTTTTTGAAATATTGAAATCGATATTGATATTTTGTTTTAAATATTGCTACGATATAAATCGATACTTTTTGGCACATCTTGCATCCCGACCTCTTGATTTGACGTCCCTCCTGTCTCTATCCATTTCTAGGACACCATTTCATTACGTCTTTCGTCTCTAGACTAAGTATTCGTTAATAAAAAGTTATCATAAACGTGTTTCCACTTACTGTACCTACATTTACCTATTACTTAGAATGGTTAGATAATCTGCGGTTTTACGTCGACGCTGCGCCTACGACGTTGTGCGAACACTAGGTTTTTTTGCAACCTGTTTCATTCTGCTTGACGTGTTATTTATTGCAGTTGATAGCCTTTTTCCAACTTTTAACTGCTATTGTTCAATATCAAACATACGTTACCTATCCTTGTAAAAAAAAACACGAAAAGTACAAAATAGCCAGTCAATCGTACCGTAACAATAAACAGTTACAACTAAATGTAAAAATTGCATCAAAACACTACTTTTTGCGCTCACAACAAAGAGTTGACCGGTCAACGGACACACCCAGTATACACACACACAGTCACACACATGTTATCATGCACGCAGGACGTAAACACACACATTCACACATCATGCGCGCACGCAACACGAATGCATAGCATGCAGCCAAGCGAGACGAGCTGTGTGCAGTTTCCAACGTTTTCCTTATCCAATACATAATTAGTTGTTGTTTTTATTTAAAGTACTGTTCTAGTATTGATATAGGTTTGGTGGTACTAGAGTACTTAATTAAAATGTACATTAATGGTATCAGTCTGTAATTAAATATTGTCCTTGACAATATAGGAAGTCGATAGTTAAAAGATTATGTTGTCTGGAACAACAAACACAATTTTGTACTAAATAATAAGATTTGTGTATTTTTCGTGTTTTTTTCCTGCCTCATTGGTCTAGTGGTCGCAAGCGCTACTGCTGAGCATGAGGTCCTGGGTTCGATTCCCGGGTCGGGCAGTGTTATTAGGTTTTTCTATCTGGAATTCCTCAGTAGCAGCCCGGAGTCTGGATTTGTGTCCGGTTGATGGCAATAGGCTCGCCCCCAATTACATGGGACTTAAACATAACTGGCGAAATGTGGGTGTACCTACTACAGGTACACCTCTGCCGAACCCTTCGGGGAAACAAGGCGTGATGTTATAGCAACATCGTCGATAGTTATGTAATAAGATTTGTGGTACACCATTCTAAATGCTCCAGGCGGCGCCACCCTCCGAGAGAGGCCTCTGTCACCCTCCGACGCCAAGCGACGCCACCCTCCAAGAGAGGCCTCCGACACTCTCCGACGTCAAGCGGCCGACATTGACGCAGGCCTCCCGTTAGCGTGAGGAATCACGGAGTGCCTCCGCCATCTAACTATTACTCATACCCACCTCTCAGCTCGACAGGGCTCGCTGTTCGACGTGTGATGGCACAGCCCGGCTCCTCCACACTCCCTGACTGCCTAGCTGTCTCCGTACCTGCCTACCCATCTGCCAACCTGACCCCGCCTATCCTGAGCATCCCACGTCCTGCGAACCCGGCCCTTAATCTTAATTCTAATTAAATCTTAATTTGAATTATTTTACTATCTATTTTAATGCTTTCAGGGTGTTGATGGGGTTGCCGCGCTACTGTAGTGCTTCCGGCATGTTTGCAGAGGCGCGAATCGATGGTTTTTACGCCATTATGCGCAAGCATTGTGCTTCCATTATGCGCAGGGTACGCGCCAGCCCCAACAGCATCCTGAAAACTATAGCTGATAGGTGGGACAGCCCCATACTGGGACATTGGATACGCCTACATGCACTGTGGCGTACCAATGTTCAGGTTAATGGAACAGAGTTGGACCCTGTTGAGTCGACAGTTTTTCTTGGAATCACTATTGACGGTAAATTACAATGGGGCCCACACATAGAAAAATTGTCAGGAAGGCTAAGTTCGGCCGCCTATGCTGTTAAAAAAATTAGACAGATAACTGATGTAGATACAGCCAGAATTGTTTATTTTAGTTATTTTCATAGTCTTATGTCATATGGGATTCTTCTCTGGGGAACCTGTGCGGACATTAATACTATCTTTGTTCTACAGAAAAGGGCTGTTCGAGCCATTTACAATCTAGGTCCAAGAGATTCCCTTAGAGAAAAATTCAAAGAAATAAATATTCTGACTGTAGCCTCACAATACATTTTTGAAAACCTATTGTATGTGCACAAAAATATATCAAATTTTAAGAAAATGTCCGATATTCATAGTTTAAATACCAGGAATAAACACAACCTTGCTGTACATCGCACACGTCTCCACAAAGTAGGCAACTCATTCATGGGTCAATGTATACGTTTTTACAACAAACTCCCCATTGACATTCGAAACTTACCCATTAAACGATTTAAAATTTGTATTAAAACCAAACTTTGTAAAAAAGGGTACTATACAATTTCAGATTATTTAGAAGATAAAAAAGCTTGGGATTGAACTGCTCGCTCTGCTAAGCCTTGTGATAAAACCATAAAACTAGACATTTTAATAATGTAAAATCAACATATACCAGTTTTATAAACACATTGCCATTGTTAAAAATTATATTCAAAATGACATGATTACTTTGTAAAGTATTATATTATTTTAACTATTGTGAATGTGAGGACTATGTGGATATTGTTTTTATTTCTCTGCTAGTTTTAGTGATGGTCTGGCAGTTTGAGTAGTTTATGCGGCCTACCCAAATGTCCTTTCTTTGGTATTGTTCGTCGAGTTGAGCTCCTTAAGTTCTGAGTTGAGCTCCACGATTACTGACAAATGCTTGCACTGACTGGACAGGTCCACTCAAATCTGTGTGGTTCTTTCCTCAAAAGACCTTTTCAGACACTTATCTACATGGTCCTCATATGGCCTGACCAAGATTATGTCTGGACTTTAAAAGAGACTGCGACCTCTGAGTTTGTTTCGGCCTTTCTTCTCAGAGTAGTCAGATAGGAAACGCCGAACTCATCTAGCTTATTTTTAATATTTTTTTATATGACGTGTAAAAGTGATTTCGATATCCTATTTACAGAATAAACAATTTCATTTCATTTCATTTCATTTGTATAGTTTGTTTTTTTTTTTTGGTTTTTGTATTTACTAACACTAGTTTCTAAGTCGTCTACATTTGTGGGTCTGAAATAAAAGATTTTAATTTTTAATTTAATTTTAATCGGTAGCTAACATTTACCTCTAAGGAAGTAAACGTTACGTTACAGTTTCGCATTTAGAATGGTGCACCACAAATCTTATTATTTAGTACAAAATCGTGTTTGTTGTTCCAGACAACATAGTCTTTCGTCAAGTAAAAAAATATTTTGAAAAGCCGGCCAAGTGCATGTCGGACCACGCACAATGTAGGGTTCCGTAGTTGGGATAAATTTATCCCAAGAACAAACTTAACTCTTTAGTTGAAAAAAAAAATCTTTCATACAGAATGTATGGGAGAACATGTTTTAACAACCGCAAATCTAAGTTGGTCGATTATTACTCGTTAACTTGTAAAGCCTACTCAGCTGTGATAGTTTTTCTTTTCAATTCGTTATATAAGCTACTGCCGTGAATTTTTTCACATACCTAAAATCAGCCATTTAGCTGGCAGGGGGGGGGACACTTGACTCTAACAAAAATTTGCACTTTAAAACTTAATATTTCGCAAACGGAACTCTGAATTCAAAAATGGTTTTGACACACTCACAATGTTTTTAAAAGACCTTTCCAACGATACCCCACACCAAGGGACAGAAAAACAAAAAAGAAACATCCCCGCTTTAAGGCTTGTGCAGACCAGCGCGACATGCGACGCGACACAAAGGCAAAGCACCGCTCGTCGCGCGACGAGCGGTGCCTTTGTGTCGCGTCGCATGTCGCGCTGGTCTGCACAAGCCTTTACGTGTAGGGGAGGTACCCTAAAAAAAATATTTTAATTTTATTTTACCACTTTGTCGGCATGATTAATATGTATACCCATACCAAATTACAACTTTCTAGTACTAACAGTCTTGGAGCTAGACCGCGGACAGACAGACAGACAGATGGACATGACGAAACTATAAGGGTTCCTTGTTTACTACGGAACCCTAATAATAGACTTCATGTGTGCTCAAACCAAATAAAAAACCAAGACAGCGCTGCGAACAATTCAGTGAAGCATGCCAAAACTACACCTCCGCTCTGTGCATACACGCTCCCACGCACACATTTACAATCAAACTACACCTCACTAAGTGCAAACATGTTTACGAAACCGGCTTCACGTCACTGTTGACAGCGTTGTCTTGGCTTTTTATTTAGTCTAAGCATGTATGTAATAGTATATTTCTTCTTCGTCGTACTGATGATTCCATTTATATACCTATTTTAAACAAGCTTCGACCAGAATTTGGCCTCTCCGACTGCGTTAGCATTGATCTCGCAAAGGTGCCATAGTGCAGGTGTTGCACAGCGAGCACGACAAAAGGTGAGGTATCGTTTATAATGCGATAGGTGACACAAATCTAATCAAAATAGTAGCTAAAAGAAATAACAAAGTGCAGCAGTTTTTACCCGACTACGGCGACGCAAAAAGGAGGGTTATGATTTTGACCGGTATGTATGTATGTTCATCCGTTACCTCATAACTTCTAAACTACCGATCATAATTTGACTAATGAGGTATCATTGGAAGCGTTGAAGGTAAAGCCGTGGTCGCATGCCTGTACATCTACAAAATTATAATAGCATGCGACCACGGCTTTATCTTGACCATTTTTGTACCTAGATGTCTTGATTTCTGTCTGAAATATTTTCTTGTTTCATACTTTTTAGAGTGTGATTTTTCAGTAGTCGGGTTTTAGTTTTTGAACTTACTTTTGATTGTAAAACTAAAGCTGAGTTTTATAAACTTAGTTCAACTCAAAAACAAAATTATTACAATGTAGCTCTCAAGTAAATCTTGCTTTAATACAACTTCAATTGAAAATATAGCATCGTAAATCTCACAAGTTGAAATATTGCCATTTATTTTATATTTATTGCTACTTAACAATCTCATTTATGATTCAATATCCCGTTGACTCACTGTCAAGCACAAACGATACATTTTTATCATGCCACTATTGCGTCAGACGCGGAGCCGGCAAAGTACCATTTAGTGTCATGATAGCACGCTGGTACTACGTGTGCAAATTACGCAGCATTATTAGTATAATATAGAGTAATGTTAACATAATATCGCGCTTACTTTTTGCGATGGGATAGGTACCAGTAGATACACCTGTCCAGTTAGTAGAGTGAACACAATGTAAACATCACCGTGTAATTAAAAACTTTGTTAGTTTATAATCCATCGGTATTATTTCCGTTAGATTATAAACTGTCGAAAAATTGTGAACTGTGACAAATCGTTTACAATTTAACGCATAATTTTTCGATAGTTTATAATGTATCCATGAAAACTGACAAATTGTGAACTGGTAACCAACTTGTTTGCGACGTAATGCACCTTGCGCTAATATTAAATAGCCTGCGTGGCTGCGAGCAACTTGGAAGTAGCGCTCGCTCGGCTCGCGTGCGGTTGGTCACAGTTCTAACCTAACCTAACCTATTTCACCCAGTTCACAATTTTTCGACAGATTATGATCTAACGGAAATAATACCGATAGATTATAAACTAACGGTGCTCACAATCTTACGGTAACATATATACAAAATATTGTAAAAGAGTAACGGTGGAGTTTCTTGCCCATTCTTCTCATACGAAAACTACCTTTTGGAAGGGGCGACTAGAACATTTTTTTGTAAATTTTGACGTTCAAAAGTTATGTGCCTAATTTAAATAAATTATTTGACTTTGACTTTGAGTGCCATCCACGAAGAGGCGCCCCACTCTTGCAACGCAGTTGTCTTGTTTCAGTATTGTCAATAAACACTAATTACCTGTGAGTGCGTAATGAGCAAACACGACAAAACTAAAAAAATTGCGGTATGTTGCGAACTTGTATTGTAAGCGATTAGAAAGAAGAGTGGGCGCGTCTTCGTGGATGGCACTATCTGTACACATATTTTGATATCTTGAAGTCCCATGTTATAATAGTCTATTGCCATTGTAACCCTTGCTCGATAACGAGGCGCCAGCAGTTGTTGCAGCAGAGCACATAGCTTTAAATTCCCCGACTAATAATCATGATCAAAACTTTGATCCAGCCCGTCCCATCCTTGATGTCCTCCCTCCGGTTGACGCCCTAAGCCGAGGTTCGTACCCCACAGGGGGTGAGCGTTCACCTAGTTTTAATTAGCATAGTTGAATAACCCCTGGCTGGAGGTTTTAAGTGTAGTAGCTTAAGGCACCCACAAGAAAGCCCGGTTAAGTAGTCATTGTTGATCTCAGAGGTCAACTACGAGACGACCTAATTAAAAAACAAAAAAATGCCATTATAACATAATACCTATAACTTCATGCCCATTCCCAATGAGATAGGCAGGGCAGGTAAGAACTCCCACAAGCTTTGTTCGACCAGATTATCGAACTCTGGAACCTGCGCTCAGCAGTTGCGATTGCGACTACTAGATTAGCAAGGTTAAAAAAAAACTTTAAATAGCACAGAATAAAACACATACACTTCTTTATTGCCAAATTGGTAATTCCCAGCTTAAGTAGCGATGTAGGTTTTTATGCTTTTTAATTTGCGGTTAGCCAACTGTCGACTACAGAGCCCTGACTCACCATTGGTCTTGTTTTATAATCTTTTTATATGCTGACTTATTTTATCTTTTGTGTTATACAAGGTGTTCCTTGTCTTGGTCTCATTAATACCCTATATTTATGGGACATCAAAAGGAACACCTTGTATAAGTTAGCAGTTGTAGAAGAGCTTTTTATTATAGACCATACCATTAATATTGCCGCATAGGTACTTTCTGCTTAGCTGTGTTACAATTTGAAAGGTGGGCCGGTGTCACGACACTCACGACGTTACATACTGGTCAGTTGATACGCCTCTGGTACAGCCGACCGCACCGCACGTCGGTCGGTGGAAACATTTTGACCTTGACCCTGGCTAAGCGTAAGGAGTTTTAATAGAATAAATCGCGGCGGGATTTTATCGCACACTGGATTTCCAACTCTCAGTGTTAAGCCGAGCGTTGAGAATTCAACAGAGGGCATCCCAGCGCGTCGAAAAAACACACTGCTGGATTTTCAACTCTCGGTGCTAAGTAAAGTATTGAAAATCCAATGTACGAAAAAGTTCCGCCTCGATTTTATTGCGTCCGTGCGAACGTCGGCTTTGAGGCCACCTTAAACTGGTTTTGGTACCACTGATGTGCTGAAGGTACCTTTTGCAGATCTCCATATAGACGCTGGTTACCACTTACATCAAGTTTTTTGTTGCGGTCGCGCCGCGCGCCGCGCCTCCGCTCGCCGATGACGTGTACGTTGATCACGCCGCCTGCGCATGCACACCGCGCTTATACGTGTTGGGTTCTATTCCGAACAAAGTAAACCACGCCCTATTTCAATTCTCAATCATTTATTGCATTCCTTAATGTGTATTTATTTAGCTGGTTTTACCTTGGCCAGAGGCTAAGCATTGCCATACAACGTGGCAATGCGGCCAGTCTCTTGGGTATATTACCAGTCGACAGCGACGCGGAGGAATTTTTCGACGCCATGTTTTAATTTGTTAATAGTTTTGGATGTTATATTTTTATTTTAGTTGGTAATTTAAAATTTAATGAGAACATTATGGACCCTTTTGGGCACAGCAAAATAGGAGAAAAACTTAATTTTTCAGCCAAATGTCAGATTTAGAATATTGTGGTAAAAACCTTACGGTTTTTACCACAATATTCTAAATCTGACGTCATCTGACCACAGTTGGTCAAATCGACCTTTAACCTGTTAGCACCGTGTTGATATGTGATAACAATGGTCGGCTTATCGCAACGCCAGTCCGCGTGGTTTCCCCAAACAACACCCACACATGTGTGGAGTAACCAGTTTGTTTACATCGCATACGTGTGGGTTGTGTGGTGCAAGTAATAAGATTGTGGCGGGCGGGAGTGACGTCGGTATTTACATAATATCACGCCTTGTTCAGAGGTTGGACAGAGGTGTCCCTATACTGCCGTCATACGGTGAAAGGCCGTAACTAATATTCTTATCAAAAATTTGTTTAATAAGTGTAGGGCTGGATACATCAATAAGCTCTCTATATTTCTAAAATACAATAGCCGTGGATATATTTAGTAACTTGTTCCGCTTAGCTATTTCTAAAGAGCCATAAAAAACTCCTGAAAGAAATCGACACGTGTTTTCACGTGCAGACTGCACTCAGCGCTTGGTGTGGCAACACGCCGTGTTCGAGTTCGCAACAAGTCCATCGTCATCCTGAGGATGCCTCGTTGAGAGGTGAAACACGTGTCGATTTCTTTCAGGAGTTTTTTATGGCTCTTTAGAAATAGCTAAGCGGAACAAGTTACTAAATATATCCACGTCTATTGTATTTTATAATGGATTTCCGCAAGGTCACGCCTGAATCAATTAATTATCTCTATATTTCTGTCTATACGGTGATACTTCAAACTGCTTTTAATTCTTAGCCGCAGATACATACGTTATGTTAAAGTTAAGACTATCGGTTGAACTTGAAAAAAACAAAACTGTCATTTACTCAAAATCTTTGAAGTAGTTACGGCTTTTCACCATAATAATATGACGGCAGTAGCCCAAAGGCGGTATCTCTGAGATACGCCCTTTTCGTATTTTTTATACCATTCAATAGCTTTAAAAATTTCGCGTCTAATGGTATAAGCGGAAAAGCGCTATCTAACTTAAAACAGTAAAAAAAACCACCAAGAAGTTACTTATATCACCATTTTTCCTTAAATTACAATTTACAAAGTCAATTTTCTCAAAACTTACTCCGGTTGAGATACCGCTTTTGTGCTTAGCAGGGCAGTATAGTACACCCACATTTCGCCAGTTATGTGTAAGTCCCATGTAATAGGTTGCGAGCCTATTGCCATGAACCGGGCACAAATCCAGACTCCGGGCTGCTGCTGAGAAATTCCAGATAGAAAAACTCAATGACACTATCCGATCTGGGAATCGAACCCAGGACCTTATGTTCAGCAGTAGCACTTGCGACCACTACACCAACGAGGTAGTCATTATTTAAGTTATGAAATAGTACGCACGGAACGCACGGACGTAATAAAATCGTGGCGATTTCTTTTTCGTGTACTTGATTTTCAACGCTCTGCTCAGCGCCGAGAGTTGAAAATCCAACAGTGTGTTTTTTCAACGAGCTGGGACGAGAGTGCGTCCCAGTGCGTTGGATTTTCAACGCTCGGCTTAACACCGAGAGTTGAAAATTCAGAACGCAATAAAATGCCGCAGTAATTTTATTACGTCCACGCGTACGTTACACAACAGACAAACAGTATTGTTTGATTTTATTTTTTTCTTTCAGTTTTCCTTTTTTTTTTTTTGTTACACTGATTATGAAGTTCAGTATTCTATAATTCTTTTGACATTTAAATACGGTAATTGTTGCAATAAGAAATAATAAATTTCAACATGAATGATATAACCAATATTTTGTAACAATATTTTGATTTAAAAGAGTGTCCGTGGTTTTCTTGCCCGTTCTTCTCCATATGAACCTAGCTTCATTTTTCATTGACAGTTCAAAAGTGCCTGTAATTGGTTTAATTGAAATAAATGCTTTGACTTTGAGTTTTGGTAAGAAAAATAAAACAATACATTTTGCTTGTTATTCATATATTTTATTGAAAATATGTTTATTATGATAAAACCAAACTATCAAAATATAAAATGACCTTTGTTAAAAACAAAACAACAACTTAAACACATATTATGCAAAACAGTAGGTACAACAAAGTTCCAAGAAACGCTGTTAACTCGGCGCGTAGCCGGTCACGTGGCTCTGCTACGTCATCGTAGCGACGGCGACGTAGCGATACGCCGTAGCACGCGTCAGTTACGTCGTAGCACTCGTAGCCCCAATGCAAATACTTTTTATCTTTCATTTTATTTCATTTATAAACACTTTATTGTACACCACAAAAATACATAACAAAAATTAAATCAAACACTACAAAATATACAATGGGCGGCTTTATCGCTTTTATGTAAGTATTTAACACATTCAGTGCCGGGAGCCCTCCTGGAGGGCACTCAAGTCGCATATTATTTAATGTAGGTTTTTCTTAGCGAATTCGGCATTATAAACTATGAAAATAAAATCTGTTGTATATTTTAACAAGATTTCAAACCTAATGCCGGTGACACTCATCGAGGGTTAACTTTAGCGCAAACGTAATGCCGGTGACCCTGCTGGAGTCAACTTGCAATATTTATGGCGGCATGGCGTATGAGCTCTACGAAAAATGGGTGGAGTCAAAAGTGATAAGTAGAGATATTTATGAGGCAGACAGTTTTATTAGAATTAATGCATAATTCACCCGCTGCTACAAAAATATGAGGGTATGAATGTCTGTCAAACCCTCGGGCTTCGTGAGGGTCTGGTGCTCGCTCACCTTGCGAGCTGGTAAAATCTGAACAGAGATAGGTCACGCCAACCCTCGGGCTTCGTGAGGGTCACAATGACACTATCTGGACGGTTCCCTACGTTTGCTCAGGCTGAACTCAAAAATGAAACATCGGGTACCAAAAACCACTGTTTACTTCACTTTCTTTGGTATACACTATAAAATGTACGAATTGAAATCTTATTAATTAATTACATATATCTAATCAGTGGAGAATCTCGACACCGCGATTTAGCCTTTGGACTCAAATAAAAAGTGCCATCTATTGGTCCCGCTCATAACTAAATTTACAACACCAAGGTAGCTCATCGTTAAATAATACATTTGAGGTAAATACAGTTGGAATGCGATATTGATTTGCGGGCGATGTTGCTACTGACCGATAGATGGCTGCACAATGTCTTTGCATATCTATTAATTTAAACTGCATCCTTCTATTGTACCAAAAACGTCATAATCATAGTCACAACACGAAAACGTAATTCTACACCCACAGTCCAAAGTCCAACTCCATGACCTCGCTACCTCTTGTACCTCGAACCGTCCCCGATCACTCGACCAGCGCGTGCGCCTCACTTTCACAACACAGCGATGCGTCAGCGTCACTCACACTACGATGCGTCAGTCACAAATGTAAGCGTCACTCACACATAAAACTGAGCGTCACTCACACATACGACCATGCGTTTGCGCATACCAGCCGTAACCGTTACTACTGAGTAGGAAATTAACATAAATGAGTAACGTGTTTTATTAGGAAATTGTAGAAAAATCCAAAACACAGAATATTATAATGTATTTGAGATCTGGATTTTGAGGTCAATGACCTTTCTCTTGTGTGGAGTAAAAATAAAAAGGGCGTGTCCGGTTCGTGTTTTCTTAAAACAGTGATGTAAACAGAGAAACGTGATTTAAAAAAGAAATAAATAAACTGACTTTATTTTATACAACTTTGTTGATGTTATTGTTGAGAATAAAATATTTTGATAAGGATGATCTATAGACATATAGGCTCTTATAGTCTTCTAATTTCAGTAGTCTCTCTCTACTTAAATAAAATATATTTTGATGATAATAATGACCATTTTACTATAGACTTTGAGGTGGAGTCTTCTATCTGTGATGCCAGTTTCTCTGTTGCCAGTTCCATAATCTTCTACCTACATAGCTGTAAATATAAACATAATTATGATGACCTAAATGAACGGAACGGATATCTCACTTTGCTCATGCGATGTCTTTAAGCTTACAATTTTAAGTACTTCCTGTAATCAAAAATTAAATAAGATTTCCTGACACACCTCTTTAAATTCGAATGAAATAAGTTAGTACATAAATTACACAAGCATCTAAGTTTAGAAACTGACAAGAAATCTATTTTAGGAATTTCATTTTTTTTTTACTTAATGTTTTATAACTGTTGGATTCGACGTCTTACACATCTTAAAAAGACGAAAAAACATTTTTTTTTGGTCTCAATACAGATCAGGAAAAAAATACGGGTTTAAAAAAAAATTCCCAATAACAAAAATGTCGACGTTTTTTGACGTTCTGCCAAAGATTAATGAATGTAACATACATAAACACCACACCTTCTTCCCTATGGATATGTTGAAACCACAGAACGCCACCTGCAACGATCCTTACATACGAGTACTCCTTCTGCTTCGTTTACGTTCATACATCTGGTCATAAATTAATTTTATTCATACAAAATGAGATCGACTCGAGACACTCTTGCGAAATTCGTCTAGTTCATTAAAATACGTAAACAGTAATTCTGGCGAGTGGCAACTTGCGAAATTACGACTGCTGAAGAGAAACTTAGATGGTTTGATCGAGACTGACCTATACCACTTATATTTGTCAACTTTTAGCGAGAAGAATTGATTGTTTGTGAAGTCCATTGACTCGACTCTGCTGCAGGTAACACCAAAGTTTATTAAAGTAAAGGAAGCTATAAGAATAATGTTTCTAAATAGAAAATGACTTATAAAAAAAATTGTTATTATTATCACCCTGTATTGCGTCATACACTGACACACAGTTTTACAGATAGAACTACTTTGGACTCTAAAATATGAGTTTATAAATAAAATATTAATGACGCATCTTAGTTCGCTAGTTATTATACTAGACACGCAGATATTAATTGTAGGTAGACCGTCTTTTATCTAATCTTATTTGAAACAATAACAACAACAGCTCTGTGAAACTATTCACTTGTTGCTGATAACATTTATCTCAATACTCATCATACTCATTAGGTACTTCTTTTAACGATGTCATCATAATAGAATGTAGTAGAACATAACGGGATAATACCACAGCAGTAAAGTCTCCTAAGACGTGGAAGTCGTCGAAAGTAGCGAATGTCGAGCGCAGGTCATCGAACCGCAACTGTCAAAATAGTGGCTAGATGGTGCACGAGTGTCATTGATTGTGCGCGGCGCGGTGCAGGCGACCTTGTCGCGCCCGCGCCCCTCCGCGACGTCATGCGGGGGCGCGCCGGTGACGTCACGCCGACCTCGCCGTCACACCACGTGCACGTGAACAGCACGCGCCGCCACGCGCCGGCTGCGTGATCACCGCCCTGCCATTGGCCCGCGCAGCCGAGCCGCCCGCTCCCATTGGACACCCGCCCCCCCCTCACCCCACAATCGCATGCCTCGTACGGCGAACACTTGCCGAACGGTTTATTCGTCTGCCGCCCGCTAACAGAACCACACGGCTCCCAACAGCGGAAGCGCGGAGCGAAAACACAAGTTTTGTGAATTAAAAAAGAAAGTTTTATTGCGTTGAATGCTATTAGTATAATCAGAATGTCGACTCTCCTCGAAGTTTGTGGACCTCTCTCACCGCCGTCAACGCCACCGTTGATGGAAAGCAAAGTGAGTGTCTTTTGAAATTCGTCTTAAAAACTTTTTCAAAAATTAGAAATAATTTAAATGTGCCCCAAAAAAATTTTCCCCGTCAATAAAAATATTCTCAGTGCCATTTGTGCAATCGAAAGTACGGTAAGAGCGCACGACGCGATCACGCAGCGCGCGCGTGCTCGTATTATAGCAACCGTTCACTTACGTGCATCTGTCTTTGTCTCACAGGTCGAGTTACCTTACAAGAAGGCTGCTGTGAAGCGCGCGCGGGAGTCTCCGCCGCCGCATGGCCTGGTCACTCCTCAGCCCTCGGACTCGGAGGGCGAGGAGGACTTCAGCAAGCGCTCGCGGTGCGAGCTGGCGCGCCTGCTGCTGAGCACGCCCCCGCCCGAGCCCTGCTACCGGCCCTCCGTCATAATGCGCGCGCACAAGGATGGCACCTGCAGCCCCGAGCCGCTGCTGCCGCCGCCACCTCAGGACATGAACATGAACATTGTCAAATCGCTCAAATTCAAAATGAACCGCGGACACAGTTATTCGCAAACTAAATATATTGCGGCTCAAGCTCAAGTTGTGCCACCTATCCGAGTGGAGCCTCCCAGTCCACCTCCTAAAGTGGAGGAGGCTCGCGTGCCGTCTCCTCACCCCGAGTGTCTGCCCAAGCATGATGTGCGCGATGAACAACGAGTGCCCCAGGCGCCGTCCGCGGTCGCCGCCACCCCGGGCTGGGTGCCGCTGGCGCCGCGGCCTGCGCCCGCTGTCCTCGTGCCCGGCACCCTACTGCCGACCACCGCGCTGTGGCTGGTCGCGCCGGCGCCAGCCGCGCGCCGCCGTCTCTACGAGTGTTCGTACCCTGGCTGCGGAAAAAATTACTTCAAGTCGTCCCACCTGAAAGCTCACGCTAGAACACACACTGGCGAGCGTCCATTCCGCTGCGCGTGGGCTGGATGCGAGCGTCGATTCTCGCGCTCGGATGAGCTGTCCCGACACAAGCGCACTCACACCGGCGAGAAGAAGTTCGGGTGCCGCGTGTGCAACCGCCGTTTCATGCGCTCCGACCACCTTGCCAAGCACGTCAAGAGACACGCCAAAGAGCGCGCTCCCCCCGCGCCAGTGCTGAAGCTGCTGCCCTCACCCCCCCTCGGCCTGTCCGTGCAGACCGCCGTCGCGCACTAGGGCTCCGTGCCGCGCGACAACCTGACTGTGATCCAGATCTCATGATCGTTACCTAGTTGTAGTTCTACTCATCTCTAAGACTGTTTTATGTCTACTTAAGTAGCATTATAGATGTAAGAATATGTTATTGTTAGCGACGTTAAGCTTCCAAAAGAATTAAACAGAATGTTTTATATACAAGTCCGTTGTTTTGTTTGCACCTCACTGATTGCATCACACCGCACACTTATACACTGCACTCACCGACACACGTCCTGAATTGGTAACAAGTACCTACGTAGGAACTTGTTGCGAGTGGCACGCGTCGACGAACTTGAACGGCGTGGTCGCCGGGCGCCGGTCGCGGGCCGTGGCCGCGGCGAGCAGGGCCGCCCGGCGAGCGCCCGCCGACTGCCGCCGCCGCCGACTCAGCCTGATAACGACACAGCCACGCTTATCACTAAAGATATCACACCGAAAACATTTCAAACGCAAAGACATACTAATTAGCGTACAGAAAGATAAACAAAATACTGAACAATCAATTAAACACATAATTATCAATATTTACGAGTTTGATACTGATAAGTAGCTTATTAATAAAAACAGGTAGCGATAAACAAATTACTTAGACGAATTAAACCAGCCACCAGGATATTAGATTAAAAATAAAATTTGGCAATCATAACCGACTCTCGAACTCTACTACACAGTTCTAAATAATTGCATCATCTTAAATTGAGATAAAAACGAACAAATTCTCAGAATCACAGATTGTTGTAACACCGGTCATGGGAACTGTAACATATTGCAATTTGGCAGACATCTCAATACGTGTGAAAATAAACAATAATAAAGAAGTTATACGATCACGAACCGAGAACACAATATTAATCATTATAAATAGTATAACCGCAGAAATCGAATGTTTTTCTCTGAGAGAGGAAAACTCCTTGGTTTACACATTTCCATAAACATAACTGCGTTTACAAAACTTTGCTTTCCATAGCAAATTGTTTTCTTCAGTATTCTTCCTTACTACTTAAATTGTTGCATTTGTTACTTTCAATATTGATAAGTAAGTACCCCCTGCTGGGGAGTTTGCACTTCTGCCCAGCTCAAGCACTCGGAAGTGGTGAAGAGCGGCTGTTTGTGGGACTGTCTCATGTAATTTAACGTTCAAAAAGTTCTGATTCTCAGCCTAGTTTGAATAAATGACTTTTGATTTGAGGGTGGTTTCACAGCTGCACGGGAGACCAGTGCGGGCCGCTCGTACGCCCCCCGGAACGGAGACACACGTGAGGCACTAGAACATTGTTTCAAGCGACGCGGCTTAGTCTGTACGCGACCCGCTCCGGGTAGAGCCCGTACAATGCTAGCAACCGTACTAACTCCCTCGTTTCAGAGCACTGCGGGCGCTACCCGTACGGGTCTCCCGAGTGCGGGCGGCCCGTGCAGGTCTCCCAGACAGCTGTAAAACCAGCCTTAGAGCCAGAGAAAAGTCTGCGGGAGCAAGTTTTAAAATCGACTAGTAGTAGTAGAATAGGTTAGTTATAGATGCAATAAAGGTGCATCTTACTAACAGACATTAGCTTCTACAAATTGAACAACTTTTCCCAAAACATATATTGTTTTTTATTATATTTTCGTCGGTTGATAGCAATAGGCTCGCCTCCTTTACTTGGGATTTAAACATAACTGGCAATGTGGGTGCACCATAGGTGCACCTCTGGCGAACCCTTCCAGGATTACAGGAGATGTTATGTCATGTTATATTTTGGAAAAATATTCACCATTCATATTAGAACACAGCAATTGAGGCAAAGTTTTTCCGGAACAAAAACAAGTATTTTTTTCAATATTATCTTACGGAGAGACCGTTTATTACGTAAGTCCAGTATTTCCATAAACTATTGAATTAAATACTGAAAACCCCCGAGTATGATGTAAGCAATAATCAGTTAACGACATTTGTGGTTAAAATAATAAACCAAACACCTACAAAAACATGAATAAACAATAATAATGTCGACGCAATACTAGTAAATGTATACGTAATTTAAACCATAATATACATTACGTTTAGGTAGGTACTTCATATATGACCGTCAGAAATTCAGATTGTGATTTTACATAAATCTGGAAATTTACATTCATTAATTTCAATTTTACGAATGTAGACTTTATAAGTTATTGCGTCCGCGTAAAGATCATGGGGTCGAAAGGTTCTGGTGTGGCGACCACGTAGCGGAAGACGTAGCGTTAGAAGGCCTCCCACAAGATGGGCCGATGACCTTGTGAAGGCCGCAGGAATCCGCTGGATGCGGAAAGCACAGAATCGGTCGAAGTGGCGGTGCTTGGGGGAGGCCTATGTCCAGCAGTGGACGTCTTTCGGCTGAAATGATGATGATGATGAAAGATCATTTTCACCTATAGGAGTAATAAAGATTAGTCAGTTCGGATGGTGATCGGTTTTACGAATTTTGCCGATGCTACATCTAAGTTGTGTCGTACTGTACGTTTTTTCTTTGAAGCAAAATAAATATAAACTCCGTGACTTTTAACATAATATAACATCACGCCTCGTTTCCCCGGAGAGGAAGCCAGAGGTGTAGGTACCTGTAGTGATACACCCACATTTCGCCAGTTATGTTTAAGTCCCATGTAATAGGCGAGCCTATTTCCATCATACATACAACCGGGCTCAAATCCAGATTCCGGGCTGCTACTGAGAAATTCCTTGTAGAAAAACCCAATAACACTTTGCTCGACCAGGGAAATGAACCCAGCACCTACGACTAACGAGGCAGCTCCGTGACATTTGTTGACATTTTTTTGTTTTTTGGTTTCTTCTAAGTGCTTACCAAAAGTGTACTTGTCCATATCACAGAATCAAGGTAATTGTGAATTGGTTGACCTTATCCAAATTCTCGAATTTATCTCACGGAAGGCAATTTTGATCAAAAACAAAGGACGGAAATTACAACAACTCTTTAAGCGTTGGTTTTGATTCAATAATGTAAATAGGGTGTATTTACATATCGCCAGTTATGTTTAAGTCCCATGTAATATTGCGAGCCTATTGCCATCAACCGGGCACAAATCCGGACTCTGGGCTGCTACTGAGAAATTCCTGTCGGAAAATTACTTCCATAAAAAGCTACAAAACGCGTATGTTAAAAAAATCAATATTTTATTTCACATAAACCTACAAGGGCACTTATGAAACGTCAGAAGCTAGGTGCACGGTTCCAATTGGTCGCTTCCTATGGAGAAGAGCCAGTAAGAAACCCACGGTTCCATCATCATCATCATCAGCCTACAATGTTCCCACTGCTGGGACACAGGCCTCCTCTCTGTGAGAGGGAGTGGGCCGTAATCCACCACGCGGGCCCAGTGCGGGTTGGTAGATGCCACATGTCTTCGAATTTTCGGTTCTAGGACATGCCGGTTTCCTCACGATGTTTTTCTTCACCGTTTTGAGAGCAGTGGTGATGAAATAATTTACACAAAGTAAAGCGCCTGTCTGGGTTCGAACCTACGACTCGTAAGTCACGGCCGTTACCACTGGGCCAGTAGTGGTAACGGCCAGAGTAACCACCCACGGTTACTCTCTTAAAAATAAATTGTTTTTACAATGTTTTCAAATTACAGTGTTAATAGGTAGGTATGAGAGGACAGTGTAAGCCTATCAACAAGTACCAGGTACTTAGCAAAATAGAAAATGGTCCACAAGTCTACAGCCTAGAACGTTCTCAAATTCACAAAAACTAAAATAAAAGAATCTTTAAAAAAAACTTACTGAAACTTGAGTTCAGCTTAACCACTTTGAGAGATACTAAACGCCCATAGGCGTTATAACCTCAGAACAAAAAAAATACCATAACTACCCAATTTCTTAGACCTAACTCCGGGTTTCCCTTTCAAAATTCACACTACCGTAAAATCGATCTAGAATAAATTATCTCTTGTGTATCGTGTAATAGGTAAACAACCAGTCTAGTTTAGAGTTATGGCAGACATCTGCTAATGACGTCACAGCGCGCGAACGTTAGCAATGGCTGATGTGAACGAGTCATCGACCTTTAAAATGTTAAAGTGCGCGAACTGTAATTTAGTTATAAACGAGGTTCTGGCCTTTATTCAGAACAAGTGTGATGTGATGGACGAGGATTCAATGATCAGACTGTGTACCACGGCGTTTAAGTCGGATGAAATTAGTGCAGCAAAAAATCTTTTATTTGCCTCAGTCAAGACAACGGGAAGAAAGATCAACCGAAAAAGAGAAGGAAAAACGCAAAGAGAATTAGAAGACATAATCTCACTAATAAAACAGAAAGATCCAGAAGAGATGCCGATTTTTGTCGCCCGTGACCTACAAAAATTACCCCCGGTCACTTTTGATCATTTGGACGCGACTCGGTTATTAAAGGACCTTATTATACTCAAACACGAGATTGAGACTATTAAGGAAACATATGCACCTATGGATCAGTTTTCAAGACTGCAAAATGAATTTATTAATCTACAGCGAACATCGATAGTTAATCATTTCGAACGGGACAACTTTGTCAACACAAAACGAGGTACGAATCGCATTTTAGACAGCTCAGAATTCAACCGTGAAAGTGGTCCCACAGGATTTATACATATTACACCTGAGCCGGTGAGCGATAAAAATCATTCCACCGTTATTGATAAGGAGGTAGGTCAACGCACTCAAGCGCAGCACGCACTGTCCTTGTCTCGCTCGCACGCGCCGTCGTCCGGTGACGAACTATCTAACGGACACAGCACACATGTTGCGCGCGTAGAGGTGCTCACTGCGAAACAAACACAAGGCACCTTGACTAGCGCGGTGACTAATACTGCTCATACCTCGGTATATGTAGGCGCAACGAACAATCAGCTGATTCGAACGCCTGAGCCGCAGAGCGCTTTACTTAGGCAGAGCGCAGACGACGAATGGCAGGTTGTCCAAAGAAAAAGGTACAGGAATCGTTTTGTGGGTAAAAAAGGAACGTGCACCGATATTATTGAAAGTTTTAGGGCTGCAAATATTAGTGTCCCTCTATTTATAAATAACGTGCATAAGGAAACCTGCGAGGATCATATAGTTACCTACATAAAGGGAAAAACAAATGTTGAAATCACATTACAGAAGATCAAACCCAAACAAGAGAAACAATACAACTCATATAAAATGTATGTTCCTAGGGAGAAACTCAGTTTGTTTTTGGACTGCAGTTTATGGCCTGACGGTATAACTTTCCGTCGTTTCGTGGATTTCAGAAGACGAGATTTAGACAGACGTAATAAATCTGATACTGGTGCAAAAATAAATCTCAATGGGTAGTACTACCAACAATGAAAGTTTAAAATTCATCAGTTTCAATTGTAAGTCTTTTAAAAGATCTTCCGAGTGTGTAAGACGGCTTTGCCTAACTGCTGATATTATTGCACTGCAAGAAACTTGGCTCTTGCCACATGAGATACCCGAACTTGGTAAAATAAACAACGATTTTGGATTCTGCGGCAAGTCTGCGGTAGACCTAACAAGCGGTATACTACGCGGGCGGCCGTATGGAGGCGTGGCACTTCTATGGAGAAACAGTAAGTGTAATAATGTGTCTGTGATTCCGTGTGTAAGTAACCGGATAAGTGCAATTAAGGTGTGTGTGTCGGAACGAATAATACTCGTTTTTTCCATCTATATGCCTACCGACTCTTCCGACAATCTCTTGGAATTTGTTCAGTGTTTAAGCGAAATTACGTCAATAGTTGAGAGTAACAATATTGAAAATGTATTTATCATGGGGGACTTTAATGCTCATCCGGGGGAATTGTTTGGTAATGAGCTCCAAAATTTTTGTAATGAGCAAAACTGGTCATGTGTGGACCTACAGATGTTGGGCTCGAATTCTAATACCTATACTTTTGTGAGTGAAGTGCACGGCAGCCGCAGGTGGCTTGATCACTGCATTGTAACTGACGCTGCATTAAAGACGGTTTCCTCAGTAAAGGTATGCTATGACATTTTCTGGTCTGATCACTATCCAGTGGAGATTCAGTGTAACTTAAAATCAGTTTGTCGAACCATTGTACCACCACTCACCAAAACAAATAAAGTTCTATGGGGAGACAGGGATTTATGCCGAATAGAAAAATATACTAAATGTTGTAACGATAAACTGAGGGAATTTGGCTTCCCTCAAGAATTACATCAGTGTTGTGATAGTATGTGTAGTGTTAGTGGCAAGGATCACTTGGCAGCGATAGACACGCTTTATGGTGACATTGTGACAGCGTTACGGGAGGCTGCCGTTGATAGCTATGTGGGTCGTGGGGGTAGCGGCGGACAGCACCGCGGTCGTCATATTGCCGGCTGGAACAAGTATGTTCGTGACGCTCACAGGGAGGCTAGGCAGAAGTTTTTAAACTGGGTGTGTTATGGTCGACCTAACAGGGGTAACATTTATAATGAAATGTATGAATCTAGAAAAGAATTCAAAAGCAAACTACATTATTGTCAGAATAACCAAGAATTAATAAAAATGAATATTTTAGCTACAAAACATAAGAATAAAGATTTTAAAGGATTTTGGAAACAAACAAAAAAGTTAAACTTAAAACCTAGCGTCCCGGTGAGTGTCAGTGGTATCAGCGAACCAAAAGACATTGCTAATGTGTTTAGATGTCACTTTCAAGTGGAGTCTCCGCTGAGGGGTGAGCAGACCAGGGATGTGGGGGTCGTCGTGTCAGCGGTGCCCGAGCGTGTCACAGCAAAACAAGTTGCTCTAATAATAAAGGGCATGACTCGAGGGAAGTCGCCCGGACACGACGATCTTAGCATCGAACATTTTCAGCATGCGGGGCCACACCTCCCGAGGCTCCTGGGACTGTTATTTACGCTCTGTATTAGGCATTCCTACCTGCCAGAAGAACTGATGAAGACGGTGGTAGTGCCTATAACTAAAAACAAGACTGGAGATTATTCCGACAAGTGCAACTACCGCCCGATATCATTAGCTACAACCACAGCTAAAGTGCTTGATGGCCTGCTTGAGAGACAGCTTAAAGAACACCTTAATTTAAACGATGCACAGTTCGGTTTTAGACCGGGACTCTCGACAGAATGTGCGATTATGTCTCTCAAGCAGACTGTCAGGTATTACACAGATAGGAGCACGCCTGTGTATGCAGCCTTTCTTGACTTTTCCAGGGCATTTGACCTGGTTAGGTATGATATTCTCTGGCGTAAATTGAAAGATACAGGTGTGCCGGGTGAGTTAATTAATATTTTTAAATATTGGTATGACCGCCAAACTAACCAGGTCAAATGGCTTGGCGCACTTTCTGATGAGTACAGGTTGGAGTGTGGAGTGAGACAGGGGGGGTTAACATCTCCTTCACTCTTCAACTTGTACGTGAACGGGCTGATTGATGAGCTGAGTGACACTGGAGTAGGATGCTCAATCGATGGTCACTGTATCAACAGTATTAGTTATGCGGATGATATGGTGTTGCTCAGCCCATCAATAGCTGCGCTCAGAAAGCTGATGGGCGTGTGTGAGGAGTATGCGAGAGTACACGGTCTCCTGTACAATGTACAGAAAAGTGAGCTCTTGATTTTTCAAGCCAGGGGTCGTAAACTGGGGGAAGTGGCACCTGTGCTTCTTAACGCTGTCGCTCTTCAAAGAGTGAGAGAGTTTAAATACCTCGGCCATGTGGTCACCGAGGATTTGAAAGACGATGGAGACTTAGAAAGGGAGAGGAGAGCGATGGCGGTCCGCTGTAACATGTTGGCACGCAGATTTGCGAGGTGTAGTTTAGGAGTAAAGATTACTTTATTTAAAGCATTCTGCCAAACTCTCTACACCTGCAATCTGTGGGTCAACTACACGCAGCGGGCCATCAACGCTCTCCGAATACAATATAATAACGCGTTCAGAGTGCTGGTGGGGCTCCCGCGCTACTGTAGTGCGTCTGCGATGTTTGCGCACGCGCACACAGACGGCTTTCACACTGTGCTGCGGCGCCGCATCGCTTCGCTGATGTTCCGCACGCGTGGAAGCGCCAACACCATTCTGAACGTGCTCAGTCACAAGCTGGACAGCCCCCTTCTGGGGCACTGGGTTCAAGCACAAGTGCGTGTGCCCGGGGCCCCAGTGGGCGGCAAGTACCTGAATTAAATTTTAATTAACTAATCTATATTAGTTAATTAAAATTTAATTCAGGTTTAATTTAATTATAATATATTTAACTAATAATAGTTTGTAAGTCGTTTCTACTAACAACATTATGGGCCAAATGTGTCTGAAATAAAAAGATTTTATTTTATTTTTATTTTTATTTTATTTATAAATACACCTCTTCTTAGTTTTCGGCAAATCTTGTTTTCTTTCCAATTAACCTACACGTCACTGTTGACTGAGTTCAGTCAACAGTGACGTGAGGCCGGTTTCATAAACATGTGTGCACAAAGCGGAGGTGTAGTTATGGCATGTTTCACTTTATTGTTCGCAGCGCTGTCTTGGTTTTTATTTGGTTTGAGGTTAAAACAATAAAAATTAAATTTATTGTGTCTCGTTCAGAGTCCTTGAATGCGTGTTAGTTATTATAAGGTATTAAACTAGCTCAAAACTTATGTTGGATATTGTTATTCCGAAATAACAAAAACCAATCAAATTTATTTACTCTAGACTTCACAACGGATCAAATTAAATAGGCTTTCAGATTACGAGGGTAAATCATTTCATTATCACAAAGAAAATTAGTCTTAATGATCCGATTACGATTTCTACGTATTTTTGAGTTTAAATTGGGGCTAGTTGCTTAGTAATAACAGCTGCAAGGGTCGATCGATACTGATCGATCGACCCCTTGAACTGACCTCGGCAAGCATACCTTAACCTATGCTTGCCGAGGCCGGTCCGAGGATGGGTTGGTGGGATCTTTACATACCGAGACCCCTGCGTACCTCGGAAAACCCAGCTGTCTTTCGTGGATCTTTGACAGTCGTTACGGATCTACAAAAGTCCGAAAGTCTGACAACCAGTCTTACCAACGGATGGCGTGTTACTCAGTATCTGGTTAGACTGGAAACCGACCCCAATAAAGTTGGGAAAAGACGGATGACGATAACCATCGCGAAAATCCGTTATTAAAATCGGTGATTGCATATAGAAACAATGATAGTTCCTTGTAACTACGCTCAAACGCTCAAACAAATTCCTGACAGTTGCCAAACGGTAGTGGAAATTGCTATTACTGTGTCATTTTGACGCCAGCTGCGTCTGCCATGACTATAATGACATGATTCTGACGTCAGAAGTGTATTTCCTTTGCATCAGAGATGAGTATGTCATGTATAATTTACCTGTTGATATGAAATGTATCACCACCTAGAGTATTTTTAAAGGAGGTAGCTGATTCGTTTCGTAAAACCTTTTTAAGGCAGGAAAGTGAAAAAAAAGAACACGCGATTTTTTTTTCCCATCAAGCCTTGTCCACGAGTTTATTCAACACTAGCTTCCGCCTGCGGCTTCGCTCGCGTGACATCTTTATTAATTATAGCCTATGTTACTCAGTGATAATATAGCATTCTACTGGTGAAAGAATTTTTAAAATCGGTCCAGTAGTTTTTACAACATTATTCATTCAATTGTAACAGATTCCCTAAAAGACGATTCAGATTTGGAGAGGGAGCGCAGAGCGTTGTCAGTCCGGGCGAACATGCTGGCCCGCAGGTTCTCTCGATGTACAGTCGCAGTTAAAATTACCCTTTTTAAGGCGTATTGCACAACACTGTACTCGGGGGCCCTGTGGTTCAGATATACCCAAAGGGCTTGCAATGCTCTGCGTATCCAATATAACAATGCGTACAGGGTGCTGTTGCGACTGCCACGCTTCTGCAGGTCGTCGGCGATGTTTACCGACGTGCGCACTGGCTGCTTTGACGCAGTATGGCGCAAGAAATCTGCCTCGTTACTTCGCAGGTTGCGTGACAGTCCCAACATCATTCTGCACTCGATTGCCGCCCGGGCAGATAGTCCGCTTGTTTGGGCGTTAGCCGATCGGACAAGATCTGTTTTATTTATTAAGTACTAACATAAGCTAAGTAAGATTGTTACTAACAAAATGGACCTCATTTGTAGTCTGAATATATAAATAAATACTAATAATTACAAACAAAACACAAAAATTTAAATCTTTTCTCTTTAAAATATTAGCTTTCTTTCTTTTTACCTTGTTTGACCTCAGTTGTAGATCAAGGTTTAAATGTTTTAGCACACACTACTCCACAGTTATTTTCTTCCAAACATTTTTCTATCTTCACTGGTCTTAGGGTGGATGAGAAAAAAGGGAGTGCATGATAGCGTGCAGTATGTTTCCAAAAGATTAAAAAAGATTGGAGCTATTTTAAGTATCCAAAACTTAAAATAGCTCAAAACTTTTTAACAATTCTATTATCGTACAGAGAGTTCCCCAGTCTCGACGTAGTATTTAGTAACCTGTTGCCAAACACAATGGAAATTGCTATTACACACTATCATTTTGACGCCAGCGACGTCACATGCAAGTCCTATGACTGTCATGACATGAATCTGACGTCAGTTGTGCATTTCCATTGCATAAGAGTTTCATGAATGAATCTCATGATGGATTAAATGCATCACTTGCACTGAGTGTGACACTTTAATAGTAGATTGTTATACGAGGGGTAAAAATAACCCATTTTATCGAGGTATGGGGTTTTAGCGCCGTGTGTTACACTCTACTTTTCACTACGATTGCGAGAAAATAAAATAATCTAATAGAATATTAAATAGTTTTTTTTTATACAATTTGTTCAATCTGAATTTCTAAGGAAACTTTTTATCCCGGTATGCGGTAGTAAAAAGCTAGTTTTACATAAGAATAAAGACTTTTTTTTTGTAGGCTCGTTGTTGGTTACAGACAAAAATTACTTTTTCCCCTAGAACAAGATATGCTATTTTTTCCCCGCTCTGGTACGCTACAATGACGGACTTTTTGAGCAAGAGGAGTGAAAAAATATTTGTCAATCTAGAATAATTCAATAATAGTAGATTGTTATACGAGGGGCTAAAATAACCCATTGTAACGAGGTAGTTTTACTCCCGAGCTTTAGCGAGGGAGTAAATAGAAACCGAGTTATAATGGGTTTTAGCGCCGTGTGTTACACTCTACTTTTCACTACGACTGCGAGAAAATAAAATAATCCAATACAATATTAAATAGTTTTTTTTATTTAAATGTACCTGCAATTTGTACAATTCTGGATATTTAACGAGATGTTTTTTCCGGCAACTTAATTTCAGTCCTCTGTGAAGACGTTCTCACTGATGACATTTTCACTGTTGTAAATTATATTATGGTCACCAATTCAATTCGTAATTAGAGAAAAATTCTAAAGACTTTGCGCCATGCCTTTTTTATTTCTTCTGTAGTCGCAACGCAATGCACGCATTCTACTGAAGAGATAGCCGCAAAATAAAATGTTCTTCTTTTTTTTGTGAACCAGTAATAAGTCGAGTCCATAATCATGATTTATTCTACATAAGAATAAAGACTTTTTCGTTTTTCAAAGCTCGACAGACAAAAATTAAAAAGAAATTACTTTTTCCCCTAGAGCAAGAAATGCTATTTTTTCCCCGCTCTGGTACTCTACAATGACGGCCCGTTTGAGCAAGAGGAGTGAAAAGTAAATTATTATTTAAACACGAAAAATAACAAACTACTTATACACAGCTATTTCCAAATCGCAATCGATATTGGCAAGTCTGTAAAAAGACATCAATTATTAATTTATTTACAATGTGACTTCAGTACTTACCCCTTAAAATTCATTGATAAAAACCGGCCAAGTGCATGTCGGACCATGCACAATGTAGGGTTCCGTAGTTGGGATGAATTTATCCCAAGAACAAACTTAACTTTGTAGTTGAAAAAAAAATCTTTCATACAGAATGTATGGGAGAACATGTTTTTACAATCGCAAATCTAAGTTGGTCGATTATTACTCGTTAACTTGTAAAGCCTATTCAGTCGTTATAGTTTTTTTTTTTAATTCGTTATGTAAGCTACTGCCGTGAATTTTTTCACATACCTAAAACCAACCATTTAGCTGGCAGGGGACTCTAACAAAAATTTGCACTTTAAAGCTTAATATTTCACAAAAGGATCTCTGAATTCAAAAATGGTTTAACACACTCACAATGTTTTTAAAAGAACTTTCCAACAATACCCCACACCAAGGGATAGAAAAAAAAAAAAACTTCCCGACTTTACGCGTAGGGGGGGGTACCCTAAAAAAAAATATTTTTCATAGTTTTATTTTACCACTTTGTCGGCATAATTAATATGTATACCCATGCCAAATTACAATTTTCTAGTACTAACAGTCTTGGAGCTAGACCGCGGACAGACAGACGGACATGACGAAACTATAAGGGTTCCTTGTTTACTACGGAACCCTAAAAAACTCTCACTACATATACAAATTCATATTCCAGAAAATTCAAAATTAACTTCATCATCTTTCTTTCATCCCAATTTTAAAAACCAACCCTTTTTAAAACTAGCCTATTACTGTCCCACTGCAGGGCAAAGGCCTCTTCTCACACAGAGAAGGCACGAGCATTGATCACCACGCTTGCTCAAGACAAGTTGGCGATTTCAGACTTATATTCACTAAACGTCCAGTACCCTAATTGCGTAACCTATTTTCGTAAACAATTTTGCCTAATTTGTTTTATTTTGCAAGTTCAACAACATTCATTGCGTTATTTACGTTGTTGAGCAGTTTTTTTTCCAACTTATGAAGCAATGGATTAGCAATCTGTTTCAAATCGAAACAGATTGTGGTTGTGTTGTATTACGCAATTAGGGTACTGGTTTCCTTACCTTGTTTTTCCTTCACCTATATTCAAGATAAACTCAGACAGAACATAATATATTTAAACTCACAACCGCGTGCATGAGAGGCGAGGCCTTTATCACTGGGCCATCACGACATCCCCTTTACTCACACACAGTCACCAATAAAATACAAAACACAAGACAACGTCTCTCGTAGCAACAAATTACCGTAGCACGCACCGTGCGAATGTTCGATGATTGTCCGTAGCACTCTGTAGCAGGTTGGGTTGCTAGCCTATAGTTCAGAGAATTTTATACCTAACCGGTATATATGTAGTTGATATTTTTATTTACTTGTCTGTTGTCAAGTAACATAGTTATTACTATAGGTTAACTGAGTAACATTTGTTTCTTTGTAAGTTTGTGTTTTCACTGTACTTTCAGCTTTGGGCGCTTGAGATTTTCAGGACGTAATATTTATCATGATTAGCAAGTTTTTCCGTGGAAATGAGGGGAATGGAAATGAATGATTTTAATGATTTTATTAGAACGAAATTCTTTAACGTGGCTTGCGGTAGGAGTTGACTGGTGGAAATCATCTCGTTACGAAAAAGCGTTTAGCCCCACAAGTTCCTCAAAAAAAAAAAACTTTTGACACTTAAACAAAGTTCTTTTTGATTTAAGTAAATATTTTTTTAAATTATTAAAGTGAAAACTTCTTTAGGCGCGTTGAGCATTTTTGAGATGGGACTAAACAATTGATTTCGCGACACTGTTACGACACCAACTTTGACCATTAAAAAGACATCAACGCGCGATACATTATTTCCTGCACAGTAAAATTGTTCAAGTTTTCACTTCTGTCGGCACTCCCGGAGTGCCACTGTTTTTTTTTTATCATTACATTATTCGTAATAAAAGGGTATTCACGAGCTTTTTGCTATAACCCGATTTCTAAATTGAGAATTTAAAGTTGACAAGTTGTCAATCTCATTACTTATAGAATCACCTAAGGTAATGCTAAGGCACAATTTGACAAGAACAGCCATGTCTGTGTTCAGATTTGAAGTGTACAGTAAGCGCTCAAAAGTGCATGAGCACGCTAAGAGTCATATTGCTGTGAACACGCGGTATAGCTCGTACATTTGTATGTGTAAGCAACACGATACACACACCACAGATAACGCAGTTTTGTTCTACACGAAACAACAATATATTTCCGTCGCTTTAAACATGCTAGCACACACGCACTATGCGCGTGAACTTGACCAGTTAATGGCATTGCTAAAATTCGATAGTAACATAACAAGTGCAGATAGCAGAAAGCGTTAAGCGTTGGTATGGAATTCAAACTGCCTCAGGTTCTAATCTCGTAAAACACAGTGCGGTTTTTTGCAAATATTATTATTTTTGTTTTCGATAATAATATTTTTTAAATATTGCTGCTTTTTTATGTTGTTATTGCAATAAAGGTTTCAGAATAAAAAATGCGTGATATATGATAACAAAATTAAAAAAATATGTTTATTCGTTATATTTATTTTACATAAGTTAACACACTGCTACAATTATTTATCATTACTTCAGCTGAATAAGATGTGAAATAGATGTCAAGAAACTAGAAGCAGTTTGTATTATTTTGACATATTTAAATTATGAAATATTTTAAATTTTTAATGGTGTTTTTCACCATAAATATTAAGCTTTGATCATGGTCGAAGTAATTAAGTAATAAATAAGAATATTAGACTACTTAAAATGTAAAAAACTACTTACAGAATAGGTAATTTTAAGGTTAAATATGGGCAGTTTCTTTATATTTTATTTGTATTAATTATTTTACATTTTATTTGACTTTAGTAAATATTGGTTGTTATTGAGGTTAAAGCTTAAGTATTCATTTTCTTTACGAAAAGAAGATTGAAACTAAACCTCAAATTTTAATCCTAAAATAATACTATTACTAAAATAATATTAAACAATTTCGGTATATCTGCAAGAAATACGACAAACACCCTATTGAAACGTGCTTAAAAAATTCGTTACCATAAATTCATGCAATAACGAATCTGTTGTTTATTAAGTTGGTGCGGTCAATATTTTAAGGTCAAAAACGGTTTTCTAGCTGGTCTTCAGTGATGCAAGCCTTCAGAGTGCACGGCGAACGGTTCATAATGACGTGTTTTTAATAATTCAGCAAAATATCTCGTTGGTATGAAACCATTTGTTTCATTCACCATTTGACGTCGCTGCTACTCGATAATAAGCCCCTTCCTCATATCTCTTAACCCTCACAGTATTTCTCTAGAACAAAGAAAAACATTGTTTTTATTACACATAATACCTTATTATTTATTATTCACTAATCGAATTAAACCTCACAATGAATTTAAAACTTTAAAGGCATCTTCTGTCTCAACAATACCTCTGTTCTATCAACAATACCCTTGATTAAGATTTATGTTTAGTAAAATATGAAATATATAAATGATAACACACACTTAGTCCGGTTTTATTAGATATTCACTTCACTTTTACGCAGTGCAATAATATTCTCTGATCTGATCTGATCACTTCAATATATTTTATGCCTGCTTTTTGATAATAATAACACTGCGCTAAATACTCGTCACCAACATTATCCACGAACCAAAAATTAATTAAATACTCGTAACAAACTGCATCTACCCCACAGAAATCGAAATAATTTACTTAGTTTTTTGTGGTCTACCTGCTAAACTTTAATATTTATGTGAACAAGACGAATGAAACTAAAAACGAATGATGATTATTGAACTAGTCATTGGTTGCAGAGAAAGTGAGTGTGTGTGTGTAATGTGCGTGTCTACAGTATTGTAACAACTTATAGAAGAAGGTCGTAAGTCAAACCGAAGCGTCAGTCTATTGCTTTGTGAGATTGCTCATGGACTTTTGGTCGGTACTGTACCTACTGACAGTGAAAATACAAACACCTGAGGCAATTTTGTATATTATATAGTGACAACAAACTCATCACTGTTATTATTTTGCTATCAGTCAGAATCTTTTTTTTTTTTTTTTTTTTGTTCTGGTCTACATAATAATAATAATAATTCTTTATTCACAAAAAACATAAACTTTGACAATAGATAGGAATACAGAAAGGTAAGCAAACTTAAGTTTAATTATACAAAAATGAGGTCGAAAGTCCAAGAAGAAATGTACCCTGCCCCCAAACTAGGAAAATCCTGTTTCTTGGGCGGCAGTGTCTTCGCGTAGATACAATAAGGTCGAGCGATTATTATGAGCATACAAGTTGATTTAGAGTTAGGGAATTGTCAAAGATAAGATTATGTACTAGTGAAAAGAAAGAAAAAAACAAAATAAAATAATAAGACGTTGGTAAGTGCAGATGTGTATGTTAGTGTGATTTGGTGGTTGGTGATGAATGTAATTATGTATGTAGTGTGTGTTTGTATGTGTGAGGGTGTGTGTGGTGTCGTGTAATGTAATGAGTGTTGTGTGCATATGTGACAAGTATTGAGTGTAGGTGTGTGCGTGGAGATGAGCGGGGGGTGGTGCCGTCGTGTAGAAAACAATGTTATAGAATCAACAGATCCAGGTAAGAAGATCTTCAACAGCCTCATACTCTTGTTCAATTATCCACTCCTCAATTTTAGCTTTTACCCTGTAACCATCTAATTCAATAATATTTATTTCATTTTAATCTGTTACAAATTCTAACAGGCGATCTGTCAGCAGACAGCACTGGTGGCCCAGTGGTAACGTCCACGACTTACGAGTTTATAGGTCGTGGGTTTGAACCCAGGCAGGTACTTTACATTGTCTAATTCATATAATCACCGTTTTCGATTCGAATTTTTGAAAAATTCGAAGACAATTGACATCCACCAACCCGTATTGGGCCCGCGTGGTGGATTATAACCTTTCGCAGAGGAGGCCAGTGTCCTAGCAGTGGGAACATTATAGGCTGATCATGCTGAAATTGTTACGAGTTCAATCAAGTGGGCTGTCAGCCATAATAATTATGAAACGGTCACCACACCCGAAGTTGTTTATGTACCTTTTGAGACCACACCGGATTCGATATAATTCTGGTAGCTTCCACTATCAGTTCCATGAGTGGAGGATAAATAAAATAAATATACTAATTATTTGGTAAGTGATAACAGATCAGAATAACATTCTTTGTGCAAATGTTTTCGCCGTAGGCGGTGCTTGGCAGTCTGTGCGTTTGCGCTAATAATCATTTTAGTTGTGCATGGTTTAGGTTGTTTAATTTGATTTAATGCTTATGTTTTTTCCGTTCTTATATCAGAATGTTTTTCTGTTATGTTTTATTTTCTGTTATTTCTATAACCAGCATTGCATTTGTAAGCAGGCACGCCCTTTATGCCTGGAGGCTTTTATTTTATACTTATTTAGTTTTGTTTACATTTTTAGCATTTTTTTTTTGCTTGAGTAGTTTTTATTGTATTTGTTGGTGCTTGCTAACATATGGCAAGTAATTTAATTTAATGTTCTGTGTCTCGTAGTGTTAATTTCTTGCATACTTGCTATAGTTTAGAATCAAGTTTTCCTAACTGAACTGACAGCTGTGCTGTTGGAGAGTTTGTTGAACCACTTCTTCTTCCCAGCTAAAGCACTAGGAAGTGGTGAAGGGTGGGCGTTTTTGGGGGACTGTCTTATGTAATTTTGACGTTCGAAAAGTGCTGATTCTCTGCCTAATTTGAATAAATTACTATTGATTGAGTATGATTTTGCTATAGGAAGGTGCGGGTGGGGTTAGTGTTTTGTTTTTCTTTGCAGTATCTGACGAGCTTTATGGGCTCGGTTATCTACTTATAAATCTTGTTACAACACCGGCTGTTACACCTTGAAAGGACTTTTCAGCAAGCAGGTTTTTTTGGCAAGGAATTACCATTTATGCAAATTAAGTCTTGTGAAACCGTTTTATTACCTGCTGTAAAGCTGTAAAAGTTTCAGATACACTTAAATTGGCATCGAACCCGTGATACATATCCGGATTTAAGTAATGATCTTGATATTATGATGTTTTCCGGAAAAGTTTGTCAGTACATTTCCAAATTACATACACTAATATCCAGCTTGCTAAAGTATTTTACAAGCTACACAAAAGGCATATATTTTTTCAACAAATAAATTAAATTTTTAACAAGAATATTTTATAACATGGTCCAATTTACAACATGCTACTAATTGACCACAAATTATTATATTGAGAGATATTTACGTGTCAATATAAATGATTGTATTTTCCATGGTCGTGACTGTAGAAAGGGGATATTCCATGTGCTTAGATCATCGATTACATATTGAGTTAATAATATAATGATGATGAAAATCGAAGAGCTCATTTTTTGGCGATCATCAGAATGTAACTTTAGGATTTTGAAATTGTCGCGAATTCTCAAGCCCTAATACCAATGCATATACTTGAAAAGAGTGTTTTCCAGAGCCAAATTGTGCGTAAAGTGCCACTTTTTCGCACTAGTGCTTTTTAGTTGAGAAAAGTTTTACAAATTAGATGATGGAAATGATGATGATGTCGAAGATGACGCTGATGATGACGATGGCGATGGCGATGATCAAACACATAACATTTCGAGAACAATAAAGATTTTTAAATGATTACAATTTAGTAATTATTTTGTTACAATTGCCGCGAATTGAATTATGATCAATATACAACGAAACAGTGCTGCAATTTGCAAAAACCGTAAAAAAATAATAATTTCGCTTTGCCACCTTAAAAAAGCTTTGACGGATCCCTTAAAAAAACTTGAGATCCGCATCCGCATCCGCATCCACGGATGTGAGCCAGCAAAACTCCGCATCCGCAACCGCTTCCGCGAATATTAAAAAATCTGCATCCCTGGATTACTTATCGACCCATCACGTCTGCGAAATTTCGCTAGCTATTTTATTTTGACCCTGTTTATCCATTAAGCGGACGCTGATGCCTTTATACATAATCTTTTAGTCATATACTGTATTTCTATTTTCTTAATGTCCCTCGGCAAACTTCGTGTTTCATCAGTTGCCCTTTGCACATGGTGCAGACCGAACGCTCTCAATCGACTTGGAAGTATACAGAGTTGTTAATACTATTTTAACTTAATGTAATTTATTTAAAAAATGAGAGGAAAGCCGCTGAAGTCGCAGGCACGACAGATAGCAAAATAGTTTTACAGCTCTATATAGTTCACACGGAAATCAAAACAAAAGACAGTAAAGTACTTAGTTCTGAATTCAAATTATACGATACGATTTACACGATAAATCTATTAATTCATGGACATGGAAATTAGCATTCGTTTGTATTCGGAAATCCGATGATACCCGACGGACATAAAGAAAATAAAAATACTGTACATTCATGGAGACCAGCATTTCATCACATCCGCGATGACTTAATATGGATATTCCCTGGTAAACACGGACACCCAAGGAGAGATAGGGATTTCAACAGTCTGTGTGGGTATTCCCTTGTAATCAGTACAGCATTACCATGACAAGGAATTTCCAAAAACAACATAGTAATCGTTAGAAAATCAGCTGCGAAAATAAACATTGAAATATAATCAATGATGTACGTCACGCTAGTTAAGCCAAAAACTCGTTGACGTGTAATCGCGGCATCGGCATGGCCGCGACAGACGCGCGCCACGCGACCGGCACGCACACCCATCGTGGTCTGACGTCAGCTCGAAAATAAAAGGGATAATGATTTTGATAAGATGTGAACGGTGCAATTTTTTTTAAATATTTCGGTGACAGGTCGTGGTATTGTTTGCGGATGTAATTTTTTTTACTGAGCAACAGCTTTTCGTTTTAAACATAAATACAGTTTCAATTTAATTCATGAATTCTTGAACATCTGCAAATCCGTCTTTTGATTGAAATACTAGAACACTTATTGGGCTTGAAATAAGGACGTAACAGCTTAAAATTTCAATGTTTACATATTTTTTTCAATAGGCATCATCTAGTTAGTTAGTTTAGTTTGTTTTCATTTAAGTGAATTTTCGGTAGCCAGCTCTTCGTAGATCCAGTTGGTGACTAGATATTTTGTTGCTAAAATTTGTATTCAAGGAATACTAATAAAAACCAATATTTAACCTACCTCTTTCCTTAAATGCAATGGAATTATCAAGAGTTAATACATCGCAATGCAATTTGGGAGTTTAAAAGCTATTTTTAAATCAAATTTTAAAGCTTTGGGTGTGACCGACCGGTTGTGGGATGACGTCATGGGCCCTGATTATTTCTGGACGCACGAGGGAAGTGTACAGCGACAGATAATGGCGTTATTTTAGGTTCATTGCCATGCCCTTCTTTAATTTTTTGTTCTCCTAGCATAACATCACGCCTGTGTCTCCCGAAGGATTTGGCAGGACTCCAGGCTGCTACTGAGAAATTCCAGATAGAAAAACAAAAAAACACTTTGCCCAACCAGGGACTCGAACATGATCAGCATGTTGTTGGCTAGACCAACAAGGCAATGTTTTGTTCAATACCTAACATAAAACTCTATTCTCTTTAAAAGCTAGGTATTTAAAAATAGGTGTCTTTAGTAATGATAAAAAAGTAAGTTCAAAAACTAAAACCCGACTACTGAAAAATCACGCTCTAAAAAGTATGAAACAAGAAAATATTTCAGACAGAAATCAAGACATAGGTACAAAAATGGTCGAGGTAAAGCCGTGGTCGCAAGCCATAGTTTTGTAGGTGTACAGGCATGCGACCACGGCTTTACCTTGACCTACTTTTTTTTTTACTTCATGACTTTATGTCCTCTAGAAGGCGCCATATTGCATTTAATGTCACATAGCCTATAACCAGCGGACGATCAAGACGCTTACAATGATACCTCGTTTGTCAAATTATGATCGGCAGTTTAGAAGTTATGAGGTAACAGATGAACATACATACATACCGGTCAAAATCATAACCCTCCTTTTTGTTTCGCCGTAGTCGGGTAAAAATGATGTTATTGTTCTATAAGGCATTATATTCGTGACATATTGTAATTATAATAGTAATTGTTAATTTCACAATACCTATCACAAAAGGAAATGCATGCAAATGGATAATAACAATTATTATAACAATGCAGACATGGGTTCTATAATATAGCATACAGCAGATAAAAATAACACATTTTCATAAGTAAATAATGATACCAAGAGGCGCTTGTTGTAAAAATATCTAAATGTAGCCTTCTGTGAGTAACTTACGTTCCAAAACGGTGAAGGAAAACATCGTGACGAAACCGGCATGTCTTAGAACCAAAAACTCGTCGACATGTGACATCTACCAACCCGCACTAGGCCCGCGTGCTAAATTACAGCCCACTCCTTCTCGAAGAGACTCCTCTCTTCGAGAGGGAGTGGGCTGTAATTTTCCCACTTTTTTTTTACAGTTTGCTGGTTCCCAGCAGTGGGAACATTATAGGCTGATTATGCTATCTTACGTGAGTCTACTACCAAGACTCAAAGTATAATTACCTCATATCCTGATAGATGTAGTTACTACTTTTTCTTTTTGTACTTTTCATTTTTTTTTCTATAAAAGGGGAGGGAGAGGTCTTTGCCTATCAATGAAATATTCCAGGCTTAAAAAAAAACTAAAAAAGGACCTCAATTTTACCGTAAACCACAATCGTAAGCTACAATCAGAGAAAAACGCCCTACAGTCATTTATCTGTAGGTACCTACATAAAATCTATATGAAGGTAAACACGAGGACAATCACGCTACAACCTTTGGACCTACTTGTCTACAAACCAGAAACAAACATATTTTGCATACATTAACATAACAATATAAGTTGACAACTACCTTTATAATTGTTGGAAGCATGTATTATTTAGCAAAAATATTTTTTCACTCCTCTTGCTCAAAAAGTCCGTCATTGTAGCATAGCAGAGCGGGAAAAAAATAGCATATCTTGCTCTAGGGGAAAAATATTTTTTTGTATGTAACCAACGAGCCTACTAAAACGAAAAAGTCTTTATTCTTATGTAAAACTAGCTTTTTAGTATCGCATACCGGAATAAAAAGTTTCCTTAAAAATTAAGATTGAACAAATTATATATTTTTTTTATAAAATAAACAATTTAATACTGATTGGATTATTTTATTTTCTCGCAATCGTTGTGAAAAGTAGAGTGTAACACACGGCGCTAAAACCCATTATAACTCGGTTTCTATTTACTCCCTCACTGAAGCTCGGGAGTAAAACTACCTCGATAGAATGGGTTATTTTAGCCCCTCGTATAACAATCTACTATTACGCTTGTATCCTAACTAACTAATATTATTAACGTGAAAGTTAGTTATTTTATTTGTTTGTTACGCTTTCGCGCAAAAACAGCTGCACGGATTTGGATGAAATTTGGCACATAGATAAACGATGACCTGGGTTAGGACATAGGATACTTTTTATCCCGATAGTAGATACATTCCCGTGGGATAATTTCCGATCTCCACGCAGGCGAAGCCGCGGGCAAAAGCTAGTGAATAATATTGTATAATTGTGACATGTTTGTTCTTTAAATAATATAATCGGATGTTGTACAAAGGAATCGTGAGAAGTCTGTATTCGTTTAATTTATAATAGCTTAGCACTTGGATCTGTCGATAGCATATAAATAAAATAATTTAATATTAAACAAAAAAACAAATATTTTTTGTTTAATATTAAATTATTTTATTTTCGCGTTCCACATAATATGGGTCAATATGCCATTTAAAAAAAAATGGCTCAAATTCAGCCTCCAGACTGCTACTGATAATTTTCTAAAGAGAAAACCCAATAACGGCCTGCGTCAACAGAGCCTCAAACCCAGGACACCAGGCTAAATAGTTGGGCTTGCGACCACTATATCAACAAGCACTGTTAAGGTTTACCCTGCATGGCGTTTCCATGCAACCTCCGCGTATGTTTTATAATTTGAGGACATAATATTATGAAATAAAAAATATTTACATATTTTGAAGATTAGAAAAAGAATAAAAGACTCAGCTTCAAGAGCTGACAGAGAGCGTCATGATATAAAATGTTATAGATTGACTAGCTGACCCGGCAAACGTTGTTTTGCCATATAAATGTTTGGGGTGGACCACCCTTATCACTTAGGGGTATGAAAAATAGATTACGACCGATTCTCAGACCTACCAATTATACATGTAAAATTTCATAAAAATCGATCAAGCCGTTTCGGAGGAGTATGGCAATAACATTGTGACACGAGAATTTTTTATTTATGTATAAAGAAAGATATGACTGAAATAATTACGATTACATATAAATAATAATTATATATCGACGCTTGAAAGGCAAAATTGACTAAGCGACATGGGATTCCCATGTCGCTTAGTCAATTTTGCCTTTCAAGCGTCGATTATGTATAATACTACATATACAGGGTGTTTGGTGCATTGTGTGCCAAATTGAAATGGTCAACTGGGAGGGTCACCTGCTATCCTTTCAGACCCCTAAACACTTCCCATGCCCTGTGGATTTTTTTCATCGACTTTTATTGTTTTATTAAAAAAATACCCAAGTTTTACATTCAAGTACAAATAAAAAAAAAGTGTAAGTCGTAGACTCTGAATGTTAATTTTATTTAAATGTGTATTGTATTACAGTACTTTTAAATTCAAAATTAGTGACATAAGCCATCTAGTTTTTTTTTTAATTTACTCGCAAAGTTTCGGACTTCAATTAAAGCTGTCCATGTCACAGCTATTTACATGGCTATAAAAAAAACCAAAAGCGACCGGGATCTCCTAACTCCCTCAAAAATTCTCTAGTCTATCCTCTTGCTAGTGATGTGCAACATGCCATAAAAATCTTTTTACAACTTTGTGAATTCGCTAGAATTGTGAATCGAGTCACAAAATACTAAGCAACATTAAAGGGGCGGGGCCTCGTCAAGGTCGTTTCTGATGGCCAACTCTAACACCGCGCGTGCTCATTGGTTAAATCAAATAGCGCGCCCTTCCCCGGCTTCCTGTTACACACTTCCGTCGCTTTTCACAAAATCACTCCCACAGATTTGAATATTTCGATTTAGATTTTGATTGCAAGAAAGCGAGAGGGAAGATTTTACACATAAAAAAAACAAACAAACAGGTAAACCAACGATCGATGTGTATGAATGAAACCCCAATTCTCACTACTGTATTACATCATATCAATAAACGTATACAGTGTAATTTTTTCAGTATTTTCCTGATTTAATATTGCTGAAATTGAAGTGACTAGTCTGTGCGGTCAATTAGCAAGTGGATGAAAATGTTATCATTGCACTTAATAGTAGTAGGTGAATAAAACTCACCATTCATTGATATTATATTTAGGTACTTACCTACTTAAGGTATGTACCTACCTTGTGTAGGTAAGTAAGTACCTAATTCATTTGTAAACTGGTTAGTCCTAAAGTAAAATCATCATCATTATACAGCCAAATAACTTCCCCTTAAAAGGACTAAACATTTAGTTAAAGTAATGGCATGTAAAATTTTATCGGAGAGGCAACCGGATGGCGAGTGGTAATCTGGGTATTGAAGTGATACCGAACCCCCCGTACCGTCCGAATGGACCCCAAATGGACGGGGGCGGAGATATTAACATTTTTTTTTTTTGACAGCACATTCAAAATTTAAGCTCTAGGTATTATGTGCAAGGAAATTGTGTGTATCAATGCCATCCGGTGGCCACCCTCCAACATCGTTATAATTGAAATAATGAGTTTAATTCTTGAAATTCTTTACCGATGATTTCATTAATGATGGCAACACTGGCAGCCGGCCGTCAAAAGTTTTCGTATTAGAATTAAATTGTTTATTTAATATTTTTCGTGTATAGTTATTGATAAAAGTGCTTAAATTCGATAGATATAGTTATAAATATTAAGGATTTATGTTTGTGAGTAATTTCATTGCAAAATCATTGAAAAATCAATGAACTATAATACCAGCTGTCATCCAACGGACTGATTTGAAAATCACCACATAACCCGGGGAGTATTTGTTTTAATTCTAAGCTTAGTTATAAATCAATTTAGTTAGTTCTCAATACGCCTTTTCCCCTTTTACGTTTATAATCCTCGTTCCTGTGAGCTGCGTCTTAATAACCCTTGAATTATCTTTACTGCACTAGACATTATGTTCATGCATACCTCAGACCAACAAAAAAAGAAAGACGGCGCGCCGCGAACATAAAAAGTGAAGCCACAAAACCGTGCTCCTGCAAGTAAATACACCCGCTCACGCACACACCTACACTAAAACCATGCTCATCGCTCTTAGTACATCATGAGTCGTCGTCTAGTTAACATTGATTAAAAAAAATATAATTATGCTTTCCTGTGTAGTGAAAACTTATAAAAACAATAGCAAATCACAAAACAAGTCTCACGGAATCACTTTTCACCCCTAAGCATTGATGTACTTGAAATAACATCGTTTTTTATTAAACGAATTTTAGGTTACTTGGAACAAATAACCTCAACAAACGAAAGCAGTGACTTAAAGTGCGAGGGTTGCCATAATATGATTTAAATCTTTCCCATTCGATTCAACAAATTTAAATGTGATTTCTTACTTCGAGTTATATTCATGTTCTCTTTTTTATTTATTTAATATTTTAGATTTCTAATTAATACTGAATTAAAAAGTAAATGGATAGTAGATATAAGATAAAGTCGGAATGATCCAGAATGGCTGCCGTCGAAAACTAGCGTGGTTTGTTCCGATCATTTTGATAATAACGACCTTTATTCAACTAATCGTGGACCAAAGGCTATATTATGGTTAAAAAAACTTTTTGTTTGTTACGATTTATCTTGATATTACTTTTTCTTCAGAGTCAGTGATTTTGTTGTTGTGATCTTTTTGTATTTAATAAAGGTAATTGACAATATAATTACCTATATTATTTCAAAGTAATTTACATAATGACTTCATACATACCTACGACAATGTTATGATTTACGCTTCAACAAACTTATAATTGAATTTCTATGTGCATGGTTATCGAAAGAAGCTGTATTTCACTTCTTTCAATCCCAAGACACTGTCGCGGGTAGGGTTAACTTACACCTAAAGGTATACCCTATAGTAGAACTAAATATATGCAAATTTTAACCCTTACACCGTAGATAGAGAATGCTACACACTTCACACTCTCGTACTAGCGCATTTTCACCCACACTCGCACACGTCACACAATTAGCCGCATTTTTTGCCTTTTTCTCTGTATTAAGCTCGTTCATTTATATAAAGTTATTTGATTTTTCTATAGTTTAAAACTAACCTATTTATTTATATTTGTATTTTGAGTTTTTTACATTCAATTGCAAATTAATGGATATTTCTAAGGCCCGTATTACAGAACCTCACTCAAAACTCAAGCATTACATAAAACTCGTTTAAAGCCTTGTGATTGGTTAAAACTAGCTTTAAGTAATGCTTGAGTCTTGAGTGAGGTTCTGTAACACGGGCCTAAGTGGAACAGCGGAGTCTTCCAAGGCCCAACACAACAATTCTTGCTTTATAGGTGCACTTTATAATTGTTTTTTTTTTCTGATGTAATTTTTTTTGTTTTGTTCGGAATAGAGGTCCTTCTAAACAATTGAGGTACAATGCCATACTTAACAATATCTTACTTGTACAATATTAGCCTACCCATAAAATATTATTACCCAAGTTACGGGGTATTTTTTATAAAAATGGCAACCCTTCGACTCACACATAGATAAAAAGGTGGCTTCAGTTTTGATGTTCGCAGCGCGCCGTCTTTCTTTTTTTGTTGGTCTGAGATGCATACTTAGAATAAAATTACATTAAATTCGTCAGAGACCCCATTTACATTACTGCACATTATTACTAAACATACCTCTGATTAGTTAAATTACTGTGTTAGTGCCAATTCATGAAATTAATGTTAAAAACTGGATTTACAATCACTTTAAAATAGTAGGTAGTACCTACCCCCAACCTTTTTGCAAACTTAATATTGTTGTTTTCCCTTTTTTTTAAAGATATTAATATCTCAAATAAGACTTACCTATGAATAATTAAATTATCATCCCATAATTGAGATAACACACTCTTCATAAATTTATTTCCTTTGATTTCTTTCTTTCAATTCTAAATAATATTTTTATACTCCCAATAGTCCCTTCATTCTAGTAGGTACTTACTATCCACATCCTATCCCACTCTCTTATTCCTTTTACTCACTTAGCTTTCTCTTCTCTCATTCCAGGGTGCCTCTAGGGTTGGCTTGTCAATATGTTGACCCGTAGAGCTGCATCCTTGGAGGAAAAACTGAAGGCTACATTAAAAGAGTTGGAATCTAGCAAAAACCAGTGCGATCAGCTGCTACAGGAAAGGGATGACAGCGAGGTGGAAGTTCAATATATTAATAACAAGAACACTGAGCTTAAGAACCAGTTGGCCGAATTACATATTCAGCATATGGACATAATTGACCAGCATCAACACCTCCGTCAACTTGTGTCAAATTTCCAGCAATGTAGTGACACCCATGACCTGGCTTTGAGACGGATATCTGAATTGGAACTGGAATTAAGCAGGGCCCACAACACAATAACCCGTTTGGAATCGCTCAAAGCCAGTGAAGAGTCTGCGATCACCTGCAGTCTTTATGATGAGTTGGTTGGTAGCGGGTCTGGACCCACATGTGTTGAGCCAGTTGTAACAATAGACTTAACTGATGAAACTATCTCTAAATGCAATTTATTTACTAGCCATAACAAGTTAAAAAAATATATTAAAATTAATAGAATAATTAGAAAAATTCAAAAATCATTAAAACGCCAAAAAGTTAACAAATTAAATACAAAACTTAGGCAAAAAAATCTGAATTTAATTCAAAAATTAAAGAAGTGTAATAATGAATTACAATTATGTAATACTATGTATGATACCGACACTCAGCACCTACAGGATGAATTGTTTGTTAAGGAATATGCTCTAAAGGATATCTTTAGTAAATATGAGGCTTCTCAACAAGACCTGAGTAAGCGCTTGCAAGAGGCCAATGAGTTGGCTGACCTGGTCAAGTACAATGCAGAGAGGTATGAGTCATTGACAAATAACCTCTCTTTTAGCTGTGCCTGCACCCATGAGCCCCAGCCTCAACTGGTTACACCTATACCCTCAGTGGCTCAGCCAGTAGGTAGCTGTATGGATGTCAATAAAATCAATAAAATTAATAATTTTAGTAACACAACTTATGTATTTTCTGACAAATTTGGTCAAGGTTTTGGTAGTCTAATTAATCAGTGTTCGCAACAATATGTAATTAATAATTGTTTACCCGGTGCCAGTTTTAGCCAATTAATTAATCATATTAAATTGACAAAAATGAACCCCAGTTCTACTGTTATATTATTATATGGGGATAGTTTAACTGTAAGGAAAAAGGACATAATGGAATGTGTCCATTTGATGTTACATCTCAATGAGACCAATAGTTGTAAATTTATTTTCTGTGCCTTGCCTTATTCGAAATATTTGTCTGATGAGCAAAATAGGCACATTTATAATTTAAATATGTTAATTTATAATAGGACATGTCGTCACAGTGACGCTATTTTATATTTTGATTGTAATCAATTTATTACTGATTACAAACTGACAAATTATACAATGTATTTGCCACCTAGTTGTAGGAGACAAATTGCTAATCTTTTAGCATACAATATACACAGTGACACTGGTACTTGTAGTGTACCTTCGATTACTGTTAGTAGTGGTACTAACACTACTTTTGATACCCCTTGTAGTTTAAACTATTAGGAGCGACAACGGATAAGCCGCATATGTTGAATGTTGTACATCAAAATATGCAGGGTCTGTCCGGCAAAGAGCTAGAGTTAAGTTTATTTATGGAGAACTATGATGTTCAGGTGCTATGTTTGACTGAACACTGGTTGAAAGAACATGAAGTAGTTTTTATCAATGATGATTTTTTTACTGTACAAAGTGCTTTTGTAAGAAAAAGTGCTATCCGCGGTGGGTCTTTAGTTCTTGTTTCAAATAAGTTGAAATGTAAACAACGTTTAGATTTAGTTAATCTTTCCATCGAGCGCACTATTGAGTTGTCTTGTGTTGAACTAGAGCGATACGTTATAATTTGCGTTTATCGACCCCCGTCTGGGGATTTTATTCGTTTCGAATCGGTAATGGAGGATTCACTCAATAAGTTAAAATCTAGTAATAAAAGTATAATTTTATGTGGAGATTTCAATATTAATATTTTAGATGATACTCCATTGAGTATTAGACTTCTCAATTTGTTCAAATCTTATAATTTAATTAACTTGTTTTTTGAACCCACTAGGATCACGGCATCTTCGTCGACTTGTCTCGATAATATATTTAGTGATTGTGATGCCAAAAATAAATTAGTTTTAAGTGACGTAACGTCTGACCACTGTGGTTTACTAGCTAGCTTCCCTATGCCATTAAGTAAAAAGCCACATAAAATAGAATGCAGGCCTTATACAGCTAGTCGTTGCAACAAGTTTAAAAATAATATAGCTCATAGAATTACACCATCTATAGTAGAACACGAGAATCCTAATGAAATCTATGGAGCCCTTTTTGATGTTGTGCAAAAAGAGTACCAATCTACTTTCAAGACCAAAACTATTAACATTAATGGCACCTCCGTTGGCTTTAACCAATGGGCTACTCCTGGTATTTATAAAAGTAGAGCGACACTATACGAGTTATATGGTTTGAAAAAATACAGGTTTGATACTCCTTTCTTGGAGTATGTCAAAAATTATTCAAAATTATTTAAAAATATTTGTGTTTTTGCAAAATCAAAATTTTTAGGCGATACAATTAAAAATTCAAATAATAAAGTAAAAACCACTTGGAAAATTATCAACAATGAAACGGGTAAGTCAGTTAAACAAGAAAAACAACTCGAGATTATGGTCGACAATAAATTAGTTAAAATAGCAGCCGACGTAGCTGAGGCATTTAATGAATTTTTTGCCAACATACCTATAACTACGACTCGCTCCTTAAATTCGTCCCCGTCTAAAGCTGAAAACCTTTTGCATAGCAGTGTGCCTAAATGTAGTAGCTTATTTAGCTTCGAGCATGTAACACCTCGTGATGTAGTTAATATTTTTAATACACTTAAGTCTAAAAACACTGGTGATTACTGGGGCATCTCCATAAAACTATTAAGTAATATAATAGACATAGTAGCTCCATATTTGGCTGTAACTTTTAATAAATGTGTTGATTTAGGAACTTTTCCTGACCTCATGAAGAGTAGTAAAGTCATACCATTATTTAAATCGGGTAACAAAAATGACGTTGGCAATTTCAGGCCTATCTCTATCTTACCTGCATTCAGTAAAATATTTGAAAAGTTAATACTCAAGCAGTTGCTAAGGCATTTTAATTTAAACAGACTTCTTCATGATGAACAATATGGTTTTACAAAAGGTCGTTCGACCACAGATGCGGGTGTTGCTCTGCTGAAACACATATTTAACGCATGGGAGAACTCGCAAAATGCTATTGGAGTTTTCTGTGATCTCTCCAAAGCCTTTGATTGCGTGCACCATGACACACTTTTGCGTAAACTACGTCATTACGGTGTCCAAAACGAAGCTCTTAAAGTAATAAATTCTTATTTACATAATAGATTCCAATGTGTAGATGTTAATGGTGTGAAATCTTCCGGGCTACCAGTTCAGTTAGGTGTACCTCAAGGCTCAATACTGGGTCCATTCTTATTCTTAGTATATATTAATGACTTACCTTTTTATTTCAAGGATATCTGTAACGTTGTACTGTTTGCAGATGATACCTCTCTTATTTTTAAAGTAGACAGGAATAGACAAGATTTTGACGACGTAAACAGTGCTCTCTCAATGGTTACGGATTGGTTTACGACAAATAACCTAGTTCTCAATGCCAAGAAAACGAAATGTGTAAAATTCGCTCTACCAAATGTTAGAAATCTAGGACCCAACATCGTCTTAGATAAAGAGGTGCTTGAAACTGTGAACTCGGCAGTTTTTCTGGGCATAACAGTAGATGCCAAACTTCAGTGGGGCCCACATATATCAAGCCTAGCGGGAAGGCTCAGTTCGGCTGCCTATGCTGTCAGGAAAGTAAGACAATACACTGACGTTGATACAGCTCGGTTAGTCTATTTTAGTTATTTTCATAGCGTTATGTCCTATGGTATTCTGCTGTGGGGTAAAGCCGCTGACATTCAAATATATTTGTTCTTCAAAAACGAGCAGTTCGAGCAATTTACCAGCTAGGTGCCAGAGTTTCTCTAAGAGATTTTTTTAAAGATGTTGGTATTCTCACGGTGGCATCACAATTCATTTTCGCCAACATCTTATATATTAGGCAAAATATACACTTATACACTAAAAACAGTGATATTCACAATGTTAACACTCGAAATAAGGACAAACTACGAGCTCCCTTTCACCGGCTTCATAAGGTTCATAACTCATTTGTTGGGCTTGGTATAACCTTTTATAACAAGCTACCCTCTTCTTTGCTAGATTTGCCTTTTAATGCGTTTAAAACTAAAGTAAAATCCAACCTCTGTTCAAAGGCATACTATTGTATCAACGACTACTTAAATGATAAGAATAGTTGGTCGCTGTGATTAACTCAAGACAATGTTTATGTTCTTTCTCCAGAATTAGCTTACCTACTGACAGTTTATATGAGTTTATATAATTGTTTATTTTATTTGAATTTATGGTTCAATTTTTTATTTATTTTTTACGAGTCAATTTATTTTTATTTTATTTTATTGTTGACATAATCTACTCATTACAATGTTTTTGTTATGAGTTGTATTGCAATATGTGGTTAGCTAGCGACCTCGACAATTGATCATATTATTTTTTGCCTGAGCAACCGGCAGCAAGTTCGTCATGCTCCCTTAGATGTCACTGCTTGCGGTAGCGTCGGGGGTCGGGTTGCCTCCTTCCCTCAAATATGGCGAGGGGGGTAATGGCTGATCTTTGCGTTATGCTCGTGAACGGGTGCTGCTTGTGGTGACTGGTCGTCTTGCTGTTCATGGTTTTGTTATTGTTACTAGTAATTAACTGTTCATTTTTTTTGGTCCTAGTTTATCATTTATAACTGCCAATTACAGCTTTATGTAAGCGGGCACGCCCTTTATGTCTGGAGGCTTTTATTTAGATATTTAGTTCTGTTTACGTTTAGTTTTATTTTCTTTTTATTTTTTTAAATAATGCTTGAGTTTAGTCCTCGATGTTTTTGGTTGGTATATTGGCGTGTGCTAGCTGACATATGGCCTATAATTTATCATTTGAATTATGTTTTGTGTTGCATAATGTAGGTTATTTTGTATACTATTGTATAGAATCATTCTCTAACTTGAACAGACAGCTGTGCTGCTGGGGAGTTTGTTGCGCCACTTCTTCTTCCCAGCTAAAGGCACTAGGAAGTGGTGAAGGGTGGGCGTTTTTGGGGGACTGTCTTATGTAATTTTGACGTTCGGAAAGTGCTGATTCTCAGCCTAGTTTGAATAAATGACTTTTGAATTTTGAATTTTTGAATTTTTATCACCGAAAATGAGGGATAATTTTATCAAAACCAGAGGGCATTGATACACACACATTCCTTGTACATAATAGAGCTTACATTTTTAATAAAATGTTTAAAAAAAAATTTAGGCTCCCATTCCCCATATCTCCGCCCCCGTCCATTTGGAGTCCATTCGGACGGTACCGGTTCGCTCGTATCACTTCAAGACCCAGATTACCACTCGCCATCCGGTTGCCTCTCTGATTAAATTTTACGTGCCATTGCCTTGAATAATTAACGTTTGGAAAAACAGAATAATGTATGTGATTAAGTCTGTATACAGGGTGGCAGGGACATCGACGCGAAAACTGTTACCATGGATTCAGTACATGATTCTGAACCCCACTGCGTTGAAATTTTTCGTCGGGTAAAAAAACTGCTGTTTCATAGAAAAGTGCAATACCTACACGGTCAAAATACATACATAATGGAACAGCAGATTTTTTTAAATGACCGGCGAAAATTTTAAACTAAATTATTAAAATAATAATTATTATTATTTAAATTCTTTCTTTCTTTATTAAATTCGAAAGTGATTTTGTTTGTTTGTTTGTAGGTATATTTGTTACGCTTTCACGCTAAAACGGCTGAACGAATTTGGATGAAATTTGGCACATGGGTAGACTATGGAGAAGATTCTCCCTTCTCAACTCTCCCACTTCTCCTTCTTATCTTTTGTCTCGCTTCCAATATCTATGTTCTTCACACACTAAGAATCTGCGTTCTTTTAACAATCTTCTCCTACTTTGTCCTTCTCATACTTCTGACTTTGTTCATTTTTCCTTTCATATTCAGTCCATTCTTCTATGGAACGCGCTTCCTCTTGATATCAGGACGGCTACCAGTCGGTATGCATTTAAGCGGAAATTGCAGAGTTTTTTTTTTCAAAATAATTAGAGTAGAGTCATCTCAACACCTCTCTCCCTTGAATTTGTAAACATTATATTATACATATATATTATATTAAATGTATGTATGTGTATTATAAGTTATAACCTATGTATGTATTGTTGCTCCTACATTTAATTTCTAATGATATATTTTTAATAATTTTTTCTTTGTTTCTCTCAAACAGAGCACCTGCCATCTAATCTCTGAGAAGTTTAAATAAATATACCTGGAGAAGGACATAGGCTACTTTTCATCCTGGATCGCAGACGAAATCGCAGGCAACAGCTAATAATATTATAAAGAAGATTTTCGTGTCATTGTTTACCTTATGGTCGAAACCACGGTGTGAGGCCCCCACAGCGGCAATACAGACGCATCTACTGGTAAGGAAAATACTATAAAATTTGGATTTTATACAATTTTCCTTACAGTTAGACGCGTCTGGTTGTGGGTAGGCCTACCATTCGTATTATTCAGTATGACATTTATGTACATAAAGATTTGTGTATTTAATTAGAAGGGTTTATGCTAAAAGTTGGCAACGTCGTAAATAGCTGTCAAATATTTACCCGTTTTGATTAATCTGGCAATATTACTTACTGTATGGAATTAAGAAATGTGACTAACTAGGGAACTAAAATATTGATTATGAAATGCAATCATTAATATCGTAACACAGAATATTTAGTTTTAGATGTAAAAAAAGTATTTGAAAACTTTCCAAATACCTTTTTTACACCTAAAACGGTTACAACATCAAATTCAGTATTATAATCGCAATTCATTATTAATATTCTAGGTCGCTAGTTAGCCACATTTCTTATTTCCATACAGTAATATTGCCAAATTAATCAAAACAGCGAAATATTTGACATCTATTTGCGACGTTGCCAACTTTCAGAATAAACGCTCTTAAACCAATTATTTAGCCTTAAGTCAATATGGTCAATTAAATCTAAATGTCAGAAATTGCTAGGTCATTATTTTAGTATACCTACATAACACTCACTAAACACGACTAAACCGCGTGCACTAGTCACGTGTAAACTATATCATTTAGGAGGTATATTATGACAATAATGTGCTGAGTAAGCATAACTAGTCAGTTACTTTCGTCTGATGCAAGGAAAATTAAATTTTTATGTGAGTTACCTCACGTTGTCCAAAACTTCGAAGTAGTCCACTTAGAGCACCCGTCCGAATAGCACCTGCGACTCAGCAGCCTACTGCTGGGATGTATTTGTTTTACAGGACGTTATTAAATGAAAGATATCGATAAAACAAATTTCGTTTGTACGTAAGTATGTGTAATTAATAAACATTCTAGTGATTTTTATCAATATCTTTCATTTAATAACGTCCTGTAAAACAAATACATCCCAGCAGTAGACTGCTGAGTCGCAGGTGCTATTCGGATGGGTGCTCTAAGTGGGCTACTTCAAAACTTCGATATAAATTAACAAGTTTTATATTTTTAGGTCAAAGAATCAGCATTGTCATTCAACTTGGCAATTTACTGTCAGCCTTTTGGGCACTTTTCCTGTTGACAGCAATGCGAACGAATTTTTTTATGCCCTACGATACATTTACATTTGTTATTATTATAATTTTAAGACTATTAATTCATACATTCGGGAGCTCATCGCTAAGTAATAACAACCGCACGGGTCGATCCATCAGTAGTGCTATTCATAAAAATCTCACCGTGATAACTTAGGTGAAGTGAGCTGCCAATAGTGTCAATCCTTAGCAACTGACAGCCCACTCCACGCTCACTTCACCTAAGATAACACGGTGAGATGGTTACAGAATAGCACTGCAGGTTAAGCTACGTCCGTGGGTGGGTAACCACCTTTACATACCGAGACTCCGCCGTGCCTCGGAAAGCACGTTAAGAATTTTGGTTCCGGCTGTCATTCGTGAATCTTTGACAGTCGATACGGGTCGCCAAAAGCCCAAAATTCTGACAACCAGTCTTACCAAGGGGTATCGTGTTAGCTAGTAACTAGGTTGTAGAGGTCAGATAGGCAGTCGCTCCATGTAAAATACTAACTACTAATATTCAGCTGCATCCGGTTAGACTGGAAGCCGACCCCACCATAGTTGGAAAAGAGGCAGATGATGAATCACCATTAATTTTTTCTTCAAAGAAGTATAGATGCCAGCTAGTAAGTTGGCAACGTTAATTGTTCAAGTAGCGTCAACCGCGGGGAATTCCCTGCCAATCTTGAAAGTGAGTAAGCTTTAAGATATTCATCCTCATTACCTTTAATTTCACAATATTATTGATTTACTTGAAATACATTAAATTAATTTACCTAAACAAAACTTTTAGTTCCAAACATTTTATCATGTTTATTGTTGTTGAATTTGTTTACGTGACTGACGTTGATTGTAACAACGTAGGTTATTATTGAAATAATAACATATATTATCACGCCTGTAATGTTTGGTAGAGGTGTATCTATCGGCGCGTTGTGTTCCACGCGCGCCTCATAGAGATGTCAGCAGAAATGACGGGAACCGCAAAAAAAAAAAAAACCTAATAACACTTTGACTGACCCGAGAATCGGACCCAGGACCTTATGCTCAGCAGTAGCGCTTGCGACCGCTAGACCAACATAAAGCGTCTATTTCGCAAGTATTTCAGGCTTTCAAATTAGGACTTTAGCTGGAACCATCTGAAAAAATAAACAACATAAATGCACAAACACGGATAAAAAACACCTTTGGGAAAGTCAAAGCTCCATTTCAATAAAACTACTCTTGGCATGATTGTGATTCGGATAATATTATGAAGATACAAACAGGGCCTGACTTTTCTTTTATTTCCTATCCATTACTCTAATTAACCCTCTTTACTGTCTGCAAAATATGCACATACCTAATTAAATTCCATAAGTAACTGACAACGCTGATCAAGCCTAAGGCTGAGAATACACGTCAGATTTTTTCATCAGATAGTCTGATCCGGCTATCGGAAGGCGTTGGAGCCACACGTCCGATCCTATAATCGGATAGTTTGCATCAAACTCAAACTCTTTCAAATAAACCAATTACAGGTACTTTTGAATTGTCAAGGGTTTGGTCAGTCAGAAAGATGAAGCTAGTTGCCCATTCCAAAGCGTAGTAGGTTCCTATGGAGAAGAACGGGCAAGAAACTCCACGGACACTCTTTTAAATCAAAATATTGTTACAAAATATTGGTTACATCATTCATGTTCAAATTATACCCACACTATAGCTGGGGAACGGGTGTAAGAGAAACGCAGGTGCTTAAGAATGACAATATAATTAAGTACACGAATCACATAAGTTTAAATCTAACAGAACTTTTGAGTTAAAGCGCGCGCACATTCGCTCGCTGATGGGTAGCTTACTTGACTAACTCCCGATTACAATTCGAACTTACTGGAGCTTGCGCGGGCGCTCTCAAACGGGCGGCCGGGTAACCACTCTGGGTTGCCATCGTAGCATTTACATACTGCCGCACGCTTTAACATGTGAGAACAATGTAGAAAGTTTTTATATTTTTATTACGGACGCTTTTAATGTGCACGCATTAAAAGCGTCCGTAATAAAAATATAAAAACAAAAGCAATTCAAAATTTAAAATAAATTAAAATAAACCGTGCATTTTTCTGATAGCCGGATCATACATACTATCGGATCCGACTATCTGTTGAAAAAATTGGACGTATATTCCCAGCCTTAATTACTAAAGTTAGAAACATATTAGAAAAACGTTTTCTTAGTTGATAATATAAAAATGTACTAAGAACGAATTTAATGAATATCAAACCGGAGGCAGAGTATTAAATAACTGCAATTGTTTATTAATCTAGACTGCCTCGTTCATCTAGTCTACTGCTGAGCATGAGGTCCTGGGATCGATTCCCGGGTCAGGCAAAGTGTTGTTGGGTTTTTCCATCTGAAATTTCTCAGTGGCAGCCCGAATTCTGGATTTGTGCCCGGTTCATGGCAATAAGCTCGCCCCCTATTACATGGGATATAAACTTACTGGCGAAATGTGGGTGTACCTACTTCGTCATATTCATGGTCATATTGTAGATATGGTATTGTAAGAGGACTAATTTCTTAACTTCTGGAAGCATATGGACATTTTACTTTAATTATGGTTTCTGATTCCAGTAAACCATCAGGAGATGCTCCTAGATAAGGCCATTCCTGAGAAAAAAACTAACCACATTCCACTACGACCAGGGGGCCTAGAACGGCCGCTTTGGCAGAATCATAATTATGATAATATTATGAATCACACAAACTGTCACAAACTGACAATTCATAATATTATCTGTGTTCAATTCATGTTACGCAATTCATCTGTTTGACAGTTTTGTAATATAATGAAATAACATTTAAACTGTAGAAATAAAAAATAAAAATCTCATTTGATTAATAAAAACTGTAAAGAAAAATTTTCCGGTAAAATTACGGTCTTAATTTTTTCATGTGGCAATATTCACACCAAATATAATTCTGATATGAATTGAATTGAATATGATTCAGCTACAATATTTGTATCACCATAGAGAAATTGCTGGGAATTCAGAAAATGAAGTGCTTTTAGAGGAATTGCTAATGTGGCCGTTTTAGACCCGCAGATCATAATTTATATCTTACCTCTGCGTTTATTAATCAAAATCTCTGTGTATGTATATTCTGGAATCTTACATCTGTTTACAAACTATACAGTTTCATAGAACCCAGTCTCGCACACTATTTTGATCCCATCAATTTTTCCGCTCCATCTGTTATTTACGTCCAAACTTTGTACCGTTGAGTACAAACTAGTGTAGTGGCGGGAAACGGGATTAACACGAGATCAAAATAACCGCGCTAGATATAGAGGTGTGGCACGGGATCGCGGACTTTGCGCCGGTGTCTATTTTAGTTGCAAAACATTACACATCTACTAACTTATATACATGTGTCTGTCGGATCACTGATCACTGAATACTCTCAGTTTTTCAGTGACAACTTTAAACATTGTATACAAGCATTTTATAGAAGATTGTGTAACTTTTTTCAATACATGTATACTTTCTAGTTTATCTTGGTGATTACCATTACTATTTTCTATTTTGTGAATGTGAGAACGCTGTAGGCTTAGTGGACTGTAGATTTGGTGACCATTTTCTATTTTGTTAAGTACCTGGTACTTGTTGAAAGATCAACACTGTCCTCCCATACCTATTAACACAGTTATTTGAAAATATTGTAAAAGCCAATTATTTTTAAAAGAGTAACCGTGAAGTTTCTTGCCGGCTCTTCTCCATAGGAAACGACCAATTGGAACCGTGCACCTAGCTTCTGACGTGTCATGAGTGCCCTAATAGGTTTCAATTTGAATTTTTGACTGACATCGGTGAAGAAAAACATTGTGAGGAAACCTGAATTTATCTGAACCTTTTTTGATTTTTGTATGTTTGTTTGTTACGCTTTCACAAATTAACGGCTGAACGGATTTGGATGAAATTTAGCACATGGATAGATCATGACCTGGGTTAGAACATAGAATACTTTATATCCCGATATTCTTACGGAATCGCGACTTATGCGGGTAAAACCGCGGGGTGGAACTAGTAGTTAATATACTTAAGTCTGTCATCGCCAACCCGTCTTGAGCAAGCGTGGTGATCAATGCTCGTGCCTTCTCTGTATGAGAAGAGGCGTTTCTCCTGCAGTGGGACAATAGTAGGCTAGTATTATTATATAAACTTTGTTTAAAGGAACTCATAGCTGAATTACTATTACATGTTTTCACTTTTCAATCATCGTCATTCGAAGATCTTTGGCAGTCGTCACGGGTAGTCAGAAGCCTGAAAGTCTAGCAACCAGTCTTTAGCAAGTCAGTAGCAAGGGGTGTCGTGTTATCCAGTAACTGGTTTGCGGAGATCAGATAAGCAGTCATACATACATACATAAGCTTACGCCTTCTTCCCATGCAGAAAAAAACTTTTTACAAAAAAAAACAACCGACTACCAAAAAAAAACACTACAAATTGAAAAATAACTTTAATTTCGGAAGTCGGTGTCTTGGGTTTTGTGTTTTCGTTTTTTGCCACCGACTTCCGAAATTAAAGTTATTTTTCAATTTGTAGTGTTTTTTTTTTGGTAGTCGGTTGTTTTTTTTTGTAAAAAGTTTTTATTTTTCACTTTTTAGTTGTGGTACCTACCCCACACACATTCAAATACCACTACCTGCTACCAGTGACAGGAACTTATCATATCATCTACATATTAAGTGGGAAAAAAATACGTATTTGGTAGCTAACTCAAAAACTACCCAAGCAAAGTTAATAAAATTTATATGGGACCCATTTGGGAGTATACCCTTTCAAACAAAAAAAGAATTTTCGAAATCGGTCCACAAATGACGGAGAAATCGGTGGACATACATAAAAAAAAAAAAAAAAAAAAAAAAAAAACAAACATACGCGTCGAACATATAACCTCCTCCTTTTTGGAAGTCGGTTAAAAAAACTACAGAACGCCACCTGCTACGATCCTTACATACTTCTTTTGCTTCGTATAAGCAGTTGCTCCATGTTAAATACTGGTATTCAGCTGCATCCGGTTAGACTGGAAGCCGACCCCAACATAGTTGGGAAAAGGCTAGGCAGATTGATGATTTTTCAACTATCAGACCTGCTGCTAATGGAAATATTGGCTCTTAATAAAACGTACCTTTTATATATTGTTGTTGGCTGTTTGCACGGTTCGAGTTACAATTAATGTACAGCAGAATTAAACACTGCTAATAACTGGAGACATATAAATAAGGTTACGTTACAGATCATTATAATTTAAATAGGCACAGAGTTTTTTTACTCATGTGCCTTAGATACCAAATCGACCTGTATGAGCGCTTTTTTTTTTAACTAGTGCATCTCGCAGTTGTGACCACTGAGGTCTTGGCTGCTTAACCGAACTTTTCTGTGGGTGCCTTAAGCTTCTACATTTAAAGCCTCCAGCTAGGGACAAAAACTATTCTAAATTAAAACTAGGCGAGCGCTCGCTAAGGGCTGTCCTGTGGGGAACGAACCTCGTCTTAGGGCGTCGCTGGGGGGAGGACAGCAAGAAGGGACAGGCTGGATCAAACTTAGATTTTCATCTTGATTATTGTGCGGGGTATTTAAAGCTACGTGCTCAGCTGCAACAACTGCTAGCACCTCGTTTTCGAGCAAGGGTCGGGGGGGAGTATCATTTACTCGAGGGCAAAGGACCTCGGCGGCGAGGTCGGAATGACGGGAGGCATCTGTGTTTGTGTACTGTACTGATGGCCCTATTCTTCTCCTGGAGGAGTGTTATGGGCTCATCTGAGTCAGAAAGGACATGCCTCGTACAGCGGATCTTACTAATTCTAGAGGGGACATAATTGGCTGCCTCGACAACCAGAGGGTTGCTGTTTGGGAGCCGAGTCAAAGTAACTGTATGAGCGGAAAAGTCTATCCCAATACATTTAGTACCATCCACGAAAACGTGCTCCCTCCGCGATTACTGTACTGTAAGCTGTACTTTAGTACGGAGTGGGGCGGGTTTCGGAAGTCGGTGTCTTTGGTTTTGAATTTTCGTTCTTTGTCACCGACTTCATAAAAATAAAGGTATTTTTCACTTTGTAGTGTTTTTTTTTTTAAGTCGGTTGTTTTTTTTGGAGAAAGTTTTTATTTTTCACTTTTTAGTTGTGGTACCTATCCCACACAAATTCGAATACCACTATGTAAATAACAGTGACTGGAAGTTATCATATCATCCACATACTAAGTGGGAAAAAATACGTATTATTGAAGCTAACTCAAAAACTGCTCAAGCAAAGTTAATAAAATTTATATAGAACCACCTCTGAAGTATGATCTACCAAACAAAAAGGAATCATCAAAATCAATTTATAATTGGCGGAGTAATCGCGTAACAAACATACAAAAAAAAAACATACAGTAGAATTGAGAACCTCCTCCTTTTGGAAGTCGGTTAAAAAGGTATCCTGTAGATTGATAACCCTTTTTTTTCGGTGGGAAATTATCAAATAACTTCTCCCGCTCTGGGCGAAGCGGGAGGGCGTGTCTGACTCTTACTGACTAAAACCCACCCGTGTTCCTTCAGTTGCCATGTTGCCGGGGGCCACGATTTCCCTTTCGGCCTTATTCGCAACCCCAGCAGGCATCGACCCTAGCGGACCCCGTCAAAGATTGATAACCCTGAAAGTCTGAAAGAGCATTTGACTTGGGTGTTTGCTGTTGCTAGTTGACAGAGGAGATGGAGATTTCTTAAGAAAACGTAAACAGTTTTCACTCCATGTTCGGCCCCCGACGCAAAAAGAGGGGTGTTATAGAAAGAAGAAGACCGCCGAGAAGTTTGACCGCTATGTGTGTGTGTCTGTCTGTGGCACCGTAGCTCTTAAACGGGTGAACCGATTTGAATGCGGTTTTTTTATTTGAAAGCAGGTTTTCTAGCGATGGTTCTTAGATATGTTTTATCAAAATCGGTTCAGCCGTTTGATGATTATCAGCTCTTTTCTAGTTGATGAATGGATGTGAGTATCTTCCACAGATCTGATTGATTTGAAATTTGGTATTCTGTTACTTCAATGATATTAGAAGAACATAGTAACCTTGAACCGATGCTGCAGCATCACCTGGAATTTGTAGAATACCCAACTCCCTTACCAACTTACAGCACAGGTAGGTATCGTGTTTGGACTCATTGGGATGGTCTCAATGAATAGTTTATAGATAGATGAACAGGGTCTGGTGATGGAGTAGGAAAGAGAAATGAGGAAATGTTTGTGTTGGAGTTTGTTTTTCATTTTAACTGTTAAAATTGTACTTGTATATGAAACTATAATCTTATTACCTGTCTAGTAAACTATGCATTTTTAAGATGTTAAAGCAGACCGGGCAGCTTATTGAAGGTTTACAACCTATTATCAATTAAAAATCCTTTATCTTTAAACGCAGAAGTTGATGTCCACAGTGAATTATTTTTTCATAGAGCCTCCACAAGGTTTTTAAAGCTAAATTGATGGACTGCAGCTTCCATCTTTAGGTAAAGAAGAACTACTTCTGAAATCTGGACCATCCCAAGCTAAAGTTGTAGAAATTCTTATTTAATTACAGTGACACAGTTTAGAGAGACACATTTATCATAAACTAGCTTGTACTTGCCGCTTTGCCCGCGTGGAGATCTGAAATTATCCCACAGGAACGTACTACTGGGATAAAAAGTATCCTTAATTCTAGCCCAGGTCATGGTCTACCCATTTCCCAAATTTCATCCAAATCAGTTCAGCCGTTTTAGCGTGACAGCGTAACACACAAACTAACTCACGTTCGTTCGATTTTATAATACAATATACTAGCTGCCCACGACTTCGTCTACGATCTAGGATGAAAAAAAGCCTGTGTCCTTCTCCAAGTCATACTCTACCCATGTGCCAAATTTCATCCAAATCAGTTCAGCTGTTTTAGCGTGACAGCGTAACACACAAACTAACTCACATTCGTTCGATTTTATAATACAATATACTAGCTGCCCGCGACTTCGTCTATGATCAAGGACGAAAAGAAGCCTGTGTCCTTCTCCAAATCATACTCTACTCATGTGCCAAATTTTATCCAAATCCGTTCAGCCGTTTTAGTGTAGAAAACGTAAAGTCAAAGTCAAAGTCAAATAATTTATTTCAATTAGGCACAAAAAGGCACTTTTGAACGTCAAAAACAAAAAATAGAATTGATTCTAGTCGCCCCTTCCAAAGGGTAGTCTTCGTATGGAGAAGAATGGGCAAGAAACTCCACCGTTACTCTTTTAAAATTTACTATTTTTACAATATTTTGTATACATTAATTATATAATTATATGTGAAAACGATGCACCTGGAATAAGATTACTATACCACAATAGGTAAAAATAAAAATGAAGCAATGATAGAAAAAGTAATTATGTAATGGATACATGGTGTTCACATATTTACAAGCATTGTAAAACCTATACGATATTCCTAAAAAAATTACAAGTGATACTAATTCGTCAGTGTGTGAGTTCAAGTAATCACAGAATGTAAAAAAAATGTTGTAATACGAGTATTTAATTACACAATTAAATTAGCAACCAGTTTGATTTTGTCTAGACTCAAAATTGTCCTATGGAGCTAGACCAGCATGCTTCCAAGCATTCTTATCTAGGATATATCTAGGATGTAACAAACAAACACACTTTCGAATTTATAATATTAGTTAGAATAGTTAGGATTATAGCTTGTGATTGTGTTTTAACCTTGCTAGAAAACCACACAATCGAATCGTCACGCCTATCTACATTTCCGCTAACAAATACTGCGTAACTCTATACGCCAACATACACCCACAATACACTCAACAACTAACGTTAATAAATACGAAAAACAAAACTATTCATGATTATTCAAAAGTAATTTAATACTCAAAGTTAGTAAAACAACACGCTGTGGCCAATGTACTACACACTGCCGGCACGTGAGCTGCGCACACGCAGCCGAGGCGTGCAACCCAACCACTCCCCTCCGTGACGTTGCGGAGGGACACTGGTTCGAATCCGATGTTATGCTCTTTGGAACTGAAATACATTAATGGAATTTTAACTGGTGAGCTTGTGTGTCAGTTTTAGTCGACTTTGTGGGATATGATGGAGTGAGTTTTGTCGTATTTTGTAGGTGTGAAGTACCTATCGGTTTATATTCATTGGCTTTGACCGATACCGATACCAATACCGATAATATGACGTATCAAAAGATTATGGTGTGTTGATCAATACAGGAAAAATAAATAATAACTAGCTGACCCGTTCCGCCTAACAGTCAATGAATGTGCATGTTTAGGATTTTAAAATTTCTACCCTACCTACCCAACCTAACAAGATATCAAAAAAGCCGATCCATACAAAATGTATGAGAACGTGAATTTTCTTCATATTTTTTTTTCGTGAGTTTTTCCGTATTTTCTCACCGTTTAAACCTTCCCTGGACTACGACAAACATTTCAAAACCAAAATCAGCTAAATCGGCCCAGCCGTTCTCGAGTTTTAGTGAGACTAACGAACAGCAATTGATTTTTATATATATAGATAGACTAGCTGACCCAGCAAACTTCGTTCCGCCTAACAGTCAATGAATGTGCATGTTTAGGATTTTAAAATTTCTACCCTACCTAGATATCAAAAAAGCCGATCCACACAAAATGTATGAGAACGTGAATTTTCTTCATAATTTTTTTTTTCCTGAGTTTTTCCATATTTTCTCGCCGTTTAAACCTTCCCTGGACTACGAAAAACATTTCAAAACCAAAATCAGCTAAATCGGCCCAGCCATTCTCGAGTTTTAGTGAGACTAACGAACAGCAATTGTTTTATATATATATAGATAGATAATTGATAGGTATATGGGTTTGACAGTTACTTAAATATGTGTAAGTAAGTCCTATGTAAAAGGGGGAATGATCATTGCAAAAAAAAAAAATTGGCTCGCCAACAGAGACTAAACAATACATGCATGTTAAAGGGAATGCGCTAAGCGATAAGCTTCGATAAGTACTGCCTACAGAGCCTTGGCAACACGGCAAGGTTTGTTTTGGATTCCAGCGCATAGAAAAGGACATAAACATATTGTACAAACAAAAAACACACTAGATTCTTGGATAGAACAGCAATATTTAAAACGATTTAGTTTTTTTTTCAAGTTAACCTTGTGGTACATTGCGTGTTTGGGCGAGTAGGTAAATAACAACATATTTGTATTCTTTGCAATACGTGTGCCGAATCAATCTCTAGGAAAATCTGTGAAGGAAAAACATTTAAAGAAAATAATACGTTTACCTCCTCAATTATAAAATCTAACGTTAAGTAAGTCCCTAAGCGGTTTGTACACGAGTGAATAATTTTACATGCTGTGTCTTTTATAACAATCTTGCTCGCAAAAGAAGCCACAAGCTATTACAGTCCGTTCGTTGAGAAAATGCGTTCCTGACACATGTCAGTTGAAAAATTTATAGTAGTAATAAGGTTCAAATTCGCAAAACAAATGTTCGTTGGTTTGAAACTGACTGGTGTCAAGAACGTATTCTCTCGATGGGCTGACTGTAGTAGTAGAACTCTTTGTAAAAAAAAAAAGTCGGTTGTTTTATTTTTGTGTAAAAAGTTTTTATTTTTCACTTTTTAGTTGTGGTACCTACCCCACACAAATTCGAATACTAGTGGTATTCGAATGCCTGTTATGTAAATAACAGTCACAGGAACTTATCATATCATCCACATACAAAGTGGGAAAAAATACGTATTATTGAAGCTAACTCAAAAACCATTCAAGCAAAGTTAATAAAATTTATATGGGACCACCTTAAGAGCATACGCTTTCAAACAAAAAAATAATTTTCCAAATCGGTTCACAATTGACGGAGAAATCGGCGGACATACATAAAACAAACATACGCTACGAACATATAACCTCTTCCTTTTTGGAAGTCGGTTAAAAAAGTTTTTTAGGAGCTCATCCAACTTTCCTATTTCTGCTGCCAAGCAGCATTTCTTTTCAACTTTGTCTCTGGGAGTAAAGATATCATTGTTACAAGGTACTTGAGAAAATATATCATTTGGTTTCTCTGATTTTGTTGAAGATATTGTTATTTTAATTAAATTTAACCAAAGCTTGCAAGTGATTTACCGAAATGAAATTGCTTTTAAATACTGCGATATCTAAGAGAGATGAGTTCCTGTTTTTACCCGACTACGGCCAAGCAAAAAGGAGGGTTATGATTTGACCGGTTTGTATGTATGTATGTATGTTCATCTGTTACCTCATAACTTCTAAACTACCAATCATAATTTGACAAATGAGATATCATTGGAAGCGTCTTAATTGTCCGCTGGTCAGGCTATGTGACGTCACATTAAATACAATATGGCGCCCTCTAGAGGATATAAAGTCATAAACTAAAAAAAAAATGGTCAAAGTAAAGCCGTGGTACAGCTACAAAATTATAACGGCATGCGACCACGGCTTTACCTTGACCATTTTTGTACCTATGTTTTGATTTCTGTCTGAAATATTTTCTTGGTTCATACTTTTTAGAGCGTGATTTTTCAGTAGTCGGGTTTTAGTTTTTGAATTTACTTTTTGATAGAATTGTTGTAGGATTTTCTTGAATTTCAGATTCAGGAAAATTCGACAACAATTCTCTCAAAAACAAGAACTCATCGCTCATAAATTATGGCAGTAAAATGTTTGGAATACGAAGAAGAACACCATTATAGTAGATTATTTCTTGTAGCTCGTACAACTACCCAATTTCTCAGACCTGACTCTGGGTTTCCCCTCCAAATTCACACTACCACCCACAAATACCATAGAACCGATCTAGAATAAATTATCTCTTGTGTATCGTGTAATAGGTAAATAACCAGTCTAGTCTAGAGTTATGGCAGACATCTGCTGATGTCATCATGATTACACCTCTTATTAGTTTTCGGCAAATCTTGTTGTCTTTCCAACTAACCTACAAAGAAAAATGTGTTGGTATAGAGTTCTGCTATTGTTTTTCAAGTCTGTTTACGCGGTTCAATGTCTGTTTTAGTTGATTTTTATTGAATGTTATGAGCTCTAATTGCGTCTACGCTTCTACGAACAAACTCAGAAACTTTAATCCTACTATATATATTATTATATTAATATTATAAAAGCAAAAGTTTGTGAGGATGGATGGATGTTTGTTACTCTTTCACGCAAAAACTGCAGAACGGATTTGGATGAAATTTGTCACACAGATAGTTTATCGCCTGAATTAATACATAGGATCTATTTTATCCCGATATTCCCACGGGATCGAGACTTATGCGGATGAAACTGCGGGGCGCTGCTAGTATCATAATAAATCCTTGGATCACGCTATATTTTTAGCTTTTGTTTTCTGAATAAACGAGAAACTGCACCATGCAACTGCATTTTACTTTTTGTAACGATAATCTTGACATTTTAAACTTAGTTTTGTTTGTGGTTTTTCAAAAACCAATCACGTTTTTTTTTTTTTTGGATGCTGTAGAATTGTAGTAGACCATGGTCTGAATAACGTTTGTTCTAGCAAAACTGTGATTCAAATTTCACGGTGTATACAAAAATATTGCTCGTTTTATAGTATAGGATTGTAATTTTAATTATATTGCAACTTTTACCCTATATGGATTGGCCCTTAACCTATATTGATTTCAAGAACGTGAGTACAAATCTATATACAAACAAATATATATAAAACTAGCTGACCCAGCAAACGTTGTTTTGCCATATATACATGTTTAGGGTGGACCACCCTAATCACTAAAAATAGAAAAAAAAAAAAAAAAAAAAAAAAAAAATGGATGTTGGCCGATTCTCATAGATACCGGATAAGCACAAAAAATTTCATCAAAATCGGTCAAGCCGTTTCGGAGGAGTATGGCAACGAAAACTGTGACACGAGAATTTTATATATTAGACTAGCTGACCCAGCAAACGTTGTTTTGCCATATACATATTTAGGGTGGACCACCCTTATCACTTAAAATAGAAAAAAAAAAAAAAAATGATGTTGGCCGATTCTTATAGATACCGGATAAGCACAAAAAATTTCATCAAAATCGGTCAAGCCGTTTCGGAGGAGTATGGCAACGAAAACTGTGACACGAGAATTTTATATATTAGATATTGCTCGTTTAATAGTATAAGATTATGTGAAGGGAATGTCATGGAACATAGGCGAGTGATAACGGATTAGTCAGCAGTGTAACGCCCCCTGCATACCATGACATGATAAGCTGACAGTTAGGTTCTTATCAGAACTTCATTGGTTCTAGAAGTCCATGGGTTTGAAATCCATCTTCTTTAAAACGACAACTAGAAGTCTGCGATCCTCAATTTGTATGATTGTGGTGATTTGTGGCGTCACGTATTGTGAATTTGTGAACGCACAGTGGTATACGTGACGTCGCCTGTGTTATGTTTAGTTAATTATAAGTAGTCAGGAACGCACCCTTGTAAGTGGCAACACGAAGTCACGGTTCGGGTCGTTACCTACAGCGGGCCCTTTTTAGTAGCGTCGCTCGCTTGCTTGTTAACCGTCGCGGGACAGACTAGATATTACGTCATTAGTATTTTGTCCCTACGACTCTAATTAGTTATAAGTACTAATAGTGTACCTAATGTTAGACCTTCATACGTGTGACCATTATATGATTATTTCTGCAAGTTGAAGTTTCTCTTCCGCTCCTTGACTCTGTTTCACCTCCAATACGCGTAAAAGAAGACAGGTGAAATACCTTCCACCTATGTCCCCAAAAATTCATTAGATAAAAAAGGTTCTAGCTAACCTATTAAGTATATCATGGCATACAGAACTACCTGTAAGAAGGTGTATAAAGATCTATATTTTTAATTACGGCATGATTTTTTGAGATGGGGCAGTGAGGGCGTTTTAGCTACAGGAAAACGGTGTCAGGAGACTGTCCCTAACTTTTCGAGACATTTTGATCTGCCTTCACAGATTTCGAAAAAGTACAGATTGCAAGAAAATGGACATTTTTTACAAAAAAAAAAAATTGATACCGAGCGATCCTGTTTCTTATAAGGATCAAAAAACTCTATTGGATCAAATAAAGTTTGAGTACTAAAAAGTCGCACTTTTATTTTTAGGTTAACCTAACCTTGCTTACCTACTGCCCCGTCTCAATAATCCACCTGTATATCCAAACCTTACATCGCTGATTTACCAAAGATCAGATTAATAAAAAAAACACAAAAAATAACTATACAAAACACCAGAAATATTTGGTCAATGATATGCGATACTAGCCAATATAACCAAATTGTAAATCAATGGAAACTACACAACGGTAATAACAAAACGTTTAGTTGTTGTTGTAGGTGTTGATTTAGGTTCCCGACAACCTTGCTCTCAATAGGAAACCATAAACTACGGAGAGGGGACTTCAGACAGTATAAGCGTGAAGCGGTTAGTAACACTCACTTATAGATGTGAGCTGCCCATCGTCTCTCCACCAACAAATACGTCGAAATTTTTATTGTGTGGAGTTAAAAGTTCAACTTCTAGGTTCTTTTCCTATGTCAATAATTTAACACCAAAATCTAGTCGATTGTTTCGTATCTAAAAGCAAGGATTTGCCACAAAAAATGCAGAGGCGTCATCAGTGTGATGAATGGCGATCATTGATTATATCAAGCTTAATTTCTCTTGGCTTTTCTTTATGACACTTTTCTTCATCCAATTCATGAAGGCAAATGTCAATTGCAAAGACAAAAACGGAGTTATTAAACCAGGGTGTCTTTTAAGAGTAATTTACTCAATCAGTTATCAAAGAATTCAATGTGTCCTTGAACAATTCAAGACATAAATACATAGAACCGATGACTCACTTACAATTTACCAATTTAACTTAAAGTTAAAAATACACACGCAAATTGTAGTCTTTTTGTTGCATTAAATATGATTCACCTGGCCAAGTTCGATGACATGTTGTAAGCCAATGCTCCTGTGCTGTATCTTCATTGATAGTTCTGTTCATATCCATGTCAACTTTTTTTTTGTTTTTGGTCTTTATATGTATTCGAGTGTCGATCCATGAGGTTAAGCTACGCTTGCCAGGGTTGGTCCGTGTGGGTGGCCATCTTTACATACTAAGACTCCCGTCATAAGTGGATCTTTGTTAGTCGTTACGGGTCGTCAGAAGCTCGAAAGTCTGACAACCAGTCTTACCAAATGGTATCGTGTTACCTAGTAACTGGGTTAGGCGATTATCACACTGCCACGCACCACGCTGCATGTTGCGTGACTGCGTTACTTGTAAGTATCTCCGTTTGTATAGAAAACACGCACAGTCCAACACACTGAAAATGCATCCACGCGCGTTCATTTAGGCGATTTTTCTATGGCCGCCCCGCACCACGCTGCGTGATGCGGTGCAGTGTGCGAATCGCCTTATGGAGGTCAGTTGTGCAGTCGCTCCATGTAAAATACTGGTATTCATTTGCATCTGATTAGACTGGAAGCCGACTTCAACATAGTTGGGAAAAGGGTAGATTAATACTTTGGTCTTTCCATGCATTTGCTATGAATCACCATGCTTTGTAGATGAATTTATTTATTGTTATTAAGGATGAGACTAGCACAGACTAGGGTGACATGGCACGAAAGGAAACAAGCTTGATGCCTCAGCATTGGCGGAACAAGGTTACCAATGATAATGATGCTGTTATTCTTAAAAAATACCCGATTGCTTCGGTCTAAAAACAGATTCTTTACTCGCTGCCTATATTGGCAGCAGCAAGAATAGCCAATAACTGTTAATAGAAAGACATTAGGAACTGGACATTATTAAAGACATACCTACATCGAGATAATTAGCCCCCCGTCAATTCAGAGCAAAACCTACCTCTTAATTTTGTAAGGGTGTATGGAGTATATTAGATATCATCATCATCATTTCAGCCGAAAGACGTCCACTGCTGGACATAGGCCACCCTCAAGCACCGCCACTTCAACCGGTTCTGTGCTTCCCGCATCCAGCGGATTCCTGCGGCCTTCACAAGGTTATCGGTCCACCTTGTGGGGCCTTCCAACGCTACGTCTACCGGTACGCGGTCACCACTCCAGAACCTTTAACCCGTATTGAAGAAGGTTTTATTGTTTAAAGCACGATGGTAATATATTTTACTTTAAACATTAAAAATTAAAACCTTCTTGAATCAGCACATCGGTGAATTAGCCGTATCCTTCGCTGTTGATATGTCAAAGTCGTGATCTGCAGTCATGTCGGTATGTTAGGTTACAACACAGACTAGACTAGAGTGTCTGATCTAGTGCATTATGTTATATAGCTAATTGAGGTAGTGTTACGAAATGGCAGACTACTGTGATGTGACTATGTACTACCTAAATTAACATAACATAACATCACGCCTTGTTTCCCCGAAGGGTTGGGCAGAGGTGTCCCTGTAGCAGGTACACCCACATTTCGCCAGTTATGTTTAAGTCCCATGTAATAGGGGGCGAGCCTATTGCCATCAACCGGGCACAAATCCAGACTCCGAGCTGCTACTGAGAAATTTCAGATAGAAAAACCCAATAACACTTTGCCCAACCCGGGAATCGAACCCAGGACCTCATGCTCAGCAGTAGCGCTTGCTACCACTACACAAACGAGGCAGTCTAAATTAACTGCAAGTTTTATAGTGGTTCTACAACAAGGAACCAAATGTTGATGGAGCCCGATACCCAAAAGAAAAGGGAAATGGATTTTTGTGAGGGAAGGCTTGCCAATCAAAATCAAAATTCATTTGTTAAAATTTGGCTGAGAATCAGCACTTTTCGAAGGTCAAAATTACATAAGACAGTGCCCCAAAACGCCCTTCATTTGATCCTAGCGCTTTAGTTGGGAAAAAGGTGTCCGTATGAATTGAGGAGCCATGTCTCATATTTAAACGCGGGTACTACCAATATTTAGTAGTAAATTAGGCGATTTTGTAGGCCCGATCCTGGAATTTGTAGTAAAACACTTTAAAAGATACACGACTTTTAAGGTGGCTCCTCAATACAGACGTCTGAATTGAGGTGCCACCTTACAACTCTAAAACTAGCCGGCGGATATTTTTGAAAATTTGGTAGGATTTAGTAGTACTTATGTGTAATCTCTACAAAAAAAATGGGTTTTGTACGGCTGAATGTGAGATAGCTACAATGTTTTGATTTTTCATAAAAATCCATAAATTTCACCGCGCTGTTTCTCGAAAAGTAATCAACCAATTATAACATATTTTTAATATAATTTAGTAGTAAATACGTTCTAATTTGTAGTATAAAAATAAAATGGAAAAACTACATAATTTCGCTAATACAACACATTTTATGTGGCTCCTCAATCCTGACGGTCTGTAGAAAATATATGTGCGTAGCTACTAAAGTAGTTGATCAAATCGGATAACAATAGCACCAATATTTAGTAGAAATTTCTACTAAATATTGGCGTAATCCAACATTTTGTACATTCAGTATTTCAAAAGATATTAAAAAAATAAACATTCCTTAACAATTTAGTGTGGTACAAGAGCCCACGACCAAAACCATGTCACATCGTTTTACGGCCAAAACCATATAAAATCGTTAGTTTAGATGATTCTGAACCGATTCGATGGGAAGTACCGGTCAGAAACATTCCAGTTTTACGGAGGCCATTTCTGCTTTAAAAAAATAAACAGGCAGTCGGTTTCATCACAATATGTCTGATATTTAAAATGTATAATAGGTTTCGTAATTTTATTACGAAAAAGTTTGTTTTCAGACATTTTTGTGTGTCAAATGTGGACTGAGCGCATTTTCAAAAATGTCAAAAAATTTAACCTATCTGTCTCATAGCAACCTGGTTCAATTGAAAAGTTGTCTGATTAGTAACGTATTTTTTTCTTCTTTTACGTACCTAATCAAAAGATTACGGCAGGTCAGTGTCAGGTTGTATCTTGATCAAAAATAACTTTTCCATAAGAGATATGTTCTAATGGAACAAATCTATCTTACGAAGATGTATTAATGATTCAACCTACAAACTGCAAAAAATATAAGAAAATTTTAATGCCAGTGGCTACAACTGCAGAAGATTCTGAATCCAAAAATTTTTGACATTTTCCGCGTCACGTCTGACCTAAGTGCATTTGAAATACCTATGTAAAAAATAATACTGAACTGTTTCATAGCAATCTGTCTGATTTTCAGAATGTAGTTGATTTTAGATACCGAAAACACCATTTTCTGAAACCAGTATATGCAGTAGCGTCACACCCAGAAGACCGTTTGAGAAAAACTAAAATGAGACAAAAAATAAAACCTATAGCAACCCGTCTGAAAATCTTGTATTCAGGTGAACATTGGCCAGTTGATGCGAATAAATCATTTTTCAAAATAAATCGTTTTTACGTACGATTAATAAAGAGCTTACCCGAAACCATCAAACTGAAATTAAAAGGTTTTTTTAAATAAATTGGATAAAAGGAATCTGGGATAACGTCTGAAAATAACTATTTATTGAAATAAAATTCATCATTTTTTTTTTAACTGTCGGCCTCTTCATCGGTGTCGTAAGCGTAACAAGCACCGCGCGTTATCCGGGTGACTCCGAAACGTTCTTTCTGTTTTTGGAGTTATATAATACGATATTTAAAATTTCTGAAAACAGATTTTCAGTAACTATAGAAAAGATTTAAAAAAATTGAACCAGGTTGCTATGAGAAAGATAGGTTACATTTTTTGACATTTTTTGAAAATGCGCTCAGGCCACATGTTACACGCAAAATGTCTGAAAAAAAAACTTTTTTGTAGTAAAATTACTTTATTTAGGCAACCAACAGCGATACATAATAGTATGTTACATACTATTCTGTAACATACTATTATGTAAACCTAAAGGAACCTATTATTATAGGTTTGTAATTGTATGGCTAATAATAGGTTTCCCTGTATAACTAGGATAAGTATAAAACATGCGAACGGACTGCTTAGAAATATTTAAATTAAAAAAGTGCAATTTTAGTAAATAAATAAAGTATATCATAAATCAAACACATGTCCATAACTTTGCGCCTTTCATTCAGTGTTAGACCAGACCATGTGTTCGACAACTATTTTCATAAGCCATCGGAGGTTTACGGAGGCAATAGTTAAGATGGTTAATAAATTTTCTTTGAACCCGTTCTAGTTGTAAATTACGAAAACTATGTACATTTTTAATATCAGGGGGCTTACTGGGGGCTCATAAACAGTATTATTTTAATATTACTTCAGTGGGAGAAAGAGATAGCTATATAGCTAAAGAGAAGCTATACGACCTGTAGACCTGTAGAGCATCTCTTTCCCACACTAATATTAAAATAATACTGCTTTATGAGCAGGTGGTAGGCCCCCAGGCATATTGTGATGAAACCGTCTGCTTATTTTTTTTGACATAGCAGAAATAGGCTTCCGTAAAACTGGGACGTTTCTGACCGGTACTTCTAACCGAGTTGGGTTCAGGAATCATCTAAACTAATGATTTTATATGGTTTTGGCCGTGAAACGATGTGATATGGTTTTGGTCGTGGGCTCTCGTACCACACTAGATTTTTAAGGAATGTTTATTTTGTTAATAACTTTTGAAATACTGAATGTACAAAATGTTGGATTACGCCAATATTTAGTAGAAATTTCTACTAAATATTGGTGCTATTGTTATCCGATTTGATCAACTACTTTAGTAGCTCTACGTACATATATTTTCTACAGACCGTCAGGATTGAGGAGCCACATAAAATGTGCTGTATTAGCGAAATTATGTAGTTTGTTCATTTTATTTTTATACTACAAATTAGAACGTATTTACTACTAAATTATACTAAAAATATGTTATAATTGGTTGATTACTTTTCGAGAAACAGCGCGGTGAAATTTATGGATTTTTATGAAAAATCAAAACATTGTAGCTATCTCAAATTCAGCCGTACAAAACCCATTTTTTTTGTAGAGATTACACATAAGTACTACTAAATCCTACCAAATTTTCAAAAATATCCGTCAGCTAATTTTAGAGTTGTAAGGTGGCACCTCAATTCAGACGTCTGAATTGAGGAGCCACCTTAAAAGTCGTGTATCTTTTAAAGTGTTTTACTACAAATTCCAGGATCGGGCCTACAAAATCGCCTAATTTACTACTAAATATTGGTAGTACCCGCGTTTAAATATGAGACATGGCTCCTCAATTCATACGGACACGGGAAAAAGAAGTGGCGCAACAAACTCCCGAGCATCAATGGCAGTACAACCTACATCATCATCATCATCTGACTAGCCTTTTTCACAACTAAGTTGGGGTCGGCTTCCAGTCTAACCAGATGCAGCTGAATACCTGTATTTTACATGGAGCGACTGCCTATCTGACCTCCACAACCCACTAACTGGGTAATACGATACGTGCTTTCCGAGGCACGGAGGAGTCTTGGTATGTAAAGATGGTCACCCATCCACGGACCAACCCCGGCAAGCGTAGCTTAACCTGATGCATCGACCCAAGCGGCTGTTATTACTTAGCCACGAGCACAACTACACACACGACGACGATTAAAACTTACATATATATTTTTTTTATATCATTATTACTAGAAGAATGGGTAGGTACAGTAAATCTCCTTAAATACAAATTTGGTCTTACATAATGTGCACTTGGGTATCAAAGAAGTACTTTGGCACTCGTTCTAGGATTACCCTGTATCACGAATGCCATCACCTTCCTCCGGACCAACTAGGATAGTTCTATTATAGTTAGATAAATTCTAAACAAAAATACAATTAATTTATACAAACACAAGGATATACACAAAAGGAGTATGTGTATGTGTAATGTAGTGTGTGAGGGTGTTGTGTGTATGTGTAATGTAGTGAGTGTGTGTGTGTGTGTTTGGTAGTGTGTGTCCAGAAGTCCAGAGTATGCGTTGGTGAAAAAGTCAGTTAACCCACTACGCACACATTACATTTAAGTTGTTTATTCCGCAATCACCTTTTGACTTTCAATGACTTTGATGAGGACATGTTCATGAAAACACGTTGACAAAATAAAAATATACGAGTACCTATGCATATTACTTCAATGGCCATTATAAATCCAATTCTGACACACTATACTAGTTCATCACCGTAATTTTAGCTTTTCCCTTAATAATCAAAGCATTCGTCATTCTACTGCTGGTTATTATAGACCACTTCTTTGAATGCTATCATTCCTACTTCTATAAAAGTAGCTTTCGTGTTGGTAAGTACTTATTCGCCGTCAACAGACAGCTGTCAACCGCATTAAAAAAAAAGTCTGACCGTGACCTTGGCGAACCCCCTTTTCGAACTGCTTGCGTTTAAACCCTGATTTCTCGCTATTTTACTATGAAACCCATATAAAACTATAACTGTTTCGTAATCAGTACAATATATAGGTTCTTATAAGACTTATAAGAATTTGTTTTACAATAAATCGAGCATGTTTACACTAAAAACAAGTTTTGTTATTTTCACCCAAATTCTTCACGGACGAACCTGAACCTATAAATAGTCCAACAGTTATCCAAAATCTTCCACATACTATTCGAAAACCAAAAGTCGTCTGCTTACCGTCTACCAATGTCATAGAAAACACACACTTGGCACAATGCTCGTAGCATTTTAATTGCGTGTTGGTGGGCGTGCGCTCCACGCGATCGCCGCGTGCGCATGTGACGTCACAGCCGCGCCCGCACCAGGCACCTGCGCAAGAACATTGACACACAAACTGTGAACGAAATGAAATACAGAAATACTAGTAGAAGTTGGTGAATTGATGTTAATGTTGTTGTTTTGGACGTAATCGACGGAGTTCTAGAAAAGATTTAAGAAGAATCTGTCGTTATGGAGACATGAAATAGATTTAGAATAATGCTCTAGTATAAATGATTGAAATTGACAGTTTTTGTACTCTACGCAAAGGTTCAAAAACGAATTAGAGTATCGCATTAGAATATGATAGAGTGCACAGCTGCACTACTTGATTTGATTTTTGAATGGACCTAATTTTTCCACATTATGTGACCAAAGCACCTGCTTACTCCTGAAATAACCGCTACTGAATATTACGACATGTTTTCGTAATATTTGAAGTCACTACCACTACCCCAGATATAATGCTTCCCTGATACGTCCTCATTCAAAATTCAAAGCTATTCCAAAGTCGTCACTGCATGCCCCATTCATTTACCTAACACACCAAGTTACTACAAATAAAACAACATGTTAGCTAGCAACCACAGACTCAATTCTCATGAACCGACCACTCAACACAATCCACGATACGAATCTTACGCACACAAACATACTCAACTCTAAACAAAAACATTCGTACACTGCGTGCAATGCGCGTGCGACTGCAGAGTTCGAGATTCTTCCGATTTACATTACCCGTTGTGACCTAGCAACAATGTTGCCTCGACGGGAATGAAACTTCTGTGTAGTGAATGAAACTTCTAAACCTTACTATTTATTTTGTACTTACGTAAAGTACTTTTGGTGTTATCTGCAATCTGATGCCCTTCGATAAGGTAGGTAGGTATGGTATTTTGTTTTGTACAGTCACACCCTTTTTAATATAGAAACTCGTAGTCACGTAGTTTCGTTGCGTATGGACGCATAAAAAATACTTGGGTATGTACATAATAATTTGCTTAGATGGTTTTTCAGGAAAAAATCATAAAATTATTGATTTCACAATTTTTTTTTTTGCCAAATATTGTTTTTAAATTGTAAAATCCCGCTGCTTTTATTGTATTATTTACAAATGATTATAATAATCACAAAGTTTATATGTAACATGTTGTTCTCATTTTTCAACATTTTGACTTCGTTCCATTTTTTCTTTATTTTTTGCTTTGGAACAAAGATCAAGCATCAAAAGAAACATTTAATTTATGAGCGAAGCTGAAATTTAAATAAAATCGTGTGAGAGAATTCGGTCGCTTATTCTGATTGAAAATTTGTAAGAGCCACATCACAGCTGTTATCATAATTAACTGATAGGTACCATGGTGGTATTTCGTGTTTTGGCGCATAACTAGTTTCAGTTTTCAGTGGAAGAAGTTACTTGTCCACGTCAGACAGACCTAACTGCCTTAGTAAGGTTCTCTTTACAATCATTAAACCATAGCATACTCTATACGCAGAAACAAAGCTATTTGACCATCCAAAGACGTAAATTCACAGATAGTGCAAAACAATAATTTAATGATGCTAACAAGCCGAGAGCCAAAGTGCCACTATTCATACATTAGGTACGCAAAATTTACTGTACCATAAACTAAGGAAGTTATTGATAAATGTTGGCTCAAAGAGGACACATCTTAGACTCATGCGCATAACGTGAAGAAACATGACATGACTGACATTGAAGGAACAGTCATCGGTAATGATCAATTGATCACACTGTAGGCAAGTACTGTATAGATGATGAAGTATATTGCCTAAAATAAGATTTTCTTAGAAATGTTAATTATTTCTCGAGTGGTTCGTAAGTCAACTGAGGGCCAGGACAAAGTGACATTCTATCAGCGATTACATATATGGACAAGTCAAAAATGTAACTAGGACTCTAGGGACTGACAGAAGCTACCGAAAAGCTTATGTCGAGCCTGCTGAAAGTTGTTGTAACTAGAAGGAATTGTTAATCTGGCCAATATACTTTCTTACTCACCTCTCCTTTTACAACATGGACGATCAATTTTACAAATCAATGGCATTTTGTTCCGAAAACTACGATTAATCGTGCATCGTCAACGCCTATAAGTAAATCTGCAAAATGAAAAACACTACAAAGTGAAAAATAACTTTAATTTCGGAAGTCGGTGTGCCTTTCTTTGGTTTTTAATTTTTGTTTTTGTCACCGGCTTCCGAAATTAAAGTTATTTTTCACTTTGTAGTGTTTTTTGGAAGTCGGTTGTTTTTTTTTTTTTGTAAAAAGTTTTTATTTTTCACTTTTTAGTTGTGGTATCTACCCCATACAAATTTGAAAACCACTACCTGCTATGTAAATAACAGTGACAGGAACTTATCATATCATCCACATACTAAGTGGGAAAAAGTACATATTATTGCAGCTAACTCAAAAACTATCAAAGCAAAGTTAATAAAATTTATATGGGACCATTTCGAGAGCATACCCTTTCAAACAAAAAAAGAATTTTCAAAATCGGTCCACAATTGACGGAGAAATTGGTGGACATACATAAAAAAGAAAAGAAAAAAAAACTATACGCGACGAACATATAACCTCCTCCTTTTTGGAAGTAGGTTAAAAAATTTTGTGCATTATGTCCAAAATTAACATCACCTTTGCCTGTTTCCGTCTAACCATAAATAAAATGTAGAATCGTATCTTTCCACTTTATTTTATCAATATTCTGGCGTAAAAAGTACCTTATGTACTACTTCAGCTATCAAACTATATCTTAGCCAAATTGTAATATCATTGGTTTGGATAGTTCAGTTGTAAAACGTTTTAAGACCAGACAAACTTATTTTTGCGTGCATATACCCAGTGTGCATTAAAATCGGCAAGGTATTACCAGTTTTAATGGTTAATAGCTTGCAATAGTGTGAAATCAATGTTGATTAAGCAACATCATTAGTCCTAATATGGTCTACGTGCTCCAGTGACTCGGTAACAGACGTCATTAACGAAACTAATGCGTTATAACAAAGGAAAATAATTAAGGTTAAATAGTTTGAAAACATGACTGGAGTAACGTATAACTGTACCTACTGACGAAACTAACTTCCGAGAGGAGAGAAGGAGATTCTGGTGTCAGTAGCTAAAGGTATTAAAAGTCTCTAGACACAAAAAGCAGTACGGCTGAAATAATTATCTTAATTTGAGATAAACAAAAAACAAATTATTAAAGAAAACAAAAAACCCGACTGCAAAAATTCATAACTGAAAAGAGAAAACAAGCATTATAATCTATAGAATTATGGTATTGCAGGCAAAAGTTTCACCAAAATGTCATGTTATTGGTTTGTCCCCGTCTGCAATACCAAAATCCTATAGATTATAATGCTTGTTTTTCTCTTTTCAGTTATGAGTTTTTGCAGTCGGGTTTTTTTTTTTAATAATTTGTTTTATTTCAAACTTTTTAGTTTTTTAATATATTATAAATATGACTCATTACTAACTTTTATTTGATACCAATAATGTGTTTTTTTTTTAAACTTACCCCTCCCTTTTTTTTGTATTTGCAGATGCAATATAGGTATAAATGTTATATAGCCTATGTCACTCCTACTATTAAAACGAACCTAACGACACCTCATATGTTAAAATCCATCAAGTCGTTTAGGCTACAGAGCGTGGCAAAGAAATAGACACACATACATACATACAAACATACATACTCTCGAAAAACATTACCCTCCTTCTGGGGCAGTCGGGTAAAAACAAAGTAAAGTCATAAGCCTGTGATCGCTTTTTACTCTTGTAGACTCATCCATGCTTCGAAAAGGACGTTCAACCATCTGAACATGCAAAATTGAGACGAAATCAGAATCAGGTAACTTACCTAATGACAACGGCTATGATCAAGGAAAATTTTAATAATGAAGACTAAGTAGTTTGAATACATGACTGCGACAACGTAAGCAGTTAAATTGACTGCATGATTTAATCATAGTCTCCTGTCTTATAACCTTGGATACAGTGGAGGTAGTGCTGCTCTCAAAACCGTGAAGGAAAACATCGTGAAGAAACAGACATGTCCTAGAACCAAGAACTAAGACATGTGACAATCTACCAACCCGCACCACTGGGTTCTCGTGGTGGATTACGGCCCACTCCCTCTTACAGAGAGGAGGCTTGTTTCCCAGCAGTGGGAACATTAAAGGCTGATTATGCCATTATGTTAGTGCTTAGAGCACAATACAAAAGTGCTGCTTTTGTATTGTGTTCATATTCAGCTTCCAGTAAACCTGCAATAAGAGAGCAAGGTGTAGACACAGTGTAACATATGCTTTCGGTCAAGACGTAAGTCCCAAAGGCTACACTAATGCACTTACATTTGTATTAGCGAGTTCAGTTCCTTGACTTCTATACGTCGAGTCGACTGACGTTTTAACACAACTCTTCCTACTTGTACTTAAGTCGCTACTTAATTATTGCAAATCATCCATTAGAGAGCCACGTCACTCAAATTCACCTTTATAGTGACGTGGCTTAGACATGAAATTATCTCTTGACAGACGACAGCATACCCTGCGGATGTACTGACGATGTATCATCCTTTCTGTGTGAATCATTGTAGTTGTTACACCTTTTTTCCTTCGACTGTTCAGGATATAAGTAATATTAATTCAAAATAACACAGCACTGACGAAAAATATGACTATCATTGTAGACAATCAGAACTCTAAGTGCGACAACCGCTATAACCTTGGGAAATTGTGAAACGTCATTAATCTTCTTCTTTTCGTGTGGTTAGTAACTAACCTGGTGTTAAAGTTTTAAAGATGCCCATGGGCCTCTGACTTAGCTTCTCATGCCGTCAAGAAATATCTCTCACGTCATTAATAAAAACGTGACAAAGGAAAATATTATAATTCAAAGTTAAGTGTATAGAAAACATGACTGCTGGAACGTGTGTAGTTAAAGATACTTTAGATACTGTAGATACAGCAGTCTTCTCCTGGACATAAGCAGGATATATCTAAAGAGGATGTAATTCCTGTTTCTCACTACATTGAAACTAGCTGTTACCTTACATATGAACCTGGTTTTAAACCTAGTAGTTATCTCGAGATCTTCTAGCTATTAGAGACTACGAGCCTTTTGCTTGGTTTATCTTTCGAGCGAGATGACAATTTGGCAAGATCATCAATAATACTGACTGACAGAGTCATTAGGAGACCAAAATATTGACAATGCATCTAACTAACTTATGTAACTTAATTAACGTAACGTCACTGGCGTCAATGCATCATAATTTACGTGAAATAAAACTAAGGAAAACACTTTATGTAAGGTTAAGGTTAGTGTATGTCTGACTTGAATCACGTAGATCAGGTAAGTAAGTAAGTATACAGCGGTCACTCTGAGGATACATGACCGTTCTTGATGCATCGAGACTTTTACACCTCGGGGGAGATGGTCCAGCTTGTGTACTTAAGATATTGGCATTGCCAAATTACTGAGTTTAAAAATTCTAATAGCAATCGCTGTAATATTAAAGGCCCATTTTTAGCTACACTATAGGCTAAGCAGCCAAGTCAAGCTATGAGGCTGTGGTTGTGGTGGTGGAATAATACCTAGTTTTTTATTTAATACAAGTAATTATTGTAGATCAAACAGTTTTCAGAAGTCTGCCATCGTTCTTAGTATTTGGCGGTTTGTGGTCTCATTCGTTATTATTGGTTAAAAAGTTTTTCTTTTCATTGAATGCCAACTCCGTCGTTACATTTCATTTCATTGCCTTTATATTTTGGCTTTCTATAGCCCAAATATGTATTTTATCTGAGTCTGCTCAGCCGTTACCGCATTATGTAGTAACAAGCATCCAGACTTTCGCATTCAAATGTTTGTATTGCTCATCCGATACTACACTACTTATACGCGAAATGTTAACACTGTTCAAGAATCGTGACGCAACATAAAGTGCGCGCGCGTCACTACGTAGCACGCTGTGTTCGCGTGGTGTGTTACTCATAGCTTGTGTATTTTCAACGCTGTCACTGCCTACAGCATTGCGGTGTGTACAAGTGACACGGTACTCGGTAGGAACTTGCTAGGCGATATCGGTAATGTTGTAATCGTTTGCAATAGTGATGCACATTTGTACTGCTATGTTCTAGAACGGGTCTTTGTCATTGCTATTCTATTCTTCATTAATTCAACTGACGGTTCTTTTGTTTCATTATTATCATCCAAAAATAGTTTCAAACTTGTTTCTAGAACTAGATATTGCAGTTCAACTATTTGGATTTCCGATTAATAATTTAAAAATCCATATTATGAAAATTTCCATATTCTCAAGAGATAAATTCTAATATAACATGAAGTAACAAAAGTTCTAATATAACATAGATACTGACTTGGAATTTGGACATTCACATTCAAACTTGAATGTTTTGGTGTTGCCAAAATCCCATATAACATTAATCCCTGCTCAAAGGAAGCCCCAGAATCCGTAAAAAAAATTAATAATAATGTATTAAGAGTCCAATTTTGTAAAATAAGGTTTTTGTCACGGCCTACAAAGTGAAGGTCGATATGATTTTGCATACAGTTCAATGTAACAACAGTATTTTGATTACAAAATACAGTATTCCTTACTTCCTGGGTTTAATCGTACCGATGTCCAAAATTATTCGTTTTGTCTCTTGATAAAGGAGATTATGAAAAACTCTATAGGTATTTCTTTCTCCTCAGACATTCTTGAGACATCGAAATCTTTTTCCACAGGTAGACTCTTATCGAAAATTATCGAACTTGCATTAGTTTCGAAATCATAACAACGAATGACCTCGTCTATAACAAAATCATAACTTATACGAACTTGCATGAATTTTGCATTATTTTCACTGTAAATGAGCGTCTGAATCATTCAACCATGACCTATATTTCTAGATATTTCCTGCCCATTCATAATAATCGATTATTTATGATTGTTTATTTATTTGTTATTATTGCCTAAGAGACGTTTGACATCTGGGTCGATAAGTATGATACTTGTTTCAATGGAAACCTTTTAATTAGTTGTATCATGTTCACGACTTCCTTCATTGTTAATTTTATTAGTTTATTGCACCACAACGTAAGATTGATCTTGCATAATTTCATTCATAACAATATTGTCATTTTCAAGGGTACATTTGTAAGGATAACCTTTCTTGGAATTTAGTACGAGTATTAAGTCATTCTTGGGAACAATGTAACATTGAGTTTCATTGTTTTCAGTTTATGTTGGGTTGAAATGATCAACATCAACACTTTGATAAAGTGTAACTGAATTTAAATAGGATTTATTTTGTCTGTTTGTTAGTCAGTCTTGTTTGTAGTGTGCCCGCGCGATCCGCACTGGGCGCGGAGAATCGTCCGCGACGGCTTTTATAGCCTCGGCGGCGCTGATAAAACGACATATTTACATTCCGATAATACATCGACGTTTACATTACATTTTTGTTCCTGTACGTGCTGATAAACGTTCTAATGTATTACGAATTCTCTTCAAAATCCGTGTTATGTGCTACGAGTAAGTTAATTTCACAAAATTGGGAGTACAAATTCTCGAAACCAAACGTGCGATGACGTAAAACAACACGGGAGGCGCGTGTGCTGACCGAAAAAATGTCCAACACACACGCTTCGTGAACTTACGCAAAGCGAACGGAAAACTACGGCTGCACTATCACAACAAAAGGATGTTGGAGCTCTTATTGTCGGGGGTTAAGGTTTAAAATTGGGTGTGTTGAGATTAGCAGCATTGTTTTGACGGATTCATGACGCGGCTGACGTCAGCGCGCACGCCGCGGCCGCGTGCTCGCCGGCTGACGAGCCCACTGTGACTCGCCTCGATACAAAGCTATTCTTCAACTCCGTGTTTGTGCAACGGTTTAGATTTTTAAATCGCTTGCAAAATCCGGAGGCTCGCTTCGTCCTCGGATTCAATTTTGGTGTGACTGACATCGAGTAGATTTGCACTCTTGTGTGTTTAGCGACCATGAAGCGATAACATAAATATTTGGCTTAGTAGGTGAGACTAACATTAATTCTAGTAATGTGAAACCTATAATGCTTGCACATTGTAATCAGGAAAAAATCGGAATATACCTATCAGAAATTACTCTTGACACAGAAACTAAAAAAGAGTAGGTAGAGTTACTTCAAACTACAGTAGAAACTACTAGAAAGAAGACAAACCGATAAATAACACTGGCATTCCATGACATAAAATTCTAAAATAAAGTGAAGTCAACAGTACTTTATGATTATGACTAACGCTCCATGCAGTAGGTTCGTGTCAACTGATAGCTGCCTATAGAAGTTGTTTTTAAAAAGCTATCAGCTAATAAAATGAGAAATCCCAATAACAATGTCACAAATGTAGTATGAAAAAACCCCTAACTTAAAAACAAGAATCATGAATTAAAAAACAGAGTAAATTCAATATACTTATTTTAAAGTTGTGGAAATAACAAATAATGTATTTGACAAAATATATAGAAAAGGACATAAATAAGTAACCAGTTAGCTACCAGATGATTTGTAACGTGGCGCTACCCCAACCTGCGTAAACCTAGGTAGGTTTATAAAAATAAGTTGATAATTTAATTCGTATTTTCAAGTTCAATAAGGAAATCATGAATTTTAAATAGGCAAACGTCCGATTTGGCGTTAATAATTAAAGCAGTTAATCACTCAGACTAAATAAAAAACCTAGATGTAGGCTTCACGGGTTTTTTAAACATGTGTGTACTTAGTGAGGTGTAGTTTGATTGTAGTGTCATTATTAATGGTTGTAAAAGGTGTGCGTGTGAGCGTATATGCACAGAACGGAGGTGTAGTTTTGGCCTGCTTCACTGTATTGTTCATAGCTTTCTGTCCTGGTTTTTTATTTGGTCCGAGGTTAATAAATGATAAAAAATAGGCAGTCATGAGGACTGCCGACAGCTAATAAAGCCTGAAAACTATATCAGTGGTCACCCTTATAGCTACAGATATATACTGTTAACATTATTAGCATGTTGGTGACGGATTTTCTCCTATCAAAAATCGCTCTACGAGCCTAAAGAAGTTTTCAATTCAAAAAGCATTTTCATTCTGTGCCATACATATGTAGGTATATATATGTGCTAAGAATTTCTCAATACTCAATTCTTTATTGCATTCCATATGTATAACATAGATGTACAATGAACAAAGTAAAAGATCAATCAATCTGCCTTGCCTTTTCCCAACTATGTTGGGGTCGGCTTCCAGTCTAACCGGATGCAGCTGAATACCAGTATTTTACATGGAGAGACTGCCTATCTGACCTCCACAACCCAGTAACTGGGTAATACGATACCCTTGGTAAGACTGGTTGTCAGACTTTCGGGCTTCTAGCGACCCGTAAGGACTGTCAAAGATCCACGAATGAAAACCAGGACCAACGGCTTAACGTGCTTTCCGAGTCACGGAGGAGTGTCGGTATATAAAGATGGTCACCCATCCACAGACCAACCCTGGCAAGCGTAACTTAACCGGATGAATCGACCTGTGCGTCTGTTATTACTTAGCCACGAGCTCCTCAACAAATGAAAAGATCAATATGGATCTATATTTCATCAACATAGATATGCAAGTCTTGTTAATTTTCGTGTTGACCACGAAACACGGATGTTTCTCCGACATTTTCTTGTAAACAATATAGTTTGTTTCGTGTTTATTTCGTCAACATTGGCTTCTCATTCAAATTCTGACTTTAAGTTCATTTGAATAAGAACCATTATTTGAACAACCTTCGTATGAACAGCATGGTATATTTGTTTCAGGCTATTATTATTCTTATGCTTTCATGAAATATAGCTTAAAATCGCGTATAAGCTTTTGTCCCATCTAATTTGGGCAGTGTGTCCTTCTCGCCAAAAGGTTACTACTAGCAGATATGGTGCCAAGGTCTCATCATCTACATTAGGCTCTTCCGAATAAAAACTGTCCATATTAGTAGGTACATCAATACCAAGTAGGTAGTTACTAGCTCATGTCTCTGCCACCATCAAAATGTTTTCCTCAGGTGTTTTTATTAATTATTAAAGCCTTCACAAAAAAGTTAAAATCAATAGTTTTAGAGACAGTTTTTCCTTCTTTCGTAATATCTACAAAAGGAATTCTTACTTAATTATTATGAATGTGGACATATATGGCAATTTCACAATTTTCCGTAAAAAAAAAATCTTTAATTCTGATTGGATATCGTATTTCGGAAAACCTTTGACACTAGCTTAGTTTACTTTTGTGACCCAAGAGTTTAACGATAAAGAGATAATGTGTTCCTTGATTATGAATCTAGAATATGTAAATAATAAAAGTATGATTTAAATCAGGAATTTCTTGGTTTCTTTTATAGTTGGGTCATCTAGTAATTATGTCCTAGGTCCTAGAGAGTAGTGAACTGCTCCTGGTACCAATATTCAAAGCAAATTCCAAAACTGACATTTGTGTAACAAAAACAATGTATACAGAGCATAATTATGCAGAAACACAATGACTATCAAAAGTCATACAAAGTTGCACAATCATGCCAAATCTACTGAATACATTTGTTTGTAATTTGATCCTTAAAAAAAATTGTATACTATATTTTGTGCATATACGGTGGATACAATGTTATGAAACAGGTTGTTGACAATAAAATGGTTCCTTTTCCGTGTATACATCTTTTTTGGGCTGACTGTACACCTTAGCTTATGAATATGCATGCTGCGCGCATGATATCATGTTTATAAACAGACAAGATAATATTATACTTCAAGTACATCGATGCAACTTGGATGCAAGTGCATGCATTTGCATCTGGAAGCCACATGTTCGCAACATAGATAATTTGGCCTTGACCCCTCTAGTAGAAAGAGACCAAAGTACTAGTGTGTTGGCTACGTTACTCGATATATTTTATTTCTCTATTTCTCCTAATATCTTTGACAGTCATGAAAGTCTGACATCCAAGTCTTACCAAGGGGTATATCATTGCCTAGTGGGTTGTGAAGGTCAGATATTCTCTCCATAAAATGCTGGTATTTAGCTGTGTCCGATAAGATGGCAGATACTGTAGCTCTTTATAAAATGTCTTCAAAACAAATTATTTTATTAATGTGTTCATTCTATTAACTCTAGTCAGTGTTCCTCTATGCTCTGCCCTTGAATTTCTGTGAGATCCGTTTTATAGCGATGACTGTTTTGCAGAAGTATATACAGATAGCAAATCTGACCAGTCTATTTCGTTTATATCTTGCAATTATGCGAAGCTTAATCTTGGGTGATTTTTTGCACACTACAAATTGCTCTATCATAGTTAAGACCAGTACTGATTTAATTGAGCCAGCTGAAATGCTAGTGGAACCAAGACCACCTGTTACCCTCAGACAGGCAACAAAAACTGCCAATTCACATCAAGCTCAAGCCCATATTTTATATCTATAAATACCGCCAGGATGAAGGAAACAGTCAGTGCATGACACACCTCTGTGGTACAAAGTGAGTCATGTGTGAACGTCTTTGTTTCGTTGAAGTCTTAATTGTGTGCTAATTACTCAATATAGGAATGCTGCCAAATGTTAGTATTGACAATTGGATTATAATTAGAAATAGGTAGGTATCTACTGGGGCTTTTTTGAGTGAGAATTCTGGGTTTTTTTAAAGGATTTGACGGATAAATGTTGATTCTATCAAGAACGTAATATCAGTCATGTTGTCCTTGGTCAGGTTCTGACTAATGTGTTTGATTGGCTAAATTGAGATGAGATGAGATAAGGATTTGACAAAGCGACTGTCACAACAAAGAAATTGTGGAAAAACCAGAAGTATGTAGGTTACCATAATCAAATAAGCAAAAAAGAAATTTGAAATAAAAATCGAAAACAAAAAATGAAAGAAAAATAATGTGCTTATAACAAAAGCAATCATTGACATTTGCAATAAAGTTCACAATTCCTATACAAATGCTGCAGTCTAGAATAATCCACAATTGTACTGTAATCATTTATTTACAAGCACATTTAACATGGCGGCTGAGCCGAGGTCGCGTTATTGCGCACATGCATATCAAGGACTCGTCCACAGACAATGAAAAAATCTGTTCAAATCCAGCAATGTAGAATTTTTTAAAGCTACAATTTACAGAACAAATGAATTTTATTGAGAACTAGTTGCGCCCCGCGGTTTCAACCGCATAAGTCTCAATTCCGTGGGAATATCGGGATGAAAAATATATCCTTCTAGGTCATGCCAAATTTCATCTAAATCCGTTCAGCCGTTTTAGCGTAATGCCGAGACCAAAGGAAATAAGGATTGAATCCCTATAACGATGATTTTTATTTATATAGATTGTTGAAAGTGTCACAAGGAACTTTTTAAGGTAACCAAATATTAGATGGATTGACGCCTACAGAGAGGATTAGTCCACACTAGCTCAAGACAAAGAGGAAGGAGGAGGAGAAAGGGACCTGCAGTGGGACAGCATAGGCTAAAAATAAATATTAATATTTAGAAGCCCTAATAACAAGCCAAATATATTAAAACAAAGACATTCGTCAATACCAACTATTGCACAATTATCGTCAATTACTATAAATATGAGAATTCAATTTCACCTAATCCCTCGTCTTATCTATTTGCATTTTTGTTTATGGATTCAGATAGTCTAGGTATTTTTTAATTAAAATTAGCAACATTTATACTTTTTCCAAAAAACATTTTTGTCAAATTAGCTTCTGCCTCTCTTTATGTGGAAAATTCGACACCAAAGTAATCCTGCAAATAGGTACCTAAAGCGTGACTTTTATTACTTACTAGCGGACGTCGCGCGGTTTCACCCGCGTAATTCCCGTTCCCGTGAAAGTACGGGGATAAAATATAGCCTATGTTACTCGCTGATAATGTAGCTATCCATTGCTGAAATAATTTTTCAAATCGGTACTGTAGTTTTTAAGTTTATTCGTTACATACAAAAATATAAACATAAAAATCTTTCCTCTTTATAATATTAGTAGATAGATAGTATTGAAGTATAGATTTAAGATTTGTCATATCAATCAAGCTAACCAATACCCCAATCGCGTAACACACTTTCAATTACAATCCCTAGGATTTCAAGGAAATTACTAATCCATTGTTTAATTAAATAACGCAATGAATGTTGTTGAGTTGTCAAAATGAGTGGCATTGCCATTTACATTGTGTTACGCAATTATCCCGCTAAAATTACTTTTATTTATTTATTTATCTCTCCCTTAAAACTTTCATTACATTTTCATCACCTAATACGATAGTGCGGTCTTTTAAAATTATTCTGTCTTTTTTTTATAATAAAAATGATTTACTATTTATAACTATTAGGACCATAAACAATAACAGAATAAAAAAAAACTTTTCTTTCATTAAGTTTCTAAATAAATAGACAATAAGTAAAAAAAAACCCTGACCGATCCGTGAGGGTGTTGTTAAGTATCGTACTGAGAGTCTATTTATGAGGAAATTTTAAGGAAAAAAGAAAACAAAAATTCGCCACTTTTTTTTTTCAATTGGGAATTTTGCCGGGTTATTATTACATGGGGCGCAGGCGGCCGTCATTTAGCGGGTGTCTACAAGTCATAACTTATGACCCCTAATGAAAATTTGCTAAATTTTAATGGATTCGGGGTAATTTTGGTACGGTACTAAAAGTGCGAATTTTAAATAGCCATAACTTTTTTATTTTCAATAATAATAAGATTTTTTATTACTTTTTGATAATATTATTGCAATACCTATGTGCCCTTTTCGGATCGGACACGGTTATTTTACATGGCATATTGTATAAAGTATTAATGCTCGTACAGACCAGCGCGATATCGCGGGCGCGGCAGGCAGCGCGACCCTTGTCGCGCCCGCAATATCGCGTTGGTCTGCACGAGCTATTAACCTAACCTACACAAAGTTGGCAAAAGTTAAGTGCATCATTCGAGTACTTACCTACCTTCCTAACCTGTCAATGGTATGTTCTGCAGTCCGTGGGTGTATACTACCGATGATTTGCATATTATGCTATGCGTCATACCTACAACGCGCCACGTGTAGCTGAATTGGGTTTAAAGATCACGGCTGGAATGATTATTAATTCTTTACTTATTCCTTTGGCTTAGCGACCCACTAATGCCTTGTCTATGGCTGATGTGCTGTGTAGAGACTGGCAATTTTGTCGAGTGTTATTGTCTATTTTATTATATTCTGTATTTGAATATCATGTCCAGCGTGTCCTGAACATTGAAATAGAAATAATGTCTATGGTCCTGAATCACACAAACTGTCACAAACTGACAATTCATAATATTATCTGTGTTCAATTCATGTTACGTAATTCATCTGTTTGACAGTTTTGTAATATAATGAAATAACTCTAGAAATAAAAAATTAAAATCTCATTTGATTAATAAAAACTGTAAAGAAAAATTTTCCGGTAAAATTGCGGTCTTCATTTTTTCATGGGGCAATATTCACACCATATTTGTGTCACCATAGAAGAATTGTGGCCGTTTTAAAACCGCTGTTGCCTGCACGTTACAGGAACTGTGGACGCTACTGAAGGTGCCGAGCTCCTAGCGAAATCTGGGCTGACTAGAAGATTTGTATCTTCTGTTTTTGAAAAGCAATAATCAATTATTTTTTGTCCGAATGTGTTCCGTGAAGGAAAACATCGTGAGGAAACCGGCATGTCCTAGAACCAAGAATTTGAACTTGTGTGACTTCTACCAACCCGCACTGGGTCCGCGTGGTGGATTACGGGCTACGGCGCACTCCCTCTCACAGAGAAGAGGCCTAGTGTTTATTTATTTATTTGTAAGGGACAAAAAACAGTTACATGCTACAAATTACAGAGAAATAAACTAAGATTTAACAAACATGTAACCCACACCATTGTCCACGTTTTAACAAAAGGTTAAAAGAAGTGCTGAAGACAAGTGATAAAAAATAATAAAAATAAAACAAAAGTCGCTGCCACAATATTGCTGTGTTAGCTTAGCTTACTTTAACTTAAATTATTCGCTTAACAGAATATCCAGAGCCATTTTCTTAAATAATTGCTTAGATAAACAGAATATATCCAGTCCCATAAAATGCGTGTTGTAAGAATCCACAAGGCGACGAAGAGGTGCACGTTCCCCAGCGTTAGTCCTGCATATGTCTGTATGGAACAGTTGAGGCACGCGCACCCCCCTCCGAATAACACTTCTGGGTACCTTGTAACACAATTTGTTTGTAAGGTCAATACAGTCAAATTTATTATTGCATATGCCGTGCAGTGTCATAGCATCAAGTAACAGCCGCCTAGATTTCCGTGAAGGAAAACATTGTGAGGAAACCGGCATGTCCTAGAACCAAAAATTTTAACTTGTGTGACTTCTACCAACCCGCACTGGGCCCGCGTGGTGGATTACGGGCTACGGCGCACTCCCTCTCACAGAGAAGAGGCCTAGTGTGGCCCAGCAGAGAGAATATTATGAGCTAATTACTTATGTGGTACAAAAGTAAGTCCGAACGGAAAACATATCTACAAATTGTTATCGCATTGTATTAAAAAAGGAAATAAAACTAGACTAAACGAACTATTTATAAAAATATTTTTGGTACGCAACGATAACAAGAAAGCGATGTAAACACTGAATTTTTTAAATCGCAACTGCGCAGTAAACTGGAAAATCGGGTTGGGTCAGTTTTTTTAAATACCTATTTGTCTATGATTCATAATATTGTCTTTGATAGTTTTTTTTTCTTTTCGATTAGTTGTCAACAGAGGTTGGAAACTACGTAGTATTTATTTAAAACGTTCGCAGTTAATCAGTCAGGTCATAATAGGTCGTAAGTTGTGTATTACGATTTTATGCTATTTCAAAATTTTCTATTATAGTTTCCACTGCTTTGTAATTCTCGCCCTGCTACCGATGTTACCCTTAAAAATCCTTAAAACCATGAAATAATTTAATCATAAAGAAATTATTTGTGCACTAGCTGTGTCCCGCGATTTCAGTCTGTCACCTTCCTCAAGAATTCAATCAAATGCATTTTTTTTTTTTAACAAAAAATCAACCAAATTCTTCAGCTTTATTACTCGTTTAAATTATTGTATTGAGCTAGTCACAAGTTTAATTTGAATTTATTATGATATGCGGTTATATATTGTTTAGCATGAATCATAAACTAGTAACCCTGACAGCCCATAATGTGCCGATGCATCCTATGAATCTAATGACATCGGGCGTCAACGACGCATTTAAAATTAGAATTCAACAGATGATCGCATGGAGACAAAATGGCGGTAAGACATAAATAAATTATAACATAACATCACGCCAGTATTCCATGAAGGGTTGGGCAGAGGTGTACCTACCTATAATACACTCACATTTCATTTAATTTCATGTTTAAGTCCCATGTAATAGGTGGCGAGCCTATTGCCATCAATCGGGCACAAATCCAGGCTCCGGGCTGCTACTGAGAAATTCCATATGGAAAAACCCAATAACACTTTTTCCGACCTGGGAATCAAACCCAGGACCTCATGCTCAGCAGCAGCACTTGCGACCAATGAGGTGAGACGATTTTTTTTTTTAATTGCACAATCTGAAATGCCAATCATATGCAAATAGGGCAAGACAATGGATGTAAGTATTTTTGTGATAACGATAGCAGAAAGTAGATAAAATATTTCTCCACTGATTACAAGTTATCAATTGCAATGATGCATAAATTAAATTACGGAAAACTGCGTAAATATTTAGCAATCAAAATCAAAAGTCATTTATTCAAACTAGCCTGACAATCAATTGAACTGAACGTCAAAATGATTTAAAACAGTCCCCCAAAACGCTCGCCTTTCAACTTCCTAGCGCTTTAGCTGGGAAGAAGTGGCGCAACAAACTCCCCAGCAGCAATAGTTATTGAAGATCTTGTAAACGGTAGACCCAAAAACAAAACTAATTAACTATGTCTTGTAAAAAAATAACTAATCTTTGTTGGTGTTTTTCAAGAAATCTTAATTCTTTAGGCAGAAAAAAAAAAGAAACGCGTTAAAATTCCATCTGGCAACAAAACACTGCCAAGAATTCGAATTTGGAACGCGAGACGCATCGAACACATCAGCAGGGCGTGGTCCTATGAGGCAAGGCGCTAAAGAGTAAGGTGACCAGCATAACATGGACACGTCACTTTTAGACGTCAATCCTCGATTTCTTCTGCTTCATTAGGAAAAGGGAGGGGTGGGAAGGTCAGGTTAGATTAGTGAAGTAGATCGTGGCGCTAAAGATGGCTAAAGTACAGCAGAGACCAGTGAAATTGAGCTGTAATTATTAGAACGAAGAGTATGTTATCGTTTATTTGTTTAGTGCTGTGCGGAGGGGGGCAGGTCTGGCTACGTTGGTGAATCAACGATTCTATTTTTAAAGTGTAGTCGTACGGCCGCCACGCGCGCCCCTCGTGGCATTGTTTTGCTCAGATAATACCAGTGTTACGCACCCACCCACATATTTACATCGTGTACAGACGCCAGCACCGCAAGCTACTACAATCTGTCAAATTTCTTTAATAGATTTTCAACTTTATTTCTAGAGCATAAAGTTTAAAGTTGATTGGGGAAATTTGACAGTTTCGGGTAGCTTGATGTGCTGGCGTCTGTACATTTTATTGTCTCTGTCCTCACATTTATCGCTGTCACTATGTGTACTAGAACGCTTTCCGATTTATCAATTTTAGTTGTAAAACGTTAATTAGAGTACGATAACTTAATTAAAGCATCGATAAAATAACGATTATTGTTTTAACTTTTTCTTTATCTTTGACTTTTGTTAATGTGGTTCCCACGAAAATATTTGTAAGTAAATAATGATAGATGTGTTTATCTTGTTTGTGAGGTCGATAATTACCTATGTATTTAAGAAGAGGTACATACCTACTCACAAAGATGACAATCTTCGTTAATTGCATTTTAGTAATATTCTTAAAAGTATGAGATCTTGTTTACTTAGATAATTACTCCTTGTTTTAAAAAAAGATGACATCTATGAACTCTGCCTTTATCTTTTATTTTTAGGCGAGACAACAATTTTCAGTCACTTTTAATTCCGTCAGTTTTAGTGACGACGTTGTGTTTTAAAAATGATCTGTGTTTCCAGATAATGCGCGCTTAGCAGTAGAGATTTATAGACTTTTTGTCGAAGAGAAAGTAATTACTTTATAAAATTAAATTAATATTCTATGGAACGTGACTACCATGGAATTTTGCTAGATTCTGTGACACAATCGCAAAACATCCGGGTGTTGCAATTTCCTTTAATCTTTTACAAGAACTCATTTTATCTTTTTAAAACAATTCTTTGAAAAGAAAACGCAAAGGGTTTTATTGAAGTAGATAATATATTATCTATAAAGATTACACTAAAATTCAAATACCTAAATAAAAACTATCAAAATCGACCCAGTATTTTTCCAGATTACCTAGCTCAAAAAGATATGAATGCAATCTGAAATGTGGCGATTATTGTAGCAAAATATAAATATTATCATCATTGTGTGTTATAAATAAAAAAGAACGATACTTTGTCAACGGGAGACTAAATTAATATGAACGCCTACGAGAATAATAAAATTATACAACACATTTATAATGAGGCTATAATTTTGAGAATTAATTATAAAAGAAAATTGTTTTGCCATGTTGTGCAATCTGTGATAGACTTTGTGGAGGGAAGTATTTAGTCTATGTTCATAGACTAAATACTTCTATAAACCAATGCTCTGAAACTTAGACAAAATTCTTTAGGAATCAGTAATTCTTTTTAGGTTATGATAATGTACAGACGCCAGCACATCAAGCTACTACAATCTGTCAAATTTATTTAATAGATTTTCAACTTTATCACTGAAGCATAAGGTTCAAAGTTGATTGGGAAAATTTGACAGTTTCGGGTAGCTTGATGTGCTGGCGTCTGTACTTCATGCTTTACTAACTTTACAAGACAAGTGTATAAAATACCGCACACCCTGTAAATGAAAACCATAATATTTGGGTGTTGCCTCAGTTTTCAACATAATTTTTTCCTATTATTCTCATTCTGAGCAACTTGTAACGAATATTGATAGGCATTAATATTCATCGCATTTTTTACAATAAAATTAATAAATTCTCCCCAGTCCGTCCGCTGCCGGCGACGATCCGTCACCGACTGACTACGTGAAAACTATAAAGCCCCCACGTTACCTACTGAACTGATAGCGCTGACCAATCATGGTTAAGCTGCTTCCCTCCCCGCTGCGTCTTAGTTAGGGGTGTCAGAGGGGAGACTGTTTGAAGCGTAGAGGTCAGTTATGTTGGTTTGTATCGATGATAATGCGCTTACGCAAATGCCTCCTGCCACAGCGAGATTGGCAAGTGTCAATAGAGATAACGTGTCTGGCAGTTGGGGTCATGGCACTGTTTGTATTTTATTTAATATGTTGCTATAGATCTTAGTGCTGTTAGCTCAATGGGATGATTTTATATTGAGTTCTGTTGTGTGCGATAATTTATATATAACGCACTTAGTTAAATGTTTTTTCTCAAACATGCTTGGAAATTGGAGCATTATTTTGACAACCTTCTTTGAGATAAATCGAAAATGTTGTACTAGTGAAATACGTGTGAGCAGGCGGCCGGCAATGTTGGTATGAAAATCGATATCTGACGTGTTTAGCGGCTGAATAAATTACTATGAAAACTATTATCTGTCGTGTAATTTAAAATGGACCGAACTTTTTACTTTGACACATGACAGCCAAGGAGGTAGGTAACATATCAAATATTTTATTAAAATTTCGCTTTGGCTTGCAAATGTCGGAGAGAGCTGTTTAAAGTAAAAAAAAAACAAATGAACATAATATTGACGCGTGAAAAATGATAATTGTTCGTCATTGATTCAGCAATTAATAATTAATTTACTTAGTTTGAATTTCCGCGCATTATTTGAGAAAAGTACTATGTACAAGCCTTGGCTGCAACCAGGCACCGTGAGTCCATGATTGATGGAGTCACGGTGTGCCTCTGCAGCGCCTCGGCCCACATTTTCACGTTCCTCCATCAATGCCCCTTTTACAGGCTGCGGCAGTTATGTACTATTTTATGTGTACGTTATGTGAAGGGTGGGCGTTTTTGGGGGACTGTCTTATGTAATTTTGACGTTCAAAAAGTGCTGATTCTCAGCCTAGTTTGAATAAATGACTTTTGAATTTGAATATTTCTTTGTAGAAGTTTTTTATTGAGTTTTGGAAAGATGATCTACACTCACGACTGTATTTCCCGGGTTAGACAGAGGAGACATCTATAAGTACACTCTAATTTCGCCTGTTATGTTAAAGTGCCATAGTAAAAAGGCTTTTGGTCTTTCCTGTAATATCTTATATTTGTAATTATTTTACCATAAACGCTCCTGCCAACAGGCGCGACGCGACAGTGCAACGAGATTCTGGTAGAACAATTTTCATGAGGTTTTCATAGAAATTGTTCTATTAGAGTCGTGTTTTGCTGTCGCGTCGTGCCTGTCTGCGGGAGACTGAACAAGTTTTTAAGTTCACATAAAATTGCTTACTTAACTTCAAATCAAATCAAATCATACTTTATTTGTGAACATAGGTACATAAAAGGTCTTAAAAATATACATTTTAGCGTGATCTCTATATTCTACCAATGAAATTGGCATACAAATAATTTGTTATATAATTTTAATAAGTACTTATAATGATTCAGAAACATGCAATAATAATAATCAAAGAATGTAATAAAATTAAATAAATGATTTCAAAAGTCTAAGTCAGTTACTAACATATTATAATGTCAAAAATGTCAATAGCCGTTAATATCATCACTACTAATTAAACAACTTTCACTAATAAATAATTAAATAACACAACACTCATTAAACCAAAAAAAAGGTACCCCCACATGTAAATATTATTTCACAATTTTTAAGTCAAAATAATAATGAAAAATCTTCGAAAAAAACGTAAGTAAATAAGAGATAAAGAAAAATTAAAAACAAATACAATATAAGTACTTAACAAAACAATAGGAACTGGTGGTATCAGTAAATGTTTGCAATTATAATATTTAAAACAATGATTTTACTTGATAACCCTGCTGCCATTACCTACCTACTATACTGAGGCGTGATAATGTTTAAATTTTTAAAAGCACGTGCAGAATTTTATATCTATACTTTTCCTGTTCTAAAGAGGTTCGTGGTTATAAATAATAGCCGCACGGGTCAATCTTCAGGGTTAAGCAATGCTTGCCGAGGTCAGTCCGTGGATGGATGACAATCCAATACATACCGAAACCAACAACCCGAAAAGCACGTTAAGCCGTTGGTCCCGGCTGTCATTCATAGCTCTTTGACAGTCGTCGTCAGAAGTCTGACAACCAGTCTTACCAAGGAGTAAGTATCGTGTTACCCCAGTAACTGGGTTGTGGAGGTCAGATAGGCAGTCGCTCCATGTAAAACACTGGTATACAGCTGCATCCGGTGATACTGGAAGCCGACCCCAACATTTATTTATTTAAATCACAACTATAACACCTTTACAGACTCATCCAAGGCGATGTTATAAGTCACAAAGTCTACACAAATTTACAAAAAAAATAACCTGTAAGCAGAATTACAAGGAATTATATAATAATATGTAATACAACAATTATTCTAAACATGACAGCTTTTATTCTATCAAACCTTTTTCAATTATTATTTGTGCCATTTTAATGAATTGCGGCAAGTTTTGAACATAGTTGTGAAGAGGCTAGGCAGATCGATTGATTGACTTTTCCTGTTAATTTCAGATTATGTTTTTAGTATAGTCGACCTCGTAATTGCTTTACCACCTTTGACAACATTATCATACTCCTGCTCTTAACCCAATTAAACATGTCTTTTTAACCGACTTCCAAAAGGAGGAGGTTCTCAATTCGTCTGTGTTGTTTTTTTTTTTTTTTTTGTATATTTGTTACGCGATTACTCCGCCAATTATGAATTGATTTTGATGATTCTTTTTTTGTTTGGTAGATCATACTTTAGAGGTGGTCCCATATAAATTTTATTAACTTTGCTTGGGTAGTTTTTGAGTTAGCTTCAATAATACGTATTTTTTCCCACTTAGTATGTGGATGATATGATAACTTCCTGTCACTGTTATTTACATAGCAGGTAGTAGTATTTGAATTTGTTTGTAGGTAGGTACCACAACACTAAAAAGTGAAAAATAAAAACTTTTTACAAAAAAAAAACAACCGACTTCAAAAAAAAAAAACACTACAAAGTGAAAAATAACTTTAATTTCGGAAGTCGGTGTCTTGGTTTTGAATTTTCGTTCTTTGTCACCGACTTCCGAAATTAAAGTTATTTTTCACTTTGTAGTGTTTTTTTTTTTTTGAAGTCGGTTGTTTTTTTTTCTTCCATACCTCTCTATCAGTAGTCACCTCGGTAGTCCCCCCCCCCCCTTTCTAGCAATATCATCTTTCAAACCTTCCATCGTTTCTTTGGTCTTTTACCCAAAATTTTCCTCGCGACATCCCTCACTCCTCTGCATCACATGACAACCGATTTTCAGTCACCGGTGCCATTTTCAGACTTCCTCTTACTCATTTCATATTCTATACATTCACGTAACACACATCCCTCTTAGCATTTCTTTGACAACAGTTCCAAGGAAATTTTAACCTTACTAAAGTTGAAACTGTCTTTAATTGTTCCTTTAACCTTGTAGTTTTAATTACGAGTTTGACTGTACTATGGAATAAATTTTTTTTACAAAAAATACAACCGACTTCCAAACTACAAAGTGAAAAATAACTTTAATTTCGAAAGTCGGCGTCTTTGGATCAGTATTTTAGTTTTTTGACACCGACTTTCGAAATTAAAGTTATTTTTCACTTTGTAGTTTGGAAGTCGGTTGTATTTTTTTTCACTTTTTAGTGGGTTGGTTTGTAATTTATGTAAGTTACTTTAATTTATGTCAGTTAACTTATGTCAACTACACATCAAAAATACCCAAATCGCTATAGATGTGCCTATAATATTTGAAGAGTTCCCTCTATTTCTCCAAGATCCCATCATCAGATCGTGATTCGTGATCAAATAACAATGGGACCAACTTGAAAGTATACTCATTCAAACAAAAAAAGAATTTTTCAAATCGGTCCAGCCGTCTTCGAGTAATAGGGGAAAATACAAAAAAAAAAAAATGTCCCTACGAATTACACACACGCGCGTTGGCTGCGAGTACTATGCACCTGAGCATCTCTTAATTATTTTTTTTTCTTATTCTTTTCTTTAATATTACCCTCACACTATAAGGTAACCATAATATTGATCGCATTCCTGAGCCACAAGACACGAGCGATGCTTAGTTTGTGGCTCACCGAATTTCGCTAAATTGTATTGTTACTTTTTTATTTTATATTAATAAACTCTCCTAGGGCGTCTGACATCTGCTTTGTAAACCTTCTGACTTTTAAATCCTAATGTTGTTGTGATCGTCTTTTCTTTTATTATCATTACCCACTAGTAGAAAAATATATGACAATCTGTAGGGTTTTACGAGCACATCAACTAGGTACAGACAGTAACCCATTTCTACAATTGAATTAAACAATTGTTTTGTTTTTCAGCGCTGGCCTGCTATGGGCGGATGAGGGTCATTTAGTTCCTACGATACTTGTTGGCATGGAATAGGGACCATTTAAATGCCATTGTAATTATTTTATTGGCTTTTTTATGAGCCAATTGTGTCACACTGCAAGGCAGAGGCATCCTTTCCGTCTTTCCATTTTTCTCTCTCTTTTGCATTTAGAGCCCAATGGTTTGGGTATGACTTACTTTTGTCCATTAACCTTTAGCCGGTAGAATTTCTATAATTTTTAGGGTTCCGTACCTCAAAAGGAAAAAACGGAACCCTTATAGGATCACTCGTGTGTCTGTCTGTCTGTCTGTCGGTCTGTCTGTCTGTCTGTCTGTCTGTCTGTCTGTCTGTCTGTCCGTCTGTCACAGCCAATTTACTCCGAATCTAATGGACCGATTAAGTTGAAATTTGGTACACATATGTATTTCTGTGACCCAAACACGAATAAGTAACGTAAATAAATTAATTTTGAATATAGGGGTCACTTTTGGGGCGCAAACAAGAAAATTTAAAAAAAAAGTTTTGCTAACAGTACCGTGTGACATATTAAATGAAAAGGCTTGTTGCGAGGATCTTAAATATATTTTTTATATAATTTTAAAATAAATACTTTTAAAGATATTTAATAAATTCAATGAAAATTGACCATTCCCCCCCCCTTATCTCCGAAACTACTGGACCAAAAATTTTGAAAAAATACATAGTGTGGCTCTTTACTCATAGATTACAGGAAAACCTATAAGAAGTCCATGGTCTTAAAATAACATGGTAAATCTCTCAATATTGTGCGTACAAACTTACATTTCGTCGCTCGGCATCCAATAGGCCCATCTCTCTCAAATCAAATCAAATCAAATCATTTATTTGCAATAAGTATTGGTATAGTGTTGGTCTTATAGTCAGTAATAAGTTCCTAATACAAAGTCAGACATTTGACATGCAAAACATTACAATGTATTTAATGCTAGAGTATTATATTTATATCCAATGGCATGCTTTAATTGTTTCTATTATTAATTAATAAGCTAGCTACTCTAGCTACTATAATATCAAAATATCAAAAGTGTTTGACCGTCTGCATAATACACAAATAAATAAAACTGTAAATGTTCATGAAAACCAATTCGGGTTTCGGCGTGGTTTGTCAACAGAAAGTGCAGTGTTGTGTCTTGAGCATACTATCACATACTTACTATACACAGCGTGGGACGCCGATTAATGCTAGCTTCCTCGATTTGTTCAAGGCTTCTGATCTGATTGCTTATGACGTATTATGGAGAAATATGGAGAAGGATAGGTTGCCAACGGAGCTTATAAACATCTTTAAATAGTGGTATGGTAACTAGATCAATAGTGTACGATGGGCTCGAACTTTTTCCAGGCCATACAGGTTGGAATGCGGGTGAGGCAGGATTGGCGAGCTCAGCAGCACCAGAGTGGGTTGCTATATAGATGGTATTTGTGTAAATAATTTTAGCTATGCAGATGATATGGTGCTTCTGAGCGCGTCAATCTGTAGTCTCAGAAAGTAATTGGTCGCCAAATGTGAGCAGTATGCCAAAACAAATGGGTTTATGTATAACTCCAATAAGTCGGAGATCATGGTCTAAAGGCTGGGGGTAGACCGGGTTATGTACCACCTGTATTACTCAATGGGACTCCACTACAAAGAGTATTTACGTTTAAATATCTTGGTCATATATTGACCCCTGACCTCAATGACGGACTCGATATTGAGCGGGAACCTCTGAGTTTGTTTCGGCCTTTCTTCTCAGAGTAGTCAGATAAGAAACGCCGACCTCATCTAGTTTTAAAATATGATTGACGTGTAAAAGTGTTTGTACAAACCTACTTACAGAAATAAAATCATTTATCAACGAAGGGCGTTGTCGGTAAGGGCAAACATGCTGGCTCGCAGGTTTGCATGCTGCTCACTTAAAAAGTCAAAATTACTCTGTTTCGAGCTTATTGTACAACGTTTTACACGTGCAACCAGTGGGCTAGATATACCCAAAGGTCGTGCAACGCCTTTCGTGTCCAATACAATAACGCTTTCAGGGTATTGGTGGGGCTGCCCCGTTTTTGTAGCGCATCGGGAATGTTCGCGGACGTACATATTAATTGCTTTTACGCAACGATGCCAATGAGGTGTGCATCCCTGGTGCGCAGAGTGCGGGCCAGCTCCAACAATATCCTGAAAAAATATCGCTAGCAGGCTGAATTGCATGTACATCAATCACTGCAGTGCCATCTCTCATGGGGTGAAATAAATTTAAACTAGATTACGTGGGGCACTCAGAAAGTTTTGTGATACTAGAAAAAAATATACTACAGGTTATATATTTTTTTATTATATCTTTTCAAAGAACTCTCCATTGGCGTTTATACACAGTTTTATACGTCTAAACCAATTTTCATAACACATTTTCCAGTTCGCATCAGACACCTCTCCAATCTCCTTCTCAAATGCAGCCAGTGCATCTTCAGGTGATGAAAACTGTTTTCCTTTGAGTTGATTTTTTATTTTGGGGAACAAGAAAAAGTCGCACGGAGCCAAATCGGGACTGTAAGGAGGATGACCTATAAATTTGACCGGTGTGCTGTCCAGAAAGTCCCTTGTTTTGAGTGCCGAGTGAGCCAGCGCGTTGTCGTGGTGAAGCAGTAGTCCACGGAGGCCAGTGTTCGGTCGCTTGCTGCTTGCAGTAGTAAAAACTTCTGGCAAACATTTGGTAACATACCATTCAGCATTGATACTCCTTTGATCTCGTCAGGGTACTGACACCAGATAAACCGGCAAAAAAAAACCTTGCGATCAAAATTTTGCCTGCACTTCTAGCTCGCTTCACTTTGGTAGGCGTTGGTTTATTTTGAAACAGCCACACGGTCGACTGACGCTTCATTTCTGGATCATATTGATAAATTCAAGATTCATCACCCGTAATGATATCTTAAACGCGCCGAGACGAGCCTGCTACAAATTTTGCTATCATGTCTCGTCACCATTCTACCCGAACCTCCTTCTGAGCCTGTGTTAGATTTTACGGTACCAGCGTGAAACTATCTTCCATAACCGAAGATGCCTGTGTAGAATTTCATGCACACTTCCCGATCCAATCGGCAGTATATGCTGAACCTCTTCATATGTAATTCGCCTATTCTACACAACCGTCATAGGGCGGCCACTTCTTTCTTTGTCCGCCAAAATTACGAAATCACCCATAAATTCGTTTAACCAGCGGAAAACAGCGCTTTAGAAAGGCTTTTTTCTATGAACACCATTCGAAGTCTTTCAAACTATTCTTCTGGTTTTGGTCGACATTTGAAATCGTACAAAATCATCGCGCGAAAATGTTCTCGTTGTAAATCCAGTTTTCAGTAAGACAGAGTATTTTGATTTTGCTCGTAAAAAAATGTGGAGGGAATTTCGAATTTGGAATGTTATGTTTTTTTGTAATAAATAGTCATAGTTTTAATTGACATGACAAAACCAGCCAGTATACTATAGACAAAAACTGTTAGTTGCAAAACTTTCTAAGTGACCTGGTAAAATAAGTTAACATAGTTCATAAGTTTACTAACACAATGAGTCCTTGTTACTTGAATAAAGAAAAATATCTGGATGACCATTTTTTTTTAACAACGTTTACTAAAAATGAAACCTAGCTAGATCGATTTATCGCTCCCGAAACCCCCTGCATACTAAATTTAATAAAAATTCTTGGAGTCGTTTACGAGATTCAGATTAAATATACATTATATATAAGAATTGTTCGTTTAACGGTATTAGATTTAGATTATTATTAGGTATATTAATACCGCGAATGTGAATTTTTTACGAAAATCAGATTTTTGTTTTATTTCATTCAATACGTTCAAATAAGTGATCCCGCAATTAAAAAAAACGTAAAAGTGTCACATTCGCGGTATTGGATGCCGAGCGACGATTTGCATTTGGAATGTATTGGAGAACATGTTTTTCAACTACAATGTTAAGTTTGTTCTTGGGATAAATAAATTCATCTCAACTACGGAACCCTTCATTGTGCGTAGTCCGACACGCACTTGGCCGGTTTTTTTAATAACATACCTTAACATAACATATTTTTTTAAATGATTACTTCTTTAGGCGTGTTGGGCATTAGTTTTTTTTTTTTTAACTACCCTAAAATATAAAAAAAAATGATTATTTTTTTATCCGTCGATAAAACTAATCATAGTATTGCTCATTTCGATTTGTGCACATTATAAAGACTCAGACTGTATAATCTCATAAATAAATAAAAATTGCTTTAATATAGTTCACCGGCTATTAATATTTCGCAGTTCTCTCAATATCGTACATTTTATCACTTCAGTGCATAAGAAAGTATGAATAAAAATAACTTATAGCAATTACAATTATTATAAACAAGATAAACTGTGTTTTAACATTATGTTACTCCTTCTTTTATCGACTTTACGTTTATTATTATTTAATAAACTTTATATATACAATACTATAAATTGTAATCGAATTCTTTGCCACTATTCTCTCTGAAGTTACATTTTTTTTTTTTGAGAATTTGTTGTCCTCAAAGTGATGTGTTCCTCATTTTCAACCTGTAAAACCATCGGCCCATTAGCTCAGTTGGTTAGAGCGTCGTGCTAATAACGCGAAGGTCGCGGGTTCGATCCCCTCATGGGCCACACAACACTTTTTGTGTTTTATAAAGTGTTTTAAATATTGTTTACATATTATTTGAATTTATCTTGTTTACTTATTTTTCAGCATTGAATCTGATGCAATGTTAAAAGAGAGAACATATTATATTCGTAAGAAGCATGGGATAAAATATTGACCTGTGTCATAGGTATTATGAGATAACATGGTGTAAAATAGTGATAGACACATGTTAATTATGAAATAATTGATCACGTAGTCAAAATATGAAGCCAATTAGGAAACGCTCATTGAAATATAGGCGCTTGGTAAGCTCTCGGTACCGAGTATATCGAGCATGCTGATCCCGCACTGCTGACGTATTGACCAGTGAGGACAGGGCCTTAGATCACCAATAACATAATTTACGATAGAACTCATAAAAAAAAAAATTACGTGCAGAAAATAAGGATTTAATTTTGTATGTCTATACAGTCGGGTAACTTGGATATTTTGAACTATTGCAACGCCTAGGCAAAAGGGAAGACGAAAAAAAAATTTTTTTTTGACCCGTCTTGTAGGTTATTAAAAAATATTGCACACGTATTTTTTCTTCCTTTACTTTATCAACAGATTACGGCGATACATTGAGTTAAAATGTGCCATGACGTCACGAGTATGTAGATTTTATACTTACTTGTGACGTATCGACCCCCACTCCCCAACTTTAATGCGTTTTATCTAAGTAATTTTTTACTAATATGATAAAGCAAAAAATATGTGTTTATTATTTTTTAATTATCTGAAAGACGGACTAAATAGATTTTTTTTTCTCAAGCATCATCCCTATTGGCGATGTGTTGGCGAAGAGACAGTCGGAAAATCATCATCAATAATTTTATTTTATATATATTATCTGTATGTAATTTCAGTGGCTCGTGGCTACCGACACACAGTTTGTCTACGTCTTTTAATTCTCAGAAGGTAAATGCAGTGAATTTTTCCTTAATGATAGATAATACCAAAATAATCACAAAACCAGCGTTATCTAATTCGGATAATAATATTAGTCTGACCTTTGCCCTTGGTAATTTAATTATTATCTAACTCAAATTCGAACACAATATTGAATGTTGTATGTTTCTGTTACTTTTGCAAATAATATTAAAGGAACAAGTAAGAAACCTTACATCACCATATTATGCAACTGCACATCTTGGACTCTTGAGTAACTGCATCTAACTTCCGCGTTTCTTTTCAAATGCAACATTGCAATTCGTTAAAATTTTAAACTAGTACAAATTATAGTTTTTTTGCAAATAATAATCTTAATTATTTCTCAAGTGCACCTTTTTAAAACGCTTTCAGAAACTATACAGACCAGCCACACAAATTACGTAACACTTTCAACCACAATGCAACAGTTTTGAAGGATTTTGCTAATCCATTCAAAATTAAAAAATTCAGAATGTTTTATTTCACATAAACCTACATGGGCAATTGGGCACTTATGAAACGTTAGAAGCTAGGTGCACGGTTCCAATTAGTCGTTTCCTATGGAGGAGAGCCGGTAAGAAACTCCACGGTTACTCTTTTTAAAAATAAATTGTTTTTACAATGTTTTCAAATTACAGTGTTAATAGGTATGAGAGGACAGTGTAGGTCTATCAACAAGTACCAGGTATTTAGTAAAATAGAAAATGGTCCACAAATCTACTGTCTGTTAGGGGATGAATGAAGCCTAGATCAAATAAAAAAACTATTTAGTCCGTCGGTCAGGTAATAAAAAAATATAAGACACGTATTTTTTGGTTTTTCATATTAATAAAAATGTCTTAGATAAAACGCATTAAAGTTTGGAAGTGGGAGTCGCTACGTCACAAGTAGATAAATCTACATACTCGTGACGTCATGGTACATTTTAACTCAATGTATCGCCGTAATCTTTTGATAACGTAAAAAAAGAAAAAATACGTGTCTAATATCTTTTTATAACGAACATGACGGACAGAAAAACTTTTTTAGACAAGAATGCAAGCTTACTAATGAATCCATATTTACTGAAGTTCTAGACTTCTCAGTATAGTTCAGACTCTGTCTGTCTGTTACCTTTTGACGCTTTTATGACTGAAAGGATTTGGATGAAATTTGGCACACGTATTGACCATGACCTGAGTTAGGACATTCTTACTACCGGTATTAAGTTCCCGTGAAATACTTCCCGTCTTCAACGCGGGTGAAGCCGCGTGCAAAAGAAAAGAAAAAAAAAGAAAGATAAATTGTTTATTGTGCACAATATAAACGCACATAACAAAAAAAAAATTACATAAAATACACATTCACCAAAAGCCAAAAGCCTCGTATTCATTATTCTAAAAAAACTTTGACAAATTTTGTCTATAAAAAAAATAAAAAAGCTAATAAAAAAAATCACTTAAAAACGAAATGCCCCCCGCTGCGCAGAAAAATGAAATGATGCAAAATCCAGCAATCATTATTGCAAAGACAAAGATGCGCAGACGCCTCACCTTAACCGGTTCAAACCGGATCATTATCTCGAGTCGCGACTCCTGAACCATATGATGCCCCTCGAGCCTCCAACGAGCAAAACACTGATAGTAACTAAAAATAGGTACATTACGTTAGAGGGGATCGAATCTACTCGTACCCTTTGGTTATCTTTGTTATCCGGTTTTTAATGAGTGCGGTTAATGGGTGGAAAGTCACTTAAGACATGGCAAGTTGGTATGGGATTATCTAGTTTTATATTGTAGGCTCTTGGATGTCTCCAACAGCTGGTTTTCTGCACCACACTGCAGAAGACCGTATAACTTGGAGACGCGTCGTATGTGGTTGTGATCCCCAGCATTGAAGTAATGACAAAGAAGAAGAATGTAAGTCAAAGTCAAATAATGCACTTCTGAACATCAAATAGAATTTATTTTAGTCACCCCTTCCAAAAAGCAGTTTTCGTATGGAGAAGAATGGGCAAGAAACTCCACCGTTACTATTTTAAAATGTTTTACAAAATTTTTTACACATTAATATGTAGGTTACATAACACGATTGCTTCTGACCTATTTTATGCTGAAATTCTATTATTCCTAATTAATCTATAATGATCATACTTGCATATTAAAAGTTGACTTTAAAAATCAAAACGTCTCCCAATTCCATTTTTAGGTAACATTAGATACTTATTACGTCTATTTTGTATATACTTACTATAAAAAAACTTTTTACAAAAAAAAGCAACCGACTTCCAAAAAAAAACACTACAAAGTGAAAAATAACTTTAATTTCGGAAGTCGGTGTCTTGGGTTTTATATTTTCGTTTTTTGCCACCGACTTCCGAAATTAAAGTTATTTTTCACTTTGTAGTGTTTTTTTTTGAAGGTCGGTTGTTTTTTTTTGTAAAAAGTTTTTATTTTTCACTTTTTAGTTGTGGTACCTACCCCACACACATTCGAATACCACTATACCACTACCTGCTACCAGTGACAGGAACTTATCATATCATCTACATACTACGTGGGAAAAAGTACGAATTATTGAAGCTAACTCAAAAACAATCGAAGCAAAGTTAATACAATTTATATGGGACCACCTCGAGAGCATATCCTTTCAAACAAAAAAAAAGAATTTTCAAAATCGGTCCACAATTGACTGAGTTATCGGTGGACATACATAAAAAAAAAAAAAAAAACAAACAAACATACGCGACGAACATATAACCTCCTCCTTTTGGAAGTCGGTTAAAAAGTCATTGCTGAAAGGTGTTGTCTTATCTGATTCTAGTGCAAATACCTAATATAAAATGTAGAATTTAAAGGCTTCTGCAGTGCGACGCGATTCTGGTAGAACAATTTCGATGAAGTTTTCATAGAACTTTTTATGTGAAACATCTATAGCGGCGGGTCAGACCGACTGTTGACGTGACATTTTATTTCCTGTCGTAAACTATCCTTTTATGCATATTACATGTACATAATAATTTCGATGTTTCACATCTGCCAGGCGTCCCGCGACGGCTCATTTTTTTGCTACTAGAGTCGTGTCGCGCCTGTCTGCAGAATCGTTTATTGTTACTATGAACCAAATGAAGCGATAAAACCAAAGGTTTTTCATTTTAATACAGAAACAGCGAACCTTCATTGCAATATAAAATACATGACCTTATTTTAGGCCGAAACCCTAATCAGACCGTACCAAACTTTTAGGGTAGGTATGTCAAACAGAATAGGGTCGAATTTTTACCGAATTTTGTCACCCTGATAGACGTATAAACAATGATATTATAAGTAAAAAGACGTAGATACGTTACCTAGAGCGCCACGAAAGAAGGCCGACGGAAAATTGTGGAACTGCATTTTTTTCTATGCAATTTGATGCAATGACATAGACACTAGCGCCGCGTCGAAAGGACTTCAGTGGTGGCGCGGACTCTACTCAACATTCGATTTTCAAAAACGGCACAATGTCACACCATTAGGTGACACGTGGAAGTAGGACGGCATGTCGTAATTATCGGGAGCGAAAAAAAGACAACAAGACGAAGAAAATATGGCTAATTGGCCATATTTTGACGTACCACTTGCGGAGCGTGTGTAACCTATCTACCAATTTTTACTTATGATAAGAATGTAAGTAAACATGAACTTACTTATAGTTCATGTTTACTTACGTTTTTATCTTGTTTAAAATATACCTACTTAAAATCTGTTACATGATATTAATATGCCTATAAGTTAAGTCATTGTCGGGATGATAAAACTAATTGAAGCTGCACAAATAAATGTGACGTCAATAGTAATATAATGGAAATTTTCGTAAGTTTTACCTTTAACTTAGGGACTACACTGATCCAGAGGTTCCATTAAGGCAACGATAGCCGACTTTTAATTATTTTTTACTGAAGATCACGTCTAAACGAATAGTGTTAATGATTTGGAAAAAATATAATGTTAAATTAGAGCATTTTCTTAATAACTAAATAAAGGAATGTTTTAGATTATGTTTTTATTACATAGTGAAAATAATTTGTAAAGTTATGTCTAACGCGGATAAAAAACTGAGAATCACGAAAAATCTTTCAAGCGTATTTGTTCTGATTATTTTTCGCAAGTTTCTGGTTTTAGTTTTATTCGGAATATAATATTTACATAATAGGTATTATATAAGCGAACAGACTTAAAGTACAGGGTGGCAGGGATATCGACGCGAAAACTGTTACCATGGATTCAATACATGATTCTGAAATTTTTCGTCGGTTTAAAAAAAATAAACTTGTTTTCCATACATTTTGACAGCGTAGGTATTGCAGTTTTCTATGCAACAGCAGATTTTTTTTAATAACCGTCGAATAATTTCAACGTGGGGGGGGGGGTGAAATAGTTTAGGTTAGAACTGTGATAAACCGCGCGTGAGCCGAGCGAGCGCTACTTCCATGTTGCTCGCGATATGTTTTCACCATTTAAATTCAAAATATTTTATTTTTATAAACCTACAAGGGCACTTATGAAACGTCAGATGCTAGGTGCACGGTTCCAATTGGTCGTTTCTTATGAAGAAGAGCCGGCAAGAAACTCTTTTAAAAATAATTGGCTTTTACAACATTTTCAAATAACAGTATTAATAGGTAGGGAAGGACAGTGTAGGTCTTTCAACAAGTACCAGGTATTTAACAAAATAGAAAATGATCAACAGATCTACAGTAAGCCTACAGCGTTCTCACATTCACAAAATAGAAAGGAATTTTAAATACAAAAGACAAGTACATAAAATCAATCTGCCTAGCCTTTTCCCAACTATATTGGGGTCGGCTTCCAGTCTAACCGGATGCAGCTGAATACCAGTATTTTACGGGTAATACGATACCCCTTGGTAAGACTGGTTGTCAGACTTTCGGGCTTCTGACGACCCGTAACGACTGTCAAAGATCCACGAATGACAGCCGGGACCAACGGCTTAACGTGCTTCCCGAGGCACGGAGGAGTCTCGGTATGATGGTCACCCATCATACATATAGTATTTAGCCACGAGAGAAAAAAAGAAAAGAAAAGTACATCAATTAATAAAAACCTATTTTAATTAAATGCAACGTATTGTCTAATTATCCGTATTTTCGTAATATCCCTAGGGTTTTCGCGAAAATTTGAATGATCAAATCATCCTACGACATATATATTGTGAGTATGACAATACTCACGAAAGCTACCTAATAATTTAACACGCATATTAAAGTAACACTTCGATCCCTATTGATAACAATTTTAGCAAACATAACACTCAACGGATCCAGTTAGCTAAGATAACACTATGTGTGTTATTGAATTGATAATATATTGATAATATGTACATTGTAACGGTAATTGGGATAAACTCAACAGGACGAAGGGAAATTATTTTCCCAACTATGTTGGGGCGGCTTCCAGTCTAACTGGATGCAGCTGAATACCAGTATTTTACATAGAGCGACTGCCTATCTGACCTCCACAACCCAGTAACTGGACTGGGTAATACGATACCCCTTGGTAAGACTGGTTGTCAGACTTTCGGACTTCTGACGACCCATAACCTGTTAAAGATCCACGAATGACAGCCGGGACCAACGGCTTAACGTGCTTCCCGAGGCACGGAGGAGTCTCGGTATGATGGTCACCCATCCACGGATCACCCTGGCAAGCGTAGCTTAACCTGTCGGATCGACCCGTGCAGCTGTTATTACTGAGCCACGAGCTCCTCAATATTTTAAAATGTATGAAGTAAAAATACAAAATCTATAGTACACCGACATTTTCTTAGTTATGTTTAAGTCCCATGTCACATGGGGCGAGCCGATTGAGAACTGGGAATCGAACCCAGTTCTTCTCGTCTCTATGATCGAAATAGGAATATATTACTTCTCATTCTTCTTCCTTTCGTGTGGTCAACGACTATCCTGGCGTCAGAGTTTTAAAGCCACCCATGGAGCTCTAACTTGGCTTCGAGAAATATCTCTCAGGCACTTTCCTCACGATGTTTTCCTTCACCGTTTCTGAAGCAAGTGATAATTATACAATACGCACATGAATCTGAAAAGTCAGAGGTGCGCGCCTTAAGTTCGAACTCGAGACCTATGACTTGGCAATCCGACGGTCACACCACTAGGCTATCACTGCTAGGCTGTCCCTCACTTCCGATGTCGTAAATTTTATGATAAAAAATCACTAAATGAACAGCAATAAGTCACGTCAATGTTATGTAAATCGTGTAACTGTCATGTTAATAGGTACCTATCTATTGATATAATCGTTGTCAGTCGTGGTCAGACAAAGATCGTGACTTTAGACCTCTATCTCTGCCGAGACTCGCTAACCTAGTGTGGTCAGTGATGATTAACATACAGGAAGAAATTAAAACAATGTTCAATGTGTTACAGAATTTTTCATAGTAAAATCAGTAGCCGTTCAACTACTGGACTTGGACTTATAACAGGCGAAATGTGATGCATGTATTTCACCATTCTACCTACCCTTCGGGATATACAGGGGTCATGCAATGATTTGAAATTTGTGAATCGTCACGCAAGTGGGTTACCACTGAGCAATAGGTAGCTCGCCGTCCGATAAGGACTAGGCCCGGATCGACGCGCGTTGTGTTCCACGCGCGTCTCAAAGAGATATCAGCAGAACTGACGGGGTCCGCAAGGCCGATGTCTGCCGAGGTCGCGGGAAAGTCTGAATATGATACCGTGGCCCCTGGCAACATAAAGGCAACTGAAAAAACACGGGTGGGTTTTAGTCAGTAAAAGTCTGACACGCCCTCCCGCTCCGCCCAGAGCGGGAGAAGTTATGAAAAATAAAAAAGTGGGTTACCACTAAAATTGGAATTGAATGTTACGTCTTCATATATTTTTTTTTAACCACTTATAAGGACTATGTAGATCATTTTTTTCTTTTCTCAGTTCAGAAAGGCTAGGTGCGTAGTACTCGCAACCGGCGTGCGTGTATGACCGGATGTATGAACGTAAACGAGGCAAAAGGAGTATGTAAGAATCGTAGCAGGTGGCGTTCTGTAGTTTCTGCCTTCCCCCATGGGAAGAAGGCGTGAGTTTATGTATGTATGTATTTTAATGATGGTCTGACAGTTTGAATACTTTATGCGGCCTACTCTTTGGTATTGTTCGTCGAGTCGTTGTTGAGCTACACGATCACTGACAAATGCTTGCACTGACTGGACACTGGACAGGTTCACTCAAATCTGTGTGGTTATTTCCTCAAAAGACAATTTCAGACACTAGTCTACATGGTCCTATTATGGCCTGACCAAGATTATGTCTGGACTTTAAAAGAGACGTTGAGTTTGTTTCGCCATTTGTTCTCAGAGATAATCCAAATAGGAAATGTCAACTCCATCTAGCATATATACTATACTATATAAGGTACAGGAACCGTATAAAACCCACCGCCTATCATGGCCTACTTTAAAAATACCCTAGTTACGGTGGCCAGATTTTTTTGAAATTTTGAGGGAAACTTGTCAATGCGTTTCTAAATGAAAGGCAAACTTTATCACACCAATTGCGCGTAGCCATTTTGAACACAGCTGTCAGTTGTCATTGACTCGTCAAACAACCTGACTCCCGTAAGTAGTATTTATTTTTTGTAGTAAAATACAGTAATATCGCGCTTCTCCTTGATAAATCTTATTACTAACAATGTTAACATTTAATTCAAGGTTAATTTTAATATTTTACTGGTGTTTTTATTTTTAACATAATTTTAACTGCCATATGGCAAAGTTCCATAAGATGGCCCACTACATGACCAAAGAAGGCCCGGGATTTCTTTGAACTATCAAATATTTTTTATTTATTTATTACAAACATACGCTACCATTACAGTCTCCCAATTCGGTAGTGTGTAGTTAATTATCTTGGTATGTAATAAATTGCAATAAATATAATATTTAGAAGTTTAATACATTTCTATGTCTAATCTTTTTTATTTTTGCATAAGACAAGGAAATTTCTTTAAAAACTTTTAAAATTTTAATAAAATTGTACGTTAAAATTACGAGTTTCAAGATTATCATATTGAATAATGTATTGTTTTGGGTAAGTATCTTAATTGTTAACGTAGTTTTTCTTCCATAGGGTGGGTGGTATTCAACAAAATGGCGCCAACTGTGAAAAAACGACGAGGCCAGTAGTTTATGATGCTGTTTTTGTTTTTTTTTTGTTGAAGTTTTTATCCACTCGTTTGTTGCGCGGTCCTACAGCACCTTGACAGAAAGCCTTCAAAATAAATTAGGTAAAGTGTTCGATAAACAATAAACTGCAGCCCTTGATCTTATTTTATTAAGTATGAGCATATCAACGTAAACACTCCGCGTTGTTGTAAATAAAACCTCACTCGAAATAGACCTAATTAATGAAGTAATAAACATATCTTGTTTGTTTGTATGTTTACAGTTGGCACGAGCTGGCGTGAACGAGTATAAAATCCAATTTAAACCATTTAAAACACTAAGTACTAATAATAGGGTTGAAGATATTTTTTATCTCCGTCAGGTAGATTATTAAAAAATATTGGACACATATTTTTCTTTTTTACGTAATTAAAAGATTACGGCGATACATCTAGTTTAAATGTGCCATGACGTCACGAATATGTAGATTTTGACGTAGCGACAAATATGATAAAGCAAAAAATACGTGTCTAATATTTATTTTTATTTTCTAACTGACGGATTAAATTGAATTTATTTTTTTTACCCAGGCATCATCCCTATTGTTACCAACTTGGTTAAAGACAAAAAAACTGAAAACAAGTACAATTTTAACAGTTAAAATTTAAAAAACCCCGTCACAAATATTTCCTCATTTCTCTTTCCTACTCCATCACCAGACCCTGTTCACCATCTATCTATAACCTATTCATTGACACAATTCCAATGAGCCCATTCCGATACCTGTGCTATAAGTTGGTAAGGGAGTTGGGTATCCTGCAAATTCCAGGTGATGCTGCAGCATCAGTTCAAGGTTACTATGTTCTTCTAATATTGAAGTAACAGAATACCAAATTTTAAATCGATCAGACCTGTGGAAGATACTCACATTCATTCATCAACTTGAAAAGAGCTGATAATCTTCAAACGGCTGTACCGATTTTGATTAAACATGTCGAAGAACCAACGCTAGAAAAAATGCTTTCAAATTTAAAAAACCGCATTCAAATCGGTTCACCCGTTTAAGAGCTACGGTGCCACAGACAGACACACATAACGGTCAAAGTTATAACACCCCTCTTCTTGCGTCGGGGGTTGAAAAAGAGGTTTTATAATACCTATAAAACCTACTTCTTGTTGACTGGCTGAAGTAATTTCTAAAATTACGAAACACTGACCCAGTTACATAAAAAAAAACCGGCCAAGTGCGTGTCGGACTACGCACAATGAAGGGTTCCGTAGTTGAGATGAATTTATTTATCCCAAGAACAAACTTAACATTGTAGTTGAAAAACATGTTCTCCCACACATTCCAACTGCAAGTCGTCGCTCGGCATCCAATACCGTGAATGTGACATTTTTAATTTTTTTTTTAATTGCAGGGTCACTTATTTGAACGTGTAGAATGAAATAAAACAAAAATCAAATTTTCGTAAAAAATTTCACATTTGCAGTATTAATAAAATAATAATACCTTTAAACCAGCAATTCTTGTATATACCTATGTATATATAATCTGAATCTCGGAAACGGCTCCAAGATTTTTTATAAAATTTAGTCCCTGCATACTAAATTTTATAAAAAATCTTGGAGCCGTTTCAGGAGCTAGGGGCTAAGGGTTTCAGGAGCGATAAATAGATCTAGCTAGGTTTCATTTTTAGAAAAGGTCGTTCAAAAAAAAATTATCATCCAGATATTTTTCTTTATTCAAGTATTAAGGACTCATTGCGTTAGTAAACTTATGAACTACTCGTATGTTAACTTACTTTACGAGGTCACTTAGAAAGTTTTGCGACTAACAGTTTTTGTCTATAGAATACTGGCTGGTTTTGATGACTACTTATTACAAAAAAACATAACATTCCAAATTCGAAATTCCCTCCACATTTTTTTACGAGCAAAATCAAAATACTCTGTCTTACTGAAAACTGGACTTATAACGAGAACATTTTCGCGCGATGATTTTGTACGATTTCAAATGTCGACTAAAACCAGAAGAATCATTTTTTTTTTGTTTTTTTTTGTTTGAAAGACTTCGAATGGTGTTCATAGAAAAAAGCCCTTCTAAAGCGACTGTTTTTCGCTGGTTTATGGGTGAACGAATTTATGGGTGGTCTAGTAATTTTGGCAGACAAAGAAATAAGTGGCCGCCCTATGACGGTTCTTACATAACAAAAAGTGCTGGCTGTGAAAAATTTAATTCAAGAGAATAGGCGAATTACATAATAATATGAAGAGGTTCAGCATACACCGTGAAATTTGAATCACAGTTTTGCTAGAACAAACGTTGTTCAGACCATGGTCTACTACCATTCTACAGCACCCAATAAAAAAAAAAACATAATTAGTTTTTGAAAAAACACAAAAAAAAACAAAGTTTAAAATGTCAAGATATATAGATGTATACTGCCGATTGGATCGGGAAGTGTGCATGGAATTCTACACAGGCATCTTCGGTTATGAAAGATGGTTTCACGCTGGTACCGTAAAATCTAACGCAGGGTCAGAAGGAGGTTCGGGTAGAATGGTGCCGAGACATGATAGCAAAATTGGTAGCAGGCTCGTCTCGGCGCGTTTAAGATATCATTACGGGTGATGAATCTTGGATTTTTCAATATGATCCAGAAATGAAGCGTCAGTCGACAGTGTGGCTGTTTCAAAATGAACCAACGCCTACCAAAGTGAAGAGAGCCAGAAGTGCAGGCAAAATGTAGACCGCAAGTTTTTTTTTTTTCTACCAGGTTATCTGGTGTCAGTACCCTGACGAGATCAAAGAAGCATCAATGCTGAATGGTATGTTACCAAATGTTTGCCAGAAGTTTTTACCACTGCAAGCAGCAAGCGACCGAACATTGGCCTCCGTGGGCTACTGCTTCACCACGACAACGCGCTGGCTCACTCGGCGCTCAAAACAAGGGACTTTCTGGACAGCTCACCGATCAAATTTATAGGTCATCCTCCTTACAGTCCCGATTTGGCTCCGTGCGACTTTTTCTTGTTCCCCAAAATAAAAAATCAACTCAAAGGAAAACAGTTTTCATCACCTGAAGATGCACTGGGTGCATTTGAGAAGGAGATTGGAGAGGTGTCTGATGCGGACTGGAAAATGTGTTATGAAAATTAGTTTAGACGTATAAAACTGGGTATAGACGCCAATGGAGAGTTCTTTCAAAAGATATAATAAAAAAAATTATAACCTGTAGTATATTTTTTTCTAGTATCACACAACTTTCTGAGTGCCCCACGTAATCTAGTTTAAATTTATTTCACCCCATGGGAGATGGCACTGCAGTGATTGATGTACATGCAATCCAGACTGCTAGCGATATTGTTGGAGCTGGCTCGTACTCTGCGTACCAGGGATGCACACCTCATTCGCATCGTTACGTAAAAGCAATTAATATGTGCGTCCGCGAATATTCCCGATGCGCTACAAAAACGGGGCAGCCCCACCAATACCCTGAAAGCGTTGTTGTATTGGACACGAAGGGCGTTTCATGACCTTTGGGTATATCTAGCCCACAGGCTGCACGTGTAAAACGTTGTACAATAAGCTCGAAACAGAGTAATTTTGGCTTTTTAAGTGAGCAGCGTGCAAACCTGCGAGCCAGCATGTTTGCCCTTACCGACAACGCCCTTCGCTCCCGCTCAATATCGAGTCCGTCATTGAGGTCAGGGGTCAATATATGACCAAGATATTTAAACGTAAATACTCTTTGTAGTGGAGTCCCATTGAGTAACACAGGTGGTACATAACCCGGTCTGCCCCCAGCCTCAACGACCATGATCTCCGACCTATTGGAGTTATACATCAAACCATGTGTTTTGGCATACTGCTCACATTTGGCGACCAATTACTTTCTGAGACCACAGATTGACGCGCTCAGAAACACCATATCATCTGCATAGCTAATATTATTTACACAAATACCATCTATATAGCAACCCACTCTGGTGCTGCTGAGCTCGCCAATCCTGCCTCACCCCGCATTCCAACCTGTATGGCTTGGAAAAAGTTCCAGCCCATCGTACACTATTGATCTGGTTACCATACCACTATTTAAAGATGTTTGCTCCGTAGGCAACCTATCCTTCTTCATCTTTCTCCACAATACGTCATAAGCAACCAGATCAGAAACCTTGAATAAATCGATGAACCTAGCGGCGTTCCACGCTGTGTATAGTAAGTATGTGATAGTATGCTTAAGGCACAACACTGCACGTCCTAGTGTGGAGTTCATAAGCAATGTACTTACTTCCTTTGCGTCTTATGTCACTAAAGAATATAAACCTAGCTAATAATGTAGACTTCAAGGAAATGTAAAGCACTATTTTTAGCAAATAAACAAACAAACATTCAAACATTCAAACAAACCACGCCGAAACCCGAATTGGCTGTCATGAACATTTACAGTTTTATTTATTTGTGTATTAAGCAGACGGTCAAACACTTTTGATATTTTGATATTATATTATCTAGAGAGATGGGGCTTTTGGATGCCGAGCGACGAAATGTAAGTTTTTACGCACAATATTGAGAGATTTACCATGTTATTTTAAGACCATAGACTTCTTATAGGTTTTCCTGTAATCTATGAGTAAAGAACCATACTATGTATTTTTTTCAAAATTTTTGGTCCAGCAGTTTCGGAGATAAGGGGGGGGGAATGGTCAATTTTCATTGAATTTATTAAATATCTTTAAAAGTATTTATTTTAAAATTATATAAAAAATATATTTAAGATCCTCGCAATAAGCCCTTTCATTTGATATGTCACACGGTACAGTTAACAAAACTTTTTTTTTAATTTTCTTGTTTGCGCCCCAAAAGTGACACCTATATTCAAAATTAAATTATTTACGTTACACGTTCGTGTTTGGGTCACAGAAATACATATGTGTACCAAATTTCAACTTAATCGGTCCATTAGATTCGGAGTAAATTGGCTGTGACAGACGGACAGACAGACAGACAGACAGACAGACAGACAGACAGACAGACAGACAGACACACGAGTGATCCTATAAGGGTTCCGTTTTTTCCTTTTGAGGTACGGAACCCTAAAAACGATCACAAAAATATCTCCTCAATATTTTATTCAAAGGCTCCGAAGCACACCCACGCATAAGCATCGTACTACAAATTCCCTGGTACACTGACCCGATTTCACCCCACAAATAGTCCACGCTTACGCAAATCTTAACTAAACGTGCTTGAACCAGAAAATAGAACCTGACTATAAATAAGTCTCGTGTGACCAAGACTATAAATAGTGTGCGCCCAAATTAACTTCAATGGGGGTGCATAACACCGGTCGAACGGGGTGAGTAACCCTATAGGGTAGGTGTATTAGGGATAATAGCTGAACTGAACTCTTTTGTGACGTCAATGAGTCCTTTGTGGCCTAGATTTCGTGTTTATATAAAAAAAAAACCACCTGCTCACTACGTTTTTTTTGCGTTTGTTTTTTTATTTCGTAGCTCCATAAGATGGCGTAGTCGCTACGCTTCGTAGCACATCGTAGCGTTAGAGAGAATCTCTCCTCTTCGATGTCTACGAGTTACCTCTTCAAATCTGTGAGATCCTGGTAGCCTGGTTGAACAAAGTGACGTCATAGGTGCACGTAGACAAATAAACTAAAGGATGAGCGATGCGGACGAATACTTCGACGCCTAAGTGTCATTTTGTTTTTATTATTTTTATTTATACAGATAGTTAGTTAGTCTTTTGATTTAGTACCTAATGTAAATAGTTAGCTGTGTTAAAAACTGTAAAATAATTTATAAGTATTATAGTGAGGGGAAAGATCACATCAAAAATTAACATTGTATAAAGAACGTCTTAGCTTCAATAATTAAAAAAAAACCGGCCAAGTGCGAGTCGAACTCGCGCACCGAGGGTTCCGTACAAACCGTGTTCATGAGGAAAGGGGTAGTAAGTTTAAAATTATTAAAAATATTTTTATTATATTGATGTAACTAAAAATGTGTGCTTTTCGCAATTTTTCCATGATCTGTGCTATAAGACGTTGCTTCGAACTAAATTTCAAGATTCTGAGTTCACGGGAAGTACCCTGTAGGTTTTGATTCCCTTGCGAGTGTCGAAAATTTATTTTGATTGCGTTGGCTTAGAAGTTTGATTTTTTCAGAGCTCCAAGGGACAGTAGACTTGAGTATTTGATATGAATTTCAGCTTGATACCTCCACGCGTAACTGAGAAAAAGGGTCTTGACAGACAGACAGACGGACAATAAAGTGATCCTATAAGGGTACGGTTTTTCTTTTTGAGGTAAAACCCTAAAAACATAAAACCCGACCACAAAAAAATAACTGAAAAGAGATAAGCAAGCATTATAATTTATATAATTTTTGTATCGCATGTGGTCTGGGATTCCCATATGAGGCAAAGTTTTATTAGGTTTTTCTATCTGGAATTTCTCAGCAACCCGGAGGCTAGATTTGTGTCCGGTAGATGGCAATAGGCTCGCCCCCTATTCCAAGGGTTTTAAACATAACTGGTGAAATGTGGGTAAACTAATAATTAGGACATAGGTAGGTAGGTAGTAGTAGTGATAGCCTAGTGGTGAAACCGTTGGACTGCCAAGTCATAGGTCTCGAGTTCAAACCCAAGGCTTCTCTGACTTTTCAGATTCATGTGCGTATTGTATATTATCACTTGCTTCAAAAACGGTGAAGGAAACCATCGTGAAGAAACCGGCATGCCTGAGAGATATTTCTCGACGGCATGTGAAGCCAAGTCAGAGGCCCATTGACGGTTTTAAAACTCTGTCACCAGGTTAATCACTAGCCACACGTAAAGATGAGAATAGGTACGCCACTGCCAACCCTTCGGGGAAACAAGGCGTGATGTTATGTAATGCACAAAAACACGTCAGTATTATCATAATTAACTGGGGCATGGACCACATCTAAATACGTTTAACGGCTCCAATTAGCGCTTCATAACATTTTAATCTGTTTCTATAAAGACTATTTTAAATCGATCGGTTATGTTCATAGTATTGATAAATGAATGATACGTCGTAACTTTATCTCTGTATCGATTGAAGATATTTTATTAGTTATGTTTGATGTGTGTTTTCAAGCTATTAGAACGTAAGAAACAGCAAATTAATTGATCAAAATAATTCAATAAATATGTAGTATAAAACGAAGCCGCGTTTCGTCTTTGTCTGTGTGTTGACCGCTTAGATCTCCTAAACTGCACAATATGGATTTTGATGCAATTTTCACTATCATTTAAAGCATTTATTCCGAAATGTTTATCTGTATAATACATCCTATCCTACACTATTAAACGAGCAATATTTGTATATATACTTGTTCGTATATATACATATATTTGTACACGCGTTCTTGATATTGACTCTAACGATTTCGATGAAAGTTGCAATATAGGGGTTTACGGGGGCGAAAAATCGATCTAGCTAGGTCTCATATCGGGGAAAATTGGTTTTAAAAATACTTCCGAAACCTTTAAAGTAAAAATACTTGCGTAGAACATTGATCCGTAACGTAATATAAATAAAGAGCACAATCGCGTTTACAAAAATGAGGTGTTGTCAGAGTGTCGCGAAATCAATGGTTTAGTCCCATCACAAAATGCCCAACGTGCCTAAAGAAGTTATCACTATAAAAACCACCTGTCTAGCCTTTTCCCAACTATGTTGGGGTTGGCTTCCAGGCTAATCGGATGCAGCTGAACAATTTAACAATACCAGCCTATTACTGTCCTACTGCAGAGGCCAAATGCCTCTTCTCATACAGAGAAGGCACGAAAATTGATCACCACGCGCGCTCAAGACGGGTTGGCGATTTCAGACTTATATTAACTATAAGTCCAGGTTTCCTCACGATGTTTTCCTTCACCGATGTCAATAATATCCAAAATAAACTCAGAAAGTACATATGAATTGAAAAAGTCACATTGGTACTTCCTTAGATTTGGACCCACAACCTCGTGTTTGAGAGGCGAGGCCGTAACCACTGAAGCATCACGACAGTTAATCAATACTTTCATTGAACTCGGAAAACCCTACAAGTAATAAAATCATAAGAAACATATTGTAAACACGGCTATAAAGTTAATTAACGTTATCAATACCTTCTAGTTTTCTCCAAAACATGCAGGAAGTACGTGTTCTTGATAAGGAGTATTATTATAGCTTTATCATAAATGTTAATACTGCAGGGTGCCGGTTGTTTGAATACTGTGACAAAGTTATATCATGCAGTCATGTGATAAGAAACAGGTATGGCTGAAAGTGTCGTAAACACTGCAGTTTTATGCAATTCAGCATGATTCAAAATTATACTAAGCGATGAAAGACAATAACAAAAAGGAAAACCGGCCAAGTGCGTGTCGGACCACGCACAATGAAGGGTTCCCTAGTTGAGATGAATTTATCCCAAAAACAAACTTAACTTTGTAGTTGAAAAACATGTTTTCCCATACGGAATGTTTGGGAAAATATATTTTCGCAAGTGTAGTATTACTCATTAACAAAAAAAAAATCACCACTTTGCGCGTAAGAGAGGCACACAAAAAAAAAACATAATTTTGTTTAACCACTTTGTCGGCGTAATTAATATGTATACCCATGCTAAATTACAGGTTTCTGCCACTAAGAGTCTCGGAGCTAGACCGCGGACAGACAGACAGACGGACATGACGAAACTGAAAAGGGTTCCTTGTTTACTACGGAACCCTAAAAAGCAAGAAATATCCTAAAAATATTGACCTTGCGCTATTTGGTAGTTTCCGATGATTTTGAAAATGCAGGGCAGAATTTTCTTTAAATACATAAAGCACAACATAATCAATATATAATCTTCCCACTGCTGGAACATAGGCCTCCTCTCTGTGAGAAGGACTGGGCCGTCTACTACTCGGAATTTTTTACAAGTGCTACACTATAATACACCCGTTTCATTTCAAGTAAAAAATCCATCAACGATATTAATCCATCCTGTATTTTCCTGGACATCAGTTGAAATACACCTTTTATCATTACACTTCAATAAAGATTAGTATCTCGAAAACTGATAAAAATACTATTTAAATAGAATGTTACCATCCCAAAAATTATACGTTCTGAATCATACTCCAAAAAAGTTATTTCAAGATATCACATATTTACCTACATAATCAACAAAACAAAGAACAACTATGTAATCCATATTGAACCACATTATTATCTAACAATAATCAATGTATTTTTTATCAGCTATCTTATCAAGCCCCCACGTGACTTATGTTGTCAAACGGATATATTACACTTAATATAAAAGATATATAAGATTATTCACATGCGTTCTCTGCGTGATGGAAAACTATTGTAGCTTGTTTACGTAATGTGACTTTTACCCCCGTTCAGATAGCTTCAAGCGGCACTAGTAGTGATAAAAAGTACCAGCGTATAATGAAGTGAGAATGTTCTGTCACGCTTGTGGGTGATGCCATGTGATGATCTGGTGATGGTGGACTGATTATCAGAGACCTTGTTCCTTTTCTTTATTTTTCCATGTGTTTTGTTAAGGTTGAAGGACGCATGTGTCCTTGCCAGGCCCTGCCGTGGGATGAGGAAGGTAGTGGATGGTGATCTATGCCTTGTTTCTGTCATCTTCAGTCGTCTGCTGAAGTTTGGAATTTTCTCCTTATGAACCAATTCCAGCTCATATTTAGATCGCTAATAGAGAATTAAATCAAATACGTCTACTGCATAATAGGTAATTCATATTTGTTAGCAACCACAATGTTCTATTCTATTCTGTCACATCATCATCATTTTACCACTTCAGAGAACGGTATAATACGGAGCATAGAATGCTTCTGCATGATAAATTAATTTTAGTTTAAAAAAGCTTACTCTAATAATGGTCGCGAGCACAACTGCTGAGCACGAGTGGGTTCAATTCCCAGAATGAACCAAATGATTTTGGATTTTCCATTAAAAAAAAACTCACAGGCCGGAGTCACCTATAGACGACACTAAGCGACTTTTAATGATTTTATACTGAACATCACGTCTAAACGAGTAGTGTTAATGATTTGGAAAAAATATATGTTAAATTAGAGCATTTTTCTAATAACTTAATCTGTAAACATTTAAGATTATGTTTAAATTACATAGTGCAATTAATTTGTAAAATGATGTCTAACGCGAATAAAAAACTGAGAATCACGCAAAAACTACCAAGCGTATTTTTCTAAAATGTTCACCATTTTAAAGATAATTTAACTATGTACATACATACATAACATCACGCCTTGTTTCCCCGAAGGGTTGGGCAGAGGTGTACCTGTAGCAGGTACACCCACATTTCGCCAGTTATGTTTAAGTCCCATGTAATAGACGCTTTTAACGTTCTGCATCGTTCTCACATATATAACTTCAACATGAATGATGTAACCAATATTTTGTAACCATATTTTGATTTAAAAGAGTGTCCGTGGAGTTGCTCGCCCGTTCTTCTCCATAGGTACCTACTACGCTTTGGAATGGGCAACTAGCTTCATCTTTCTGACTGGCCGACCCCTTGACAATTTAAAAGTGCCTGTAATTGGTTTATTTAAAATAAATACTTTGAGTTTGAGTTTAACATTATCTGAAGTGACTCCAGTCCACGCTGCATGCCCAAGTGCTCAGGTTACCACCCCCTGGTTACGGAGATAACCCTCACCAGGATGTGGCATGATATCGTATTTCGTGACACATATCGTAGTCTGCGTGACCAACGCGTGTCTTACGTTTAATTTCCACGACCGCGACCGATTACACGCGATTGTTATGAATATTCCTTATCAAGGGAAACGCCCTGTTGATATTTATATAGATAATGCTAAGTTATGTGGGAACGGTCAGATTGTGGAATTAAGTAAGTACCTACTTATTAAAATATCTATGTAGATACAAATGAACAAAAATATGTAGGTAAAATGGAGTGAACAGGACAACAGGGTGAACAGCAGACGTGGTATTAGTATCTAACTACGTATATCCATTCAACGTTGAAACCTTTCCCAGTTTTTCCCCATTCACTCCGACATTCCTAAACATCTTCATTTTGATGTCCATGACATAAAATATTGCATTATTAATTAAATTTTTCCTCTATAAGTTGTGTTCAGTTTAAAAACAACATTTCTCAACTTTTAATTAATTTATTGCACGTTATAAGGTTTTTCCCATTACCACATTTTTATCAGTACGGGATAGCAAGTCGTAACGTATACATATAAGTTATGAGGATATGAATCATAACCTCGTTTGAATAGGAAATTCACCCGTATAAGCCTCGCCGATATGATACAAAAAGGCTCAAATAACAAAGGCATTCTTAAAGTTGAAAGTCTAACAACCGGTCTTACCAAGGGATATCGTATTACCCAATACCCAGTACCTGCGTTGTGGAGGTCAGATAGGCAGTCGCTCCATGTAAATTACTGGTATTCAGCTGCATCTGGTTAGACTGGAACCCGACCCCAACATAGTTGAGAAAAGACGAGGCAGATGATAATGATTCTGAGAGTTGAAATTAACTTTGCAAAGAGCTGTGAAATATGTCGCCGTTTTAATTAATCTGTCAATATTACTATAAGGGAATCATTAAATATCGCTCTGTAGGACATTAAAAGATCGATTATGAATTGCAATAATAACACGTGAAAAGTGTTCAGTTTCAACAGATTTAGCTTTTTAGTTTTCATAATTTCATTGCCAAATTAATCAAAACAGCGAATTATTTGATAGCTATTTGCGAAGTTGTCAACTTTCAGTCTCAGCAATGTCGCAAATAGCTGTCAAATATTTACCTGTTTTGATTTATTTTGGCAATATTACTGTATGGAAATATGAAATATGGCTAACTAGTTAACTAAAATATTGAGTACGAAATGCAATAAAATATCGTAACACCGAATATTTAGTTTTAGATGTAAAAAAAAGTATTTGGAAACTTTCCAAATGCCTTTTTTACACCTAAAATTGTTACAACATCAAATTCAGTGTTATAAAATTGCAATTCATTATTAATATTCTAGTTCACTAGTTAGCCACATTTCATATTTCCATACAGAAATATTGCCAAATTAATCAAAACAGCAAATTATTTGACAGCTATTTGCGAAGTTGCCAACTTTTCGTCTACACACTCTTAAACCTGAAAATACTTAAAAATGTATGGTCCTTGGATATCACGCTCATTTCACGTGCCATGTGCACAAACTAATATCAACAGGATTACTTTAATACCAGTGACTGGCAATTTGCACCGTGACCGTATCTTTTACTATATCAACAATATCAAAAATGACTAAACGAAATAAAATACAGAACATAATAAATAGGAAACAGTGACATATGTTTGGAATCTACAGGCTGCCTTACAAATATTAATTGATTCTTTAAAAATATCATACCATTGGATTGGTTGATGGCTATAAGAGTTGGGGAAGACCAAAGAAACGATGGATGGGCTGTGTGAGAGATGATATGGATAGAAAGGGGGGGGGGGACTACCGAGATGACGACTAATAGAGAAGTATGGAAGAAAAAAACAATGGCACTCCGGGAGTGCCGACAGAAGTGAAAACTTGAACAAGATCGCCTTGGTGGAAGAAAAATACTCGTATAGAACATTGGTCCTTAACCTTATCTAAATAAAGAGGACAATCGCGTTTAGAAAACCTTTAAAGTACAAATACTTGCACAGAACATTGATTCGTAACATAATATAAATAAAGAGCACAATCGCGTTTACAAAAATGAGGTGTTGGTAACGGTGTCGCGAGTTCAATTGTTTTTTTCCATCTCAAAAATGCCCAACGCGCCTAATGAAGTTTTCACTTCAATAAATTGGGATTAGGACAGGACAATGATGATGATGATCGATTGGTTGGTTCTGCAAGGATCCCTTGGAAACAGTTGTTCGTATAGCCACATTTCGCCAGTACAATCATTCAAATTCAATTATTTATCATTAACTTGGGTGAACAATACCAAACATGATACTTTTTTTGACCCTGGAATCAAAACCTTGGAACAAGTCTCAAAACCTTGGCACTCAAGTCCCAAAACCTTAGAACTCAAGTCTCAAAACTTTGGAACTCCAAGTCTCTCCAGAAACAGTAAACTACATATGTACATATGAACATAAGAGTTGAGTGAGTGTGTGTAGTGAGTTTATTAGTTTAAGTTCTTAGCTGTCGCATTAGGGTAAACCCTGTAATGATAGTTTAAGCTGTTTTAAATTAATAATTAATAAACTCGCCTTTACATGTGTGTAGGCAGAAATTACAGAACGTTTCGAGCTCGAAGCGTTCAAGCATTGAGGGTCATAGCTATGATCCTAACACACCTATAAATAAATAATTTAAAAAAACAAAATCCTTTGAACAAAAATAAATAAATGAAATCGTTTACTGCACATTAAGATTTAACTTGTTTGTGAAACTCCTGACTTCCAAACTACGAGTAAGTAAAACTTGTACTATGGAAGTTTTTAGCTTCTATAAAATGTTAATTCTTTTCATATACATACATGTGCACCATTTGTTATATCAGTAGGGAAGGCACTTGGAAATTCGTCTAAACGTCACGTGTCCCGATACCAGCTGTCCTTATCAGATAAGGGGATATCGGCGCTCCCTCACTTGCGCAAGAGTCGCTAATCCCTTGATATCGAAGCACGCATGCGATTGTGGTTTGAGGCTGATCTACAGTAGGTACTTACATTAACAACAGAGAAATTATGAGTTATCATATTCATCAGGTAACCTTGTTTTTTGTACCTATAAGAAAGAAAATATGTAATACAATAAAAGACACTTTGGGGGCTTCAGTGCCTTATGATACGCCAAATAAATCCGTTCAGCATGATGAAAGACTGCTATATTGTTAATGAACTGCTAGAAGGGTAAATAGACGAGTAGGTATGACTAAACATGACTGATTTCAAGGGTTTTAGGACTCAGTTTCAAGGTCTCATGTTTAAAGTGTCAAAAGTTTTTGTTTTTTAATACAGAGCCATCTAGTATACATTTTTAGTGTCCGACCGAAACTGGTTTTTACGACCGAAACCGAATTTCGGCAACAATCTCAGTTTCGGCCGAAACCGAAACTTCCTTACAAGGATCATGTTTTGAGGGAAAAATAAAGAAAACGTTAGATATTATAATCATTCTTTTTTTTTAATTTAAATCACTAAAGTCACACGAAAACTCACAACAAACAAAACGAACTGCAAACACAAGCCGACTCACGACATGATTGGGCATGTGGACGCGGCAAAATGTCTTCGTCGCTTACTCGCTTGGATGGAATTTAACGCGCCGAACATGACCAATCACAGCGCGAGAACTCCCGAATGCAGTTTCGGTTTCGGTCGTAGTTTCGGCAGGTTTTCCGCCGAAAAAGAAACTAAACCGAAACTCGTTTTTTTTCCGAAAATAGACTGAAACCGAAACCGAACTTTCGGTTGGACACTAAAGTTTTTAGAAGTTAAAGTTTTTAACTTCTAAAAACTTTAGTGTCAGTGTAGTGTGTGTTTTTTGTGAAAAATAACTTTAATTTCGGAAGTCGGTGGCAAAAAACGAAAATACAAAACCCAAGACACCGACTTCCGAAATTAAAGTTATTTTTCACTTTGTAGTGTTTTTTTTGGAAGTCGGTTGTTTTTTTTTTTTGTAAAAAGTTTTATCTGTTTTAAGAATATTGTTTTAACTCTTACTTAGTTTTTTTTTTGTTATGTTTATTGTTTAACTTCGACTCTTGCACGGAATCCCTGCAAAAGCTAATTCTAGCCGTGGAGGGGGCCTAGTGACCTGTAACACAGGTTTTCCCCAAAAACCTATATCAGGCACCAATCTCCACAAAGGTGGAATGAATACAGCCGAGACATTATTTTTTTACACATTAACCTTAACTCAGCTTTGTGAAGAGAGAATAAATGATTGTTCAATTGTTGAATTAACAGCCTCGTATAGCCTCATGCAGACAGGCGCGACGTGACAGACACCGGTATAATATTGTTCTACCGTGAAGTTTTCTTAGAAATTGTTTTGCTAGAGTCGCGTCGCGCCACTCTACACAAACCTTAAGTCTTTCACTGCATACTTAATTACTACCTATTCTTATAAACATTTTATACTAAACTACTTACATATATGCCTTTGGCTTTGCTAGGGTATAAGTACCAAAAAGAAGCAGGATTTCCAAAATCGTTCCTCCGATAATTACGGCCACACCCTTTACAAAACCCAGTCAGACACCAATCAGTCAACATTATCGTGTCCAAATGTCTTTGAAACAAAAACTACTTCGAACTAGAGCCTCAAAACACGCGTATTTCGTTCAATATCAAGTGATATCAGTGATTAATGTGTTACAATGTTACGTCAAACAATCGCATGAAACATTGATATTGTAGGTAAGTACGAGGAAGTAGGTACTTAGTAGGTACTGATAAAATGTCGAGTGTGAATTCGTGGGAAAATGTTTTAAGGAGACATTTACATATGACAGTAATTTTCTTTTGAAACTTTCGAGAATTATTTTGTATTGTACATACAAATTACTAGCTTCCGTCAGCGGTTTCGCCCGCGTAACATCTTTACAAGTTATTCATCAACACCCTGAAAGCATTATTGTACTGCACGCGAAGGGCGCTGTACGATCTCTGCGTAAAATGTACCCACAGGCCACAGGTGTAACCGCCGCAGGAGGAGACGCCCGGGGTGGGAATCGCGAGGCGATTTCCGGCCACCGTAGGCGCGGGCTTGCGGACGGTGAGCAATGGGTAGCTCGCCGTCCGGTAAGGACCAAGCCCGGGTCGACGGCGCGTTGTGTTCCACGCGCGCCTCAAAGAGATGTCAGCAGAATTGACGGGGTCCGCGAGGGCCAATGCCTGCCGGGGGTTCGAAGAAAACTGATAGGGACATCGCGGCCCCCGGCAACAGGGCAACCGAAGGAACACGGGTGGGTTTTAGTCAGTAAGAGTCTGACACGCCCTCCCGCTCCGCCCAGAGCGGGAGAAGTTATTTGATAATTTCCCACCAAAAAAAAAAAAAAAAAAAAGGCCACAGGTGTAAAATGAGGAACAGAAGGCTCCAAAAAATGTTTTTTTAACCGCCGCCGTAGAAGCACTCTTAACATCACTACCACTGTTTCTAACATTGTTAAAACTATTGGCATGAACATTCAGTCTTCTGACTTGAGGAACTTTTACCGTATTCCTGGCAAACCTGGTACCTTTTTTTTTTCCTCGAAAATGTCCGGTTATTTAATAAACATAACGTCTACAACTACCGGTAACCACTGTTTTTTTTAATTATTATTGACGGTTAGTAAAAACAGAATTGCAAAAAAAACGTTTTTTTTAAACCACTTTTTTTTTGTAGGGCTTCTCGTACTTGACCTCTGAGGTCATGACTACTTAACCGGGCTTTCCTGTGGGTGCCTTAAGCTACACTTGAAACCTCCAGCCAGGGGTTATTCAACTATTCTAATTAAAACTAGGTGAACGCTCGCTAAGGGCACCCCCTGTGGGGTACGAATCTCGGCTTAAGGCGTCAACCGGAGGGAGGACATCAAGGATGGGACGGGCTGGTTTTAAACCACAACTGTGCTTTTAGCCTGCATCTCGCCTGATGTTAAATGATGTTCAAGCCGAAGCTACGAAGGTTGGGGTTTTTTTTTAATTGCCAGTGATGGGACACAAGCCTCCTTCCTTGGTGATGTCCCTGTCAGTGAAGTTTAGGTTTTAGGACACGCCGGCGCCGGTTTCCTCACGATGTTTTTCCTTTGCAGTTTTGGATGCAGTGGATCTTTTCAATCAACCCTTTAATTTTATTACCTAATTTAATTTGACTACCTACAATATTTACAGTAAAAAATATGTCATATATTTCCTAAACTTGATTTCAATATAACATCTGTGTAGTCAAAATATCCTTGTGCGAAGGGCTTCGCCAGTTTGCCTACGTGACAAACGCGACGTGCGCACCGCTATCGGCGCTCGCGCATAACTCGATATTTTGATAAAAAAATAATAACAGACTGCTTGTCGTGCGAAAACCGGAACGTACGGAGGAAAATTTTGGAGGTTTTATGTGAGAATTTGAATGATATTTCATTCTTGCATTGGCGGTAGGGCTTTTTTCTACGTAAAAAGAATTTTGAGAATTTATTTAAGTACAATAAATCACTTATTATCTCATAGTCTATGTTTATACATATCAGTTTCCCTCAAGCAAGCTCACAACATTCGGTTCTCAGCCATCTTTATTTATTTATTATTTTTATTAACACTTATTTACTTATCTTCTGCATCTAGTTCAGTTAATATCTACACTTAGGGTTACCATCCGTCCGGATTTATCCGGACATGTCCGGCTTTTTGACCCCCGTCCAGACGACATCCGGCCTTCTCATTTGTCCGGAAAATTCGATTTAAGGGGATTTTCTTTAAAAAAGATAAATGATTACCGAAAAAAATAAGATTAAAAAGTTAAATGTCCGGACTTTTTTGCTAATGTCAGGGTTTTTGTCAAGACTTTTCAAATTTCGAAATGGTAACCCTATCTGCATTTGAAATCGTGCAGCGGCATCCCGAAATTTGTGTAAGGGTGTATACCGAATGATCTCTGCTCTTCTAATTGACACCTACTTTCAAATTAAGTAAGCTACATTTCTTGAAACAGTTATCTCTACTGATTATCAAGGAAGGAAAAATAAAATCTACAAGTCGTGATAAAAAATGAATCATTGTATCAAAAAAAAAACACAGTAAAAACGATTACATGAGTCATTCACAGATTACTTATTAGTTTAATTGTTAAATTAAACTTTGTGATTCACCTGTACATATTATCGAGGAAATAATGTAACTGTCATTGGGAATTACTGTAATTAGGTAATTAATAATTATTCGAATGTGAAAAGATATCATTATATAGCAATCAATTAATTTTCCTCCTTCTCATGTGCAATATTTTTACGCAGTTAACTGTTTGAATGTAGGTAACAAAATAGACCAAGGACAAAGGGGCGGTCTACAGCATATTTTTAAGCGTTAAGAGAATAAAAAAAAAACTACTTATCTCAGATCGAAAAAAAATACAATAGACGTTGACAGTTTGTTTACGTTACAGTGACTCAATCGCTCTGCGTCCAGCGCTCGGTGTGGCAACATTCCGTGTTCGGGTTCGCGACAAGTCAATCGTCATCCTGAGCCTCATTGAGAGGTGAAACACATGTCGATTTCTTATAGGATTTTTTATGGCTCTCTAGCGTTAAGCGGATCTATTGTATTTTATAATGGATTTCCGCAAGGTCACGCCTGAATCAATAAAGTATGTCTGATGAAATCTTAAAAGATTCAATGTTGAATAAAGTTTGTAGAGAACGCCTGTATGGCTGTGGTAAGTATTTTAGTTTTTAGAACACTTTTGAGTTTGCGATATATAAGACAACTTTCAGCCTTAGTCACAAAATGATCTCAAAAATATCTGACATGAATTGCATAGATAATGCATGCATTTATTTTTAAGACATCTGATAAAAACCTTGAACTGTTCAAATAATGATAGCAGGAAAACGAGAATATTTTTTATCATTTTGTCTCTGCAGAAGCAATAATAACGGATGTTATTTAATTGAGGATAATGGATGTGCTTAATATTTCTGAAATATAAAATAATTTATTCTACCTATTTGTGGATTAAAATATTGAGTATTTAATCTATCAATAATCGAAAGAAAAATGGTATATCCTGTCTACTAATTAACTTTTTAAAACAAGCAAACATATATATTTTTTTTACCCATGACGGTGAATCTCTTGGCCTGCATCTCACCTGATAGTAAGTGATGATCAGGCCGAAGGTGGAAGTCTTCACCCGAAATCCTCAACCACAGAGGAACTGGCTATCTTACCTCTAACTGCCGAACCACAACAATGCTGTTAACATTGTTATTATGGCGACAGACTTAGATAATATGGTGGTAGCTAGCCAGGCGGACTTAGAACAAGCCCTACCACCAACCAAACCAAGCAGATTTTTTTTCCCCCATTGGGTTTCGAACCCGGGACCTCAGGGTCTGAGACAAGTGGTCTAATCACTAGAGGCGGTAAATTTGGAGAAGTGGCAATAAAAATAATTGTAAATTTGACTCAGATCTGACTCAAAGTAGAAGGATTTTTGTCCTTAATTAAACTTTACAAAATTTTCACGTAGGTATTAATTATAACATCGCAGAAAGGATGGCGATGGGACCGAAAAATCAAAATCTGCCTAGCATTTTCCCAACTACATTGGGGTCGGCTTTAAATGTAATCGGATGCAGCAGAATACCAGTATTTTCCACGAAGCGGCTGCCTATCTAACCTCCACAACCCAGTCACTGGGTAACAACGACACTCCTTGGTAAGACTGGTTGACACACTTTTGGTCGTCTAAAGTCAATCAAATTAAATAACGGCCAGCGCAAAATTACGCAAAAACCTCCTCGTGAAAGAAGGTTTTTCTCAGAATAACCTACAATTGAATCGGTAACCGCAAATCCACTACAATAATATTAGGTAAATTTGTGTTTTCCCCAAGCACACAAGTCACAACTGCTTCAAAAATTCAGCCAAAAATAATTTTACTGACGCAGAAACTACAACAAGATAGGTGACTTACTTATGTGTATGACGTAGTTCATCATTATCATCATTTCAGCCGAAAGACGTCCACTGCTGGGCATAGGCCTCCCCCAAGCACCGCCACTTTGACCAGTTCTGTGCTTCCCGCATCCAGCGGATTCCTGCGGCCTTCACAAGGTCATCGATCCATCTTGTGGGAGGCCTTCCAACGCTACGTCTTCCGGTACGCGGTCGCCACTCCAGAACCTTTTGGCCGCATCGGCCATCTGTTCTGCAAGCAATGTGCCTTGCCACTTAAGTTAGGCAATTCTTCGGGCTATGTCAGTCACCTTGGTTCTCCTGCGAATCCCTTCTTCATATGTAATGAAGTAGTTATGACATCACATTTAGATTTACAAAACACTACTTCCATAAACCGCAACAACCACAAAAACCTGAATTGTTATTGTTAAAATAACAATCTCAACCTCGATTACCTCTTCTAGCTCGGGTATGATTATTGAGCATTTGGATTTTATGTAAATCAAGACTTGCAAGAAATTAAGACGAAAAGAAAACAAGATCAAAATTTAATTTTGCTTTAGTGTGTTGTGTGATATTTCTTTTGTATGCACTAAATATCGTAACGTATTTAAATCTATTGTGTTTTATTTTATTGTTCTAATCGAGTAATTATCTTTTTGAAGTGAAAACTTCTTTCGGTGCTTTGGGCATTTTTGAGATGGGAAAAACAATTGAACTTGCGACACCGTTACCGACACCTCATTTTTGTAAACGCGATTGTGCTCTTTATTCATGTTACGTTGCGGGTCAATGTTCTATGCAAGTATTTTCACTGTAATGCTTTTGGTTTTTTTTTTTGTAAACGCGATTGTGGGTTTTTTTTAGATAAGGTTACGGACCAATGTTCTATACCAGTATTTTTCTTCCACGAAGGCGATCTTGTTCAAGTTTTCACTTCTGTCGGCACTCCCGGAGTGCCACTTTTTTTTACACACGTGTTTCTGTGATGAATAAACTTATTATTTCTTTCTTTCTTTTCTTTCACTGCGTAAATGATTTATCTATCTACCTACTTCGGAATGCAACTGAGAATTTTCTAACAGAAAAATCCATTAACACTGCCCGACTCGAGAATTAAACCAACGACCTAATGCTCAATAGTCATACCATAACATCACGTCACATCTATTTCCCCGAAGGGTTGGGCAGAGGTGTAGCTATAGTATACCCACATTTCACCAGTAATGTTTATGTCCCATGTAATAGAGGGCGAGGCTATTACCATCAACCGGCCACAAATCCAGACTCCGGGCTACTACTGAAAAATTCTAGGTGGAAAAACCCATTAACACATTAACTCACGCTCAGCAGTAGCGCTTGCGACCACTAGACCAATGAGGCAATTTGTATTTTCCCCATGCACACAACAGTTCCCAAAACTCAGCTGAAAATAATTTTGTTGATATAGAAACTACAACAACAATAGCTGACGTACATAAATGAAGTTATGACGTCACATGTATAGATTTACAAAACACTACTTTTATAAACCGCAAGAGCCACAAAAACATGAATTGTTATTGCTAAAATACAACTTGATTACCTGTTCTGCCTCGGGTAGGTATGCCTATTGAGCATTTGGTCCTGGGTTTAACTCCGCGGGGCAAAGTGGTACTAGTTTTTATGATTCCGTAGTAAACACGGAACCCTTATAGTTTCGTCATGTCCGTCTGTCTGTCTGTCTGTCCACGGCTTAGCTCAGAGACGCTTAGTACTAGAAAGCTGTAATTTGGCATGGGTATACATATTAATCACGTCGAAAAAGTGGTAAAAATATTTTTTTTTATATAGGTACCTCCCTTAGACGTAAAGTGAGGATGATTTTTTTTTCTCTCCATAATCCCATAGTGTGTGGTGTCGTTGAAAAGGTCGTTCAAAAATATTGTGAGTTTGCTAATACTATTTTTGGATTTAGGGATCCGTTTTCGAAATATTAAGCTTTAAAGTGCTAATTTTAGTGCAAGCTTAATGGTTGGTTTTGGGTATGTGAAAAAATTCACGGCAGTAGCATACGAGTATATATTATAACGAAATTAAAAGGAAAACTATCACAGCTAAGTAGGCTTTACAAGTTAACGAGTAATAATTGACCAACTTACATTTGCGGTTGCAAAAACATGTTCTCCCATACAGAATGTATCGGAGAACATGTTTTTCAACTACAAACTTAAGTTTTTTCTTGGGATAAATTCATCCTAATTACGGAACCCTTCATTGTGCGTGGTCTGATTAGCCGGCTTTTCTGTTAGAAAATTTCTCAGTTGCAGTCCGAGGTCTGAATTTGTGCAGGTTAATGGCAATAGACTTGCTCCCCTATCACATGTCATGTCATCACCATACTCCTACCCACAATCAAATTAATTTGAGGTTGGCACAACAATGTCCATACTAGTCATCTCGACTCACATGTAACTTTTGAAATTATTTTGGCAAAATGTGGGCGTTCAATCAATCTCTACCAACTCCTTTGGAGAAACAGCCGTTATGTTATAAAGTTATAATACACAACTAAAAAAATTAAAATTAAAAACGTTCTCAATATTCCTCCTCGTAATAATATCTTATCGAGTGACGTCAATTTCGTCATGACGAAGCCGACAGCTTGACGCGGCCGCCGTCAGCGCATGACGAATTACAATATATAACGACCATATGACGAAGACGGCATATAATTATATCATTGTCATGTTGGTCAATGGCCGACATAGTTTCAAAATAACTTGTGCGAAGATTTTTTAAATGGTTTAAAATAATAATGAATATTTCTTTGTTTGAAAGTCTGAAATTTTCCATTTTCTGTTTTGCTTTAGACAGCTATGGCATATGGACATAATCGGTGACTTTATTTGTGCCCGGTTTATGGCAATAGGCTCGCCCCCTATTACATGGGACTTAAACATAACTGGCAAAATGTGAGTGTACGATTAGGTAGGTATGCTCCTCTCCCTAACCCTCCGATACAGTTGTGATGTTATGCGTATATATACTCGTATGACTCAACCGGTGTGGGCTTGCGAAAGGCGTGTCTACTTTCCCGTCCACAATCAATCTGCCTAGCCTTTTCCCAACTATGTTGGGGTCGGTTTCCAGTCTAATCGGATGCAGCTGAATACCTGTATTTTACATGGAGTACCTGTCTGACCTCCACAATCCAGAAACTGGGTAATACGATACCCCTTGGTAAGACTGGTTATCAGACTTTCGGTTTTCTGACGACCCGTAACGACTGTCAAAAATCCACGAATGATAGCTGGCACCAACGGCTTAACGTGCTGTCCGAGGCACGGAGGAGTTTCGGTATGTAAAGATGGTTACCAATCCACGGATCAAACCCCGAAAAGAGTAGCTTAACCTGATGGATCGACACGTGCGGCTATTATAACTTAGTCACGAGCCTCCCTTTAACAAAGAAACTTTCATGGACCACACCCTTACAACCGAAATACATTAAAACAGCGCTAAAAATAGAAATACTCTTCGTAAGAACTCCTACTGACCATTTTTTCAAGTCTAAATATAAGCCGTTAGAAATAGAGCCTTTGTTACCAATCTAAAACGGGAAAATGATCATTTTCCTACTCAAGTACATGCCGGAAAATACTATTTCCTTCGTGCGTAACAAAAAGTAAAATCGTCTGTATTTTCTGTTGTATTATAAAGCTAAAAGTTACTTTCCCCATACATAAGGCGCTTCTAGACATGGCTCAGCATTGTTCGACTTACATAGTATCTAAATAATAATAATATGTTTGGACTGTAAAGGAGACCATGATGAGAGAGAGAGAGAGAGAGAGAGTTTGTTTCGGCATTTCTTCACAGCGATCAGTCATCTAGGAAATGCCGACTCCGCCGATTAGTTTTAAAATAATGACCTAAAAATGTACGTGTCTAAAAAAACATCATTTCATTTCATATAATATTATCTCTGCCCACAACTTTGTATATTACCGAAACAAGGAAAACCTAAAAACAGAATTCGAAAAGCATTTCAAAACAAAAGCCGCTCGCCGAACGGCATCCGTTTGTTCTTGAACGAGCCCGGACCCGTTCAGTATGGTATGGTTCAAGTGCAGGGGTGTAGGATCGATGCAGCAAGTTCAAGGCTGCACCCCTGGCATAGCCAACACCCCCCGCGCACCCCGCGGCCTCGCAGGCAGCCAGTGACGTCAACGCCATTCATGCTTATAGCGGGTCGATAAATTCAACGAGAGGTTTGGTGGACCTAAGTTATAAGCTTAAGAGGTTTCTGACTCTGAATACTAATTTTCATTATTCATTATGTGCAAAAAAACAATTAAGTGTACGTAAATGTAGTAATATAATAATTTAAAAACAACAACAATTTAAATGTACCCATCCTAAAGAAGGAAAACCGCAAAATGTTTCGCTTCTGAGAGTAGGTATCTTTTATGACTAAGTAACTAATATTAGGTACAAAAAAAAACTATAATTTCATCATGTCAATATGAAGAAAACAATAAATTAAGAATATAGAGATTAGAGTAGGTATGTGTGAAATATTGTAATGCATTATTTTTGTATGCCTTTGATTTGGCTGATCATAACCTTAAACTATAAACTTGACCATCCATTGTACCTATGTATCACAACTAAAACTGTCTGATTTCTGAACCACGTACCTACAGCTTTTGTTTCTTTCCATAATTTTTTAGCTAAAAATCGCTCGACGCTTATTTTTTGAGGATATAAAGCTCCTCGCAATAATCATAGCGTTGAATTTCAGATAGGAAAATGGATAAAGCTCTGATTTGGTCAATTAAAATGATTGAAACCTTTTCATATTTCGGATTTTATAGATGATTGAATAGGTTTTAGGCATTTTAATTGTACTACCTTTTTGGCCGCTTGTCTTTAAAAACCGCCTTTTAAGACTCACATAATAATTATTATGGTATAGAAATTGCTTCTAGAAAAAGTTTTGTCTATACTCCGCTGGTTTAGGTAGATAAATAAAATTAAAGAAAAAAACCACGTGACGTGAGAGCTGTCAGGTTAACCGATTAAACGTAATACCTGTCACTTCAGTTGTCATGCTACGTCACAGTTGTACTCCTCAATTTAGCAACGTTATAATTCGTTGACGTTTAGAGAACCTGTCATAGTGGGATTTTTACAATAGACAGATTATAAAATATAATATTATTATTATAAAACTAACTAAAAAATTGTGCTCAAGCAGTTACATCTACGAAGTGTAGTTTAGGAATAAATGATACAAGTATATTAATATAATAAAAGAGAAAAGTATCGTAAAATTCGAAAATAAATTTAATTTGGTTTTCGTATTTTAAAACATGAAAGTGTCATCTGTAAAAAACCCTTTTTACGATTTATTTACTTTATGTAATTACCTAAACCAACGGAGTGAGGAATCTGAAACTAATTCAATGATTTCAAATTCAAATTCAAAATCATTTATTTGCTAATATGGGTACCTAATTACACAAAGTTGTTAAAAAAATAGAGCATAGTTCAACCATATTACGCCTTAAGGCATGCAAATCTGAAGCTTTAACTGTATCACAACATTATTATACAATTACTTGCATTTACAAATAGACACTTTTTCTAACTGTCCTGTTGGTCAGCATAGTCTCAAATTAGGTTGCAAGGGATTGGCGCATTGCTTTCCATTCTATTCTCCATTTCAATTGTCACCATATCATTCACTCCTTTTTCATTCATAACATCATCCCTTACTCCATTCATTTATCTTGTCTTTTGTCTGATCCCCTCCATTCAAGTCATAACACTCGCAAGCTATCAACATAGAAAAAAATGCATCGACATTCGCAAAACTGCGTTCAAGTTCATCCCACCCAGCATCCAATGTCGTTGTTCCAGCGGAAGCCCGTCTAGGAAAGGGCAAAGTGTGCCTATTGCCGGCGTCGCAGGTACTTCGCCAACACCCCCAGGGGGTTGAGGGACCATCCGTTTGCGTCAAAGTCTAGTTCAGGGGCAAAGGTAGTTGAAACTCTTGCACGTGTCAGTATTGGCATTTTATCTTTCGCCCAGATTTTTCTGAAAAGTTCTCTATTAGACGAAATCAGTTTCTCGATTTATCATTAGATGTTTTCAATTTGGGAAATATTTAATTGCTCCTCTAAAAACTATTTGCCCTTCTAATGATGTTCACTTTTTTGGATAAATGTGCAGTTAATTGGTTATTTAGGATTTTAGGCCAGCAAAATGGGAATTATTTGGGGCACAATTCAATACACGCTTTTCGGTTTCAACCAAGGTTCATTCACTGTTTTCCAAACTACTGGCCGAAACATCGATTACCTTTCGCATAGTTTCACCAAAAATGCTTTTTAGGATGAATAACAGCATTCTAAAATTAAATTCAAATTTTCTAAGTGCCCAGTTCCAAAGGAGAGTAATAAGGTTAATATTGAATGAAAGCTCAAAGCTCAAACTTTAACGGAAAAATCCAATTTCGAGTTGCCATCGAAACCAGAGACGTTAATTTGGTGTTCCTAACCCCCAAGAACGATGTAAATTAAGCCTAACGTGAGTCCGATTTTTTTGGTATATGTAAATAGGTCATCAAATAGAATCGTTTTTGTTTTAAATGACAGTTTAAAGTTTAGCTGCAACTGTTGACCAGAATTTTCTACAACATGCATTGATTCATGTTTGTATGATATTATATAAAAATAAGCATATTCTGTCAAATCTAAATTGATGTACCTACAGTGGTAGTCTTTAGGACTTGTGAAGATTATATATTAAGCCATTCGTCGTAGCATTTTCTAATCAGCAGTACAGCCAAAACCTGAACTCTCATGTAAAGAAGACAGCTCGGCACGTCAGACTACAAAAATCTATCTTCTATTTTTCCGGTACAATACCAAATCGTGAGAACTATCTCACGATCCAAGGTCTTTTCCAAAGTGGGTGTAAGTAAGATCATGACGTCTTCATTCACCTTTAACATCCATCCATCTAAGAAGAAAACTTATTATTATCTTGTACAAACCCAGCATTTTCTATAAAGTAAATATCATCCAATAATAAAGAATCTGTAATTAAACGCAAGGTTTCAATTCAAATAATACTGGGACTATGCATAGTCGGGAAAACTTGTGAGTCTACAGTTTAAAGTGTTAAAAGCTTGTAGTTTAATGAAAGCTATGTTACCTGGGACATGACTTGAAAACCACGTCAGATGAGAACTTAGAACCCAATACATATGGAGTTATGATGCCGGACTATGAGAGTGAGGGAAGAGAGCGTGCACCTGTGTCTGCGCACACACTTGTGCAATATAATAATATCTCCCGCGCCGAAGGCTGGTCTCCGCTAAGATTGGTCGCTATGACCAAAATTCAGTCTGCAGGACTATTTTTATGATGCCAACCTTCTGACGTTTCCAAAGTGCCCGTAGGTTTATGTGAAATAAAATATTTTGAATTTGAATGCAGATAAAAACGATCATCCTAGGTAATAGTCGTTTCTAAGATTTCTAATTTGGTGGCTGTGTTAATTTTTACGCAAGTTCAATCACTTTAATTCTTCTTAATTCATCATCGTATTTAGCCCGTATCGACCCACTACTGATGCATATCTGTTCAGCGCTGGTCATATAATTTCTTTTGGATATCGCCAACCATCTGTGGGCTGGTAAGTTCATCTGTCTTTTTTGCCATTGCTCTACCCAGTGCCTTCTAGAAAAACACTACCAAATTCTTTCCCAAAATCAACCCACTATTTACATCTAAAGCGACTATTATCCCTCGCTTCGCTCTCACTCCTCCATCAGCCTACCTCCACGCCCTGCTTCACCGGGAGCCGTGTGGGCGTCTGACGTCATTCGCCCCCCCTCCAGCGCTCCCCCCTTTCGCCTCACACCCCTCGCCTCCCTTCAACTTGACATTCGGCCGGCTGTATCGATTCGCGAGACTCCGCAATGCCGAGGCCGCTACTGTTTACATTTCTACGCAGTTTGTGAATGAAAGCTAGGAGTTAATGGTCTTGATAGATCTGATATTGTTTGATAACTTTTTAAACCTCTCTTTTCTAACCTCTTGGCAGCTTTATAATAGTAGCAGAACTCCTAATGAAAAGTTCTTCCGGGGAAGTATTACCGCTTACTTCTTGCTGTCTCTTACGCTTTGATTTTCAAAGAAAGCGGTGAACGGTCACTCAAAACTGTTGTCCAAATACAGAGCATTTTTTGAGACCTTATTGTCTATAATACTGGTGAAATTCACCGATTTTCATGACAGCTTTTTTAATATGGCGGAACCGGTCTTATAGGTAACCCTAGCTTCTTCAGTTCCGGTTTGAAGGCTAAACATGGGTGCTGGTGTAATCATTACTAGCACTTTTTCAAGTTTGCTTTTTTAAGTGGCCTGTGCAAAACAACTTATTAGGGCACTGTGGGTATGTCCTATATGAACTTGACAGACAAAGAGGTTAATTTTTTTTTTTTCCTGTGAACTTACAACAAACTTATTCCACCCAGTTCCAAATAATTTAAATAAGTTTTTATCTAAATTAATAGTATAAAGAGGTAAAATTTGTAAGTTTGTATGTAGGGGGTAATCTTCGGAACTACTGATCCGATTACGAAAATTCTTTCACAAATGGAAAGCTACAGTATTGTCAAGTGTCATAGGATATATTTTATGTTAACAATAAATTTCACGAGTTATTTATATGATCAAATCGTGAAGGAGAACGTCCGCAGTGACAAAGAGGGGTCAAGTAGGTATGGATAGGTAACTACATCGAATTGTGTCAATATGGTTCTTATTTTATTTATAAAGTCGTGCTATTTTTTTATGAGAAAAGTGACTTAAGAAGGTGTGTTCTGGTATTACAAGGGGTTGGCCAGCACTTCAGCAGCTTCATTATTTTATTTACTCGAAATAATTCTTAGGTAATATATAACAGGTAATAATTAATACGGGCTGGTATCCGCAACTCCACGTCAAAGCGCATATTTTGCGTACGGGTGGGAAAATCTGTTATTCGATCCACCCCAGCTCCTCAAAGAAGGCCAGCAACGCCTTGGTGTCACTGACAATCTCACGTAGGACTGCTGTCTCGTCGTCCTCCATGCAGGCTCTGCACAGCGGACTGTCTGTGACTCCTATGACAAAGGGGTGTTTATTAAATGACCCATGGCTAGTTAGGGCAGCTGTAACTGTGCGCAGCTGCTGTTTTGTTAATCGGAGAACCTGTTTCGTGAGGCGGCCGTTCTTGGGTAACTCGGTAGGCTTAGTCAAAATAGGTAGGTAATATTTTCACAATTTTACGGGAAAAGCCTAGTTTGTGGGTGTTGTAAGATGTGGTAACATAAAATCACCCCTTGTTTCCCAGAAGGTTTGGGCAGAGATGTACCTACCTACAGTACACCCGCATTTTTCCAGTTATGTTTAAGTCCCATATAATAGGTGGCGAGCCTATTGCCATCAAGCGGGCACAAATCCAGACCCTGAGAAATTCCAGATGGAAAAACCCAAAAGCATTTTTGTTCAACCCAGGAATCGAAACCAGGACCTCATACTCAGCTGTAGCGCTTGCGACTACTAGACCAACGAGGCAATCAAGATTTTTTTTTTTTTTGTTAGCTTATGTTGTGTCCCACTGCTGGGCAAAGACCTCCCTTTTTCCTTCCAAATCTCTCTGTTTTGTGCGATTTCAGGCCATGTTGGCCCCGCAAACATAACTACATAGATAAAACAACACTACCTTCGCTGCGGTCTACCTCGACGGCGTTGTCCTCCTTCAGGCGTCCAGTGAGTGACGATCTTTGCCCATCTCTCCGGGTGCCGATAGTATTTTAGTAAAAAAATTCTATGATTTTCTTCACAAACCATATTTATAACTGCCTGATTTAACCTCACTAGAACGGCTCTGTCTGTCCCTTGAGGGGCTGTCTGTCGTCATAGCCGCCCCAATAAGGATAACGTGACCTCAAGCTAGTGACGTCATGAGGCGACCTCAAATCGCGTAGGAAGAGTACCGCTGTGTTCCACACAAATAGATATTTTTGTTGTCCGACGCTAATGGGATATTCAGACCTCTGATCTCCTTTATTAATTGAAATCCCTCTGGATATTCAGAATTTATTTTGCACTAAACCAAGGTAATCTAATTTGAGGATAAATAATGCGTTCTGTAGCTTTTTGCCGTGAACATTGACAGAACATTGACAGAAAATAGAGATTTCAACATGTTTTGTTGTGAATGTTTCGCCAATGCAAACGCGCAGTTAAGGCTCCTACAAACAGGCGCGACACGCGACGCGACACAAAGACACCGCTAATCGCGCGACGAGCGGTGCCTTAGGAGCCTTAAGTCTTAAAGTTCAGCAAACGGCGTGGTTGCGAGTCCAACACCTACATAAGCCCACTGGATTACAATACTCGGTGTTGAGCCGAGCAATGAGTATCCAACAGAGTGCATCCCAGCGCGTCATGAAAGTACACCGATTTTCAACTCACGGCGCTGAGCAGTGCGTTGAAAATCCATAAAATATATATATTCGATAAAACATCGCTCGTGGGTACGAGAGCTTAGCGTCCGCGCCACCACTGAAGTTCTTTGCCGTCGCCGGCTGCTGAATTGGCTGCCGGCGCTGCGTTTGGAAAAAAAAAGCGGAAAACAGGGTTGACAATTTGGCATATTGGAGTAGATAGACGGGGTAGGCATAATTAAAAAAACACGTAATAAAGCATTATTTTTCCAGTATTATATTTCCATAATCAATTATTTCCATATTACAGTAATTAAGTACTAAGTACCCGGAACCGAACTAGTTGGATTAGGATAAATATTTTTACTCGCAAAAAAAGGGTTAGGTTAGAACTGTGACCCCGTACGCACGAGGCGAGCGAGCGAAGCGAGCGGTGCCGCGTCAGCGGTCAAAAACGACTAGAATATAATATATATTCTAGTTGTTTTTGGTACTCGTCTAGTCGTTTAACTAACTAACTAACATTAGTTAGTTGTAGTTCTGAATACTGGAAGGAATTCCAGTCCGGATAAACGCCGCGCCACCAGTATCCATTAAGGGAGCCGGCGTTGCCGGCCACAGAGTATGTAATGTGCTGGCAGCCGATGTTTTTAATCTCGGGTGCCGGCAGTAATGCCATGCCGGCTCCCAGTGGCGTTATTTTTGTGAGCCGGCGCCGGCAGCGGAGGCACTTCCTAAAAAAATGTAGGTAGTTCCACAATTTTCCACCGGCTTTCTTTCGTGGCGCACCTCTAATATTTCGTAGGTAGCACAAGATAAATCGTCGGAAAAATCCACCAATAGTGTCTTGAAATTCGAACACGATCTGTCAACAAGAGTACAAATTAGCTACACAAGCAAACTTTCCGTTTATTTCTTATTTAAATACGCGAGATGATCGGGCAAAGGCGTGTCGTGGCATTCTGCCAATGGCACCGGTTAAAACCGGCTTTTCATGAGAAATATGCACGCAGTCATGCCAAGTTCCTTAACATCTTATTAGGTACTAAGGAATACGTAGGTAGGTGTTAATTTTGGGTATAAGTAGTACATAATCGTAGGTGTTGTAAATACAGACTTTACTTACCTAATTGACATTGTCATGAGATATCAGTCAATTTTGCCTCAGTTGAAAGTATTCGCCTACTAAGCGTCACATTTTGGTTCCACCAATTACCTATATCTGCAATCTTAGCATAAAATTAGGGATATTCCCAGATGGCCTTAAAAAAGCCATAGTTCACCCTATTTATAAGGGCGGGAGCAGAGGCTGTGTCAACAATTACAGACCTATCTCTGTTCTACCATCCCTTTCGAAAATTTTAGAAAAGGTTCTTAACGTGCGTCTTAAAAGCTTTCTCGACAACCATAATATTATTGCTGGAAACCAGTATGGCTTTAGGTCTGGTGTCTCGACGGAAGATGCTGTTTTGGACCTTACGCAATTCATAGCAAGGAAGCTGGATGGTGGAACAAAGTGCATGGGCATCTTTCTTGACCTGTCTAAAGCTTTTGACACAGTCTCTGTTCCTAAACTTATTTCAAAGATTGAAAAACTGGGTGTACGTGGCAAAACTCTGGATATATTCAAGGATTATCTCAGGAATCGGTATCAGCAGGTCAAAATAGATACGTACATTAGCCAAGAGGAGACCCTTACTTACGGTGTGCCCCAAGGGAGTATTTTAGGCCCCACATTGTTCCAAATCTATATTAATGACCTCTGTAAGATGATCCTTCCGAATTGCAAGATTTTTACATATGCCGACGACACCGCGATTCTAGTGCACGGACCAACTTGGGACGTGGTCAAAGATAGGGCGGAAGCTGCCATGAAAAGTCTTATGAACTGGTTCAACAAGAATTTACTTACACTGAATCTCGATAAATCCAGTTACATTCCCTTCGCAATTAAGCGCAATACAAGGCCGTCGTCTAATTTTGCAATATCTGCCCATTCCTGTCGGAACCCAACCTCGTGCTCCTGTCCCTCGTTGGCAAGAGCCGACTGTGTCAAATACCTGGGTCTTCAAATTGATAGTGGGTTACGGTGGGACAGGCAACTCGAAGCAGTAACAAGCCGAACAATGCGTCTCGTCTACATCTTCAAATCCCTAAGAGATTCTGCTGACGTCAATATATTAAAAATGGTCTACTATGCGCTATGCCAGTCGATCATCGGCTACTGTATAACCGCTTGGGGTGGTGCAATGAAAACAAACTTCTTGAAGGTAGAGAGAGCTCAAAGAGCAGTCCTCAAAACAATGACTCGTAAACCATATAGATTTCCCACAGTGCATTTATATGAGGAATGTAAGGTCTTAACGGTTAGGCAGCTCTTTATCCTGCAAGCGGTCCTCAGAACCCACAGAACCATGCCCAGGTCCAACCCAGAAAAGCGCAAAAACATCCCCTCTGGGGTAGGACATAAAACATCCTTTGCAAGGCACCAACACTACGTTATAGGTACACATTTATACAAACAACTACACCGTAAACTTAACTTACTGGACTCTAACAGATACGCGCTAAAACACAAGATCACACAGTGGCTACTTCAACAGGACTACATCACAACTGAAAATCTACTGACATACATCTCTTAAACTCAAACATACCTAACATTTCCCCTACCACCACATCATACTATACACATACACTACACTCAACACCACACAATCATCTACCCAAATATACGCAACCGATTCATACCTTCATACCTTGTATTTTTATTATTTTTTTTATTTTTTGGTATATTATTGTTTTTATTTTTATTCTTTTCATTAATGCACGTTTTTAAGTACCACATCGTCACTGGTTTAACTTGTTGTTGTCTTTTAATAAATATAATAACTTAGTCCACATAATGGCTGAACCCTATCTCTTAAGATACAGGCCTGACCTAGTTTAAGGGATAGAGTTGAAATTTACTGTACTCCTACGCTAAAGTTGTATTGAATAGCGTCAACTGAATGTATGCAGTGCAATGTGATTTTGTTTTATGCAATAAATTCTTTTATTATTATTATTATTTATAAGCCATGAGACGAGCATTTTTTTTTTCAAATAATTAAAATGGCAGAGGCACTTAATGGGCATAAAAACTGCCACTTGCTCACTTCAGATGTCGCTATTATCCAGTATCCAAGAACTTGACAGCTGTCACTATCCATTTTTTTTTTTTAAACAATTGACTTTTTTACGCTTATTTAATTATTATGCCCCGTTGCGCAGCCGTTGACTGCAAAAATTCGGGTACCCATGTTACACAAAAGTAAACATAGACAAAATAATGGGTTTGTGGACAGTGAACATTGCTGCCACCTATCCTGGAGCTTTGAGTTTTTTAAACTCCATTTTACCAAAATACGACGATGGACTAAGTTGGTTTTTTATATCTAGACACGATTACCAGAAAATAAGGCTTAGGCTAAGTAATAATAGCCGCATCAGGTTAAGCTACGCTTGCCGTAGTTGGTACGGGAATGGGTGACCATCTTAACATACCAAGACCCCTCTATGCCTCGGAAAGCACGTTAAGCCGATGGTCCCGGCTATTATTTGTAGATCTTTGACAGTTGTTACAGGTCGTCAGAAACCCGAAAGTCTGAGTCAAGGGGTATCGTGTTATCCAGTAATTGGATTGTGGAGGTCAGACATGCAATCGCTCTATGTAAAATACTAGTATTCAGCTGCATCCGGTAAGACTGGAAGCCGACCCAAGCATAGTTGGGAAATCGCTAGGCAAATGATGACCCAATTACCAGAAACACACTACCAGGACTACCAAAGAACTATAGATCCACGTCAATAACACAACGAGCGCGATTTGAACTCTCAATCTCTCACTTGCCATTCCGCCGCCCTAACCACTGACCTGTCGTCACTTATACACAATAGAAGATAGCAGTAGGACCCTCCATCCAGAATTCGAACTCACGACCTGTCACTCCCCATTCCCACACCTCAACCACCGAACTACAGTTCTCCACATCAAAATGAAAGGGAAATCAAAGTCAAAGTCAAGTCATTTATTTCAAATAGGCCCATGTATGGCACTTTTGAACGTCAAAATTTACAAAATATTAAAATTGATTCTAGTCGCCCCTTCCAAAAGGTAGTTTTCGTATGGAGAAGAATGGGCAAGAAACTCCACCAAACATTTTACTGATCCTCTAAAAACTTATGTAGGTACCTTATTATGTACTCTTTTTAAAAATTAATGAACCTTGGAGGTTCACCTTAGAGGATCAATCTTTTTGGGTTTTTAATGTTTTTTTTAGAGTTCCGTACCTCAAAAGGTAAAAAACGGAACCCCTTATATATAAGATCACTCTCTTGTCCATCTGTCTGTCCGTGTGTTACCACTGATTTTCTCAAGACTGGGTGGACCTAGCAAGTTAAAATGTATACCAGATACTGAGGTCTATAGTCCCTATTAGGTGTATAAAAATCAAGGTCCTGAGTCAACACGATAAAAAGATATGGGCAAATTTAGATTTTCGCGAAAACTTGTAAGTACCAAAATTTTCCTTAATTTTCAACTTTTTATTTTTCGGAATTTTCTCTTTATTTGTACTGTAAGACTTGCTTGCTTTTTGCCAAATTTCATGAGTCTAGGTCAACGGGAACTACCTAATAGGTTTTCGACCCAAAACCTATAGAGTACTTCCGGTTGACCTAGAATTGTTAATTTTGGTTGAAAGCAAGGTCTTACAGAACAACTAAAGCAAAAATTCCAAACAAATAAAAAAAATTAAAATTTTGGTAAATTATGGTACTTACAAGTTTTCGCGAAAATCTAAATTTGCCCATATCTTTTATACCAATAAAAATGATACCAATTTTATTATGGCGCTATAATGGGTAGGTACGGAACCCTCGGTGCGCGAGTCCCGACTCGCTCTTAACCGGTTTTTTTTTAAATAAATTAGCTTCTAACCTAACCTAACCTACGGTGCTCAGACTTGATCGCTCACCGAGTCGCAAAAGTTCCGCCTTGGGGTTTGCCAAAGAGCAATGGAGCGCAGCATTCTAGGTGCAAAACGAACTGACAGAATACGCAACACCATGCTACGCTCCAAAACTGAGATCTTAGACGTAGGCAAAACTGCCAAGCTAAAATGGGATTGGGCGGGGTATGTCAACCGCATGCATTGTGACCGTTGGGCACCAGTCTCCACACGGTGGGTGCCTGAGGATGGACGGCGGCGTCAAAGTCGGCCCAGGAAGAGGTGGCGAGACCACCTAGACGTGTACCGCAAGGGTTAGATGGAGGTGCCTGGAAAAGGACGCATGGAAGGAGTTGGGGGAGGCCTTTGCTCAGCAGTGGGACAGTGTAGGCTAAAGTAAAAAAAAAAACAACTTTTAAACTTTCTGGACCTAAAAATAGGAATTAGGTTTACAAAAAGCGGCGCAATCATTACACAACAGTGTTCAATGTTTTTAGTATAGGTACTTTATACTGGGAAATATTTGAAGTTCGATTTCATGAATAATTATGCCAAACTGAAAGCTACATGAAGTCAGTTAAAAACAATGTCATCAACAAAATTGACGTGGTAACTAACTACACAAACACGTGTGCTGTCGTCTGCAGAGCGTTCGAGAGTCGTTCGAACTCGTCACGTGACCGTGATGACGTCAGTAGGCCGGGGGAGTGACGCCGCGACGGCGTCAGTACCAGGCGCGCAGACATGCTAGCAGATGATGGAGTTTAATAGCTATTTGACAGGGAGAGATGTGTTTCTAAAATTCTGAATGATTGATTTTAAAGATTTAAAAAAAAAACAAAATTATGAAAAACGTTTTTTTTAGGGTACCTCTCATACACGTAAAGTGGTGTTTTTTTTTTAAGCCATGGTGATGGGTATCCTTCAAAAATTGTGAGTTTGTGAAAACCATTTTTGGATTCAAGAATCCGTTTGCGAAATATTATGCTTTAAAGTGCTAATTTTTGTTAGAGACAAGTGTCCCCCCCACTGCCAGCTAAATGGTTGGTTTTGGATGTGTGAAAAAAATCACAGCAGTAGTTTATATAACGAAATTAAAAGTAAAACTATCACAACTAAGTAGGCTTTACAAGTTAACGAGTAATAATCGACCAACTTAACTTTGCAGTTGCAAAAACATGTTTTCCCATACATTCCGTATGGGAGAACATATTTTTCAACTACAAAGTTAAATTTGTTTTTGGGATAAATTCATCCCAACTACGGAACCCTTCATTGTGCGTGGTCCGACACGCACTTGGCCGGTTTTTCATCTTGCCCCCACTTACCCTACTATAGGTAGGTACACCTCTGCCTAACACTTCGGTGAACACAGGCGTAATGTTATGTTTAATGCATAGTTTTATTGATCACGTCATATTATAAGTAGCAATAACTGCAATGAAGTTCCAGTTTATCTTCAATTAAAATACCATTTCAATCGCATAATATTAGGTTCGTCGCTTTACAGCTTACTATTCATTTAACACTACTGAGTATTGTAGATATCCAAAATGGATCACATTAATATTCTTATCAACTCTTGCGTCAGTTAATGAGTCAGTACAGGACTACCGACATCCGGAAATAAACAGAGCTGGTCAGTCAGTGGTCGAACAAAAATAAACAATAGAATTTTAACTGATACCTAACTACAGTACAACTTCACCCATAAGCTAATTGAAATAAAAGCGATAATCGAAAGAACTAGGCTTGAGTTCAGCTTTACTTATTGTACCAAAACTTGTACTTCCCCTGCTCAGTTGCGCCGCTATTGGTCAGAGTAAATACGAACATCGAAAAGAATTCAACGCAAAATTCTTCCATTTCCTAACATAAATCTTAATAAACAACGTCATCAAATAAAAGAGATTGCATAACTGCATATTTTGATATAAAATCACGTTTTGAAAAGTTTGTAGTTTAAGAGAAAATTCAGTTTTAAAGTTGCAGTCCTACATCGCGCAAGTAAAGTTTTCCTACACTGTATCATAAATACGGCCAACGATGACTAACCATCGGTCTTCCCCTGGGGTCGCTTCATCGACCGACCCACTAGCCGGGGCCCACCTGATATGGGTTGACCTGGTTGGTCTCGGGCGTCTTTCTATATTGAATTTAAACATGTTGATATAGAACAGACGTTCAAACTTGTAACAGCTAATCACCGACCTTTCCTGGGTAACAGTAAAACACTCGAGACGCTTCTCGGTCACCTGCTTGGCGGGGGCTGTAGAGTGGCTAGTTGGGGGCTTAACAAGCCCGCAGTGGTGCATGTGGGGGGCTAGCTTCACCACGAGTGAACCCCATATGTGCGGCACTGCGCTTGGAAGACGAAGACCCCCAGGGGAGGCATCCGCTGAAGAACTTGTGCAAACAGCGTTAACAAATTCGAGTTTCTAAATAAAAACAAAACAAAACCAACCTTATGCTTCCCCAAGTTTCTAAATAAAAACAAAACAAAACCAACCTTATGCTTCCCCAAAACAATTTTTGTAAAAAATTGCACATTTTTCGGGACTACAGAAAAAAAACTTTTTACAAAAAAAAACAACCGACTTCCAAAAAACACTACAAAGTGAAAAATAACTTTAATTTCGGAAGTCGGTGTCTTTCTTTAAGTTTTGAATTTTCGTTTTTTGTCACCGACTTCCGAAATTAAAGTTATTTTTCACTTTGTAGTGTTTTATGGAAGTCGGTAGCTGTAAAAAGTTTTTTTTTGTCACTTTTTATTAGTTCTGGCTTTTTAGTTGGGCTACCCCACACAAATTCGAAAACCACTACCTGCTATGTAAATAACAGTGACAGGAACTTGTCATATCATCCACATACTAAGTGGGAAAAAGTACGTATTATTGAAGCGAACTCAAAAACTATCGAAGATCAGTTAAAAAAATTTATATGGGACCACCTCGAGAGCATACCCTTTCAAACAAACAAAGAATTTTCAAAATCGGTCCACACTTGACGGAGAAATCGGTGGACATACATTAAAAAAAAAAGAAAAAAAAACACGTACTCGACGAACATATAACCTCCTCCTTTTTGGAAGTCGGTTAAAAATACTTTGTATTTCGTATTTTAAATACGTGCGAGATAGTATTTTGTAATTTGTATTTTAATTTGCCCAGCTCTGATGTCCAGTGAAATGATACAAGAAGTCGGTTAAAAAAACAGAATATCGTTTCGATGTCAATCATCTCATTCAACTACCACTAGCGCCATCTACTATCCATATCAAGAACGAAATAATTTTAGAAAATATAAAACTGACATAATTTTTTTTTGTTTTAATTAACCGACTTCCAAAAAGAAGGAGATTGTATGTTCCTCGTTTTTATAACTTTTTTTTATGTATGTCGATCGATGATTTCGTCAATTGTGGACCGATTTAGAAAATTATTTTTCTTTTGGTAGATTTTGAGTTGGCTTCAATAATCCGTATTTTCCGCGCTTAGTCTATGTGGATGATGTTATAATAAATTCCTGTCACTGTTATTTACATAGCAGATAGTGGTATTCGAATTTGTTGGGTAGGTGTACCACAACTAAAAAGTGAAAACAAAAAAAAAAACTAAATTATTTTTCACTTTGTAGTGTTTTTTGGAACTCGGTTGTTTTGTTTTTGTTATAAGTTTTTTTTTTTATGTGGTCAATCGTTTATTTACAAAAAGTGTTTACCAGGTAAGCTTCCTACATCACTGCTTGCGTGGACTACAAGATAAAATAGAATAGGTAGGTACGGGATGGCTACGGGCAATATTTTACTATGATTAACACTACCATTAAAATGTACCCATAACTAAAAAAATAACCTCCATTTTGAGAGTCTTTTAAAAATAACTAGATATACGGGTAGGTAATATCTACGAGTATGTATTCATTCTTTGTTCATTGATGACTACGTAAGTAATATTATTATGGGACTGCCACCGCTGCCGGCGCCGCGCCGGCACCAAAAATATCGCCGTTGGAAACCGGCATTACATTATTGCCGGCAGCCGAGATTAAAAACATCGGCTGGAAATGATTGATTATGGAAATATATTAATGGAAAAAAAAAATGGTATGAGTAATAAATGTTTTTTTTAATTATGCCTACCCCGCGTATCTACTCCTTATGCCAAAATGCCAACCCTATTTTCCGCTTCCTTTTTGTCCCCAAAGTCAGCGCCGGCAGCCAATTCAGTCACCGGTGCTGACAGCCAATTCGGGACAAGGCGCCGGGAGCTGAGGCACTTCCTAATATTATTCTTGTTTGACTCAAAACTTACCAACAAACCCGTTTATTGCGCGCGTTTTATGCGTCGATATGCTATCGTAAAATCTGCTGCGCGCAAGGCACACCCATCTTTACGTAAGCAAAAAGTAAAGCATTCAACTATTTCGGCGAATGACTCAACTGGCCCATTAGCTCAGTTGGTTAGAGCGTCGTGCTAATAACGCGAAGGTCGCGGGTTCGATCCCCTCATGGGCCACATTTGTTTTTGTAATACATATTTTCTTGATTGTGCAACTTTTGTAATGTTTAATATTTAAATGTAATTATCGTCAAGCGTGATTCCACAATTATTATTAGACGTCTATTTCTACTCTGCATCTTTAATAATTCAAAAGAAAACGGCTTTTAAACAGTGCAATTAAAGTATAAAACTGTCTGCATAGCTAAGTGTCAATAAACCTATCATATAAATTGCATATCATTATGGTAATGCTGGGGCCGCATCTGCGTCTATCGTGACGAAGCTTCGCACAGTGATACGATACACGCAGATGTGATCGAAGAGGTCTTTCTACAATAGTAATTCCTTAACACGAATAGGTACCATCGTAAATTGACATATAGTCGTATAATGTCACGTTAAAAGTCAGAATCTTGTATCTAATTTGCCAAGCTAAGTCAGAATCTCTCCAGTTTACTTTGACCTCCTCAAAGTAAACTGGAGAGATTCTGACTTAGCTTGGCAAATTAGATACAAAACCTATTTTAACCAGATAGATTCACAGGTGTTTGTCACAGCTAGTCGATTGCCTTGACTTTGACACTATATTTTGTAACAGAAAGTCTTTTTTTTTTGTAATCTTTAATTTTAACTTTGCTTTTAGCTGGTGGTAGGCCCCCTGTAACTGTTTTAATAAAACTGAAACGGTTGGAAAAAGGTGCTGTTGGCTGCACCTAGAAGAGCGAAAGCGGAGACCAGCTGTCCAACAGTGGACAGCAATCATAACTTACGTAAACAGGTACCTACTTACTATAGGATGGATGATAAATCAAAACTCAAATTAGGCTGAGAATCAGCACTTTTCGAACGTCAAAATTACATAAGAATCCGGTCCCCAAAAACGGTCGCTCTTCACCATTTCCTAGTGCTTTAGCTGGGAAGAAGTGGCGCAACAAACTCCCCACCAGATGCGAGATGACATACACAACAAAAAAAAAATTGATCGCATGCAGACCATTTAGTCGTTTTGCAGCCGGCCGACATACTGCTGTCCCCGTATAGCAAGAACCTTAAAAATGAAATAATACATCAACAACTCAAATTTAATAATTACATTTATTAACATACAACAAATATTCATAATTTACAATTACAATAATAGGGGACTATCTTTACCAAATAGTCACATATTCGCTTAGCTGCTCCCACCCACAGCTTAGCTTATACAGCTAAATTGTCTTATAGACAGTGCATAAGATACCTACATTTAAATGCTGATATATTACCTTATTTCTTTATCTTTAAAAACCGCTTTAGGTAGGCATGGAAGGTAAAAGATACGTTCTGTATTTTTTTATAAAAGGTGTTTATAAAATAAATGTCAGTTCAAGCTGTGAACTGCACTCGTCTAAATGTGAGCTTTATGATTATGAAACTTAATGCTTATGGAGTAGGGTTCCAAATCAATTCTCCACTTTTTATTTGTGACAATACCAAGCATTTTAAATAGAGTTCAAAGTTGCTTGCGTTTTATATTAATTAATCTTGAAATTAAAACAAACCATAATGGATGGACGCGAATTTCAAGTGAGATTTTTATATATTTATTAACAATATGACTTAAACATAGCTTCCATACCAGTACAAATAAACTATTTAAAAAAAATGTTTATTTTAAAATTTACATATTTATTATAATAATCATTTTTATTTATAACACTCCTTTCACGCAAATAAAAAAATCTTAATATTTCCTTTGACTCAAACGCCTTTGGACACCAGCTTTTTATATTGTATTATATATTCCTTGCAAAATATAAAAATAAACATTTAAGAAATTGTTTCATCATCTCATGAACTGGTACTTTTTTTTTTTCATGATACGTGTATGGAAAACTGTCAATATCCCTTCGCTGACCCGAAGTATAATATCAATTAAATAGTTTTATATTATTCGATATTACAATATAAATATTTATTAATATATGTACAGACATCAATTTTGTTTTTTTTTTATACATCCGGAACAGATTTATAACCAAAGATTTCAATCGTATAGATTCGCCCTGCCGCGCCAAATGATGGTCGCGTTTCTATTTCGTTTTGACACCTCTGACACTCACAATGTCGCAGAGACTTGATTTGATTGTCTTTGAAACGTCATTATTATTGTGTGAGCTCAGCTTCTCAGTATGAACACTTTTTCGTGCGACTTCGTACGGTGAGGTCAAATCTAATGATGTAAATCTTTGCTTATAACACGTTATATCACACAGCACGAATATGTGTTTTGATTGGCTAGATCTTTTTCGTGTCCATTTAGGCAAACGTTAAACCCTTACGGTATTTAAAAACAGTTAAAAATATTATTCATTTCATTTAATCACCCCCTCTATGATTGCAGTAGAGGGGATGATTCTATTTGTCCAATGTCAGATTTGCGATAAAAAACAACCTTACATGCGTACATGTATGTCTACTTTTGTATAGAAAGTTGTTATTTTTCACGAATCATTTATGAGTTTCGTGAGGTCTAGTTTGATACAACACCTTTAGAACTCCAGCGACTGTTTGTCATGAAGTTGCAAAGCTGTTCGTCTGTCAGGTGGATCCGCAGTCGTTGCCCGCGAAATTCAAACTTTCTTATGTTTTTTAGCAATTTGCAGGTCAGTGTCAGGTTGTATCTTGATCGAAATATGATTCGCAACTATAACAGATATGTATTTACAGAATTAGAATCGTTAATGCATCTCTCTAAATTTGAATTTCGCGGGCCGCTTTCCCAATTAGAACCATATCGCTCACAGCGCTGACATCAATAATTTGCGTTCCGATTTAGATATCACGATTATGACAGCTAAGGGCTGTCAACAATTCGGAACGCTCGTGAACGCGCTCACAGTGCTCGGTCAACGTCAAAACTTGCATACCATATTTATTTGTTTATATACCACATAATTCTTTTTCTTGTTTGGTTTGGTGGCGACGGCAGCCAGCCACAACTGTCATTTTTGACAGCGCTCACGGTGATATTAATTTAGGGCATGGTCGGCGTTATCGCAAGATGGCGCATATCATGACGTCATCTATGACGATTCACATGACATCGTTATCGCGCTCACGCTAATTCGGTACGGGTGTTAGCACGCTAAAATCTATTACAGCGTAACTCGGAAGGCAGCCTAAATATTTAAGCTCTGCAGGGTGGGGTCAAATAGATGGACGAAGCACGACATTCAGGATAAACTAATAACGGTTAACTATTACAGTCCAGGCGACAAGAGAGTGCGTTCCTGACACCTGTCAGTTGGACAATTTCTAGTACTAATAAGGATCAAATTCGCAAAACACATATTCGTTAGTATAAAACAGACAGGTGTCAAGAACGTAATCTTTCGACGGCCTGACTGTAACATCGATACTACTATTACTGCTGAGCATAAGGTCTTGGGTTCCCAGACCTGACAAAGTGTCATTGGGTTTTTTCTTCTGGAATTTCTCAATAGCAGCCCGGAGTTTGTATTCGTGCCCGGTTGATGGCAATAGGCTCGCCCCTATTACATGGGACTTAAACATAACTGGCAAAATGTGGGTGAACTAGAGGTACACTTCTGCCTAACCCTTGGGGATTACAGGCGTGGTTTTATGTGATGGCCCTTTACCGTAATCTGTAATCGATCTAAACCAAGCCTTAGCTAAAATTCAAGCTGAAAGTTGTGTATGATTGCCTTACTGTATTATGCAGGTTGCATATATCTTCATCATTGCATAAAAAATCTAATATAATATTTTAAAGAGAAAAGATTTAATTTTTTTGTATGTTTGTTTGTAATGAATAAACTCAAAAGCTACTGGACCGATTTGAAAAATTGCTGGCGGAAGCTATACAAAATAAATTGACAAAACAGGTTTGATTCCTTTAGTTTGATCATCAGTCCCAGAAAATTTGTTACAAAAAACTGTGCAATTCAGAATTATTTTTAAATATTAACTTCTACATAATTACATACAATGTACAGTCAACCGCTCATCAGCAGTACACTTGAGTTACGAAATAAGGGCGTTATTTTCTTAACCGACTGCGGCGAGGCCCAAAAGGAAGAGTAATGTTTTAAATACCGAGTCTTCACAAACTTTCTGGTGATTTTTCAGTATTTTTTATCATCTTCGATGCTTCTTAAAACGCTGCGACATCATCTAGAACGAGCCAGCGATGTTTGGACGCCTTTACTTGTTGTTGTAACAATGGTGTGCGCACACGCAGTTTGATCTCCAGTGAGCCCCCGACCGTGCGGCGGCCGTCGTATAGCTGTGGACATGATAATAACACTTATGAGTTATTTTTCAAAAGATATTGTGTGAAACACAATGGGTGTTCTATAGTTTGACCAATACCGCTGTACCGCGCCTTAGGAAGGCGCGCGGCGAGACGGGGGAGCAGTGCAGGCCGCTAATTCGTCAAAGCTCTCGGCGCACGGCGTCCCACCCGCCGCCCATTGGTCAACACTGCCCCCGCCTCGCCGCGTATTCCTAAGGCGCGGTACAGCGGTATTGGTCAAACTATAGTACTGCGTGGAAACAATGATCGATAATCATAATAAAATGCAATGTAATGTGTATTAAGATGTTGTTGTGTGTTTTATTTTTTATTAAGACAAAAGAGCCCTCTTTTGTCAATTACTTGTCTAATCGTGAGAAAGCTTGAAATAATTGAAAGATTAAATCAAATCAAATCAAATCATTTATTTCTTTGCAAAAATGGGTATAGTACAGACGCCAGCACATCAAGCTACTACAATCTGTCAAATTTATTTAATAGATTTTCAACTTTAGCGCTGAGAAATAAGGTTCAAAGTTGATTGAAAAAATTTGACAGTTTCGGGTAGCTTGATGTGCTGGCGTCTGTACATAGGTGTTTTTATAATAAAGTTCTCCATATTTTACCGTCACATGGGCATGTAAAGGTTTACAATTCCAAATAAATAAAAAAAATTAGAAATATGCAGATCATTGGAATTACAAAAAATTAAATAAAAATGTCAGTTTGGTCATAGCAATAAAAAAATATAAAATAAAACTAAGTAAGCGAACCAATAATTATGTCAATTAGGGTAATAGTATGTCAATTAGTTAGTGAATCATCATTAAGAAAATCGTTAATCGTGTAATAAGTGCTTCGTACCATTTTTTATATAATTGATCATTCTTATTTATGGTATTACACTTATTGTTACACAGTCCATTTCTTTTATTATAAAGTCCCGATTGAGGCACCTGTCCCGCCGCCGACGAGAAAGCGACTAATTATAAACGATTTCCTCGCTAAAGAAACGTACAAAAGATTGTAGGTCCCGTGTAAATAAATACATAATATATATATGTCGTAGATTATGAAATTTGAGCTATAATAGTCTCTCAATTGATTATTGTAGTACTAAGGTGAGGGTAAACCACGTGACGCGCTCGCAAGAGGGGCGGCACGTGGACAGAGTCGTGGTAAGGGAAGTTACCGAACGACGGGTCAGTCTTGTGAAGTGCTCGAACGAAGACAGACCTACACTTCTCTCACGCGAAACTGTCAGTTTGCCCGAACTTAGAAAATAGTGCGTGAACGTTATTAGTGTTGTACCCTACTGTGTTAATTATTGTGAAAGTGAAATACTAAACTGAGTTGGTGTATCATCGTGTTTTATTGTAAACCTGAACTACGGATTCCGTATCACCAAATCGACATGATGATGGCTCTATCGCTCAGCCATCGCTGACGCCGTCATCAGAAGTGGGATCAAGGATCTGACTCCCACTGGCGCGCAATGTTCCGATGCCCACCACACCGAATGTCAATAAAGGGCAATTGATATTGAATGCATCGTCTGGAGTCAAACAAGCGATTCGTATCCGTTGTGACGAAAACACACTCAGCATCACACTGTCGACGCGGCAGCGCGGATAATGTGAAGTCTACGAGTGTTGCGGGTTCGAGCGGCGCCTGCGCCGGCACCGGTGTAAGCAGCGCGACCACGCTGACGCGGCGAACAAGCGACGCATAGATGCTTGAAATAGCTAGTGTTTGCGGACAGTTACATTAATCTGGTGAGTCGTATAATTTTTGTTTTGATTCCGGTGCTGAGTGCTCTCTAGTCAAGCAAAGTAATAGTCGTCATTCTAAAGGTCAATGCAATCCCACGAATGTTCTAGGAACCTTTATAGGTTGTGCTAACATCGCTGTACTGAATAAATTCATTGTGGTGTTTTTTATTAAAACACGGTTAGACCGTCAACTTGTCTAGTTCATCTTTGGTGATTTCAAAACAAAAGTCTATTGCTGTCTGTAGTTGCCTATCTAAATCGAGGCATGATTTAAGTGATATTGATGCTGATATTCAAAATAGGGAATCGCTAATATCGCTGCTTAAAAGATCATCGTACATTTTTATTGATGGTTTACCTCGTACGCGTGTTATAACTGGTGAACTAAAGATAATACTTCAGGACTCGATTCGTTTACCGTTTGATACTTTATAGACTTTACCCCGATGAAAAGCAAATTGTACGTTCTAAAATTAAAGAACTATTAGATGCTAACATCATTCGTCCTAGTTAGTCTCCATTTGCGATTCCTATTCTTCTCGTTAATAAAAAAGCGTGTTGAGTCTGATCGTATGGTGATAGATTATCGCGAATTGAACTCCAACACTGTTCCTGATAAGTTTCCTCTGCTTCTCATAGCTGAATAAGTTGCTAGGCTGTTCGGGGCTAGCTTCTATTCGTGTTTAACTGTGCAAGCGGTCTTAATAAGATACCTATTCTTGACTCTGAGAGTATTGAGCGTTTTGATTTCATTACGCCTGATAGGCGAATATCTTGCAATGCCTTTCAGATTTCGAAACGCACCTAGCGTATTCCAAAGAGCAGTGACACATGCCTTGGGTAACCTCATATTCTCTTATGTTGTCCTGTACGTCGAGTATATCCTGATTCCAGCGGCATCACAAGACTAAATCATTCAGAGATTACGTAAGGTGTTGGAAGCTTTAAATAAAGCAAGGTTTTCTTTAAACATTTCTAAATGTACCTTCCTCAAGTTTCCAAAAGGTTGACAGCGAACTTCTTGCTGTCGAGTACTTGGAAACTCTGGCTGTGGTAAACGCTGATAAACACTTTCGATACTATTTGCAAGGAAGATATTTTGAAGGTTACACAGACTTTGTTATTCGTTAAAAGCTTCTGAAACAATGTCGATATTACACCACGTGTCCACCAATGTTCGGCTTTTCTTCAAGCGTTTGACTTTCAGATCTTTTATCGTGTAGGCCGCCGTATGGTTCATGTTGTTTTTTTTTTTGTCTCGAAGCACTTAGTCCAGATCTATTTACCTTGAAAAAGGTCGAACAGAAGCGTGTTGATCACGCTACCTTGTCAAAAAATTGGTTATTGGCAGAACAGCTTCGTAACCAGGAAATTAAATTGGTGGTTAATAAGCTCAAAGATAGTCGAATTTCAGCTGATATTGCTCTTCTTCTTTTCATGTGGTTAGTGACTAACCTGGTGTTTTGTTATGGTGGTGTGTTGGTGTCGCGTATGCTGATATTGCTAAAACTTATGAGATGCGCTCAGGCGTTGCCTTCCAATAGTTCCCAGGGCCTTTTGATGGTCTGTGATAAACAACGTGTTTGTATCGCTTATGTATTTTGGCTGGGAAAAGACCCTCGAAAAGGTATACGAACACTGTTGGTTTGAACACATGGCCAAGTATGTCCGTAAGTTTCTAGATGGTTGTATCACCTGTAAACTATCGAAGTCCCATTCAAGTCTTGTGCAGATATAGCCAATTCCTAAGGTTCGTGTACTATGGCATACAGTTCTCGTTGATATAACAAAAAAAAAACTGAGCGACAAAAATTATTGTAAATAATACGTCATCGTTTTAAATGATGCTTTCACGAAATTTGTCCTCGTGTACCACACTTGTTGCATCGATTCTGCTAGCACAGTTAAAGCTTTGAAGTCTGGTGTGTCCTTGTTTGGATGTCGGAGTTGAGTTATTGCTGATCAAGGTCGTTGTTTTGCCAACAAGGATTTTAAAGATTTTCGTGAGTCTCATGGTGTTATATTGCACATGATCTCTACGGGATCGAGTCGTGCCAACGGTCAAGTTGAAAGGGTGATGAAACACATTAAAGGGGATGCTCACTTCTGTAGAGACTTCTGACAGATCGTGCCAAGAAGCGTTGAATGATGTGCAACTAGCTAAAATTGTACGGTTCATTGTGTTACCGGGGCAATCCCTCTCGAGTTTATGATAGGACGCGTAGCTAGACCATTAAACCTTTTAACTTTTGGTGACACTGAAACGGCGATAAATATTTACTAGAAGACCAGAGAGCAAGCGGCAACGAAAAAGAAAATAATGCTAGTCATAGAAAGTCTAGATTTGATAAAGGCATAGCCATTCTTGTTAAGTTTGATGTTGGGGACTTCGTTTTAATACGAAGTGAGGAGAGAAATCAAATGAAGTTAGACCCCAACTACAAGGGATTGTTCAAAATTCAAGAGTTACTTGATGGCGATCATTGAAAACCTTAACTGGCAATATAATCTAGAAGTACACGCATACGAAAGATGCCTCTTAGCAGTATTCCTGATGTTGTGGAAGCTACTTCCAAAGAGTTGTAGAAGTGATTATGGGTTATGGGCCTTGGTTATGAGTTGCACTGCACGCACTGGCTGTAGTCGTAACTGCAATTCACTTGTGAGTTGGTCAGGGGGCGATGGGCAGTCAGTGGTGTGGCGGGGACTATTACCTTGGTTATTGGTCGCACTGCACGCACTAATCTGTAGTCGTAACTGCAATTCGCTTGCGAGTTGTTCAGGGGGCGATGGGCAGTTAGTGGTGTGGCGGGGACCCGGGTCTCGAAAGAGACTATTGTGTTGGTCATGCAATGACCTGTGACTTCTTGAAGAAGTGGTGGTCGTATCACGTGAGGTGATGACGATATGGGTGGCAATAGATGATGATATGGGTGAAATGGAATGAAATTGTTTACAGAATAAACAATTTCATTTAATTTCATTTCGTTTCATAGTTGTCACTAGCTGCTTAGGCGGCCGGGCCATAGTTTGTTTTCAGTGATCTTAAAACAAATTATGTGCTAGTGTAACCCTGTTAGTGTACCATTTAGTTTATTTTGATAATTACAGCTTAGAGGCACCTTTTTGTTTTATTAGTTGAGGCAAATGCGTTTTCTTTTGTAATGTTCTTTGAGTACGGTCAGGTTGGCCGAGGTTACACTGTTACTCCACATGATTGTTTTGTTTCAGGAACACACGAGGACGTGAGACCTGTCAGGTTGGCCGTGTCGTAGATTATGAAATTTGAGCTATAATAGTCTCTCAATTGATTATTGTAGTACTAAGGTGAGGGTAAACCACGTGACGCGCTCGCAAGAGGGGCGGCACGTGGACAGAGTCGTGGTAAGGGAAGTTACCGAACGACGGGTCAGTCTTGTGAAGTGCTCGAACGAAGACAGACCTACACTTCTCTCACGCGAAACTGTCAGTTTGCCCGAACTTAGAAAATAGTGCGTGAACGTTATTAGTGTTGTACCCTACTGTGTTAATTATTGTGAAAGTGAAATACTAAACTGAGTTGGTGTATCATCGTGTTTTATTGTAAACCTGAACTACGGATTCCGTATCACCAAATCGACATGATGATGGCTCTATCGCTCAGCCATCGCTGACGCCGTCATATATTAATAGTTGGTCGCTGACTGTTCACACCTACGCCGGCGAATACTCGTTTGTCGCAGCGAGAAGAGCTATCAAAGAGAGTAGTCACTCAGCGACGCTAGCTTGGTGGGCAGAACAGTCGCTGATAGACTCACACTTGGATCATAGGCAATTAGGCCCGGACTCCACCAAAGCGGAGACGAGACGAGAGGAGAGGAGACGTGTTTTAAACAACCAATAAAATTTCCTTATTCACATATCTCGTCTCCTCTTAGCTTCAGTTGAGACCACTGAGTGGAGATGTTTCATATTTGTATGGCGCGATCGAACTGGAGATGTGAGCTGGGCGGCGGCAGAGATGTAGATGCCGAGAACTGTGCCTCGCAAGCTGGCGACGGCGCGCAGCGGAGACGGGAAGAGATGTGAGTGGCACCGTAACAGGTCCGTAGCCAGCACACATCTCTGCTCCAGTCTAGCCAGTACGCATCTCCGCACAGCTTCGGTGGATACACCCTAGCTGAAAAACATCTCTTCTCGTCTACGCTTGAGACATCTCCGCACATCTCCACTTTGGTGGAGTCCGGGCCTAACGCATAGCAGCAAGTAATCGCTCGTCGCCGGCGCGCACGCCTTTCTCGTTGTTCGCCAACTCGTTTTTATTTGCTAGCTCTACTCTCATCTAGTAAGTCGCCAGCGGTGGGACAGGTGTCTGAGCACATTGATAATAGAGGCAACTCACCGGAAAAGAATCATGCAGCGTGACTTCTTCCTGCAATGGCGCCAGCTTCACGTTGACGGTGCCGAGCAGCGTGTCGCTCCGGAACCAGCCGCTGCAACAGAGGAGGCTCTCAGCGCAGCCGCCGCACCTGCGCCACCCGCACAACACGCTACACGCTACGAGCTAGGTACTACACACACATGCTAGGCTAGGTGGGATGAGTAGCTTTTGACTGCCAAAGGCCGTTGAAATCATAAATGGTCACTAAAATAATCTAAAACTGTGGAAGAAGACCCATTTTAGCATTGTAGCGACATCTACAACAACACATTCGAACTACGCATCAAGAACTAGACATCATACAAATCCTGCATCGCGCAAGCAAAGTTATATGCGCGATTACCATATACAGGGTAAGTTTTTAACCAGTGCGCAAACTTAAACACGTGACTTTACTCATCATTATGAACAACATTTACTATGGGACCAAACCTTAAATCTCAAAAAAAAAGTCAGCGGTTCCCTACATTTATGTTCGCATTACTCGTCAAAATTGTTAATATCTATATTTAAAAGAGTGTCCTAGGAGTTTCTTGCCCGTTCTGCTTCATAGAGATCTACGTTTTGGAATGGGCAACTAGCTTCAACTTTCTGACTAACTGACCGACTCTTTGACAATTCAAAAGTGCCTGTAAATGGTTTAATTGAAATAAATGCTTTGAGTTTGAGTTATTAAGTTTTGTATTTTTGTTTGTAATGAATAAACTCAAAAACTACTGGACCGATTTAAAAAATAATTTCATCAGTAGAATGCTATATTATCACTGAGTAACATAGGCTATAATTTATGAAGCTAACACGCGGTTGAAGCCGCTGGCAGAAGCTAATCTATAGTATATTTCATGGCGTGGCAGTCAAAAGGATGTACACTGCTACAAGTTTCTTATGGCGCTTGAGTCATGTTGACAGGGCGGCGCTGGTGTGGCATTTGTGCAATTATTGTTTTGTGAAAGTATTAAAAAACAAGATGGCGGCTTTAGTTCCGATTTTGGCCACGCGCCAAAAGAACCTTGTAGCGTTATATCCTGTAACATAAAGGAGAACGCAGAACACGCACCCTCATTACTTTAAGCATGGTGTATTGTTACAAAGAAACTGCTACACGTTATCGTAAATAATTTCTAAGAGGTCTGCGGGTAATAAAATGCCAACTGACTGAAGACCATATTCTGGTGAAGGCAAATAACTTTGTAATATAACAGATTTCTACAATAATTTGTAAGAACGATAGATACTTAGTGCGTCCAAATTTCGCCTTTATGTACAGGAGCAAAAAAAAAAACAAAAATGATTGATTTGCGATAGTTTCCCAATATTGTTAATAATAGCCTAGTGTCAAAATATATTCACAAAGTTTGTTAACCAAAACCCAACAAAGATCCCTGAGCTGTATGTCCAATGTTTGGGGCCAATTTCCCAACGCTTGCATCTTAAATGTGTTATGATATTTACATGTAGTTACATGAATAAATCAATCAATAAAATTATGTACGACAACATAATATACACACAAGGTGGCAGGGACATCGACGCGCAAACTGTTACCATGGACTCAGTACATGATTCTGAAGGTTGAAATTTTTAGTCGGTTATTGCGCGCGCGTCGATGTAATTTCATGTCACCGTGTATAATGTCATTAATTTACCCATTTAATGAATACTCTAAGCAGTAACCCGCAAAATCCCGCACTGGCAAGAACTTGGCATGAATAACAATTTTATTGTAGATAAAACGTAACCTACACAAAATGTCATGAAAAACATGCTAAATAATGGAAAATTTTAAAGTACCCAACAGACGCCTTTAGAAGAAGAAAAAAAATCAATAAACAAAAAAGACAGTTCGACACAACAGGAAATAGGATGCATACTGATTTAGATATTCTACTGTATTGTAAATAATTATTGTATTGTATAAAAGATACAAAACTAAAATCCATTCAAATATTAATTTATCTAACGAATTTATTATAAAATCTAACTACATCATACTACTAATTACTATGTATATGTCACCGTAAGATTGTGAGAACCGTTAGTTTATAATCTATCGGTATTATTTTCGTTAGATTATAAACTGTCGACAAATAGTGAACTGGGTGAAATGGGGGTAGGTTAGAACTTTGACCAACCTACTTGCAAGTTGCTCGCAGCTAGGCTGGCTATTTAGTATTAGCGCAAGGTGCGTTACGTCGCAAGCAAGTTTGATACCAGTTCACAATTGATATACAGGATTTTTTTTTAACCAGTGCGCAATCTAAAACACGTGACTTTACTCATCATTATGAACAACCTTTACTACGGGACCAAACCTGAAGTTGCGAAAAAAAATCTGCTGTTCTCTACTACATTTTGACGTGTTATGCGAACATAAATTTAGAAAACAGCTGATTTTTTTTCGCGATTTCAGGTTTGGTCCCATAGTAAAATATGTTCATAATGACGAGTAAATTCACATATTTGAGTTTGCACACTGGTTAAAAATTTACCCTGTATTATATATAAACTATGGAAAAATAATGATTTGTTGCAGATCACAATTTTTTCACAGTTTATAATCTTACGGAAATAATACCAAAAGATTATAAAACAACTAAGTTCATAATTAAACGGTGACATATACATATAGTTTTAAAATGTATCTAATAATTTACATTAGAACTCAGTAAAATTATCTTAACTTTCATAGTATGTTTTTGCATCATCAGCATAAATACAGACCGACACAACACCCAACTGGTCGGTGGATCTTCTATTTTCAATGGAGCATGGGGAACTTTCCACCCAGTTCTTGCATATTTCCAAAGGATTTTTAATTTACAATAACGATATCGGCCGGCAATTGGTGCGCCACGAACTCTTCTCATACAGAGAAAAAACTAGCTTTTGCTGTGAGAAAAGGGACCATGGCTCTACTAAGGTCACTGCGAATTGGCAATTTCAGACCTTAAGTCCTGCCGAACAAACAGGACCGTACGACAAAATTTCACAATAGGCATGATGCCTGGGTCATAAAAAAGAAATTGTATTTAGTCCGTCGGTCAGATAATAAAAAAATATTAGACACGTATTTTTTGCTTTATCATATTAATAAAAAATTAATGAGATAAAACGATTTAAAGTTCCCCAACTTTAAATCGTTTTATCTCATTAATTTTCGGGACGGGGGTCGCTTCGTCACAAGTAAGTACAAAATCTACATACTCGTGACGTCATGGGACATTTTAACTCAATGTATCGCCGTAATCTGTTGATAACGTAAAAAAAGACAAAATACGTGTCCAATATTTTTTAATAATCTGCAAGACGGACTAAAAATAAAATTTTAGTCATCATCCCTATTATCAGGTGCCGCAGTGAGAGATTACTACTAGGTATATTTAGGACAATTTTTAGGGTTCTATAGCCCACTGACAAAAAGTAAACCCTTATAATTCTCTACTAAAGTCACTGCGCATTGTGGCATGAACATATAATATGTGTTATATCGGTTACAACCACAGAAGTAACTTTGTTTTTCATTTTTTTTTTATGCGCTACACAATGGTAACCTATCAAACCATCAAAATGAGGATTAGTCTCCCAACTTACCCTTTGTTCCACACTTCAAACTTGATGCCGTGTCGTTTGAAGACCCGCAGACACGCTCGGTTACGGTTAATGGCCAATGGGAACACTGCATTATATTCGGGATTGTTCGTCGTTTTCGCTACTTCGGTTCGATCTGATACGGGCGCTTCCTGAAATGGAATAAGGGTGAATTTTTGAGATGTGTAAAGGTACAATTCTGTAGCCGACCGCAGGTGGCAACTACAGGCGACGTGTAGCCGACCGCAGGCGGCAACTACAGGCGACGTGTAGCCGACCGCAGGCGGTAACTACAGGCGACGTGTAGCCGACCGCAGGCGGCAACTACAGGCGACGTGTAGCCGACCGCAGGCGGCAACTACAGGCGACGTGTAGCCGACCGCAGGCGGTAACTACAGGCGACGTGTAGCCGACCGCAGGCGGCAACTACAGGCGACGTGTAGCCGACCGCAGGCGGTAACTACAGGCGACGTGTAGCCGACCGCAGGCGGCAACTACAGGCGACGTGTAGCCGACCGCAGGCGGCAACTACAGGCGACGTGTAGCCGACCGCAGGCGGCAACTGCAGGCGACGTGTAGCCGACCGCAGGCGGCAACTGCAGGTCCTTAAAACTGATTCTCGAGGCATATCATTTTATCACACATACGACTAGGTACGAAACGTCAAATCAGACTTCTTAGATTGTCGCGAGTTTAATGAAAAGATCCGTTGGCACTGTTTGGGTGCAGAACCTAATGAAAAGCAAAACCATCTCTGAAAGAAACAGAATACTTACTGCTTAGTCGTCCTGTCAATGTTTTACTGATTTATAATAGAATAACTTATAGTATTTTATTTTAAACTACCTTCCGCCAGCGGCTTTGTCCGCGTGATATCTTTATAAATTATAGCCTATGTTACTCAGTGATAATATAGCATTCTACGGGTGAAAGAATTTTTAAAATCGGTCCAGTAGTTTTTGAATTTATTCATTACAATCATAATAACATACAAAAAATCAAATCTTTTCTCTTTATTTATAATATTAGTTTAGGCTAGCTGCGCCACTCGGTTTCACCCGCAATATCGGAATAAAAAGTATCCTTTGTCCTAACCCAGGTCATGGTCTACCCATGTGCCAAATTTCATCCAAATCTATTCAGCAGTTTTAGCGTGAAAGCGTAACAAACAAACAAACTTACTTTCGCATTGATAATATTAGTTAGGATAATGTATGAATAAAAATTAATAGTACTAACTTGTGGAAACGGGAACTCGAATCTCACGTAGGTATCAATATCCTTAGCCACATTGTAAGCGATGCCGCGCATGATTGTCAGCTCTAAGTCGTTCACCCCAAGGTCGGTATTGCATTGTGTGATAGAAAACTCGCGCATCACGTAATGGAAGCCGGGTAAACCGCGATTATTGCTGGAATATAAATATATAAAGATACTTATAGCTAGTTATCAAGTAGAACGATAAACACATTTACATTTTTTTTTTACTAAAGGTACAATTCCGTAGCCGACCGCAGACGGCAACTACCGGCGTCGTTTCGCCGCGACACAACTGGTTTCTATATATCATTATGTATTTCTATGAAGGCGACGTGTCACTAGCTACGTAAGGTATTTCATGGTAATTCATAGTAACCAGTCGTGTCGCGGCGACACGTCGCTTGCAGTTGCCGCCTGCGGTCGGCTACGGAATTGTACCTTAAATCTCATAAACTCTTGTTTAATAACTGAAATACTCATTTAAACTTCGTGAAATCATCATCATCATCATTTCAGCCGAAAGACGTCCACTGCTGGACATAAGCCTCCCCCAAGCACCGCGTTTTTGACCGGTTCTGTGCTTCCCGCATCCAGCGGATTCCTGTAACCTTCACAAGATCATCGGTCCACCTTGTGGGAGGCCTTCCAACACTACGTCTTCCGGTACGTGGTCGCCACTCCAGAACCTTTCGGCCTCATCGGTCATCTGTTCTGCGAGCAATGTGCCCTGCCCAATTCATCGAGAAATAATATTGATAAAAAAATCAATATGATTTCTCGTTTCTAATCTAAATAAAATACATTTTACTTACAGCATAGCCACCCTCAGAATATCAAGATCTTCTTTGACGCGCTCATTAAGTTTCTCGTACATCTTCGCCTCGGCCACATGCCCCATACTCTTGCAGTGGTTCATATATTCTCGCGCCATTTTAGCTTGAGATTCCAGCTGGTTCAAAAGGCTGGTGAAGGCATCATCGCTGGCTGAAGCTCCTGGTATGGGTCCGACTTCCACCCAGCCATCGGAAGACCCTGAGGGTTCGTCGATTGAGGAATTGTCTCCAGTTGGCTCTGTTTGTGTTGGGTCGGATCTGGTGGTGGTGAAAAATGTGTAATAGGCAAGCGCAGATCTTTTGTTAATCTATTTTGCGCAAAATTTTACCATTTTCATAAACAATTTAGTTTACAATTTAGTTTTAGAGAGTCATGCACGCTTTCACCAGCCCCGGTTCTAGGGGGGGGGGGGGGGGGGGGGGCAAACCGGACCCGTGCCCCGGGTGCAATAAATGAGACGCGCAGCACTTTTCACTTTTTAGTTGTGGTACCTACCCCACACAAATCCGAACACCACTACCTGCTATGTAAATAACACTGACAGGAAGAGTTATTCGTCCATTTGTCGCGCACATACTTAATGCAAATTTAAGACTTATATGGTTTTCTCATGGATGCCATTGTCAGATCTGGACCAAAAAAGCCTTCTTTTTTTGAAGTCGGTTAAAAATAGGGCTAAATTAAGTAAAACATGTTTCACTACTAAAATATGGCTAAATTCTACGAGAGGTCAAAAACGAGAGAACCTCGCGGATTGACAACGGCTTAGAGTGACTAAATCAGAGCGAGGTTGAAGAAGCCATCTGCTCCTTTTTACTGAGAATCACAATCAGCCAAATCTCACGACATCTCACCAAGGATGGTGGGGCGTGTCTTTGTGGATGGCACTATCTGTACTTGAAGTATATTTATCTTAGAAAATCAGTTTTTTTTTTTGTTTTATCATTTTTATCATATCGATTACAACCGTGAAGTTTCGCTAAGTAATTTAATTTGACCCTGATAAATTAAGTAAAGGGATCAAAAATAATAATAATCATTTAATTACTTACGGTTTCGGTTTGACAGGCCGGGGCGGTGTCGGCACTTTACTCATATCGATAGTCTGTCCCGACCGGGCTGCCTCTATTAGAGTGTCGAAACGTTTCGCGTTCCGAAGCATTTGTATAGCTGTATCCGTTTCACCTGGAACCGAGAAATGAATATGATTATTTTAACATGTTAATTAGGGATCTAAAAAAGTATCGATATCTGTGTAGTATCGATAATTCTGTAACGAAACTAGGTGCGTATTACAAAACGATACTTGAACTTTAAACTCGATTCAACCATTGAAATGACTTTAAAACTATGCTTGAGGCGAGATCTGTGATTGAGTATAATTCCACAATACGCCGGTATGTGGAACTATAGAGTATAACTATACAGTTATACTTGACTAGCAGACTAGACACAGTATCATACATTTTAATTTTAACATGATTTAATATCGATACCCGTCGATGAAGTTTCGCCAATTAATTTATTTTGACCCTGTATAATTAATAATAACAATAAACTCTCGTTAGGCAGCTGGATCAAGGACTTGATTCAGAAAGCGTTACTTCTAGATACGACTCTGATTGTTAGGAGCTTCCTGTCTTTGGAGCCCTGACCGCCGTAGCTTACCCTGTTTCCAATACTGGTGGGCTACTATTTTTTATATTTTTAAATGTTTGTTTTTAAGAATTTATGAAAATATTTAAAAATGTAAAGGATATACGTATATGTCGAAAATACGTCAATGATTTGACTAATCGGAGCGCCAGCGCCGCCTAGCGGCGCTCGACAGAGTCTACAACATAACGCTCGGACCGGCCGGAGCCGGCGCTGAGGAGAGTTCGTCGGTGGCTGCCAAGCAGGGAGCACATTTAGAAACTGTCGCGCATTCCGTGCAGTTGTGTCGTGTACCTAGTGTGTGAATTGCTAGTGTGATTAATTTGATAGTAAATTATAATGTGATCTGAACTGCAAACGATTTTTATATTGTGCAATAACCAACACTGCCCACAGTAGTTAAAATATGGCTGGTAATAACGAAACAGACACCTACCCACTCTGTCATATATAAATGAAATAATAATTAGTCATCAAACGTACCTTTCTTTTTATGATATATAGCGGCCTCCTTGAACTGGTGTTGTCTCTTCAGCAACACCGCTAGTACCTGGTCCCGCCGCGCCGCCTGCCCGGTACTCGGACTGGGCTCCGGGGCTGAAGGGGCCGCGCGAGAGGGAGGGGGCGAAGGGGCGGCACTCGACTGGAAGAACGTTCAGTTTGACAGTTAGAAAAGGAATTATTTGGCATGTATTTACTTAGGCTGGTTTCACAGCTGCCCGGGAAACCCGCACGGGCCGCCCGCACTCGGGAGACCCGTACGAGTAGCGCCCGCTCTGAAACGAAGGAGTTAGTACGATACGGTTGCTAGCGTTGTACGGGCTCTTCCCGGAGCGGGTCCCGTACGGACCAATCCGCATCGCTGTGAACCAATGTTCTAGCGCCTCACGTGTGTCTCCGTTCCAGGAGCCCGTTAGGGCGGCTCGCACGGGTCTCCCGGACCGCTGTGAAACCAGCCTAAATCTAATTTCAAAAGAGTGTCCTAAAAATACTAAATTTATTTATTTATTGCAGCATGGAAGACTTACAGCTAAAAAAAAGGAAACAAAAGTCGACAGAAAGCCAATTATAAGTCTTCGCGTTTAGAAAAAAATATAAAAGCCAAGCCAAAAAAAAATGTCAAGTAACAGCGACCATCTGTGAGAAAAGGCCAGAAGGTTAAAAAGAGGCACATTTATTTAAAAAATCATGCATCATAAGCAGCCCAAAAAGGTATTAAAGGTTCATTAATTAAAAAAAGTGTACCTACATCATTAGACGGTCAATAATTTTTTAGTGTATGTGATGCTAAGTACGAATGTGGCCTTCACAGGTTCTCTGTCGGATCATCTCACTCTGGATAAAAATTTAGGTAGCCTGTTATACTCACTGCCGTAGGTCCAGTCGGTAGAGGGCCATACCCAAGCGGTGTGGGTAACTCATCCACTACTATTTGCTGACCCGCGTCGTGACGTTTAATGGCGTCAGCATACTGTTTTATAATACGGTTCATGCGACGAGCTTTTGAAGAGTTGCCTTCTTCCTGGGCTTTTGCTTCTTGTTTCTGTAAAGTAGACAATAATGAAATATTATTTATTTATTAAAACTTTATGCACAAGTAAAAAAAATACTGTACAAAGGCGGACTTAATGCCCGAGGCATTTTCTACCAGTCAACCTTAGGGTGATGCAGAGACAAAACATGGCAGGTGCAACATAAGTGATAGATAACTTGAAAATTAATACATACATACATACATATAAACCGAATAAACTTTGTCAGGAGAAATAAAGATAGGTAGAGGAGAAAACAAATCCAGCAAATCAGCGCTGCAAAGATTCTGCCAACTTTTCACGTAATAATAACAATATTAACGAAACATACGTTCACTTTTCACTTTATCAGTAGGAGAATAGGGGGGGGGGTTATTATGTTCTCAAGATTTGACAGAACGGAGGTCAATCTTTGACAAAAACTATCTTGCAACCAATCAAAAACTATCACAAGTGTCAAACGATTTTGAACTATGTGGAGGTAAGTATTGTGGTCAATTTGACTTGCCTTGAACCTAAACACACTGCAAGTAACTGTGGTACGGGCCCACGTGTCCGTTAATAAGGCTATGGAATTTTAGGCCCTCTTAACCGACGTTCGCACGAACGTAATAAAATCGCGGCGATTTTTTTTCGTGCACTGGATTTTCAACGCTCTACTTAGCGCCGGGAGTTGAAAATCCAACAGTGTATTTTTTCAACGCACTGAGACGAGAGTGCGTCCCAACGTGTTGGATCATCAACGCTCGGCTTAACACCGAGAGTTGAAAATCAATCGTTTAGCGTTACACATATTGAAAACATAATTCTGTCTCTGTCATCTTCAAATGATTGAGAGAAACAGAACGATGCTTTAAATTCGTTTAGCACTAAACGTATTAAGTGATTTTTGGTATAAGCGGGCCTTAGAATGAATTCAACTTTGGAAAGAGACAGAGACGAATCTCTAAGTCATCTCCCTCACTCATACATACCTGTTTGACAGTTTCTATTGATACTTGTAAGGCGGCTCACTTTGCTCGCTCGTTTTTAACAACTACGAAAGCACTAACAAAGTGTTTTCCTCGTCTGACAGACTGTCACACAGCTATGAGTGACAGAGACGGCGCTAAACAAAACCGAATTCAAATTAAAAATGGGTCCCAAACGCGGCAAGCCGTGGAGATGGCGGGACGAACTCGACTCTTTTCTAAAAGATTGGCCACAAATAGCAATAGATAGAGTGGAAAGAGGGAAGGGAAGCCGTTGCCTTGCAGTGGGACACAAAAGGCTGATGATAATAATAATAATATGGCCCATTCCACAATGATTTGCAGGGCAGTGTGTCTAGGTGCAAGGTAGTTTGGTCCGCTGCATGGTTTAATTCGTCTACCCTCAACTCATACTTATGTAGTCTTGATACCTTGCGAATCAATGCTGATTTCAGAAGCTCAATTTCCGTATTTAAAACGTTTAAAATCTAGTCACAACCTCATCTAAACTTAGCAAAAATGTAGGTAAAGTGGGTGGGTTAATTTGAGCCAGACATATTGAGACTGAGATTAAAATGCAAACGTTCATATAAAATACGGGAATTGTTCCTCAGATATCCACGACAATGGATTTGTTAGTAATATCAGTTAATAAGCACTCTCATCTCTAGCATTATTATTTCTTAAAAAGCCTCAACTTTCCGCCATACTTACTTTAAAAGCCTCAAGTCTTTGGTGCAGCCCCTCTCCCAAGGTCTTTGCGATTATTAGACCCCCACTACCACTGGTGTCTTCTGCGGGTGTGTCTGGTGCTAAATGGTAAAATTACATTACTATTAAAGCCCTGTATTCATGGGAAACAAAAGTTGTACAACATTGTTTCTGCAACTTGTTGCTGGCTACGCACCAAGTCGAAGGCTGAGATAAAAAAAACTTGGCTTTGGCTAAGCATTATTCCTATCGCATAACTCGTCAAAGTGCAAGTTCAAGATAGAGAGGGAACATGTATAAACCAAAGTGCGTGCCAAATATTGTTTATTGATCTCGCCCGCAGCGTTGCTGGCAACATTTGATGTTGTAAAAAACAATGTGTACACCTGTTTCTCAACTTTTGTTTACCATGAGTAGACTTTACTGTCAGTCAGCATTATCCCTCTGCTGGGCAAAAACCTCTCCCCATGAATGTGTTTCTATAGGTAACTACAATTTTTCGCTGGTTGCAACCATCTTGACGAAATTCAATTTAATGAAAATGCCTCTCGTTTTATTTTATAATTAGATTTATTGAATACTGGCCTTTCACTCTACATTTTTAACAACAAAAGAACTTGCTGAAGAAACGAAAATTTTTCAAAAGAAAGAAGACTTTGGCCAGATAAAAATAAAGGCAATATCTCTCACGAACCGGCAGAACGCTGGATTACGTCCTGCTGCTGTTGCAACCTGTCATGTTCTAAAGCTTCAGTGATAAGTTCAACAGTGGGCAATTCATCCATGTTCATGACTTGGCCAGCGTTGTGAGCTTCCACCACGGTATCGAACTGCTTGGCCACCTTCATGAACCCAAGAGCCATGAACTTGTCCTTGCGTTTCTTCGCGGCGAGAGCTTCTGCCTTAAATTCGGCTTGGCGGGCTGAAATCAAGTAAATTAACACTTTAATGTGGTTCCCCTTTTTATAAAAGAACCAACATGTGGAAGGTGTCTTAACAAGCAATCTCGAGAACAGAGGCCAGTCTTTTGTGCCAGAATAATAGCACACTTTTTGTAAAAGTGTATTTTGGACCTACATGATGACAAACTTTCGAGGCAAAAGCTTCTTCAGCACTCCAAGACCAATATTTCTGCAATGATAGTAAAAAAAACTACTTTTAAAACTTACCCAAAATCAGCTGCAATTCTTTTGACTTCTTATCGTATCCCCCCGGTGTTGTACCCTGGCTGGTCTCGGGTACATCAGGAGGAGTAGGCTCCGGCTGACTCGGTTCTGGAGGTCCCAGGTCTATCAGTGGCTGCTCCGGCTCTGATGGTGGCACTTCCACAGCAAGAGGTGGCTGCGGCTCCTCAGACATAGGTAGAGCCGGCTGATGCCCATCTCCCGCCTTCCCCACCATGACTGGTGGGGGGATGTCCTCGTTCTTCACTGGTTTGCCGGCTTTCGCTTGTTTTAGAAGGTCTTGAAGAGTCTTGAGACCTCGACCGAACCTGGTTGTGGAATAAAATATGCCTTAGATCTTAAGATTAGAAGAATATTAAGAATGGTGTTGATAAAATTTTCTTAAGTTGCACTGGCAGACGCTTAATTGCATATACTGATATTTGACCGAATCGTCGAACTTCTAAGTATTCAGGACTTATGTCCTAAATACTTGGCAAAGGAAAGTTGTAATCAAATAATATTCATAAAAGTGTAAAACACCCTAAGTGGCGGAAACTTTTCGTTTCCCATGCCACTGCACTCTAACGCAATCGTAATCTCAGCAAAGTAAGCTCAGCAAAAAGAATATTACATTTTCAAGACTGCCGTGAGTCGTAAACGCGTCAAACGCCACAATTTGTTGCGTTATTCAGCAATTAATGTTCTCGAAGCCTAGCCTCAGCGATCATGCACTGTGACGCCGTATGAAACTTTTATTTTCGTCAGCGCTGGGTCACCACGCATGCGTAGTGCAACCTCCGTCCGGTGCAGACGTCAGGTTGTATCTCAAAGGCCGCCATTTCAATGGACATGTTTGATGGATGCAACGAAGATTTACGACCCGAATTATTTGGTAAAAGGCTTCAAGGCTCGAATATGCCTCAATGTCACAACATATTTTGTGGACCTACTAATATGCTACTGCAAAAGTTAGAACTAATACTTCTGTTTAAAACCTGGCAAAATATTAATGAGTGATTCTGTTATATTATTGATCCATTAAAGGTACGTTAGACACGACCAACAATATTTCATAACCACGTAAAATTATAGTCGGTAGAATTTCCCTACATTCGTGGTTGTAATACAAGGAGACCAAATTGAATTTCGGTGCGTCTGGATTAAATCTTTTGAGTGGTTTAAACGTAAACAAAGAATCCCTAACGCAAAAGCAGACGTCTAGACAGCTTTGAGCTCAAAGACCTTTCGTAAAATATTATTATTAGTTTAGATTCAGACTTCTTTGTTTAGACACAGACGAAAACTTTTAAGACTTTCCATGAGCTTCTCGAGAGCTAGCATTAAATTGAAGTATATTCTGTAGATTTTATGTAGGTAAGCCCATTTGGCGCCCATAACGTACATAGGTAACTATAAGTAGATAGTGTCCCAAATTAGCGATAGTATTGATTTCGTCTGAATGCTAAACCTGAAACGAAGTTGCTTCTGCGTCTTTGTTTACTTGCGAAAGTTGAGGCGTAAACAAAGCACAAAGTTTATTTTGAGACACAAAGCAACGCATTATAATTTAGTCATTTTACCCACGAGTTTTTTTATACTTTCGTCGCTTTGCAAATCTTCCGGGATTTCCGATTCGAGCGGTTAAGAAAATCGAGCAAATATGGGACCTCAAAGGCTTAACAAAAGGGGGTTTAAATGATATTAGGGGTTCAGGATAGATAAAAGCGCATATCGAAATGCCTGATCGATGCAGAATCTATTGCGCACGGGGGTTGTTCTAGTAATAAACAAAAGGTTGTAAAATCCATATCTAACACTACAATAGGAAATTCAGGTGTAATAAAAACATTAGAAAATAGAATACTCATCTTATAAAGGTGATGAAATAGGGCTCCAATCGAAGCAAGGGACTCGAACGGATGCATTCGTGGAAGATGATTCCGCGCCGAGCCTCTGCGCCGAACTGTTAATTCGGAACCTGACTATGACCTAGATTGATAACCTGAACAGAATATCGGCTACGTAAATAAAAACACTGCAACCTGTCCGTCAATTTGCTCGTGGAAATGAAAATTTTGTACACTACAAAGTACTAGAACTATGAGTCTGAAATTGCGATAACATGAAACTTTTAAAACCCCATTTCGAAGAGGTCTGAAACACACAATTCACGACATAGATTCCTATCTAGGCTAATGTCTATAGTCCTTTTCACCGCGACTCAGACTAATTTCTATCATTTTTTCAGCTCTCTGAAGACAAACAAAGCCTTTGGTTTCATTTGAATAGGCTAATAAGACGTAGTAAGAATGCAACCTAACAAAAAACTTGTGGCGAACGCAACAAGTACGAATTCAACGCCAAGAGTTGTTACTTGTTGCGCATGGGATAAAATGCAGGCTAAAATGTAGGTCACTACCGGGTTCAGGTCGAAATGTAGCCCGATTTATATGTATGTTTAGTTTCAGGAAATTCAGGGGCTAGTGGGCTGTACCTACACTACCTACTAGCTAGTTGCTGGTCGATATCTCCTGGGGTTATTCTGAGGTCGTGATTTATTGAGGTTGTTGATGCCATATGAGTTTTTTGGAACGAAGTTCTTTAACGCGGCTTGCGGTAGGAGTAAACTGGTAGAAAACGACACGTTAACGAAATAGCGTTATGCCCCCTCCATGCGACTTTCTCTCTCTATTTTATATAATAGAAAGAGACAGAGAGCGAGAAAGTGAAAATTTGGTCAACTCGAAAATCCAAGATGGTGGCTGCGAAAATTTTCCAATTTTTCATCATGGGTATCGTTTTAATGGTTTTCGAAGTCAAAATCAAATAATTTATTTCAATTAGGCACATAAAAGGCACTTTTGAACGTCAAAATAGAGGTGCGAGGATCGAGAGTGCTAAAGCCGATAGTGAGGTCAACATGTAAATCCAAGATGAAGCCTGCGAAAATTTTGCGACATTAGAACACATTTAGTTCCATTTCCTACACACTGGTATTGATTATGCTGGGCCAATGTTGATTTCAGATCGAAAAGGCAGAGGTAGTAGACTAACGAATCTTACGAGTATATTTGTGCTTTCGTCTGTTTCGCAGTCAAGGATTACCAAAGATGCATTCATTGCTGCTCTACATCGTTTCATGAATCGCCGTGGCAAGCCACAGCATTCAAAGCTTAGAACAATGTTCAGTAATATTTTAGAACTTATTCAGATGACATTCAAACAGACATGGCCAGCCTACGTCCATTCATTTATTCGAAACCTTTATATACACTAACACAGCAGCATAAGCCGTAAGAGCGTTTTCCCACTGTATCCAATCCGAATTAGAGAAATGTCGTCCGAACTAGACAGCACTATTTGTATGAGGGGTTGCGCACTAGATCTGAACTCTGTCCGTCTGTTCAATCCGAATTGGGAGAACATTCCCAATTCGGATTGAACTCGAATCTTGAATTCGGATTCGGATCGGATGCAGTGCAAAACCGCTTTGACAGTCATTATTTCGTTACATGGGAATATGCAATGGGATACGTATTTGTTCCACGTTTGTTTTAATTCGAGAAAGTTTGATGTGATTTTTATCGAGAACAATGGCTGCTGTAGGTACATTTCCAGTTTATGCTGATCTCGCATCGTATAGGATTTCTGTACAATGCGAGGTCAGCTTATACTGGAAATGTATAGCTTGATGTGTAGCTCTGTGTGCGTACCTATTTCGTTACTTCCTTAATTACTTTTATGTAACATAACATCGTGCCTGTAATCCCCGAAGGGTTAGGCAGAGGTGTACCTGTGTACCAGTGTAGGTACCCCCACATTTTGCCAGTTATGTTTAAGTCCCATGCAATAGGGGGCGAGTCTATTGCCAACCGGACACAAATCCAAACTCCGGGAAAAAACTGAGAAATTCCTAATCAAAAAACCCAGTAATAATATTCCCGACCGGGAATCGTACCCAGGACCTCATGCTCAGCAGTAGCGCTTGCGACCACTTGAATTACTTTTGTGAAATCTATACTAATACTATAAAGAGGAAAGATTTGTATTTTTGTATGTAGCGAATAAACTTAAAAACGCCTGGACCGATTTGAAAAATTCTTTCAGCAATGGATAGCTACATTATTAGCGAGTAACATAGGCTATATTTTATCCCCGTACTCCCACGGGAACGGGAACTACGCGGGTGAAACCGCGTGACGTCCACTATTGAAATAATAATTTTGTTAAAATCCTACGATAAGAACAAGGAAAAATTTTTATAAATATCTCTTTCGCGCGCGGATTGAATCTGCGGTCAATTTATACCAAGGTATTAGTGATTCATGAGGGTTAGTAGGTATTACCTACTCTAACCCATTCTGGCCACATAAATAGCCGGATCAAGAGGAAATGTTACAGAGATTTAAACAATTACAGTTTGTAATTATCGTCATTCCAGGATGATTTCCACCAAACGGCTCGCATCGCATCGGATCGGAACGGATTTTACAATCTTTGAATGATATTATGTACACAGTATTTAAAGTCTATATTACCAAGCCGCGCACAGCAGCTTGACCCCCCCCGACCCTTGCTCGAAAACGAGGTGCCAGCAGTTGTTGCAGCTGGGCTTTAAATACCCCGCATAATAATCATGATGTTGATAGGCCTACACTGTCCTCCCATACCTATTAACACTGTAATTTGAAAACATTGTAGAAACCATTTATTTTGAAAAGAATAACCGTGGAGTTTCTTGCCGGCTCTTCTCCATAGGAAGCTTCGATCAACAATATCGATCGAAGATAGGAAGCGACCAATTGGAACCGTGCACCTAGCTTCTGACGTTTCATAAGTGCCCTTGTAGGTTTATGTGAAATAAAATATTTTGAATTTGAATTTGATGAAAATCTAAGTATGATCCAGACTGTCCTTTCTTGCTGTCCTCCCCCAGCGACGCCTTAAGCCGAGGTTCGTACCCCACAGGGGGTGCCCTTAGCGAGCACTCGCTTAATTTTAATTTTAATAATTCATTAATTTAATTTTAATAGTTTGTATGCTCCTGGCTGGAGGCTTTAAGTGTAGAACCTTAAGGCACCCACAGGAAAGTCCGGTTAAGCACCAAGACCTTAGTGGTCAAAACAGCAAGAGGACATACTTAAAAAAAAAAAGCAGCTTGACCGCGGGCGTCTTCTGCGACACGCGATCGTAGCCGAAAGTATGCTGCAACGCGCGATCGGCTCCGTTCGCCTGTCGTCGTATCCGATCGGATCCTTCCGGCTGGTTTATGAATATTTTCTTCTTCTAATGCATTAGCCAACAATACTACGTCAACTTCAACCATTTTCAGAAATTATAACACGTCAACACGGTAGGAATGAAACTATTTAACTATGGGCAGAAACGGATACGTTCGCAAGCGACGGTACGGAGCCGATTGTATGCGTCGACGTCCTACCGGACGTGATCGGCTGTCGCCGCATCTGTTCGTATCCTTTCCGATCCAATGAGATGCGAGCCGTTTGGTGGAAATCATCCTAGAAAACTTGTATCGAAAACCTGAATTTGCAAAACTAGAATAAAAGTTAATGTTTTTCAAATATGTATAGTCGGAACTCTACTTGTACTTCCTCCTTCTTGGTTTCGGCAAAATTTCTTTAGTAACTAAATACAGCATTACTTTAATTCTGAAATTAACCTTTTCACCACCCATTAAATAAATTTAAGTTCAAGTACCATTTCAATACGACCTATTTTATAACTTAACTCTAGCACTTGAACTTAGGTAAGTAGCCTTATGCTTCACTGCCCAAGTCCCGAATATGAAAGACATCAGATAAATAGGTAATCACATTTTGTTGTTACGCTGTCAACAATGACTCAGAATCAGCACTGACTCACAGTATAATAGAAACAAGTTACAATTAGTAACAGTTACGATGAATATTGTGAGAACTTATTAGCATACTCACAATTCACATACGCTGTTTTTTCTTTTGATTATTTTCGCTACTGAGTGCAACATAAAACTGTAATTTGATAACATTGAAAATGCCAATTATTATTTAAAGAGTAAGTTAAGTTTCCTGCCGGCTCTTCTCCATAGGAAACGACCAATTGGAAACATGCACCTCGCTTCTACGTTTCATAATGTGAAATAAGATATTTTGATTTTGATTGATTTGAACATTTCAAAATTAGTTTACAAATGAAAAACTGTTTTGTTAAAATATAATTAAATGGCTGAGGAGGTAATTCCGAAACATAGATACATGATTATGATTAGGTACACTCAATCACCGGACACAAATAATCACGACCAAGCGGCTGTGATTATTCATTTCGTAATCCAAAATGTTAATTTAGTACATAATACCGATAGTAATTTGCAATCGGTAGTTTAGGAACGAAGTTCTTCAACGCGGCTTGTAAACTTTCAGAAATCGTCACGCTAAAAAGTGTTAATACTTGCGACTGTCTTCTTCTAATTCAAAGAGAAAGAAAGAGAGAGAGAGAAAAAAACGCCGACAGAAAAAAACAAAAGAAAAGAGTAAAGTGATTACAGTCTCGTGGGATAAAAATGAACACATCGGCCCGAGTACACTGCATAACGGAGAAAGAGAGAAAAAGCGTGAATTTGGTCAAAATGTAAATCCAAAGATGGCGGCTCTGAAAATTTTCAAATTTTTCATCATGGGTATCGTTTTATTTATTTATTTAAACTTCTCACACACAAAAAGGTACAAAGGCGGACTTAATGCCATAGGCATTCTCTACCAGTCAACCAAGGGTGGTGAAGAGATTAGATGGCAGGTGCATGGTTTTCGAGGGTGTTAAAGCCGATAATGGGGTCGAAATGTAAATCCAAGATGGCGGCTGCGAACATTTTCAAATTTTGCGTCATGGGTGTCGTTTTCATAGTTTTCGAGTGTGCTAAAGCCTATAGTGAAGTCAAAATGTAAATCCAAGATGACGGCTGAGAAAATTTTGTTTTTGTTTTAAATCATACGTGAGAAAGAACTTCGTTCCTGACGGGGGTCCCCCGAACGCACACGTTTTTTTATTTTTACTAGCTTTGCCCGCGGCTTCACCCGCGTGGAGGTCGCTAACTATCGCACAGGATCGTACTACTGGGATAAAAAGTATCCTATGTGTAATAACCATAATATCACGCCTGTTTTTCTCCAAAAGGTTAGGCAGAGGTGTGAGTAAGGCTCAATTTACATTGCCAAGGAACGGAATGGAAACAAGTTTTTGTAGTGATATTGTACATAACAAAATCAACTTTATGTCAACTGTGTACCGTACAAACTAGATACGAGTTTGTAACTGCACGACTTACCGAGAATTCTCATCGTTATTTGGCTCGTAGCCTCGTATCTAGTTTGTACTTTACACTATTTACATAAAATTCATTATGCTTTGTACAAAAATAAATCGGTTCCATTCCGTTCAGTGGCAATGTAAATTAAGCCTTAAGTACACCTACATTTCGACAGTTGTGTTTTAAGTCCCATGTAATACGGGACTGTCTACCAAGTAAATATGTAAACAAGATAATGAAAAAGCTCCGTTACTACGCGCTTCCAAGAAAATAGATAGTGTATACATATTTAAGATAATGTACGCATTTTTTGACTGTCTGACCTTACGTTACAGCGGTGGCGCGGGGTCAACGCTCAGAAAGGGACCTTTTTCGGTTTGCTTTTACTAAGGACTTCTTCAAGAGCGTTTATTTTTATTAAAAACTAGCTGTCTTCGTGGTTTCCCGACTGGATTTATTTTTATAGTCATATAAATATTCTAAACGCATGTAAATATTCTTTAAAAAAACTCACGCGTTCTTCTCATGGGGGTGAAACTACGGAAACTGTATTCTTAAACTTGGCCAGAAAAGATACCTAACTATAAACACGAATTTTAAAAAAATGAGCCGTCGCGGGACTCCTGGCAGATGTGAAACATCGAAACTATTTTGTATTGAAAATATGCATGAAAGGATAGTTTATTAAAGAAATAAATATAGCATGATAAAAATAAATTATAATTAATAAAAAATATTCCGATATACATTTCGTTTCGATGTTGGCTGTTGGCCGCGTCGTCACGCCAACAGCCGATCTGACCCACCGCATTAGATATTTCATATAAAAAAATACCAACACGTTTATAGGGTAAGTGGCCCAGTGAAACGCACTCATACAGACAGATAAAGAGAACTTGCGTTTTAAGGCTCGTGCAGACTAGACGCGAGACCGGTAACTGTTCTACCGTGAAGTGTTAGAAAGTGTTTTATTAGAGTCGTGCCGCGCTGTCGCGTCACTCCTGTACCCTAATTGCATAATACACGATCAATCACAATTTGTTTCGATTTGAAACAGATTGCTAATCCATTGCTCCATAAATTGGAAAAAAAAATCTGCTCAACAACGTAAATAACGCAATGAATGTTGTTGAACTGTCAAAATGAAACAAATTCGTCATAATCGTTTACGAAAATAAGTTACGCAATTAGTTAAAATAAGTTACTGTTTGCGAGAGCATTTAAGGCGACTGCAGACAGGCGCGACGTGACTCTGGTGGAACAATTTAGGTATATGAAAACTCCACCGAAATTGTTCTACCAGAGTCGCGTCGCGCCGCGCCGTCGCATCGCGCCAGTCTGCGCGAGCCTTTATAATATATAAGGAAAGGAAGCCGACCTACACTGATAGGTTATCATTACCACACAGTCATAGTAGTAGCAATTTATTAAGAAGAGCAAAATAGCTCAGATTAGCTCATTGTTGCAAACAACGAGACTCATTGAAATGGCTCGTTGATAAATTGTCCGGAAACCGTAGTAAAGCGAAAGCAATTAAATTGGTCCGTATAAATTCCCGTTTCGATTTACTGTTGCCGTACATTTTTGATAAAAAAAACCTTAAACTAACAAGAATTTATGCAACTGTTGTTTATTAAGAGGGCCCTTCCCGGTCCGTCTATCGTCAACGCGAGCATGGTCGAAAAGCTTGTTGTTTCATCCAGCGCAAGTGAGAATTGCTAACAAGCAAGTGAGAACGCGATAACATTGTGCGAAAAATAACTTGTTTCAGGAAATACGTGTTTTTGAATACGCCTTACAAGTTTGTGAAATAAATGTTTGTCATTTAGAATCTCCATTACATGTGCGAGGTTTCTATGAAGATGTTTTCTATAATTTTACAACTTATGAGTACATTATGAACAGTCAAAATTCAGGTAAAATTTGTGCAAAAAAGCAGATTTTTGGAGGCTTATATTGAATTTGTTTCGCAAAATTTTAATTTTTTGCTTTCATAGAAACCTAGATATAGTGTACAAGATACCTATTAGTTTAAAAGAATTAAAGAAAGATGTGATACAACGCCATAATCACGAACGAGTGTTTGTATGAAAAGTATGACGGGTTGGCCGCTCTTAAGGGGTATTTAAACATGAATGTGGGTTTATCAAACGAGGCGAAGCCGAGCGTGATAATAGTATCACATGAGTGTTTTAATACCTAATTATAACAGTTGCATACAATACTTTATCTACACCCATGATATGAATCCTCTATAAAAGTTTCTGAAACCATTGGGTGCTTGTAATTCAAGATCAAGAATAAAGAAATTCCCACGAAATTCAGTACAACTGCACGTATGTACGTCGCCTGCAGCAGCACATCACACACACAGCAGACGATGGATTATTTGACAAAAATGACAGCTTTTAGTGACAGCTCTATTTCTCAGTCTGTTTGTCCTACGTGTGCGTTATTGCATAGATTTAAATAGGTACGTTCTGTAGTCACGGCCAATAGGGTAGTTGCCTTGGTAAAAAACAGAAATACTATTTAGTCCGTCTTTCAGATAATAAAAATATATTAGACACGTATTTTTTGCTTTATCATATTAATCAAAAATAACTTAGAAAACACGCATTAAAGTTGGGGAGTGGGGGCTCGCTACATCACAACGCACTATTAAATCTAGCAAGGCGTGACGTCATGCCATATTTTAACTCAATGTATCACCGTAATATTTTGATTACGTCAAAAAAGAAAAAATACGTGTTCAACATTTTTTTATTATCTGAAAGACGGACTAAAAATAAAAAAATTGGACACAGGCCTATTGTCCATCGTCTGCTCGTCGCTTTAAAGAAGGTCTGAGTAAAGATTCAAACGTTTTAAAAGCCGGAGTCGTCATACAACTTTATCGTCTCACATCCTACGCGCGTTTCGCCCCAGACAGTCTGAAATTTTAATGTGTAAATAAATTGAACTTAAATCTAAACTTACCTTCGTGCCCGACTGGTCTCTCCATTCGTTTTAGCATTCTTCTCTGCTACTGTATAATTGGTGATCCTATCTTGTATCATGCTGATTGTACTGCTGTCTGTACTGAGCGGCGTTCCGGGGGGAGGGGGCGCTGGCCGAGACGTGCGGGCGGGAGGGGGCGGCGCCTCGTCATCATCTATTCCTAAGGCATGGAGCTCGTTGAGGAGATCTGGATCGTCGTCGTCACCTAAAATGAAATTGATTTTTTAGTATATTTTTGATTATGAAAATACCAAGCCATGGGATTTCCCATCGGCAAAATTGACGACTTCCATAAAAACTTTCATCCCCTATTTTACCCCTTATACTCGTAGCTAAGCAGCGGAACGCATTTTTAACCGACTTCAAAAAAGAAGGAGGTTATATGTTTGTGTTTATGTTTTTTTTTCATCGATGTTTTCGTCAATTATAATATTGTGGGCCGATTGTGAAAATTATTATTTTCATACCAAAAAGTGCTGAGCGGCCCGCCTGTAAGTTATGTTTCATAGAAAATGTACGAGACTGATAAAGGAGATATATTCTTTATTTCCTTAGCGCTCACTTTCGTCATATATTATAAGGAAATCTCGTGCAAAATTTCATGCTTCTAGATCCAGCGGTTACAGCTGTACATTGTCTGTCAGTGTATGAATATATTTAAGATTTTTATTAAGTAGGTTTCTCTTTCATGCTCTCTCAAAACGGTGAAGGAAAACATCGTGAGGAAACCAGTATGCCCTAGAACCAAAAAAAAAACGAAGACATGTGACATCTACCAACCCGCACTGGCACGGCCCACCACTCCCTCTCATCGAGAGGTCTGTGTCCCAGCAATGGGAAAATTATAGGCTGATGAAATGCTCTCCAGATTGGCTCAAAATTATTGTGAAAGAACTGGGCGAGACATACACTTAGCCGGTCATTGACGTGTCAAGTGATTGCTTTGGGTTCCCAAAGTAAATAAACAAGGGCCTGGAGTAACATGACTGTTGAAGTGTTGACAGATATATTTATAACAGTGTGTATGTGTATGACCAGATGTATGAACGTCAACGAAGCAAAAAGAGTAGGTATGTCAGGTTCGTAGCAGGTGGCGTTTTCTGTAGTTTCTGCCTAACTCCATTTTGGAAAAGGGCGTGAGTTTATATATAACATAACATAACATCACGCCTTGTTTCCCCGAAGGGTTGGGCAGAGGTGTCCCTGTAGCAGGTACACCCACATTTCGCCAGTTATGTTTAAGTCCCATGTAATAGGGGGTGAGCCTATTGCCATCAACCGGGCACAAATCCAGACTCCGAGCTGCTATTGAGAAATGTCAGATAGAAAAACCCAATAACACTTTGCCAGACCCGGGAATCGAACCCAGGACCTCATGCTCAGCAGTAGCACTTGCGACCACTAGACCAACGAGGCAGGGACACCGGGGAGTTTATATATGTTGTGTGTATGTGTATGTGGGGGTGTGTGTGTGTTTATAACAACAGACTACAGACTGTTCGACCTGGCTAAACCTATATGGGTTATTATAATTTGAGTACTGAATTCTGGCAAGAGAAAATTATCTATGAATTAGAATGAGAAAGAAGCATATAATTGGATAAGTGGTTCTCGAGACGTAAATAAGCACACAGACAGACAGACATTGGGAAATTGCATTTTACATTTTAGGGGTATGAGGAACAGGGTGTAAAGTTCACTCATCCACCATAGAAAAGGGAGGATCCTCCGACCAGACGGGTGTTGTGTCTGGCGGGCAACTGCCCCTCGGTTTGAAGTTGAAATCTTGTATCTATGTCGATCGCTCGGTAAACTCTAACTGCGCGATGCAGGATTTGTGTGACGTCATGTCTATGATGCGTAGTTCGTATGTGGCGGTGTAACCGCTACAACATTATAAACAGATCAAGCTACAGCCCAATGAATAAATGCTATTGCTATATTATTGCTATTGTGTATGCTATTTTCTGGACGGCATGTGAAGCCAAGTCAGAGGCCCAGCACGCGTAGCATGACGACAATAGAAACGGGTTTTGTCAACGGAAGAATAGACAAAATGACAGATAAACAATCACAATATGCCATGTCAAAACCCGTAGAAAACCCGTTTTTAACCATACCAACCAACCATGGGTTGTCATGCTCCGCATGCACGTTAGTCACTAATCACACGAAAAGGAGAAATCGTATAACGGATGAGGATACGGATATTAGAAAATTCCTTATTGAGGATGCGGATGAGGGTGCGGATGCAGATGTCGTATGAAAAATTGCCCTTGTTTTTGACACCTGACATCACAATCATGCCGCCACTGTCACGTGCAGCCGATAGTCTGTCATAGGACAGGGACACTGCCAATTCAGGCAATAGGAACGCGTCACTTACACTCCGACTTTAACAGACTTACAGAACAACGTAGAGTCACATCCCTATAGGAATAATGAGGATGCGGATGAGGAGCTTTTAAAATCAAAAGTTGAGGAAGCCGATGTTTTGCGGATTTTCAAAATTTATGCGGATGCTCCGCAGTTACGGATGCGGATACGGATATTGTAACGGCTGTTACATCCCTGCACAGAATTACCATAAAATAAAATAAAAATTAACTTACCAGAACCATCATCATCTGAAGGCACATCTTTCAAGCTCTCCGCTACCATAGCATCTAGGTTAGCCGCAGGCACCGGAGGAGGTTTCCTGGGCTTGTGTTTCTGGCCACCACCGCCGCTGATGGCAGCCAGTTCTGCTTCCAAGTCAAAGTCATCATCTGATAAGTCCAGGGGCTCATCATCATCATTTATGTCTGGTATGTCTAGGAGTCCAAACTGTGACAATCGAAAACAATATTTGGTGGATTAAAGCTATGTATGGGGCTATTGGTTACCTATATGTTGTGGAAACAAGGAGGGATCTAGCACTGGCGTCGTATATCCTTGGAGTGTTCCGGGGTAACATAAATAATTCAGGTGTGCTACAGCGGGTAGGCTTGTGTGTGCCAGATGGGTACGTGCAGCGCCGACGACGCACGGTGGGCTGGAAATCGGCTTTCATAGACTTAGGGATTTCAATTTGCAAGTGCTTGATTTTTTGCCGGATATCGCTTCTATTAGTCATTACTATGTACAAAAATGACACCCGAGTTAATTCTGCCCAAAAACGAAGGAAATATAATTTTTTTACGAAAAATTTGTATGAAGCTAGTATAAAAAATCGAATTATCTCCTAAACGGCATGTTTAACCGTAATATCCTTGGAGGTGGTCATAGTGCTAATTATTTATGTTTTTTTGGTTGCCGATTTGACGAAAAATTTAATGCCGTTTTTTTTTAAAAAATCGTCAAAATATTTTTATTTATTTTTACATGTAAAACGATCCCTTTTAGTGTCCAAGTTAAAAAGTTCGATATGTTATTAACCCAAATATTAAGAACACACAAAACAAGAAAAATTAAATAAAAAAATTGCTGTTTTTTGACACATTTTTATTAATTTAAACAAAAAAAGATTATCAAACTCTTATTTAAGTTTAAGTAACATATAAAGTTATATTATATACAAAATAATTTAATTTAAGGAATTAATACTAAGCATTTGTAAAATAAAGTAAAATAAATAAAAAAAAAGACAAAATATCATTAAATATTACAAAAAAAAACCCAAACACACTCAAATACAAATTTACAAATATGTACATACATAATTTTTTTACAAATTTTCCTTATCACTCTCGTTGTCAGACTCCAATTCTGAGTCAGCATCCAGATTGGATATATCCAAAAACTCGAACTCAGTTTCCTGAAATTGAATTAAGTCGAGAGTTTCAGCAAAAAAGCTCTGCTTTTTCTTGGCATCTAACTTAGGCCTTTGTGCACTTAGCAAAGGATCCTTAGAAACAACAAGCATCTTTGAAAATGTCTTGATTGGAATCCTGCCTGCTTCTTTTCCGCGAATGATGTTCTCGAAACCTCCTAAAATCTTTGTTTCGAGACTCTGAGGCTTCTTCCGAGAAAGTCCCAATCGGCACAATATTATTTTTCTCGATTATGTCAGCCCCATGGATTAATAATTTATGAACGGTTGACGACATGTAGTACCAGTCGTATACGGTTGATACGTACTTTTCTGCTGTTTTGCGGGCATAATCTCTAAATTTTATTATATCGACCTGCTCTCCAGATGTAATTGCTTGTAAAATTACAGCAAATCTTTTGATGAGGTCTTCATCCAAACCGGTTATAGCTGCGGTTTTATTAGGAAACTTAAAGAATTTTCTTGCAGTATTCCCGTCATTAGTGGTTCCCGAGCCTTGTTTTACTATATCAATCAACAGATTGAGCTCATCTTTGAATTTATTTTGAATTATTTTCTTCCTTGTCTGTAGCATTTCTTTGTGCTCATCACTTCTCGCTGCCCACCGTTTGAAGTCGAGACTGTATGCAATGTGTAACAGACATTCCATACAATTTATACGGGCGTGTAGGGATGACAAGCCAAATTCATACAGGTCAGAACACATAATTTTTGCTGTTACAGCATCTAATCGGTTCATTTCTGTAGGCTTTGCTAAGCACAGGTAGCACGATGCATTTGATCTAGCTTCAGAAATGTAAGTGCAAACTTTAGCGTCGATCATCGTCATCATTAGTTCATGAGTCACCCTATTATTATTATTGCACTCTGTGGGGATAAGGACCTCAATTTCTTCATCCATTTGTTTTTTCAGCTCAAGGACAACTGCTTCACTCTCCTTTACAAAAGTAAACTGAACTGGACGACAATACAAAACTGAGCATGGTTTTGGGTTCGTCCATAAGATGTTGTCTCCATCTGTCAGTTTTAGTGGCACCAAGGAGGTCATGAAAATGCTCGAGTCATCTTCCTCACCCTCAATTTTCTGCTTGTATCGGCTTTGGTTAGAAGCACCATCAAATCCCCACTTGGATATCAGCTTCAACTGCTTGTTATGCTCTTCCTTAGAAAGGCTTTGAAGGATTCTTGTAACTGTGATATCAAGTAAAGCTTGAAGTGTAATCCTAGCCGATGAATCAGTAACTGTCACTGATTGCTTCGGAGGGTAGCAATCAAGCTTAGTTTGTTGCACTTTATAGTAAGTTGGATAAATATCCTTAGCACCTTCCCGAATGGCAGCCTCTCGCAACGTAATATATTGCCACTTTGAGAGTTTTAGCGAAAGAAGCAATCCAAGCGCCTTTTCTGGCGTAAATATGATTGTTTTCGCTGGTTCCTTAAGCGTTTCATTTAATTTAGCGGCTGCTTCAGGATTTTTCATCATGTATTCGATGACAGAGGCGATATCTCCATGCCCTTCTTCTTTTAAACGTGCTGCAGCTGCATATGCCAATTCACTGGAATCTTCGCCTGTGTGTTCATCAGATCTTCTCTTTTTTGTTTACTTCCCAGATCTTCGAATGGTTTACGGGATCTTTTCGTCATTGTTCCAATGGACGTTGATGTCGACGGTTCTGGAGAGACTGAGGGCGCTCTTGGTATCTCATCAACACTTGGTTCTTGATTAACTAAAGTTTGCACAAAACTCGGCCAATCAATATTTGCTCCCAACCAATTCTCGTACTTTCTCCAGAAATTATCAAGGAATCGGTTGAATTTCTGCCACCTTTGTAAAGCGGCTCGCGTAAATCTCCGACAAAATTCTTTGAGAACAACACGATCTTCGTCAGACAGGCAATCGCCTATGCGGGATACAACTGCACTGAACAATACTTCATGATCAAATGAAGTACTCTCACTTCGTAGAAGAACAAACAAGTCTAAATTGGTGATTAAACTTTCCATTCTAAGATTTTACAGTCGCAGATTTAGTGTTAGCAGTTACACAGTTGTGAAAAAACTAAATTATAAAACAAAACTTTAGCCCTTTTATTGCAAAACGCCAATAATTAGGTAACTACCCTCATTAGTTATCTCCTCATTAGCTAATGAAAATTTATAATTGTCACTAACTATTCTTAGAACTCATAGCATAATTAACAAATTAGCTTACTTATCAGGAAAAGTTGAATGTAATCCATAGTTGGCATTGTCGTGAGATATTGAAAATCATTAAATCACCTATAAAGACTCATTAGAAGACCTAATCAGTGTAGTTACTTAATCACTTCTTTTCGGACTCATTAGAAGAGTAAACAATTGGTAATTTGGTTGTATGAAAAGTTTTAAAACTCATGATGTGTTGATAAATATCTAGCTCAAACATAGTTGTCTACGTGTGGGTGTACTATAAACCTCTGCCAACTCCTTCGGAAATATAGGAGTGATGCTATTTTATGTTACGTGTAGTTAAAAGTCCGTGTTCTTCGTTTCGAACTAAACTGTTGGACAATGGTGTCGATTCTCTTGTCACAAATGCCTCTAAACTAGACTAAAAATCACTAAAATTTAGTTTAATCCTGTCAAACGACGATTTCCCATTCTGAAATTAGACTAAAATGACACAACTTAACTTTATTTTAGTTTGGTAGCACTAAGATATTAGTTTAGTGAAAATGGCAATTTTGCTATTCTGAATTTGACGTTTTTCACCTAAAATTTACATTTTCTAACTAAATCTGACTATTTTTAATCGCGACTAAAAACGTGTGGAATAAAATTGGTTGTCATGAACTTTTAATTCACACCAACACCTCGACTTCAGATGCAAAAACAGTACTGAATATTTTTTTTTTCTTTTGCATAAATCTCGAAAACGGTGTGTCCAATCGCAAAAATAATGAAAATTTCGACACCCTTTATAAAACCCTTAAACCCCTAACACTCTACATGTAGGTAATATTTTTTTCTTATTTTCCATACAAAAACTGAAAAAATCTATATAAAACACGTCGAGGCTGCCCCCCCTGCGCGCCTCCGGCTCTAAAAAGATTCACGTGGTTAGGTATCACGTGTGGAGTTGCGATTGTCAAATTCGATTTAGATGTGTCAAAATTATTTTTAAATTTAGAGAATTTATTTTGCAGAATAGCTTTGAGATTCTCATAGTCAAAAGTAGGAAATTTTAGTGATAGTTTAGTTCGGTGTACAAGAGAATCGGCACCAATGTCCCTCTGACGCGAACAATGCACACACTAAATTTAGTTGCCAACAAAATAGATCTTTTCTCATGTTCACTGAGCCAGTTCGCAAGGGTAACGTTATACCTACGTGTTATGTTTTTAATTTTAATAATTTTTTATGTTGTATTATTTCATTATTTGATAATTAACTACACACTACCGAATTGGGAGACTGTAATGGTAGCGTACGTTTGTTATAAATAAATAAAAAAAAAAAAATGTTGGTAATCTGTTAAAGGATGTAGTAGAGGTCATTTGCAACTAAATTACCCCTCATGAAAATATAATGAAATAAAAATAAATGACTCGAAAATTGTTCATAGGAGTCAAAAGGAGTCATTTGGTTGTAAATGACCTCTCCTACATCCCCTTAATGGTTTGCCGACAACCAATAACCCTGTATATTGCTTCGTAGGTCTAGAAGACCCAAGCATGGCTGCTCAGTATGGGGTCCCATAGGTCAGGTAAAACGATACCTATCGATTTTTTTGTGGTGTTAAGTGTGGATTAGTGCCTGTTTCATGGCAATAGACTGGGCTATTTTTCAATGGGGAAATGTATATTACACTAGCTTTTGCCCACGGCTTCACCCACGTGAAAGTCGAAAAATATCCCACGGAAACGTAATACTGGGATAAAAAGTATCCTATATCCTAACCCAGGTCATGGTCAACCCATGTGCCAAGTTTCATCTAACTTCGTTCAGCCGTTTTAGAATCAAAGTGTAACAAATAAACAAACTCACTTTCGCATTTATAATATTTAGTTAAAGCAATGGCACGTAACATTTTATCGGAAAGGCAACCGGATGGTGAGTGGTAATCTGGGTATTGATGTGAATTTGAACCCCCCTGTACCGTCTGAATGGACCCCAAATGTTCGGGGGCGGAGATATGGGGGATGGGGCCCTAACATTTTTTTTTTTGACATGCCATTCATAATTTAAGCTCTATTATGTGCAAGGAATTTGTGTCCAAAATAAAATATAAGGCCCCCATCCCCCATATCTCCACCCCCGTCCATTTGCGGTCCATTCGGACAGTACGGAGGGTTCAGTATCACTTCAATACCCAGATTACCACTCACCATCCGGTTGCCTCACTGATAAATTTTACGTGCCATTGCCTTGAATAATTAAGTAGTTAGGATTAAAACCTAGCCATAACACATTACTTTATGATTAAAACAAAACAAAATATACATCAATCAGATGAGTAGTTCTCAAGAGTTAAGCACACAATGGGCAGACAGATAAACATTGTGTCTCATAATAATAATGTACCTGACCTATGACATTACACAGACGTTATGATCAATCGTCCATTTATCTAAATTGGTAGTTGAGATTTGCTTGTAGTTGGTTACTTAAAGTTACTTGCAATAACAATAATTTAGTGCTAAAATAGGTACTTAATTTGGGAACATTGTTACTCTTAATTATCCACATTTTTTAAAGACGCATACACAAATTGAACAACAAAGGTAAACTTATAACACCCCTTTTTCTGCATTGGGGGTTAATGACACTTAATTGGATATACTACAAGTAAAAATAAGACAGCCCAACTCCAAGTCTAGGCAATTCTAGAAACTAGACAACAAAGGAATAACTTGTAAAATGTTATGAGACTAATTTATCAATTGAAATAATAAACAGATTGTACCATTCCTCATTTCATTCATCCTACGCTAACTGTGTAGTAATAACCTAACCATATGAGTGCATTACATTTAGAACAGAAAACTATTTGATAGCAGCCATTGTTATTATAATTTATGAGAGTACAAAAGTATTCCCAAGTGCACCAAATACAGTCAGTAAGTGGCTAACAATAAGCCCCAATCAAAGTACCAATGTTTTCTTTAAGAAGTACAAAGACGGGCTTCACCATACAACAATTATTTACTTTATAAATACAGAGCACAATAATAATGACCCTTTGTTTACAAAACCCTAATCAGCTGACAACATTCTTCTCAGATTAATCTCAATTTAAGATTTATTGCTCCATAACGACAATGACTTGTTCCTATAAATAAACTTACATTAAACGCACTAATAGAACCGGATGAGACCCTAAGAACGAGCAAATAATGTGTATGACTCACCTGAGACAAATTATTAGTTCTTTTACCCGTTCTCGGCTTTCTGGACATTTCAAACTTCCAACTATTATTGTTCAGTACACTCAGAAGATAACTGCGTGATATCACTGGAATATTACTACGCTACCAAGTTTTATTCACCTTACAAAATAAATCCCTGATTATTATGTATTTCGTCTGACAGTGTCTGACATTGACTTGACAAAAAAATTGTGGCTAATAGAGGAACGAAAGCGACTCACAGCGACTGTCAAATGTCACTATTTAGTAATCTTAGGATGATTGACCTCGATTAACGAAGTGAGTCGATTGGTACGCCTTTTTGTAGAGTAAAATACCTAATTAAACTGTCGATTTCAGAATGAAAATTAAGAAACATTCAAACTATAGTTTTTACAATAAGCTTTCTACAATAATACTTGTCATTCGTTCTGTTCTGATTTTTTTTAACTGTCTGCGGTAGATTGAATATAGGCCCACAAGAGCAATGGTAACCTCTTCGATAACTTTATTTCGTCTTGGTAAAATCTTGTTACTTTGTACTTTTAGTCGATATTAGAAAGCGCACCACTGAGTCATTAATTTTGGTCTGTGATTGTAATGTTGTCAGTTGAATAATAAAAATATATTTGTTATGTTAATTCTGGGTTTCGACTTGATTTTAAATGTTTTTTAAATGGAAAGTTCAAATGTTTCTATGTTAAAACTCAAAATGTAATATTTACTTTACAGCCAATTCTTAAAATTAAAAATCCAGCTCATTTTAAAAGTTTTGCTTTCAACACGTCTAACAGTATAAAAGCAATTCTTGCTTCTGGCAACAAGTGCATCATCGCGAGAGTGACGTATGAACGGCAGAAGAGACGAAAACGAAAGAAAAGCCTTTCTGTGCCGTTGTTATCTTCTATCGTACCTGAAGAATGGAGACAAACGGCCAGGCTAATGGGCTTAAATCAAAAAAGAAAGAAAACGGAGACATCAAGGACAACCTATGGTAACAGTTCACTGTTAATTTTACGGGTAACATGCACTCCCCATATAGGGATCCAATGTGTCACACCTACGTGATGTCAAGCTATGAAGCTGAGAAATATGTGACCTAGCTGCGTTGTCTACCTTTGTATGTAAAATAACAGCGAAACATTCTCACACGGCGACAAATCCGCACATTTGTGTACACTTTCCCGTATTAGTACCAACCTCGCAATACTGATGACAACGAACATTATAAGCTCGTAATTTTTGCAGGTCTTCGATATTAGAAGAGGTCCAAAACCAAGGGAACACAAAACTACCTTCAAACAAAAATGTTTTGGTTTTGGGTGACAATGAGACTGGTAAAACGACTTTGGTAGCGAAATTACAAGGTGTTGAAGACCCTAAGAAAGGTTCGGCACTCGAATACGCGTATATAGACGTTAGAGATGAATATCGAGATGGTAAGTCAGTGTTTTTTTTTACTTTACAAGCTATTTTTTATAAACAAACAAGTTTAAGATCTTACAACATAAGTATAACCTACATTCACGAAACTTGAAGTTTTTTTAAGACTCTCATATAAATCAACACATTATTATTATTCATACAAGCTCTTGAAAGCATGTAGAAGGCCAAGAAATTGCTATACTACAACAAATATCTAAATACCAATCAATTCTTACCATTTAGAATCTGTTGTGACTAAGTGACAGGAATATTGATTTTACTTGATGAATCATTTGTGAAATGCATCTTCTTGTGTCTAGTTTCATGTAATGCCTAGATAAGAACATAAGTTACTGTTTAATGATTAATTTATTGCCTAAAAACATAATTTTTTTTGGTTTACTGTCAGAACCAACTTAAAGATTGCATTTCAACTTCAGCCGTCCACTTGCATACAAACCATATTATATGAAGTTACATATTATTATACTAGAACCTAAGTACTCATTTATATTATTACACTTGACTTACTTTCTTTTATAAAGAGAATGTATTCATTGTGTATGTGGAGCATTCTTTAAGATTTTTATTACACATCAAACCTCACTGTGTTGGATGTCACAAACGAATGTAAAGCAATGTTTTTAGTAAGTCTGGAGTACTGTGAGATGAGCATATTAATGTTATGGATTGATATTTTCTTTGAGTAATGGATTTGACTGATGGTTTGTTAAAATAAAGTAAGATATATATAATAAAGTAAGGTATTATTGTAAGATAGTTAAAATTTGTCTAAAACAATTGTAGCTTAGCATAGCATAATCAGACTATAATGTTCCCACTGCTGGGACGCAGGCCTCTTCTCTCCGAAAGAGAGTGGGCTGTAATCTACCACCCGGGCCCAATGCGGGTTGGTGGATGTCACATGTCTTCGAATTTTTAGTTCTAGGACATGCCGGTTTCCTCACAATGTTTTTCTTCACCGTTTTGAGAGCAGTGGTGATGAGATTATTTACACAAAAGTAGAGCACCTGCCTGGGTTCGAACCCACAACCTACAACTGGTATGTCGGAGCCATTACCACTGAGCCACCACTGCTCTCAATTGTACCTTACCTTTTTAAAATACTCATTAAAGCATTTGCTTTACACAGATAATTTAATGTGATACAAATGCTGCATTTTAAATGCATCATTGAAATAACACATAAAAACACCTGGATATAAATAAATTAGAAACTTTTTGTAAAGTTCCTTGCTTCTCCGTTCTAAGGGAAACGGCTTCCATTATTCAAAATAAGTAATTATATACTAAACAATAAGTAAGGATGAATTTGCTGTGATGAAATCTAGCAACGTAATAGTGATGGAATGCAGGTTTTATACCATAATGTTAGAACACATTAAGAAAATAAACGCATAGTAGGAAAGATTATGTTTTTAACAAAATGTTGCAAGTCCAAATAAAATCAATCTTGTACCAAAAAATTGTTGAAAAAATCTGTTTTCTTTTGTTTTATCGTGTTTAGGTATACCAATCACGTCTGTGAAGTTTACACAAAAAACTGAATTATTTTATTTTATTAATTTTAGGAAAACTTACAGCTAATACATTTTAATATCAAGTACAATGTGTAAACGATGTACTTAATATTTCAAGTAACCACAGTGACAGTGGTCGATGACGCCACAAAAAAAAATCGTCAAATTAATTATTTTTTGTTTTATCATGATTTTTTATATTTTTTATTCACTTTATCCATCACGTCTATGGAGTTTTGCTAGCAAATTTATTTAGACCCTGTATATACATATAATAGAATAAGTATATATACTATTATAATTCATGTATTTATTTCTAAATGTGTAAATTATTTGTTTCTATGTTCATTTTAAAGCGATATAATTATGTATATTTAGATTGCTACAGTCAAATTTAAATTTTCCTGTGTACTATTTTACACACTGTGTATAGTCCGTGCAATCCACGACGACCCGCCCCACTTCGCGATTATTGAACTATAAGCTGAACTCTAGTACGGCGCGGAGCCGAGTGGGGCGCGTCTTTATGGATTGCGCGGACTATATACATCTCTCATCCAACTCCTGTCCCAGGTCTGCTAGAAGATTTTTTTAATGAAATAAGCAGTATGTTTGTGCTTTACCATCTTTATGTATCTTTCTCTTTCACTCAATACTCAATATATTTATTGCATTCCACAATGTGAACTTAGGTTTTACAAAGAATTCATTGTGGACCCTGTCTGGCACAGCAAAGGAGAGAGGAAGTGGACTTTTAACTGTTTTGTGTGAACATAAATAAATAAAACCACCTTTCCCCCACAGATCAAACACGTCTCAGTGTATGGGTGCTGGACGGTGATCCAGGGCACACAAATCTCCTCAAGTTCGCCCTCAGCGAGGAGACATTCCCCCACACGCTGGTCCTCCTCACGGTTGCCATGACAACACCGTGGGGTATACTAGACCAGTTGCAGAGCTGGGCATCTGTGCTCGGCGACCATATAGACAAATTAGATCTCACACCTGGTAAGTAAATGTTGAATCTTATTTAGAAATTAATTAATGTTCTGACGAGATGAGGATACACCTATCAATATTTCTTCAAGAATTATTGAGCTTGGATTCCATTAAAAATGTATTAATCAAAACTATTGTAGCACTAAATACCAGAACTATGATTAACTCCATGTATTTTGATAAACCAATAATTACAACAACTATAAAACGGGATTAAGCTCAGAAACTAGAGATAAGATTGCAAAAGAATAATATAATCTAATCTTATAATATAATTTTCAAAAAAATATAGCAAGCTATAGAAAGAAAGAAAGGAAAATGTGTTTACTGGTACAAGAACAAATAAAAACTTAAATCCAACTTAAAAGCATAGAACTCAGCCTACAATGTTCCCACTTCTAGTACATGCACCTCTCATATGAGAAAAATAACTTAATCAAAATATCTTGTTTACCATATATTTTCCTGTAAAACTTTCACCTTCAAACAGTCTCAATATAAAATACTAGCTTCCGCCAGGGGCTTCGCCCGCGTGATATCTATAAATTATAGCCTATGTTACTCAGTGATGATATAGCATTCTACTGGTGAAAGAATTTTTTAAATCGGTCCAGTAGTTTTTGAGTTTATTCATAAAAAAAAAAAAAAAAACTATATTTTCTCTTTTTAATATTAGTGTAGATCAGTGATCGGCAAACCGCGGCTCTTTGGCCTATAGAGCGCGGCTCTGTACAAATGTATATACCTATCCTACTTCTTAGCAAGTTAATTTTATGAAGCATTGTGGAGTGAAAGAGGATGAGAGTTTTAAGTGTATTGAGACAGTTTGGACACATGAAAGGATTGGCTCTCACAAGAAATCTTAGTCAGTTTAGCACTGACCACTGGTGTAGATTAATCACTTAAGAGGCCTGCGAACACGGCTCGTAACTACAAATCGAGATGTTTGCAAAATTCAATTCCAAGCACGTTGCGCTAGTGTGAGTGCCTGTCGAAGCGATATACAACTAAAGTGAGCAATAATACCACGCACACATTGACAATTATTGCTTGACGCGATAGCACAACTAGCTTTCGAAAATTTATGATAAATTTGGATGTGTTCCGTAATACCAAAAATGATGAATGAAAACTTAATATTTTAACTTGATAATATAAGCTATGCTTCTGCGGAAACAATATTATAAATATTGTTGTTTATAATACAGACAAAAACAATATGAAGACATGTCATTTACGCTGTAAAAATGTGTGAAATTAAATTCGTTTAAACTTCATTTTAGAAGAGTTTTTTTTGGCAAAAATAAAGATGTAGGAGCCTAGATAAACACCGTCTAAATCCGAATAACAACATAATATGGTGGAAATATACCAAATTACAAATGCTATTGATGCGTCGCCGCGTTCTTAACCTGTTTACCCCCATGGGAAATAATCGCAATGCAATATAGATACAAGAAGGGCGCAATGTCTGCGCATTCATTAAAGTCTATCATAAAAGTTGCGTGAACGCGACAATGAGCGCGCCATGTCTCATTATCTCCAAGAATGACTCACGCGCAGTTGCATCCTTATTAAACATTCAAGGTGGATGTAGTTGCACTCGAATTACTATTCCTATCTGTTCCGCAAGGTCTGTTCCTACGGAAGTTAGATAATAGAAGCTATACCAGTATGGATATATTTTGGGGGTAGAAAACTCCCTACTTGATGAACCTTGAATTAACCTTTTTGGCGCAGCCGTGAGGCACACACTATTTATTGTTTTTAAAACATTATTATTTTTACTTTGTTATTTGTGTTTCACGAACTGAGTCCAAAAAAATGTATTTCTTTCTTTTACTTACTTTCGCATTTATAACATTATATGGATTATTTGAAATCAAGAGTCGTTATGCCTCTGAAGCTCTTGTCATTTTTCTGTGTGGGTATGCAGAACCTACGAAATTTCGAGAGGGGGCCTGTGTCCCAGCAGTAGGAACATTATGGACTGATTATGATGACGATTCTTAGGTACATCATCCTTTTGCATCGTACATGATGACGCTTGAATAACCCCTGGCTGGAGGTTTTAAGTGTAGTAGCTTAAGGCACCCACAGGAAAGCCCGGTTAAGTAGTCATGATCTCGGAGGTCAACTAAGAAATGCCCAAACTAAAAAAAAAACATGATGACGCGCGCCGGTTGCCAGTATTACTCAAATCATATTTAATCCAGGGTTACGTCCTCCCATTTCTTGGCAAAATGCATTTGCATCTTTATCTATGGTCTACTAGCTGCGCCCCGCAGTTTTACCCGCATAAGCCTCGATCCCGTGGGAATATTGGGATAAAATGTAAACTATGTATGTCCTCCAGGTCATGGTGTACCGATGTGCCAAATTTCATCCAAATCCGTTCAGCCGTTTTAGCGTGAAAGCGTAACAAACAAACTCAGTTTCGCATTTATAATGTTAAGTTAGGATAATCATCAAAATCAAAATATTTTATTTCACATAAACCTACATGGGCACTTATGAAACGTCAGAAGCTAGGTGCATGGTTCCAATTGGTCGCTTCCTATGGAGAAGAGCCGGCAAGAAACTCCACGGTTACTCTTTTCAAAATAAATTGTTTCTACAATGTTTTCAAATTACTGTGTTAATAGGTATGGGAGGACAGTGTAAGCCTATCAACAAGTACCAGGTACTTAGTAAAATAAAAAATGGTACACAAGTTTACAGCCTACAACGTTCTCACATTCACAAAATCTAAAAGAAAAGAAAACAATCTATATAAAAGATAAACAAAATAATAAAAATATGAACCTATTTAAACCAAATGACATGATTGCCACTACAGCTGTAACAAATCTAATTTGATTTAAAAAAAATTTAGAAAATTGTAGGTATATAATGTCAAATAATATCTATGGTCTATATGACACCAACTTTTATTTCCTACGACTTAGTGAGTCGCTAATAATGTGTCACACAGAATCAGTAGCACCTACGTACGTAATTATGTATTAGTTGTAGCATGGTGTATTAATTACGTGGCATAGTTGTCATAAGGTCAAGGTATAAATTAATAGGTACTCGGTATTAATTACGGCAAAGGTACACGGTTATACAGGATGTTTGGAACCTGGGTGCAAAGCCTTAAGGGGGTGAAACTTGGTTTATTACATGAGGTACACAATACACATCAGACAAACCACAAAAAAAAAAAAATAACATACTAACTTTAACTGGGTCACTGTTAGCAATTTACTGTCAGAAGTTGAGTTATTTAAAATATGAGTTACTAGCTGTCCCCCGTGGTTTCACCAGCATATTGCTTGATGCTGTGGGAATATCGAGATAAAAAGAATCCTATGTTCTAACTCAGGTCATGGTCAATGTAATGTGCAATGGTCACTAACAAGGTGTATGAAAAAAGTTAATAGGTATTAGATATTCATTTTGTTCGCCAAAAGGATTTGTAAAAGCTTTGCCTGTGGTCGGTCATAATAGGAAAACAAACCATTTAAATCAGAGTTACCTCACTTTTGTTGATAAACAGTCGACCACAGACAAAAGGACAAAGCCGGTTTTCACCCCCTTGTTTAACTTTGCATCCCTTTGAAGTTCGAAATATGACCTTACTAAGACGATTTAAGTTACCCTTTAAGTTGTTAAGTAAGGCTCGTAATTTTGCCACTTGAGTTAATAAGAATCCCTTTTACACAATTATTTTTTACGACTTTCGTGAGACACATTCTTCAGATTCAGATTATTTATTTATAAACATGGGTAACAGATACACAGGTGAGTGAGATGTTACATTTTTTGTAAGTAATTTTTTTGTTATTTCCGGTTTTACTTGCGTGTTAACAAAAATTTAATTGTTGCCTTTCACATCGTACTCACTGTGCTTTAAATACTTATCCAACCTAAAGCTGGGGAGTTTGTTACGCCACTTCTTCCCAGCTAAAGCACTAGTAGGTAAGTGGGGAAGGGTGGGCGTTTTGGGGGAAGGTCGTAATTTTGACGTTCGAAAAGTGCTGATTCTCAGCCTAGTTTGAATAAATGACTTGATTTTGATCAAAAAGCGTGGAGCGCTTTTTAGCTATGTGTACTTTTAATTAATTTAAACGAAGCGCTGTCAACAAAACAAGTCAATTTAATATTTTTTTAAATTTTTTTTTGCGTTTAAAAAGTGTGTTTTTTTTAAACTGCATTTTTAATTTTTTTAGTCTAGTATATTCTTCATTTAGTTAAAAGTCGAGTCAACGAAGTTATGACTTGACCGGTTTACTAGTAGCCACTAAAGAAATCTACTATCCACCTCCTGGCTTCATCATCAGACCCTCAACACCAAGTGCAATCTATTGGACTCATCAAAACAAATCATATGACCCGAAACTCGAAGGCTTTACTAATAGCCACTGTTGAGTTCCACTATCCACCTCTTGGCTCCATCATCAGACCCTCGTTACCAAGTCCAATCTATTGGTCTCATCAAACCGAATTATATAAGCCCAAACTCGAGGGGCTTACTAGTGGCAGCTGAAGAGTTCCACTATCTACTTCCTGGCTCCATCATCAGATCAGTGACCAAAATTATGAAATTTTGTATTGTCATCGGTTCTTTATACGTGTGGAAATTTTCGACGTCTTGAAGTTGGTGATAATTACCTTAAAAGATCCCGTTACAAGCTAAATAGATAGATACTGGTCAAGCTAATAAAAGCGTGTTAAAAATTGCAGCTAGTCACAGCAAAAGCACAAACTGCATCCAGAAGAGTAATCGTAGTTATGCAGCGAGTGACCTAGGACGTGCGTTGTCTTGCAATAAAACAATGGCGAGACAATGTAGAAGCTCTCTAAAGGCATTGGCTCGCAAATGCTGTAAAGTCGGAGAAAATTGTACAAAAGATGTATTGCTTTCGTGACTGTCGTTAAAATATCTATAGTAAAGCTTTCCGGAGGGTGAAAGATTGATATGGGTAGGTAGGATGTGAGCATTGATATGGCAGATAACAGATATTATATCGAAGAAAAAGACAGCAGCTTTTTTCATCCTAATTTACTTGGGGTCTACCCAAATAAATTAGAATCTTGAAGGATTTTTCTGAAGCAAAAGGGGCCTTACTAAAGAAAATGTGATGTCTAACTTAACGCTTTAAAAAACAAAAAAAAATGGCACTCCGGGAGTGCCGAAAGAAGTGAAAATTTGAACAATTTTATTGTGCAGCAAATAATGTATCGCGCGTTGATGTCTTTTTAATGGTCAAAAGCTGGTGTCGTAACAGTGTCGCAAAGTCAATTGTTTAGTCCCATTTCAAAAATGCCCAACGCGCCTAAAGAAGATTAAACATAAAAAAAAACAGTGGCACTCCGGAAGTGCCGACAGAAGTGAAAACTTGAACAATTTTAATATGCAGGAAATACTTTTAATGAGGTGTCGGTAACGGTAACAGTGTCGCGAGTTCAATTGTTTTTAATGAGGTGTCGGTAACGATAACAGTGTCGCGAGTTCAATTGTTTTTTCCCATCTCAAAAATGCCCAACGTGCCTAAAGAAGTTTCCAAGTAGTTGCATGTAGTCAGACATCCATGTTAGTCATTGCACAACCAGCATACAGAAACAGCTGACTTATCTTTAAACAATCGATCCTCCTCTTTCCAACATCTGCACGACAATTTCAACCGCGGAAACTGCAACACAGAAACAACGGTTAAAAATTCGATCCTTATTAACCGATAACAGAGTCGTGCCGATTAAAATCTGTATAAGAAACTTAATGGGATCCCCAGTAAGTAATGTCTATTTCTCGTTCGTGAGTCACCTATTACGTCACTACGGTTCTCTAACATCGCAAGTTGAATACAAAGCGACCCGCTTCACTCGAATAGCGTTTGTTTATTAGTTTACTTACATTTTTATTTAAATTAATGTCGCCACACCTGTGGTGTGAGAACTGGTTCCCAAATAACGATGTATTTATGGAATTCTACTGTTTACGGATGTAATGGCCGGTATGGTACATAAAGCTTAGAATGTAAAGGGTTTTTAACAGACTTCCAAAAGGAGGAGGTTTACAATTCGTCTGTATGTTTTTTTGAATTATAATTGAAGAATTTGCATCAGAATCATTTTGGTTGATGGATGTGCAGTACCCCCTTACTTTTTGTAAGTAAGTACGTTTATACCAAAAGTTCGTCGTAAATAGCTGTCAAACATTTACACGTTTTGATTAATCTGGCAATATTACTGTATGGAATTAAGAAAAGTGGCTAACTAGGGAACTAAAATATTGATTATGAAATGCAATAATTAATGTCGTAACACCAAATATTTAGTTTTAGATGTAAAAAAAGTATTTTAAAACTTTCCAAGTGCCTTTTTTACACCTAAAACGGTTACAACATCAAATTCAGTGTTATAATTGCAATTCATTATTAATATTCTAGGTAGCTAGTTGGCCACATTTCTTATTTCCATACAGTAATGTTGCCAAATTAATCAAAACAGCGAAATATTTGACATATATTTGCGACGTTGTCCACTTTCTGTTGTGTGTTAGCTAACATGTTTTAAGAGGTTCCCAGTATTACTACGGACTTTTTGAATCAAATGCTGTTCTTAAAAGGCTAGCATATTTTGCCAGCTCCCAAGAAGAACATAAGCTTTCCCCGAAAAATCGTTACTCTACGTTTAGCGTAATGTTCTTACGGCAATGCGGATCGATCCTAATGCCGGCCGCAGTATAATGTTGACATAGTGAGGTTGGATACGGCTGGTGCGTCCACCTAATTCAATCGCTTAGTCAGAGTCGGAAGCGCAAACATTAATGGGTATAGGATGAGCGAGCTTTGAGCTTATGGCTTTTTTTGAGTTTTATCTAAACCGGCATCGGTTTCCGGCTTCATTTGTAACAATAAAAAGTTTTATAGGAAGGTTTGTAAGTACTTTAAATAAACTTAACCGACGACCTAATAATAAATAAAATCATTTTATTTCGGATAACAAAAGGATCCATAAATTTTTAGTAACAAGTTTGCACTGTTAGTAACTTAAAACTAAAGACGAATCTGTGAGAAGACCACCCAACATCTAGACACAATGAGTAATGATCTAACTACGGTATAAGTCTTCGCACAAATTACCATATTATGGCGGAGGAAGTATCTGCCGCCTCAGCCTTCAGGATACTATTGTGACTGCCTGTTATTCTGCTCAGGAGTGAGGCCGTTTTTTTGCGGATGATGGCATGAAATCTATCGGTATGTGTTACCGCGAACATTTCTGATGCACTGCAAAAACGAGGCAGTCGCAACAGCATCCTAAAAACATTGTTGTATTGGACGCGTAGAACATCCAACGACCTTTTCGAGTAGTTGACCCAAAGATTACCGGTGTAAAAACTCTGACAATAAGCTTTTTAAAAGCGTAATCTTAACTTGGTCAGTACACCGAGCAAATCTTCGTGCCAACATATTACCCCTAACCGCCAGAGCCCTACGCTCCCTTTCAATATCACTATGGTCGCTAATGAAGACCGCGTCAATCCAGTAATGCAGGTCTGGACCGGTGACCGGAAAACATCGTGAGGAAACCGGCATGTCCTAGAACCGAAAATTCGAAGACATGTGATCTACCAACCCGCATTGGACCCGCGTGGTGGATTACGATCCACTTCCTCTCATAGAGAGGAGGCTTGTGCCCCAGCAGTGGGAACATTATAGGCTGATGATGATGATGGACTGGTCTTTGTGGCAATGTTTGGAGGAGGTATATGTATGTCCATTGTCCAACAGTGACATCTTCCGGCTGATGTAATTATAATGAAGCTTTACTAGAAGGTAAAATTAAATTGACTAGCGAAACTTAACACACATGATTATACCGATACCCGTTACATCTGAAAGTAATTCAAATAATTAAATTGGCCTTTGTATAATGATGGACTTTTCCTGTTGTTTATTGGTAGTAATCTGCACAACGACGCGTCTTCAAGCCATGCGGTCACACTATCGTCCAACAGTCCAACTGTTAGTCCAACCTTCATAGATAGATAGTTTGTGCATGTTTGACGATGTTGGACAGTCTGTTTTCATCGATCGGGAGTTGAGACAGACTGGAGTCATGTTGGAGTGTTGGATGATAGTGTGAAGTCGGCATAATGACAAATGGTTACCCTTAGTGATTACTGGATGTCAACTGTTTATGGATAAGCTGTACATAATCTACTTCAACTATTCACCATCGATTTGTTTGTTTACGATAGTGACGTGTCGATGCTTTTTATCTATGCCAAGGCAACTGGACAGTCCAAATAACGTGTGGTTTTTATTAATATAATGTAGAAACGGTTATGATGTCATTATTAAGCAACGCTTGCTGATCGAATCGATTGAATTTTTGTTAAGTTGAAAGTGGGTTTAGGATTTCGAAGTTCATATATTCGATGTCCTACTGCAAGAAACTTAAATGGAAGTGGGCTGGTCGCATTGCACGTCAGGGTAAAGAGAGATGGATTAGAAAAATTACTACATGGGCTGGCCCCCCCGGAAAAAGGAAAAGAGGTCGCCCCCTGGAAAGATGGGAAGACGAACTTATAAAATTCGCAAACTACGACTGGATGAAAACAGCCCAAGATAGGAAAACGTGGAGTGAGATAGAGGAGGCCTATACTCGTCGAGAGGTCCTTAGTTAAAGTTATGTAAACAAAAAATTACTACTGAGGAATTAAAGAGGCTTAAATAAATAAATATTCGATGCCGATTGTGGGTAGTACCACCTATACTGCTGTTATGTATAAAAGTTTACCTGATGACTAAGTTTGGCCAAAAATATCGCGGACGCGAACCTTAGGTATTCGCCGAGATTCTCGAGACCACTAGCATGAATAATAAACTACCCGGGAATATATGAGTACCTACCTAGCCTAGACCTTACCGCAATAGTGGTGAAAACAGGTCAACTCATAAATACATTATGTAGGAATCTACTGGTTGGACTCGCACACGACGGATTCCGTACCGTATTAAGATCGAACAAACAACGCCAAACAACACGTTTCTTGTTGTTAAAGGAACCCCCTTTAATAATTAACTTAATTTATAAAATAAACAGTGGCTCTCCGGAAGTGCCGACAGAAGTGAAAACTAAAAAAAATACATACTTCCAAAACCTTTAAAGCAAAAATACTTGCATATGATCCGTGACTTAGGTAATATAAATAAAGAGCACAATCGCGTTTACAAAAATGAGGTGTCGGTAACGGTGTCGCGAGTTCAGTTGTTTTTTCCCATCTCAAAAATGCCCAACGCGACTAAAGAAATTTTCACTTCAAAAATGTTGTTGTAGCGGCAATAAAAATACATACATACACAATCTGTGAAAATTTCAACTGTCGACCTATTACGGTTCATGAGATACAGCCCGCTGACAGACAGACGGACGGACAGTGGAGGTTTAGTAACGGGTACGGAACCCTAAAAAGGTATTAACGACCAAACCACCTGTTTAATAAATCAATACAACAAAACAAACTTTTTCCAACATTACCAAAGATTCATTAGTTATTAAGTCAGAATACATAGACTATAAGATGTTATATTCTTCTTGACCTTTAACCTTTGGCTTTGACCTTGAGCCATTGAGTAAAAAATTCATGGAGCTAATATCCGTGGTGCAATCGTAAACATTAGGGCGTGGGAGATTTAATCGTCGTTTTATGCGACATTTTATTGTACGAGAGGGGTGAAAAGGGGTGACTAAATTGCTATGTGGGATGAAATCGCGTCACATTATAATGCTTTTAAAATTAGTGTTATATGGTAAATGTAATCAGATGTTAATAATTGAAGGTCTGTTAGTTTTACCTTTGAAACTTCACACGGATAATCTCCATCTGGGATAGCCGAAAGATGATTTCCGACTGTTCCATTAAAACACGACGGTATTCTTACAAATAAGTTAGGGGTCGTTCATTAATTACGTGAGGGGATTTTTTGATATTATTTATTCAACTACACAACAGCGGTCAGTCCTTTTTCAAGCTACACAGTCTTTTTTAACCGACTTCAAAAAAAAGGAGGAGGTTCTCAGTTCTTCTGAATATTTTTTTTTTTTTTCCCTATTACTGGAAGATTTGAAAAATTATTTTTGTTTGAAAGGGTATATTTCAAGTTGGTCCCATTGTCATTTAATCGAGGGAACTCTTCAAATATTATAGGCACATCTATAGCAATTTGGGTATTTTTGATGAGCAGTTGACATTAGGCTATTGTAACTTAGATAAATTACAAACCAACCCAATAAAAAGTGAAAAAAAATATAAAAAAAATATATTTTTTGTAAAAAAGTTTTTTTTTTTACTTAAAAGAATCTGTATATTCGACAGAAAAGCTCGAAAATGTGTATAAAGAAAGATCCTTTGCTTGGCTTTTCAAGTTATTTTCGCTCTACAGACCACGCACAGACGCAGATATATTACCACGAGCAAAGGTCGTGTTTGTCATTATATTTATCCGTGATCATTAAAACTTAATATTTTATTAATAGCTAGCGATTACTTTGTTGTCTAGAGTCGTTGATCTTATGACTCTTAGTACGTTTTAAAGACAACTGTCTATCCTATCCTATTAAACGAGCAATATTTGTATATATATTTGTACTCACGTTCTCGAAATCGGCTCTAACGATTTCGATGAAAGTTCCAATATAGGGGTTTACGGGGGCGAAAAATCGATCTAGCTAGGTCTCATATCTGGGAAAATTCGTTTTCTCCGTATTTTCACCCGAGCAGAGCTCAATCGCCCAAAGTTTAGAACAAGATATTGAATAATGACATGGCAGCATGGAATTAGTAAGTACATACTATACGTGGATTAGTATGAACTTTCCTATACTATTAAATGAGCATTCTCTACTTTCACCAGAGCAGAGCTCGGTCGCCCAGGTACTTAATTATGAATGCACCTAATTTGTAAGCTGAGAAATTAGTTAAGCGGTTTTTCTTTGCTCTGTGGTCTTCGCCAAGGATTGTCTGACCCCTTACCATGGTAAGATTTTACATCGATAGTGTCCGAACGATTGGCTTTAGTTATCTTCCTCTGCTCTGTTAAATCCCACCTTAAATCACCTATCCTTATGCCAAGTTTGATGATTTGTCATTTCCCAACTGTCTTGTGGTTAGCTTTAAAGTCTAAGGCGCCATTTTCACGGGCGAGAGTATCGCGGCGATAGTCACGCCCCGTGGCATCAAATTTAATAGGAACTATACGGAGCAATCTCCACATGGCGATATCATCGCGGCGACAATTTTATGGGGCACGGCGAGACTATAGCCACGATTCTCTCGCCCGTGGAGATGGCGCCTAACTGGATGCTGCTGAATACTAGTATTTTACATGAATCTGTCTATCTGACCTACTCAACCCAGTCACTGGGTAACACGACACCCCTCGGCAAGACTGATTGTCAAATTTTCGGGCTTTTGACAACCCGTAACGACTGTCAAAGATCCACGAATGACAGCCAGGTCCATCGTCATAACTTGCTTTCCGAGGCACGGAATGGTCTTAGGATGGAAAGATGGTCAACCATCCACGGACTGGTGTAGTGGTCAAGTGACTTTAATAAACCCTTTAAAAGTAAACTTAACGAAAACGTTTCCAAGAACCGTTATATATTCAAGCCTAGTCCAAAATTCGGGTAGCCTATAAGGTACAGTAAGTACAGTGTGGTTGTGCCAGTGGATGTTTTATGCTAAACGCAGCTCAAGCCGGAAGCTACTTCCTTTAATATACAGACTTTTAAAAACTACAACTGTACCTATCTTGCCAAAACATATCCGTTGTCAAACGCTTAAAATAAGTTGGGACAGCGCGCGATCGATACCGAATGGCTTGTTATGTTACTACAAGTTTTGACTGTGAAGATATTTTAATATGTCTCTTTTAAACTTGAATATAAGTGTTTTTTATTCCCTAGACTTTTTGTGCAGTAAAAAGAAATCTTCAAAAATCTCGTAATAAGTAATGAGATGGTATAGTAATCAATTTCTTGTATCGGTAATAGGTTTAGCAATCATCTTTAGTATTATCAGCCAATACTTATGCCCGTTTTCACTAATACTAGGCGACCTGATAAAAACACGCTGTTTGATTTACAATTTTCGGCGCTGAGTCGAGCGTTTAAAATCCATCAGCGCCCTTTTAGCAGTATTAGCAGTCTAATGCTGGACATTGGTATACCTCCTCAAACGCACCCTATTTACCTCGATCCTCGGATAGTTCGGATACCCTCATACAGCTGCTAAACATGACAAGTGTTAGGGTCGGTCGCTTTGGTCTCGAAATGAGTATCCATCAGTATCGAGTATCTGTTCAATTTGTAAGCAACAAGAAAAAACAATACAAAAAATAGATTGAATCCTATTGTCTATACGTACCATACCTATACATTATTCTACTGCGGGCCGCTGTCTCTGATTGCTTTGCTTTAGTCCACGTTTACGAATAGCACACAATATTCTCCCCCTCTTTTTCTCCCTTAATGTCTGCAGATGACGTCATTTTGGCGTCTATCTGGCTACTAAAAACGTCATACGATTTGAATATAGAATTACAGTCCAACTGCATACAACGATTTTTTCTTTAGAACTGACTAGGATCATTATTTTTAACAAGAACCATCAAGGCCCTGTAATAACTACCCACACTAGATTTTAATTGAACTCGAGTAGCCACGTATTGAGCTAGACTAATCTGCAGCGCCGAATTAAGGCCATTGCCTGCAATATAGGCCGATGTACTAGGGGTAGTTTTAATAGGCAATTAATTGTAATTGCCTATTAAAACTACCCCTAGTACACAGATTGGTGAAGCAGGAATAGACATCACATGGAAGATTTATTTACCTGCGACTTTCAGCTAGGGTTGCAAAATTACGTAATTTTACGGAAAACGCTGGTAAAATATGGGTATTTTACGGTCATTTATATAAATTACGGTAAAAATACCAACGACTTCTGAAGTTTTCAATTATAATTCGTGCTGTCCTCTGCTCTGCCTCTGCACATAGATGATATTATTATAATCCATGACATGGTGTGATTCATATCTTGAATTCTTGACTTGAGAATTAGGTTTTAAGGATTATTAGTACGTATGAATCGCACGATCCCAGTAGTCTGTTTTTTTTAAGTTCCAATACTGCTTATATCTCTAGCAAATTTCATTCAAATCCATTTATCCGTTAATAGTGAAGTAGTGACATACACATGATACACACAAACATACTCAGTTCCGGATTTGTAGTGTTTTAGTGGGTATGACTGTATAAGTACGTTTTTTACCGAAAATTACCATATTTTACCGTAAATTACGTAAAATAACATTTTTTACCGTATTATGCCAGGGTAATTTTACCGTTTTACATCCCTAGTTTCAGCCACAAAATTCAAACGCACAAAATTCCTCAATCTTCTGTATTCTAATTAAAATCTCGTGAGGAACGGTTTTGAGTGTGTATGTGGACGGCTATAAAAGTAGGGGACGACCAAAACTCATCGGAAGACTTATTTACCTGAGACTCAAGATTATTTTAAAATGTCGTGAGGAAAGTTTCGAGTGTGAATCTGGATCGGTATAAGAGTAGGGAAAGAATTGAGATAAAGGCAGGAGATGATGATGATATTATTAGTGAAGAAGACTGCCATAAGGGAATTAATAATGCTAGTCTTCTTCTTCGTGTCAGTGGCATGACAGTATATAAAATCTTGATGTCCCTAAACTTCGCCACTCCCCTCGCCGATCGGCCGCGCCGCTGAGCCTGTAGCTTTAAATTCGTCTCCTAACAATAATATTACTTGGCTCACGAGGTTGTCGACATGTGGGATGTGGACTCAGCGATCATTGTGCCTATAGTCGTATCAGTCAATGGCTTAATTTCCTCGACCAACACCTAAGGAGGCTCTCGTTGGGTAGCTGGATTAAGGGCTTGATCCAGAGAGCGGTACTCTTGGACACGGCTCGCATTTTCAGGAGCTTCCTCTCTCTGGAGCCCTGACTGCCGGTAGCTTGGACCCTGTTCCTGGTACCGGTGGGGCTACATTTAAAAATGTAATTTATAAGTATGTAAATGAAATATTAATATTAATCCGATCCAGCCTATCCCTTGCTGTTCTCCCCCAGCGACGCCAAAAGCCGAGGTCCGTACCCCACAGGACCACAGGGGGTGCCCTTAGCGTGTAGTCGCTTAGTTTTTGAGGCTTGAGACCTTTATTTATTGAGGCACCCACAGAGTCCAGTTAAGCAGCCGACAACCTCCTAGATTGACCTGCGAGATGCCATTCCCAAAAAATCTTTGCCTTATCTACGGCGCCGAATGTTTTGGGACACATAGGGCAGGATAGGAGGTGCAGCAATGCACCTTAGAGTAAGTGTACAGAAGAGTTAGAGTAAAGAAGATATTCGATACTCATCCATTCGTTTTATCAACCGGAAGAAAGTAAACGAAACAAAATATTACAATATTAATGTTCCGTTTCTCTAAGATTTACTACCAGCGTCGCTTCTACACTTTATAATGTTAATTGCACGAAATACCGTTCGCAAAGAGTTTAGTTCATAGCTGCGAATGTGTTTGTATTGAATTAATTTCTTAGTTTTTTTTTGCGGTACGGAATCTTAATTGTAGACTCATCGAAATTACTGTATCATTAGCTGCGACTGTGAGTGAGAGGAGCTCGTAGTTAAGTAATAACAGCCGCACGGGTCGATTTATCAAGTTAAGCTACACTTACTGGAGTTGGTCCGTGGATGGGTGACTATCTATACAAACCGAGACTCCCCGTGCCTCGGAAAGCTCGTTAAGCCGTCGGTTCCGGCTGTCATTTGTGGATCTTTGACAGTCGTTATGGATCGTCAAAAGCTCGAAAGTCTGACAACCAGTTTTACCAAGGGGTATCGTATTACCCAGTTACTGAGTTGTGGAGGTCAGATAGGCAGTCGCTCCATGTAAAATACTGGTATTCAGCTGCATCTGGTTAGACTGGAAGCTGACCCCAACATAGTTGAGAAAAGGCTAGGCAGATTGATTTATAGCTGCGACGTGCGTGCAATATGTTTGGTATGAGAGGTGATTTGTTTATACAGCCGTTTATGTTTTAATGAGATGATCTTTTAATTTGGATAGACTTTAAACTTTTCCAGGTTACTTAATTTAATGGCAGGATAATTAAATTATTGTAATTGTTATTTGTCGAAAGTAGGACTACAGGATCACATTCTGTCATATATATTCTTATCTTTCATGCATTTAAACATTAAAACAGCCAGATATCCATAGACCTTCTTTTTATCCTTTTTTGTTACCTTACTGCACCCTAATTGCGTAATACAACACAATCACAATTTGTTTCGATTTGAAACAGATTTCTAATCCATTGCTTCATAAGTTGGAAAAAAAATCTGTTCAACAACGTAAATAACGCAATGAATATTGTTGAAATGTCAAAATGAAACAAATTTCGCGAAATTGTTTACGAAAATGAGTTACGCAATTAGGCTACGGGAATTGAGCCACTGAAAGTTATTTCGACGATCAAACAGTTCGTTATCGTATTTTGTGCATTCAATTTAATGTACTTTAATCCCTTCCCATCTATGGAGAAAGTTTCTTTATTACTTCTAGGTTTAAATCGCAAATTCTTGAGGTTTGCAAAATAATCATGTTCAGGAAAAAAAAATAACAGGGACCATTGAAGTAATTTTAAATATTTCTTGTTACAGAACAACGGTTACAAAGTAAAAAGCAACAAGTACAGAAATGGCAGAGGTATACGGAACCGGGGGATGAACTGGAGCCCACAGCGTCATCCCCCATGAAGCGATCCTCCCGCAACCTGTCGGATGACTTGGAGAACGGAGAGGACGACGACAGTCCTCTGCCAGAAGCCGTACTTACTACCAATCTAGGACTTGATATTGTAGTTGTGGCGACTAAGGTAAGAAAGAACATTTTTGGATCAGATTTCCTTTATTTAGTCATTGACTGAAAGGTACAGTGGACTGCCCACCTCTTCATTCGCGCCATTATCTTTATCTCGATCTACGACCTGTAAAATTTAAGGCTAGGCGTTATGTCGTTTCGAAACCTTTTTTTTTCTTTTTGGGTAGGAAATTATTAAATAACTTCTCTCGCTCTGGGCGGAGCGGGAGGTCGTGTCAGACTCTTACTGACTAAAACCCACTCGTGTTCCTTCAGTTGCCATGTTGCCGGGGGCCACGATCTCCCTTTCGGACTTCTTCGCAACCCCGGCAGGCATCGGCCCCGTCAAATTCTGCTGACATCTCTTGGCGCGCGTGGAACACAACGTGCCGTCGACCCGAGCTTGGTCCTTATCGGACGGCGAGCTACCCATTGCTCACCCCGTCCGCAAACCCGCGCCTGCGTTGGCCGGAAATCGGCCTGCGATTTCCGACGCCCAGGGCATCTCCTCCTGCGGATGTCGTTTTGAAACCTGAAGGCCAATTCCCATGTTTATCAAAACGTTCATAATCTAGTTCAATCTCATCACAGTGACAACCAATGTCAAAAATGTCGGTAAATGTCTTTGGATCAGTATTTTAGTTTTTTGACACCGACTTCCGAAATTAAAGTTATTTTTCACTTTACAGTTTTTAACACAGCTAACTATGTATTTACATTAGGTACTAAATTAAATGACTAACTATCTGTATAAATAAAAATAATAAAAACAAAATGTCATTTTTCACTTTGTAGTTTGGAAGTCGGTTGTATTTTTTGTAAAAAAGTTTTTTTTTTCTCTTTTTAGTGGGTTGATTTGTAATTTATCTAAGTTACAATAGCCTTATGTCAACTGCTCATCATAAATACCCAAATCGCTATAGATGTGCCTTTAATATTTGAAGAGTTCCCTCGATTTCTCCAAGATCCCATCGTCAGATTGTGACCAAATGACAATAGGACCAACTTGAAAGTATACCCTTTCAAACAAAAAAAGAATCTTTCAAATCGGTCCAGCCGTCTTCGAGTAACCGGGGAACATACATATTTTTTCTTTTTTTAATATATATATTCATATATCCCGACGAATTGAGAACCTCCTCCTTTTTTTTTGAAGTTGGTTAAAAATGTCGGTAAATTAGAGGTATATTTGACAGATTAAGATAGAATGCGACCGGTCTGAAAACCGTTCTGTGCTTTAGAGAAGACGTGTTAAATAAGAGAGTGGACTGCAGCATTTAAATAAATATACTTACGCTGCGGTACTTCATACTTAATGGTCGAAATTGAACACTTTAACTCTCTTTTAGAGTTCATTTTCTTTTGAAACTCCCTTGTTTTCGTATCGGCGTAAACATGACGAAACTGAGAGGCCGTACACCATCGTGTTTTATGCAACACTTCTCTGGCGACCATATTCCAACCCTTCAATTCCCAAGACTTATCATGATTACTCTGTAACAGGCAACTTAACCCTTTCCTCAGACTGACTACATGAGCACTCTAGAGAAGGAACAAGACTATCGTGACGAGCACTTTGACTTCATGCAGCAATGGATCCGACGGTTCTGTCTACAATATGGCGCCGCGCTGTTCTATTCGAGCGCTAAGGAAGACAAGAACTGTGATCTGCTGTACAAGTATCTGACGCACAGGATATACGGGCTGCCCTTTAGAACGCCAGCGCTTATTGTGGAGAAGGATGCTGTTTTGATGTGAGTAGATTTTGAAGGGAAATTTAGATGTAAATCATCATTCAGCCGAGAGACGTTCACTGCTGGACATAGGCTGCAATCACTGCCTTTTCGACCGGTTCTGTGCTTCCCGCATCCAGCGGATTCCTGCAACCTTCACAAGGTCATTGGTCCACTTTGTGGGAGGCCTTCCAACGCTACGTCTTCCGGTACGCGGTCGCCACTCCAGAACCTTTCGGCCCCATCAGCCATTTGTTCTGCGAGCAATGTGCCCTGATATTTGTAATAATTTTTAAGGCTGCGTAGTTCAGGACCCCACTTTCACTGGTTCTTCAATGCTTCCAAATATCTTCGGAAAAGTAGACAACCCTTTCGGATTTATGACCTTAAACAAAAGTTTAGAAAAACAAACAACGGGTCAAAAAGAGATCCTAAAATGTCCCGTAATTGGTAAAATTTCGAAATGTCTCTAATTCGATATTTGATATCCCGACACCCAAATTGGTTACAGCTGCAGAAGTTGGTTGCTTCATCTTTTGAGAAAGATGTGAACAAAAAAAAACAGTGGCTCTGTGCTCCGGGAGTGCCGACAGAAGTGAAAACTTGAACAATTTTATTGTGCAGGAAATACTTTTAATGAGGTGTCGGTAACAGTGTCGCAAGTTCAATTGCTTTTTCCATCTCAAAAATGCCCAACGTGCCTAAAGAAGTTTTCACTTCAAAAAAGATTTTATTGACAAAATTATTATTTCTTACAGACCCGCTGGCTGGGATAGCATGAAGAAAATTAGTATATTATACGAGAACATGCAGTCGTGTAAGCCAGACGACTACTACAGAGACGTCATCGTGCAGCCTGTTATACGGAAAGTAAGTGTTTCTTTTACTAATCTATCTCTCTCTTTTTCTAACGGATTAAGTTTTCTGCTTAGTTGTAAACTTGGATATAAATAAGCTAAGTGAACATTTCATGTGACCCAGCGTGAACGACAAAGACTTTGTCAAATCTTCCATTTATTTATTTCTTTAATACTTTAAGCACTCAATTGTACAGAGGTGGACTTAATGCCAAAGGCATTTTCTACCTGTCAACCTTTGGGTGATGCAGAGACCTATATATAAGCACAAATTAATATACAAGAATATATATAAAACAACTAAGACAAACAATGGGAAAACATTATCACTGTGATGATACTGTCAGCTTCTTACGAATGTGCTCGCGAACTTTAACTTTTAAGGATAATTGGTTGGTTGCCATCCTGATTTTCTGGGGGAGCGCATTACACGGAGATAATTAAATATGATAGTAATAAAAAATCGTACGTATCACAGCTTGACACGGATTACTGACATTACTTCTTCCAAGAGTAGAACTTGTCCGGATAAAGCTACGAGGTGCATTCAATAAGTACCTAGCCTCATCGCCAGAGGGCGCTGTAGTTTCAAAAGAGTTTTACCACATTCTTTTTAATTCTTTTTTCAAATTTTCATTCCAATCCCTTCATTTGTTTTAATTTGACAACTTATGGAAGCGAACGTGTCGATCGGTTTTACAAAAATGGAAAAAGAGCAATATCGTTCGGTGATTCGATTCCTATTTTTGGAAGGGAAAACGCGCATCGAAATCAAAGAGCGCTTGGATGCTGTGTACGGTGACTCTTCTCCATCGATGGCCACCGTCAAGAATTGGTTCAACGAGTTTGCACGTGGCCGTACGTCGGTTTTTGATGAACCACGTCCAGGTGCACCGAAAACAGCTGCTACGGAGGAAAACATTAAAAAAATCCATGATCTCGTATTGGCAGATCGCCGATTGAAGGTTCGGGAGCTAGCTGAGACTGTAGGCATTTCAGAAGGAACAGTGCATCATATTCTTCACGAGGAACTCGGCATGAGAAAGCTGTCGGCGCGATGGGTGCCGCGTTTACTCACACCAGAAAACAAGCGCAACCGTGAGACCACATCGCAGACGTGTTTGGCGCTGTTTAAGCGGAATCCAGCGGAGTTTTTGCGTCGTTTTGTGACCGTCGATGAAACCTGGATCCACTGGTACACACCAGAGACCAAGGAGCAATCAAAACAATGGATCCAGACCAGGGAACATGCTCCAAAGAGGCGAAAACTGTAAAATCGGCCGGAAAAGTTATGGCCACCGTTTTCTGGGATTCACAAGGTGTGATCTACATCGATTACCTCGAGAAGGGTAAAACAATTACAGGGCTTTACTATGCCGATTTATTGGGCCGATTCGACGCCGAATTAAAGAAAAAACGACCCCATCTGGCGAAGAAAAAAGTGCTGTTTCACCACGACAACGCACCGGTTCACACGTCTGCCGTTGCCATGGCCAAATTGGTCGAATTACGCTACGAATTGCTGCCCCATCCACCGTATTCTCCAGATTTGGCCCCTTGTGACTTCTTTCTGTTTCCTAATCTGAAAAATCACTCGCCGGGAATAGATATGGATCGAATGAGGAGGTAATCGCCGCCACGGAGGCCTATTTTGCAGAGTTTAACAAAAACTATTTTTCGGACGGGTTAAAAAAAAGTTGGAGCATCGCTGGGCTAAGTGTATCGAACTAAAAGGAGACTATGTTGAAAAATAAATTGCCACTTTTCCAAAATTTTCGTTTACTTTTTGTAGGCTAAGTATTTATTGAATGACCCTCGTATTTACGCGGTACGGATACATTCGAACAGACACATCCAGATCCACGCTTTTCAATTACATAACTACGCACAAGTCCAGATACTCGGGCCCTTTGATACTTCCAGTATTACGCGTCAAACCTTATGGCGGCTCTGAAGTGCGCTACTCGCTGCGCAGTACCCCACCCCTCACCCCCGCTGACACGTGAATCTGTCACTGCGCAGCGATTCGCCTCATGTTCAGAGCCGCCATCAAGTTTGAATCGGGCTGAAACATGCCCACAAACATGCACTTCATCAAAATCTCCCTATCTTTCAGAGCGGCGCGAACCGTGAAGCCGAAGTACAGGCGGAGGACGAACAGGCCTTCCTACAGCGACAGCTGGCCGCGCTGCAAGCGGGCACGCCCGCACCACGCGCTGACTCTCCGCTTCGGGCTACGCAGAGAGCTACTGCACAGGTAAACTCTTGCCACCAAAACTTATGTGAACCTTAGGTTACCACATATTGCGAAGAAATTGCGTTTTTCCATAATCAATTTCGAAATATTGTCTTCAATCAAACTCAAAGCATTTATTTCAAACTAGGTTCTGCCCGCGACTTCCTCAAGAATTGGGCTATCCAAAGCAAAAAGATTTTTTCAGATCCGACTGCTACTTCCGGAGATTACCCCTACATACAAACTTACAAACAAATATATTTTACCTCTTTATAATTTCTATACTAATATTCTATAGAGGTGAAATTCGTTTGTTTCAAATAAACTAATTACAGCCACTATTGAATGCAAAAACAGTGACAAGTGTGTTTAAACTTGTCGCTTACTGTCGTCGCACCCTCAATTCATTGTACCCCCACTCTATTAACACCAGTATAAATAGACTGGGGTACATCAACGGGTAAAACGGTCAAACGGATATACCCCGTAAAACTTCCAACACGTAAACTTGTTCCGAACGCGCTCCAAAATTACAGGTTGATTGCCCATATGATAGCACTATGTTCTAGGTGACTCCTGACTAGTGTGTCCTACAGAACCTTGACTGCTGCTATGTTTGTGAAGTCTCGTGTCTGTCTAAGCACGAATCGCACGGTAGGTAAAGTAGGGTAGGTAGATAGGTAGGTGCGCCGTAGATAAGAACTTTGTGCTAACCGTGCAAAGCCGGGGCGGGCAGGTAGTATTACTCAAAAGTACAATATTGTTTCCAAATCGCTCATCTCATAAATACTACTCCAATCAATAGAAACTAATCTATACTAATATTATAAAGAGGAAATATTTGTATTTTTGTATGTAACGATTAAACTTAAAAACTACTGGACCGATTTGAAAAATTATTTCAACAATGGATTATCAGCGAGTAACATAGGCTATATTTTATCCCCGTACTCCCACGGGAACGGGAATTATGCGGATGAAACCGCGTGACTTCCGCTAGTCTCGAATAAAGCAAATGATAATAATCCGCCTAATGTACGGCCTGAGTGAAAAAGCGTTTAGCGGAGCGTTCAGCGTTGCGTGCAAGCGGCGAAAGAGCGTTCGTCGAGTGACCTTAGTGTACGCTTAGCGTTCGTGTGAGTCGGTCACATTTCTCATCATGGCGTCGGGGTCGTACGATATTATATATATATTTTAAGAGGAAAATGTGTGGGTTGGGCAGAGGAGTCCCTGTAGCAGGTACACCCAACCCACCTCTGCCCAACCCTTCGGGGAAACAAGGCGTGATGTTATGTGTTATGTGTTGAAAATGTGTGGTTAATTTTTTTTTTATAATTCGAGAAAAGGTCCAAGTGAGATAATTAATCAAAGAAGGCTGTGTGGGGAGTTTTCTACGTTGTAAAACGTTGCAAACACAAACTGGTTTAAACTTGCACGCGACGCCACTCTCGACGCCCCGCTCACTGCAAACAAGCACGCTCCCTCGCCGCGCCGCTCGGGACACTCGCGACTGATTGCGTGTGTTTAACACTAACGTTGCACGCCCCGCCCCGTCGGACGCTCGAGTCGAGCGTGCACTCAGTTCGTACACTTATGAAATTTTGACGTTCGAAAAGTGCTGATTCTCAGTCTAGTTTGAATAAAAGACTTTTGATTTGAATGACTGTAAGATTTTATCAAATAAAAGAAGATAACCAATTTTTTTTTCATCGCCCCACAGCTGGACGGCGCAAAAATCGGCATGGGTCCTGGCACGCCGGGCAACGAAGGCGTCCTCGCCAACTTCTTCAACTCCCTGCTGTACAAGAAGTCGGGCTCGCCGGCCGGCCGCACGGAGGCGTCGCCGGCAGCGGCGGCGGCGCGCTCGGACGCGGCGGCCGAGCTCGACCGCCTCACGCGCAACAAGGCGCGCCCGCCGGGCCCGCCCGGCCCGCCGCCGCCCATCGACCTCAACTCCTCGTCCGAGTGCTAGCCGCCTGGCTGTGTCACCGCTGTCTGTAGGTGAGACTATCTTACAACAAGGCGCGCCCGCCGGGCCCGCCCGGCCCGCCGCCGCCCATCGACCTCAACTCCTCGTCCGAGTGCTAGCCGCCTGGCTGTGTCACCGCTGTCTGTAGGTGAGACTATCTTACAACAAGGCGCGCCCGCCGGGCCCGCCCGGCCCGCCGCCGCCCATCGACCTCAACTCCTCGTCCGAGTGCTAGCCGCCTGGCTGTGTCACCGCTGTCTGTAGGTGAGACTATCTTACAACAAGGCGCGCCCGCCGGGCCCGCCCGGCCCGCCGCCGCCCATCGACCTCAACTCCTCGTCCGAGTGCTAGCCGCCTGGCTGTGTCACCGCTGTCTGTAGGTGAGACTATCTTACAACAAGGCGCGCCCGCCGGGCCCGCCCGGCCCGCCGCCGCCCATCGACCTCAACTCCTCGTCCGAGTGCTAGCCGCCTGGCTGTGTCACCGCTGTCTGTAGGTGAGACTATCTTACAACAAGGCGCGCCCGCCGGGCCCGCCCGGCCCGCCGCCGCCCATCGACCTCAACTCCTCGTCCGAGTGCTAGCCGCCTGGCTGTGTCACCGCTGTCTGTAGGTGAGACTATCTTACAACAAGGCGCGCCCGCCGGGCCCGCCCGGCCCGCCGCCGCCCATCGACCTCAACTCCTCGTCCGAGTGCTAGCCGCCTGGCTGTGTCACCGCTGTCTGTAGGTGAGACTATCTTACAACAAGGCGCGCCCGCCGGGCCCGCCCGGCCCGCCGCCGCCCATCGACCTCAACTCCTCGTCCGAGTGCTAGCCGCCTGGCTGTGTCACCGCTGTCTGTAGGTGAGACTATCTTACAACAAGGCGCGCCCGCCGGGCCCGCCCGGCCCGCCGCCGCCCATCGACCTCAACTCCTCGTCCGAGTGCTAGCCGCCTGGCTGTGTCACCGCTGTCTGTAGGTGAGACTATCTTACAACAAGGCGCGCCCGCCGGGCCCGCCCGGCCCGCCGCCGCCCATCGACCTCAACTCCTCGTCCGAGTGCTAGCCGCCTGGCTGTGTCACCGCTGTCTGTAGGTGAGACTATCTTACAACAAGGCGCGCCCGCCGGGCCCGCCCGGCCCGCCGCCGCCCATCGACCTCAACTCCTCGTCCGAGTGCTAGCCGCCTGGCTGTGTCACCGCTGTCTGTAGGTGAGACTATCTTACAACAAGGCGCGCCCGCCGGGCCCGCCCGGCCCGCCGCCGCCCATCGACCTCAACTCCTCGTCCGAGTGCTAGCCGCCTGGCTGTGTCACCGCTGTCTGTAGGTGAGACTATCTTACAACAAGGCGCGCCCGCCGGGCCCGCCCGGCCCGCCGCCGCCCATCGACCTCAACTCCTCGTCCGAGTGCTAGCCGCCTGGCTGTGTCACCGCTGTCTGTAGGTGAGACTATCTTACAACAAGGCGCGCCCGCCGGGCCCGCCCGGCCCGCCGCCGCCCATCGACCTCAACTCCTCGTCCGAGTGCTAGCCGCCTGGCTGTGTCACCGCTGTCTGTAGGTGAGACTATCTTACAACAAGGCGCGCCCGCCGGGCCCGCCCGGCCCGCCGCCGCCCATCGACCTCAACTCCTCGTCCGAGTGCTAGCCGCCTGGCTGTGTCACCGCTGTCTGTAGGTGAGACTATCTTACAACAAGGCGCGCCCGCCGGGCCCGCCCGGCCCGCCGCCGCCCATCGACCTCAACTCCTCGTCCGAGTGCTAGCCGCCTGGCTGTGTCACCGCTGTCTGTAGGTGAGACTATCTTACAACAAGGCGCGCCCGCCGGGCCCGCCCGGCCCGCCGCCGCCCATCGACCTCAACTCCTCGTCCGAGTGCTAGCCGCCTGGCTGTGTCACCGCTGTCTGTAGGTGAGACTATCTTACAACAAGGCGCGCCCGCCGGGCCCGCCCGGCCCGCCGCCGCCCATCGACCTCAACTCCTCGTCCGAGTGCTAGCCGCCTGGCTGTGTCACCGCTGTCTGTAGGTGAGACTATCTTACAACAAGGCGCGCCCGCCGGGCCCGCCCGGCCCGCCGCCGCCCATCGACCTCAACTCCTCGTCCGAGTGCTAGCCGCCTGGCTGTGTCACCGCTGTCTGTAGGTGAGACTATCTTACAACAAGGCGCGCCCGCCGGGCCCGCCCGGCCCGCCGCCGCCCATCGACCTCAACTCCTCGTCCGAGTGCTAGCCGCCTGGCTGTGTCACCGCTGTCTGTAGGTGAGACTATCTTACAACAAGGCGCGCCCGCCGGGCCCGCCCGGCCCGCCGCCGCCCATCGACCTCAACTCCTCGTCCGAGTGCTAGCCGCCTGGCTGTGTCACCGCTGTCTGTAGGTGAGACTATCTTACAACAAGGCGCGCCCGCCGGGCCCGCCCGGCCCGCCGCCGCCCATCGACCTCAACTCCTCGTCCGAGTGCTAGCCGCCTGGCTGTGTCACCGCTGTCTGTAGGTGAGACTATCTTACAACAAGGCGCGCCCGCCGGGCCCGCCCGGCCCGCCGCCGCCCATCGACCTCAACTCCTCGTCCGAGTGCTAGCCGCCTGGCTGTGTCACCGCTGTCTGTAGGTGAGACTATCTTACAACAAGGCGCGCCCGCCGGGCCCGCCCGGCCCGCCGCCGCCCATCGACCTCAACTCCTCGTCCGAGTGCTAGCCGCCTGGCTGTGTCACCGCTGTCTGTAGGTGAGACTATCTTACAACAAGGCGCGCCCGCCGGGCCCGCCCGGCCCGCCGCCGCCCATCGACCTCAACTCCTCGTCCGAGTGCTAGCCGCCTGGCTGTGTCACCGCTGTCTGTAGGTGAGACTATCTTACAACAAGGCGCGCCCGCCGGGCCCGCCCGGCCCGCCGCCGCCCATCGACCTCAACTCCTCGTCCGAGTGCTAGCCGCCTGGCTGTGTCACCGCTGTCTGTAGGTGAGACTATCTTACAACAAGGCGCGCCCGCCGGGCCCGCCCGGCCCGCCGCCGCCCATCGACCTCAACTCCTCGTCCGAGTGCTAGCCGCCTGGCTGTGTCACCGCTGTCTGTAGGTGAGACTATCTTACAACAAGGCGCGCCCGCCGGGCCCGCCCGGCCCGCCGCCGCCCATCGACCTCAACTCCTCGTCCGAGTGCTAGCCGCCTGGCTGTGTCACCGCTGTCTGTAGGTGAGACTATCTTACAACAAGGCGCGCCCGCCGGGCCCGCCCGGCCCGCCGCCGCCCATCGACCTCAACTCCTCGTCCGAGTGCTAGCCGCCTGGCTGTGTCACCGCTGTCTGTAGGTGAGACTATCTTACAACAAGGCGCGCCCGCCGGGCCCGCCCGGCCCGCCGCCGCCCATCGACCTCAACTCCTCGTCCGAGTGCTAGCCGCCTGGCTGTGTCACCGCTGTCTGTAGGTGAGACTATCTTACAACAAGGCGCGCCGCGCCGGAAAAACATCGTGAGGAAACTGGCATGTTCTAGAACCAAACATTCGAAGACAAGTGACATCTACCAACCCGCACTGGGCCCGCGTGGTAGATTACTCTCCCTCTCGAAGAGCCTGTGTCCCAGCAGTGGGAACATTATAGGCTGATTCTGCACCAACACTACCGTCCACTACAAGCTCTATCACAAACTAAAATGCATAACTTCTCGATTCCCAGGTAAATGTAGTGCGGCGGGCCTCCCTCGCCCCGCGCCGGCGCCGCCTGCGCCCGCACGCGAACGTTCACTCACTGCATACATCGCCGGCTCGAACTCTAACGGTACCGGCCAAGCCACGCGGCTATGGTAAGCTACACAATACCATCGTAGGACGAGAAACTTCTACGAGGCTTACACTAGCGACATACGTATTCGGTTTATACTTAAAATGGACGAAAACTAAGTCCACGCGATTTTTGAAAGATTGGCTATTTTTTAGAGATTTTTTTTAGATTAGAACTATCCCAATGGTTTTTTATTTCTATGAGATTGGACTTTCCAAAATGCATAATAAATAGTGTTAAGAATTTTCCGAACGTTAATGTCAGTTTTCAGTTTGAACTAACACAGTAACTTTTTCATACGCTTTTATATTCCAATAACTTACAATTTACATCGTACTTACTTAGTTGCGTTTGTCCATTACCAACACTCCGTCGCGAATCTCTAGTTAATCGTAGATACATCGAAACCGGTTCAGCATTTTCGTGTTATAAACACACATACAGACAAAGTTTAATAAATCAAACTGGCTGTTAATATTCTAAGGCAGCTTTGAATTGTCAGTCTTTCAAAAACCGTTTTAAATGTCGGCGAGAAGTGCATACTGTAAATTGCCAATTTCCATTATTTATGTGAAAAGTATTATGATTATTGGAACGAAGTTCTTCGCGGCTTGCGGTAAGAGTTGACCGGTAGAAATCGTCATGTAAGGAAAAAGCGTTATGCCCGAAAAATTCCGTTTCTAGTGTCAAAATATTTTTTTAATACAGAGCCATCTAGAATATTTTTTTAGAAACTTAAAAAATTCTACTAGATGGCTCTGTATTAATACATAGTATACAGCGGAAGGAACTTCGTTTCAACCGGTGTCCCACGCCATCTCCCGACTTTTTTGGATAGTAAAATCATTATGAACAAATGCATTATTGTCGGACTAAAAGTAATATTTTCTAAGCAATCCACCAACAGCAGTCTTGTGCTGGATAAAGGCTTCCATCATAAAATTCGTTTTTAAATATAAACTTTTTATAACTAGTGCTAACATAAAGGGTGGCGATTTAGTCACCTGCATCCGACAAGGGGGTGATTCTACTCGTCATACTAAACAACTTTCGCTATGAATCTCATATCCGATTCGTGAAAAACAAAGCCAAATTCTTACACAAGAATATACAGACTATTTCGAGGCATGTCACCATCTGCCTAGCCTTTTCCCAACTATGTTGGGGTCGGCTTCCAGTCTAACCAGATGCAGCTGAATACCAGTATTTTACATGGAGCGACTGCCTATCTGACCTCCACAACCCAGTAACTGGGTAATACGATACCCCTTGGTAAGACTGGTTGTCAGACTTACGGGCTTCTGACGACCCGTAACGACTGTCAAAGATCCACGAATGACAGCCGGGACCAACGGCTTAACGTGCTTTCCGAGGCACGGAGGAGTCTTGATATGTAAAGATGGTCACCCATCTACTGACCAACCCCGGCAAGCGTAGCTTAACCTGATGTGGCATGTATGAATCGTTATTGATGTGTCTTTCCTCTCGCTTTCCTGCAATCAAAAATCAAATCTGTGGGAGTGGAAAAGCGACGGAAGTGTGTAACAGGAAGCCGGGGAAGCGCGCGCTATTTGATTTGACCAACGACCTTGACGAGGCCCCGCCCCTTTAATGTAGCTTATTACCAAGGTGAGATGCATGTTACATATCTTATGCGACTACTGTAATGCTCGCTCGTATTTTTTTACTAATCGGGTACTAGTTTCATAGCGAATTAAAGTTGTTTAGTATGACGGATAGAATTACCCCCTTAATGGATACAGGTGACTAAATCTCCACCGTGTATAACATAATTATGCACGCAATTTTATGCAACCATCTAACATGGACAGCGCAACAAAATGTTGTCATCGCATCATCTCGCGCCAAAGAAAGACATACATATGTTTAACCATAGGTATGTCTCGCCTAGTGCGAGACAATGCAACGACAAAACATTATGACCCGGCTGAAAAGTATCACTTATAGTCCGACAAAATATCTCCTTCGAATATTTCAAGAACGATTTTAACCTAGTATTATACAAACAGTATGAAACTTCTCTTCGATATGCCACGGCTTGAATCGCCATTATCACCAACACTGGCGATAGTGATTGTATTATGTAACGACAACTTAGATTTTATATTAATAATTGTAAAATTAACTCGAAAGGGCTAGGGACATTTTGGGTTTAAGATTTTGATGTTGAAATGAATAAATATATTTGCCTTAGAAACGTTTAAATGAGCTTAAATGTAGATTAAATAAAGGTAACATATTTTGATCAGCAGATTTAAAAAAAAATGGTTTTTGATTTGCTTACACGAATTTTGACACCATCGAGCATTCGCAAGAACATTACAAGGAAATGCTCTAATGTGTACTCATCTTAATAAAATGTCTTTGTTGTAAATAATAGAATCTTTTAGAATGCAAAACCCAAAAATGCCCCTGGTCTTAAGTATAGGAACAACGTTATTCATACATTTCCATTACTATCGAAACTAAAAGCGAGTTTAATTTAATTTCCTAATTAAAACGCAACGTTTATTTGTAACATTGTTTATGATATTAAAATAAGTATTTATTTATAGTCTAGAAATAAGTGCTGGGTACACGAGTCTATTTGACCAGGTAACTTCTATTCAATAGATAATCAATTTATTTCAAAATACATTTGAATAAGAATATAATCAATACTTTGAAATGCATTTCCATATAAAAGAGGTCTTCTGCAGAGTGACGAAAACTGTCAAAAAGCAATAAGCAAACAGAACAATCTTTGTTATTAAAACAAAGAAGTTAACTGTTTGACAGAGTGTCCATAATTGTAACAGAAGATCTTTTGATTATGGAAATTCACTAAAATATTTTTTTAAACCATCTTCAACTTAAACATTTCTATGACTTGGAAGAGACACCCTTAACACTTTGCGGGACACTAAACGCCCCCAGACCTAATTTATGTCTCAACTGATTGAAATATTTTGCAATTGAAGTTCACTTATCAAAAAAGTACTACTAGGATAGATCTACATTTTAACTAAACATAGATTTCAAATTGTTCGAATTGAAAATTGTTCAGCAAACGGCTTTTGTCGGTTTGCAAGTCTACATGTACCGTGTAACCCAGCACTTACTTGGAATATGACACGAAAACATTATCCTAGTGAAAGGTTTTGTTATCATCTGAGATTAAGGAAGTCCTGAAAACGCGAATCTTCCATGAAGACTGGCGGTGCAATGATACATGGTTTTATGCACAATGAAGTCACTATTTGTACAAACCATTCAACAGTGTATGGCTAATAATTATGTACGTTGTAAAACATTTTTTTAAATTATTTGCTCATCATTCTGTAATTAAGATTCGCTTTCCCAATTGGACTCAATGGTGACCTTTATTGTGTTGTGGTAACCGAATTTATTTATTATGAAAATAATGAAAATATATTAAGTAATATTTGAAATTTTTTTTTTTACTCTCCCAACCCTATGTATTTAATTTTTTTAATTTTTACATTGTGACTGTATTAGATTGGATTTTGTTCACATGTGGTGCAATACTGAACATTCCAAACCTGGTTTGGTGCTTATTGTAATAGTAAAATTATTATTAATTATAATGGAGTTTCATTTAACGTCTCTTGCCTGCGCTCTCTTTGAAATTCGTATCGGTTAGAAACACTTTTTTGCATAAAGGTCACTATTATTCCAAAATAACATTCTAATTTAAACCAAAAATACATTCTGTAAAAGTAGATAAAGTACGAAATCATATCTTAGAGTACTTAAAACGATTTAGCAAATCCAAATGATAATAAAAATAACAGAAGTAAGAAGCATGGCTTTTCCTAAACTTAATAAGTATTTATATCGATTAATAAAATATCTTTCAACTTATAACTTATTAACGTGAATAGCTTAGGTATTAATTAATTTTAGCGACGTGTTTTTTGACAAACTTATCTGAAATGTTTTGATCTCCGATCTTGGATTTGCCTACAGGGTTTTGGCAGCTACAGGTGTTGTTGATGATTTCTTTAATTTTCTGTTTATGAATACTTTCAAAGCTATAGTCTCTAAATCTATGCATAATAAATGTACAACGATTAATTTTCAGCGTTTTGAAGTTTGAAAAAGAACATAATGTCTTGGTCTAATGGAATTCTTCGAATTTGTTTATATGGATGATATAATTATTCCTTCAATTACAACAAAACCGTTAAGTGATATTTTATAAAGGGTATTATTGCACAGCAGAGCTATGCGAGGTAAAAATAAATTTGTCAAAAAACACAATATGTTATAATAATAAACTCATTTGTATGATAACGGAGAAGTATTGGCAAGTTCTGATATGAAATATTTGTACAAGTAAATGATGTGGTTTGAAGCTAAAAGGCTGGATTATTGTCTATTTTTATAAAGGGGATTAAATGTTAGGTGGCTAAAATGCATAATTTTAATAAATATAGAAATATTTGTGAGCTGTGAGGAGATTCTTCGACGACCACTTTAATCGGACAATTCGCGGAAATTTTGCTCTCAAATGTGGTTATGTTGCTGCGGTGAAATAACTCTTGAGTTAACGTGGTCGTCTATTTATACGTATATTTATGATGGATAGTAATCAAGTATTTTTATATAATTGCATTGTAACCTTATGTAACTGAATCTAACACCTGTGAAAATTTAGTGTATAACCAAAATAATTCGGTGAAAATTCTCGAACGCAGATAACTTTTTGCTCATTTATTTTCTATTTTTAACATTTATGTACTAGTCAAATATCAGTTGGTTTTATATTGATTAACGACTACCTACATCTCTTTCTGTGATATATTTTTTTATGTAGAACAAAATAATTTCCTTTTAACCTGTTCTGTATGATGTATTAGCCACATAACATCCTCATATAGGCATAGATTTTTTTGTTTCCCGCTCAACTGTTACGAGAAAGACAAATTCCTTTTTCTTTTGTTGAATTTTGTTTAGTTTATAAAAAAATCGTAACATTAAATATTTTATGCATTATTTTTCCGATATAAATTAAAAATTATTTATTTAAAGAGTAGGACTATAGAAAAATAGTTGGCTGTTAAATAAAAAAAAAAAAAACAATGCCATTTCGGTTGTAATGAATACAGTTGAAGCTATAAGGCTTAGTGATTAGTTAGATTCTCAAAAGATAATTTTTGTTACGCTTTGCAATAGGTTAGATTCCAATATTTAATAGCAAAAAAACATTTTAGTTTAATCTATGTTATTTAAAGAAAAAATATTACTAATCTATAAGCGATGCGCGATGGTCTAATGACCAAGACCGAACGATTAATTTGTATTTGAGTGTATAAAAGTATTTATGATAATATGGAATTTTAAAAATGTAATAAAATGCAGACAGTGAGCATCCATATGTACTGGTGACATGTTCGTTATGTTTTCCATCTCACTATTTGGGTGTAACTTTATTGTACAAAGGAGCTTTGGGGGCCAAAGTTAGGTATATCTTACTTCAAAAACGAATCTAAAAAAATAACTTCAGAGTGGAACCCTCATCCTATCAAAATTAAATGTAGATTAAGTCCCTTAGCCTCTACCCTCTACTGGTCGATTGTGGAACTAAAGTACTGTTTCTTACTTTATTGAATAAGGTGAGGATCATTCGCTATTAGATATTGCTGTCTATATTCTTTTTCTACACTGAGGGCTGGAGCAAATCTGACGAAACGCATCGCAGCGCGGCTTTCACTGCCGAACAAATATGAACATTGTAGTCATTAAAATAAAGTTGAATTTAAATAATCTTCCCTAAGCTCGCGAGAGCATGAAGCGAACAGACAAACAGTTTTATTTTTTTTGACTTTATTTTGAAGGCTTCAAGGTTGATATTTGTTTGCATTGAAAACCGCACTGCGTTTTGCCAGGTCTGCGTCGGTCCTAAAGGCCAGTTTCTCAAACGAAAATTAATGTGACAAATTGTCAAGCGCGCGTAAACTGCTGCAATTGGCTGTTGATAAATCATTCAACCAATCACAGCAGTTTACGCGCGCTTAACCAATAATCTGCTGTCAAATTCCAAATGTTAGGTAACATGAGAATTGACAAAATATTAAATTAATAACTTTCAGAAAACAGAAGTAAAAATAAAACTAGTTTCACTTCTTTGACCCCCAAAGCTCCTTAATCTTATCGCACACTCATCTCTGTAAATATACTTTCTTTACAGAGCTAATGCAGTGAAATATCAACACTTATTGTAGTAGCAGCGGTTATGTCTAATTATAAGCTTATAGGCGATACTGTACATACATAATTTGAATAAACTAGCACGGGAACTGTTCTGATCAGTTTTGAGTTTTATTTTATTAAGACCTAACTGGTGTTCTGTGGAAGGATAATTTATTACCCCTGCTTAAAAAGCATGAAATATGCTTGAATAAAGACACACAATAGATGTGGTGTGGGACGTCCCGAAGCCGATTCCGGTCTGAAGAAAAAAGGAAAATACATATTCGTAGAAGAAGTCTTCATTAGCTCTATACTAGTAGGTACGTTAGATCTATCAAAGGTTCGATGGCACTGGCTGGACTCGGGCCGCCTGGCCGCCAGTTACCCTGGATAAATCTCCCTCAGCCGCTACACTTTGTCACACATGTGCTGATAGGGATGTAATAAAATACTGAAAATAATAAAGCTTCCGAAAAACAAATGGAAATCTGTGGTTGACTGTAATACTAAATTTAAAAAAAAAACTAAACTAATACAAAGTCTCCGAAAAGTCAAAATGTGCTACAAAAGTTAGTGACTGAAACGAATCGCTGCAAAACCGACTCTACATAGTCTTGTCTGCCCTACCCCTAGAGTGTAATTTAAGCCCGCGTAGGCGCGGAGGGGCGAGGCGGCCCGCGAGCTGAGGAGCAGGTGGTTTTAACGCTCGCCGCCACGGCTGAGGCTGGTCGGTGGAGCCGGCCAGCAAGCCGAAGCTGCGGTGGTGAGCGACGATAAGCTCGCGTGGGACCGCCGCGGCGCGCCGCCCGGAGCCGTGACAGAAACCATGTCTGCTGCATATTGCATGCTCGCTTGCATGGTGTCTGCTTGTTTGCATGTTTGAAAAATATTACGTCAGCAAATTCTGTATTGATTTTTCGGAATTTTAAGTATTTTATTCGGTCGTTTCTTTATTTGTATTCGCATATAAGTTGTCGGAAAATTAGTATTTATAGCAGTAAAATTCAAATTTTGAGTATGCTCATATTTTAATTTTTTTTTCCGGAGCGTTTACCCGTTTTACTAAAACTAAATAATATCTGCTAAAATCTTGTAACACCATTCATATATATTAGTCTATGGGTAACACTGCTGCTATTATGCCTACAATAAGCCCTATAATCTTTAATGAGTAAGCAAAAGATACACGTGTATTCGAACTAAAATTTATGAACTAATAAACAATGAATTGTTTAGTATTTCAGTTGATTTTACAACTTTCACATTTATTTAATTTGTGAATCAAAAGTTTATGAAATTACTTATCTTACACATCAAAAAACTATATAAAAAATAGAAGTGAGAGTCTTCTGAACGCACCCAATTTGAAATGTCAAATCAAACGTCAGCGACGTAGTTGTAGTGATGTGCAGTATTTAATCAATTCAAATAAAGATAACTTACTATTTACTGATTGATAAATAAATAAAATTCATTTATTTCAGATAAATAACACCCTTTACCAAAACATAAATTAATATAAATTTTAGAGATAAAATTAAATACAATTAAACTAAAACAAATAAAATCAAATAAATAATGTCAAATAAAGTAAAATTAACTCAATTAAAATAAAATTAAGTACATCAAATAAAGTAAAATTAAATCAATTAAAATCAAATTAAGTACATCAAAACAACTCAAATAATGCCAATATACAAATTTAATTTAATTTATAATTCAATTTTTACTTTTTATTTACAATTTTTAATATAATTATTTTAATTTTATTTCATTCAGACATAATATTGATAATCAATTTGATGTTGTTTTTACTGTATTGTATTCGTGTAAATTTAAACTTTTATAATAGCATGTATATTGTTTCTTTTTTTTTATTCTTAAGTTAATTTAAATTGTGTATTCAGAGCATTATGTACTCGATAATGTGTAAGCTGTGGTTACCTGTAATTGAGTGTGCGTTATTATAACTAAGTTTTATTATTGTAAAAGATAATAATTGTAATGTAACTCGTTGGTAATCCTTAAAAAATAAATAAATAAAATAAATAAATACAATAACATAGAAAAACACCGTTTCATCCATATTCTCACTTATAATTTAGGTCAATCGCAATATCATCAGCAAATAGCCAAATTGTTTAGGCTCTGAACTTACTGAAACTGAAACTAATTATAATGCAACAAGCTTATAAATAATCACAATTATAGAATGATACCGATTTTTAATCATTCAATTATTTTTTTAAAACCATTTAATTGAGAATAGCAATCGATTTGAATCGATAACTTCAAACTTGTGCCCGTAACTATCCGTTATCTTTTGTCATTCTAGCTGTCAATATGTGTCATTTCGTTTCATTGTTGCGATTTATTTGATGACGGGGAGCTGTGAGTGGTTACTGTAGTGTTTTTACCTTAGGTCCGTGATTGTTTTCATAATTACAAGGAGATAATTACCGCGATAAGTGCAACGATAGGTGGTTTATTCCGATACGTTTATGTGCCCGTGAACAATCTCAGTGCTAGTGAGTAACGTAAGAATCTATTAATAGTTTTTTTTTTAAAGAAATGTGTATAGTGAAATTTGAAATTAGTGTTGTTATGATCGATATATAATTCGAAGTGGCGTCCAACGAGATGGGGCAAAGTCCGAGCTCCGTGTTGAGCAAGAGCGGCCGCCGGAGTTCGTTCCGGAGGTTTGTGCGGCGGAGTAAACTGAACAAATCTAATTTGAGTCACACGTTCAGTTTGCCGCCTTCCGAGGATTATCCGGAGCTGATGAACGTTAACACGGCGACGGAAGAGCAGCTGATGACGCTGCCGGGGGTGAACAGGCAGCTGGCGCGTGAGATAGTGCGGCATCGGCAGATGATAGGCCGATTCAAGCGAGTAGACGACCTCGCACTCGTCTCAGGTACATAGTAGTGATAACCTCGCCAATAATGTCATCTTTACGACAGTTTTTGCATGACGACTCAGTACAAATATTACCAAAGCAAACAAAAAATTGTTTAGTGATTTTTTTATCCTCTAAATGTTTACTAATTCAGAGATGAATAGGGCTTCCCGACAACCATGTCAAGGCCTTAATTCATGCATTAATAATTGATACTTTTTACACAGAAGTACTTGGGTAATTGCCTACCAATTAATGGAAGACTAATTTGAAGGAAACTTTATGTAAAAATAGCACTTGGCAAACAATTTGTTTAAACAACTAGTCAGTGGGTCGTCTTAGGGGCGGATTTAACTAATTAGGTAATTTATGTACTCATTTTCTGCTATTAGAGGAGGATCTTAAATAAAAAATGTTAAGTAGTGTATTTAGCAAACTATTTAACATCAAAAGAAAAATACTATAGTAAATCATCAATACTTACATCTGCAAAATAATATTTCAATAGAAAATGTTTAAACATTCAATTCAAACTTAAAAACAAATTAAAACAACTTTTTCTTACTGTCTTGTTATAATACATTTTGATGATACTCATTAGAAAATCATAAAACCATTTTTTTTTAAACTACAACAATCAGTAGTTAATAGGAATTAATCTACAAACTTTATTAATTACTTAGTAATTGTTTTGAATGTCTAATCTATTCAATTCAATTTATTTATTCAGTAACAATTCACATTGTGTTGGAATATAATTTAAGAAATAAAAAGTATGATGATGTACAAATATTATTATTAAAATTCATGCAATTCAATTTAAATTAAAAAATATTATGAAACAATATGTCAATAAATTAATTGCAAATTAATCACTACTCATGAATTTTTTTTAAGTTTTTGTACACATCAAACTTTTCAGCCTGATAATATTCTTTTGATACTTGAAAAGAATGATTAAAATACTAAACTGCACATAAATGGCAGACGCAGACATGACTAAAATTATTTGTAGCAGAAATCTTGAAATTACAGATAAACATGTAATAGAAGTGATCACATTATATAAATCATGCTTACTTGGAGTTTACGATTTAGCTGCATTAATTCTATGCAGTGACAATGAGTTTGCATCCCATAATATCAAAACTTTCTAATTCAATAAATGAAAATGAAATCTAAGTGTCCTAATTTTTTCTTAAACCTAGATTTAATATAACAATGAATTTAGCTTACTTTGCTTTAATTGTAGATCAATCAATATGCAGTAGCACATAAAATTTTATTGATGAATCAATATCTTAGATAGACATAATAAATTACCTACTTGTTGAAGAAGCAGAATACAGCTGTCCTAGAGTTTAATTAATGTAGGTAGGTAAGACTATTTAAAACATTTGTTTAAAGTGTAGCGAAAGCAACTTGTAACAATTTTCTGTGCTGTTACTAAATGCCAGCATAAAGAACCTGGCAGTTTTTGTTTTATAATCTCTAAATTATAACTTCTGAATAACCTAAAGTTCCAGGTTCCTGCGTACCTATCATCTCTGAAATAGTCATTACCAGCTAAAAATAGGTGATCATTGCAAACAATTTCCTTATGCATTCATAAATAGCTATGTCTTTTCCTTTTAGGTATAGGCGCTGAAAAACTAGAGTTACTAAGGCCAGAAATATGCACAAACATAAGGAAACAAATATCTAGAGCTAGTTCACGGACACAATCTTTAGATAGTGTACGAATACAGGCCGAAAGCAGATTGTGCTCCGTAAACTCATCAAGTGTGTTCCAGTTACAATGTGTACCGGGCCTCAATCAAGAAATAGCCGCAAACATAGTAGACTACCGTAACAAAAGGGGTCCCTTCAAATCCTTAGATGATTTAATCAAAGTTCGTGGTATGGACATTGTTAGGTTAAGTACAGTTAAGCATCACTTAAGTTTGGAACCAAGAAAGTGTGAGAGTGTGCAGCATTTAACTAACGGACACGTTAACGGATGGAACGATGTGGAGTGTATGCCAAATGGGGTCTCAAGTACCCCTAAGACGCCACATAGGAAGAGTCTATCAATGCCAACCAATGCCAAGTTCCCTATGACGTTGCCAAACGGTTTTGCCACAGTACCAGTGAATGACATTTTGGATTTGCTATCAGCATACTCCCATAGGCCAATAGTAGAGGAGATGTTTATGTATGAGCGAGATGGAGTGAGATGCTGTCGACTTGCTTCGTGGAACCTTCATCAGCTTAGTGTGGAGAAGATTACAAACCCTGGAGTGAGGGAGGTAGTCTGCAGGACTATTTTGGAAAATAAGTGAGTATTCACTTCCTTTCATTTACCTAACTAAATTCTAAGGGTGAATTCAACCAAACTCAAATACCTGTGATTTTTTTTGTATATTTTATACTTTTTCCAAACAAAACCTGTCAGAAGTCAATTTTATTTCAACGTTATCTGACATTAGTAAAATCAGCCCTAAGTAATACTGCATTACATTTATATAATTGGCTGTTGTCAATACTATAGGCTGCCTTTAAATTGCTGCATGTTGTAAAGCATTATGGTAAAGCTCGTAGTAGCCTGGGCAATCAACAATAACTTCACAAATGATTAAGTAATTAAAACAAATAACTTGTGCATTTATTAATATCATGTGGAAATATAGTTACTGTTGTAAATCGTATTATTAGTTTCGTCAAATATTATATAGATTACTGTGTACATTGTTGTGTCAGTATGTTTGATTTATAACCATTATTGTCTTGGCTTTCACTATCATGTGCTAAATAGAACTTTGTATACAGTGTGATTCTTCATAATATGCAGATAATTATCGAAATGAGGGAATCTATGCTTTATTTTATCGACGGAAAAAAAATTAAAAAAAAAAATCTCTTTGGCATCTTATTTATAAATTTTACAATTATTGTAAAAATTGATGAAAAAAATACAGATTTTTGCTAAAAAAAACATGTTTATTTTCAATTGAGGGTAGTTTTTTTTCTCAATTTTCATTTTATGTGGACGCCTAGTTTAAAAGTTACACTGTTTTGTTAATTTTTTTTAATTCCATAAAATGTATTAAAAATATTTAGATTTTTATATTTTTCTGTCGTTAAAATTAAGCATAGATTCCCTCATTTCGATATGTGCACATTATGAACAATCACACTGTATAGCATTTTTTTTATATTATTCAAGACGCTTCCTAATGAAAGGATAAATTAGAAAAAATAAAAAATATATATAAAACTAAGTAATTTGAGAAGCAGCCCATCATCAAAAGAAGGTGAAAAAATGGGGGAGCCCTTTGCCCAGGAGTGGTATAGTTCAGGGTAATAAAAGGAATAAAAAAACTAATTGAAATTAATTATCTCTAAATCTAGTTAGACGGAAAATCATAAATAATTAACTTTACTAGTAATTATTGTAATTTTCCTCATACAATAGGGACATAATATCCTTATCCTTACATATTATAAAACAAAGTTCCCCGCCGCGTCTGTCTGTCAGTCTGTCTGAACGCGATAAACTCAAAAACTACCGAACGGATTTTCAAACGGTTTTCACCAATGGACGGAGTGATTCATGCGGAAGGTTTTGGTGTATAATTCATTAAGGTTTTGTGTAAATTGGCTGAAATATGACGGTTATTGTTGAAGATGTTGGAAAAAATAATGCCGACTGGAAGCTTTACTGGCGTGCGCCGCGTAAACATCAAATCGACATGTTCTACAGGATTGAAGATCTTAAAAAGTTCAACAAAAAAGTCTGCTATATCATTTATGTCTATCTTCTAAGGATGACCCACAGTAACCATTTTTATCTTTCAGAATTTCATAAAAATTTAATTTTTATTTCCGAAGCTATTTTGACCGGTATTATATCCATCCTTATCCAATAAAATATGTTATTTAAATTGGACATTTAATTTAGATTAAGATAATACTTGACATCTTATCATTTAAATGAATTCTTTAAAAGATAACACAGATTCAAAATTATGCGTAACAAAGTAATTTTGGTTGACGGCAACGCGGGCGCAGCGGTAGGAGTCAATGAACTTTCCCTCGGCTATTAGGTATGAAATCCCGGTAGTACGTTCCCGTGGGATATTTTCCGACATCCACGCGGGCGAAGCCGCGGGTAAAAGCTAGTAAAGTAATAATATTAATTATCACTTTAATATCCTTTAACTGCCTATTCGTCAATAGTATTATTATTTTACAATTGCCATTTACGACTCAAGTATTCCCAGCCCAGTCAATTCAGCTAGTTGCAGTCCACTACTAGATACAGGCCTCTCCCAACTTCCACAACACCCGATACATAGGTACTACAAATATTGGTTCCTTACTTGTATACCAAACTTCTTTATAATTTGACCGAACCGTTGTACTGTGCGCAGCGAGACGCTCAACGCTCACGGCATGCCGCCCCCGCCTCACCGCGCATTCCTAAGGCATGATACAGCGGTTTCGGTCAAACTATATTTTTATCGGAAGGAAATTAATTTAAGCACTCCATTTCTTACCGCCTCCGTGTCTTGGACATTCTGTACTACATACAGACTGTTATTTTCATGTTATTATTGTAATACAGTGTGTTATTATACTTTTCCTGTCGCTGTAACAAAGACTGTCAGTCATGCTTCACGATGCTTCGCGCTTTAACAATAACGCACCTATTCAATTACGTAATTACTATCATTAGAGTGAGTAGTTGTGAGTTATGATCATTTTTTAACCGAATGAAAATTTGCACGAAAGAAAGTTACACTGGTGCCGATTCTCTTGTCACAAATGCCTCTAAACTAAACTAAAAATCACCAAAATTTAGTTTATTCCTGTCAAACGACGATTTCCCATTCTGAAATAGACTAAAGTGACACAACTTAACTATATTTTAGTTTGACAGCACTAAGATGGCAACGAGATATTAGTTTAGTGAAAATAAAATTTTTGCTATTCTGAATTTGACGTTTTTCACCTAAAATTTAGATTTCCCCCTGCGCGCCTCCGGCTCTAAAAAGATCACGTGGTTAGGTATCACGTGTGCAGTCGCGATTGTCAAATTCGATTTAGATTTGTCAAAATTATTTTTAAATTTAGAGAATTTATTTTGCAGAATAGCTTTAAGATTCTCATAGTCAAAAGTAAGGAATTTTAGTGATAGTTTAGTTAGTTTAGTTCGGTGTACAAGAGAATCGGCACCACTGTTGGATAAAATTCCATATTTCTTAAACTTTCTTTAAGGCACGTAATGTCCTTAGTTTTCTTCTTGGGGTTTGCAGATCCCAGTGATTGTCCACTGGAGTTGCACCGATGACACTTACCTATGCCCAATTTTCTCATAGTAAGGATGAGAAACCCGTCGGCAAGCTTACAATCCAACCTGTTGATATTTAAATTTGAATGTTTATGATGTCTTGCCGCAGATTTCGGCCGCAGCGCCGGCATTCTATGGCTTTCGGTAATACGGTAGTTGCCTAGGTAAAAAAAAAAACTATTTAGTCCGTCTTTCAGATAATAAAAAAATATTTGACACGTATTTTTTTGCTTTATCATATTAATCAAAAATAACTTAGAAAACACGCATTAAAATTGGGGAGTGGGGGCTCGCTACGTCACAACGTCGTATTAAATCTAGCAAGGCGTGATGTCATGCCATCTTTTGATTACGTCAAAAAAGAAAAAACCGGCCAAGTGCGAGTCGGACTCGCGCACGAAGGGTTCCGTACCATTATCTATAAAAACGGTAAAAAAATCACGTTTGTTGTATGGGAGCCCCCCTTAAATATTTATTTTATTTTGTTTTTAGTATTTGTTGTTATAGCGGCAACAGAAATACATAATTTGTGAAAATTTCAACTGTCTAGCTATCGCGATTCTTGAGATACAGCCTGGTGACAGACAGACGGATGGACAGACAGCGAAGTCTTAGTAATACGGTCCCGTTTTTACCCTTTGGGTACGGAACCCTATAAAACACGCGTTCAATATTTTTTAATAATCTACGAGAGGGACAAAAAAAAATTTGGACAGGCCTATTGTGGTTTTGATAAGCTCGTCCCCCGTTTGGTTTTATGCGACTAGTATATCGAGCAAACAAGACGCTTTTATTAGAGTATAATTGACAACATTATCATTTATAGCTGTAGGTTCTACCTACTTATGTCTAAAATGGTCTTGGTTTTTAACCGACTTCCAAAAGGAGGAGGTTCTCAATTCGTCTGTATGTTTTTTTTTTTTTTTTTTTGTATGTTTGTTACGCGATTACTCCGCCAATTATGAATAGATTTTGATGATTCTTTTTTTGTTTGGTAGATCATACTTCAGAGGTGGTCCCATATAAATTTTATTAACTTTGTTTGGGTGGTTTTTGAGTTAGCTTCAATTATACGTATTTTTTCCCACTTAGTATGTAGATGATATGATAACTTCTTGTCACTGTTATTTACATAGCAGGTAGTGGTATTCGAATTTGTGTGGGGTAGATACCACAACTAAAAAGTGAAAAATAAAAACTTTTTACAAAAAAAAAAAACAACCGACTTCAAAAAAAAAACACTACAAAGTGAAAAATAACTTTAATTTCGGAAGTCGGTGACAAAGAACGAAAATTCAAAACGAAAGACACCAACTTCCGAAATTAAAGTTATTTTTCACTTTGTAGTGTTTTTTTTTTGAAGTCCGTTGTTTTTTTTTTGTAAAAAGTTTTTTTCTCTTTAACTTGAGCCACATCTCAGACCTTAAAATGACCTCACCGAATCACCATTTAAAGAATACGCAGTTCTAAGTTTGAGCATTAAGATCATCTAAATCGCATTCCCAACAGTACTAGACTCTAATCAGTTAATTTCCACCAGGTTATCATTAATAGCTGTACAAGATGTATTGGAGGAAGCTGCATTGAAGCTCATTTGTGATGAACTCAACTCGCCCGTGTTGAGGCGGATCAGAGAATGGAAATGTAACAGCCAACGGTGGGAGTACTGCTTGTCTGATCGAATAGAAAGGTATGTTGTTTTAATTATAATGTTTTATTTATTTATCCTGCGGCCTTCACAAGATCATCGGTCCATCTTGTGGGAGGCCTTCCAACGCTACGTCTTCCGGTACATGATCGCCACTCCAGAACTTTTCGGCCCCATTGGCCATCCGTTATGCGAGCAATGTGCCCTGCCCATTGCCACTTCAGTTTGGCAATGGGCAGGAATCCGCTGGATGCGGAAAGCACAGAATCGGTTGAAGTGGCGGTGGCGGAGGCCTATGTCCAGCAGTGGACGTCTTTCGGCTGAAATGATGATGATGATTATTTATTTATGTACACACAAAACACATAAAAAAGAAAAACACATAAAGATAGAAGAGCACAAAGGTACTGCTTGTTTCACTAGAAATTTATTTAATGGATTTCATATTCTTCGTCCACATTTTTATGCAAGGCAGACTTATTGCCTGTATACATTGCAGTGGTCGGCTAAAAAACTGTTTAAGATGGTCAAAAACAGCCTTTGGAAAACCTTTATTATATAAATAGGTACTTGTTATTTCTTAACATCATTTTAATACAAACATTTTGTAGACGTGGTCCTCTTGTTAGTATACCTCGCCTTAGGGCTTTCGTAAGGGTCACCATCTTGAAAAGAATTTTCCTAAAAGCATAATCTTATTAAAGAAAACTCGTTTCAAAAGGCTGAACCTAAAGCTGTTGTTTGAAAAAAAATGGCCTAATTCTATGCTAGCTCTGACCTGAAAGACTAAGGGATCTCACGCACTAGACGACCACAATCAGTGGTCGCAGCGACCAGTTAAACTATAGAAACCAATACGAATCGCGCACTTGGTCGCAACGGCCAACTAAGTAGCACCAAACCATACAAAACCACTGGACCGCTGGTCGTGGCCGTCTATATATCAACCAACAAATTAGAAAGCTAAGTTCACATTGACCATTGACGGCCGAACCTCGTACGAAACGCTTGTGTCTTTTGCGACCCGTACCCTAATTGCGTAATACAACACAATCACAATCTGTTTCGATTAGAAACAGATTGCTAATCCATTGTATAATAAATTGGAAAAAAAAATCTGCTCAACAACGTAAATAACACAATGAATGTTGTTGAACTGTCAAAATGAAACAAATTAGGCATAATTACGCAATTAGGGTACCGAGATTCACTATTTTCTTACCGCGAATGGATATAGTGCGCGAGATCCCTGACAGATTTTATAGAACAGAAGTTCTAACCAAATGATTCCAAGTAAAATCATTCCCTACGTCATAAATAATAGAACCTATTTTAGAATCGATTTGCTTACAAATAAGACATAACTATTGCAGTAGTATTTTGATTCACTTTCATCGATACATTACGGCCCGTTCCTAAGCACTGTAAAATGGTCTGCGTGCCAAGAATCGCTATGAATACAACGTGACGGTAAAAAACACGTGTTTCCAAGTATTTAGAGATAAGACAGTAACAATCGAGATATTTATAACAAGTAGGTAGCGATTAGATTGCATGTTTAATTGAAATCGAAACAGATGTGATTTTTTATGAGACTTATGATCGAAGTCCAATAGAGTATATCATATCTCGCGTTGACTCGAAGTATGAAGTAGTTATGGCTTTTGCAATATTGATATTATGTACTTTCTAATTCAATCTTGGACAAAACAAAATCTATTAAACATCTACTAATAAAACGCACGATTCCTACCGAAAGGACTGGCCGTCACTAGCAAAAGACAGAATGGTATGGAAAAGGGAGAGGGAAGCCATTGCCCTGCAGTGGGATAATACATACTAGTTAGATAGGAAAACCTAGTGAGGAAATTGCCAAAAAGCAGTAAGCAAGAAAATCTAGTGAAGAAATTGCCAAAAAGCAGTGAGCAAGAAAACCTAGTGAAGAAATTGCCAAAAGCAGTGAGCAAGAAAACCTAGTGAGGAAATTGCCAAAAAGCAGTAAGCAAGAAAACCTAGTGAAGAAATTTCCAAAAAGCAGTGAGCAAGAAAACCTAGTGAAGAAATTGCCAAAAGCAGTGAGCAAGAAAACCTAATGAGGAAATTGCCAAAAGCAGTGAGCAAGAAAACCTAATGAGGAAATTACCAAAAAGCAGTAAGCAAGAAAACCTAGTGAAGAAATTGCCAAAAGCAGTGAGCAAGAAAACCTAGTGAAGAAATTGCCAAAAGCAGTGAGCAAGAAAACCTAGTGAAGAAAGTGCCAAAAGCAGTGAGCAAGAAAACCTAATGAGGAAATTGCCAAAAAGCAGTAAGCAAGAAAACCTAGTAAAGAAATTGCCAAAAGCAGTGAGCAAGAAAACTTAGTGAAGAAATTGCCAAAAGCAGTGAGCAAGAAAACCTAGTGAGAAATTTGCCAAAAAGCAGTGAGCAAGAGTTATGATCAATCGTGCTGATGCTTATCTGTCAGTGAAATTGCTAGTTGATACCATTATTTCAATTTCTCCATATCATGAGTCTAGGCTACAGGTATTATTAGAAGCTCTAACTACCGGTTCAGTTACGCGATGTCACGCTGGCGGATTACGCTGCGTGGGCAGAGCACGAAGGCTTTTATTTAATAGCCCGGCAACATGCGATTGAATAATGCTCATGTACTAGGTAGATCTGCGCAATATAGAGCGTTGGCTGCAGTTCGGCGATCCTACTCCCACGTGCTATCCAAGAGAAAACTTGTTTGAGGATGTCCTCATGAATATACTCCTTCAAAATGTTGGGGTCGGCTTCCAGTCTAACCGGAATGCAGCTGAATACCAGTATTTTACATGGAACGACTGCCTATCTGACCTCCATAACCCAGTAACTGGGTAATCGATACCCTTGGTAAGACTGGTTGTCAGACTTTCGGGCTTCTGAAGACCCGTAACGACTGTCAAAGATACACGAATGACAGCCGAGACCAACGGTTTTACGTGCTTTCCTAGGCACGGAAGAGTCTCGGTATGTAAAGATGGTCACCCATCCACGGACCAACCCCGGCAAGCGTAGCTTAACCTGATGGATCGACCCGTGCGGCTATGACTACTTAACCACGAACTCCACTCCACGAACTCCTCGCTCCTCCTAGAGAAAGTTAAGGTTCATTTTTAGACCCCTACAGGCTAAAACTAGAGTAGGCAACCATTCGAACCTCATTAAAAGACACCTGTCGGACTCCCAGTGGATAACACTATGCTCCTGCTATGCTCCGCTGTTGACTTGTAAAGCGGGAAACAATTTCGTCTCCCCATCACCCTCGCAGTTCATGATAGCATATGACTAAGTGTTAACCTTCGCAGGGTCATTACCTAAGCTTATGTTACCAGGATAGGTATTCCGTCTGTGTATAAAACCCCTTATCCTAATGAGGTTGTTCTAGGAACACACTTGTTGCACACTGAAGTAGGCAGTAATACAAAATGGAGGTAATTTATCTTTTATTCACAAACTAGACGGTAAAAAAAATATTCTCGTAGTGGTAAAATGAGATATTTAAATACCGTTTAGACAGGATGTGAGGTACATTAGTGACCCATGTCACAGAAACATTTACATAGTAGGAAGTCCGAATATGGAGGTTGCGTTAAAAAGCTTAATAATGAATGTGCTATTTAATAGTTTTAAGTACATGTTTCATTTCCGCGTCTGTATTCCTTGTAAAGTGTGGAAATTTATGGGCCTTCCCTAAGAGCTTATTGCCCAAAAAACTTAGGCCAGGGCTCTTCAAAACGCCTGAAAAATAATTTAAAAAAAGTCATTTATTCAAACTAGGCTGAGAATCAGCACTTTTCGAACGTCAAAATTACATAAGACAGTCCCCCAAAAACGCCCACCCTTCACCACTTCCTAGTGCCTTTAGCTGGGAAGAAGAAGTGGCGCAACAAACTCCCCAGCAGCACAGCTGTCTGTTCGAGTTAGAAATATAAATATTAAAAAAAAAAAAAAATTCGCTCTCTCAATTTTATTTGGTGTGCTATCGCGCACCTACTACGTACCTAAACCTTATCTAATCTTTGGTTAGCACTTGTCAATTAGGAAACCCTTAAAATGAGCCGAACCTCTCTGAAGCTCAAGTTCAAGGTTTTAGCCAATTAACAAGTATTACATACTTCGTAATTACAAAATATAGTGTAGTCTACTTCACTTAATACAGTGTAGTCGATTGAGGACTATGTGGATATTGTTTTTATTTCTCTGCTAGTTTTAGTGATGGTCTGGCAGTTTGAGTAGTTTATGCAGCCCACCCAAATGTCCTTTCTTTGGTATTGTTCGTCGAGTTGAGCTCCACGATTACTGACAAATGCTTGCACTGACTGGACAGGTCCACTCAAATCTGTGTGGTTCTTTCCTCAAAAGACCTTTTCAGACACTAATCTACATGGTCCTCATATGGCCTGACCAAGATTATGTCTGGACTTTAAAAGAGACTGCGACCTCTGAGTTTTTTTCGGCCTTTCTTCTCAGAGTAGTCAGATAGGAAACGCCGAACTCATCTAGCTTATTTTTTAGACCCCTACAGGCTAAAACTAGAGTAGGCAACCATTCGAACCTCATTAAAAGACACCTGTCGGACTCCCAGTGGATAACACTATGCTCCTGCTATGCTCCGCTGTTGACTTGTAAAGCGGGAAACAATTTCGTCTCCCCATCACCCTCGCAGTTCATGACAGCATATGACTAAGTGTTAACCTTCGCAGGGTCATTACCTAAGCTTATGTTACCAGGATAGGTATTCCGTCTGTGTATAAAACCCCTTATCCTAATGAGGTTGTTCTAGGAACACACTTGTTGCACACTGAAGTAGGCAGTAATACAAAATGGAGGTAATTTATCTTTTATTCACAAACTAGACGGTAAAAAAAATATTCTCGTAGTGGTAAAATGAGATATTTAAATACCGTTTAGACAGGATGTGAGGTACATTAGTGACCCATGTCACAGAAACATTTACATAGTAGGAAGTCCGAATATGGAGGTTGCGTTAAAAAGCTTAATAATGAATGTGCTATTTAATAGTTTTAAGTACATGTTTCATTTCCGCGTCTGTATTCCTTGTAAAGTGTGGAAATTTATGGGCCTTCCCTAAGAGCTTATTGCCCAAAAAACTTAGGCCAGGGCTCTTCAAAACGCCTGAAAAATAATTTAAAAAAAGTCATTTATTCAAACTAGGCTGAGAATCAGCACTTTTCGAACGTCAAAATTACATAAGACAGTCCCCCAAAAACGCCCACCCTTCACCACTTCCTAGTGCCTTTAGCTGGGAAGAAGAAGTGGCGCAACAAACTCCCCAGCAGCACAGCTGTCTGTTCGAGTTAGAAATATAAATATTAAAAAAAAAAAAAAATTCGCTCTCTCAATTTTATTTGGTGTGCTATCGCGCACCTACTACGTACCTAAACCTTATCTAATCTTTGGTTAGCACTTGTCAATTAGGAAACCCTTAAAATGAGCCGAACCTCTCTGAAGCTCAAGTTCAAGGTTTTAGCCAATTAACAAGTATTACATACTTCGTAATTACAAAATATAGTGTAGTCTACTTCACTTAATACAGTGTAGTCGATTGAGGACTATGTGGATATTGTTTTTATTTCTCTGCTAGTTTTAGTGATGGTCTGGCAGTTTGAGTAGTTTATGCAGCCCACCCAAATGTCCTTTCTTTGGTATTGTTCGTCGAGTTGAGCTCCACGATTACTGACAAATGCTTGCACTGACTGGACAGGTCCACTCAAATCTGTGTGGTTCTTTCCTCAAAAGACCTTTTCAGACACTAATCTACATGGTCCTCATATGGCCTGACCAAGATTATGTCTGGACTTTAAAAGAGACTGCGACCTCTGAGTTTTTTTCGGCCTTTCTTCTCAGAGTAGTCAGATAGGAAACGCCGAACTCATCTAGCTTATTTTTTTTTTTTATATGACGTGTAAAAGTGATTTCGATATCCTATTTACAGAATAAACAATTTAATTTCATTTAATTTCACTTCCATTCAGTTCAGTTCTCCATTTGTCACTACATACGTACAAGGTGCAAGCTATCAGAATTAAACCAAAACAACTTTCAGGCTGAACGAAGTCAATAAACATTAAAATCTCCAAGCAACCTCACAATACAATGATTGTTCATGGTAATAACGTAACATACCGAACGACTCCTATCGCAGTCACGTGTGGAGGCACGTTGGTAACAAGTAACAACTCGTATTTGTCTGCTATTCTACCGGCAAGCTAGTACGGTTTGATGATTCGTTGAATGTCGGGCAATTGGTTTTTATAGTGCCACTGGGGAGCGAAAAGGGGTAGGATGTGGAGGTGGAAGATGTCTATGTAAGATACTTCGTTTATTTTCTCGAGTTTTTATAGCACATCTTGGATGTCTGAAAGTATTGTTTGTCATATCTTCTTGAATATTGCATAGGTCGCCTCTCTATTTATAAGATCCAATTTCCAAATTTTTAATCTACGTTCTGGGGACATTTCTGGATTCATACCTAGAGCTATTACAATAATATCTTTGGTAACTAGGTTTTAATCATCAATATCCAGTTCAAATTCCATTCTTTAATGAAATTCCTCGAAACCGTTTACGATATCAACAAAAACAGCCATCTATTCTTAGTCATACCAGACGTACGAATCTTTCCCTACAGCTGCATAGAAACAAAATATCTAATGACTCTAATGAGTCACATGTTCCAAGTTTATCAACAGTATAATGTCCTTTGGTTTCTAAATAAAGACGCCCTTGTAATTCCCTTGCTCCTAGCACTTCGTCTGTGAAATGCACATCCACATCGCTGCGTTTTTATTGCCCCTCGCATTAATAGAATTTGTAATTGAGTCGGTACTTGAATTTTTCCGTTCTGAGCTGGTTTGATAGATAAAATGAGTGTCAATTTGCATTCTAGTGACTTGTATATCCATTTGATTGTCTGTTCGTGCGAGTAACGATGGCGTCTTGGGTGCAATGGTCAAAACGAACAACGAATCACATGCCTAAAACAGACTGAAACTGTTGTTAGGGTAATTTCCCAGGAGTAAAAGAGATATTAAATCTAGATAAGGACCTAATTGCAATCTGTTGTTTATGATGTTAGGTAGATACTGCTTGGTGGAGTAAAGTTTGTTTGTAGTTTGTAGGTAAATATATTGGCATATCATTATACAAACGCACAAATTGGCATAATTATTGTGAGATTATCATGACTCGCTGAGTTTTGAAACTGCTTTACACTCAAGGTCAATTAAAATCGAGGAGGACAGCAAAATATTTAAAACTAGCTTTTCGTACTCAGTGTCGCTCGGATGAATTTCATGTCAATATTTCATTTTTTATTGAGATTTTCATACAAAAATACCATCCAAATTTCCGACGTTTCCGATGGATAGGACAAAAAAAATATTTACATACATACAAACCTTGTCCTGACAATTACGAACACAACTAAACAAAATCAGCCAAATCGGTCGAGCCGTTCTCAAGTGGTGATATTTTATACTTGCGGCAGTTGTTTTATTTTTTTTAATTTATAATTTAGAGACTATACTTTATTTATATTTGAACCTATCTAGAGTCTCCACAGCAAAAGTGGATAAGCTATGCTGAGTCTGAGAGATCGTGTCTTATCTCAAATCACGTCATCACTTATCACCAGATGAAACTATCAAGTCAAGAACAAAATATGAGGAAAAAGTCTTCCATACTTGCACGACCTTTAGTGCTAATATCACCTAAAAGATGTTTTCCATTTGTATAAACAGCCTATAATGTTCCCACTGCTGGAACACAGGTCTCCTCTCAGTGAGAGGGACTGGGCTGTAATCTACCACGCGGACCCATTGCGTGTTGGTAGATGTCACATGTCTTCGAATTTTTGGTTCTAGGACATGCCGGTTTCCTCACGATGTTTTCATTCACCGTTTTGAGAGCAGTGATGAAATTATTTACACAAAGTAAAGCAACCTACTACCTCCCCGACCTAGTCGGGGCCGTTACCACTGGGCTACCACTACTCAATTTTTCCATTTGACGAGAGGTTAATTTTATAACCTCAATTTTCGTCGATGATTTTTCAGTTAGGTACAATTTAAAAAGAATAATTGTTGGAAAAAGTAGTGAGATATAAAATTGAAACCTTCTAAATACACTTTAATGAGTGATTGCGTAGGAATTTAACCTGTACATAGTTTGTTTACACTATCATCCGTTACTTTTAGAACAGACAATAATAGGTCTGTGTCCAAAATTTTTTAGTTTGTTTACACTATCATCCGTTACTTTTAGAACAGACAATAATAGGTCTGTGTCCAAAATTTTTTGTCCTGCAACACATAACATCACGCCTTGTTTCCCCGAAGGGTTGGGCAGAGGTGTCCCTGTAGCAGGTACACCCACATTTCGCCAGTTATGCAAGTAGATTAATAAAAAATATTGGACACGTATTTTTTTCTTTTTTGACGTAATCAAAAGATTTCGGCGATACATTGAGTTAAAATGCGTAATTTTGAATTTGTGATATCTTTTAAACCATTCATTAAAATGAAATGATGTGAAGGCATATTTTAATCTAAATTAAATGCCCAATTTAAATACCATAGTTTATTGGATAAGGATTAATATAATACCGGTCAAAATAGCTTCGAAAATAACAATGGTGTTTTTGTCAAATTCTGAAAGATATTATAAATGGTTATTGTGGGTCATCCTTAGAAGATAGACATAATGCCATCGCGGACTTTTTTGAACTTTTTAATATAAACAATACTGTAGAACATAAATTTTATGTAATTTTTACGATTTCCGCGGCGCACGCCATTAAAGCTCCCAGTCGGCATGATTTTTTCCGACATCTTCAACAATAATCGTCAAATTTCAGCCTTTACACCAAACTTTAATTAATTATAAACTCAAACCTTCCGCATGAATCACTCCGTCCATTGGTGAAAACTGTTTGGAAATCCGTTCGGTAGTTTTTGAGTTTATTGCGTTCAGACAGACAGACAGACGCGGCGGAGGACTTTGTTTTATAATATGTGTATATTTGGGTCAGTGAGACACAAAGTACAAATCTTGTGAGCACTCCATTGACTACATACTCTATGATCAAGCACACAATAGTACATTGCTAAAAATCAGTTGATCGATGCACTGCACGTGTTCGATTAGATTATAATTTCCTTCATAGCTGAAGTGATTAATGATTTTATATCGAATTTTGAATAAATTATTGCTCAGTAAAACAACATTATTCTTTGTATCTGACAGATTTGTTAAGGTAGTCAGAAGCCAAAAAGTCTGACAACCAGTCTTACCAAGGGGTATCGTGTATAGATAGTTCCATCCACGAAGACGCGCCCCGCTCTTCTTCCTAAACCCTTAGAGCGGTTTTGCACTACGTCCGATCCGAATCCGAGATATGTCGGTCCGAAGTAAAAAAGCCATAGTAAAAAAAAAAAAAAATTCAAGTATAAAGAAAAGTCAAATTATGATTTACATTAATTACAATCAAGGAAAATTTAATTCTAACTGTAATGTAGACCTGCCTGATTCAGGCCATCAATTTATATCCAACATTAAAAAAGAAGACAGCAATACATTTATTAGAAGCTAAATTAAAAAGAAGATAAGTAATCGAATTCAAGATCCGAGTTCAATCCGAATTGGTAATGTTCTAAATTCAGACGGACAGAGTTCGGATCTAGTGCGCAACCCCTCATACAAACAGTACTATGGTTACTTCGGACCAACATGTCTCGGATTCGGATCGGATTCGGGTCGGACGTAGTGCGAAACCGCTCTTACAGTCTGTAAGCGATTAGAAAGAAGAGTGGAGCGCGTTTTCGTGGATGACACTGTCTATACCCAGACACTGGGTTGTGGTGGTCAGATTGCTCCATGTGAAATACTGGTATTCAGCTGCAAAGGCTAGGCAGATTTATTGAGGAAAACATTCTATAAAAGGTTACTTCCCTCACGAAGCGTACGAGAATAACTATTAAATCAATAAACTATTTCTAGCGCCATAGGCTTTGTAGCGAGGAGAATAAATATTGCCATGTTATTGAGCCCTTACCTTCGCAAATTATCGCCTTGTATTTGTCGTATTTATGGTATAACGCATAAATACGACAAATACATCATGTTGCACACACTGCAGTATTGATAGCTATAATTTTCTAAAACATGTTGCTGCAACAATGTTTTTGTTTGCCACCAATAAGACACTAGTTTGGCGATTCATAGCAGTAACGTCTGTAACACAGAGAGCATGCATCAATTTCTTATTTAAGACGCGACTAAATGCTAGTGGCCATGAGTGGTTAGCTTGCACGTTCTGTGCTGAGCTCACGCAACGCGTCGTACGTCCAGCCAGTAATAGGACTCGCCCATCAAGGAGCGCTGTCTCAAATTAGACGCATAATTAATTTATTATACATAAAACAAAAGGTATTTTAATAAAACACGTATACTAAAAGAGAAAACAATTAAATTATCTTTAAAACGGTGAAGGTTTCAGAAAAAAACGCTTGATAATTTTTGCGTGATTCTCAGTTTTTTATCCGCGTAGACATACCATTACAAATTAATTACACTTTGCCATATAAACATAATCTAAAATATTCCTATTATTAAGAAAATGCTCTAATTTATAATATATTTTTTCGAAATCATTAACACCACTCGTTTATACGTAATCTTCAGTATAAAAGCATTAACCAATAGAATCTAAACTCCGCTCCCGAGTTTAGATTCTACATGGGGGTCCCATGTAACGGGGGCGGCATGTATGTTATAACTACTTACTACACAATGGAAGCACTTTTCAGTAGAAATACGGAAAATTATTTCCGATAAGATTAAAAATCTTGAATAGTTAGATAATCCCTACTGTTTATCAGAAAAACATGCAGGTCATGGTATTTTTACGTTCTCGTGTAATGTTATTTTCATGGCTTTTTCGTGTTTTTCAATACTTTGAGATAGGGAAAATGTGAACGTGCTTTTAGTACTAAAGTTCTGGATTTAATGATAAAGACAAAAGATGAGAGAGAGATTTGGATTGGATTTTTGGATTTGGTTTTTTGGTTTTTTTTTGGGATCTTTTTTGAAGATGAGATTTTAAAGTGACAGATAGGATGTACGCGCTCCGCAAGTGACATGTCAAAATTTGACTAATTGGCCAAGTTTTCTTCGTCTTGTTGTCTCTTTTCACTCCCGATAATTACGACATGCCGTCCTATTTCCACGTCTCATCTAATAGTGTGACATTGTGCCGTTTTTGAAGATCGAATGTTGGGTAGGTAACATACATTTTTCCACGTCTCATCTAATAGTGTGATACTGTGCCGTTTTTGAAGATCGAATGTTGGGTAGGTAACAAATTTTTCCACGTTTTATCTAATAGTGTGACATTGTGCCGTTTTTGAAGATCGAATGTTGTGTAAGTAACTTAAATTTTTCCACATCTCATCTAATAGTGTGACATTGTGCCGTTTTTGAAGATCGATTGTTAGGTACGTAACATAAATTATCTCCTACCAACCTCTACCTCTTTTAACTTATAATATTACCTATTGATAACGAGTGTTATGTGAAGGTAATTACTAGTACCTAATCAATTCAAGCGAGGTGATAATGGACCTATCGTTTTACCATGATATTATACACGTATGTTGGGACTCTGACGTTTGTAGTTGAACAAACGACAATGACTTTTAAAGGTTCATGCACACGTCACTCACGTCATCGTAACGATAGGCAGTCGCTCCATGTAAAATACTGATATTCTGCTGCATCCGGTTAGACTGGAAACCGACCCCAACATCCGTAACGTAATATAAATAAAGAGCACATTCGCGTTTACAAAAATGAGGTGTCGGTAACGGTGCCGCGAGTTCAATTGTTTTTTCCCATCTCAAAAATGCCCAACGCGTCTAAAGAAGTTTTCACTTTAAAAAATACTTGTTTATAACGCACGCTAAATAAAATCTTTCCTGTTATGTACTTATTAATTTCTATGATCACCCAATTAATAGAATAGAATACTGTTTATAATGTACACCATACGAATTATAGATATAAATGTAGAAATTTAACATAGGGTGACACAATGGGTTGTCCTATCGCTAAAAGCGATCTTTTAACTGTCCTTTACCCGCGCCCGGTCTGTGAGACCGACAAAACACTCTTTCGTGATTTTTTCTTTTTTCATTGTTGCTGGCATTTTTAACTGACTTCCAAAAGGAGGAGGTTCTCAATTCGTCTGTATGTATTTTTTTATTTTTATTTTTGTATGTTTGTTACGCGATTACTCCGCCAATTATGAATAGATTTTGATGATTCTTTTTTGTTTGGTAGATCATACTTCAGAGGTGGTCCCATATAAATTGTATTAACTTTGCTTGGGTAGTTTTTGAGTTAGCTTCAATAATACGTATTTTTTCTCACTTAGTATGTGGATGATATGATAACTTCTTGTCGCTGTTATTTACATAGCAGGTAGTGGTATTCGAATTTGTGTGGGGTAGGTACCACAACTAAAAAGTGAAAAAAAAAAACTTAAAAAAAAAACAACCGACTTCAAAAAAAAAAATACTACAAAGTGAAAAATAACTTTAATTTCGGAAGTCGGTGACAAAGAACGAAAATTCAAAACCAAAGACACCGACTTCCGAAATTAAAGTTATTTTTCACTTTGTAGTGTTTTTTTTTTGAAGTCGGTTGTTTTTTAAAAAAAAAAAGTTTTTATGTACTTTCTGTTAGCTGCCTGATTCGTTGCTACGTTTATGCCAGGGCGCAAAATGCGTTCGTGCTAGTAGCACGTGTGGCCATGTTTGGCGACAATTGGTCTGTAGGACCGACGTGGTAGGATCCAGAGTTTCAGCTCGGTACAAAAGTGTCACTTCTGCTTTAGATGTGTTGTGTGTTTAATGATCCTCATGAGGTTCTCTTTTAGATTTTTTTAAATTAGATTTCGTTTTTTAGAAAAAAAAAAAAAATATTGCTAATATTTAGAATTACTCAGTAAATGAATGGTTTATTATCAATAAATTGGGTTTTTCTTGTTCACGTTCACGTTCTTATTCCCTCGTTTCTGGAAACATTTGCACCATTTTATTTGTGTTGAAATTGGGTTCCAAACATTCGGTCTGTGAGACCGTGCGCGCGTAAAGGTGTCACAGAATTAGGCGCGGGTATAGGAAGGTTTTAAAGACAACCTTTGGTTGGATTTAAAGGTAGAAGGAGAGACAGTACTGCAGGTATTCTGTAATGTACCATTTACTTATACAATGAATACAAACATACATAAAGCATATACTGGTGATTTTCAAGTTAATTAACGTTCGGTTCAAATGTACGTCATGCTCTCATAAAGAATTGAAGTCCATAATCGATTGCCTACGAATGCCGCAGTGACCATTTGATTCAATTAACTTTCGAATTAATATTGCACGGGCTGTAAGCGTGGACATGGAGGGTTTATTTGATAAAACTGGACTGCAAAATGACATGGTGACAGGCTATGGCGTATTGCCTTTTTTGAAGTGAAAACTTCTTAAGGCACGTTGGGCATTTTTGAGATGGGAACTAACAATTAAACTCGCGACACCGTTACCGACACCTCATTTTTGTAAACGCGATTGTGCTCTTTATTTATATTATGTTACGGATCAATGTTCTATGCAAGTATTTTTACTTTAAAGGTTTTGGAAGTTTTTTTTTTTTTGTAAACGCGATTGTGCTCTTTATTTAGAGAAGGTTACGGACCAATGTTCTATACAAGTATTTTTCTTCCACCAAGGCGATTTTGTTCAAGTTTTCACTCCTGTCGGCACTCCCGGAGTGCCACTGTTTTTTTTGTTTTATTGTGTTCAGATATCGATATCATCGCTTCAGTGGAGTTTACCTAGCTCACCTGACGTGACCCTGTAGTAAAGTCTTGTCTCGAAATGCTTTAAATATTTGAAAAGCAAAGCAATAGGAGACTATTCTATGGTACGGCACATAATAATCTGGTGTAAATACTCTGAAAGGGCGTTGTCCAACATTGGAAATGTTTTGGATATTGGGACCGCATAGAATGGGACAGAATTCGCTTGGCAGAGAAAAATCTAAAGAGGTTTTATCAAAGAAAGTCTGTAGCGAAAATAGTTCTTATGAAATAGTAGAAAATTATCATACAATCACGTATCTGACATTTGGCCTCATTTTATACGAAAAACACCGTTCAGCATTGTTTTTGTGTCCCAGCAATGCAGCGTATGCAGAGACTTGCCTTTTATAGCTTTATACTAGGTCATACGTCAGTAGTAAGAAACCCAGTATTAGGCTGCGTTTCCACCAGAGATGTGCGAGGATGTGTTTGTTAAGGCTCGTGCAGACCAGCGCGACACGCGACGCGACACAAAGGCACCGCTCGTTGCGCGACGAGCGGTGTCTTTGTGTCGCGCGACAAGTCGCGCTGGTCTGCACAAGCCTTTAAGAACCAATAGAATCGCTTCATTTACCTAGGCTCGCTCAGCGCAGCTCCGGTGGAAACGGCTTAGCGTTGCGAGGTTTTTGTACGTACAAAACAAGCGAGGGATGGGTGCGAGGGATGTATACGAGAGATATGTGCGAGGGATGTGTGCGAGAGATGTGTGCGATGGATGTGTGTTAGGGATTAACGCTAGTGAGAAATCGTATCTTAAAAAACACATCCTCGCAGCGCTCATCTGCGTATCGTTTCACAGTGTCGCCACGCATCCTATCACCGCTTAGCGGCCTACCACATCTCTGGTAGAAATGCTCACATAGTTTCACAGCTTCGTTACGCATCCTCGCACCGCTCAGCTACCTCGCACATCTCTGGTGGAAACGCAGCCTTAAGGGGGCCCTTCCCGATCCGTCTATCGTCAACGCGAGCATGGTCGAAAAGCTTGTTGTTTCATCCAGCGCAAGTGAGAACCGCTAACAAGCAAGTGAGAACGCGATAACATTGTACGAAAAATAACTGGTTTCAGGAAATACGTGTTTTTGAATACGCCTTACAAATTTGTAAAATATTTTTTTGTAATTTAGAATCTCCATTACATGGGCAAGGTTTCTATAAAGATGTTTTCTTTACTTTTACAATTTATAAGTACATTATGAACGGTCAAAGTTGAGGTAAAATTTGTGCAAAAAAGCAGATTTTTGGAGGCTTATATTGAATTTGTTTCGCCAAATTTTTATTTTTTGATTTCATAGAAACCTAGATATAGTGCACAAGATACCCATTAGTTTAAAAGAATTAAAGAAAGATGTGTTACAACGCCATAATCACGTACGAGCGTTTGTATGAAAAGTATGACGGGTTGGCCGTTCTTAAGCTGCGTTTCCACTGTGTTGAAATTTTTCGTCGGGTATTTAAAAAAAAAATCTGCTGAGGAGATCATAATCATGTACTGAATCCATGGTAACAGTTTTCACGTCGATGTCCCTGACACCCTGTATTTACGAAGAAAAGAAAAAACCCCGTACAGAAGAATTGTAAGATTTAGCTTTTGATTAACTTCTAACTTGCCACCCTGTGTTTAAATTTTGTAACCCGCATAGGCTGGTCAAGTGAGCAGACAAACAAAAATATCTCACAGACAGTTAGCCTATCCAGGCCGGAGCATCCCCAGCAGATAACTACAATAATATTTTGCACTTTGACACCAATATAACAGTAATCACTGCCCGTCTAATATAAACTGAAGCCGACTTTGATAACAATAATTATTATGTTATCATTTAATTTTATTGTGTCGGTCGGGAGCTAATTGAATGTGTTTATTATAGTTATAAACTTTGTAACATTGATACAACACTATCAAAATTATAAAGTTCAAATAGTAAAGGTCGCCAAAAAATTATTATTGGTATCAGCCGGTTGATGCTCGTTACCTTGTCATCTACGTATTTCTTTTGACAACATAGATAACAAACGGATTTTAGTCTTATGTAGAAAATATTTAAAAAATACTTTTTACACGTCTATACTAGTAATTTCTATATGATTTGTCATCGTCCATGTGTATTTTACTTCCATCCATGTCAAGATACCGCTTCAAAGAATATACACAGTGTAAAATTAAAAATATAAAAGAAAAATACATTACAGAAAAAGTGTATCGTTGGTGCTTGTACTAATGAAAAAATCATTGTATCACAGATACCAGCGCCTTCCAATCTAGGTAACATAAAAAAATAAAAATAAAATCGAACGTAAAAAACGTAATACATGTGAACCCGGTAAAAATAATTAAATAATAAATAAAAACAGAAAAGTAATTTAAAAACAGACATTAACTAAAATTAAGCTACTTAGTCTGTATCATAGTGTCTTCGTGTAGTCTGTTAGGGCGTCCATTTTCTTCTCTCGCAAGATTTACTTCTATTGACTTAGCATGTGTCAATGTGCTAGAGCTACCCACCTAAAACTTTTATGGAAGGCAAAAGTTTTTCGTCTTTCGCCCATGTTCTAGAAATTTCGCATATATCTGTCCTCAAAACTGAACACCAAAATTTTGTTGCAGCCGACAACTTGGCTTCATATACGACGCGGTGACCAGGGGCATCACAGTTGAAGACATCGACCTGGACCAGGTCTGTCTCCTGACGGAGGCGCCCGACGTTCGGCAGCTCGTCAGTGAGCTGACTGCGTTGCGAAGTGAACGATTCATTGTTGCTCCACAAGGTTAGTGGATTTTGATTATTTTTATTTATTTAAAATAGGTACGCCAGCAGCATTATACATTGTACTTACCTAAAATAATAAAAGCTAACAAGGTTTTTATGAATATACCAATTTCAGCATACAATAAAGCAACATTTTCGTAAATTATATATAATTAAAAATATTAATTAAAATGAAAAACAACATTAATAACAAAACCGGTTTGACTGCTTTGACTATAAACAATACAAGTTTTACTCTTCTTGGCTTAGCATAGTTTATTTCACTGAATATTTATTAATTATGAACTTTTATGCAACGCATCATAATAATAGGTACCTACAAAAGCGGACTTAATGGCGTAATATTTAGTGTTACGATATTAATTACATTTTACAATCAACATATTAGACAAATTAATTAAAACAGCAAATTATTTGACAGCTATTTACGACATTGCCACGTTGCCAAGTATCGAATTGCAACCACTTAAGATGTTTTAACAAGCAACGTATGACAAAAATGCAATGTCAATAATTTTGATGGAAAATCAATTAAAATTTTTGGTTTGTGGAAAAGTTCATGCAAAAAATAACATGCCTCTAATCAAATATATAAATATGTCTAGATAGACAGTCAAAGCTGTGAAATCGTCGAAAAAAATTAGCGTCCAACTGTTGGCCGCTAAATGCACGCACACTAGAAAAGCATAATGACGTGGCGCGAGTGTAAGACGTGGCGCGAGTGTAAGACGTAGCTGTCACGCACACCAGCATAACAAAGTTGGCTTGCTTGTTTTAGTTCTTTTGCAGCGCAACACTCTATCTAGACATTATAAAAAAAATGCCTGTTAACAGAAAGTATTGTATAAATGCATTCCAATGTTAGTCTCATCATAAACAGCTAGGAGAGATTAATAGACAAAATAGTTCTATAGATGCGTGTTCACGTTACGCGTTGCGCCTGCGCATAGCTCCAGGAAATCAGATGTTTGTCCTAATCGGTTCTAAGTCCAGTCGTTTGTGACAAATTGGATTTTCTTATCACACGTCTATCGTGATATGATAACACTGGCAAGGTGAACAGATGAAATAAGAGGATAAAATAGAAAAATATTAAAAATATGATGATATATCTTGAGTGGATGAAATGATAAGGATTTGTAATATAGGTATGTATTTTTCTGCAGATTCTTTGAAGGTAAATATTATATAACAGAATACAATAGGCTTATAGTTTGACCGAGACCTCTGCCCCGCGCCTTAGGTATGTGCGTGGCGAGACGGGGTGGCAGTGCAGGCCGCTCATTCGTCAATGCTCACGCCGCGCGGCGTCCCGCCCGCCCCTCATTCGTCAACGCTGCGAAATGATTTGATTTGATCCCGGTCCCGGTCAAACTATAGTTACCACGTTTAGCAGTTGTGTTCATGATTATCAGTAAAAGAAATAGCCTAGGACAAAATCTTTTAGTTACTTACTACATGTATTTACAACCGATTTTCCTAAAAACTAACGCAAAAAACGCGCTTGGGCGTGGTGTTGCAGACATCAGCCCGTTATGTACCTACTTTACTGTACCTACATATTTAAAACACTCACAGATGATTTTACATTTTTAAAACAAAAAAATATTGTCTTTAATAGGATAAAATGCAGCCAAATTTCTTCAAAGCATAATGTTTTTCGTTTACAATTTTCCACAGCATTCCAAAAACAAAAACGTTCCCGTTCCATCAAATTCAAGCCAAGGCTTTCCAAATCCGTATAATGTTCTAAAATGGTTCTAAAAGTAAACAGTGAGTTTGGTTTGCGCTAGCGCACGCGAAATGCATAACCGACTGCGCCCGAGTTTCCCCGAAGCGTGCAAGCGTGAATGTTTACAGCGTGTTTACTAAATAACCGGTGAGAAGTGCACTGAAACAGTCGATACGTTTGAGTTATGTAATCTTTCGGTTATCTTACTGTGGAAAACTTTTGACGAGGTAGATTTAAGGATTTTGTGAAGTGGTCTCATGTCTCTAAAAATACGTAGGAGGGAGTAGGTACCTACCTATATAGCAATAAAAATATATACATTCTGCGTTTCAAATATTAGTGACAGCAGTACCATTAAATAACGGAATGTTACAAAAAACCGATAAAGTGTGGTGTAGACTGTAGATACTCTAGCTGGCCCTGTCTCCAATATGGCTGCCTGGCTTAACTTTTCATCATGGCAACAGGCAAAATGGCTGTCTTGAGAAAGCTGTTGAATATATTCCGTTCTGGTACAGTTAATTTCACTAGTTCCAGTTTTAGAGTTTATGTACAACGCTAGATTAGATTAGAATATTTAAAAATAGATTTCATATCAAATTAAATCTGTCATTTTCAAATCGAGATGCTTGCTTAAGCATTGTTCTACACTCACCATAATCTGCCTAGTCTTTTCCCAATTATTGAAGTTGGCTTCTAGTCTAACCGGATGCAGCTGAATACAAGTATGGAGTGACTGCCTATCTGACCTCCACAGACCAGTTACTGGGTAACACGATACCTCTTGCTAAGACTAGTTGTCAGACTTTTACGCTTCTGACTACTCTTAATGACTGCCATAGATCTACAAATGACATCTGGGACAAATTGCTTACCGTTCTTATTCCACACTTGCCCTAGAAGGACATACAGTGACCCTTTTTTTTGGGTGGGAAATTATCTAATAAGTTCTCCCGCTCTGGGCGGAGCGGGAGGGCGTGTCAGGTGACATATAGTGACCCTATTAGTGATGTTCTTCAGAAAGGTCAGGAGCGTAGTACTCTCAACCGGCGTGCGTGTATGTCCAACACCCTAATTGCGTAATACAACACAATCAAAATCTGTTTCGATTTGAAACAGATTGCTAATCCATTGCTTCATGAGTTGGAAAAAAAATCTGCTCAACAACATAAATAACGCAATGAAAGTTGTTGAACTGTCAAATTGAAACAAATTACGTTTACGAAAATAAGTTACGCAATTAGGGTACTGATGTATAAACGTAAACGAAGCAAAAGGAGTATGTAAGGATCGTAGCAGGTGGCGTTTTGTAGTTTCTGCTTCGCCCATGGGAAAAAGGCATGAGTTTATGTAGGTACGAGTATGTCTGTGTATGCTGTGTAATCAACGTTTCAAACAGCAGCCGTAAGGAATTCCAAGTGAATATAATTGAGCATCGATCTGACCCAACAATGAGTCGTACGTCGCCGACCGAATCTGCATAATTGGCTCAATTCATACGACCCATGTGCACTGTGCTTTATTGCTAACCGCTGACGTCGGGATTTAAATGACTGTGGAAATAAAAAGTAGCGTAATTGTCTGTGTATGTGACAAGGTTGTACGTTTTATAATTGTAGTTTATATCTTGGTGAACGTGATTGAAGAAATTAAGTTGAATATTCTTACTTGAAATCAAGCTATTAGGAATAATTAGGAAATATAAAATTGTCCAGTAACTGAATTGTGGAAGTCAGATAGGCAGTCGCTCCATGTAAAATATTGATATTCAGCTGCATCCGGTTAGACTAGAAGCCGACCTCAGGATTGTGGGGAAAAGTCTAGGCAGATTGATTGATATAACTGAGAGCTAAATATTTTTAACTAAGTTACAGGAAAAGGTCGTGGTAATTTAAACATAAGACACATGTTGCCTAGCGAAAGACAAAGACGACGCTGAGCAGACGATGGACATTTTGTCCGCGGACAATTTGGAATCGTATGGAAATCCTGGCATTTTGTCCTACGTGCGCGTTATGGGCCTACCACACGCACAAGCTTCACCACAGTTTTGCCTGCGCAGGCCGGTTTGTACACGGAACACCGTGCGTGTGGTTGGTAAAATTCGCCGATTTGAATTGAAACCGGCCTGCGCATGCAAAACTGTGGTGAAGCTTGTGCGTGTGGTAGGCCTATTAGATTTACATACGATTCCAAACTGTCCGCGGACAAATTGTCCATCATCTACTCAGCGCCTTAGGCATCATGCTAATTCAACAATATAACAAATAAAAATTAAATTATTATCGTTATCATTGATTATCATATCTGCCGTAATTTATTTAGGTATTTATTTCAGACAGTTCTAGTCCATAGTTACACATTTACATTAAAATTATAAAATCATAAAATCACAGATAAAAACCCAAAATACAATAACCTTTGAATTTAAAACATTAATATAAAATTACTTAAAAAATATGAAAATGTCAGAAAGGAAAAAACAAATAAAATGAAAAATGTCAAATTTTTAAAAACTAAAAATAGAAATTGTGAGAAAACATATTTTGAATTTTTACCTGCCCCACGCCCGATACACGGGTGCATGTAAAGCCTGCCAGTGCTGCATAAAAGGCCCGTCCAACCTGTTGGCAACAACGGCAAGAAGACTGTTGACGACGTCGGTGTTGAGCTAGTAGCAGGGATTCTCATGACTATAGGACAGTGATAGATTAAGTTTACTAACATAGTTGTTAAGAAATATTGTTACTTGTTTATATAAGCCGATATCTCTACAAAGCCTACAAACTTTACCAACTGCACAATGGAAAATTCAGTGCTAGACTAAACGCTAATTCTCTCTAATTATGCAAAACGATGATATAACCCGATCCTAAAACAGTATTAGCTATTTCTTTGTTTGTTGTCAGCTGACTCATGTCTAAAAATAGTTCTGCAATGTGTAATGACATTAGTCTATAATTTTCAGGCAAAAAACTTTCGATGTTTTACATTTGGACTTCAAGCTAAAATCAATTTGGTGCACTAAGATTTTGACGTTGAAATTATTATCGTTTGAATAGATAAGTTGCCTAAAGGAAATAGCAAATAAATCAACTCGGTAAGGGATCGTCACCGTATCAACTCGAGCCATTCAGTATTCTTTGTATGAAACTCTCTACTGCAACGCACACTAGTCGGAATCGTAACGTAATCGCCTCGCCTCGGGACAAGCTCACGAACTGCGGCGATACCTTGAGGAACCCTTTCGGAGTTGATATGTCTGCTATGAGTCTATGACCTAGAAACAAACCTAAGAAAGCAGTTTTTGATGTAGTTAAGGGGGAAGCGTCAGGGTAGCCCGAGAAATTATTTTTTTTTACGTTTTTTGCATTTTGCAAGTCAGTGTCAGGTTTTATGTTGATTAAAATATGATTTGCGGTCGTAACAAATATGGCTTTACTCAATTATAATTATTCCAATCAGCAATAGTGATTAAGAAGAAGATAAAGGTGTCAAATGTTATGATTTCATGAAATCATGACATTTGACACTTTTGCTAACTTATGGAGTTGTATTGCTGATTGTAATGATTATAATTGAGTAAAGCCATATTTGTTACGACCGCGAATCATATTTTAATCAACATAAAACCTGACACTGACCTACAAAATGCAAAATACGTAAGAAAATTTGAATTTCGCGGGCTACCCTGACGCTTCCCCCTTTGTACCTATGTGTTTCTTACAAAGATCAGTGGGGTATCAACACAGTAGTACTTAAATGCCGAATTTTTTATACGAAGCAATGGTTTAACAATTCCATTCAAAATCCGTCGGTTTTTGACTAAAATGTGTTATTCAGTTGGGGTGCAGGACCTTCAAATGTGTGTAAGACGCGTAAAATCGTGATTTTTATATAGTTTGTTTACAAAATATATCCACAGTACCAGTGCGATTTCCGGCAAATGATAAGCAAGTCTGATTGGCTATTGAAGATTGGCTTGGCCGTCAATGTCTGGCCGTCTGGCTACATTACATAGTTGGTAGTAGATTTATATCCACGCAGGTATGCCACTAAATCATTCGCGCCATCACGTCTGGTTGTAAATTTTCTCCATTTTTGATTTTCACCAGACAGTCTGAAACGATCATATAGATTTCTTAAAATATATTTCCTGAATCTTCGAATTTATTCTAGTAATATTTTGCAGTTTCATAAAAATGGTGATCAACAATGACGTCAACTTGGAATATTTATTTACTTAGTTATAATCTTGAATCGATAGCAATCTACATGGACTCTGTCTAGAATTTGGCCACGTGTTTGGTGCCATTGACGTTCATCAGTTCCTGTAACTTGCAGCTGACAGGACACGCAGGACATAATATTAAGTATCTCATCGTTTGTGGAACAGCACCACATTTACACTCCAAGGCGGAGTCGTCTATGAATCTCCACCCGAGTTGGTTTTCCTTGCTTCGGCCAACCTGGGTCCGGACTTCCGAAGTCTGTTTAAAGACTTTCAGGTTAGCCAAGGCAACTCGTGTCCAGGTGGGAGATCTTCAGCAGGTGGAACAAATCCTCAAACTGTTGTAAGGTGCTCCCTCACCGGAAGCATTCGCCGGTAATGTAACGTTCAGAGTCGAGCATTACATCAGTGAGAGGGAGAGCCGAGTATTACAGTACGCAACCTGTAATGATACAAATCAAGCATTACATCAGTGAGGGGGGAGAACCGAGTATTACAGTGCGCAACCTGTAATGATACAAATCGAGCATTATATCAGTGAGGGGGGAACCGAGTATTACAGTGCGCAACCTGTAATGATACAATTCGAGCATTACATCAGTGAGGGGGGAGAACCGAGTATTACAGTGCGCAACCTGTAATGATACAATTCGAGCATTACATCAGTGAGGAGGGAGAACCGAGTATTACAGTGCGCAACCTGTAATGATACAATTCGAGCATTACATCAGTGAGGGGGAGAACCGAGTATTACAGTGCGCCGCCTGTAATGATACAATTCGAGCATTACATCAGTGAGGGGGAGAACCGAGTATTACAGTGCGCAACCTGTAATGATACAATTCGAGCATTACATCAGTAAGGGAGTAGTACCGAGCATTACAGTGAGCAATGTATGTAATTTAATCCAAAATGTTACATTAAAGCATGCTGGTCAGTCAGGGAGGCAGTACTGTATGTAACGTTATTCTCAAAATCGAATGTGTAACGTTACATTACAAGCGAATTATTTTACATTGCCTGTAGACGTTGACACCGTTCAAAAATCTAGTATACCTTCTGAGAGGCCTATCTTATCTAGATTATAGATCCATTAGATTTCCAAAATATTTAACAAAACAGTAGATAATTTTCTAAGCAAAAAAATGATGTCACTGTAATTTAAATTTAAAGGCACTGAAGCATTGAATTGTTGAATAATTATGTTTTGGGAGCCATTGTTACTTAGTAAACTACATTACATTGTTGTGTGTTATTCTTTAGACTTGACTTACTAACTTAGCGTAAGGCCCTTTGTACACGTTTTTCTTGCCGTGAAAAACTACGGTTTATTCGCCGTGTGTAGGCACGGTGTTGTATGGATCATGACAGGTCGACACGTTTTTGAAGTGAATACTTCTTTAGGCACGTTGGGCATTTTTGAGATGGGAAAAAACAATTGAACTCGCGACACCGTTACCAACACCTTATATTTGCGAACGCGATTGTGCTCTTTGTTTATATTACGTTACGGATCAATGTTCTATGCAAGTATTTTTACTTTAAAAAGGTTTTGGAAGTATTTTTTAGGGTTCCGTTGCCAAATGGCAAAAAACGGAACCCTTATAGATTCGTCATGTCTGTCTGTCCGTCCGTATGTCACAGCCACTTTTTTCCGAAACTAAAAGAGCTATGCTCTTGGTAAGTAGATATATTCACACAAAAATAGAAAAAAAAACAAATAATTTTGGGGTTTCCCATACTTAGAACTGAAACTCAAATAATTTTTTTTCATCAGACCCATACGGGTGGGGTATCTATGGATAGGTCTTTAAAAATGATATTGAGATTTCTAACATATTTTTTTTCTAAACTGAATAGTTTGCGCGAGAGACACTTCCAAAGTGTGATAAAATGTGTGTAACTTCTAAAAAAAAAAAATATTACCATGTAAACTTCCACCGAAAATTGATTTGAACGAGATCTAGCAAGTAGTTTTTTTTTTTAATACGTCATAAATCGTAAACCGCAATTTACCTTTCATTCAATGTTACTTGCTGCTACGGAACCCTTCATGGGCGAGTCCGACTCGCACTTGGCCGCTTTTTTTAATTGTTCAAGTTTTCACTTCACTCCCGGTTTCTATGGCGCGGTTTATACACCGTGTGTAGACACGTACCCTAATTGCGTAATACAACACAATCACAATTTGTTTCGATTTGAAACAGATTGCTAATCCATTGCTTCATAAGTCGGAAAAAAAAATCTGCTCAACAACGTAAATAACGCAATGAATGTTGTTGAACTGTCAAAATGAAACAAATTAGGCAAAATTGTTTATGAAAATAAGTTACGCAATTAGGGTACTGGTCGTCAGTGTTGTATGGATCACTATGCAAGCAGAATGTGATAATAATGTACAGACGCCAGCACATCAAGCCACCCGAAACTGTCAAATTTTCCCAATCAACTTTGAACCTTATGACTCAGTTATAAAGTTGAAAATATATTAAATAAATTTGACAGATTGTAGTAGCTTGGTGTGCTGGCGTCTGTACTATTAATAGAATCTGCACAATAATTTATTGTGACATTTTAACATTCATAATTTGCACGCTTGCTCGCAGGCAGAATACAGTGACTTTAAGGCTGTAAGATCTTCCCTTGTAAACCGTGTATTTTTAACCGACTTCCAAAAGTAAGAGGTTCTTAATTCGACTGTATGTTTTTTTTTTTTTTTGGTATGTTTGTTACGCGATTACTCCGCCAATTATGAATTGATTTTGATGATTCTTTTTTGTTTGGTAGATCATACTTCAGAGGTGGTCCCATATAAATTTTATTAACTTTGCTTGGGTAGTTTTTGAGTTAGCTTCAATAATGCGTATTTTTTCCCTCTTAGACATACTAAGATGATATTGATGGATGATATGATAACTTCCTGACACTGTTATTTACATAGCAGGTAGTGTTATTCGAATTTGTGTGGGGTAGGTACCACAACACTAAAAAGTGTTTTTTTTTTTTTTGTTTTTTTTTTTTTTTTGTAAAAAGTTTTTTTTTGCTAATAAACAATTTGAATTTGAAGCTTGTTGACAGACACCTTTTTTCTACGGCGTGGTTTATACGCCGTTTCTAGACACGGTCGTCGAGTGTTGTTGGTGTTGTATGGATCTATGGAAGCTTGTTGACAGGCACGTTTTTTTACGGCGTGGTTTATACGCGCCCTACCGTATTGAAACCGTGCCGTGTATAAAGGGCCTAATACTCACGTTGTTTTTGCAGTCCTTGTTTTGTTTATAAATATTTGGATTCAATTTAAGTCTTTAGCTTTGTTTGTAGTGGCGAAAAAATAACATCCACATTGGTCGATCGAAGGTTAAGCTACGCTTGACGCAGTCGGTTCGTGGATGGGTGGGCCTCCATGTAAAATACTGGTATTCAGCTGCATCCGGTTAGACTGGAAACCGACCCTAACATAGAAGTCCGTGCGTTGAAATTTTCGTCAATTATTTTAAAAAAAATCTGCTGTTTCATAGAGAAATGTAATACTTACGCGGTCAAAATTTATGGAACAGCTGCACGTTGGTTTAAAGGTAAAACTCACTAAGTGACAATTTTGGTAAAAATCACTTTTCTTCATTTTCGTCACTAATTCGGCATAATCTTTCATAGGAAAAACTCACTAACTGTACTGATAACTAAACTTTTCGAGTTATCGAGTTAGAAAAATATGTAAGTAAAGTTTTTTAAGAAGAATATCAAGAGGAAAAAATCATTATACAAATGTCATTATCTCCTATTATTCAAAAACACTTAATGACTTTTACCTTTAAACCAACGCAGCAGATATTTTTTTGTGTGTGATGTCAATATTTTGATTTATTTTTATTCAGACACTCGTAGAAATAAAAAACAAAATTACATCGGAATTTTTACTAACTATCGGAGTCTCCCACAATCCCATGGAATTAACAATTAAAAGAGGTCTTAGACTTCTATTTGTCCTGTAAAACATTCCAAATGAATTTCTATACGTGGTTCAAAAAACACTTTTATTAGTCAAAATTAAATTATCCTTCAAAACTAGACGAGTTCGGTGTTTCCTTACTGACTACTTTAAGAAGAAAGGCCGAAACAAACTCAGAGGTCGCAGTCTCTTTTAATGTCCAGACATAATCTTGGTCAGGCCATATGAGAACCATGTAGATTGAAATTGTCTTTTGAGGAAAGAACCACACAGATTTGAGTGTACCTGTCCAGTCAGTACACGCATTTGTCAGTAATCGTGTAGCTCAACTCAGAATTTGGTGCTTGCTCTTGCGAGCTCAAAGAAAGGACATTTGGGTAGTCTACATAAATTACTCAAACTGCCAGGCAATCGTTAAAAACAAAATGAAAAAAAATAAGGAAAATGACACATAGTCTCAAATTCACAATAATTTAAATAAGAATTTAATACTTTACAAAGTATACTTTAACAATGAAGAAAAATATGAAATTCCACCTTGTAAGTAAAACCATTATGATCTGATTTCTATCTCAAACAGCTGTGTGTTTACCATATAATATATAAGAAAGAAGGTGTTTACCCATTATATTACTGTATATTGTATCAACAAGCGATATTATACACAACCTATACATATTTTAATAGCAACGTTGCGCTTTGACATAAAAGTCTAATTAGCGAGAAAGCACGTTTTGAAACACGCGTTGAAATACTGCAACAACAATCATTTATTCATAAAAGGCTAGCGTTCGAAGGCAGTTTTATTGTTATTTTTTATTGCAGTTTTTATAAGAAAAATCTTGAAATGGTTACGTTTTATGAGAATCTAAAGAAAAATAAAAATTATACTAGGTAATTGTACCAGCCTATATTAGTCCCACTGCAGGGCAAAGGCCTCTTCTCATAAAGAGAAGGCACGAGCATCACCACGCTTGCTCAAGACGGGTTGGCGATTTCAGACTTCCTTACATATTATAAAACAAAGTCCCCTGCCGCGTCTATCTATCTGTCTGAACGCGATAAACTCAAAAACTACCGAACGGATTTTCAAACGGTTTTCACCAATGGACGGAGTAATTCATGCGGAAGGTTTTGGTGTGTAATTCATTAAGGTTTTGTGTAAATTGGCTGAAATATGACGATAATTGTCGAAGATGTCGGAAAAAATCAAGCCGACTGGGAGCTTTACTGGCGTGCGCTGCGTAAGCCGTAAGAGATACATCAAATTTATGTTCTACAGGATTGAAGATCCTAAAGTTCAACAAAAAAGTCCGCGATAGCATATGTCTATCTTCTAAGGATGACACACAGTCACCATTTTTATCTTTCCGGTAACACAGTTCCAAGTTTGGGTCTCCCCCTACTGGACAGTATTGGGCCATCGTACGTCATAGGTAACGCTTTAGCGCTTACCCCAACTCCCGTTTCTGTTACCAGTCAACTAGATAAATCCCTCTGCCACACAAATATCTCCTTCATAAATCATAACTACCTACCAGTTTTGTCAACCTAAATAAGAAACTATTAGTTTGTTTTGGTCCAGGTCTTCTCGGTTCCAGGTTCAACGTGGTTTTATCATACCTACTCTGTAAACAGAATAATGTAAATCACAATGTCAACCTGTCAAGTGAAATTTTCCAAATATTTCGTCTGACTTGCTGATCGCTTATTTGACCATAATACATAGTCTTAGCTTACTTGCTTTCACTTAGGTTACTAATATAATTAGGAAATTAGTTACCTACCTAAGTGGAATGGGCAATGATCCATAACCTTATCTGATGCGAGAGAGGTAAGGCAATGGAAAATTGCCCAATTCAAAAATAAAAAACGACAAGCGATTGCAATCAGATGATGTAATTATGCTGACAAACAATTTGAAACATCAAGGATAATTCCTTGATGTTTCAATTCATAAACAAGTACACGAAAGACAATAATATCAATGTCCTTTATCCTTTAATATCGATTAGAACCTTTTACCTGGTTTATTAAATAACAATCTTGAAGGTCTTATGCAGGAAAAGTGGAAACAATGTTTGTCTAGAATAGATCTTCGTAGGCTTTGATCTAATCCTAAATAGGTTTCCTTTGAAGGCTAACAACAAAGTTCTTGTTTTATTGATGACATAATTTGGTCACTAAAATCTTGTAAAGGCGGTAGACCATAATTTATTACACGACTGCCCAAAAAGGAGTAATGTTTTCAGGGTTCGTGTTTGTATGTATGTGAGTTCCTTTGTGGCCCCATAACTTTTAAATGCCTGGACAGATGGTATCGATAGAATCCTTATATCATCCCGAGTGACATAGGCCAGATAAATAAAATTGTCATTGCAGTTGGGGGACCGTTGTGTCGATGTGTGGAACACTTTTTAATCTAAGAGGTCCCCTATCAGCGGGTAAATTAATGACCTTTCGCCGTGTATATACAGATTAACTAATACAACTTGTTTATTACTTTTTAGTTCATATTTTGGGAGTTTTTTTTTTTTCGTTTTACTGTCGCTCTAAATCCCTCTACGTTCAACGCTTCACATAGAATACTTGGGTTCATTTCACCATAATATCCACACAAAGGTCTAATGCTGAACATGGCTAAGCTACCACTGCCACGGCTATCCAAAAAAAATCTGACAGATTCCTGATAGCAGTAGGTTTACAGGAAGATGATACGGCCTACAATATCTTCTACTAGATATAATCTGAACACACACAAGTACCTACAAAAAGACTGATATTGTTTACCAAGAGCTACCTACATGAAACTAATTCGCCCTAATAACCCAAACCAATTACCTAACTGTTGTTACCTAACAGCTTTCAACGGCACAAAACAACTGACAACACGATCACTAATCCAGATGATCAGTTTATAAGCATTATCTACTTTACCCTAGTTCTATGAGTCAGTTGATATCTACTGTTATCACAAATAATATTGCTATAACATTTAAAACGTTACTAGCGATCCGGCCTTGCTTCACACGGGTTTTACGATTTGACAAAACATCAATATTTCTTTATTATATATGTATAAGTTTAATATTAATGTATTATACACAGTACCTGGTCGACCGAGCTCTGCTCGGGTAAAAATAGATAAACATATCGTCCAAGTATACCAACGTTGTATCACATTCCCGAGGCTGTGAAAAAAGAAAAAACAAATTTTCCCAGATATCAGACCTAGCTAGATCGAGTTTTCATCCCCGTAAACTCCTATATTGTAACTTTTATCGAAATCGTTAGAGCCGTTTTCGAGAACGTGATTACATACTATGTATATATACTAATATTGCTCATTTAATAGTATAGGATAAACCTTTTCAAACGACGACTAATAGAGAATCAAGTATTGATGAAAAAGACTTGTAAATCCCAAATTAATTGAGATAAGGGTAAGAAACTGATGATGATGATGATTTAAATAAATTACTGTAAGTAATTGGTTATTAATCGTGTTAATTAAAGTTAATAAATGATGACACATAATCCTTCCGGAATAAATTCTCTAAATGATATTGAAAACTGAAAATCCGTTGCATAGTTTGCTCTGAGCAGACGATGGACAATTTGTGAGAACCTAACGCGCATGTAGGACAAAATGCCGGAATTTCCATAAGATTCCAAATCATCCATTATCTGCTCAGCGCCAGTCACTCAGACAGTCACGAAAGGCGACTTCAATTTATAATATTTATAGATAGATTATACGCCTAAAATAATAGACAATAGAGGCAAAGTTTCTATTCAATAGAGACTTGAAAAGTCGTGCCTTACAGTAATAAGTTATCTAGCTTGATGAAATATTGTTTCAATATAACCAGATATTTGAAGGAAATTATGAGCATATACTTTAAATAGGGGGAAGGGGAGGCCTAAGTCCAGCTGTGGACATCTTTCGGTTAAGATGACGATGATGATGGTGACTTAAACAAAATGATACTTACATTACGTCTTTTAGGTCTTAGAACTCAAGTGTGTTGAATTATGAAAGTAGAGCAAACAGAAAAAGCAATAAAAAAAAACATTGATATCGTGCATTGCCACTCTGTCAGATGACCTTACAGAAACTCAACGAATATCTCCCAGAATAAAATCATATTGTGTATGGTTTTGTTCAAGAACTATAGTGACATTGACCATGTCGACGCTTTCACCCTTAATGGCCAAGTAAGGTCACACACCTTTTTAAACTGAGCCAGCTACACTACTTCGTCATACAACCTTCAAAACGTTCCCTAAAATTGGTCACAGCATGACCTTGCCACTACTTTAAGAATTTTCAAAAGCGTATCCCTTTCTGGCGAAAAGTGTATTATACACTTCTGCTGTCCTCTTCGGGGAATTCAGGCGTGATGTTATGTCTAGTAAACAATGACTAGTAAGTAAATCAATAACACAACCTGTTAGTTTGCGTGCTCTAATTTTAACCTGTTCGAGTTACCTGCCGACCGGTCGTTGCGACGCGTGAGGACACGTCATTGTGTGTTTGAAGTGCCGTTTACGTGATACGATTTGTGTTGAGACGACTGAAATGTGCTGGTTACTTTTAGTACGTTTTAGTTCTATTAATTTGTCGCTTTTATGAGATATCACCGTTTTCAACTGCAACAACCGTTTCTATAGTCCTGCCATACGAATTGCAACTTCCGAATCTAAGGTTCTAGCTAGATTTCATTTATGAACAGTAGCAATGTTTTCTACGGGTAGGTACTATGTTACCCTCTTTGAACTGCACTCTTCGTTTCTAAGATTTTTTTAGCAGTATCTTCCTTAGGTTTTCTTTTAGATTTAATTTTGGAAGGATAGCTGTCGTTTCTTCAGTCCCATGTACCACTTTCAGAACAGCTATCGTTGTCAAGTCTCATCATCCCTTTTTCGAACAGCATCCAACGTTTTCAAGTCCTGTGTAATCTGCAACCATAGTGGTAGTGGTATTCCACTACCAATCATCCTCCAAATGTAATTCTGATTAATTTCAAGTTCAAATAGTCTCTTAACGTCATGGAGTCGTGACTCCATGACGTTAAGAGACCAACCGTGCAACCGTGCAACCGTGGTTGCAGAGTTTATAATTAGCAAGTAAGGCCTTCATCTTACACGAGCAACACGTAACGGAGATATTACTTTTTATTTTGTTGTTCCACAAATATCTTCCCTTGACCTTTAGTTCTCACATATAGCCGGAAATATTTCCGATGTTGTACATTGTTATTAACATACTCTTAAAGAGTGTAGTTTTTATTGGCTTTCTTTAGCAGTATGTCCGGTAGTTGTTGTTTATTCATTTTGTTTCTGGACTTCCATTGTTGGAACTTTGCCCGGTTTGTTGTAGACAAGATAAAAGATGAATAGATTATGAGAGGTAAAAATGGACAAATGCATCCTGTTTTGAGGTTAATCACGATCACAAATTCGTTTCCAAAGCCTGAGGATTACCTCGGTACACGCAATATTGTATGTTCTGCAGCATTGAGGGAAAGTCCTAGATAATCTTTCTTCATCAACTTATGCTTTACGGGCTCTTGTGATTCATTTATATTATTATCAATCACATGATTTATAAGTAACATTAAAATTTTATAGTTACGCTTATCCTTTTATGGCGCATTATCCACGTCAATACTTTTGAATTTTAATGTTTATCTTCACTCTTGATAGACAATATCGTAATCAAAATATCGTTGCCCTCGGTTCATAAGTTTCATCGTTTGATAGTGTGATTTATAATGGGCTAAAGGCTTGTGTAGACCAGCGCGACACGCGACGCGACACAAAGACCGCTCGTCGCGCGACGAGCGGTGCCTTTGAGTCGCGTCGCGTGTCGCGCCTGTTTGAAAGAGCCTTAAATTGGATAGCATTTGTATTTCCTGATTAGAGTAGATTGCTTACAGCCTGTGTATCATAAAGTTTCCTTGCACAATCTAAACTGTCGGTCGTTTCTATTAAAAATTTATATACCTATGAACAAATCAGCATCTAGATACTTTTCTGTTATCGCTACATGAAGTAAAATAAAACAAAAACGGAAGGGGAAGTTACCGATTAGCACAAAGTCAAACAGTGCATCGATATCGATACAAAATCGTCGCTTATAAACAACAATGCTAATTACCGAGCCATATTCATCGTGTCGACATTCACATTTAAGTGTAGAGGCAGAGACACACACAACCTTATTGCTATCACCACAAAGGCCAGTTCCGTTCACCGAAATCGGCGAAGTTGACGGTCGTAAGCCTTATTTGTCGGCGATTCGGTGAACGGTGTCGGCGAAACGGTAGGCATGCATGTTAAGTTGATCATTTCTTATTTGTTTACAGTTTTGTTTATAAAAGGGCTATGAAAGGTGGCCTAGGTTTGGACCTAAACAATGCAGTCATCATATCCATCAAAAGACGTCCACTGCAGACCAAGGCCTTTTCCAAGGATATTTACAACGACCGGATTTGCGTTGCTGGCATGAAGCGGTATCTCGCGACCTTCACCAGATCCGGTCTTCCCGCCCTGTCCTAGGTACTGCAGTGACGATTTATCTACTTATACCTGATACTCGGTGTTTTAAGGTCATAATTGCTCAAACAAAAGCCGGCCAAGTGCGTATCGGACCACGCACAATGAAGGATTCCGTAGTTGAGATGAATTTATCCCAAAAACAAACTTAACGCTGTAGTTGAAAAACATGTTCTCCTATAAGTACATCGATATACTTGTACGTACGGGTAGCGCCCGCAGTGCTCTCAAACGAAGGAGTTACTACTATACGATTGCTAGCGTTGTACGGGTTCTACCCGGAGCGGGTCGCGTACGGACCAATCCGCGTCGCTGTGAAACAGTGTTCTAGCGCCTTACGTGTGTCTCCGTTCCAGGAGCCCGCACGGGTCCCGGACAGCTGTGAAACTAGCCTTAAACAGTTTGCGCAACGAGGTCCCTTACATCCTGTGTGATTTCACGCTTCATTACATCTTCCTAACTGTAAACTAACTCATACCTAAGCTAGCCTATCTACTTAAAAAGGAAGTTAGATCTTATAGCAATTATTTACTTCTGTTTTGCTAATCATATGCTATATGACTAAGTAAATAAGTTTATGAATAGTTCATTTCCAATTTTAAGGCCGTGGAATTATGGTCTTTAAAACTGTACTTTATGGCTCGAAATTGAGTGAATACCGAGGTGACGATAAACAGAGAAGTAATGGAAGAAAAAGATGATCATGATGATGATGAAGATGATGAAAATTAAGGGACTCAAGATCTAGCTCAAAAAAATCGGACAACTGCGAGTCGGACTGGCACACGAAGGATTCCGTACGACCCTAAAAAATTGAGCAAAAAAATGAACTTAATAAACAAAAATATATTTCACCTTAAATTTAAAAAAATCTCAAAGATAAATAAATTTGTATTGCATAATGATATGTACCACCTGTTAATTACAAAGTAATTTTTGCAGTTGCAGAAAATCAAACACAATTAAAAAAAAAAAAAAAAAATTGTTTAAATACAGTAAATGGTACACACGGCTACACATCAAGCTATACAAAACTAGTTTATGTTGATCTCGCATTGTATAGGATTTCCGTACAATGCGAGGTCAGTTTATACTAGAAATGTATAGCTTGATGTGTAGCCGTGTGTACATGAAATAAAAAAGTTTCAAATTCCTAACTTGTTTAGTTGTTGCGATAGAGCTCGTACAAAAATGCTCTAAAACTGACTTCTTTTACGCCACCCTATTTCTTCATTTTTGAGGATAAAAAAAATATTACTTGTACTCTACTCGTCAATCTATTATGGTTCATGAGATACAGCCCGCTGACAGACAGACGGACGGACAAACGGACAACGAAGGCTTAGTTATAGGGTTCCGTTTGGCATCCTTCGGGTACGGAACCCTAAAAGTGAACACGACACCACGTGTCCATTTTAATCATCTCTAGTGGCAAATTGCCAATTCCAACTAAACAATTATCACTCGTAATGGCCAGCTACAGTTAGTTTATAGCTTATACAAAAGTATTCTACAAACAATCAACTAGAGTACTACGCAAATTATAGATGCCATATAACATAATTGAAGCAACAAGTTTATAAGCACTTACAGTTGACTTCACTGTTATTGATTTTAAAACACTAGGTTTTTATAAAACACTGCTATTATGGGATATTACCTGTTCGTGCGGAATTTATTATGAGTACCATCCATAGGTTCGCTGGAGGGTTGTAACGGATGAGGATATCGAGATAATCGGGTTTGAGGATGCGGATGAGGATACAGATATCGGAAAATTCCTTATTGAAGATGCGGATGCAGATGTCTTATGAAAAATAGCCCTTGGTTTGACACCTGAATCATGCCTACTGTCATGTGCGGCCGATCGTCTGTCATAGGACAGGGACACAGAGAATTCACGCAATAGGAACTCGTCACTCACATTCCAGACCGCATATTTAGCTTGGAGCGAGTTTAAAAAAAATCACCCCATAGAAATTATGAGGATGCGGAGCTTTTAAAATCAAAACATGAGGAAGCGGATGTTTTGCGCATATCAAAATTATGCGGATGCGGATACGGATATCCGTTACATCCCTGGTTCGTTGTTTAGTTTTATACCGGCTGGTTGGCCAGCTCAGCATGTACCTTCTTCTTAGTCGATGCAATCTAAATGACACGGCCCAGAATTCGGCTACGTGTTTGGCGCCATCACTAGCGTGCATCAGTTCCTGTAACGTGCAGCTGACAGGACACGCAGGACATGATATTAAGTATCTCATCGTTTGTGGAACAGCACCACATTTACACTCCAAGGCGGAGTCGTCTATGAATCTCCACCTGAACAGTTTGCCTGGTATTATCTGCCCATTTTATATCTTGGAGTTAGATGCATAGGTACATTACATGGTAAAGTTAATTCTAGGATACTGTAAATTAGAATGTGTTGGAATACGACTTATTTTCTGCAAGATTCTTTATAGCATTTGCCACGCAGTTATTTCCATTAAAATTTCATTCGGTAGGCATTTGGCTTTTCAGATGGAGTTTGTCTTCGGGTGCCTCAATTTCTTTCCTTAGCCTACTTGCATTTTACGACTAGATTTTGAAAATTGCCCGAGTTTTACTTGATTCGGTTTATATTATGGAAAATGAATTATCTTTATTATGTCATGGCGGCGCTATTACTGATAATGATAGAGGTAAACCCGTAATCATAAAAATCCTTCAGTTAAAATACTAGTTCATTTGTTTACTAGGATAGCAAGGTCATTTGCTAAACCTTACTTAAACGGTTAAGGTGTATGCACACACGTCAGTCACGTCAAGTCACCGACCAGTCACGCTAATCTCAGGGACGTGTGTGAACAGACAGTCAGTCAGTCATAGCAACGCCCGTGTTTCGTTCGAAATACAAGTTTTGATTTGCCGGTGACGCGACGGTAGTGACGTAAGACGTAACTGATATGTGTAGCCAACGTCCTACAACTTCTACGTAACTATATTTTTTATGTGACTGATCGGCGACTTGACGTTGACGTGACTGACGTGTGTATGAACCTTTAACCCATAGTCAGCTTTGGTAAATAAAACATAACATCACGCCTGTAAACTCCGATGGGGTAGGTAGACAAAGGTGTATAATACACCCACATCAATCAATTTGCCTTGCCTTTTCCCAACTATGTTAGGGTCGGCTTCCAGTCTAACCGGATGCAGCTGAATACCAGTATTTTACATGGAGCGACTGCCTATCTGACCTCCACAACCCAGTAACTAGGTAATATGATACCCCTTGGTAAGACTGGTTGTCAGACTTTCGGGCTTCTGACGACCCGTAACGACTGTCAAAGATCCACGAATGACAGCCGGGACCAACGGCTTAACGTGCTTTCCAAGGCACGGAGGAGTCTCGGTATGTAGAAATGGTCACCCATCACCCATCCACCCCGTGCGGCTGTTAGTGCTTAGCCACGAGCTCCTCATAATACACCCACATCGTCAGCTATATTAAATCCCATATACACATAACATCACCCCTGTATTCCCTGAAGGGTTAGGCAGAATAGATATTTAAGGCCCATATAATAGGGGCCGAGCCTGGCTCCTGGAACCGGGCACAAATCCTAGAGTCCGGGCTGCTACTGAGAAATTCCAGATCGAAAATCCCAATTACACTGCCTGACCCGGGAATAATAGGGGGTGGGGAAAACATTGTGAGGAAACCGGCATGCCTGAGCGATATTTCTCGACGGCATGTGAAGCCAAGTCAGAGGCCCATGGGCGGCTTTGAAACTCTGACACCAGGTTAGTCACAAACCACACGAAAAAATAGAAGATGGGGTTAAACGAAAACCACCTAAATAAAAGTCAATTTAAAAAGTTTTAAAGACATTTAAGTTAATGACTGCCTCGTTGGTCTAGTGGTCGCAAGCGCTACTGCTGAGCATGAGGTACTGGGTTCGATTCCCGGGTCGGGCAAAGTGTTATTGGGTTTTTCTATCTGAAATTTCTCAGTAGCAGCTCGGAGTCTGGATTTGTGCCCGGTTGATGGCAATAGGCTCGCCCCCTATTACATGGGACTTAAACATAACTGGCGAAATGTGGGTGTACCTGCTACAGGGACACCTCTGCCCAACCCTTCGGGGAAACAAGGCGTGATGTTATGTAAGTTAATGTTCGTATTTGTATACCTACTGAAGGCTGTTACGCTGAAAAGTATCGGAAATACTCAATTACAAGTGACAAACGATGAATAATCTATTGTGAACATTCTGCTATTCATGGTTCTTTGGCAGTTAAGTACGTAGAGCTACAAATGATTGTATTATGTAGTATATTTTATGTGTTTAGTGTACTACCCACTACAATACATGAATATTTTTGATTGACTGTTGGCGTAGATAAAGAAGAAATAACAATAGTCTATTTAGGAACAAATATTAAAGGACAGTACCAGTGCGACCGAGCTCTGCTCGGGTGACAATAGAGAAAACGAATTGATCCAGATATGAGACCTAGTTTGGTCGATTTTTCGCCTTCGTAAACCCCCTATATTGCAACTTTCATCGAAATCGTTAGAGCCGTTTTCGAGAACATGATTACGAACTACAAAAAAAAAATACAAATATTGCTCATTTAATAAATAGTATGTAGCGAAGTTCTGTGTGAGTTCAGTCGCATTGCAGGTAATTCCAAAATTTAATACTTAAAATGGAAATTTTACGCCTGAAACAAATCGGGTATTCGAAACATCAAATCCATTAGTCACCAAATAAATACCAGAATTCTGAACTTAAGCTCTATCCACACAGTTCCGGTTAAGGTCCATCCGGGCTGTCGGCGACTCGGAGCCCGGAAATTCATTAAAACTTCAAGACTTTTAGACAAAATGTATGCAAGCATTATTTTGTCCGTCCCTGGCGATGGCGGGATACTGGGATCACGCCCGGATAGGATTACCATACGTCCGGATTTGTACGGACATGTCCGGACTTCTAGAATTTTGTCCGGTCTTTGTCCGAATTTTTTCGCTTAGATGGAATACGAGTGATAAAACTTATTTAAGTAATACCAAATAAGTCTTTAATATTTATTAACTTCTCATTCATCTAAAACAAAAAAAAATCTACTTAACGAGATCAAACAATAATTGGATTTTGTGACTAAAATGTCCGGAATTTTATTGAAATGTCAGGCTTTTTGTCAGGACTTTACAGATTTCTAAATGGAGACCCTACGCCCGGACCATGAAAAGCCCTAATCTTGAACCTGATTTGTGTGGTGTAGATATATATACCCTTATCTGTACCCGAGAGATATAATATAAATATGTCTCTCTAGAAATGAGGAAAGTTTTAAGTATGTATGTGGATGGCTATAAGACTAGGGGAAAACCAAAAAGAAAAAAAGACCGATTTCGACGGGACTTTCACTGGGAGATAACTGATGTCATAAAGTCATAAGGTGTTACTTAGGCTACGTTTATTTTAGAAAAATAATAAGGGTCCACGCGGGTGAAGCCGCGGGTGGTAAATATACCTATCTATGAACTTTGACACACAAGAATGTTTTTGCGGATTCAGGCACATTGTTATCTTCTATTTTGCATTTGTTATTTAGGTATTAAACGGATGAACAAAGGAAATGTTAAGTACTTTACAGCTGCTGCGGTTTAGTCATCAATGAGTCAAGTTAGCTTATCTAAAATTGCACTTAAGTTCAGAATATGCACTTAAAGTGATACATCACTAGTGTAAGCATTATCTTTTAGAGATGGGCCGACTATGACTTTGGTCTTTGGTCGATTAGTCGGCCCAACCGATCATTGCTTTCGGTTGAGTTCGGGTGACATCGGCTATGTTCGTGACTACCACAGATATAGATATATCTAGATAACGCAAGAGCAACTACTCCGCGTGCCATTTTCGTGCCCAGCTTACGTACAATAATCGTAAGCTGCCACTTTCGCGCTCAGTCTGCATCGGTGCCACGCTTGTCGGAAGTCAGTAAAAAAATTTAAAATGGTTAATTACGCTGTTATAAATTATAAAAACTGTGCAAATGCGAGGAGAAAAAATAAAAGAAACGTTTCCTAGTGCTTGTGACGTCATAGTAGGTAGTCAAAAAATGGCACGCTTGGTTTTCATACAGATCGTGATACTTGCGTTATCTAGGTCTATCTATATCTGTGGTGACTACGCTTTCGGGTGCGCGGCGCCCGGCGACCAGGCGGACTACATTAATGGCCCAAACGAAGGGTTCCTATTCGTTCCTATGCTATTCTAGATTGCACTGAAAGTAAACTGTAAAACTGATTCTACATCAAAAGTAAAGATTTTAATTTCAATCACCGTTTTTTTTTTAATTTTTAAACATTAATACCATAAAAAAATGGACCAACAAGTCGGCGGTTTTAGCCGACTAGTTGCTGACTACAAATATGGCCGACTAGTCTGTACATCACTATAATATTTTTAACTTTGTTGCTCACTCTCACCCACTCACTCACTCACAATCACTTAGAAAATAAAATTATTAAAAAAAACAAAGTGACTGAAGCATTATTTACTCAATTTTAATAAAAAATTGTTAATAAATTATGAAAAAAAAAGACATCTAATTTTAGTTTATAGATAAAACTTTTAAAACATAGTTATCACCCATTTTTAAACCTCCTGTGCCCTTGTATGAGTGAACAAGGCTTCCCGTTTGTGTTGACCATTATGTGCACACACTAATTGTCGAATGAACCACTAGCAAGGAACTCTCCATCAGGAGACAATGCCACAGTATATACTGGTTCACAACACGTTGACTGTACCTCCAATTACAGTCATTCAGTCTTTGGGGACTTTTCGCGACATTAACAACAAAATACGTGATTATTCAAGAATTCATGACGTGACGTCAGAACCTTGTCAAAACTAAAGCTTAGTTTAAACAGAATAATGAAACATTCTCACAGGTCAACGTTTCGTCTCAGACATTATTTACAATAACATGACATAGGTAGGTTACCTTATATTATCTCAAATGATTACATCTCTGCAGACGAAAGATTCAGAATGATCTGGATTTTTCATGATAAGGTTTTTTTCATTGTTTAAATGTTTCTTAGAAAATTATCTTTGTATGTATAGAAATCTGCTTTATATATTTGCTAGAAGTATTAAATCATAAATTATAAAGGTTTTTTTTTTCTGGAAAGTCACGTAATAAATCGTTGTATTGTAATATTTAACGGAATCTGCCACTGCTCTCACATGACAACTCAGCTTCATTAAATCAATCAAGAAAGCGCCACATAATAAAAATAAGTTGACAGATAGAGGAGTTGAGAGGGAGTGCGCCGTGGTGGATTCACGCGGGCCCAATGCGGGTTGGTAGATGTCACATGTCTTCGAATTTTTGGTTCTAGGACATGCCGGTTTCCTCACGATGTTTTCCTTCACCTTTTTGAGAGCGGTGGTGTTGAAGTAATTTACACAAAGTAAAGCGCCTGTCTGGGTTCGAACCTACGACCTACAACTCATAAATCGCGGTCGTTACCACTGGGCCACCACTGCTCCCCAGCTAATTTTATCACCTGTATAGCCTAAATAAAGATATTTAATTTTTTTATTTATTCTACACGGACTTCGAAAGCCAGTGTCAAACTCAAAGAATTTATTTCAATTAAACAATTTACTGGCACTTTTAAATTGTCAAAGAGTCGGTCAGTTAGTCAGAAAGTTGAAGCTAGTTGCCCATTCCAAAACATAGGTCTCTATGGAAAAAAACGGGCAAGAAACTCCAAGGACACTCTTTTAAATATAGATGTTACAAAATCCTGGGTACATTATTCTTGTTGCTTCTATATGTGAGAACAATGTACAAAAATAATCAAAAGCAATTGAAAATATAAGATTAAAAATAAGCCCTGGCAGATAAAAGATGGCTAGTCTCAACTGACGGCGCCCGTTCACGAACATGACGCGTAGATCAGCAACATCCAGCTCCACAAATGGTCAAGACCTATCTCTTTTCATCTTATTAACAAAACATTGTTAATTCTTTCCAGCGTTCCTGCTATGCAGTCGACCGCTGATCGTCGTGAATGTGCACTTAAAAGAGAAGCCGGATGCCAGTGACGTCACCAGCCTGAGGAGTATAGCAGACCTCGCGGTAGCCAGCAGCATGGAGCTGGTCTTCATTGGCGAGTTCCGGACCAGGAATAATGTGCAAAGTGAGTAGATGGTTGTTCTTTTAAAGTACATTTTTTTGAAGTGAAAACTTCTGTAAGCGCGTTGGGCATTTTTTGAGATGGAGAAAAACAATTGAACTCGCGACACCGTTACCGACACCTCATTTTTGTAAACACGATTGTGCTCTTTATTTATATTACGTTACGGATCCGTGTTCTATGCAAGTATTTTTACTTTAAAGGTTTCGGAAGTTTTTTTTTTTTGTAAACGTGATAGTGCTCTTTATTTAGATATGGTTACGGACTAATGTTCTATACAAGATTTCCTGCACAATAGAATTGTTCAAGTTTTCACTTCTATCGGCGCTCCAGGACGCGTGCCACGGTTTTTTTTTTTTTGTTGAAAAGTACTGCCTCGTTGGTCGTGCTCGCAAGCGTTACTGCTGAACATGAGGTCCTGGGTCCTATTCTCGGTTCGGGCAGAGTTAATTGGGTTTTCCATCTGGAATTTCTCAGTAGCAGCCCGGAGTCTGGATTTGTGCCCGATTGATGGCAATAGGTTCGCCCCTTATTACATGGGACTTAAACATAACTGGAGAAATATGGGTGTGTACTATAGGTACTTCTCTGCCCAACCCTTCGGAAAATACTGGCGTGATGTTATGTTTATGTACACACGGCAAAACGGTTAGCTGTGCAGGTTAGGTAACCGGTGCGCATTTATAGCAATGTTTTTCATTATCAAGCCAAGTTATTTTTTATCACATGCATCTGGCAAGACAAAGCTGATGTACTGATAAAAAAAATAGTACAAATGTGAATAAGAAGTCTAGTTCGGTAGGTACAAAGGAGATATCAGATTGTCAACTTTACCAATAAAATAGTTGAGACCGTTAATGATGTCAAGTTCTGTGGGGCCTCGTTTAGGATCATCTTATTATCGAACATGACACAACAAAGCAGGCACTTTACCCTCTCGTCCTTAGGGGCCTCTTCGACGGCATTTTGAAACGCAGCCACAGCTTCCTCGTCGTCCATAAAGCGTTTTCCTCGAAGTTTTTCTTTTATTTTCGGAAATAAATAAAAATCGCAAGGTGCGAGGTCGGGGCTATAGGGCGGGTGACCCAGTAATTCCACGTCTGACGTCACCAAGTAGTCGATTGTTTGCTTGGCGGTGTGCGACGAGGCGTTGTCGTGGTGAAGGAGGATCCTACTGCGAGGTCGTTTCTCCCGAACTTTTTCCAAGACAAGTGGCAAACAATTGTTAGTGTACCACTTTGCAGTAACTGTTTTTCGATCCTCTAAAACAATTGTTGCGTAATGACCTGTCCTTCCGAAGAACGAGGCCACCATCTTTTTTCTCACCTCTCTTCACTTTAGTTGGCAACTCCTCGGAAGGAAACACCCAGACAGCAGACTGTCTCTTAGTTTCAGGATCATAACAATAAATCCAGCTTTCGTCACCAGTAAGTATGTCGAACACAGCAGTTGAGTCACCTCCGTTAAATCTTTGAACCATTTCATGACACCAATCAACACGACGGAGTTTTTGGGCCTCTGTCAAATCATGAGGTATCTACCGGGCACAAAGCTTCCAGACCGCTAAATGTTCATGGAGGATTTTGTGCACTTGACTTATACCGATGCCTAAGCTTGTCCGAATCTGCTGATAAGTCACTCTTTTGTCAGTCTCTATCATACGCCGCACAACACTGATGTTATCTTCAGTCGTCGCCGAAGAAGGCCGTCCCTCACGCAGATCATCGGTGAGATTAGTGCGACCACGTTTAAAACTCATTAAACCAGTTGTAAACAGTGGCACGAGACGGGGCTTCATCGTGAAAGGCCAATCGAAGTCTATCATAACTTTCTTGTTGACTTAAATGACATCGAAAGTCATAAAAAATCAATGTATGAAAATTTTCTCGCGTTAAATTCATGCTGACGTGACACAGACAATTTTCAATTTGCCGCCAAATCGTAAACAAAATGACAAATGAAAATTTGAACTGTTTTTTTTATTATATCGTGTAAAAGTGGCCAATTCTAAAAACTTTCAGTGTCGCCCTCGGAAAGTGATATGGGGCGGAAGTGATGTATTCGTTTATTTTTATGTGGAAAAATGGAAGTGTTAAAACTATATAATGAAGCAAATTGTTTTTTGCGACTCGACTTAAAATTTCGTGTGTCCGTAAGTTTTTATACTTCGTATTAAACAGTTGTGCCCGAAATACAAAACACAAAAGACATACAAACGCCCGAGGTACATACGTCATTATTTATTTGATTTATTATCTACTAAGCCATCGATATCGGTATCGGTATCGCCTACAATAATCGGTATTGGTATCGTATCGGGAAAATGATGTATCGTTACATCCCTAATTATTATTATTAGCTATATCTTTATGTTATAACTAACTGATGCCCGCGGCTTCGCCCGCGTGGATCCATTATTTTTTCTAAAATAAAATATCCCGTGTTACTACTTATAACATCAGCTATCTGCCAGTGAAAGTCATGTCAAAATCGGTCCAGCCGTTTCGCAGATTAGCCGGTACACAAACAGAGACAAAAAAAATATATATAGTTTTTTGTTATGAGTACCGTATATTTCAAATGCATTTATTAAAAAGCAGTTATTATAACATTACAAACAGACACTTTAATTTGATTTATTTGTATTGATTTTTTCCGTTTCGCAGATTAGCCGGTACACAAATAGAGACAAAAAAAATAAAAATTGTTTTTTGTAATGAGTACCGTATATTTCAAATGCATTTATTAACAAGCTGTTATTTTAACATTACAAACAGACACTTTAATTTGATTTATTTGTATTGATTTTTTTGGAATGGAAGTAGTCTGATATTCCTTTTTTTATGAACATAAATTCTGCATTTTCCCTCACAAAGTAACTGCGTTATAACAGCAAGCCGAAAGCTTCCACGGGCGACAATAATTTACAGTCACTCAAATATTTATACTGGCAAGGACGTTACCTTGGTGATATTTTGTAATATCACACTACAATGTCAACCAAAGCTGTTTTACTTACTACGCGTCATGTAAAAGTAAATCTGTATGTTTCATAAAATATTTTGTTAAAAACTGATTTATAGTCAAAACTGGAAGATTATTTTGGTCTATCTATTTCATTTTCTTTACAACAGCAGTATGTCTGGATAGTCCCTTGAAATAAATAAAAATTTAAGTAATTAGAATTACCAGAGAGAAAAATCATAGATTAAGGGTCGTCCGTAATCACGCAAACCTCAAACAGGAGGGGGCAAGGGTCAGAAAAAAAATCATGATTAATCCAGTATATGGGAATATGTGATGTGATAATCATGTGTATTTTTTAGTGCGACGATTTTTTTTTTATATTAATTTGTGACATGTAAAATATTTGTTACCGATAATGTCAAAAACTATCTAATCTTTTTTATAATTCATAATAAATACACGTGATCCTGGGAGAGGGGGGAGGGGGTAGCTTAAAACCTTACGACGACCAAGGTGACCTTTAATCACGCGAGGTTTAGGCCACTTTTATCGGGCCTAAAAATCTCAGAAATTAAATCATTTCAATTTAATCCAAGCAAATATGACCAAGACATTAATTTCAATACATTTTTAACTATATCCGGCATAACAACAAGAATCTCAAGCAACAATGTAAAGTAAACGATAAAAACAATAGGATTACACTGATAAGCATCTGTGTATTATCGTTCATACAAGTTCATTAATATAATACATATGTTTTATCGACAATTATCTACTGTGTTCGGACACAGCTGTGGACTATTTCTATTAAACGTCATATCGCATGCGTCCATATTAGAATTTCACGTGCGCACTACGCAAAGCAGTGGTGGCCCAGTAACGGCCCCAACTTACGAGTTGTAGGTTGTGGAACACAGGCAGGCGCTTTACTTTGTGTAAATACAATCACACACTCTCTCAGACACACGCACACACCCTCACAATTACACACCCCCACAATTACACACCCATACTACACATCTACTAACATTCGTCTCGCATCTTTCAGTCAACGCGCTTAGTACATAATTTATAAAAACTTTTTATTTTTCACTTTTTAGTTGTGGTACCTACCCCACACAAATTCGAATACCACTACCTGCTATGTAAATAACAGTGACAAGAAGTTATTATATCATCTACATACTAAGTGGGAAAAAATACGTATAATTGAAGCTAACTCAAAAACTACCCAAGCAAAGTTAATAAAATTTATATGGGACCACCTCTGAAGTATGATCTACCAAACAAAAAAATAATCATCAAAATCTATTCATAATTGCCGGAGTAATCGCGTATCAAACATTCAAAAAAAAAAAAAAAACATACAGACGAATTGAGAACCTCCTCCTTTTGGAAGTCGGTTAAAAATAAAAATGTAAAGGGGTGGGATCCTGGTGTCCTGAGACACAGGCCATGAGCCTAGCTTAGGAACCAGTCTCCCACAATATATTATTATACTCGTCTGAATTGTGTATCTTTGTAAAAAAAAAAAAAAAAAATTTAATCACCACTGCTCTCAAAACGGTGAAGGGAAACATCGTGAAGAAACCGGCATGTCCTAGAACCAAAAAATCGAGGACATGTGACATCTAACAATCCGTACTGGGCCCGCGTGGTAGATTACAGCCCACTCACTCCCTCTCGAAGAGGAGGCCTGTGTCCCAGCAGTGGGAACATTATAGGCTGTAATTTTTCATGTCATTTTTTGCTTAATTCTATGTAAAAAAAATTAAGAGCTATGTTTGTTCAAGGGTTTTATCCATCATACAATTCCTTGGAAATGTAGTAATCCCTTCCCCCCTGGATGAAAAGAATTTAGAGTAGGCCACAAGCAAATGTCACATTCGCATTGTACACAATGCGAGTGCCATGGCATACAGTGAAATTAAAGCAACAAATGACTTGCATCGTCTAAACACTGTTAAGATTAGACGGTGCAAGTTTAATAGATAGTGCCATCTACAAAGACGCGCCCCACTCTTCTTCCTAATCGCTTACAGTACAGTAATCGCATTTAGGAAGAAGAATTGGGCGCGTCTTCGTGTATAGCACTATCTGTCGTTCCTTTAACAGCCTTGCTATTCTGTAAAAATCTCACCGTGAACGCTAAGGTGAAGTGAGCTTGACGTGAGCTGTCATTCTACCAAATACTAGGGATTGACACTGTTGACAGCTCACTTTCAAGCTCACTTCACCTAAGCGTTCACGGTGAGATTTTTACAGAATAGCACTGCAGTTTAGTTGCACTGTGTAAATCAGGATTAGCGATAACTGATGGTTCAGTGGATGGTTCGAGTCCTAAGCTATTAGTTAGCTTATACTTTTAGCTCATTTTAGCGTAAGCACAGAATAGTACAGAAGCGCACTCCGCATTTTAGATATGAAGCTATAAGTACGCGGCGGACTCGACTTGTCGGGCCAATTCAGTGAGTGTAACGTAGTCAGAAGATATAAGAGTTACGCGATAGAAAGAGAGGCAACTTCTAAGTGAATATAAATGTAGGTAATTAGCGCTGTGCGACCTGAATTGCACTTTCTGGTGTCGTAGCAAGAGTCGCTTTTTATTTAAATGATTTTGCAGAGTGCACCATCTGTATTAATTTTTGGCGACAGAGTGGAGATATATAAGTGTCTACTGCCAAAATGATTACCTCCGACAACTTCTCTGTATATAGGTAGAAATGCCCTTGAATTAGAGAAATACACAAGAATTATTTTTAAAATCTCTTACTCATACATTTCTTGTGCGTCGAAAAGTCAAGTAGATGACGCATAGAAACCCTGTCACTTATGCAACAAGCTATCCTATTTTTAAACAGGACAACATATATTATGTAGATGAATGTGGCCTAATATTTTGAAAAACATTACGGTAACCTATCCTATGAAAAATACGACAAAACTTATTATGGACCTTTCAATTCGCCTCGTGTTTAGATTATGAATTTAACCTTCAGTCATTTCGTTCGACCACTTTATTGACAAGAGGAAAACCACACATATTGTACCAACTTGTGGGAATTAACGACTATAAAATAATGTCATACGTAATTATAATTAGTTTTATCTTTTTCAGCATTCAAAACCTGCCAATCAGTCCTGAGCGAAGACATTATAACTACAGTCGACGTTAAAGCTACGGGTCAAAGCAGCATCCTATGTCCTGGCATGCTGGACAGTACCAACTTCAACGGACATTCAGGTGCTATCAAATCTGGTCTAAGCCACTTAGCCATACCTCGAGGCTGGTCCTGGGGCGGCCCTGCCTCCCCTTTCTGTCCAATCTGGGCCGAAATTAAAGTCCCAGATTGACAAAAACATACAAATAAGTATGGCAATAACAAAAATCTAGCTAATTTTGTAACCTCGGCTGTCCTACTCTTTCTACAATGCCTTCTTGTGGTGTTATTGCAATTATATTTCAATTGAGGTTAGACGGCCATTTTGAAACGTCAAAGTTGGCGCCAATTTTCCTGTCAATTTTAAGGTGTCAAAATGTATTTGGATGTATCCTATTTATGGTTTTAAGTGTTAGATTTGTAATAATACGTGATAACCCGATTATGTGGGCCTTAGGAATGTTATAAGTTTTTAGTGTGGTTTTAATTGGATGTAAAGATGGCGGTTTGATAGATCGGGTTTTAATTTATTTCAGTAAACGAATTTTTAATCAAGACTTGCTGTATTTAAAGTATAGGTACCTATTGCAATAAAAGCTACCTTAATGTGTGTAGTGTAGGACCAAAATAATGTAGTCCAATTTATCAATATTGCCCAACCAAACAAAGCATTACCCGGGCAATGTGAACATCTTCATCATCAGCAAACTAATTAAATGTAATATTTAATTATTTACCAGTTTAGCTAATTATGTAAAATAAATACATTTGTAATATATTTATGTAAATATAAAACGTAGTCTTTGCGGGGCATAGACTGAAAGTGTGCTTTTTAATGTTAAGTAAGTAGGTTTAATAGGTTTTCATAAATTATTTATCTGCAAAATATAATGATACCGGTTTTTTGCAAAGTATTCCTTTTACGCACTTTTAAACAGTTACGGTAATAGGGTAGTTATTTTCCGACATTCTTCTAAAGGTGGTTTTAAATCAAGTTAATGTAGACAAAGACAATATTTCGTCCCCACAAAATCCACTGGTTATAATGTAACTTACACATAGTCTTTGCTCTATGCTCGTTTAATAGGGGTGGGTCGTTACGTGATTTTTGTGAAACGTAACGTAACTAGTGACTTCGAGGACGTCACCGGTTTTGAAAACTAGTGATTTTAGTAACTAGTTATTTTTCAAATTCTATTCTCATTGAAGTGTTACTGTTACTTGCGAAACGAAAATGTAAATGGTTACCTACGTAATACGTTACATATCACAAGCTTGTTTCGTTTCACTCTTTTCATTCGATCACTGCATTGTGATGGAACTAGTTACTTAAATCACGTGTTTGTGTGTGACTCGAAACTAGTTATTCCGTTACATGCCCCGTAGCCAGTTATTGTAACTAGTGACGTTAAATAACGCCCATACCTATCGTTTAATATAAATGCACCTTTATACACGTTTTTTTGTTTATCATTGAGATTTATACCGAAATAGTGTACCTGAACGGTTTTCCTTGTTAGGTTATCTTTTGGGTATTGCACATAATGGCTTATGTCATCAACATCATCATCATTTCAGCCGAAAGACGTCCACTGCTGGACATAGGCCTCCCCCAAGCATCGCCACTTCGACCGGTTCTGTGCTTCCCGAATCCAGCGGATTCCTGCGGCCTTCACTAGGTCACGGCTTGTATATCGACTACAAAATGTCAAAATGCATAAAAATTTCTTCATTTTAGTCTTCGCGCATACGTATAAGTACTGTAAAATATTGCAAAATTGCAGTTGATGAATGAGATATTGCCGTGCGATGGCCAAGTCATTATATTTAATAAAGATAACAAATAGATACTGAATATATTAACAGACTTGGTTTTACATTAGATCTCACATCTTTTTGCAGTAGAAAAACTGTGTTGTGAGACTTGTATTTTTTTACATGTTATGTTTTTGATGGGATTTCTTTTACAGTTTGATACACCTTTTATGCTGGTTACCTTTCTTATAAAGACATTCCCACGCCAGCCATTATGAGCAAACCCCATTTACTATGTTTTGTATGCCAGCTCGTATAGGGGTAGGTCATAGGTACTTTGCTGCATTGTGATCCGATTTTTATGTAGTAAGCTGCAAATTTTCCTGATAAGAAAATATTAAGTAAATGAAAATTTAAGCCAACAACATAATTATGGGATAACTGATGATTTTGATCCGACCTTAATTTAATAAAAAAATAATTGTAAAAAAAAGTATGAATAGCCTATAACGTTGTCTCTGCTGGTACACAGGCCTCCTCTCTTTGAGACGGAGTTGGCTATTATCTACCACGCGGGTCCATTGCGTGTTGGTAGATGTCACATGTCTTCGAATTTTTGGTTCTAGGACATGCCGGTTTCCTCACGATGTTTTCCTTCACCGTTTTTAGAGCAGCTGCCTGTATACCAATCTCTTTTTTCGACTGTACACAGTAAAGCCCTCGTAACATTACCTAAGTACATGAGTTTTGTGTCTGTGTGACTGCCTACATGCACTTTTGAAGCCTATTCATATTGCATCGTGCTATTTGGACCAATCGCATCACGAATTTACGACCCCGTCCCATTTTTGGCCAATCACACAGACACGAAGCCCATGTTTTGTATAAATGTACTGTAAAACTACGGTTTCCTAGTAGAGAGGCCGCCACATAACGGTCGCAGTGACGGCTATCATTAAAATGGGTGTTTCCCTTCAAAATGGTTGAGCTGAATGGTGCTGATCCACGCGTCATGTTCGTGAACTTGCGCCGTCAGTTGAGACTGGTCATCTCTTATCTGCCAGGGCTTATTTTTTTATCTTATATTTTGAATTGCTTTTAATTGTTTTTTACATTGTTCTCACATATAGAAGTAACAAGAATAATGTACCCAGAATTTTGTAATATCTTGATTTAAAAGAGTGTCCTTGGAGTTTCTTGCCCGTTCTTCTCTATAGAGATTACGTTTTGGAATGGGCAACTAGCTTCAACTTTCTGAATAACTGACAGACTTTTTGACAATTTAAAAACATAAATGGTTTAATTGAAATAAATGCTTTGAGTTTGCAGCGGGGTTTGACTTTACATTATCAAAAAACGCTCTGTAGGAAAACACACCAACTTTTCATAAATAACGTTTCGGTGACGTCATTCGCTGGTAAATTGCGGACACGCCACCGCTTTTCTAAAGAACCGTAGCCTTACTGGGAAGGAATTAATTTGATGTAATGTACTTTTGACTGCTGTATTTCCGCATATTTGTTGATTCGCTCGAGTTTACTCGCCCGAAACGGGCGAATCGACACTTAATAATAATATTTTTCTTGAGGCAATTTGCACGAAGTCAATTTATTTGTAGGTTAATCGACAACTCCAGAAATACGTATTAGGCAATTGGCACATTTTGAATTTTATGCAGTAAAGTTAGTTCACTTTTTCCTTAATCGAATCGCAATAAAGCAAATTGTCTCAAGAAAAACTAATATTATTTAAAAGTGTCGATTCGCCCGTTTTGGGCGAGTAAATTCGTGCGAACCAACTAATAAGCCGTATTTCCTTCGCTATGAATTAGTGATTGAATGTAACTTGTAAATAAACGCTTTCTATGTAAAAAAAATATATTTTGGCATTCATACTAAGATTAAATATAAGATAAATAAAAAAAATCGACTTAATATTTTTGTATTATGTGATTTTGATCTCGTATAGTAAAAGAAAAAAAAAATTGGTAAGAATATTCTACTAAAATTTTGAAATTAATTTGTTTGCAAATTTTTTGCTGATATCTCCTAAACGGCTGAACCAAATCTTGCGACACGTTTTCAAACAAAAAATCACGTATTCTTTATCTTTCCTAAAAATAGTAATAGAGATATGGATAATATTTTTGAAGTCATAAAATAGGAATCCTTGAGCTACAGGGTCAAATAAATTAGATAGCCGGATCTCCGCAGAATTGATGGGTACCTATTGATATAAAAATAGAACAAAAAAAACTATGATTTTTTTGGGGTCGACGACCTCATGTAGTGTTGTCTCTAAAAATCTGTTTTAGACACAACACGTCTGTTAAAAAAATGTTCTTTTAAACATTTCAGACATTTCAAGTGACTAAGTACAAACATTTTGTGCTGCGGTCCCCAAAAAAATCTCATCAAATTAATTTAGTTTTTCTTTGATCATTGTTCCGGCTGTTGCCGCTGTGAATCTTCGAAAATAATTAACTAGGCCTGGTATTTGATGAATCTGTTTTATTTTTCTGCATGAATCTGAGAAGCGATACGTCCGCCATGCGATCTCTGTAATATCCTTCTTTTCCTTTTTTAAAAAAACTCGCGGCGTCCCCCTTACAGCGCGAAGAGCACAGGCTGGCGCAGCGGCATGGCTACAGTAAGTCCCGCCGTGCGCCACCTGGCGGTGGCGGGCCCGTAACATTCATGTTTAGATTCGATACCCATCACGCCTGTTTAGTTTCGCTCGCTAATTTAATTTGACCCTGTATAAATAATTAATATTTTTATTTAAATATTATTCATGTATTTTTTTTGGGTATTTAAGGGGTCCACTAAGCAGATGTTACTGTAACCAGAGATTCCACATTGTCTATGGTTTATCAATTTTGTGATAGTAAATTATTATTTTATTTTATATCTGAATAGTTTGAAATGTTTATTATATGGTGTAAATTATTGATGAATTTTAAAATAAATTATTTAAATTATGATTTTAAGTTTGTTTTATTTATAAATATTGCACATTGTTTCATAAAAAAAACATTACACACTAATGTTTAGTGGATTAGTGACTAATCTATACTTGAAGTCACATAGTTTTATGTTGTTGACATATATTTTATAACAAATCCTTTTTGTTTTGTAAATTATCTTTTGTTAGCAAAAAGTATACTTTTATTCTGATCAAGAGTTAAAAGATCAAACTTCGTGTATTATCGACTAATCGACTATGCACCAGATAGCATAATCTTACACATAAAAAATCCATAAAATATTATCTATTTATTGACATATCAATAAACATTTGACAAGTGTCACCGTTACCTTTGACCTTTACCTTTACCGTGACCTTTAGACAAAGGTCACGGTCAAGGTCAATTTCCAGTCAGTCATTAATTTGTAGACAAAGATCCCAAGGGGTGTCATGCAAGGGTGAGATGAATATTTGATTATTTTTTAATTAGGACTGAGATATTTGAGAAAAAGGTTGGGGTTGCTCTAATTTTCTATTAGAGTGGAATGGATAGCTGTGCCGAGTAGCAACATGCGACGGATGTCATCACATGTTTCTTGACCACATACGAGGCCGATCCTCGAGACAATCTATTAAAATGAAAAGGCAAAATGGATTGAGGACAATTCAATGCAGTGGACTGTGTCTATTTACACGAGGCTATAATTGGATTGGCTAGTGGATTGTCTCGGGGATTGGCCTAGTCAAAATGGTCCATTAATTCAAATACTACTCGTATTGCACGTGTTGAAAGTTTCGCTGGCACGTTACAAGCATAGAGGAAAGTAACGCAGCTTTGAGAGTCTGTACAGTGGCCTGTATCCACCTAAGTACAGCATGAGTCGTGAGCACAGCTCGCGTATGTTACAATTTCGGCCAATGACAGTAGCCAAATGACACGCGAGAGGTCCAATAGGCGACGAGCTTCGCCTGACGAACCAATCGCGTGCAGCTCGGCGCCCCCCGGTTTCTTCATTCCGCCAGTGCCGTCATGTTGGCTCCATTGCTTGTCAAGCTTAGTTTTACTTGATATGTCTATGGTTTCAATACGGAACAAGTTATAATGAACACACAAATAAGTACTCTGTGGAACACACTGTAGTTTTTCCACAGACATAATATGTCTGTGAGTTTTTCACTTTTCACTGTACTTTCACTTACAACATTCCTTTTTTATAAAAATTCAAAGACAGCTCTGTCACCACCTGTCACATTGACGGCGCAAATCGAAGCTTCACAAAGTGAATCTTATAAATCCTAGGCAATCTATTCAACTAACTCAAAGCTTTTGCATAATAAATCAAAATGCCAGACGCAGAAGCCAGAATGGAGACAATGCTCTTTAATTACCAAACTACTAACAGAACAGATTTTCGCGGAGGTCAAATTCTTCCTCCAACATTGACTAAGTACAAAGAGAAGCAGAAGTGCTTAAGGATTAGGCCTCCGCCGCTTAAGGATCATCACACACTGGCCGCCTGGAGGACCGTGGGTGTACCGTTCAGTTTGATGCACTCTCGTAAAGCTATTACTGGGACAGACCCGAGTAAAGTGCAGGAACCTTATGTAAGTTAGCGAGATACATAACTGTAAATTTAATATCATCAGCAACATTTCAGCCAAAAGACGTCCACTGCTGGACATGGCCTCCTTCATAATTATATCCAAATATTTTATATTGTGGCGGCATCTACATCACCACATGCGAACTACGCATCAAAATCCTGACGTCACACAAATCCTGCATCGCGCAATTAGAGATTACCGCGTGAACGACATATTTATATAAGACTGACGACTTCAACCGTTGGGCAGTTGCCCGCTAGACACGACACCCGTCTGGTCGGAGGATCCTCCCTTTTCTATAGAGGATGAGTGAACTTTGCACCCTGTCCCTCATACCTCTAAAATATATAAGTAACATAATCAGCCTTTTTAAAGTTCCCACTGCTGGGACACAGGCCTCCTCTTTGTGAGATAGTTTTGTAAACCGACATCTCAATAATTATTTAGTTTAAAGTAGAGAAGTTAGGTAAGAGGGATTAACGGGAAGCCTTTGTCCAGTATTGGGACATAAACAAGACTAAAATAAGCCTTTCAGTGAAGAAAAAAAAACGGGAAAAAAAGTGTCGTAATAGGGAATCATGCTCATTCTCTTTATTGAAAAGGCATACCTATAAAGCATGGCATCGTGGTAATATAAGGCCTTTTGTACATACATAACTAATCCCTAACCTTTCTGAAGAACATCACCAATAAAGTCACTTTAATGTCCTTCTAGAGCGTTCCCTCCCGGCCCGGAATTTCCACCCATATTTGCCTTGTTTATCGATAAAGTTTATGATCTAGGTAAAGCCACCAGACGAAGAGAAAGCGGAGTCTATTCGGATTCGTCCCCGCCTGGTGATGACACCCGCAGTCAGCATGGATGACATAACCAACCCTCGCACGCGTCAGATCCTAATCGACTACATGTATACCAGTAACATGACCAGTACTACGAGGGAAGTAATCGCGGACTACTTCAGTGTTAGAGCGCCACTGCCTGGCTTGCCAGCGCCGGCTAACCCGGTTCGTAATTTTGAAAACTTGTTGGTACCTACCTATGGTGCTAAAATCTAGATCACACACACCTAAGGTAGGACATTCACTATCTACGTAAAACCACAGCGAATAATCGCGCGGTGCGAACGGCGAAGCGTCTAGCGAGTAAAACAAATGCATAGAAATGTACTAATCATGCCACGCGTGTCGGCGAACGGCACGGCGGCGGCGCGGCGGGACGACATTTGCCGAGCGAATCGCACGAGCGTCGGGCGACGCAGCAATGCAATAACCCATGCAGGTAGGTACCTAATGGTTTTACGTTAATCAAACAAAGAATGCGCGTGATGTTATGTCTCGAGTAGGTATTTAAAAAAAAGGGACATGCCGTGCTCATTCGGAGATACTCAGAGGTCCCTAATGATAACATGAACGACATTTTATCACTGACAAGCTTAAACCTTTGTCGGAGGGGGGGCAGCTCCACCACACACTCTGCAACTCCTGTTATCTTCAGGCTGCTAAACCTTTCTTCTCCAAAATGTAGATAGAGAAATTGGCCTTTTTTTCGCCTCAGAAATAGAGTTGTCGAACCAGGATCTTTACGAACGGCAGCAAAACTGCAACAATACCTACTCCTAATTCAACTCGTAATCACATTTCAGATAAAGTTACCGCCTCTCACCCTCCCGTACGTGTCTCCGGAATGGCGCATGGACACTGTCCCGTGGGATAATAAGCAGCTGAGGACTTACTGCGATACCACCAAGGAGTTCTGGTTGGGGCAGAAGTTGCCTCCGTACGTAATACCTCTGTATAAAAACTACTGACGGACAGACAACGCACAGCCAGCCTAAGCCTGCTTTTCCACCAGAGATGTGCTATGCAGCTATGCTGATTGCCGCGACGAGGATTTGAAAGCTTAGCTACGAAACTATGTGACCGTTTCCACTAATGCTAAGCTGTGTAGCGGAGCGAGTAAGATGTGCTATGAAGATGCGCTGCCGCGAGGTAGCTGTGCGAGGAAATGTGCAGCTCGAGCTATGCGATGCATCGACAGTGGGGAAGGCACTCTGCTCGCATCCTACCATATAAAAAATATAGCTCATTTGAACCCGTTTCCATCATCTATGCTATGTGGAACAATAAATATGATTGGTGGATATCAAACGCATACATAGCAATGTAGCATAGAACATCTCTAGAGGAAAAGCAGCCTTAGGCTTTGTCAACCTTGGACGAGAAAGCGACTAGGTATCGACTATTTTCTCGCTCGAGAAACGTACAAAAGATTGTAGGTCCCGTGTCAGTAGAAGATATAGATAGGCTCCAAAAAATTTGTGATTAATTTAAGTGCCAAAGTACCAATAGATACCTACGTTTTTACAACAAACTCCCAAGTCATGTTAAAGAACTGAGCCTGAATAAATTTATAGTAGATTGTTATACGAGGGGCTAAAATAACCCATTGTAACGAGGTAGTTTTACTCCCGAGCTTTAGCGAGGGAGTAAATAGAAACCGAGTTGTAGGTAATGGGTTTTAACGCCGTGTGTTACACTCTACTTTTCACTACGATTGCGAGAAAATAAAATAATCCAATACAATATTAAATAGTTTATTTTATTTAAATGTACAATTTGTACAATTCTGGATATTTAACGAAATGTTTTTTCCGGCAACCTAATTTCAGTCCTCTGTGAAGATGTTATCACTAGATGATGACATTTTCACTGTTGTACATTTATATTCCGGTCACCAATTCAATTCGTAATTAGAGAAAAATTCTAAAGATTTCGCGCCAATGCCTTTTTTTATTTCTTCTGTAGCCGCAACGCAATGCTCGCATTCTACTGAAGAGATAGCTGCATTTAGTTCAATTTTCAAAAATAAAATGTTCTTCTTTTTTTGTGAACCAGTAATAAGTCCGAGTCCATAATCATGATTATTCCACTTAAGAATAAAGACTTTTTCGTTTTTCAAGGCTCGTTGGAACAGACAAAAATTAAAAAGAAATTACCTTTTCCCCTAGAGCAAGAAATGCTATTTTTTCCCCGCTAGCAAGAGTGAAAAATCATTTTTACCATTGCCACTCGAAAAAGGGCATTTTATTCATCGATAACAGTGAATAAAACACTCTTTTACTCTCTTTTATTTTGAATTTGGAACAAGCACGAATTGTACGAATTATGTACAAACGATGAATAAAACGTGCTGAAAGTACATACTGGTTGGCTAAATGGAGCTATAGAGAGCTATACAATGCTTTTTTTTTTAACCTGCCAATTTTAGTTAGGCTCTTTCTATGTTATCCTGGTTGTTTTATATTATTGGAAAATCTATAGGTACATAATTAATTATACTAAAATGAGTTCTTCCAGTGGCGAAAATGAGATACTGACTTCGGAATCATTTCGTTCTAAAGCAGCAATTCAATCAATCTGCCTAGCCTTTTCCCAACTATGTTGGGGTCGGCTTCCACTCTAACCAGATGCAGCTGAATACCACTATTTTATAAGGAGCAAATGCCTGTCTGACTTCCACAACTCAGTAACTGAGTATTAGGATACCCCTTGGTTGTCAGACTTTCGTGTTTCTGACAACCCGTAACGACTGTTAAAGATCCACGAATGACAGCTGGGACCAACGACTTAATATGTTTTCCGAGGCACGGAGGAATCTCAGTATGTAAAGATGGTCACCCATCCACGAACCAACCCAGGCAAGCGTAGCTTAACCTGATGGATCGACCCGTGCGGCTGTTATTACTTAGCCACGAGCTCCTCTAAAGCACCAATTATAGTAGATCATTTTGCGGTCGCCAAAAATGTGATTATAAAATACAATAATACTAGGTACTATTTATTTTCTCGCAGTCGATGGTAAAAAGTAGAGTACCTACACAAACTCGAGAAAAAAAAATTTACTCGGTCCTTGTATCCCTCGAATTAAATTCCCTTTTTTTTCACTTGTTGTATAATCTACTATTATTAGACAGGAACACTGTCAGAAAGGTTTCTATAAAGTTAAAGATTAGGTAGGTACTTGGACGACAAAAAGGCTTAGGATTAATTAAGTCTTCTTCTTTTCGTGTGGTTAGTAACCAACCTGTACCCTAATTGCGTAATTTACTTTCGTAAACGATTATGCCTAATTTGTTTCATTTTGACAGTTCAACAACATTCATTGCGTTATTTACGTTGTTGAGCAGGTTTTTTTTTCCACCTTATGAAGCAATGGATAGCAAATCTGTTCAAATCGAAACATATTGTGATTGTGTTGTATTACGCAATTAGGGTACTGGTGTCAGAGTTTTAAGGCCGCCCATGGGCCTCTGACTTAGCTTCACATGCCTGCCGTCGAGAAATATCTCTCAGGCATGCCGGTTTCCTAACGATGTTAATTATGTAAACATTAACATTTATCGTACTTAGTATATTTTTTTGTTTCCTTTTTTTATCATTTTAGTACTAAGTACTTACATACATTTTTGGGCATAGAAACTTTACTGGACTTGGACTTTTAAGCTTTGGTTTTCTTTTCTACAGTTGCAAAGCGTGCAGAGAAACAGAAATAGTAGACGCTGATAGAAAAAGGCGTCACCAGATGACAACCGGAAAACGTTGATAATGTAAGTACCCACAGAGGTACCAAGGAAGGCTGCATATTAATTAACCTAGATATAAAAAAGAAATGAGAACTTTTCTGTTGTCATGAATAGATTTAATTTAATATAAAATCCCCTTGAATGTCACGAGCTCTTTAAACTCGAACAATTAAAATTCTATTGTGTCTCATTAATGACAGTTGAGCTCATATAGGTATCTATTACTGAGATGACAGAAAAACTTTATTTTATAAATGGGGGACCGTAGCAGCGAGCCTCCCCCCTCCCTCTACGACCACCGCACTCTGGTGAATCTCAAACAAATTTTTCTTACTCCATTTTAATCTTTTCAGAAAATAAAGTCAATTTTTTTATCAACTTAATCGCTGGTTTTGGTTTTTGTCAAGGCCTTTAAATCTATTAAGTACCAGTTCAATGCCAGCAAGCGCCAGCTACGATCGTGTTCAATTTTTTTAGGTTACTAGTTATTTCAGTTTTTTTTTGGGTTGAGTTTGCAATTTTATGATTAGTATGTCGATTTATTTTTGTTTTTAGATTTCAAGTTTTGTTAGTTACGGCATCTACCTACCTAATAAATTGATTTTACAAGGTTTGTGTTTTATTTGACCCGGTGAACTTCGTACCACGTGAGATAATATTTCGGTTTCAGCTTTTGCACCCTTGAAAACCATGAAAACAATACCCATGAAAAATTTGAAAATTTTCGGAGCCGCCATCTTGGATTTTCATTTTGACCAAATTCACACTTTCTCTATCTCCGGCATGCAGTGTACTCGGGTCGATGTGTACAATTTTATCCCACGACACTGTAATCACTTTACTCTTTTCTTTTTTCTGCCGGCGTTCTCTCTCTCTCTCTTTCTCTTTGAATTAGAAGAAGACAGTCGCAAGTATTAACATTTTTTAGCGTGATGATTTCTGAAAGTTTACAAGCCGGGTTAAAGAACTTAGTCCCAAAAAATAAATACCCGGCCAGTCATGGGGACTGCCGACAGAAGTGAAAACTTAAAACATTGACGCACACATAAGTTTGTCGGGACTAATTAGTTTTTTTTTCTAATTATAGTTGTTCGGTGTGTGAGGACACGACCATAAGTACAGCGATGAACAAAACACGCATTTGACTTCAACATAGCTTTATTTTCAAAACTTAAACGTATAACATTAGTCGTACATTATATTGTATTAAAATTACAAAAGAGGTGCAGAAGTAGTATGGCGAATACTGCAGATGACTGAGCGATAATAGCCCATTTGTTTTTATTTTCGGTTACAATAATTTATCCTCAATATGTATTTTGACTTTAACCGACATGTGACCATAAGGAATCTTGTTTTTGCGGTTTTGCATATCATGCAGAATCTCTTACGGCCGCAGAGCATCGCATTTTAATACAAAAGAGCATTGCGGCTCGCCTGTAGTGTAAGATTGTTCATAAAAAGTGTACGAAAATGATGTAAATACTAGGAATTTTACAATGCGGTGCGAGCCATCCAAATGTGCGTCAAGCCTTTGCGATTCAAAATTGGGGCCAACAATTCTCAGTCATCTGCATTTTTATCTTTGATTGTATTGTGCAAAAGTCATGCTAAGAAATGATTTATTTCTATTTTGGCATCCCATTAATAACTAAAAATGGAGTATGCAATTGGATGCTGGTTTTTCTAAATATAAAACTATGAAACCTAATCTAAATAATATCATGATAAAAAAAAATACTTTTGTAAGAGAGTTAGTATGGCTTTATGACCTGCGCAGACTGGCGCCTGACCTGCGCGGACGGGACGCAACCGAGCATTGAAAATAACCTTATTTCAATTGGATAAGTATTAAATTCAATTGATACATTTTAAATACTCTGCCGTCCCGTGCGCCGGTCTGCGCCTCACTGACTGTTATTTGTATTTATGTTTATATAATCACTGAATTTATACAAATATTAGTATTCAGCTGCATCCGGTAAGACTGGAAGCCGACCGCAACGTAATTTGGAAAAGGTTACGCAGACGAATTACTGTCTGTTATTTTTGATCGTTTCCATATGGTAATGGGTTTCGGTTTTGTTGAAAAGTTTTCGGGGAGTCCAGACTTTCCCGTGAGTTTAATGTTTTACATACTTCTCAGTACAAATTATAAAGGTAATTTTTTTATTTGTTTTTCGTGATTTTATTACAAATTCTTTACTTCTGCACCTGTAACTTCTATAAGGCAGCGGTTAATCACTATTAAAAAGTGGCCATTTTTCAAGTAATTGAACAATTCGTTAAAATATGCATATACTTGAAACATGGTCACTTTGACATTATTATGTTTGAAGATTTAGTTCAGAAAGTCTATAAGTATTGAAATATTTAAATCTTTTTAATGCAATTTTATCAATTTTAAAATACAAAATGTCTGGAAGTACTATAATTATATCTATGACATTTAAATTAAGTAAGTGGATAATTCGCATGGAAAATATTAGATTTTAACAAAAAAAAAAACTTAAGACTGTCTGAGCTAAATCATTTTATGCGCATCATTTTAAGTTATATTGGCCCAAAAGGTATAAACATGGAAATATAATTTGACTAAACATTGTTTTTTTTTTTAAATACATTTATTTTTTTATATAAGGCGTTTATACCATCAAATGCTTGTATTTTTTTTCTTTATAAATAAAATTGAATTGAATATATGTTACATTTTTATTATCAATTAAAGATTTTCTATACTAAACAATGAAAGGCGACCAAATAACTAACATTTATCAAGACTATTATAAAACGAAAGCCCTAACAAGTAAGTCTTCTGTACACTTGTAATTGTAATATCATAAAACAATGGATTTTAATGTACGAGGAGTTTATGCATATTATCCAAAAAATGTGGCTTACCTAAGGCTGCCAATACACTTGTAAGTTTTAGACGTAAACAACTTACGTGAAGAACTTACAATGACTTACGATAAATTAGCACATGTAAACTCTTGTAAGCTATTATCGTAAATTTATTCATACATTTTACGCAGTCATAAGTTACTTACATAAGTTTTACTGAAGTGTATTGGCCGCTTAAAAATTGTGAGCGTAAACATTCCGTCCACATTTACGCGCGTAAAAATAGCGGTTTCAAAAACGGGCCTCGCATGTGGCGTGTAACTGGCATCGAATAATGAGCTGGTTTTACTATATCCAGATGATAAGCTTATCTCGGTAAATACCTGAATTATCACTCTTTTCAACAGTGTACAGAAGTCATAAGATTCTTTTATAAAACAAGTGTTAGCCACTACGCCTTAAAGTAAACTTAAATAAATCAATATCACAAGTATCAACTACTTAACACTGACTACTATATCGACGGAATCTTGATCAAGCAAATTTTTATGTCGTTTCAGACTTAGGGCGAATTTCACCAAGGAAGCTGAACGCGATCAGCACATATATCAAGAAATGTCAGTGTCAATATTCCACAACTATAGAATATATTTATTTGCGTAAAACATGGTATACAACGGTGATATAATTATTACATAAAAGATCATGCATGTTTTGCTTAAAAACTAAAGCATGCAAAATTGTAGATGTTATAATTTATGTCCCAGAAACTCCTCAATGGAGTAGAAATTATATTTATTCGGCCATTCATGCAATTTATTTTTAATTAGCTTGCAATTCAGTGTTTTTAATGTTTTTGGTAATTTATTAAAGAAACGTACACACGGCTACACATCAAGCTATACATTTCCAGTTTATGCTGATCTGGCATTGTAAAGGATTTCCGTACAATGCGAGGTCAGCTAATACTGGAAAAGTATAGTTTGATGTGTAGCCGTGTGTACACACATAGCCAGACAGAAGATTTTACTATATTTTGTTAACCTAGGAAACACATCTAGTACAAGTCTGTGTTTGTCACGCCGATTTTAAGAACTTACATCTTCTGCTGTTTTGAACAGTTCTTTATGTTTCCGTACAAACATACACACTTCATATACATAATAATTAAGGTAGCGGTAGCAAACCAAGCTTTTTAATGATCACACTGACAATTCTTGAAAGCGGTTCGATCAGCACATGTACAAATGCTACAAGGTTTTGACACGTGGCCAATATCAGAACTAACGCCGCCATCTTGTTTTGCCAATACAATTTCTATGACAATTTACAAGGAACGTCCACCACTATTTTATACAGAAAAAAGATCCCTTTAAACCACATTCAAGAACTGTCAAATGTCACAATTGTTGTGGAAATTGACACCGGCAGGTCTTGCTTGATCACGGTTTAGATGTGCTGATCGCGTTCAGTTCCATCGGTAAAATTCGCCATTAGGTTATTATTACCCTTTTAATGTGGAATGATTGGAGTAATTATTTATTTCTTATAACTGGTGTTTTGAACGACAAAATAATAAGTTATGTCCGAGGTGGGTATCGGATTCAAGTAAATTTTTGCTGAAAAATGTTCGTGGTATGGCCTAATATAAATATCCGTAAGTTTGGTGAATCTGTTCAAAGGTAATCGACGATACACTATCTGCAAGAATTCGCATTAAAAAAATTTTTTATGTCATTTTTATTCGAGTGCCAAAAAGCGAAATTAAAGCAAATTTTAGGATCTAGTACTATCGCTCAACAATTGCTCAACGTAAAAGCAACATTAGAATAAATAATTTAATTTATGACACCATCTCAAAACAATGCTTGAACAAGATTTGCTTGCAACAAAATGTTCATCAACATTACAATAAAATCATACAAATAATCCTTATTTATTTTAGATTTTATTTTATTACTTTTTTGACTGTTTACATATTTTATTCAGTCTCTTAATATAAGTTCAAATTAAATGATTATATAATTTAACAAACAGGTTATAATTATTTCTTTATCCAGTACTAGAATACACTTACAATATTTACTAAGAAAATGACAGAAACTATGACAGCAAAACATGTATAGTTATTGGTGAACAAGACAATACATCTAAAGACACTTTAATAATTATTTTTTGTGTTTTCATTTGACATTCTAACCTCGAAACACACATCTTTACCTTCCTATTCCAACAGTTGAAAATATCATTATTTTGAGATGTTACATTTCGCGAACGCACGCCAGTCATTCCAATTTATACTTTATTCCAATGACTTAAGAGTCGCATGACGCTCGCTCGAGAATTGCATTATCGATATTATTATATTACATGCCAAAATACCGTTTTAAAATAAGACATCAAACACGTACTGTTGTGCCATAGTTCCCTAGTGTCTTTTTGCCTTATTTTTTTAAAACCTAGTCTTAATTTCTATCCATACAGTTCAGGGGGTCTACCATCACCTCACTATTATTTTAATCTTACTTCAATGTGGGAAAGAGATGGAGCTATACTGGGTCGGGGCCTTTCGGGCTGTCTCGTTAGGGAACAGAAAACATTGCTTGCATATTTTTTTTTTAAATCACGGTTCAAAATAAGGGGTGCTATAAGTTTACAACCTCTGTCCGTTTGTAGCACCTATCCTCCTAAATGGAGGTACCGGCTGCGATTAGAGCAGTTTTTTTTAAACGAAGTTCCTGAACGTGGCTTGCGATAGGAGTTGACTGGTAGAAATCGTCACGTAAGGAAAAAGCGTTATGCCCCCTCCATACGTCTTTCTCTGTTTCTTTCTATTATATACGAGTGTGAGTGTGCGTGCGAGTATCGCGTAAGGAACTCCCCGACTTTTGTTTACTGTATGAACTTATTTGCACATGTCACAGCTTTCCTTAGTGATTTGCAGCATACACTGACGAACACAAAAGTTTTAAAGTAAATTTCATTTTTAAGAGATTGTAGAGCCCAGAAGATCCTAACCCAGAACTGTATGGATAGACCCTCAAGCGATTTTGTGCCTTATAACCCACATCTCAACGTTGGAATTCAAACAAGAACCCGCTCATCCTATACCTACCAACCTCAATCTTCATCCTCCCCGGTCATGCATCCATAGCGGTCACAAGACATATGTTAGCGAGCGCCATGGCCGAGTTCTGACGAACTAGTGGGTTCGGGTCTTTGATCAGTTGTAGTAGTCGAGTTCGAGCCGTTCGGGTGATGTCGGGATCTAGTTCGGTTTCTTCCGGATTCTTCTCGCGAATGCGGTATAGTTCTGCGTATAGCAGACCTGGAAGAAATGCATAAGGCTTAAGAACGGAGGAAAAGAAAAATCTGGATTCCGATCAAGGGCTGCTTGACTTTTTTTTAACATCTTTTGGAGGAATACACTAACACCGGGGTAGTATATTCAATATAGCTCGTGAAATTCAAAAATTCTTACGTTTTTTACAACGAAATTATGAATTTCGCGGGCTTTCACCTTAGTAATGCTAAAGTGAGGTTTGCCAAGTTCTCAACTTCAAATCTGTTAGTTGCTGTAGTAACTGACGCGATTGCGCTCAGCATTATGCAATTGCTCGAAATTCTCGGTCTTGCGAGTTTTTTCAAAATTAACCGCGGAGCGCGTCAAACGAGTGGAATAAGTCGTAAGTTTGTATGCGAACAAAATCCGGGCAGAACGTTATTTGTTGACCATTTAAATTGTAACTTTATTTCAAAAGATATAAGTCATAAATTGCCACAACCTTATTAGGTTGTGTTTTCACCAGAGATGTGCTAGGCCGCTGAGCGGTGCGAGGATGCGTAGCGACGATTCGCTACGCATCCGGCTCATTCGGCTCTTTTCAGATGCGATTTCTCGCTCGCGTCCATCGCTAGCACACATCCCTCGCACATATCCCTCGCACACATCTCTCGCAAACATCCCTTGCACCTATCTCCTATCCCTCGCTTGTTTTGTACATACCTCGCACCGCTAAGCCGTTTCCACCGGAGCTGCGCTGAGCGAGGCTAGGTAAATGAAGCGATTCTATTGGTTCTTAACAAACACATCCCTCGCTACGCATCCTCTCACATCTGATGGAAACGCAGCCTTATCATTTTACTAATCTTTCCACTTACCAGGCAACAACGGCATAATCTCCTTCCTCGCACAATCATCCTTTAATGTGCTGTTTCGGCGGGTTTGATACGCCCAGTCTCAATATATTTTTTTTTTCTTTGCCATTATTGTCCCACTGCTGGGCAAAGGCCTCCCTACCCTCTTTCCACCTCTCTCTGTCCAGAGCTTCCACCTAAATATAATTTGTTTAAGGTCCTAGTTATTACTCTGTCACTTACCAAGCAACAACGGCGGATGCGGCTTGATCTCCTCCCGCGCACAGTGCAGGTAGTTGACAGCAGTCTGCAGACACTTGACCACGCTGGCCGGCAACTCATCGGCCAACAGCCTCAGCAACGCCGACAAGAACTCGTCCAAATACAACCGGCCTTCGTCCAGGAGGTGCGTTTGTACAAAATCGTTGGATTTCTTCACGTTGAACGTCTTGAATACTTGTTTGAGAGTGAATTTGCTGGCCTTTGGAGGGAAAAGGGGGATTATGAGTTTTTGAGTATGTTGGCTTGATCTGGCCTGGCAATAAGCTCCATAAAATAGCGCAATACTGTACTATTTTTTTTAAAAGTGCTTGTAATAATATTTCCATAAGGATTTGGTAGTTTGTTAGAAGAGTTAAGCCGGATTTATATCTTTGTGTTGTGTCGTGTCGTGACGCCTTCTGACGCAGTGTCAAGGCTCCTACACACCGCCTGCCTTGCCGCCGGGCAAGCCGCGAAGCGCCCGGCTAGAGCCGCCAAACAAAGGAGTGCCGCTCGGCAAATACCGGCGGTTCTTGCCACCGGCACTGTGTGTAGGCTAGTGTGCCTTTACCCAATCGGAAATCGTTTTGATTTGACGTGGTCCTGAACAGATTCGTTTGATTGGTGTATCCCGCGGCCGCGTCACGACACAACACGACACAGTATTGTGTCGGTGGCTTTAAACAGGCACTATGAGGTCTTGGAGCTAGGATTTTACATACTACGCGTCATCCGACTATAGGCTTTGAGCGCGCAGTAATCTGACATTAATGTCATTGGCATAAGGTTTGATTTGCAGTGATACGCGCATTTGTAAGACGCAAAAAAGACTTGTAATCAGGGATCTTGCAATTTTTTATAAATATCTGGATGACCGACCTTTGCTCGGTTTTTTTTTTGAACGACGTTTTCTAAAAATGAAACCTAGCTAGATCGATTTATCGTCCCCGAAACCCCCTGCATACTACTCGTAAATTTCATGAAAATCGTTGGAGCCGTTTCCGAGATTCAGATTATATATATCTATAAACATAAAATTCTCGTGTCACAATGTTAGTTGCCATACTCCTCCGAAACGGCTTGATCGATTTTTATGAAATTTTATATGTATATTCGGTAGGTCTGAGAATCGGTCGTAATCTATTTTTCATACCCCTATGTGATAAGGTCCACCCCAAACATTTATTTGGCAAAACAACGTTTCCCGGGTCAGCTAGTACATAGATAGAAGAATTGCTCGTTTAAAGGTATTACGATAAAATATCAACTCACCCTAACAACATTTGGATTATTATCACACAGATGCAGCAAGAAGCATGGCAGGGAGCTAACGCCCTGATCCACCAACGCATCAGACTTCACTCTCCCCGCGATTATCCCGAACAGCCTGATCGAATGCTCCCTCAGTTGGGCGCATTCCGTGTTCATGAACGGACGTATCTTTTGAGATATCGAGAGGAGTTCTCTGTCGTATTCCTTGTCCAGTTTGTCTAGTTCTGTTAGGAGACGGCTTAGACCTTGGATGGCGGCTAGGGGTACATTGTCTGTTGGTGTTCTGAAAATTAAAACTTAATTAGTTTTGTTACTTCTTTTGCTGTTAGGCCGCGGACTCGAAGCCAGCGGGCAGCGGGGCGGCGGCGGTAGCGGCGCGTTCAAATGCATAGATTGATATATAACTGGCCTCGAAGGCCGCGGCGCGGGGAGCGCGCGGTTCCATGTAAAACTATGTGTTGCCGCGCCGCCGCCGCCCGCCGCCGCCGCCCCGCTACCCGCTGACTTTGAAACCGAGGCCTTCAGGGTGATTTTATTTAGTAGAGATTATATTTCTACTTTCATTGTTTTCAACTACAAAAAATTTGGTAGCAAAACTCCATATTTTACAAATTTTTATTTGTAAAATATGGAGTTTCATGCATTTTCATCACGAAATTCAGGAAAAATACACGGTTTTGGCGCGTCTTCCTTTGGGTTCATTAGTGATCTAAAAGGTCGTCTATTATTCAAGAAGTTGAGATGTTGTAAGGATTTTGGAAGTATACTCTAGTTTTAGAACATCTGAATCAATTGCAAAATCTCACGCTATTTTTAGGAATGCGCAGCGAGGTGGGGGGCGCGACGCCGTGAGCGTTGACGAATGAGTGGCCTGGAGTGCCCCCCGTCTCACCGCGGACATACCTAAGCCGCGATACAGCGGTTTCGGCCAAACTTTACTTAAATTTTGTTCATCCAATCAAAAGACCTAGGAGGAGCAAGCTTTTAAAAACCAGCTAACTAACTACCCTACATATAACTTACTGCGTCTTCTGCGCATCCACGCCCTGACTAAGCGCCTGTAGTGCGGCCGGTAGTGCGAGGTTCCTATGTTCGGGCTTCAACTGCGCGATGTTGGCGGCTCCTCGGAGGCAGGTGGCACGCACACGTTCATGAGAGTCCTTCCAACCTGTGTTCAGGGTCGCTAGTACGGTTTCTATGAGGATTGGGTTGTCGTTACACCTAGAAAGAAATATGGGGTGTTAAAAGAAAACTATCCACGACTAGCTGTATGCTCGATGGGATTTTCCATCGAGCACACGGCTTATCGGCCATTGTATCCATCATAACCGATGACCGTTGGGGTACACGTGTTCTTGAGTGGAGACCGCGAATCGGCAAACGTAAGGTAGGACGCTCTCAGGCTAGGTGGAGTGACGATCTTCGCAGGGTGGCTGGTAGCAGTTGGATGAGAGTTGCCGAGAATCGAGCTGAATGGCGTGCAATTGAACAGACCTATCTCCAGCAGTGGACTGCTATAGGCTGTCCATCATAAAAACATTAGTTTTGAGTCTCATTTCCTACGGAATGAATGGTTTCTGACTTTTCTGGTACTCAAACCTTAGTTGGTCTGATAGTTTTTTGATTCTTATAAGAAACAGGACCGATTGGCATAAAAAAAGTTTTTGTGTAAATTGCCTATTTATTAGCTGACTATACAATTATTTCAAAAAGTGTGAATACAGACTAAAATTTCTAAAAAAGTTAAGGACAGTCTCCTAAGACCATTTTCCTGTAACTACAACGGTTCACTAACGGTCCCGTCTCCAAATTCTTTTGCAAAATTCCAAGCTTGTGGACGCAGCGGTTTAGGTTCACTGAGTTAGAATTTTATGAAATAGATACTGGAATTTGGGCTTGGTCAGTGAAGATGGTTACTGTTATTAGTTTCCTAAAGCATTAAGAAAAAAACCAGAATGTTCTTAGCAGTTAGGAAAAGGTCACAGGCTCAAGACAAAAATCTAACACTCGCACTCATGTCATCATGTGAGCAGTTGCAGGCTGTAGAACAATGTTTAAGCATGGTTGCATTACCATGGAAACTAGTCCTGATAAATAGCGCGTCATGTTCGTGAACGGGCGCCGTTAGTTAAGACTGGTCATCTCTTATCTGCCAGGGCTTATTTTTAATCTTATATTTTCAATTGCTTTGTTTTTTTTTCTTTGTTCTCACATATACTCGTAGAAGCAACAAGAATAATGTACCCAGGATTTTGTAATAACTATATTTAAAAGAGTGTCCTTGGATTTTCTTGCCCGTTCTTCTCCATAGAGATCTACGTTTTGGAATGGGCAACTAGCTTCAACTTTCTGACTAACTGACCGATTCTTTGACAATTCAAAAGTGCCTGTAAATGGTTCAATTGAAATAAATGCTTTGAGTTTGAGATAGTATATTTTCCATCTTTTTTCCTGACTTTAGACAGATGTGGACACTCAGTGTCAGTACATACCTGTAGTTTAGTAAGTCTGCTAACAGCGCGAGTGCAGCACATCGCTGCGGCGGGAGCGGACACCGGCCGTACGCGGACACTTTCGACACTACGCGCGACAGATGTTGCGGACACTCGCGACACAAAGCTCCGCTCAGTATGGGCGCTAGGTCTAGTAGGGTAGTTGAAGAGTCGCTGTGTTCTATGCTAAGGCATAGGGAGCAGGCTTCGCGGACCTACGAGAGAAATGACAACTTTAATAACAAGCAACATATCACGCCTGTTTTTCAAGAAGGTTTAGGCAGAAGTGTACTTATAGCGTACATTTTGCCAGTTATATAAGTCCCATGTAATAGAGGGCGAGCCTAATGCCTGCGGTAAGGTCTTCGTAAGAACACTACATTCGAGAAACGGTCCGAAGTGCGAGCATTTTCAATTCGCAACTATAGTAAGCAGGTTGAACTCGGATCCGTTTCGGATGCAGTACACAAACGCTCTGAGAGTTTGTATCGTATGCAGAAATTCAGTCTTTAGAGCTTCATAAAATAAAGTTCAAAATTACATCTACTACTACTGTTATAAAAATCTGAGTTTACAAGGCGACCATGGTTTTGTTTATGAAATTGTAATCAAGACCCGCTGAGATTCCACAACATATACAAATAAATTATTAGATCGATAATTCTAACCTGATTTTTATATTATTTTTTAAATACATACAGTTAGTTACCAAAAAGAGGTAGCGTAAATTATACCATTTGCCGTTTACAAGCTTATGAAATTTACATTTTACAAGCGAACTGGCCTTATTAGAGTCCCCCATATTCAAGATCGAATTAACAGCCGCACGGGTCGATCCATCAGATTAAGCTACACTTGCCGAGGTTGGTCCGTTAATGGGTGACCATTTCTACATACCGAGACTCCTCTGTGCCTCGGAAAGCACGTTAAGCCGTTGGTCCCGGCTGTCATTCGTGGATCTTTGACAGTCGTTACGGGTCGTCAGAAGCCCGAAAGTCTGACAACCAATCTTACCAAGGGGTATCGTATTACCTAGTTACTGGGTTGTGGAGGTCAGATAGGTATACAGCTGCATCCGGTAAGACTGGAAGCTGACTCCAACATGGTTGGGAAAAGGCTAGACAGATTGATTGATATTCGAGATCGAGTAAAATTGAGTAAAATATCTTTAAATTGAAGCTTCTTTAAAAAAAAACACCAACAACTTACCTTATGACAATCAGCCTGTTCCAAGAACGCGTTGAAAGTCTGCACCGTAATCTTGGCGGGGGACAACTTAATGGCGTCCCTATTGGGTACGAATCCGAAGCGTTCTTGATTCTTATTGGTTGGCGGGGAGTACGCGGGCGATTCCGCGTCGATGTAGCAAGCGAGCGTGGTGTATAGGACGGCGAAAAGGTCGGAGAATTTAGCTATGCAGGTTGGCTTCATTGTGTCTTCTTGGAGCATCTCTCCGAAGGCGCTTATGAGCTGAAATAAGTGGATTTAGGATTAATCGTTTGATTTCGGCGGTTGCCCGTATTTATAACTATATTATGAATTGGATTAACATCTGCAGCTAATACGACCTGCGACCACTTAAGACGCAGATATATGACAGTGACCTTGAATGGTTAGCTTGCGTGTTCTGTACTGAGCTCACGCAGCGCGTCGTACGTCCAGCCAGTAATAGGACTCGCCCATCAAGGAGCGCTGTCCCAAATTAGTCGCATTATTAATTTATTATTCATAAAACAAAAAGTATTTTAATAAAACACGTATACTAAAAGATCAATAGTTAAATTATCTTTAAAATGGTGAAGGTTTCAGAAAAATACGCTTGATAGATTTTGCGTGATTCTCAGTTTTTTATCCGCGTTAGACATAACTTTACAAATTAATTTCACTGTGTAATATAATCATAATCTAAAATATGCTTATATTAAGTTATTAAGAAAATGCTCAAATTTAACATACTTTTTTTCCAAATCATTAACACTACTCGTTTAGACGTCATCTTCAGTATAAAATCATTAAAAGTCGGTTATCGTCGCCTTAACAAAATTGATGAATCAAAATATTTTGGAAAGTTGTATACTTGACCAATGCCAATATTCACATTTGTTAGTCTAGACAATGTTTTGATTGCTATAAAATAATAACACTTTTTCATGTGTTTCTCGATTGTAATAATAATTAACTATTTAACACGTATTTTCCATGGACTCCACGAGACAGGCTCGTCCTAGTGTGGAGTTCATAAGCAAAATACTTCCTTTGCGTCTTATTTTTAAACGACTTCCAAAAGGAGGAGGTTCTCAATTCGACTATGTTTTTTTTTTGTTTCTCGATTACTCCGCCACATATGAATTGATTTTAATGATTCTTTTTTGTTTGGTAGATCATACTTCAGAGGTAGTCCCATATAAATTTTATTAACTTGGCTTGGGTAGTTTTTGGGTTAGCCTTCAATAATACGTATTTTTTCCCACTAAGTATGTGGATGATATGATAAGTTCCTGTCACTGTTATTTACATAGCAGGCAGTGTTATTGGAATTTGTGTGGGGTTGGTACCACAACTAAAAAGAGAAAAATAAAAACTTTTCACATAAAAAAAACAACCGACTTCTAATAAAAACACTGCAAAGTGAAAAATTACTTTAATTTCGGAAGTCGGTGGCAAAAACGAAAATTCAAAAGTTGACACCGACTTCCGAAATTAAAGTTATTTTTCACTTTGTAGTGTTTTTATTGGAAGTCGGTTATTTTTTTATGTAAAAAGTTTTTTACTAAAGAATGTAAACCTAGCTAAGCTATCAGTAGCGCAGGGTGACTTTATGGAGGAGGTAAGCCGAACCAAAAAAAAAAAAAAAAACAATTATTTACCGTACATCAATCAATCAATCAAAATTTCATTTCATTACATTTCGATATACTACTTTTCTATTAAGAGCTTCATACAAATTCCCGATTCCCGAACTCGTAAAACAGCTACGAATATGTTTTTCAGTCTGCACATCTTTTTATGATGAATTCAACTACAATCTAACAAAAGTAAACACGGGAACGACTGCCAGTCAGTCATTGATATTTATCGTTAAGGGAAACATTACAATTTTTTTAAAAACCATCGCGGCGTTTGAGATTTATAGTCACATCGGGGCGAGCACGTATTTTCAAAACTTAACCTTGAAAAAACTATGAATGCCGCCATCCTAATAAGATCGTACTAATTAGTTGTCAAATCTACTCTAAATAAGTAATTTCAGCTTATTAAACTATCTACTTACCCCAAATACCTAATTACAAGGTACTTCAACACACAAAACACCATGTTAATCATTCTCAAAACACTATGTTAATCACTGTCCTATAACTACAAACAAATATTAATACTAGTAGTATTGATAAACATATGAATTCAATTAATACTGAGCGAACAAAATGCAAATTAATAAGATTCTAATGCGATTAAGTCAAAAAACAACCACATAATATATTTGTCAAACGAATGATGAAATTTTTACGAACTCCTAGCCGAACGCATTACGAAATTTACCGAATCAAATGCGTGTGCCAGAAAGAGGTGGTGCAATAGCAATAATTCCTTCTCGCTCCCGCGCGCACGTTTCTGCTACTCTGTGCCTACAATAACTCGCTACAGACCGGCTTACTCGGCTCATAGAAACCGCGGATCACGTGACCGAAGTGACGTCATGATGACTTTATTTTTTGTAAGGAAATTGAATTTAGCGTAAACCGGACGCGCCTACGAGTTATTTTAGCGCAGTGTTTTGTTGTTGGGTTATTAAGACAATTTTTAATGTATGTAGGCGTTTTGTAATAGGTATTTTAAATTTATGGTGTATCAAATACTTATAGTTTGATTATTCAATGACGATAGAGTGGTTGTGTTCCGAATTTCCAAAGGGAAGCCGGTAGGAATCGGCTTATATGGACAATTCGCCCCTGTAAGCTATTAATGTAGACTATGAGGAAATGTAAAGCACTATTTTTGGCAAAAATAAACATTATTATTTTCGTTTATTCATTCTAATTCTTATTTGATTACATTTTTAAATATTTCTTAAAATAAAAAGGATAAAAAAACATTAAAAAATATAAAAAAATAGAGTTCCGCCGGTGTCGGGAGCAGGGTCCAAGCTACCGGTGGTTAGGGTTGCAGAGACAGGAACCTCCTCACAATGCGAGCCGAAACGTGATCCAGCCGTCTAACGAGAGCCTCGAGAGATGTTGGTCGAGGCTTTCGGCCATCAGGCCATTTGCCGTTATGACAATCGGCACAATGATAGCCGAACTCACATTTTACATGTCAACAACCTCGTGTGCTAAGTCGAGATATTTTATTTGTTTCTCTTTCTCAGCTTTCACGAGGTTCTCGTCATGTGGAATGGTAACATCGACTATCATTGCGCGGCGCGCTAATCGATCTATCACTACTATATCAGGCTTATTTGCTATAATAGTCCTGTCAGTAATGATAGACCGATCCCAGTACAACGTGACATGGTCCTTTCCGAGGACTGGGTCGGGCACATACTTGTAATACGGAACCTCGGAGTCCACAAGTTTATATTTCAAAGCAAGTTGCTGGTGAATAATCCTAGCCACTTGGTTATGTCTGTGCAGGTACTCGCCGTTAGCTAGACGCGAACAACCGGAGATAATATGTCTGATGGACTCACCCGGACGATGGCATGCCCGACACACGTCAACCGTACCGTCCTTCATAATATGTCTCCGGTAGTTATTCGTCAAGATAACTTCATCCATAATTGCACAGACGAAACCTTCGGTTTCACCGAAACGTAGCCAGGATACGGATGCTAAGAAATCTACACCGGGCTCATGAAGAGCCCGATAGAATTATTATGTTTGCTAATACTAAATTAACTCTAAATTGGTGTGAAATAAGGTACATTTTGTCTTGGCTAAAAACCGCAAATGGACAAATACTTCGAGTGAAGTGCCAGCCCGAGACGACAGGGATTCACTGCAGATGGAGTAAAAATTACAAAATTATATAAAATAGTCGCATTTTCAACACGTAAAGCTTTCATCACTTACAGTTAAGGGCTGGAGAGCAGCAATATGGTGTTCAGTAATATGGTAAGGATCCTCATAGAGCTCCACTGACGTCATCAGTCGCAGGAAGTTGTCTGTAATAGCTGCAGATAGGCCTTCGTCACGAGCTAGGCTACGCCAACAAGCTAATACGCTCCTGAAAGATGAGAATTTGATGAAAATCTTCTTCATTTTGTAAGAATGGTCAAAGTAAAAACTGGTAATTCTATAGGTAAGCAAACTTTGTTTAGTCCATGATACAGAATAACTCGATAGGAAATTTTCTCGACGGCATTTGAAGCCAAGTCAGAGGCCCATTTACGGGGCGCCGGTGTGGGCGCCTTCATTGAGGCGGCAGCCAGGCCGCCGGCTGAACGCGTCCCAAAGGGTCATGGCCATCCGGCTGGCCCGAGGATACCGCACGGTCTCCTGCGAGGCGGCGAGCCTCCTTGCCGGAGTACCGCCATGGGATCTGGAGGCAAAGGTCCTCGCGCACATTTGGGAGTGGCGCGAGGAGGCGAAACGCCGGGGCTTAACTCCGATGCCGCAAGAAGTCGCGGCACAGCGGACAGAGCTCCGGCGGGATCTCATGGCGGAATGGAGATTGCGATTGTCGCAACCCAGCGCTGGGCACGCCACAATTGCGGCGATAAGACCCCTCTTTGAGGAGTGGCTAGAGAGGCGCCACGGCGTCCTCACCTTCCGCCTGACGCAGGTACTCACCGGACACGGCAGTTTCGGGAGGTACCTGTTCAGGATAAAGCGGGAGGAAACGCCCGGGTGTCGTCACTGTGTGGATCGCCCGGAGGACACGGTGGAGCATACGGTGGAGGTCTGCCCGGCTTGGGCAGGGCATCGCCGTGTCCTCGTGGATGCGATCGGCGGCGGTGATCTCTCGCGTCCGGCCCTGATTCGGGCCATGCTACGGAGCGAGAGGAAATGGGAGGCCGTCACCTCTTTCTGCGAAGCAGTAATGCTCGCGAAGGAGGAGACGGAGCGCGTGAGGGAGAGGCAAATTTCGCGCCCTCGCGCCCCTAACCGCCGCAGCAGGAGACGCCCTGGGCGTCGGGAATCGCAGGAAGATTTCCGGCCACCGTAGGCGCGGGCTTGCGGACGGTGAGCAATGGGTAGCTCGCCGTCCGATAAGGACCAAGCCCGGGTCGACGGCGCGTTGTGTTCCACGCGCGCCTCAAAGAGATGTCAGCAGAATTGACGGGGTCCGCTAGGGCCAATGCCTGCCGGGGGTTCGAAGAAAACCGATGGGGAAATCGTGGCCCCCGGCAACATGGCATAGGAAGGAACACGGGTGGGTTTTAGTCAGTAAGAGTCTGACACGCCCTCCCGCTCCACCCAGAGCGGGAGAAGTTATTTGATAATTTCCCACCCAAAAAAAAAAAAAAAAAAAGTCAGAGGCCCATGGGCGGCATAAAAACTCTGACACCATAGGTTAGTCACTAACCACACGAAAAAGAAAAAAAGGAATAAAAGAAAGATTTCTAATAGCACGTTTAGGTACTTTATCCATGATACAGAAAACATTATGTGTAAGAACTTCTCATCGATCAACAGATATGAAATGTATCTTGAGTATATTACGACTTTCTCGAGGCATTTTTGACTAGAGAGAGAAGGTTTCGGTTTTGTAGTATAGTGTTTTTAGAACAGTTCAAATCAGTTTTGTTGTCCTTTTTAGCCTTAGTCTAATAAAATCATCATAATCTTACAATATTACGTGCTTGGAGAGTTTTGAGAAGTAATACTGCCTGACCTTTGAAAGCCTAATTTATCAAAAACATAATAATAAAGATATACTTACGGTTTCAACGGCAACTTCTGCGCCAACAGCACAGCAATGACAGCATTCGAGTGATGACGCGTCAAAGACGTCATCGGCTTCATCAGCTTCTGTCTCGCTTCAACTCCCACTTCGGTCATCGTCGCCAACATCACTTCAATGATCCTTTCAATGCTCTGGTACAAATCCTGACCCTTACTTGAGAAGTACGCATCTAAGATAGAACTGATCCCTACACTTCTGAACTCCTGGTCATCATACATTTCAAGCAAACTTTCTATAAACTGCATATTGTGATGATGAGGTATTTTAGTAGATATAGTCTCGCATAATGCCGTACAATAATCACTGATCATATTTAAATCGTTCGTCAAGATATTGTTTTGTAAATGACCCAAATTCGACATGCATTCATCATCGGGTCCTATCGTATGGCCTTCGTACAAATCTTGGATTTGGATAATCACTTTTATGCAGTCGATGGTCGTTAGTCTTACTGGGAAATTGGTATCTGCAATTCCCGGGATTATAAGCCCGAGCAAGTATCCCATTTGCCCGAATTTACTCGGAGTTTCGTAGTTCAATTTTACGTTTTTAATGTAAGTGTCGAAAATTACTTGTAGGATCATGATGGATGCTGTTCGGATCTCGTCGTTTTCGTGTCGAATCCATTCCATTAATAAACTGATCAAGTCATCGATTGTGCTCAAGCAAGTTGACTGGATAATCAATTCTTTGATTAACTGGTGTAAGAGAGATAGGCTGTCGTTAAGAGTTTTGGCTAGGTTGTCATTTTTGTCACCGTTGCCTTCAATTTCGTATTTCCGTTTGAAGGAACATAGTTCGCCAAAGATACTGTTAAAAAGAACCCTTAATATAGTATTTCTTTCTTCAGGCAATATTCCTTTTTGTAACTTCGTAAGAGCTTTCGAAGCCTTGACAATGATGGGATAAAGTTCTACATTGCGTTTATCCAGGTTTGTATTATATATTTGCTCCAAAACTGCGTTTAGCAACTGCCAGCGGTTTCTTAGCACCACGTTATGATGTGCGGCTGGATGTAAGGCCTTGCTTATCTCGTATAGAGTCGTAACACTGGCTTTGCAGAGGTCAAAAGGAGGGTTCGACTTTAGAATATCGTAGAGTATTGACGTCACATTGTCCCCTAATCTTGCCAAAACGTGAACATCTAGGCAGTCAACGGCAACTTTGCCATAACACGTAATAACTGCATACCTAACAATACCCAACTCCACCTCATTTTTGGAATGTCTCGAAGACAAGAAATTAAGTATCTTACTGCCTCTTTTGGATTCATTTTCTTTGTAAATCGCATCTAGCTCATTCAGAATAAATTCTCCGTGCTGTCTTGAAGCGATTCCTATGGCTTTGCTAACGTAATCACTGCTTTCCATTGGTATGGACTTTAATGCAAGTAATATAATTTTGAGGATCTTTTCAACGACTGCCGCGTTGGACATGTGGCATGATAAGACAGCTAAGTACTGTAAGGAGACGCCCTTGATCATCGGCGACTGTTTCTTCGATATAATCTGCTGTGATATCAAAGTGGCGATGAATTCTACCCATTTGTTGCTGTTAACTTGTTCTACAGCCGACACTAGAAGGTCTAGCAACATACTGTGCCACTGTTCCTTAGATTCACTTGTCTCAACAAACTTCAACAACCTTTGAATTTCAATCGTCCAAGAATTTTTCAAGTTCTTATGAACATCTCCGGAATATTCCTCTAAAAAAACTAGAATATTCTTGTTCCTTTCAACCTGATCTGGTTCAATCACATGTGTTAAGCATCGAACGAAGACTAAGTCAGGGGAGCATTTCATTTCGATTTCTTTCTCTGATTGATCTTCCGCGATGACGTCAGAATTATTTTGGAGGAGTGAGGTCAAGCAATGACAGACTGTTGCCATGGAAGATGTGAACTCTTCACCAGTTAATGCTATCAGTAATAAGTTACGTAACTGAGATCTGATACTTGTAACTGTGTTACACATAAGGATTAAGGAGCTTTTGCACGTATCGTGCAAATCTAAGACGTCATGTCTAGGAACGTTAGCAGGTGCTTCATAACCACAATGCTTTATTATGAACTCCACCATAGTGAAATCTTCCGGAGTTGTAATACAGTTTCTATAAACAAGTCCAACTATAGCTTTGACTAATAACTTTTTCATTTTTACTCCTTGCTCCATTGTCGTCATTACTTTGAGAAGGGCAATAAATTTCATCGCGTAATTCTCGACGAAAATTTGGGAAGATGTTGTCAAATGTGTGAGGATGATGACAGCTTTCATTCTGTCTTTCTCTTGATTGTTTTTACATTGGTGGAGAAGATTTTCAATAGTTTGGTCAGGAAACTGTCCAGCCATATGGTCAAAGCACCTGAGCACCTCAAAATGGTTCTTCACAGTATGAGGCTGGTCATAATCAGGTTCTACTAGAACCAAGTTGAAAAGCACATGGTTGATAGAATTGATGACGCTGTCATTCAAACTCAACTTCGGGTTCAACGGCGATGGAGACAGTAAGTACGATATACATTGACTTATGTAGTAGAAATTGATTGCTGGCTTACGATATAAGGACAGCAATGAAAGCACAAACTTATTCACAGTTTCATTAAACTGTCTTTCTGATATAAGTCTCGTGATTGGTCCTAACGCTTCAAGAACGGACTCGGCAACTTTAGGTTCGTAGGACGCAAGCCATTGGTTGTATAGTACGTCAAATATGATGGTGAATTCTGTGACAAAATTGTCTTTGATCGATGTAATATTGTCGTTTTCTACATTGTCGCCTATTTGCTCTGAAACGGCAACGGCGAAATGGCCGAAAGCTGGAAAGAAATATTTTACTTTTGTGAGTAAGAAAGTTCATCATTGAAAATTGGTGCGTAAAGAGAAGAAGACCTTTCTACAGAGGCTATCAATATTTTTTAAAGGGTATTGTTGTGCTTGTAATTTCAAAGGCACTCCTTTCAAAACCGGAACATTGGTATGTTGCTACTTCCCCACACGATCTTTTCCACGGAGTAAATATAAAGATATCAAATCCTGGTGGCGCAACCGTGGTCGCGCAGCCAGCAAAATATTTACAGTTTTATGCTGTCAACAATCATCCCATTGGTTGCGCAACTAACCATATTTTTTTGGAACCAGGATTGCGCCAAATAGGTTGTACTTCCAAAAAAATCTCTAAATATATTTTAATATACAGAGTGGCAGGGACATCGACGCACAATCTGTTACCTTGGATTCAATACATGATTCTGGACCCTCTTGGGTTCAAATTAGCTGTTTCATACATTTTGACCACGTAGGTATTGCACTTTTGTAGGAAACAGGAGTTTTTTTTATAACCAACGAAAAATGTTAATGCAAGTTTTAGGTTCAGAATCATGTACTGTATCCATGTTAACGTGTTGTATCGATGTCCCAGCCACCCTGTATATCCCAGTATAATATATCTTTAAGGCCTTTGATTTACAATTGTTTGTAATTATCCACAATAACACACAATTTGTAATTTAATTCCGATATAGATAAGAAATATCCACACAAACCTTGCAGTTTTATGAGCGATAAAACATTGAATTTAGATAATGCATGAAACATCTGCTATTTATAACATTTGTTTGATTGTAAATTGTTACATATTATGTTTATATTGATTGTAAACTTGAATCTAGCGTTTTAAACATATTTAATAGAAAGAAAGTGACTAGTTTAAAAACAAATCTTTCTACTTTATTTATATTTTTTTTATTTCATACATTTTAAAATATAAAATGACAAATTACTCGAAAATGGTTGACATTGGCATAGGGGTCATCAGGGTTCATCTGGTTGCAAATGACCTCTCCTACATCCCCTTATCGGATTGCCGACGTATTTATATAACTAATAACCCTAGTGTATACAGTGTGTCCGGACATGGACTAGCGATATTCTAAATACTTAAATATAAACTATTTTAAAGTACAATTACACTCTAAGCTTAGGTCCACTACACTATCTGTTTTGTGGTAATTAACAAATTATTGGTTGAATTGCATAATTTTTTGACTTTTTTTTCGACTTCCACATTTTTTTTTCAAAAGTTTTGGAATAGTGAATACATTGTTTTGTAATGCAGAGGGTAGACAATATTATTGCCTTTCGAATAAGCCTATTTTTATCGCAGTATGACTAAAACTTTGAGAGATATGATTTTTTTGTACTCGCATAGAGAATATTAAAAAAATAAAAATAAAATGGCTGCTACATAGCGGGGAAGTTTATTGGACCCAAACTTAGAGTGTAATTGTACTTGTAAATAGTTTATATTTAAGTATTTAGAATATCGCTAGTCCATGTCCGGACACATTGTATATATATGTATCTATTATAGTATATTGTATCTATATACTTATTAGTCTACATCAATGACAACCCCATTTTTATGTTTACACAATCAATGTCCATTCCAAGGTTGTCTGGAAGAGATCGCAGAAAGCGATAAGGCCGTCCACTGAATGTTTTGTAGTGTTAAATTGATTTTTTGCTATCTATTTTCTGGCTTACAATAAAGTATGTTATTGTTGTTATTATGGGGTTTGGTTTCCGCACTTAGTCCATCAGGTGGACCATTGTGCGTGGGCCATGGCGGCCGTTTAGTGGTTATTCGAACCAGCCCACCTTCCTCCAGAAGTTAATTAAAACTCCTGGTCTGTTCAGAACGTCTGTGAAAGATCTGGGTGACCCGAGGGTTTCTGTTCTAATCTGGGTGACGCCTGTGCATTCAAAGAGCACGTGCGCGACGGTTTCCTCAGCCTCCATGCACGCCCTACACAGAGGGCTGTCCGTTATGCCTATTGTGTGGAAGTGTTTGTTTAGCGAGCAGTGTCCCGTGATGGTCCCCGTCACCAGGCGCTACAATAAAGTATAAATAAATAATAATCAAAAACTTACCATAGGCAAAAGCCTGCTTCAATCCATCAGCCTTGACCAGCGAGAGAAGAGGCAGCATCTTGCTGAGAATCTCCTTAATATGTGGCACTACGCCGTGGGTGTTGACTGCGGCCAACGTGCCTAAAGTGTGGGCTATCGTGTAGTGCGGCACTGATGCTGGTGATAGTTGGTTGATGAGGGACCGTAGGACCTGGGGAGTGAATAGGAAATTAGTATACCTAAGAGATTTCAAGAATATGTTGACCATTAGTCAACTAAAAAACAAAAACCCGACTGCAAAAACCAATAACTGAAAAGAGAAGAACAAACACTGAACTTTGTTTTTGTAAGGTATTGCAGGCGGGGACAACAAAAGTTAAGTCGGGTTTTTTGTTTTTTTTAATAATTTGTTTTTTTAAGCTTTTTAGTTATATTAATATACAGGGTGACAGGGACATCGACGCATAAACTCAAACCATGGATTCAGTACAGAATTCTGAACCCCCCTGCGCGATGTCCCTGCCACCCTGTATATATTTGGAATTGACTCATTACTAGGTTTTATTTGATACCAATATTGTAGTAATTTATTTTAAAAAAAGCCTTCCCCTCAATTTATTGTATTTGCAGATTCAATATATAAATATTATATAGCCTATGTCACTCCCACAATTAAGACTAATCTAACAACACCTCACATGTTAAAATCCATCAAGCCGTTTAAGCTACAGAGCGTGCCAAAGAAATAGACATACATACATACTCTCGAAAAACATTATCCTTCCTTCTGGGGCAGTCGGGTAAAAACTAGCTCGTGGCTAAGTAATAACAGCCGCATGGGTTGATCAAGGTTAAGCTACACTTGCCGAGGTCAGTCTGTGGATCGGTGGCCATCCATTACGAAACCCCTCCGTGCCTCGGAAACCACGTTAAGGCTTGTGCAGACCAGCGCGACACGCGACGCGACACAAAGACACCGCTCGTCGCGCGATGAGCGGTGCCTTTGTGTCGCGTCGCGTGTCGCGCTAGTCTGCACGAGCCTTTAAGCTGTGGGTCCCAAGTGTCATTTGTAAATTTTTGACAGTCGTTACGGGTAGTCTGGCGGTATCGTATTACCTAGTCACTGGGTTGTGGAGGTCAGATAGGCAATCGCTCCATGTAAAATACTAGTATTCAGCTGCATTCGGTTAGACTGGAAGCAGACCTCAAAAGACAGACAAAAGCAAATAAAGCTATAGTACAGTCTACATCTGAACTCATCTATGACAGCCGACAGCCAATTACAGGAAATGGCCACTCTTGGCACCAATTTAGGTGGTTGAGGGGCTGTGCTCTTAAAGCGGACAGATTACTGTTGCAACTAGACGGTGACGCATTCGACATTGACACGGGACACCACTTAAAGATAACTTAAGTGACACTGTGGGTGAGATGAAGTTGTTTCAATTATTCTTTTATACAATTATAATTACATAACATAAACTCACGTATTGTTCCAATGAGGGTAAGCATAAACTATAGAACGCCACCTGCTACAATCCTTACATCCTATCCTATTAAACGAGCAGTATTTGTGTGTATATATATTTGTAATCACGTTCTCGAAAACGGCTCTAACGACTTCGATTAAAGTTGCAGTATAGAGGTTTACAGGGCGAAAAATCGATCTAGCTAGGTCTCGTATCTGGGAAAATTATTTTCACACGAGCAGAGCTCGGTCGCCCAAAGTTTAGAACAAGATGGCTACCTTAGAATAATGGAATTAGTAAGTACCTACTATCATGGCAGCATGGAATTAGTATGTACTTTCCTATACTATCAAATGAGTATTCTCTATTTTCACCAGAGCAGAGCTCGGTCGCCCAGGTACTACTAATAATATCATGCACAGAATTATCTGCTATGAATCTCATAATTTTTTCCTAATTTATTTGTGGTTGTTGCAAAATGTATTTTTCTTCCATACTTCTCTTTTAGCCGTCATCTCGGTAGTCCCCCCCCCTTTCTATCCATATCATCTCTCACACAGCCCATCCATCGTTTCTTTGGTCTTCCCCTACTCTTATAGCCATCGACATTCATACTCAAAACTTTCCTAACGACGTTTTCCTCATTATTTCGCATCTATTGTGTCCAATATAAATTGCATGGCTTCTCCTATTTTGGTTGACGATTAAAACAACAACAGTAATTCCACAGGTACTGATTTAGTTGCAAGCACGAATCTGGCAGATGCCTTATAAAAAGTATCATCATTTCAACCGAAAGACGTCCACTGCTGGACATAGCCCTCCTTCTTGGCCCTCCCGGCTACCGCAACTTCGACCGGTTTTGCGCTCCCCGCATCCAGCGGATTCCTGCGGCCTTCACAAGGTCATCGGTTCACCTTGTGGGAGGCCTTCCAACGCTACGTCTTCCGGTACGCGGTCGCCATACCAGAATTTTCCGGCCCCATCGGCCATCTGTTCAGCGAGCAATGTCTATTGCCACTTATTATTAAGTTTGGCAATTCTTCGGGCTTTGTCGGTTACCTTAGTTCTCCTGCGGATCTCTTCATTTCTGATTCGATCACGTAGAGAAACTCCAAGCATAGCCCTGTCCATTGTCCTTTGGGTGACTTTTAGCCATCTATTATGGCCCATTGTGAGCGACCACGTTTCAGACTTGACACACTGCGATATGTGGGACGAGAAGATATTGCGTAGCTTCCCAAACGCTGCCCAGCCGAGTCGGATTCGACGACTGACCTCTTTCTCGAAGTTGGAACTAACTAACTGGACAGTTTGTCCTAGGTAAACATACTCGTCCACAACTTCGAGTGTAGCGTCTCCGATCTTCATGAGAGTGGGTGTGATTTTAAGACCAACTCTTTCGGAAGTTCTGCTGAGGTCATCGAGCATTGTACTGAGGTCCTCCATAGTCTCAGCCATGACAACAATGTCTTCGGTAAACTGAAGGTGAGTGATGTATTTGCCATTGATATTGATGCCTAGCCCTTTCCAGTCCAGAACCTTAAAGACATCCGCCAGTGCAGTAGTGAACAGGTTTTGGAGAGATAACGTCTCCCAGTGTCACACCTCGACGCAGAAGGAATGGCTTCGAGGTCTGGTCCTAGAGTCGAACTGACATAGTGATGTTTTCGTACAGACACTTCAGCACCTCAATATCAGTATCATCATGTTCTTGTGACTGGGTAATAATCATAATAATAATGCCAGTCTATTACTGTCCCACAGCAGTACTAAGGATTCTTCTCATAAAGGGAAAGCATGAGCAGACTAACGTTAATTATAAATCGACGTTTCCTTACCATTTTTACATTCACCATGTCAGTGATATCCAAGATTAAATTAGGAAGTACAATTATGAATTGAGTTACATTGGTACTTGCCCTTGTCAATTTAGTCTTTTTTAACTGAAAATTAACATTCTAAACTGTGAGCCGATTTCTGTGCTAGATCAATACTGATTTAGGTATGTGGTGTATCCCTCAAGTGAATTTTTCCTCCCTTACTGAGCAAGAAATCAGGTACTTCCTCTTTTAATTATCAGTATTTCATAGTCTTATCATTACAACAAAATATTTACCAGATCTAAGTGCTCATGTCCCACAGCGACCAGCACAGCAGAGGCTCCCATCTGTACCTTTGGCTCGTACGTCACATTCTCCATCATAGCTCGAAGCATGGCCGTGACAAGGTTGGCAGCCGCAGAGGGCTCCAGCCTCTTTACTTGGTTCACACATGTTTGTTCTAAAACTCTGAAAGAGTATGAAGATACCATGAATAAAAAGAAAAGCGCGCATTTATATTACTTAAGAGCGTTTATTCTGAAAGTGGGCAACGTCGCAAGTAAATGTCAAATATTTCACTGTTTTGATTAATTTGGCAATATTACTGTTTGGAAATAAGATATTTGGCTAACTAGCGAACTAGAATATTAATAATGAATTGCAATTATAACACTGCTAACTTATAACTTGATGTTGTAACCATTTTATGTGTAAAAAAGGCATTTGAAAAGTGTCTAAATACTTTTCTTACATCTATATCTAAATATTCGGTGTTTTCATAATTAATATTTTAGTTCCCTAGTTAGTCACATTTCTTAATTCATACATAATTGCCAAATTAATGAAAACAGGTAAATATTTGTCCTAATGTTATCACAATTTGCATTTCAAATAGAGTCCGGGAAAAATTATTGTTTGAATTGACTAAAAACTTAAATTGTCCATGTATTATTCAAATCACAACTGTCATTATTTGACAGTTGTATGAAATAGCGATTACTGTAACACGGCAAATTGACATAGTGTTTACATGATTCAAGCTAGCTAAATTTGTTTATATCAATAACAAATCTGTAAATTTATGTAATAATTCAATAATTTTTTTTTTCTTATGTGTAATAGGAATAATAGATGACTAATTATTAAATTCATTTAAAAAGAGTTAGGAGTGACTTAAGTAGCAGATACAGGGATAATAATAATACATAGTTATTGAGATTGTTATTACATGGTGTAATGTTTACATAGTGAAACCATTTAAATTCTTTTTCCTCATTATGTACTTTGCTATATTATATACCTTGTTATAATTTATATTTATTAATTTTTACTAAATATATAAGTTTTTGAAGTGTAAAACTTCTTTAGGCGCGTTGGGCATTTTTGAGATGGGAAAAAACAATTGAACTCGTGACAATGTTACTGACACCTCATTTTTGTAAACACAATTGTGCTTTTTATTTGTATTACGTTACGGATCAATGTTGTATGCAAGTATTTTTACTTTAAAGGTTTTGGAAGTATTTTTTTTGTAAACGCGATTGTGCTCTTTATTTAGATAAGGTTATGGACCAATGTTCTATACAAGTATTTTTCTTCCACTAAGGCGATCTTGTTCAAGTTTTCACTCCTGTTGGCACTCCCGGAGTGCCACTGTTTTTTACTATTGAAAGTACGGTTTTACAGATATTTTGGGTTATTTGTAATTTTACCTCAAAAAGAAAATCTCAAAGAAAATCATTTCATCAAGTTATGTAACATGATGAAATGATTTTCTTAATAATGAGATAATATGAATTCATTCCATGCTTCATTATACATTCTAATTTATGCATGGCATTGAATTAATTAATGGCAAAAGTGTATAATTTTGCAATATAAGATCTCATCAGATCGCTCTTAGCAATAAGACTGCCCATTGTGCCACACTATATAAAATTTCAAATTTCTACATTTATATATGTAATTTGTATGGTGCACTTATTAACACGTTGGCGGACAGTAACGACCACAGGCGTCTAGGTAGCTAAAAGTGATACGACAGTACGCCTGTCGACGTCTGAGTTTTTACTTGCATCAAATCAGTACGCCACACGACGACCGATTTTCCATAATATCATAAAGAACGGCATGTTGTACTGTCACCACACGTATAATTACGACTTTCGTACTGTCACTACACTGTTTTCAAAAATTCGTCAAAGAAAGTACTTCCACGCACACATTCATATTTTTATAGTCCCCTCCCTACACACACTACGCTCGTGGGCGTCGTAGTTACATACGATCAGTCGCGTACTGCGCCGCTTCGGTGATCTTACGTGTCGCTACATGTTTTCGCGCGCAATTGTTATTTAGAAAGTGAGTACTGTTTGTTTTCAATGTAATTTTATTATTTTATGCATACTAAATAGTAATTCAAGTCTAGTTGCATATGTAAACAACGTATTTACGTTGCTAATGTTTGTTGTGAACACGATTTTGTTGTACTAAATTTGTAACGAATATTTTTGCAGATGTCGTCTCGAGACTCGTTCGAAAAAGAACAAAAACGACTTCAGGACCTATTTGATGCAGCTTCTACCCCTGAATCGAGTCAAGACCCATTTGCTGAAGATGGCGAGTATGGATCTGACGATGAGTATCAACATGACGTCTACGCCTATATCCGTTCTGTCATATCATATGGTTTTTTAATCATGCGTTGTGACACTACGCCCGTGGGCAATGTATGAAAATAAGTAGTGTCTCAGTAGCTGCAACCAGTGAGATAGTACTGTCCGCCAACGTGTTAAAGAATATTCTACACTATTCCATTTTCACATAAGTATTTCTTATCCAGACTATCATACTAATATTAACTGCAGACATTCCTCATTCCTCTGTTTTCTAGACAGTAAGCAGATTACATCAAAGTATTTTTTCCATTTTTGATAATATTGATAAAGATGAAATCTGAAGCAACAGAATATTACGGTGATAACAGGAAAAAATAGGGGAGGGTAGTCTCTAAATGAAAAAAAAAATCTTTCTTTTCTTTGCCAATATTGTCTGGTACACAGAGCATGTAACGTCTGGTATTCCAGACTTTAAAAAGCCCTCTATAATGGTTGTTGTTTTTGTGATTATTATAATTAAGCTTATCAGATTGGTGAATGGGAGAATTAGTCATTATTAAGTACCTAACTCAGGTTGTATGACACTATAACTATGGTAAAGAGACTGCTTACTCACATGCGATATTATTATTAAGGTGTCAAGATCAAAGATGCTACAAATTGCACAACATAGGTATACTGTTGGGTTATTAACCTTTTTGCAATAACTAATGAAATAAACACATAAATCAACTACAATATAATCTCATGACATATTTCAAACAATAAATTACTCACTTTACAATGTTTCCAAGCTGCGTAGGGTTTACTTTCACAGTATTCGTGTAAAACTCGCAAAATATTTCTATCACCTCATTTGGATAAGTATTCGCTATTTTAGTCAGTGATTTTATAACAACATTATTCACGGAGTTCTCGTTATCGCCGACAGCGTTAATTAACACTGTCACTGTATCTGTAAAACGAAAATAAGTAAGTTTTTTTGATAGTACCTTGAAGCCATACAAGTAAACAATGTAAAGTTTTCGTTTATACCTTTGAGAGATTCGGATTTTGACGAAGACATCTTCACTCAATCACATACCCTTGAACTTTTCTAAAGTAATTTGCAAATTCTATCTGTTTTTCTTATTTTAGACAACGACAATCTGTGATATTATAACGAAAACATGACACAGCTGTGCGCAAAATATGCGTCACAATGACATAAGAAGATTGGTGTTGCAGTTATTTTGTTAAAAGAAATACCACAAATAGATTACTGCCTCGTATATGAATTCCTACTCTCAGATGAATGTCACAAATAATGAAACAGCCGCATTTAGCGCTTTTTTTTATTTTACTTTCAAAATGGATACATAAGCATGAATGCTTTACTAAAGGAAAGTGAAATTTAATATCATAAATTTCTGCTTTTTGAAGATTCTTATGTTACTTTAGTCGATGTTTGATAGAACTCCATTTGTTTACTTACCTTGCCAAAGGATCCAAAAATTTTTTTAAAAGTATTTCTGTAATATTACTAGAATGGTAGATATTGTATAGAGCACAGTGTTGCCAACTCCAAAAGTTCAAATTATCGAGATCCCACGTTGAAATTATCGTATTTTGGGCAAAATTATCGTACATACAAAAGAAAAATCCAAATAAAAAAAAAACGTAAGTCGGCCAGCAAAAAACAATGAATAGGTACTCCATTTTAAATAAAATTAGATATTTAAACAAACCTTTTTACAGTTCTTTCAACCAGATTTGACTTCTATAGTGTAGGCATAACTGTGCGTTTGCACTGGCGAAACATTCACAACAAAACATGTTGGAATCTCTGTTGTCTGTCAATTTTCCATACAATTTTTGACAGGAACTAGAGATTTCAACATGTTTTGTTGTGATTTTGCGCCAGTGCAAACGCACAGTCAGGATGGCATTAAAAACAAAAAAATGGTTACAATACCAACTGTTTACTGTAGCTGCCATTTGTCATGCCACCAATACAATAGAAGTCAAAATCGGTTGAATGGACTGTTAAAAAGGTTTGTTTATATGTCTATTCTTATTTCAAATGGAGTATAGAGTCAAAGGGGAAGTATATAATTATGCCAAGTTTCACCACTAATGGCGCTAGGAGCACAAACCGTAAACATGTTTTGTCATCGTTTTTAGTTGATATTTTTGTGTTTTCACTGTAAAATAAAAATAAAAACAAGAGAGCGAAAGAGAGAGAGATACTTGTTGATGTTGATATAATTGATATTGACATTTTTTGTTTCTTTTCTGCGTTTAATTTTGTCTGATAAATACATTTTGTTAATGGAACTTGTTTTTTCAGCAAATCGTAAAATTATCGTACATTAGACATTCATTATCGTACATCGTACCATAGGCCAAATTATCGTACGCCCCCATAATTATCGTACGGGTTGGCAACACTGATAGAGCACCTTGTCTTTGGTACCTAATTGATAGTATGTAAGGCTGTATTTACACAAGGATAGTTATCGTATTTCTACTAGTGTTTTTTCGCAAACCGGAATATACAAAAATAATTTCAATATTAGATTAAAATCAACATAAGGGATGGAACATGAATGAATTTAAAAACCGGAATTTTCTGAATCCAAAAGTTTACTTGCCCGTAACTGATCAAATATAGAATCGTTTTACAAAAACTTTAATAGACTTTAATAGACAATCTCCGCACTTTTTGTTTTTGGTTGCTTTGGTAGTTTCACTCGGTTGATGAAAACTTTTCTTAGCTGGATGACGTTAAATTTAAATGTTGCCAAATTAAATAAAAATAAATAAGAAAACAAAGACATTACGAATGATTGCCAAACACATTTTAAATATTTTCAGATAGGAAAGTAGGCATAAACGTTGACCGTTTAAACTTTTCTATTCCCTGTATAAATAAAGTCGTTTAAATTAGATGAAATACGGTTTTCGGGGAGAGTTTCTTCATTGAATGATTTGTTTACTGTCATTGTTTTTTCAAAACAGTCAATTAAGCCAACTGCCCGTGGCATAATTGATAGTGACCAATTTAAGATGTAGGAAAGGTCAAAAATGTGGAAATCATACTTTTGATAGAATAAGAAAAGAACGAATTATTTTTCATTAAATTATAATTTTAATTGGATAGAACAAAATTAAATAATACTCTAAAAAGTAAAAAATGTGATAATATTTTATGGAAACTGAAATAGGCAGTACAAGGACATTGCCATGCGGCGTGTCTGTTTCAAAATTGTTTAGTCTATGCTCTTCCTGTACGACGGTTCGACGGGCGTGCGACGAGAGAATCGCGTTCTCAACTTCTTGCAAATCGTGGATATCGCGGTCGTGCGATCTCATTCTACGAACGGGATTTTTCCTCACAAAACGAAAAACTCGTAACACACCATTTTCTACACATTCGTGTATTACCGCATAAAAACGAAAACGACTTTCACCGGATACATCGATAATTTGATTAACGAAAGCAAAGGGGGCTCGCAAATTATCCCACATATCATTGAATTTATATCACAATGTATCCGTGCGTTTGGTCAGTTACCGATATATCTGTGTGATGTTCTGTGTTGTTCGTTTAAGTGACAAAGCAAAAGCGTTGGCTCCCATTCGAGTCTATTATCCTATTCGTGATTACGTTGGGCCGGGAACTGGCCACTTGGTTTAGTCGCCGCGGGGACTCCAAAGCGGTAAATACGGAGGCGCAGATCCTGCTTCGCATCATTTATCGTCAGGATTGCGGTGAGTACGGTGCCGACGCGGTCCGGTCACCTTTTCATACAATTATTACGAGTAGATATCGAAGCGAGTTTTGAATTTTCGTACTTGGCATCTGACATTGAAGTCAGGCCGATCAGGTGCCCCGTAAGTCTTAAAATAGCTATAAAATGTCAAGTCTGGCCTGGCACCGTAGCAATCAGCTGATCTGTGTAGCGTTTTAATTATAACGAATTAGGTAACTGATTGTTTGTTGAGAATCGCTAAGATTTCGTTATCGCCGGCCGGGAGCATAATCACTTGATTATTATAATGTTGATAGTGTTATCTCACAGATAAAGTGTTACATTATTGGCAGTCTTGACACATTTCCAGTGATTTGAACTTTGTCCTTTTTGCAGATTTAAAAATGGTGCAGCAAGATTTGACTTAGGCAAGTCGGACTTATATGTTGAAGTGATAGTCGGGAATGGCTCGGGGTAGCTCACCAGTGTGAGCTCCGAGAGAGCTACAGACACTCGACAAGACAAGTGTAGTGTTGTGCAGTGTCTAGTCATAGTGTGTGTGTGAGAGTGACGGTGGAGCCGGGATGCCCTCCGTGATGTTGTCGTCCGTGCTTGAAGAGGAGCCCGATCTGTATGAGGCGTTCCCCCCTCATGTTGACCCCACCGGAATTACTATCCTCACTGATAGCCCACCAGGTAAGATAACAATTCATTACATTAAAAACAACTTCTAAATTAACATTAACTTTAAAAATAAAATTGTCAATTTCTGTTACTCCAATTCTACGATTTGTAATTAAGAAATGAATTACTTTCTTACATTACTTGATTCCTGAAACATTTTGTTATTCATGATGTTTTGTTATTTATGTGATCTATTATTAAGAACATCTTATATAATAATTTGCATGAAGGTCACAATATTACAGTCACATGTTATTATAGTTTTTAATTGAAAATGATTACTTGATTAATTCAATTCAATGTTGTTTGTTTAATTTGATAAAAAGGCTCTTCTACTATTTCATTATCTTTACTACAGTAGAATTCTTATTAATATTTCGCAAATCAGCTGTTGTTAATTACTTTGTTTATCAATAGATATGATTTTATCAATGATAATGTAATGTGTGGAATTCTTTAATTTGTATAATTGTAAAAAAAATGTGTAAGTAAGTAGGACGGTCTTATTAATCTTTTAATTATAATTAAACACTATTTGGTGTTTTAGTTAAGGAGTTTATTAACCTCCTCCTTTCCGTACGAAAAATACGCGCTTTGACGTGGAGTTGCGGATACCAGCCCGTATTACCTAACCCCCCCCTTTTTATGAAGTTGGTTAAATTGGTTAAGAACGAAAAATACCAGTTCAAGTTGTAAGTTCCTTTAATAAAACAATTATGCTAAGTTTTTTTTTTTAATGCAAGGTCGCAATAATTAGAGCCTTTATCAATAACCACCCACTTCATGACTATAAGTAGGTATGTCCTTTTTGCATAACAATGTTAATTCATGAAACATGAAATATTTTCTATTCATTATCTCTCTGTCCCCCAGTAATAAACCCTTTGTGGTTATAATTTGCTTGGCATGGTTGTTTTTCAAAGAATAGACTAACTTATTTTTAATTATGCATAGTTACGGTATTGAGGAATTTCGTTCTTTTTTTGTGTGTACTTAACTAGTAATTTTATTGTTTTCTTTTCTGAGTCACAGAATATCGTTTTTACAATGACTCACGGCTTTTTACCAAAATAGTGAGCACCTTGACTTTCAGATGTTACTTCTCAAAACAAATTAACGATGCTTCTGGCAATTGAATCAGCTTTCGAGGACTTTCTGGGAATGTTCAGGCCACAATCGGGTTTGGTACGACTTTTCTCGGGAACTTGAAAGTCGGCGGCAGTCAATTTATAAAAAAACTCATGTTTTCAAAAGAATTGCTTAATATCACACCTGCATTTCCCAAAGGTTCTGGTAGGTGCCTAACACACATTAAGCACACTCACTTTTATTTATATTTAAGTCCTATGCAATATGGGCGCGAGCCTATTGCCACTAACCGTGCACAAATACAGATTCCGGTGCGAAAAGAAAGGAATATCCCTTGTTATTTACACTCTATATTGATCATTATAATTCTGCGGAAGAGTTTAAACTTTCCGTCATTAACTAATTTTCGGTTTTGAGATCGACGCAGCGACCATGAAGCAATCCTATCGCGGAAACCGAAATGCTGTAGCAAGATATTTAACTTTAAAAACTAAAGTTGAAATGGATTTACTCGTCTTCCGGTAAGCAAACGAAAGCAACAAAACGCTGGATAGTCACAAAAACAGCATTCGTTGCATCGAACGGCGAATTTGGTCAGCAAAAAAACGATGAAATATAATTGTTTTTAAAGAAATAGTCTTTCAAACATGAGGAATTATCAAGAAAATCCAATTCAGCCAGCTCTGAAATCAGAAAATAGATCAGCCAAACTCCTCACTTCCGTGTTTTTATAACCACCTCATATTGTTGCGTGATAAACGATTATAATTTCAATTGCTATTATTGCTTAAAGAAATTTTCAAGGAATAGAAACTAGTGCGTAAAAGGCAAATTAATCGATTGAAGTAAAAGAAATGTACTTTTTGCTGTTTCTGTAGTTATTAAATTACCTTTTATCAGAGAAAAACCATAAGCCTCGTTGGATTGTGGCGTAAACGAAATTCAGACAACGTTAAATACGTTGGGCTGATTAATACCTGGACTTTTTAGAACAATAATTACTCATCGACTTTGCAGGTACAAATGAGAACTTACTGAAGCATACTTTTATAAATAGGACGTTTTGCAATTATTACAATAGAGTTAAAATCTGAAATGGTCGTGCCTTGGTCTTTAATTCCCATGTTCTAAAATCAAGATACGCAAACACCCACCTAAGATTATTTATTGCACAGGTTGAGCGACCGTATCAACCCAATGAATCTGATAATCGTCATGAATGTGTCAAGTCACAGGTACTTCATGTATTTTTAATGGTATCTCCGGCACTAATGCCTTGAAGATGAAACCGTTTAACGCTTCGTCCTACACATTTTGCAAGACACCGGAACAACCCCATACTTTGTAGGCGGAGGGATCTTTTGCGCAGTCTATAAAATGTCTAGACCTCCTTATCGCCTCAGTAATGATCTTTTAGCAAGGTTGTTCCACGTCACCCGAGCTAGGATAAGTACCTAGTATACGCTTATAACTTTTGGTTCCACACCAAAGATCGACGCTTTTGGGAACGTCTCGGGTTCCAAACTGCTTCCGAAAATGTTCAAGATAATGTTACAGGGCTGTAAAAGATAGTTGTTAACACTTAACTGGGCTCCTGGGTCCTGTTAAGATAACGGATTGGGTTAAACCCGAGTTTATTATGTTCACTATGTTATTCTACTATATGCCTTTCGCATAGATCAGTCACTTGCGTTTAAATGAGATACACAGAGATTGGCAAGATAGGTACTACGCGAAATCTGTTTTATCTGAGGGATCGAACAGAAAATGATTACATTGCAACTTGCAGGATGAAAGCGGTTGATAAATCTCATTTAAACGATTACATCCGAGTCGATTAGCTGAACAGTTATTGAGCAATCTGCTGGTAGCCCTTCAATACGAGTATGTCTAATCTGCTGGGAAAGTGAAAGGAGAATTTTCATTCGGACGGTATATTGCCATTGAAACATGAAATATTTATCGAAGAGGATTTCACCAAATAGTTTAATGTAAATCAGGCTGAGCTGGTATAGCCCCAAAAGAGACCAAGGAAAAACAGAGTCATTACGAAAATTATTACATCAAGAACATGTCATCAAGGTAGAAAACTACTTTTAATTCTTGCTAAAGAATGCAGATACAGGAACACACAAAGATCCCACGCCGCCCTCTCAAAAACGAAGAAATAACTCGTTCGATCCGCTTCGATATCTAGTCTTTTCGCCATTCAGCATGTTCATTGACTTCATGTTTCTCCACAGCCGACGAGTTTCCCTGAATGAGTGTAATGCTTGGATCATTGTTTGTGAAACACAGGCTTGTTGTGCATTGCACTGTCTAAACACTCTTAACCGTCACAATAGTGACTTAACTTTAGCGAATGGAGTTCATGTTAGCAACGCGGTTGGTTCTATTGTATTATCGAGGATTATTTTGTAGCTGGTGTATTCAAGTCTTCAAGTATTTGAAGATTTTGTTGCGAAGTTACAACGTTTTTGTTTGAGGAATTTTGGTGGTCAGCAGAAGCTGGATTTACTTGTCAACCGGGATAATTCTAAAGAAGAATTTACATATGGGTTAGTAGCAACAATACTATAGTTGTTTTTTATATCGTCTGTATATATTTTTGCTACAGGATCTTCTTCCTATTGTTTCCTAGGCTTATAGCCGTTTACTTCATTGTCTTTATGCAAAGCTATACTGTCTGTCAATCCGGGGAAGCCATTTTGGCATAACTAACCATGTTTATCACAGACAACCGGATGCTAAATTGCCAGTGTGCCTGATGAAGACGCTTTTACACACAAACACGGATTACAATGTAATGTAATAATTGAATTCAATTTTATTGGAAAGGTAATGGTGTCCCTTCTATATGATTATAACAACATACCCGGGTATATGTAACGACGCGACGCGACGGCCGTGTTTAGTACTGGACTTAGAACATCCGTTGAATGGCCCAGTTATATCCAATGCTGAAAATAATCCATCCCCTAGAAACTTATATTTTAAAAGCAGGTGCTCTTTTTCTCTCCGAAGTTTAAAACAGGATAAATGGGGACATCCAGTTTTAAATTATTTCGCAATACATTTTAAAAGTCTCGAAGTTTCAAGAAACTTTGGTTTCTTGAGAGTTGAGAGCATCTTTCAAAATATTGACCGCGCTCCCTGAGGTGATAAAATCTGTCTTTTAAAGTCTGTTAACTGGCCTATAAAGAAGGGAATGGGCATTATATTATGGCAACACAGAACAAAAAATCGCACCTTTTTATTTGTTTGTTATCACTTTTTATTGCAAAGTGTAATGTGTTATAATAAATGTCTGAAAGCATTTCCTTTTGCGTTTATTTTTGGCGTATTTTTATTTTCGTCCTTTAGCTTGTTTAAATGTCACGGTTATTTGGAGATATAATAATTGCACTTTTAAAAAATATTTTTCCATACAAGAATACAAGATATGTCCCCCAAGTAAATTTTGTAACTAGTAAAGTTTAGTTAGATCGTCTTCCTGGATATATTTGTTGATCATTAATTTAGTACGATTGGCTAAACATATTTTCGTGCACTGTCAACTAACACTCTGGTTATAAAACCAATTTAATATCGAATGCTATGTCAATATTTTGAGCAAAAAGTGTGATGTGCCAGCTGAATATACCCCCGATTCAGAAGTGTTGATTAATTTCATTTTATGACAGGAATGTCTTGTTATACCAAGTTACAAAGTATGATGTCATTTTTATTAAACACCCATGAAATAACCACTAGTTGTCTATCCATATATTATTATTATCTATTGTGGATTGAAATAAATTACTTAGTTTAAGCGTCTTAATCGTAATCATCCACAGCCCTACTTCATCCTCTGCAGCACGGCTGAAGAGGCCCTTCTCTTAAGGTCTTACTATCTTGCAAATCGCAATACGTCCAAGTTTGTTTTAGCTGAGAAGTCTAAAAGCAGTCTTAGAAGCAGTTCCATTTTGTTAAGTCCACAAACAATACGTACAAGTTTTTGCTAAAATTCGCTAGTAAAGAAATGAGAAGAGAAAGTGCTTTCTTTCTAATGAATAATAAGTGTATAATGACTGTAATTTATTCCAACCTCAGATTGAGAATGAATGCAACTGTTTATAAGAGTGTTGCCAATACTAAAAATAAGTCTAGACGAGAGACTTGTCTATTAAAGTTAATTAGGCGTGAGGTCTTTAGAACAAAGGTAATAAAGTGTGCAGAAAACGTTTTATTACTCTATTTCAAAGATATCTAAAATTAAAAGCAAATAAAGACTGAATAGAATCGTCTCTCCATATTGTTTAATTAAAATCGTGGGAGATCGTCTTTACTTAGGGTACGTGAGTAAATATCAATAGCAAAGGGTCTATTAACACGACTCATATCAGCTTCCCTTTGCAAACATGACAATTAATAGTGTCTGTTACGTAGAGTATTTGCAGATGGTATCCTCTTCGGAACATCATTCTCCGTGCTTGGGACTGGGCTTATGTTTAAATCTTGATTATTTTCTATGTTAGTAATTGTTACAGTGATTAAGTAAGATTTTCTATAAAAAAATTCGAGTGTGTTCTCCATAGTCTTCCACGTCACGTCACCGACACGTCTTCGTGCGCCCCTTTTCTAGGCAATATGTGATTGCTTATAAATATACTTCTTGGCTCCCTTCAAATTAGCAGTCTCTAAGTAACATTTCTTATTGCTTTAGTCTTCCATTACCGAATACTTCTTGGCTCACTTCAAATTAGCAGTCTCTAAGTAACATTTCTTATTGCTTTAGTCTTCCATTACCGAATACTTCTTGGCTCACTTCAAATTAGCAGTCTCTAAGTAACATTTCCTATTACTTTAGTCTTCCATTACCGAATACTTCTTGGCTCACTTCAAATTAGCAGTCTCTAAGTAACATTTCTTATTACTTTAGTCTTCCATTACCGAATACTTCTTGGCTCACTTCAAATTAGCAGTCTCTAAGTAACATTTTTTATTACTTTAGTCTTCCATTACCGAATACTTCTTGGCTCACTTCAAATTAGCAGTCTCTAAGTAACATTTCTTATTACTTTAGTCTTCCATTACCGAATACTTCTTGGCTCACTTCAAATTAGCAGTCTCTAAGTAACATTTCTTATTGCTTCCATTACCCGACTCACTGGTATCAACATTGTCATGTGGATCTATTATTTCAAGCAGTTATTACTAGAGCATTCTACTCTAAAACAATAAAGTCTATTAATATTCTACTCCTATCTAGGTCACAACAATGTTTGCTATTAATGGAGGAGCCAAACAATTCTCATCTCAGTAATGAGGCGTTATCAGTGAAGAAATCTGAACTGGTGATAACAGCAATATCTAAAGTACCACTGATAAGAGACTTTACTGCGTGAATATTTATAGTTTTCTTAGCCATTGTAAGCTGGGATTATCTCGGGAAGGAAAATACCTCGTTTTAATAAAATGTAGTATAAATGATGACGTTATAAAGTTGTCATAATCATAAATGAATCATTGATTAAAAGTCCCGATATTTGTGTTTCCTTTTGAAGAACTGTGAAGATTTAACGTATTTTCGACCGTAATGACAATGATACATAATGTTCACTTTTCATTTGGGATGACCAAATAATTTGTATCGCTAAACATACCTTTTATGTCTGCGCCTTCAATCAAAGTGAATCGATTTAGTTGAACCGTGTATAATTGCCATTACTTTTTTATGATCAAATGTTTTCCTTTTCTCTATTGGTCCGCATGTAATCCATGTCATAAGATGGACAAACTTGACCATTATAGTTTTTCTCATGGTTTTCTTGCCATGGCTTCAAAACAAATTGAGTTATTAAATACTGAGTTCCTAGGTAATAACATAATACATTATTTTATGATGGCTCATTGTTTGTGAGCCATAAATAATATATTTTATTTACTTAGGCTTACTAATGCATTGTTGTAATTTACCTTGTCTTGTTATTGCATGACATACCTAATCTTATTCAAAGGAAATCGTCTATGTACATCATTTGTAAAGAATAACAAAAAACTTAGTAAAAAAACTATAAAACGTAGAAACTAGGTGAACCATCATAATCACGTGATTAGCGCAAAATCGTGCAGTGATGGTCCGATGCCATGCGCTTGCGCAAGGGGGGGAGCAACACGCCACCTCACACCTGGCGAAAGTACAGACCCTAATCGACGTGTTTTAGAGAATAAAATCACACCTGCGTATTTGAAACGGGTGCCTATGCAAAGATGGAGTTTACAAAAATACGATGGGGGCTTTACCATCACGAAACTCCGGAGGGTAACCGCATATTTTTTTGTTGTTTTTTCTTGAATCTGTTGGGGAAACCTATTCCGCAGTTGTGATTCAATCTTAAGGTCAACGAAGAAGGCGTGCATGCCATCGTTTGCGCAGTGGGGGAACACGCCACCTGGCGAAAGTACAGAACCTAATTGAGATGTTTTTGTGTTCGTGAAATAATGACTGCTTTGAATGTATTTTGGAACAAGGCAAATTAAAGGGGAATCATTTAAAAATTCTGTTTAGCATAGCGAAATATATGCGAAAAAAATGTAAGGAATACGGAGAATTTGATAGCCGGTTGTCGAATTAGTATGTGCCAAAATCTAATCAATATTGTTGAGCCATACAGCTTAGAAAGCGTAATAATCTCAATAAGATTTAGAATAATTGGGATTATGATTATTAACTTAATCTATGTTATTTAGAAAATACCACGAAATGTCTAGATTTAGTAATGCTGATATTAGAACGAGAAAATAGCAACTAACCACGATAAGAAACAGTGAAAAAATGTTTGAGGAAAATGCATCATGGTTGCTATTATGGGTTAACCACCTGTCATGGTTTTTTAAAGTGATCTTTGAACCCAACACAATAAATAGATTGTCAATATAGGACTGCTTTTTGTGCCCATGTACCTGGAACTAAAGACCAGCATGACTACCTGGAATAGAGGAAACAGGGCCTGCGATTCTCCATACAAATGTATTCCCCTTTTTTCTTCGTGAATTATGCCTCTAGAGCAAAAATTTTTTTCATAAAATTTAGGTAGGTATGCTGTCGACAAGTCCTTGTTATTTTCTTTTTTTCAGCAACTAATTGGTAAAGAAAATATAACCCTCCAAAATTTTCTAAAATCTTCCATTTTTACTGCCGTGATTAGAGGACTACCAGACAAATTCGAAAAGTTTTTAATATAAAAGAAAATGATAGGAACATAGACAGACATACTCTTTCTTAAAAAAAAATATGTAAAAAATAATTGAATCGGCTCTGTTTTCGAGGAGAAAAAAGGGGAATACGAAATGTTGATCTCTTCAAAATTTTTGTGATACAATCGGTCTGAGCTGCAGCTGTCCCTTTCGCATTTTAGGGGCAGACTTTAGGTAAGACGACGGCAATAGTTTCTTCAAATACCTATTTTTCAAATTTCTGAAAAGGACTAGAAAGGTGACTAACTAAGTAAAAAGTATGAAATTGGTCCTAAAGGTTGGTTCTTTAGGATCTCTTTCATTTTTGACCATAGTGTGGGTTGAGTCCTTTCTGCTAATCTACGTCCATATATCCATACAATCATTAAAACTCCCGCTGTAAAGATCAAACTTTTACATTGAACAGATTTATCTAAGGATTTCCGCTAAGAGATCCACCTGCTGTGGCCTACGTGACTGTGGGCACTTAGATATCGCTTGCCTTTGTCGCTGCCTCCGCCTTCCATAATTATTAACACCTATAGTTGACTCTCTCATACTTTTATATGGATGATTTGAGGTCTAGCTACAGTGTTTAAAAACGGTGTCAGCTTTGAGTAAGACAATGATGTAATCCAACTAAAAATTTGAAAGGTCTTACCTGCAGAAATGGTTAAACACAATACTTCCCATTGAATAGAAAGTGCCCTTAAATGTTATCATAGAAATGATGACGTAACTGGACATGTATTGTGCAATGTAACGCGTGAGAGAGAACAAATGCGACAATCTATTGCATAACTTGTTGCAAGGCCCTTAATTTCAGGGGTAACCTTCCCTATAAGTTTAGCATATCGATCCTTTTATCCGTTTTTGGATTAAATGAGATTGTATCGCTACACAACAGTGGTTGGATGTTACACCAGCAAATTATAATATAAAATACGGGGCACAGTCGCAATCGGCTTAGTCACGATTCAGCATAAGAACCCATCAGTCAAGCTCAACTCGATGGTTTTTAATTCATAATTCCTAATTAATTGTTTAATTAGTCGCATTAATGACTTTGTGGTCCAGATTGGAGACCCAATTTTTTATCGATTTCGGCAAATTTGTGTCAAAAATTATTAATGATAATTATAACGTTCGCGGTAAATTTTGTCGTCATTCTCCGTGGAAACTAATATACATAGTTTGAACAGTGATTTTAGTGACAAGATAAATAATTATGATTTATTATGGTGCCTATTATGTGTGAGTCATACTTAGAAAGATAACGAGGTTCATTCATGGTGTAACTGACAATGCAAGATTTTTTTATAAGACTGTGCTTTTATAATGTCGGTAGTGCAAAAATTGTGCAAGTCACCTACGATGGAGGGGGTGTTAGAGTGGCCTAAGAGTAAGTTGTTTTGGTATCAGAAATGGATTCCGAAGCCATTTTATTTTGTTGTTTATTTTAAATGCTGTTTCAAGTCTCAGAAAATATCATTATTTTAAAGCCCTCACCTTTGAGGTTTTACGTTTTATGATCCAACGTTGTTCCGAGTTCTCAGAATTTCATACAAACCCAAACGTAAACAATTAGTAATCTGAAATATGAAAGTGTCCGTAACGTTCAGTCATAGAAGCTGTACAATAAATCTTAATTTCGTTTCCCAGTGATGCATCGGGATCGGTATTCCGCGTATGCGCATGAGTCGGTGTTGCCGTGAATTTTGGACGCTTTTCAAAATGTTTGCAGTTCCTTCCTGATTTCGGAGAATCGGAAGATGCTTGCCTTGAACCATTGAGCTGTTTATTTTCAATCATTTACTTTTATTTTTGAACGTCTTTGTGCTGCTTCCTTACATTTTCCTGTTACATTGTCAAGTGCTTCTTCCATAAATAAAGAAGAAGTTTGCGTTACTAAAGAGCTTATAACCAGTTTCTTTCTTTATCCTTACATTTGTTTATTGGTCTTCTACATTCAGTCTACAGAACCGCGGGTCGCATGACCAGTCAATGCTTAGGGCACGCCTGTGTAGCAGTGGACTTCTTTCGGCAGAAACGATGAAGAGTTTATTCCGTGTTAAGCTACCTTATTCTGGTAGTCAGTTTAGGTATAGTCTAGCTCAGGACCCTTAGTCAGCAATTTACTTCAATAACCAGTTGATGAGGACCATTTACTTCAACAGCCTAATAGATGTCGTGTAATTCTGCACGTAAGGCAAATAATGACCTCTATAATAGTCGCCTCTTCCATTGAAAAATATGGTGTTGTGAGTAATTGGCGGGAACCACACCATCTTTTGCTACGTCATAAGCTTAAACGTCAGATTCCCATACATTATTGTTATATTCATTACGTATGAGGAAATCATTTTCATAATAATTCTTACCTGTGAGTAACCGTTGTTTCTATGCCTTTTATAAAGGAAAATTGTTAGGGAAAAAGGAATCTGAATATAGTCACAGTTATTTGATGAAACATTTGGAATGTGGTACCGTTTTCCTGCGGTCGGTCCTTTAAATTTTTATGACTCGATGGTCTCATCACGATACTGACGATTTGGTGCTCATCATGAAGTTGATTATTTGGTAACATCGCACATAGCTGGTAATTAAACCTGACTAAACAGACGCTGTAATGGAATGGTATCCTAGGAATGGGAAAAGACAAAGGGGACGTGAAATCAAGAGGTGGGAAGATGACTTACCAAAAGGATGGAGAATATTAGCTCGACAGAGATGGGTGGAAGAAACTAGGGGGGAAGCTTATGTCAAAGGACAACCTGACCAACAAACTGGTTGCTTCTTCAGAAGAAGAATAATGTGTAATTACTTACCTAATTTTAAAATTCAATTTATAAAAGTTAAAACTGTGCTGTATTTAGTCGCCGAATAAAGGCTTTATTAGACGCCGCAAAAATTTCATTAATCAAAGCGAACTGTCTTCGTATTCAACGAGTTCTGTGGTGCAGTAAGGCACTTGCAATACACCCCGCCACAGACATGAGTGTCTTGATCTTTTCTTTGGTGCTGCTTCTCGAGCTCTCAAATGCCGATATTCCTTTGACGTCATCTGGCGCCAAAATACAGCTTCACTACTTTCATCCTGACACATTCAAATGATGAGGAAGCAATGCACAAATCCGGTTTAAGTGACGGTGTAAGCAGGAAAATGAGTAACGTCACATTATCTTCAGATTTCCCTGTACAAATATAATGATTTGTGCAAAAGCTTTGAGTCATCGTATATCTTTGTTCTTGAAAGCGACAACACAATTCTTATCTTTTCTCCATTCTTGACGATATTTATTATCTTATTTTTGTCTCGACTGCATATTTGTATAAATAAGTAATATACTAATTGACTGCCTCGTTGGTCTAGTGGTCGCAAGCGCTACTGCTGAGCATGAGGTCCTGGGTTCGATTCCCGGGTCGGGCAAAGTGTTATTGGGTTTTTCTATCTGAAATTTCTCAGTAGCAGCTCGGAGTCTGGATTTGTGCCCGGTTGATGGCAATAGGCTCGCCCCCTATTACATGGGACTTAAACATAACTGGCGAAATGTGGGTATACCTGCTACAGGGACACCTCTGCCCAACCCTTCGGGGAAACAAGGCGTGATGTTATGTATGTAAGTAATATAGTGACTAATTCTTTACGTTACGTTTGCGAAACGTAGGTCTTCTTAAAAGACGGTAGTTTGGTTAACACGTACGTAAATAACATTATAATGTATGTACAGACGCCAGCACATCAAGCTACCCGAAACTGTCAAATTTTCCCAATCAACTTTGAACCTTAGACTTCAGCGATAAAGTTGAAAATCTATTAAATAAATTTGACAGATTGTAGTAGCTTGATGTGCTGGCGTCTGTACAGTAATCATTATCATAATAATGCCTCCGTGATCCGTATCACGTCCAGTATTGACGGATCACACACAATGTAAAATTATTATTATTGTCCCTGTGTCATGAATTCATGATAATTTTATTTGAGGATCCCCACTACATATTATGATTCAAAAGATATTGACAGTAATGAATGCTATGTTAGATAGTTGCTCGGTTCCAATGTTTTTGATATCGATTTATTAAAAGGGCAAGAGAATTGAATAGTTTTATTTCAGACAGGAGTCCATAGGGTTAGTAAGAATTTAACTTAACTTCTAGTGTTAGAACTTACCATATACAATTAAAATTCAGCGTGGAGCTGCATCCACCTCCGCATCATCGGGGAATCCTACCGATCTGCGAATACACTGAATACTGTTGGTGCTGCCGCCAACTATAGATACTAATAAAACAGTCGTTAACAAGCCTTGTCTGCGATCTAAGATTAGGGAAGCATTAGAATTATAGCACCTTACATGCCTTTGGTCGAATCATTCTTCTGTGCAGATGAAAAAAAGCTGGTATAAAAAGTGAGTCATTAATAACATCAATTCATAATGCAAATCCCAATTTCGTCCACAGCTGAGCATAGATATTTTTTCCATCGTGAGTAGAGCCCGGTTGAAATTGGAACAGGAGCGTAGAAATAAATGTATAATTGAGATAATTATCAAAACAATGTTGCATACATGCGCCTGAGCAAATGAAAACAAAACAATAAACATTAGTAAAGTAAGTAGTGCCATCTTTCAATGGTGATGCCAACTCGGTAAACATCAAATATATTTAATTGCATAGAATCTCATCCGACCTCTGTAGATGTCAGTTGTGATATGCTTACCAGTATGCGTGTTATTTAATGTAGGGTTGACGCTATACTCAAACAGAATGATAATAGTGTTGGCTTTAGTTATTTGAAATCAATTAATGTTAATTAATTATTTATGGCGACGTGCTGTCTCATAATCTGGCACACGTGTCGCCGTGTGAGTAAAATAGGATGTTATTGACACTTAATTATTTGTGGGTATTTTAAATTCTGTGCTAAATAGACGGATTAAATTAAGATGTGTCTAGGCAACAACCGACATGATTTAATGAAATGATGGAAGCAGTAATGTGCCCGCATTCCAACATGTAAATGTACAGAACTTCATAAATATCTCCTTGCAAGCGTATAAATAACTGAATTAGTAAATATAGCAACATTATATACTATGGAACTTGCCAAGTTTGTTAATAAATTCACCCATTGGATGCGCGAGCGACGGTGCGCTGTTGACGTAGATCCCACGTCATACACAAGATGCTGGTTAAGAAATTAAAAAATATATTAATGAGCTTGTCTGAGGAATTTTTACTTTATTTATGAGTGTAAACCGGCCCACGTCTTATGATAGTAAATAAAAATAAATACTAAGACCGGTTTCTCAGAATGCCGTATGTTTATTTGAGTTTTATGGCAACCATCTTTATTCAGGCGAGCACTAGAGAGCTAATAAATTTTTTAGTTTTCTACAGAACCCCAGAATAACTGTCGCTGTTTAGAAAAAGCTATCGAGTCCAATTAGAATTTTCACTATTTTACATCACAAAACCGGCCAAATGCATGTCAGACCACGCACAATGTAGGGTTCCGTAGTTGGGATGAATTTATCCCAAGAACAAACTTAACTTCGTAGTTAAAAAAAAAAATACTTTCATACGGAATGTATGGGAGAACATGTTTTTACAACCGCAAATCTAAGTTGGTCGATTATTACTCATTAACTTGTAAAGCCTACTCAGCTGTGATAGTTTTCCTTTTAAATTCGTTATTTAAACTACTGCCGTGAATTTTTTTCACATATCTAAAACCAACCATTTAGCTGGCAGGGGGGAGGGGACACTTGACTCTAACAAAAATTTGCACTTTAAAGCTTAATATTTCGCAAACGGATCTCTGAATTCAAAAATGGTTTTACATACTCACAATGTTTTTGAAAGACCTTTCCAACGATACCCCACCACAAGGGATATTATATTAAAAAAAATCTCTTTGCGTGAAGGGAAGGTACCCTAAAAAGATATATTTTTCATAATTTTATTTTACCACTTTGTTGGCATGCTTAATATGTATTCCCATGCCAAATTGTAACTTTCTAGTGCTAACAGTCTCGGAGCTAGACCGCGGACAGACAGACAGACGGACATGACGAAACTATAAGGGTTCCTTGTTGACTACAGAACCCTAACAAGAGTCCTGAATGCTCAGCACAAGCTATATTGGTTATGATAATAATGTGAGACTAACCGACACTCAATGCGGGACCAACTGCAGCTGTGTGGAGAGGCAGCTTAGATTTTTAACGCCTTGGCGCATTAATTACCCGACTACGGCGGAGCAAAAAGGAGTGTTATGATTTTGACCTGTATACAATGTCGCCCATCGGCATGTGCCCGCCCGTATTTTTCTGAATACTTGAAGCCGTTGGTCCCTTTTGTCATTCGTAGATCTTTGACAGTCGTTAGAGGAGTAAGAATCCATGAAATCTGACAAACAGCTTTACCAAGGGGTATTGTGTTACCCAGTAACTGTGTTGTGGAAATCAGATAGGCAGTCGCTTCATGGAAAATACTGGTATTCAGCTGTAGCTGGTTACATTGGAAGCTGACTCCAACATAGTTGGGAAAATGCTAGGCAGATTTTTGGACTTGCAGGGTAGGGAGATAGTGCACCTGATGCATACTCATGGTGGTCAGTGCAAAAAGAAACGAAGTCAAAACAGGTAATTTTACTTGACATCCGAGTCATATAAGAAATATTTTTGGAATTCCATATAAATATGTACGATGAAATGATAAGCTTGATTTATTTTAAAAAAAACTGGTCTTCAAATAAATTAAAACAACAAAAATTGGATTAAATTGATAAGATAGACTGGTTTATAGTATTTTATGGCGGCATAATAAAAACTTTGTTCTCATATCAAGCTATTCATTTTAAAATAATTAACATTGCACACGTTGGAAACACGTCACGTCATAATAAATGAATAATATTAACTTATTAAGTTCGTCCGTCTGTCACAGGGCTGTATCCTACGAATCGTAATAGGTAGACATCTCAGACCAAATAAAAAACCAAGACAGCGCTGTCAACAGTGACGTGAGGCCGGTTTCGTAAACATGTGTGCACTTAGTGAGGTGTAGTTTGACTAAATGTGCGTGTGAGCGTGTATGCGCAGAGCGGAGGTGTAGTTTTGGCATGCTTCACTGTATTGTTCGCATCGCTATGTCTTGGTTTTTATTTGGTCTGAGATAGACACCTTAAATTTTTACAATGTACTTACTGTGTACTAACTACTGTGTAACTTTATTTTATTATTATGGCCACTATAACAACAAATAATAAAATAAAGTCATAAAATAAAGGGACCTTGAATTAAAAAAAAATAGTGTTAAATATTGTACGGAACCCTTCGTGTGCGATTCCGATTTGCACTTTTCAGCTTTTTTTAATATGTGTATATAAATTCATAAATTTGAGTCAGTACCTATCTAATTAAACAGTTTTGTTTTCCCCCACTTTTAAAATCTTCGTCCCCGTAAGTACATATATCATTATTAGGATTGGTTACACCAATCCAGAGCTTAAATAAGAATAATAAATGTATTAACAAATGTAGGTACAATTGACCTATCCTAAACAAAACACAATGTACCAAATTATTATTTGACATACTAGCAGAACAGCTGAGCTGTAGCGTGTGATTCATAAATCTTGGCGATGTTGAACCCACAGATTTAAAATCAGTGGTTGAACCTCTCCAGTCGGTCCTACAAGCAGTTCAGCGTGGGAGCCGTCACATTTTCCGGGAGCCTATGAGTGGTTATGAGTATTTAAAAGAATAAACAGACATTACTACATAATCTGTAGTAATGTCTCAATCTGTAGTACAGATTGAGGACTTGCATGTTCCCAAGGAAGTCATTGCTTCATGGACGATAGGTTCGAGCAATCTGGGAAAGTAATGAAGTCACCGACAAAAATAGCTTTGCTGCTGATAATTTCTAATAGAACAAACATCATTAACTTGTGTTGTTCTCTTATTTAACAGTAATGACTAAAATAATTATTGGTTATTTGCGCATGAAGATAAGTAGAAACTACTTATTGTTAATACAATACAACAGAACTGCATTATTACATCGCATTTCAAAATTGGCGTGGAAAATTGCAATTGAAAACATTGTTTGTTTGTCAATGGCTTGTTACATTTCAATCTGGTTGAGTGCAGAAAACATTTTATTGAAAACTCTGATAACGTCGCTACTCGTCACGTCTGTTCTCCCTCTGCCTGACAGATAAGCAATCCATGTGGATAAATTATATCACACACAGCTTAGTCTAGCTGTGATATTGTGTTATTTTTATTTACATAATTTAATATTGAAAAATATTTAACTGATCCTCTAAAAACTTTTGACCTTCTAATGATGCACGCTTTTTAAATGAAGTAATGGACCTGTAAAAACTGGGCTTCCAACAAAGCATACTTTTTAAATAAATTAGCCTCTTTTAACTTTTGGGCTTTTCTCACATTTGGGCGCAGTAACTAAGCTAGGGCACCCCGACCAAATGGGTTAAGGGTAGAACTGTGCGAAATTGCGCGCGAGCCGAGCGAGCGAAGCGTGCAGTGCCGCGGCAGTGGCCGGCGAGCACTACATCCAAGTTGGTCACAGTTACTTGGCTATTTACTATTTTTAGGACCCCAAAATAATAATTATTTAAAGTTCACAAAAAGAGGCGCATTCATTATATTAGAGTGTTCAATAATATTTTTAGATTCGCAAAATGGGAATATTATTTGTGGTTCGATTAAATACATGCCTTTAATATTTTATGGATCTACAACGGGATCATCTCATTTTCATCTACGACAGCATTTACCAAATTTTCCTTGGTCCTTGAGTCCTTTGGGCTCATTATGCTTTATGAAACTCTTCGTGCAGCAGACAGTACCAACACTACCTCAACTATTGGTTCCTCCATGCCGAATTTCATAATTTACTCTTGATCTCTTGTAAGTCGAAATGGTGATGTGACATTCAAATTGTAACAGACTTAGTAACAGCTCAATAGAGAAAAAATAACAGATTATCTTGATAAAACAAACCGAAAATAGCTGGAAGATTACTCCATCTGATAAAACAAACGGTATCTTAAACCCAATAATAAACTCATGGTATGCTTACGTTCTTGCAAGGCTGACGTCATGATCGCCATATCAGTTCTTGGAAAATTATAATCAATACGAAAATCTACGAGAAAGTTGTTTGTCTGGAATTTCTAGAGCAATTTTACTATCGGTTTTATTTACTTTGACTGCGACTAGGTTTTTGGGTCCACAATTTTTTTAAAATTAAAATTATCTGATACTAGCTTCTGCCAACGAATTCATCCGCGTGAAGTTTCTGTTTTTAACATAAAATATCCTATTATCTTCGGCAGTACTGTTGCTTCCCAAAAGTAAAAAGAATTTTCGGAGTCAGAAAAGGAATTTCTAAGATTAACCATACATACAAACTCATAAATACCTCTTTCTAATATTATTATAGATTTACCAACTTACTTTGACCAGCGCTCGGTGTTGCAACTAGGGTTCAGAACCGGGAAATCCCGGTCTCGAAAGTACCGGGAATTCCCGGTTCTTATTTCAGTAAAATGGAACCGGGAAATCAAATATGATTCCCGGTTCTTTCGGTACTTTCGGGAATTTTATTTTATTACGCGATTCACACTATATTTACTTACTTACTCTTACTTTATTTTTTCATTTTTAGTAACACGTTGGAGTAGCCTCGCTAATATGATTCCCGGTTCTTTCGGTACTTTCGGGAATTTTATTTTTATTACGCGATTCACACTATATTTACGTACTTGCTTTTACTTTATTTTTTTATTTTAGTAACACGTTGGAGTAGCCTCGCTAATACGCTTGAACGATTCATGAAGCTGCGAACTTGCATTGTGAAAGCATTAATTGATTTAAACTCCACAATAAAATTATCAGAAGGAGATTGGGAACTAATTGGGAAGTTTCACGAAGTTTTTGACATAATTAAAACTGTATTAGAGGTTTTATGTCGTTGCGATTCTACATTATTGACAGCAGACGTTGTTATTAAATTTGCATTAAAAAAATTGCGAATATTGAAAATAACTATGTGGCCGAAAAAATGTTCATAATGTTAAAAAAACGATACTCAGAACGACGTCACAACGTTGCAGCTGCGACTCTGAATTACTTGCAAAATCCAGAAAGTTATTTCCTTCAACAAAATGGTGAAGATTCATCAGTATTTTCTCGCCCAAGCAGCGATGAAATGTGCAACGCAATAGTGTCATTGCTAAGTCGCACCAAAATCTCAACAACTCCGATATCTCAAGCTGAACTCCTACCAACCTCACAAGGTGAACAATCGAGAGAACGTGAACGTGACTCTGATGTGCTTGAAGTTCAAAACATTGCTTTGACGAAAGGCGATGAGTTAAATGCTGAGCTTGCAAAGTTTGTTAGTGGAAAACGCATTAGATCTTCTGCTCCAGAAAATGAAGATCTCTTTACGAATGTAAGGATTGAAATGGCTCTCTTTGAAAATGGAGGAGATCGTGGGGGTTACTTGTCTCAGGCATATGACCATCTATTAACGATTCCGCCAACCAGTGTTGAGCCAGAAAGAGTTTTGTCTTCGGCTGGTTTGCTATGCAACAAAATAAGATCTCGTTTGAGTGATAAAACTCTAGATGCACTTTTGTTTTTAAGGTCCTATTATAGAGAAGAGAGAGCAAAAATAAAAAGCTAAAATTTAGTTTCAGAGGTTACGCCATATTAAAAAAAAAAAAAAAGAAAAAAAAAAAAGAAAAAAAAAAAAAAAGTTTAATTTTGTTTGTTTGCGTTGAAAAATGTTTAATAAGATAATTCTAAACATTTAAGGAATCTAAGATGACTGCTTAATTTGTACCATTTTATTGACAGTAAATACTAACTTAACAATAAGACTGATTGATTATAGTCTGATTTATATTTAATTACATACTACTAGGTATGAGAATAGAAGAAAAATGTTCCAATAAAATTACTTGAATACTTAACTGTAGTTTACTTTTTTAAAAACTACTAAGAACCGAAAATACCGAAAGAACCGGGAAATCCCGGTTCCAATAAAAAAAGTATCGAAATTCCCGGTTCTCAAAAAGAATATCGGTTCCGGAAACACTAGTTGCAACACGCCGTGTTCGGGTTCGCGACAATTCAATCGTCATCCTGAGGATGCCTCGTTGAGAGGTGAAACACGTGTCGATTTCTGACATGTTTTTTTATGGCTCTTTAGGAATAGTTAAGCTGAACAGGTTACTAAATATAACAACGTCTATTGTATTTCATAATGGATTTCGGCAAGGTCACGCCTCAATCAATTAACTATCTTACCAACTTAGCCAAGATTCCGATCAAGGAATAGCTATCTAAATCCCAAATTATGCTTTACCCTCCGATTGGACTTCCAGTATCCAGTTTCATTACCGTTCCATTAAGATCTTCATTCTCTGGTCTTCTAGGATCAAGCAAGAACTCCTGCCCTCCACAGACCTGTTAGATATAGGGTTTATATGTATTTCTAATAAATTGTTGAAATAATATCCAATTTATTTTCCATGTATAGCGCGTTTAGTATATGTCGTAATACTGCGCAATGCCGCGATGTCTCTACGCTTATTTGCATACCCAAAGGGATTGTTACGTGCCTTGGTCATATTACTAGTCTGTAGAACCTAAAATATATTACTTAGGTTTTATATTTTTATAACCATCAAAAAAGGGTGAAGTGAGGAGCCTTTGAAATGCGGTGACCTTGTCGGCTAGAAGCATTGTATTGTACATAAAAAGTCGTCAGTGAATAGAATTGGCTACTTCCCATTTGGTAAACTTCCCATTTCGTAAACCTCAAACTGTACCTACTAAAAAGTTGCGTTTGGTAAACATTATACATTTCATACATTTAGTCCCATTTCGAAAACATTTCAATATTTTTTTGTGTTATATCCCATTTGGTAAACTTTCAGATGAAATGGGTACAGTCAAGTAAAAAAAGAAAAACGAAACTAATGATAACATTGTCATTTATTTTGTTAAATATTTTTAATCACAGGTACAATAGTCGGATTATGTGTACGTATGCCATTTACACATATTGATATTTAAAAACAGAAATAAAAAGTGGGGTGTACAAATAACTTTCAAAAAATTTAAGAAAAATCACAGTTCGATTTGACTATTTCGATGACAAGTTTTATTTTTTTAATAACATAAGTCAATCTAGATGCGAAATCAACTTATATAAAAAAACAATAATCACAGATTTGGTACTATCTTTTTATGTTAATGTACATTAACATAAAAAAATACATACGAAATCAACTACTTATAAAATATAAAAATAAACAGTCACTGATTTGGTACGTTAACGTAAAAAAATACATACTAAATCAACTATAAAATATAAAAACAATAATAATCACAGATTTGGTACAATAACATAAAAAATACATGCAAAATCAACTTTTAAATATAAAAACAAATAATAATCACAGATTTGGTACATTAACATTAAAAATTACACACAAAATCAACTATAAAATATAATCACAGATTTGGAATATTAACATAAAAAATTTACTACCTACACTACAAAGTTAAAAATCAATAAATAAATTATAAAGTGATACAAGCAATTCTTGATAATTCGTTCAAACAATTTTCCAATGATATTTTTCCACTTTTGTAATCGCCGAGAATATTGTTAATTCGTATATCATTTTGGATAGATTTTTTTCTTCGTTTTGATATACTTTCTCCATTATTATAAAAGCTGTAAAAAATTGTTATGATTAATTAAAGTAATAATGTATAATTTTTATCATATGTGTCGCCTAAAAATACAGGTCATTGAAACAAAAATATGTACCTTTTCAGAAGATTTTCATAATGTTTAATATTGCCTGATATCGTTTCGAAAAATAAAAGAATTGATGGCCTTTTTCCAATTTCACTATTGAAACTCCAATTCCAAGATTCCATGAGGTTTGTAGTGCGGTGTCTTTGTGCGTAGCAGCACCAAATATTCATCATATCTTCATTTTCCAACCACTGATCCACAAAGTAATCATTGAATTCAGTTATAGCTTTTTCTTCAAAACTGTAACAGAATTAATTCGTTGAAGATTATGATACGAAAAACCATATATTACCTAGTTTCTAACGCATAAAAATGGCTGTAGAAAATGGCGGTAGAAGAAATATCCAGAACTAAACGCGTTCATTTCAATACTGCAAAATTAATTTACCTTTGACTCATAACGTATAGCCATCCATCGTTTATGTCTTCTTTTGGTAAATGTGCCAGAGCCATACATAGTTTGACGTGATAGTGAGATTCCTCATGTTGTAATAAGCCAAGAGATTTTGCCTTTCTTAATAGCGCTCTGCCAAAGTGAACAAATCACCCCTTAACAATTATGTTTGGAAATGTCTTTTTAATTGCATTTATTGGAGCTTTTTCGAAATCCAAGGTAATAATATCGGCTGTCCACTCTGGTAAATGAAATTTTAGTTTGTAAAACAGTCTTTCATAATGTAGTTTCTTCTTTGTTTGTCAACACTGCATAAAAAAATGGTACAATATTTGTCCCAGTTTCTGTACTTCCTATGTCTCCGTGTACAACGTATAGTTGAAGAAACGGCTTTGCACAACATTTGAACGTTCCGTCCGCAAAGTAGTGACGGACGTCATTTAAATGTGCAATTGCACTCTTTGAACCAAACACAATCATTCTATTTTCACCGTCAATCTCATCAAACAATAAATTGTCTTTAAAACGGTCAGGAATCACGATTTCTGTAGAGTTAGAGTGCTGAGATTTTGTGATTCCTAGTTGTCTATTTCTGTGTCTATACAAACTGCTTTTAACTTTGTCAAAATTTGGTAATTCTTTAATAATTTCATAACCATTATCTTTCAGCTTTTTAGTACATTTCCTGTATGTAGCTGGAATCGGCTTCAGATCTTCACATATAGTTTGTTTACATTTTTCGATGGCTACTTTCACTTCATTTTTTTCAAAATTCGGAATACAAGAACTGCAGTGAGCATTTTCTCTTAATACATGGCTTCGATTTGAATTCAAAGTTACACTTGCTGAACATCCATCTTTTCTATTAACACAGCGCCACCAACTTGAGTCCTTATTATTTTTCTGTTTATAATATTGATGCCCAGCGCGTAATAAAATTTCACCGCCTCGTGTACTATTAATAATTTTTAAATTCACTGCACCACTAGAAGATCCCTCACCCGACATTGCAACGACCTTGCACTATGCATAAAACGAGTGAACTGATAAGTTAAACCCGGTAATAGATATAATTTACGTATACTTACTTATGTCTATCTCATTCACACCTTTTGTTTAAAACGATGGTAAGGACAATAAATCCCTACCTGAGAACCCGCTCGGTGCTTCTTTTGCGGGAAAAGCACGTGGTATTTTTAGTAGCATCGTGGTATTTTTACAGACTTTAATACGTTTTTTTTACTTCTTCTTGATCAGCCATTCTTTTTGATGGTCGAGATACTATCTCAAGACTGAAGCATTTAAAAATATATACATCTCTAATTTAATACTAATTTGACACTGACTGTACCGTACAAAAATAACAATACTAACAAAGTTTACCAAATGGGATTAAATGTATGAAGTAACGAAATGTTTACCAAACGCAACTTTTTAGTAGGTACAGTTTGAGGTTTACGAAATGGGAAGTTTACCAAATGGGAAGTAGCCATAGAATTAAAAAGAGAATAAGAAAATTCAAAACTTTTTACAAAAAAAAAACAACCGACTTCAAAAAAAAAACACTACAACGTGAAAAATAACTTTAATTTCGGAAGTCGGTGTCTTTCGTTTTGAATTTTCGTTCTTTGTCACCGACTTCCGAAATTAAAGTTATTTTTCACTTTGTAGTGTTTTTTTTTTGAAGTCGGTTGTTTTTTTTTTGTAAAAAGTTTTTAGTTGTGGTACCTACCCCACACAAATTCGAATACCACTACCTGCTATGTAAATAACAGTGACAAGAAGTTATCATATCATCTACATACTAAGTGGGAAAAAATACGTATAATTGAAGCTAACTCAAAAACTACCCAAGCAAAGTTAATAAAATTTATATGGGACCACCTCTGAAGTATGATCTACCAAACAAAAAAAGAATCATCAAAATCTATTCATAATTGGCGGAGTAATCGCGTAACAAAGGTACAAAAAAAAAAAAAAAAAACATACAGACGAATTGAGAACCTCCTCCTATTGGAAGTCGGTTAAAAATAGAGGCAAAGAGAAAACATGATCGTGAGTACACAGATTAATTGAATAAGAAGACTGTGGAGACGGTGAGACTTTGAATATAATATACGATTGTGATTGCTACACAGACAAATGCAACATACAACAAATTTTATCAGACTAAAAATATTAATCGGATAAGCATCATCCATAAATGGGTTTGTAAACAAAAAGATTGGAAACAAGGCTGTTGTTCGAAATGCATCTTCGAACAACATCACCTAAAGAAAGAGAATCGTACCTCCCCGCTATGGTCTTCAAGATGGAGTTTGAGCTTTCCCGCACTCTGCAAAGCAAAGAGGCAGTTTTCTGTATGAAGATGGCGTGGAAGTCATCGGCGTGTGCTTGTGCAAACATACCTGATGTACTGCTTAAACGGGGCAGCCCCATCAACATCCTGAACCCGTTATTATATTGGACCTGTAGAGAATTCTGAGTCTGTTTTGCCATTTCTTCTCAGAGGTCTGATCCCAAATGTCGACTATATCTAGCTTATTTTTTTTCATACGACCTGTGAAAGTAATTCCGATACCTTTACAGAATAAACAATTTCATTTCAGAAAAGTGACATATATTTCCAAAGTAGTTATATCGAGTAAATTGCTTATCACTCAATAAAGTAAGAAAAAATTATTTGAACAACATCGGAAGTAGAGCCCGAGTAGTAGTACACACGAGGGTTGGGGCGGAAATTAACTGATCGAGTAGAAATTCTTATATACCTCCCTATTAAATTACAGGCTAATTATTAACAATCTGTTAGTGGTATTTCAGAAAACATGATAAGATAATTGATAATCGTGCAATTAATTTTATGAGGTGACTTTTCCATTTCCGCAATTAAAAGACTAATATATTGTTTGTTATTGGGTTAAACGTTATGAAAATATAAGACAAACACTAAATAAACTCACAATATCTTGGCGTTAGATCGTTAATTCATGAGCTCCTTGAAATAAAACCTTATGAGGGATGCGATAAGTCAGCCCGTGAAATTCATATTCCTAGATATTTTTCAATTTGCAGGTTGCAACTTATCACGTGCAAATTGCAAAAAATCTGTTGGCAAAAAAAAATAAGATTCGCGACCATGAAAATATGTACATATTTACATAATTTAATTTAAAATCATTAGAATCATCAATATTCCTAAGTTGGAATTGTCCTCAAATGTCATGCTTTCATGATAATTATAGTCATTCATTAATTTCAACTTAGAGAGTTTTATTGTTGATTATAATTCTGTAAATACATATTTGTTACATCATGATATTTTCATCAACATAGTTACAACCTGATACTGACCAGGAAACAGTTTGAAAATACGCTCGAAATACCACAATTTAAGCTAAAATTACACAGCACAAGACATTTTTTCTTTTTTTTTTCTTTAGGGCATCTCATTGCTGACCTCTGAGGTCATAACTATTTAACCGGTCAATCCTGTGGGTGCCTTAAGCTGCTACACTTAAAACCTCCAGCCAGGGGTTAGTCCTCTTGTAACATCAATTAAAATATGTAATAAAATAGAAAAAAAATATATTTAACGGTGTGTTGATAAATAAATAACTAGCTCAAACATAGTTGTCTAAGTGTGGGTGTACTATAATCCTCTGCCTACTCCTTCGGGTATATAGGGGTGATGCTATTTTATGTTATGTGTGCTAATTTTTGTTAGAGTCGAGTGTCCCCCCCCTGCCAGTTAAATGGTTGGTTTTGAATGTGTAAAAAAAATCACAGCGGTAGTTTATATAACGAAATTAAAAGGAAAACTATCATAGCTAAGCAGGCTCTACAAGTTAACGAGTAATAATCGACCAACTTAACTTTGCAGTTGCAAAAACATGTTTTCCCATACATTCTGTATGGGAGAACATATTTTTCAACTACAAAGTTAAGTTTGTTTTTGGGATAAATTCATCCCAACTTCGGAACCCTTCATTGTGCGTGGTCCAACACGCACTTGGCCGGTTTTTTTTGTATATAGTTATAACTATACTAATAGAAGCGATATGCGGCAAAAAATCCGGCACTTGCAAATTGAAATCCATAAGCCTATGAAAGCCGATTTTCAGCCCACCGTGCGACAGGGTCCATGTGAACTTTATCATTATTATTAAGACCTTGTAAGCACATGTGATATGCAATAAAGATTTGAATTGAATTTGAAACAGCAAAAACATAAATAAGAAAAAAAAAGAATGCCCTTTCGCCGTAAGAAAAACTCTTACGCTATATTGTTAGGCCCTACCTATAGCAGCCGTAGATACCTAACTAAAGTTCGTTTATCTGATAAACAGTTGTATGAAAAAAATAACAACCCTCTGAATCAACAAACTTCATCGTCATCAAATAAACACAAAGTAATTTGTGAGTTAAAAAAAAATCTGCGTATCAACATTATTTAGTATCGCTGTGCATAACTTAGATGCAACAATAACTAAGTAAGTAATACCTTACTTAAAAATAAATCTTCTAAGTCTGTCAATCGCAGTGGTTGGTCGGCGAATGCATTGTAGATAACCTCGTCTTATCATACTTGTTTACTTAACACCTCAATGTTAACCGTCGGTATGAACGGCCATGTTGATTTTCCGAAGTGAGAAAGACGATGTCACAAAAAAAAAAGTTGTGCAATGGGAAATAAAAACGTTTCATATTTTGAAAATGAAACAAAAACCCTCATTACTTACTAAGTACGATTTTTTTAACCGCCGACGCAAAAAGAGAGGCGTTCGCGGGTTACTGATGATATTTTGGGTTTTTATTCATTATTCAAAAATGTTAAAAGAAGAAAAAAAACAATAGAAATTGTTAAACACGTCATTACATTTTTTGGTACAAAATTCATGCCGAACTATTCAGCCGTTAGAGAGAAAATTACATTTTGGTTGAAAAGGACACTTTTAATACGTTTTTTTTTCCAAAATTTGGGAAAGCTTATTAAAATTGTAAACAATACAATGTATTTGTGATGAGTGTGATGACCTTAAATTAACATATATTTTTTATATGGAAAACGCACAAAAGGATTTACCTACAAACTTCTTTAAACGTACGGTGTTTTTGGGATTTGAGCGATGTAATCCCCTTAAACGGGTGAATCGATTTGAATGCGGTTTTTTTTATTTGAAAGCAGGTTTTCTAGCGATGGTTCTTAGACATGTTTTATCAAAATCGGTTCAGCCGTTTGAAGATTATCAGCTCTTTTCTAGTTGATAAATAGATGTGAGTATCTTCCACAGGTCTGATCGAATTGAAATTTGGTATTCTGTTACTTTAATTATATTAGAAGAACATAGTAACCTTGGACTGATGCTGCAGTATCACTTGGAATTTGCAGTATACCCAACTCCCTTACCAACTTACAGCACAGGTATCGTGTTTGGGCTCATTGGAATGGTCTCAATGAATAGGTTATAGATAGATGTCTTATGATAGATGGTGAACAGGGTCTGGTGATGGAGTAGGAAAGAGAAATAAGGAAATGTTTGTGTCAGCGTTTTTTTTAATTTTAGCTGTAAAAATTGTACTTGTTCTGGTTTAATTTCTTCCAAGTTACTTTTCTATGAGACGTTTAATGACGAAAAAGGTTTTAAAAAATGTCTACAACATCTTTCGTAAATGCCAGTAAAGGTTACGGCGGAAAATTGGCTTTGCGGGTCACGATCGGCTGAAAATTGAGCCTCTGAAAGCTTTTCAATTGCCTGAACGCTTGTGCGAACGTCCAATATTGTATAAAAATAGGATGAAATCTTTCTTTTTTTAATACTGGTCTCTTTTTCATGATCCAGGAAAATTGATAGATTATTATAACTTAATTTTAAAACACAGTTGTTATTGTTTATCAAGCTTTTAAGTAATACAGTTTTGATAAAAAGCTACGACAAACTACTTACCTGAACGTTGAACTCCGAGGTGGTTACACAGTTGATTACGTTAAATGAAGTTATACAGAGCTATTTCAATGGCTGATGGATAAATCAATAGTAGTACATTTTTAATCCCATGCCATTGCCCTCTTAACGATTCACATACACATTGCAACTTTGATTTGTTTACTTTGAACTTACAACTTGACACAACGAATGTGCGGTATTTAGATCGTATGTTAGGTCGAGTCGAGCCAAGGGCGGGCTTCTACTATTTTATTTCGTTTCGTTTCGTTTCCAGTCTCAGCCTACGATTACGTATGCAATACGAAAATTTCGTTTTATTGGCTCGCGTCCAAAATGTTGCGTTTTGCTTTGATTTCTGATTCTATTTATACGTGTGTTCATGCTGTTATCGTGTGATATCTACGTGTTGTTTACTTTACGTATGTACTAAGTTTTCATGAAAATTTTCGTTAGTTATTTTTTTTAATCATTATTCATGATTTAGAGATGTAACAACTAGACAACTCGTGCGATATCGCATTTGAGTAACTAAACAAGAAGAAAATAAATAAAGTCAATTGCCAGAACAAATGAATCAATATTGTTAATGAATTTGTTTAATTATTTTAATTGGAAAATTTAATTAAATATGTTTGGTCTGTTGTACCGGCGCGCGCGTCTCACGGTCAAATAAACAATAGAAGTGTGACAGTGTTGGGGCACGCTATCGCATTTTCCGGAGGCTGGCGAGCTTGCGGCGGCGGGCGGCAGTGCGGCCGGCGCGCGCGCACCGAAAGCATGTGCCCCGCGCCAACTGTGCGATGTACATAGAACCGGCCGCGTTTCGCGCACCCAGCGCGGAGTCCCTCGCCGTCTCCGAACCCTCGCCTATCTGGACGCAGTGCTTACCCTCACCCTTATTCGCAGGCAAGAAAGCACCGCTCAAAACATTCGAGGAGATCCAGCCCCTCATCCAACAAGCCCGCAAGCGCGAGCTGAAGCTACTCATCAGAGAAAACTCTTGGCCAATCAACAGCCCCGTCCGCGCGTCCCTCTGGCCCGCGCTCTGCAGACAACATCAACATGGAAAGTCTATGCTCGATGGATTCTACTGGGACATGGTTACACAGGTCAGTGCTCTTTCAAATTACGCAACGCGACAGCGATAAGTTTTTTTCCAAGGTGTGCGTCCAACTTCACTAACTTGTTTGGCACATAAGAAATTCGTTTTGAACTCGCAAGGTAACGTGCGCGACTGAGAGTGCCGAGCGTTATCTCGCGAAACCGGCAAGCGCTTAATACTTCCAAGGTCATGTCTATTTACTTTGCACAATACCTCCCAAAATGTTAGGCAGATATCGCGCCCCCAGATAAGAAGGTGACGTTCCCGTCAAGGTCTTGGAGTTTTCGACGCGTTTTTATTCGAGTACTCTCTTTAGATTTAGCAACAAGTTACGAGTATGCTTGCGAGCACTTCGAAATTCAAGTCAGGTGGCTGTTTGTTGACCACAAAACGCACTCACACAGGCACAAGTTGTCCTTGTAACTGAAATATATACATGAAGTTGTCAATAACGAGTCAATCTGGCTAACGAGGCCGTGTATGTGTCATGTGGAATAGCACGTATATGTCTGTTTAGTTGAAATTTGTTCGAGTCGTAGGCTTGTCTGTCAGCGAGCGGCTCCTTGTGTACAACATCGACGTGCGCTCGCGCATCCTCGCGTCACAATAGGAGCTCACGCGCATCTTAATTAACCGCGGGCGGCCCAACAATGGCAGACTAATTATACGACAGGTGGCTGTAGCTAATAAATACAAGTACCGTGAATTTATGGGTTTATTGTTTTTAACTTGTTGCCACATTTATTATGTGTTGCTATTTTAAGAAGAAAAATTTCCGCTGTTGGTATTTACAAAACAAATATGGGATACTTTTTTGTGTACGAAATGCACAATCATTAATATGCACGTAAGAGATTGGCACGGCATCAAGTCAGCTCGCTCACCTTCGACGCTGCGCACGCGTCGTTCCTACATGCACAAAACACGTACCTACCTATGTGGGTGTGTTTAACGACTGCATTGTAAGAGCTTTTCAGCTTGTATACGAGTGCTTTTCATTTTATGATTGAGTAGGTTTAGCTCGGTGTTTGGGACTGTATACGGTATACCTAGACCTAAAAATAAATCATCTTAATATTTTGTTCGGATCTTCCCTTTAATAATTTTATGACCATATTTCCCAATAGGTACTCGTACCTAACCATCCGTTTTCCGGGATATTGATTCACAAATATGTCTGAAAATGTTATCAAATTGACAAATAATATGCTCCTCTAGCATATACTTTGTATTTGATCCACATAATGTCTATTGCCAAGCGGTCATAAATTATATCTAAACGTTTATCTAACTACATATTTATTGATGAACAAAACAATACCGTGTTTTTGACTTAACATCACAAAATATGTATTTGTTACCGTATAATTATAAACTGTTGAAAGATTGTGAACTGCAACAAACCATTTACAATTTAACGCATTATTTTTCGATATTTGATAATCTATATTACTTGCTTGCGACGTAACGCACCTTGCGCTAATACTAAATAGCCTGCCAGTCTGCGAGCAACTTGGAAATAGTGCTGTTTGTCACAGTTCAAACCTAACCCACTTCACCCAGTTCACTATTTTTCGACAGTTTATAATCTAACGGAAATAATATCGATAGAGAAATAAAGTAACGGTTCTCACAATCTTACGGTGACATAGTCATATAACTTTCAGAATGAAGAATAAAACGTATATGATTAGATGATTACTTAGAAAAGTAGCCAAACTATGAACGTAGGGCGCAGCCATGCCTATAATACCCTTTTCGCAGAATTTATAAGGTACTCCTAAGGCTAATAACAACAAGATAACAAGACAGTTGGGGCAAGTCTGAGCTTGCAATGTCACAGATACGCTAACTATGAACCTATGGAACTTGTCAAACGCTCTTGCCTTAAAGTACTCCTTGTCCCTATTTCTTAAATAGATAAACTTGCAGTTAATCAAATATCTGCCTGCACGCACAGAGTTGATGGAATCAATGCTGTTGGTCATATTAACATCCATTGCTTCATTCACATTTCATAGATCCACAAGTCATTAGTAATTCATCAATGAAATTCCAAAAATGACGCGTGCCCAACTTGGAAATCAGCCATATATTTATATAATTACTTATATCTCCTATATTTATATTGTTGTTTTAAAATTGGCACCCCAGGCTGTACTTCCGAGAAAGCACAAGCTAAATGCTTGTTCACGATTACATTAACATCTTCACAATTTCCTCGAAATCTCTATTGTTGTCCAACACATTGACCCAATTTATTCCAGTGACAAATGTTTACTCGCATTGGAACGTGTTTCAATGGAAGTAAGTAGGATGAGTCACTGGGACGTCCACGTGCCATCCAAGGTAGCAAGCCAAGTGTTCCGGTTATCTCAGAAAAACGGGGGAGGCATTCCATACTGAACATCTTAGTGTGTGTTTTGTTGTTATCTCCGATTTGGAATATTTGGCAAGAGTTCCAGTAGATTCGATAATAGGAAATTTTTTGGGCCTTATGATTGGACACCTAACTCAAAGCATTTATTTCAATTAAACCATTTACAGGCACTTTTCAATTATCAAATAATCGGTCAGTTAGTCAGAAAATTGAAGCTAGTTGCCCATTCCAAAACGTAGATCTCTATGGAGAAGAACGGGCAAGAAACTCCATGGACACTCTTTTAAATATAGATGTTACAAAATCCTGGGTACATTATTCTTGTTGCCTCTAGAGTCTGGCCACGCTACGTCTGTATAAGTAAAAAAACGATGGAATTTGAAAATATATAGATGGCAACACCATCTACGAAAAAAGAATGTTTGTCTTTTTGTTTTTGATAGGTTATTTTGTTTATAGTCTGATTTATTTCATTGAAGACTTAACGTGACCAGACTCTAAATGTGAGAACAATGTACAAAAAAAATCAAAAGCAATTCAAAATGGAAGATTAAAAATAAGCCCTGGCCGATAAGAGATGACCAGTGTCAACTGACGGCGCCCGTTCACGAACATGACGCGCTAAGCTAGGATGAATTTCATTTCCACTCATGGCTTTTTACATCGCTATAATCTTCTCCTTTGTTAGTCTATTCTACATAGTCCTCCTCCAATTCCATAACCTCGTAACGGAATAGTTTAATATTTTTGGAGATCCCATTTCTATAGCTTAGGTTCATATCGTTGTAAGTAAATAGTATGAGTCACTGGGACGTCCACGTGCCATCCAAGGTAACAAGCCGAATGTTCCGGTTTTCTCAGAAACGGGGGAGGCATGCCATACCGGACACCTTAGTGTATGTTTTGTTGTTGATTTCAAATGATATTTGGCAATCGCTGCAGTGTGTGTAAGTACGTTGTAGGAAAATTTCTGGGCATTTTGGTCGATCATCAAATTTCATTTACGCTCATAGAATTTTGAGAACTTTAGTTAAAGTCTTTAATATATAAAATATTTATTTCTATGTTATTGTTATATCCCTTTTGTATGTAGCTATGATGAGGTCATTAATTTATCTACGAGTCTCTAAGGCATGAATCCAAATATCCCAGTATCCGTGCGGAAAAGAATCCATAGCTAAAATCTTGGAACATGTTTGGTTGTTAGTGGCAGTTGTGGCTCGTTGGCAGTGCCTATGTTTCAAGTTTTAATGTTGGTCCTATAGAAACTTTGAAGTATAAATGGTGATTTGTTTCCAAGTCAAATAAAATGCGATTTTAGTAAGTTTTGATTTATTGTTCTTTCTGAAATAATTTCTAAGGCCGTGATACTAATAATTTCTAAGGTTTTTCAAGAGATGTAAAGGCGCTATTCCACCTGCACAGTGTACGGCACAAATGTTTCTTTGAGTGGACTAACTCAAGTGAATATTTACAAATGTGCTGCACTGCTCTTACAAAAATTGCGTACAGCTTTGCCGGTGGAAACGGATCTACAGCTCAGTACGTGCAATGTTGGCGTTCTACACAAAATGTTTGTGAACATGTGCTGAGCACAATTTTGGTGAAATCGCGCCTGTACCATAACTTGGATTCGCTGTTGCGTGATTGGTTTTGTTGTCATCATTTGAGGCATATTATGTATTTTCCTTGATAGAGAATTGAAACGATGACTCATAAAGTAATACAATTCACAAAAGGAAGTCTATTGCAAAATAGGCATTGTATTGTTAAACTGTCTGCGGTTGCAGTACTGTTAGTGTTACTACTGGTACCGAATCTCCTTGACCGCAGAATTGCTGCTCGCACCCATCAACAACTTCAGGCATTCGAAGCATCAGCAATTCTTTTCAAATACGTCTCTAAAGGTTGACGCACATCGTTGCCAAATATGCTCTGTGTATGTAACAATATGCAATCATTAAAGTGTAACGTAGAGTAATTTAGTTTACCATTTGGTGTGATTTAAGAATAGTTTTTACACTCCTTGAAAGCCCGGGTTGATACGGATGACAGCTGTTCATTATGTTTAATGAACTCAACATTTCTCTGACAAAGCTGTTCGCAAAGGGACAAAACGTAATTAGGCATTACGCCATCATTACAGTAATGTGCTCTAGTCGGTATTCGTGAAATTCGCTCGAGGGTCGTTCGCAGGAACTCGTCATATGAACTCTGGTGCAGTGCCAACGACATACGCGCCTTGACCTCGCAATCCGTCACACGCTGTCAGTCACCGATAACGGTGGATTTACAACGATATCGCTATCCGTCATACTATACGTGCGAGTGGGACGGAGAAAGCCGACGAAAGTGTCCGAATGTCTTGCGTTATGGTCTTCATGACCTAGACAACTTGATGTGACTATCTGATTGTAAACACGAGATATTTATGGACTTGATGAATAGATGGGAAGCGAAATTCTATCGTCGTCTGACCACAATATTTTCTTTCACCATAATATTTGAATTATCAAATATAAGCTGCTTTATCTGTTATTAAGCAGTCATCGTGCCGAGACCCGGGGTCTAATTTGTTAAAAGACCTCTTTGTCAGATTTTCTCGCTTTGATGACTTCGCTTTGTGGCCTTTGTTTCGAAATCTGGGGTTTTACCAAGTCCTTATTTGGGTGAATAAGACTTGTTGAGCTGTCTAGCAAAAGAGCCCTCTACATTCAAGCGCTACTCAGACGTCCTTCGTCATGCTCCTAATCTCATTACAACAAAATCCGATTATGACGGACGAAAGAACGTTCCGCACTCTCGCTATTTCATATTAAAATACAAGTCTAATTAAATCTCGAGAGGGTAGAAGCTTTACATAATTATTTTGGTAAATAGAAGCGTTGATTTGGGCAAACTCCGTAATGAATAAGTTAAAAGGATTATCCCTTCTTAAATTCGCATCTTCAGAGCTCCGAAAACAGTTTGCCCTAATGAGAAAATATGGTTTACTATTAATGGTACCTCATAGTCATAAAGCTGGCTTTTATAAATTAATTTCCATTGTTCAAAAATTAATTACATTTTATTATGACGCAATGTCGGATTAAAGTCAAAAGTGTGATTAATATCAACATCAATTAGTATCAGTGCAATATTAATTGGAATTATTTTTATCTTCGAACATTTGGAAATGCCCCAATTACCGAGTAATTGGCGTCTTTAATCTAGTTTGCGGGAGTTTTGATGAATGACAGTGAGTAAGGAAGACGTCACGTGACACGGCTTCTTAGTTCTATGGGTTTATTTGTGCGCGTGAGCAGTGAAACGCCTGATTAATAACCGCTGATAACGCGAGAGAGGCGTGTCAAAACTATACAAGAATACTACGACGAGTTTTTGTTTTCAACGCTGTGTTTATGGCGTTTTATTGAGCCTCTTCGCTTCTTTATAGTGTTGTTGTAAACTCTGATAGCCTTGTCGTTCGGGGAAACAGATAATTATTTGATGACTTTTACTTTCGCAAAGAATAATAAAAGTTGTGTTGTAATATTATACAAACTAATAATTTTATCGATTATTGTTTCGGCAAAGTTAGTCGTTAAATTGCCCCATTTTGATTTACTGTCACATAAAATCATTTCGTACCGATAATTGATATACTTACATAGGTAAAGCTGCGCGCGCTATGGCGGAGAGCCAAGTCTTAAAATAGACAAGCACCATTTTGTTTTTCTCACCTTCTGCTTCTTGCATTGTGGTCACGTGACTAGAACATCAATATTTTATTTAACTGATGTATTTTCAATCTGAGCTCAGGTTTAACAGAACAATGACTTAGGAAAAAATACGAGAAATGAATATATAATAAGTATTCTTACGGATGTTGTTACGCATAAAGAGAAAAACTTTTGTGACGGTGAAATAATAAACAATTTCGAATCCAGAATAACAAAGACTCTTAGAGAAAGATCAACACACTAGCTTGAACAAAAAACGGTACCAAAAACATGTGAAAACAACTTGCATTTCACGCGCGAGGAGGCACGTCCTTGTGACGAGTCAGCTGATCTGACCGGTAGACCAGAGAATATTACTGATTATGACTAAGCCGAACCGCGACCAGTGCGACCACAGGAAGTACACAAAGGTACGGACAGACAGAAGCTATTTCCTGGACTTACAAGAGTTCGCACGCACTCCTCGACCTTTAGCGTTTATCGAGTAAATTCACTCATCTAGTTACCACAAATGGTATTTAAAACAATCATAGAATTATTGATTTGTGCAACGCCCATTGTTTCGATGTTAACGCAGAAAAACTGGTTTATTTGCATATGGAATTTATGTCTGCGCTTAAAATAGAAATTGCAGGAGTCAGAGCAGAAACTGTTGGGTAACTATGTAAAGTACCAATTTAATAACCGCGTCCGAAAGACGAAAATACAGTGGGAAACAAAATATGGGTTGTGATAATATTGATGTGAAGGAAAATAGTTGAGTGGAATAGCAATGAATGAATGAAAATGTGAATAGTAAGAAACTGTTCATGTTCGGCGGTATTTGTGGATACGGATTGAAGCAATAACAACGATAAGATAACGTTATTAAAGATTAATATTGTGTATTGTAATGGTAAACGGATAACTTATCCCGAGGTTCTTTTATTTCAGCTATTCATATGCAACTATGTAATACATACTTGGTCTTTTACCTTATTAGCTAATTATTAACCCAAATATCTTCTTCGTCTTTTATTCGCTTGAAAAGTTCGCAAAGCACCATAAAAGTCTCACAGTTGCCTAAACCGGCTTCAGTTTTGTAATTCGCGCATATTTAATGCCCGTTTCTGGGTTGGAATGGAAATGTCTGCGGTATTATATATAATCGGCACGCCTAACAAGTGCCTCTAGCCACTAGTGCATAGTCAAAGTGCCACATCGTAGAATTATTCGAATGCGCTAAACCACGGCACTTGCGGTTCTGTCCGTCTAATCGAGTTTGCGCAATTGGTACCAATTAATGCTGCAGCTCACATGGGTATTGAATAATTGCTTGGTAACGGACAGATAATTGCTTTTATATCTATTTTAGCTCTATTGTAGTTATCATCATCTAGCCTCTTACTCAACCATTATTAGCGTCAGCTTTTTTGTTTTAGAAAATGTTTTATATAAGATAAGATAATATTTATTTTGTAAAACATGAGTACATAAAGAAGGTCTTATAATTAATATGAGGTGGCTACATGTTTTACCATTTATGGCGTACAAAATTAGTTGCAATATTAAAACAATACAAAAAAATTATTAAATAAAAACAAATTGCAATGTTAAAATTTAAATTAAATAGAAATTACAATATCAAAATTTATTTTTCATTCAAAATTACAATATTAAAGTCACACTCCAATATTAAATTCAATTCGTAATCACAATGTCAAAATTTAATTAGAGTAAGACAGACAGAAAAAACAAATCAAAAAGGACAACCAAAAAAAAAAATTGTTAAAAAAAATTTGTTTAATATCTCTTTTGTTGGAGTTGTTGTCGTTATCTCCGTATGCTCTAATTGCTTTTCATCCTGCCAGTCCTTTGTAGTCTTTCAACTTCTAACCTTGAATTTCTGACTTACAACGAAAATTAGACTTGCTTCGTTTACTAAAAGATAGAAATTCAGCCTTGTATTCTCTCCTTGTTATTCGGTCTCATTAAGGAAATAGATCTGTTTGCGTAATGGATAACAATGTTTTTTTTTTTCTCTATCTGATAAATTAGCTTACTGAACACGAAACTTGATATGTTAGAGGTAATGTTTTGCTCAAAATGGGAGTCGATAACATACGTAAGATTTGGCTTCTCTAATAACTTGTGAGAGATTATTTGATGGCAAGTACCAACCTTATAAATTATTTGAATAGTTTATGAATATCTTGAAGTACAGTGTATCGATTCAGGGTGCTAAATATAAAACAGTAGCTGTCTGCCCCGGCTTCGCACGGGTAGCACTAAGTACTTTTCCCTACCCACACCTACCTACTTTCCTACACCTATCAACCTACGCCTACCTACCTACCTACATACCTACACCTACCTACCCCTGCCTACCTACCTATCCTACCTACCTACCTACCTACCTACATATCTACCTACCCTACCTACACCTAGCTATATACCTACCTACTTGTAAGTAGGTAGGTACCTACCTACCTACCTTACCCTGACCCTGACCCTTACCGTACCTTTACCTACGTAAAACCTTGTCCTGAGAATAACGAACACAACAAAAAGAATTTTCTTATTTGGTGCAGCCGTTCTCAAGTTATGGCGTGACCAAGGGAAATAGGGATTCAGTTTTATATATGTAGATTGTGTTCTTTCAAGATTCGTAGTAAGAGCAGCCTGCAGGAACATCTTCGTCTTTGAAATTCATTTGTGCAAGATCAGCTGCCGATTCATTTCTTTAAGAAATGATTTCATTCAACAACTAAATCATTACCAACAACAGTACCTAAATTGAGTCATTTGACTCGAGTGACACGTTCAACGTCAAAAATGGAGGCTCATTATCATCGTTCAAGCAATTTAAAAGCCATTATCTTAAACGGCGGGTGCTAATTAAATTAACTCTAAATATTGCAGTAGCAGTGTTAAATCTTGATTAAATGTAGTTGCTTTTTAATGTACTTCTGTGTATGAATGGACCTCGACATCTAGCTTCTACATTTTAGCTTAGAAGGGGATAACATATTTAGGTGAATAATGTTGGTGATGTGTTTAAATTAAGAGGAGAAAAGATAAGCATCACTACACCCCACGTTTACACCAAGGTATAAAACATGTACTCATGTTGTTGACAGGCGCAACGCGACGACGCGTGACGGTGCCACGCGATCCTCGTAGAACAATTTCCATAGAGTTTTCATAGAAATTGTTCTGCTAGAGTCGCGTCGTGATGTCGCGTTGCGCTTATCTGCGGAAGTCCTAAAGATAACACGCCTGTAATTTCCCAAAAGGTTTGGCAGAGATGTATCTTAGTATGCATACCAACATTTCGGCAGTTATGTTTAAGTCCCATCTAATAGGGGGCAAGCCAATTGCCATCAGCCGGGCACTACTAATGTTGTGTCTATTAGTTTCGTTTATCGTTTACATCTAAAACAAGTTGTAAACAAATCTTGTAGAAAACTTGTCAAAAATGACAAAAAGGTGAACAAAATCTTTTACAAGCATTTTAGAAAACAAGTTTCACATCTTATATATGGGTAAAGGTAAGAATCCTTAAAAAATTGTGAATAGATTAAACACAGAGAAAATGGTCGAACCTAAAGAACTTGGGTGAGAACAGGAGGATTATGTTTAAATTTTAGAATCACTAACATCTGCTATATAAACAAAAAATAAGTTTTTCAACAATCCTCTTTAGTTTGTTAATTTAATAACAAAAATGAATACTTAGGTATACGAAAGGGTTTAATTTAATTTGGTTTCCTAGAGAAAACAATGAGTCAGTACTGAAATTACATGATTGAAATCTGCTGATAACGTTTAACGTAAAATCTAATCACAATGGAATTGTTTGTAAGAAAGATGAACAAAACGAAACATTTGTGTAGCTAATACAGATATGTAATTGAATTTTTTACAGTAGTACAAATAATCGACCGGCTTAGCTGTAATCGCACTTTACCAGTACCTAATACTTGTGAAAAAAACACTGTAATAGTTTTTATTTTTATAAATAAGACATCATTAGGGAATCCTGCATTACAGAAGGTGGAATCAACAAAAAATACTAAAGACGATTACTACTCAATATTTATAAAAATTAAGACGGTCTAGGTAGGAGTAGGAGAAAAACAGAAACAGCAAACAGAAAATAACAGCTGTATATCATCCCACGCGAGTAGGAAACTTCGACGGAGAATTTCAACAGACTGAAACGATTGTCGCACATTGAAACAAATACGATTTTATCAACTTTCATTTTATATTTCGCAAGCGGTACTGCGCAAACATGAAACTGTTCTACCTGTCAGCATGATAAATGACACTATGTATCTAAATACACAACCACAAATGCATCATGCTGTCATGCATATCCTCAAGTTATAACTGCCCTAACCCAATTGCATTTTTCTGAAGCACGTTCAAGACGTTATCGGCTTACAGTGTTATCGAGAAATGTATGCAATGCATGACTTTTAAACTGCATACTTAAATAATAATGTTGACTTTATTATATAAGTAAAGTATATACGAGCAAGTTGTTTTTGTAAAAGGCTAGATTAATTACCCTATTGCGCAAATATAAGGTATGGAATTGTCTTTGTGTTGTTTTTATGCGGTTAAGAGTTTGGTCAAGTGTTGAGTAAGATGATGAGTAATCAATATTTGCTATAATAATTTTATGTGTTCGATGTTGGTTTTTGACGTGATCATAATGGAAACTAGCAAAACGGTAAGATGAACGAAATAGATGAAGAATCTGCTACCGCCAGAAAGGTTACTTTTTCAGCAACGTGTCTGCCAGTAGTAGATTCTTTATCAGGCAAGCTAAACAACGAAAGTAAAAAGAAAAGAATATTGCGGAAGACTTTTGGTATGTAAACAAGTATGGCATGTATGGCAACAAGCAAATAAATTATAATCAGTACAATAATACTATTCAAATCATCTGATTTAAATTCAGTGAATCATGATTTGTAATGATTTATGTATGAGCAATGATAGGTCATTCATAACACTTATTATGGTTTCTATGATTACTAGGATTAACTTAACGACACAAATCAAAGAATTTATCATGCTTAAGAGAAAGAAATCAAATTATGTTTTCAGAACTAGGTATTAGATCTAGCCTTGGTTGAATAGCTAAATGCATCTTTCGATGCTGCTTTAATTAGGGCAATTATTGCTGGCTCAACTAGTAATCAAACCAGAACAATGCAGAACATATCTAATGACTCAAGAATTACAGACTAAGTAAAAACCCTAGACTGTCTTTGAACCTACAGTAATTAATCACAAGAGACACTGGACTCGTAAATCTCGATATTATATCTTACTAAGTGAACAATAGGACGTAAATATACAAAATATGATGTGATTACTAAGGAATGGTTCAAATCGAACTTTGTTCGTATCATTGTATCATTATCGCCTGCAGTGTCTGTCGCCAAGATGTTTACTTCTGTTTTAATTAATAAATTAACGGTATCAGCTTCATATCAGGTCCGCGAACCCGGTTGGGTCACAATGTTTTGAATTTTATCAAGAATTATGCGTTGCAGTCCCTTGTTATGGTCTTTATTGATAACGTTAATTATGTGTTGATATTGGCTAGGTTTTGCGTAATTATCCTGTTCGTTTTGATTGTCTACGTTATTAATTTTTAGTTACTATAGGTACCTTATTTGGTGTCGGATATTCAACTTCCTTTTCCGAATAATTTACCTTATCTATCGCTTGAATAGTAGAGTTTTTTCTACGTGTTATAGAGTTGATTAGAATAGGCAACTGAATAAAGTTGTATGGAATTACTTTTGCCTTATACCTTTAAACGAGCAATTCTTGTATATATGTATATAATCTGAATGTCGGAAACGGCTCCAACGATTTTCATGAAATTAAATATGCAGGGGGTTTCGGGGGCGATAAATCGATCCAGCTAGGTTTCGTTTTTAGAAAACTACCAAAAAAAGTCATCTTGATATTAATTTGTTAAGTACAAACAACGTGTACCTATTTTAGATTGAGTGTGCAAAAACGTTTTGTCGAATTTTCTTAACATAATTATGTGCATGACTTTACATACGAGTTTTTGGAAACAGGATGTGTGTTTTTAGAGGTTTTAATGTTGTTTGTTCATCATCTTTTTTATTATAATTTCCCAAAATAGTTTGATTTTATTTAGTCTTGAATAGAATTGTTATGCACTTGCTCACAGGATTCTAAATTATTGTCCTATCCTGTATTTGATTTCCCGTACTAAATAGGATAAATTAAAATCTTGTGTACAGCAAACAATGTTTTATGCACAAATATTTTGAGACGCGGAAACGTTTAGTAAACAAGGCACCAACAGGTGCACTAACAACTTATTCTAATGCCATGTGTTGTGCAACAATCTTAGCACATTCACATCCGTGTCAGAGCTAATATTGCGCAATGGAGCCACACACTCGTTTCCTATTTATTAGGTCGATCTATTTCAGTACGTTATCGTATGAACACTGCCAATATTTATATCATACACAAGGAGAGTTGGAGTAACAATGTTCTGTTTGGTATGGGAAATATAATCGGGTTAAGTAGATGTTTAATTATTACAAGATTTATCGTGGACGATGTTTCCTTAATTATCCTTGGACCGACTGACCTTTCCATCGTCTAACATGTATTCATCTTTTGAAAACATGACCTTATCTTCTAAACTTCACCTCTAAAATGGTTTATAAAAGTTGAAATCTTATGAATTTCCTGTTGGTAGATAGTTCCCGTTTTGTACAGTTTATTTAGTTTTCTACACCTGTACACCGAAGTCTACGTCAGCTATCTTGGTTTACGTTCAAATTTCTGCAAACTTGGTGAAATGTTAAGTGCCCGCTCTGATCTGATTGCAACACTTTCCTTTAACTACGCTGTTAGTAGTGTCTGTTGGGAGCAATTTTGGTTAAGCTTTGCTCTGAAGTTCTTCAATCGTTTCTCTTCTGAGTCATCGTCACTGTGTTTTTCAAGATTTTTGTAATCATCAACAGCTCTTTCGTTAACGATAACGATTGTCATTAAAAGGTTATCATAATTCACGTCTAAATATTTCCCATGTCTCATCGAACTAAAAATACAACGTAAGTAAACACTGATGACCTACACGAATTGATAAATATGTAAAAATAATTCTGCAGTGACTATTCGAGCATTATTTTTACTGATAACCCCGGGTCGTTTGTTCCTATCACATTATCAATCAAACTAGGTACTGTAAACAGGCTTGACACGGGGTTATCAAATCAACACTGTTTACATTGCAAACTAGATACGGAAATTCTCTTCTCTAACACATTCGAATCTAAGTGTCGTTATGTGGTCTATCAAAATGGGCCAATGGAATTTGCCCACGCTACCAGACTCATGTTTATGTGTTCAATCATTATCTTTAGAGTGCCACTCGTCTGATTTAAAATGTTTTGTATAATTGTGATGCGGCTCAGTATTTGAAAGTGAAATACTCTTCTTATCTACCATATTTAATACAGGTACTACATATTCAGGTTGCTAGTTTTTCACTTTGAATTATATTATTTTGCGCTCCTCACTGCTAAATAAGCAGATATAAAGACCGGTCGTGATATTGAAACGTTATGGCGTCAACGTATTCATAGCGTCTTTTTGTTCCTTTTTGTATATATGCAAATCAATCTCTTCAACCCTAGTCCATTCATGTGTCATTTACATGCGCCGGCGCGTTGTGTGAATGCTAGTCCAGTATCTTTGCTTCGCTATAGTTTATTGGTTCTCAACTGGCGCGTCTGTCTTATATCTTTACTTTTGTGTTTCTTGCAATTTGCTGTTATTGCTTCAACTATAATATCTTAAATTATACCACCAGCTCCTAAGTGCTTTAGTGTCGTATCTACTCGATGCTAATATCTAGCCTCGTAGATAACAGGAGTGTTTTTCACAATCGACTTATAGCCAAGAAAGATTTACAGTCGCTCACAGTACGATGGTAAAACACGGAGTTATTTCTGACGGAATCCGCCTTGTGGATTTGCTCCGCCGAAAATAGTATCATCGATCTTATTCGCAAGAGAGAATAACAGCGGCCGCGTATTTATTTATACAACAGCATATAGGAAAAGTTCTGCCTTATTCTCTGAGTTCATTTACATATTTATGCCACTGTGGTATGTCGGTGGGAGCCCTTTGTTGGCCTTTGAATTTATGTATGAATTTACTACTATTATATTGTCAGTTGTAAAGAATACTGAATTATGAATGGTCTTTTGATGCAATCATATAATCCTAGAAGAGCTGTAATCAAACGTCTTACATAAAGCGCATCAAATTCGCAATTTGGCTCATGTCGGTCCACTTTATTCAATTAAGCGTTGATTGTTGGTGGCAAGAGGTCGCGTCGGGTTGTGGCTGTACTAATTAGGGCCTTAACGCTTTGCCCACGCACGTGCCCATTGTCGCGCATGTACCTATAATCCATGTCCACTTGTCCAGATACAATACACCTTATGATTCGTGTCAAGATAACAATTGTCCAATTGTCTTCTCATTCATCTTGAGCAATAGTTCTCGGAATACTTAATTCCATTTTCATATTACACTGTTTTGGTTTGAAAATTGTTTTTAATAATAAGCTGCAATTGAACAACACACTTAATGGCAATTATCTATTATGACGATGACATAAATCCAGACAGAACAGATATCAGTTTTGAAAACAACACTTAATACAGTGCGTCAGATTGCGATGACTATTTCAGTGGACTCGTTGAAAGCACTCAATAATTCATAACATTATTCATGTCAAACATCAAGGTTGAATGCAAACGTGCATGTTGGAACTGATCATAACAGATATACAGATGGAATGGATTCCGTTGGATTTGTTACAATCCCGCGAAAATCTCAACCGATGGACCCTCAGCCCACGTGCGCTTCGACCTCAATACTATCAACGCATTGGCAATACAAACATTCTGTTTATATTTACCTTCGTGTTATTATTACGTGCCAGCTAGTAAATGCCAAGAAACACTAGATTAATTTAAGCTCCGATATCAGCAACCGCAACAAATTTATTTTCTGCATTTCGTCATTGTCTAATTTCACCTCGTTCAAATGACTGAGATTACCGCTATCCACACAGTCTACATGACTTACACGCCAGATTGTGTTTTCCGCATTTACATCAATCAAGTTTTTTACTTAGCATTGTAACTTCATACACTTTATTATGTAATCATTTTCCGTCGTAAACATGAAAATGAATGTTTGTAGCGTCAGTCATGCTTAATATGCTTCACCCGGGAGATCACGTGCAAAAAGTTGTGGAACCTGTTTTGAGGCTTCGTTTATAAACAAAACAGGCTGGGATCAGGTTTTGGCGCATTCGTTCTAAGCGCGTGGGCGGCCTTGACTGAGCGAAGGACGGCCGGCGCGCGCGCTGCTCAGAGAGTGCGCGTGCGCTGGGGGCGTGGCACACACGCGAACCTATGGATTATTGCGTTTTTTTTTTTCTTATATTAGTTGTATCTCTCTCTAAGAGGAAACATTACGTGTATAATACCCACATTTCGCAGCTATTAATTGATGCGACGCGCAACAAATGATGATGTTACTGTATATGACGATGCTATAAATATGACAATGAACATGTACTGACGTTATACGGTTAAATCAGACATTGGGAATAAAATAATGTTATATACGGAGAATTAAATAAAGACCGACGTAACATAGCTGATACAAAATACGAAAATAGATTGAATAAGTACTGTAGTGTAGACACAACATCGATTGAGACACGAATGTTTTTTTACTCTCTGCAGCCGCATTTCACCAGCATTTGTTTTCATACGTAAACTTTAATTTCATTATGGTGCAGAAACATTACAACGCCCTCGTGACTAACAGTTTAACCGACTTGTCCCGTGGACAAAAAGTAGTGGACGAACAACGACATTCATTATTCAAGATCCCCGGACGTGGGGTACGCGACAGAAATAATAAATAGAGGATTCCTACGTAAGCGGACTTGCCTACGGGCCTTTCAGAAACCTCCATTGTGCCATTTTATAGTTAATGTCGTGAAGAATTTTTCATTTTCGCTTTATCTGAAATTCATACTAGCTGTCTGGATTGCGAGATAATATAAAATTCAGTGCGTATTTTGCGGTAGGCTCTGTTTTTTGCTGCAGTGTTGCTGTTTCATTTTTTTTTTGTTGTTAATGCATGTACACACGGCTACACATCAAGCTATACATTTCCAGTATAAGCTGAACTCGCATTGTACGAAAATCCTATACAATGCGATATCAGCATATACTTTAAATGTATAGCTTGATGTGTAACCGTGTATACTATACAAACTTTGATTTAAAATTGAGGTAAAGCATAGTGTATCATCTCATCATTACAAATCGTGCTAATGAGGCTTTAGTAACTTTAAGTAAAATGCTGTGTATAAGATGAAATGACATGGATTCCGCTTGAATTCATTTTTGGAAATTTTACTTCAATCCAAAATATTATGTGGTAGTTGTCTTTTATTCATGGTTTCTGGTCTGAGATAATATTTACACAATTTTTTTTTAAATCAGCTTTGCCATGCATCGTGGCAATGCAGCAATGCTGCCAGCCTTTTCACTTTTCCTGTTGATTGCGATGAGGACAAATTTTTCGACGCCTTACGATTATTTCCCCTCCTTTTTATATATTTGTACATATTATTATTATTATTTTAAGTCTGTATATGGAAGTTAAAAGTTTAAACAACTCACCTAAACGTGAATGTTAATTCAGTATTATTTTCAAATAATTCTCGTCAACAACAAACATTTCTTCGAAAACCATCTTACTATTCAGGGATTAGTACTTAATTAATTTATTATTCATGTAATTGAAAAACAAAACAATGAAGTACATTATTCATTGGTTTTATACTCATTACTATGTCGTTAAACAAGCGTTCCTCGTATTTATGAATATCGCTTCTACGATATAACTAATATAAATATAAAGCTTTCCTTGGATTTATTTATTAGAGGGTTACTTTCAGATATAGATTCAGACTTAATATATTTGTGAAAGTTTGTGGGGTCCTTACAGTAGTATGAGATACTTTCCAAAAACCTTTGTTTGACTCTTATATTTATTAAAGCTATCTTTAATGAAATTGTAGCGTTAATAGCAGACCTGTGTTTTTCGATGACATATCACCTATTTCAGAACTAATATGTTCCTCTTCTAATATGTTGGTTTTTCCGGAAAGTCCTCTATGATTCTAAATCCTATTCCAAAACTCCTAATTTATTTTCCTCGTTGTCATCGCCTCTTTAACATGAGCACTTCCCAACAAGACTCTTAGCTTGAGACTACTCGATCCTTTGTGATCCAGAGTGTGAAGCAGCTTTCGAGTAAATGCTTTGTAAGCATTACATTGTAGAGAGCCGGCTTAGAGTTTCAGCGCAGGGCTTTGAACGTTTTCACATAAAGCCAGCATTCAAAACTCCGCTTTGCATAATTTGGCGCAGTTTCGGCGCAATGAAAACAGCAACTAATATGTACTATCCATAGGATCCATGCCAGAACTGTATCTAGCTTCGGTGGGCGTTTTATCTTATTTATCTGGCCAGATCTTATATCTACATCTAGACCACAGAATCTAAAAAAATCTGTGTCTTCCGACTAGTAAAATTCTTGTAATAAACCGTCAAACGATTCAAAGACTATGACATGGAATATTATTGCACGAAAATTATCACTGTCCGGTGGAACTGTATTATTTTTGATGCGAATATTATCCGAATCTTCTTTTACGCGAGCTTTGTTGATGGTCTAATTTTAGTCAGTTGGCGTCACATCGCCGGGACCGGGTGTTGTCTCCGCGACAAATGTTTATTGCATGTATTTATTTTATTTATCGTAACGTCCGATTTACAAACATTGGGTTCGTTGGCTTCTAAGATTTACGCAACGAACGGGCCTAGTTCTTTCTTCTATCGCTATCGTACCTGAGTATGGTATCGTTCAGTGAACCGATTTTAACGTTGGCTGATCATAAAACATGTGTGCATTTAGCGTCATGCTTGGTCATGCTTCTTTCATTAGCAGGCCGACTGGCTTTCTCAGCCTCTGTAACGTCTGTTCGTTCCGAAATCTATATGACCTATAATGTATTACAAGATTACAACTCAGAAAAAACTTTAGCGGTTTATATGCCTTTTGTGTTTCACATTTACATTCTGTGGAAGATTTTGGTATAGGTATTTTAAGCTAAAGGCAGTGAAAAATAATTGTGTATAACTTCTCTCATTCACAGTAACATAACATCACGCCTCGTTTCCCCGAAGGGTTACGTGCAGAGGTGTTCTTATAAGTAGTATGTACTCCCACATTTCGCCAGTTATTCACAGTACTTCTATAATAAATGTTCAACGAAAGTCATTACCAAAACAAGTTGATGAGTGTTGGCTCGTTATCTTCTTTTGTAGAAAAATATTGATCCAAGCTTGTTTGAACAAGTCATGATAATAAAAATACGCTGTTTTGTTTATAATTAAGTAGTCAGGAAACGTGACATGAGGATTACTACTTTACAACGATGATTAAGACAATGTATATGGAAAGAAATTATTAACATTAGCCTCTCTTGACGTTGGCTGTATACAGTGTGACAGTTTTTGCGTCGATATCCCATCGACGCGAAAACTGTTACCATGGATTCAGTACATGATTCTGAAAACCCCTGCATTGAAATTTTTCGTCGGCATTTTTTTTTAAATCGGCTGTTTCATAGAAAACTGCAATACCTACGCGGTCAAAATGTATGGAACAGCACTTTTTTTTTTAAATAATTGACTAAAAATTTCAACGCAGGGGGCTTCGATTCCATACAGGGTGGCATCGAAGCCCCCTGCATTGGATTACATTGGATTTCGCTCATAAAGCAGATTTAGTTGTTAAAGTAGGGGTTTTTATACTTCACAAAATAAATTGACAGTAGATATATCCGTCAGTACATCTTCCTCTGTCCCTCTGTGAGACGACTTGTTGACGTGTGTATAGGTACTACCCATCCTCACATATGGTTCTCAAAAATGGTCTAGTACTGATTAGCAGAACTTATTAGCGGTTTGCCACAGAGCTATGAAACGGAGTATTCTGGGTATCAAACCTAAAGACCGAGTTAGGAATACTACCATCCAATCATCACAAAAATACCTGATGTCATTCGGAAAGCTGCCACGCTAAAATGGAATTTGTCAACATTTGTCGCATATCAGGCGATCAATGGGCCAAATCCACGATCTAATAGATCCCGTCACATGGCAGGCGACAACGCGGCAGACCGAAGCGAAGATGGCGGGATGAGCTAAAGATAAAGACTGATCCCACATAGCCCTAGATAGAGAGAAGTGGTAGGAGAGTAGGAAGGCAACTAGTGGGAAAACCCAGGCAAAAAATAATAAGGTTTAACTGAAAAGATCACATTGCTGACAAAAAAAGTATAAGTGAATTGGAATCTTATTATTACCCAACATTTGTGGACATAAATTAATAACAAGATTTATCTGAGATATGAGAATTAAGATCTAGGTTTATTGACGTAGATAATATGTCACGCCCATCTTTTTTGGCCAAGGTGATTAATTTCTAACATATTTCTTATACATATATCCAACGCCGACACTAGTATATGTGATAAGTAGTTGAATAATTAGAAGCAGTTAGGACTAAGTTATTAAAGTTTACATATTCAACGCTTCCTCTTTATTCTCTAATCAGTAGTTCAGTCACAATGTCATATTCATCTATCTTCGCTCTACAGCACAGGTAGCGTGTATCAAAGTATGCAGGCTCAAATATATAATTTGTGCGCCTCGCTTCATCTTGTCCTTGCCGCAAAGTGGATAATCACGCATCCACAGAACATGTCAACCACAGATCGGATAACAAATTCATACGTGCACACTAATTTGAAAATCTCTGACATCTACCATTTTAAAAATATCCTTCATTACTGTTTGGTGATACAATTTGAAGTTTAGAATCAGACACTTTCAATTATTAAATGAATGTATGTTCTGATAAACTATTTATCGTATAATCAAACCGTGTTTGCATTCAATTAGATTGCTAGTTCGTATTGCGTATGCATGCATGTAACTTTCCATAGTAATTAAATAATGAAAGATAAGCTAATCATTGATTGGAAGAGGAGGTTAACTTGTAGTTCTAAAAACCCATTCTATTACCCGATTGACGTCAGAAACAGAATCGGCAGACAGCTGGGCCTGCTTGCCGACACTGACGTTACCAGATCAATCCCACAAATCGGACGTGGAATTGGGACATCTATATTTGATAGCTACTCTAGTGATGTTGCCATCCGTCTCCTGGTGATGGTAAACAACTAATTCATTCAGATTTCCTTTGATTCCAAGAACAGCTTGAGGGTTTATGTAGTTTAATAAAACTTCGTAATAGAGATTCTCTTTATAGTATTCTATAATGTTGATAGCCTGTTATCTTGTGTAACAATAAGCAGACTTATAAAAATAAACGGGTGTCTGGCATCTTTCTTAGAACTCACATTGTTCTTTTGATACGACATAAATCAAAATTCTGCACTCGATTGGCGAAAAAATGCGTGTATTGAATCTGGGAAATATTATGGACAACGTTACATAATAACCGTTTCGATGCTATTGGCAGTATTGAGTTATTTTAGCTTTTCATGAAAGTGCATGTTGTTGCTAATATGCGAATTTATTCATGACGTTACATTAACTACAATCGATATTCTTCGCGCTCAGAAAGGCGAGGTTTGATTCCGACTTCCGAGCTTACAGATAGCACGTTGGAAATATTAAAAGCACAACTGTCTACCACTTTGTATCTTTGCATGAGTTGACTGTTACAAAATTGCTAGATATTTAAAATTTTCTAAAGTTTTTCTGTTTTTTCCAGGTGTTCGGCACAGTTGAGTTGCCAGACAAGCCGATCATGTTGCCGCCTTTTGTGGAGGCGACCCACTGCCTGGGGTACCACCTGACTCGCAAGGGTCGGGCGGTCGCAGACAGGGTTGTGTCGGTCCTCGGGTACGCCTGCCCGGACATCACGTACAGCCCTAGCCTGTACCCCATCACCGCTGCATTACTGCACTTCATGCCTGGTGAGTACTGCTATGTAATTTTCTTCATCTTTAGTATTTTTGTTCTCTTCTTGTTGTGTTTCTTGTCGTTCCTTAGTATACTACACTGTCTTCATGAACCTTTATTTTGGAATCTAAGCTGCAACTGTCTCTTTAATTTTTATTTCCATGATTATGTTTAGATACATACATAATACTGATGACTAAATGTCGAAATGAAATTTCAGAACGTAAGTTGATACCATGTTTAAGGAAAATCCGGTTCAGTTTTGGTTTTCTTCCTAAATATTACTAAGATAGAACTTTACTTTGAATTATGTCTGTAAATACTATGACGCACTGTTTTAAATAACCGAGTAACAAAGAAGCACGCTTTTCTTAAAATGAATAAATTCTATTTTTATTAAACATATTTCTTAACGATGGCACAAATCTGTCTCCGTTATGCTAAACAATTTTATTTGTCGCACAATTAATTAAAAACAGCTGAAACGATTTCATAGCAGATAAATTATACGAAAAAATTGGAATGAAAACATCGGAAAATCCAAAGTTCTCTTCGTCATTAGAATACCAAATCATAATTTGAACGCCAATTTCCTCAAGCAATGCGAAAGCGATTTATTAATTAGTATTAAAGCTGTCTCTTGAAGCTTGAATGGGAGCTGTTAAATTTATTACTGTGGCTCGCTCGGTTTATGAACACTGCTGCAGCTTTATTGATTGTCATTACTAGTATTATGACGAAATTTATTAGAAATCCAATATACAGCCGATTAATTGGTTTGGCTTTTCATCATTGGCAGTGTGTTATACCTACACTTTGATATTAGACTAAGTATTTTATGACGTTAACTTAATAGCCGCAATTTGATTCTGAAGATTTAACACGTATGTCTCATTTCTAAATTGGTAAAGATGAGCTCCTCTCTCTCTTCGTTTTATCATTATCTATCAACAGTTCTGATTTATTTACTGTTGTTTCAATGATACCGTTCAATGTTGTGAGGTAACAACTGGTTACATAGTTATCATAAAGTACTCTCAATTCTAGAGCAGAGGCGTCACAAAATTTACAGTCGCTCTCGCCTTAATTCAGTAATGAGTGCGGGGGGCGATAATTGAACTCGGCAATAGGCAAATTGCCGGACCAGTCTCCCGTCTATACCGCGATTACCCTTCCACTCTTCAAAACTGAATACCAACTCTACATCTTTGCATTAAGACCTACTATTCTTTGCATCTAATTCGTATCCCTGATCTTTCTTATCAACATCTAAATTGAACTCTCGTACTTGGGTAGCAGAGTCTGGTATGTGTTCGATATGGATCTGACCGGGTTGACGTGATCAAAACGATAAATGGACGTGGCCGGCACGCCACAGATTTGCATTGCGTCCGTCGTACTGTCAGTCCCATACGATTCACTTCCTCTGTAGCACGTTTTCATATAATTGGCTGGAATGCGAACATGCGTTTACGATCGATATGGGATGTGCGTGGTTTTATGTCAAATTAAATATTAATACGTCGACGCTTGACGATGCTGCTGTAAACACGCGCAAATATAATAAAACTGGCTATAGTTATACTAGTCATTTATCATGTCTGGGATAATTTGAACCGTGTCGTGAGGAGGCGGAGAGGCGGTGTCAATTTAGCCACCGGATGACTCCAAAAGTGACAATTTCCTCCATTGTCATCTCTCGCTTTATTATGTAACATACTCTTGTATTTATGCGACATAGATTCTATTCTCGCGACAATTTGATTGAAAATAAACAGTTGATCAGACAACAGACAATACTCGGAAGAAATCCTTAAACGGTAGTTGGAACAATGAAGTTTCTATGGGATTTATTTGTGTTGATTCCTTCATTCAGTCTTCTGGGAGTTTAGTTGTACGTAGCTACGAGTTGTCGAGTTAACCTGTCGGTCACGTTTGCGGCGCGGCATGTTCAAACTGAAATAGTTCATGACGCTCGTGGTCACATGGTCCTCTCAAACGTACTCGAATCAGTTTGGTCGAGTCCAACGATGTTTTTATTGTTGTCCCTCGCTACTCGTGACCGTGTGTCAATGTCGTTCACTTTATTAATTTGAACAGACGTACGTCCGTGACACTGGTAGCTCTCACCGTTATCACTGACCGCTCTGGTTTTAACCAGATATCGTTCGAGTGCTCCACGTCATCAACATTATCCATGTTGTTTTTGCACTAATAAATAAAGTTAGCGTTTGTAATTTGCTCTAAAGTGTGGACGTAAACTCTGGCTTGCCGTGTTTTAGTGGTTGGCTCCCCGCCAGTGCCTGCTCCCCTCGTATCGATCCGAAACTGGCAACGTTTACCACCAGCCGCCTGCTGAACAATATGACCGTTAAAGAATCTGCTCCAACGCTCTCCCTTATCTTTACGCGTTTACTTTATCAATAGTTTATCGAGATAAGCCTGTTTACGTCAAGATCAAAAGATTCGCCTTCCAATTTAATTTCGATCGAAAGAGTTTTCCATGTTCTTCGGCTGTTCAATTAAAAACGTATTGTAACCCAATTTAATTCGTCACAATGCCGACATAAAGGTCGAAAGGGCCGCACAAAAAGCTTGAATAAAACTCTCATTACATGCTGTTTGTTCGTTTTCTGTAAGCATTGGAGCGAGAAGGGGCTTCCTGTTCCGTTCTCGCACTGTACAAACGGTTTATATTACCCGCGACACGTAGATACGACTTAATAAACTTTTCCTGCTTCGGTTACAGACACACAAAGTAAGTGAGTCGTTGTCTCCGCTAACAATATCTTAGAAGTTATACAGACTTAGAAGTTATTATAATTTTGTACTTGTTTCTTTTGCTTGCTTTGATTGCGACGCCAAAGTCTTTAATAAGCTTCCCTTTGTCAAACTGAAAGATTGGAGACATTTTCGTTTACTTATTTAACAATTTTCAAGTTCTTCCCATGTTTGTTTAATACTTTATTTTAATGTAAAGTCTGGTGGAAAAGCTTTGAAATGCGAAGTGCGGTGTGCCTCGCCTCAGAGAAACACGACGAACTTACGTTTTTCGATTACGCTGGTTCAAAGCAGCATCGCAACTCCATTTGGTACAAAATGGAATCCCCCTTTTATACCTCAACTCCGACAAACAGAGTTGTTTATTGATACCCACCGATATACGTGACATTTGATATACAACGATAAAATTGCCTACTCCGTACCCATCAACAAACATTTTATTTCTGAAACTTTTGTGACCATTTTACTGCTGAATTAACGGCGCTAGTATTTTTGTTTTATAACGAGATTTATTGCGTGAGATCTAATCACAACGTTATAGTACCAAGGCCGGTACGATTTCCATACGAGCTGAGGTCCTCACAATGTCACTAGTTAGTCAGACCAATGATATCATAGCAATGCTTGGGAGTAGATAAACGATAGAAAATTCAAACTGTTTCTACATATAGCACGAATAGCTAATGCTATGTGACTAAAAGAAAATTATATCAAGCAATAAAAGACTGGTGCCAAATTATGTGCATTCTGTGAAATACATTGAACAGAGGATAACGAGAGACTGTCCCAATTTTTCCGCGGAGGCTAATAATACCAACTTTCTCTGTTGAGTCGTATATTTTTATTGCTGTAATAATAAAGGTCTTATTAGAAACGTCTGTCATAAAGTTACAGGCATGGTTAAAGCTATATAATGCGAGGGTTTTGCTTTAGGTTACAAAATGCGTCGGTGTCAGCCAGTTCGGAATAATAATAATCTGTACATTTGGCATCAATATCTTTATTATATTTCTGTCTACAAGCGGTACCTACTCCCAACATTGAAAATACTGTTTGCTACTTTGTTTATATATTTTCTCATTTTAAAATGGATTAAAGATATCACTGTTGTGTAAGTGCAGAAAATTTAGAAACCATGCCCGAGTGTTTAAATCGAGCATGGTTCCCAAATATTCTGTTTTATTGAAGTTAACTTTCATGTTTATGTTTGCTATCTCCAATCTTATTTTTAAATAAAACAAAATAGGACAAAACAAAGCCTGTATTTGACAGTAGCTGACCTATATCTATATTTGTGAGTTCCAATCCTACCCTATTTAACCGCTGTCATCAACTCATTCAGCTATAAGCATGTTTATTTCGGTCCGAGGATTTCAAATGAGTGTTAATAAAACATAACGACAACAGCAGTTATTTTTAATGAGCGAAATTAATTTAAACACATTAAAGTCATTAAAGAAAGTGTCATTTTCCTGCTTAATTCTATCTTATTTCTGTAATGAGAATTTACTGTGATGCAAAAATTCCACGGATTCAAGACTCACGTTTTTGTCCAAATCAGTAAGTTAAATTCGTTGTATCATTTGGTGCTCTTCTTGCACATAAGACATGTAAAGTCGCTTTAAAGTGTAACAGACACCACTCTGGCTAAACTCTGGTCTATTTCTGCATTCCACCGACGATCGATGTGTTATCCAGTTTAGGTACCACCCTTATGTGTTTCGTTGGAATAACAAACCTTTTTCTGACCTATACAGACTTCCATTCCAATAAATTGAAGACCCAAATCGATATCCATTTCGTTTTATTTTCTACGCGATCCAAATTGTACCTCACAATTTTTTTGCTATTTGTAAAGTCAGATAAAGCGAAATTACTTTTTGTTTCTTTTGGATCTAAAGCCTTTTAGCGTTTAAATTTGTGTCTAGAGCGTTTTAAACTCCTGAATACTTGAGCGTTCGTTCACTTAGCGTGAATGTAGGTCAGGCTATTGTAAAGAGAGACGTGTAGGTACAGCCTTTACAGATTTTCACAGTCAGCTATTCTCAATGGAGTCAACGTTTCTTTGCTGCATCATTCAAAGATCCGTAGTGCTATTGTTTTGTCTTCATTTCGCATTTGTATCACTTCGTTATTTTAATTTTGTCTGAATGGTTTGTAAAGCCTACTGAATAAAGCTATGTCACTCTGCTCTCTCTATGCAGAGTTGTGACTGGGGCAATATGCTCCCTTAATAAACCTATTTTTCTTTCTTTCTATGGAGAATACACTTCCAAGCTATCATTTCTTATGCACAATGGAGCTTTAGCTATCTCAACATAATATCCTGTCTTGCTGAAATTACTTTCTGAAGTGTGTCTCTCGGTAAGTAGAAAAAATGCTTCTTTTTCACAAACATTTGGACAGACTTCGGTTTGAACGTATTATTAACGAGCACTAAATACCACAAATACTTCTCATACGGCGGGACTACTTTAATATTGTTTTTATTACTGGCAGATTTATTGTAGAATCCACTTTATTTGCAGCCAAAAGTTTATCTAGTGGAACTCAATTTGTCTGCATGAATTTACACCTCAAAGGATTTTCTAAAATGTAGTATCATCACTGCATTTGAGCTCATAAGTGCCTGACCCGAATCCATGTCGACCCTCGTAGTAGGAATATAGGTCACGATTTTTGTTAAACTCCCCTCCTATTCTGTGCTTTGTGTTCTCTCTCGCTATTTACAAAGTCAGCCTTTTGTGAGATCTTGTCATGAAGGACCTCAAATCATTTGTCAATACCTTTCCGGGTCGGCGAATTTAAAGGGCCCAGGAAATTGGAATTTAGTTTGTACATTGTTGTAATTTATGTCTTTCGCATAAAGATTTGATTGATGACAGGATGTAGATTTTTTTCTAGAGATGCATTTTATATAAATAAATCAGTGTATTGGTGTAAAAAAATTATGGAGCGCTATGCTGTGAGATTATAGGTGAAATTAGACTATATCTTCAGAAAGCACCAGAACAAAACCACTACGCCAACAGATCTACGCAGCAAATGCTTGTTGAGACTGGTTAGATTATATCATCTTTTCTCATTTCATGCTTATTCAAAATTCTCGAAGCATCTTCAATTGGTTGCTACCGCTCAAAATTATGAAAGAAAAAAACCTGGTAACTCATACAGACTCGTACATTCATACAGCAAATTGTTATAAACAAAATTGTCGTTCACGACAGCCGACGGTCGTATATCAAAGCTAGTAGTTTTACGACCATTGGTCAAACCACAGATTGCTACCGCAGTAGCCGGTACGGCTGGTTTATATCTTCTATTGAATATTAATATTATATCTAAATTGTTATTTTCAAATTGAACGTCTCCAATGACTTCGAAGGGCCTAAAAGGTGTTAATTTCTAAAGTTGATTTATGTTGTTATTGTTGACAGCAACATGTTTCCAAGTATATTCTTAAGTTTCCTCTTTAACCGATGGAATTTTCATTTCCTTTCGAGCCTGTTCCCTTTACAGATTTATCTGCATTCATATAAAAATATTGAATAATAATCTTAATAGTCGGTCTTCAATTGCAAATTGATTTAGCTATAAAAATATCATTTGTGGTATCATAAAGATAAAACTGCACTAAAGCCACAGATGTGAACCGGATTAATAATATAATATTGAACATTTATTACAACAAAAGATAATAAACTTAATATAACTGAATATCTTTGTGCAGGATACGCCATGTGGCTCCATTCAAAGAGTTTTGCAAAACGATAAAATTTTTAGAACCGTTAGATCAAAACGCTAACAAATATTAAATGCTGTTTCATTCGACTAACCAAGGATTGTTATCGTTTTAAATGTAGCTCGCCTTTTAAGATATATCTGCAATTTTTACTAGTATATAATGTATGTTCCAAGATTAAGTACCTACAGTTTCTAATATCGTTCAATCTGGTATATTTATACAATGAATCATAGAAACTTATGTGATATCGTTACACTTTGCAATCGCATGGGTGGTTGGCCTCTATTACAAGTCAGTGTGGTGCAAGGACTTTTACTTATAATGTCCGTTTATTATTTAAATGTTTACAATCTCAATCGTGTCAATGTTAATGTTTCTTTTGTTGTAAAGTTATATCATTGTAATAACTTGCACATGTCCATTATGATATCTTGTAAGTTGAGATTGCTTATTTTCTATCTTTTTCTTAGCGTGTCGATAGCAATTTAAAAGGCCTCGGCTCAGAATTCGGCTACGTGTTTGGCGCCATCACTAGCGTGCATCAGTTCCTGTAACGTGCAGCTGACAGGACACGCAGAACATGATATTAAGTATCTCATCGTTTGTGGAACAGCACCACATTACACTCCAAGGCGGAGTCGTCTATGAATCTCCACCTGAACGATCTTCCTTGCTTCGGTTCGGTCAACCTGGGTCCGGAGTCTGTTTAAAGACTCTAACATCTCTCTATTATTATTTATCTTAACATTTCCAACTACGATGAAACATTGTGATGATTCACATTTTAAATTATTAGTATTGGCCCAAAAATTACTAGTTATTCTTCACTACTTTAGTCACTTTCAGAACCAAAGCAAATCTTTGAATTAAACTAGCTGTTTGTTTAACAGCACCAGGCTCGTGATAATAGCGAGAGCATACATCACTGTTTGTGCCCCTAACTGGCAGGTCATTGCCGTGTAACACAATACATTTGTCATTGCTTCTGGCAGATGTCAATGTTAGGCTTTTGAGCACGTTCGCTACTAAATATCTAGAACGTATTGTATTTTTATTCTTCTACGAATATTGTCGTATAGACAGAAAGGATTTGACATGTAAATGCGGTATATTGGTACCAATATCCTTATCCGATGCTTTCAATAGATATGGAAAACCATGGGTGTCCCTCAGGGACCGATATTTGGTCCACAGGACAAGACAGTGTCTCATATTTCAGTATATTAATAAATTTAATTATCCCTTGCCAAATGATGCAATAAATGCACATATAGTATTAGAAGGGTAACCATTTATATCGAAATAAAATACAACTTTTGCGATAAGAGATATTATATCAGAATACATTTCAAATTGGAATGTTGGATCGACGGTCTCCCACAAGGTGGACCGCCGACTTTGTGAAGGCCGTAGGAATCCTCTGGATGCGAAAAGCACAGAACCTTGGGGGAGGCCTATGTCGAGCAGTAAACGTATTTCGGCTGAATTGATGATGAAATAACCATAATAGTCATGTAGTGCCGAAACATTTTTGTTAATTCATTTTAAACGAAGCATTCAGCGCGGAAGCGGACATAACATTGTTCAGCTCGCTGTGACACGCGTTTATTATTTAATTGGATTAATAAAATCCTCGTGTGTCTGATCTGCTAGGTCAGATTGTTTTTTGAATTGCCAAATGGCATGACTGTTGGCATAATAGTAATTAATTTAAACGATTCTATCGTTTTTGTCATTGAGTTCGTAATGAATCTATTGCAATATCGAAAATTATAAAAACGTTTTTGAGAATTTTCAAGATTTGTTCATAAAAATTGGACAATACACGAGAAATGTCAGCTTGAATTTGTTATTTTTGCGTTGAATGACGCAGAATGTTGTTTTCCTTTGAACTAAGTTTATCTAAGTTTTCTTGTTCTATCATAATTTTATGCTAGTACATTTTTTCACAATTTTCTGACTGTGTTGTTTTGAAAATGTAATATTTGTTCAATACCTTTCATTTCTTTTTTACTTTCGCTTTGTATTTATTGATTAAAGAAAACTTGGCCTAGGTCCATTACGAAGCAGCCATTTAGCAGCCCACTGCGGTTAGTTTCTTTATCTGCAGTATAAATTCTGTAAACATATTTTGGCAAAACAACTAAACTAAACTATTTTAACTTCCAAATTACGTTTTGAAAATAATAAAATGACTTAATGTTATCTCTTCTTAACAGCTGTCTTTACATTTGCCTCAAAGCGGTTCATAAACTTCTACATTTTTAAGAATTCTATTTAATGTCATTGTGGCTTTGCCGGTATCCTATGACAATAGCTAATTTGTCACATGTGATCACAAAACATAATTTGTAGTCGTGATATGTGACGGGTCAAGGTTGAATTCTATGCCGTTGCTTTTAATGATTTCTTAAACGTCACTAATGTATTATTTATTAGAGAAACGCTCGAAATTATTTAAGGAAAAACAACAGTTAAATGTATGTAAAGAATTTAGACAAGATTTTGATGGAGCTCTAGTATTCAAGAATAAAATTCAGTTAAAATGAAATTGTGTCGAAGCTTTTACAAACAAAGTCGATTAAATGTCGAGCACAGCGACAGTACAGGAATTCTCAAATAAACCTAGTAACAACGTTTTTCCAATACCTTGTTGACTCTTTATATTGAAAGGAAATCCAACAAATAACAATCTTCAACCTATTTATCGTGCGAGATTCACCATAAAGTCTCCAATTTCTTCGTACATAAACTTAAGCCAACATTAGGTAAGTCTACTTAATGAGATTTCAAATTCAATCAAGAAGTTTAATTTCGTTCCTAGGTGACGACGGTAACTGCCTTTACGGATGAAGTGCTAACTTCGAGGCTCAGTTAGCAAGTTATTCGCTAAGTTCTCGTATAGGAAGGCTTTGAAGATGTGTTGCTTGACGGGATAAGTGGGGTTATAAAGTTTTAATTAGATTTGCTCTTTATTTGTGTTTATGTTGGTTCGTTTAGCAGGTTTGGCTGTTGGTAGTGCGTTGATATGAGCAGGTGGATAGTTTCCTGCCTAGATTTATTTTTGTTAATGGAATGTACTCTCAGATCTTTTGAATATACTACTAACCTTGTTGTTAAATTCATCGTATTGTATACTAACTCATTATGTGCTAATTGTACCGAGATTTTCTCAAGATTCAAATAATTAGTTACACAAATCTTATGACTGGAAATCTGTATCAATACTCTCTTCTGTTCAAAATATTTACATTAACAATTCAACCGTCCATGAAATCACTGGAAAACCTCGAGATGAAACGAAAATAGTAATCCGTTACTCATGGTTTACTGAAATAGGATAGACATCACAAATATTTTAATGAACCGTTCAAACTGGAACTGTAGGTGTGCTTGTTTCAAATATGGCTGACAGACAAGACAAGATCCAAGACAAGTGACATGACAGAGACATGAAAAAGAGACCCAATACATTCATCGGACCTGTTACTGACCTATCCGATGAGATGAGTTACAATTACCCTCCTTCTGGGGCAGTCGGATAAAAACCCTGTCAGTTACATTTTTTCTCCTACCTTTGCGATTGAAATGATAAATATTGACACATTTAGACATAACTCGATTTGTAACTTTATATGTTCTTTCAAATCACAATTCGTTAAATAGGCGTGTCGGAATAAACACATTTAGAAACATTTTAGCATTGGGATCTCTTCCAAATAGTCTACTAACACCACCATCTTTATCAGCACAGTCACTTCTTCAGTACAATTTGGTCTGTAAAATTTCATTTTTCTACACAATAGAAGTCAATGACCCCTAACCATATTAAAACGTAAAATAATGAATTTTTGAAGCGAAAATTCTGCCGCAGACTAAATATAAATTCTCTTAAAAATTCGTTCTACAGCATCCCAACCAACGTATAGTTCGCAAGTCAAGTGTACTGACCCACAACTCAAAAGGCCCCTTAATTTCCCTAAGGTCCTGAGTGGAGATAATTTGCGAACCGTGGTGGCAGGTCTTTTAAATATAAGACCCATGGCAGTTTAACATATTTTGGAATTTTGTATGTGTCAAGAACCAGGAAGATTTTATTTTGTTGTGTAGGAAAATTGACGAAGCAATATTTGTTGGGCCTATGATTGATTGTCCTGTTTTGGAATCGCGCTGCCAGAGATGGTTTGGGTATTCTTAAAGTTTATTCAAGTTCATTGGTTACACACAGACTAATAACATAAACCCTGCTTAACCAACCATGAAAGTACTATTTAAACCTTCAGAAGTTCAATTAAATTGCGTATAAATGCCAACTCCCTCCCCGTTGATCTTAAGCGTTAACGGTATTCAATTTCATTCAGTTATCTCGTGGAAGATTCAATTAACTGTGCGACGGAGAACTAGCGATCCCCTCTAGTTCAGGTGGGTAGATAAAGAGTATAAACACATCCGTTGGGGCGTCCGTCTGTCACTTCCCGTCGATTTAGCAAGTCTATTCCAGGAAAAGGTTGGAGAAATAAACTCTGATATGGGTTTATCCGGGAATTCTTTCCAAGCGGATTTCTTAAGACTTGAACATGCAATTTCCGTATAAAATACTGATATTCGAACACATCTGGTTAGATTTGCAGCAGATTATATAGAATTGGAAGAAGCTTGGCTTACGATGAATTTGATTTAACATAGTAACTGATTCTTACGAAACGACATATGCAAAAAAAGATATCTAAAATGAAACACCCACATCATGCAGAAAGCAGCCAAAATCATAAAAACGGTAAACACAAAGAGAATCCATACTGCTTCCGTTCATTTACATACTTTTAAACGTTTATCAACACACGTAGACTGCGTCAAAGGGGCTGGATTAGAGTGGGATCAAATCGTATGAACGACTGATACTGAATTGCCTTCGTCTACACACACGTACATAGTACTAACGCCATGTGCTACACCGGGGACATGATACCAGTTGACTCCGTCATATCAAGTTGTATCTATGTCGATAAAATTTACGTAAAAACAAAGGATTACGTCGCGTCTACTGATATCAATATCATAACTATTTTATTTCTGTTTTTATTGCCAATGTTTTTCTTGGGTAAACAGATAATTGGATTGTTTTCAATTGTCAGTCAGCAATCCTGGCAGGTACTCGTTATCATTTAAATGTGACAAAAATTGTGATCCTTTATGAGGCATTGTCTTCGCTAAGAATATGTTGCCATCAGCCATCATCTTTTCCCATGGTAGAAAAAGTAAAGGTAGTAGTTAAAGATCTGCCTGTTTTCACAAAATATTCCACAGAAGCATTGAAACAGGATTTTAAATAAACAATTCGCGACGCATACAATAAAAAGTAGATGCGAAAAGCAAATGTTTGCGCACCGCTGCTTAATCCTCTTTAAATATTTTTGCATAACAGTGCGAAAATTTACATGTGGAATGGATGATGGACAGTAAAAAAACATAGTCTACAATCTACAATGCTTTAAAGCGTTTATTAAATGACTGTTGCGTCCATGTGCCGAGTTTTTCAATACGCTTTTCCTGTACGTAAGCTAGTTTTTTTTTTCATACGGTGTTAACTGAAAACGGAAAGCTTTTGAAGCCCAATTATTGGAGCGTTGACAGTTTTTTAATGAAGAGTCGTCGCTTCTCTACTTCCCTCTCGTGTCGGGATAAAATGTTTCGCAAATTCAGTTGGTTAACTCGATTTAACAGTATTGCATAGTATTTCCTCGACTCTCTAGTTAGTTTTAATTTAACTTCTTTAATTAGTATGACGTCACATGAAACTACAGCTGGTGCATTAATATTTATAGAACTGGTTTGTAATTTGTTGACACTATGCTAAACAAACTCAAATATTGTATTTGATATAACCTTAGTTAAACAAAGTCATGCAAATCTTGATGCATATTTCGATTTACGTATTTCAACATATTATTGCACCGTTTAAATTCCCGATTTCAATTCAATATGTACCGTCTGCACCTCTAACAACACGCGTGTAACGGTAAGTCACTGAAATAACTCTTCTTTCTCTTGCCCCTCAATGAAAATCAATACATTTTGAATCATGCATTAATATTTTACTGAGAAAGATACATATCCCTCAACGATGATCTTCAAATTCAAAGGGATGCGTTACTATGGTATTTGCTCACTAATCTATCACTGTTGCAATCTTTTAAACAGATATGCTATCACTATACTCAGCATCGAGTGGTCGGAACGTGTGTGTGGGCAACGCTTGAAAAATAGTTCTGTTATTGCTATCATCATAACCGGTATGTCTAATGGATAAGCAGGTATTTATTTTGTATCAGACGCCCACAGTTCGCCATGAACAGTTTTGAATAGAAGGTCTCTGGGCCTTTCTGCATTCTAACTGTGAAAGACGTATGAGACTGCTTGTTGAAAAGAACTCAATCTGAATTTAATTTATATAAGGTTATTACATCTTGCTGATGCTACACCAAATTCAATCTCAATCAGAAATCCGAGCTCAACCCAACTTCGTTAACGGTTGAAAGGCATGTTCGTTACAGCTATTAATGAGCCGATTGTTCTAAACTGTAACTATATCCCTTACAAGGTAAATAGATGCTTAATCGAGTGGAAACATCGTGATAAAACCTTGAAAATCATGCGTAACGTTATGTGTGGCGTTAAATGTCACTGTTATACGGGTTTTGCACATCATATACGTAATGTATAACTAGTGAAACGTTTTAGTTTTTATGATAGGGATACTGCTCAGCAGATACGACGAAATTTTTTCTCAATAAATTCGTTCCTCTGTTATCACCATCGGGTAGCCTTTAAATAGTCAATAATTTCATGTAAAATAGTAAACAAAATCTGAAAACTCTTCGACTCTATGACGTGTACTTTACTTTTTGCACAATACACACAAAAACATGTAAAATAGACGACACTGAAATAGAAGCAATTGTTTTAAAATCACATTTGAGCTAGGATCAAAGAAACATATAATTTCAGAAAGAACTTAAGTTTAAAACAAAATAGGAGGATAATTGACGAAAATTTCAGAGACAGACAATGATAGAAGACGAGGCTATAAGTCGCTTGATAAAAAAAAGATGTAGAACCCATGAATTTTAAGCTACGGAATATTACTAATTGATAAGAGTGACAAATCGCAAGAGATCAGAATCGATTTATCGACATTAGATTGAATAGATAAGAATCGATACCACCGTGTGACTTTCAAAGCAAGATATGCAAATATTTTTGTTACTGATTTATTCGATACAGTCAAAGGCCTTATCGTGAGCTACAGAAACCTTTCATGTCTTGGGATTTTCTGTCACCATTTTACTGTTGTGTTATTTTGTCAAGTTACCCTTATGGATTTTTAATTATAAAATTCCTTGGCTCGTTGAGATCATAATATATTTAATAAAGATACTCTCCACCTCGTTTACTTTTCACCGCTTAATTTACGAGTAAGTTTCAGCCTAGTCATTTATTATTCCATCTTTGACTGTTTTTAAATTCTTAACGCTTCATACATATTTCAGCTTTAGCTTCAGGGATCGGCTTTGTCGGTTCATTTACTCAGTCTGCCTTTGACGGCTATAATTTTTTACATATGAATATTTTTATTCTTATCGATTGAGGCACTCTCGGTCATTATTCTGGAATTTCCCTGATGCGACTAAATATCGGTATTTATTGGTCTGTCGACTGTCAATGCATATAAGACTTTATATTTATCATATCAGTAATCCCATCGATTTATAATGTAATAAATATTTTATGACATTATTGCATTTTGTGAATAATCTAGCTCCGTGGGGGTGCTTAGACGTTTTATTATTTTTTTATCAGGTATTTTTTGCATGTTTACTTTACATAAAGCATTTTTTTTTATTCTAGTTCGTGATATATCTTGGATATTTCTGTCTCTATTAAAGCTTTGACCTTTAGAATGCAACTGTTAATTTAATAAAACATATATGGCAGTAAAGGTTACAATAATGCACTAAATTGGCTCGGTTTACTGCTGGCGTGACTGAAAATTTGCACGTTCATTAAGCTCCGTAATTATCGGTGACTAACTCTGATTGTACAAATACGGTACTCTGTGGATCATTTACACCTGCACCATATACTTACGGTACAAAATGTAATTATTGTATGAGATATCCATGATCCTCTAAAATGTTCTACGCCAATGTTATTCGGTCCTAGATACATAGTAGCCAATTCAACTCGTCAGAGGGTACTCTAGCTAAGTCCTCTTACCTTTAAATATATTCGATGGAAGAGATAAGGGCTGTTTTCTCAATTTTTGCAGTCATGTGGTGTGGTGTCTCGTCTAGTAAGTGTTTGATGTTCCCCACTATTCCTTCTAACGTTTATGAGCTCAACTGTCATTATTGAGACACAATAGAATTTTAATTGTTATCGATCTCCGGGAAAGCTCTTGACAGCCAAAGGGATTGTATAATATGTTCCAACTTTAGTTAAAACTAACATTACATTTTGTTACAACATGTTGACGTCATCGATGATATCTTTCGTCCTTGCGAACAAAAACTGTCTAGACGAAATCTAGTTTAGTCCTAACTATGATTCACTCTCTGTTAGTCATTTTAGGAAGAAAAAAATGCCTTGTCACGGTGATATAAAATCATCATAAAATGTTATCGTTATTTTATGCTGTCTCATTGCTTGGTAAAGGTCTACTTGAGTGTTTTACAGTTGCTGATGAAACCAGCATGTTTTTATTAACCTGTCTTATGCAATTTCGTGGTAATTTTCTCCTTTCCTTTTTTGTTCAAATTCCCATGTTACATGTATGGAGGGATTACATACTGAGATAAATGGGTATGGAAGAAAACCCCAAATATTGGCGAGAGGATTATGTTATGAGAATCATCACTCACCCGCCAATCATTGACATCAATCGAACAAACGGAGTATCTTCCTTTGGTAATTGTGCCTTTATCTGATCAGGTGCATCTTCGATATCAACTAGTGTCTGTTTAGTACTAGCAATAAATCTCGTATTTACGTGTTTAGAGACATGTAGTCTGCATTACTTTACTGTGTGTCATAAAGAAACCCAGTGTTATCTCGCACGGAGTTGATAACGGTTACTAATACTTTTTATTCAGTATTCCGGTAATCTTGAATTGATTGTCTGTCTACAGCAGTTTTGTCATTTTTGAATTGTTCAATTCAACGAAATACTATTCCCCGTGTGTGATTCAGTCTTCAATGTCATCGCGTCATCTATGTGAACACCAAGATGAATAATTTGTCAAATCTTAACACACTAATTAAGACTTGATTTATGTGTATCTCTGGATATTTTTGCTCCCCATCTCAGACTACTTAAAGAGAATTATTAAGACTTCGTAGCACTTGATGACAATGCAATCAACAATTATCACACTGGCGTACTTTCCCATATTAATTATTCTCATCAATTATTCCTACTCTACAAGCTCTAGAATTTCGTCAACTGTTAGTTTTCCCATAAAAAGTTACGTGTTCATAAACTGGTTTACTATTACTTGGGAAAATGTTTATAGTATTAGTGTGACAGTCGGGTTTTATGTAAAGGTTAGCGGTCAAAGGCCGCTCTTGTCCATGAATGAACATCACTTGGGTTCAAAGTTCGTCGATATTCGTGATAGAGGCAGATTACAGCGTGTGTCATTGTTGTCATCTGTCAACAAAATTCATATGCTATATTTGTTTTTTTTTCTTTATACGTAGATTCTGTTGTGTTTTCAATATAGTCTGGTTACATTTCATTCTATTCATCCTTTATTAGTATAAAACCAGAAAAAATTACTCTTTTGTTATGCGGGCTTAAAAATATAATCGTATTAACTTTATAATTAAGTCCCACAACGTCACAGTAGCTTAATGAAAAAAGTATGCGCTTCATAAAATTTAAATTACTCTCAAAAGTTTCCCTTCGCGTTTTTGTCATTCAGGTCGTCTCCGCTGGTACATGAATATTTTGCATTTTCCCTGAGTTATATTATTATTTCAGTTTTTACCAAGGTCGTTGCCTTAGGGAGCGTATGAGAGAGTTTTTTAAACATATTTTAAGGGATGACGTTGATGGTGTGGAAAAACGTCCTTCAAACGTTCTTGTAGGTATCTGTCGGTCTATTCCGTAAAAAGCTCAACTTGAAACTTAGTTGAAGTAAGCTAGAAGTGAGCTGTCATCCCATCTGAAAGGATTGACAGTATTAACAGCTCACTTCACCCAAGTTTCAAAGTAAGATTTTTACGGAATAGATCAGCTGGTGGCTTTTCGTTTGTTTTAAAATTGTATCGGTCTCCAACGCTCTAAGGATTATCTATGACTAGCGGACGTCACGCGGTTTTACCCGCGTAATTCCCGTTCCCGTGGGAGTACGGGGATAAACTAAAGCCTATGTTACTCGCTGATAATGTAGCTAATCCATTACTGAAATAATTTTTCAAATCGGTCCAGTAGTTTTTATGTTTATTCGTTACATACAAAAATACAAATCTTTCCTCTTTACAATATTAGTATAGATAATAGTTTCAGTGCTAATGTATTTAGTCTTTAATTTGATATAATAAAAGCTTCCTATCCATCTCCGTAGAACAATACAACTGATAATTACTATAATAATGTTATAAAAATACTATTTTTAATTACTTTGCTCGTGATGTAAAACTTGTATTTCTAAAGGTAATTTAATTTGCTACCGTCATGAAAGTACTCTTGAATAAACAACGCGCTTGTTTTTGCAGTTACGTCTTACGTTGCACTTTTTAATTAGATAATTAAAAAGGTGACAGTAACATTTAAAAAAAAATGGCTGCAAGTAATTTTACTCCATAGATTGTACAGAATTTTTCTTTGATGTGTATAAAGTAATACAAAAAACAATTGTTTTTGTGTAGGCGGGCGTGTAAAATACCTAATGGTACGAATAATCCACCAATTTCGTGTTTAAGGTAATAACCGGAGCTATTAGAGAACATTAAAAGTAATTTGAAACGTTTTTGTATGAACTATTGTCATAGTTTTAAATAGTAAACATATCAATCAAGTGTTTAGAATTAATAACAAAATTAAATAATCATAATAATAAAAGCCATTTAATCAGACCATTTAATTTTGCTACTAAAATAAAATTATTGACAACTTGTAAAAATTAAATAAAGTTATAAAATAATTACATTACTGACACCGGCTGTTTTGGTCTGTGTGCCCATTACAAAAGGCCTCCTCCATTTACTTTCATTTTTCTTTATCGACTTCCGAGTCCATAATGTTCCTCCTGTGATTTCAAGCTCATCGCTCTAGCGTTTTCTTTGCCTTCCTCTATATCGTTTGTCGTTTGCCTTTTCTCGGATACCAAACTGTTTTCTCTATAACATAACGTGCGAAATGTGGATGTACTTTAGTTACACCTCTGCTTAACCCTCCAGTAATACAGGCGACATGTTATGTAATTTTATGTTACATTTTCCTAAAGGAGAATACACATCATTGTTTCGGGAGTTGAAGTAGTCTTAAGACTTTCGAAACTAGGAACGAAGAACAATACTTCAGGTGCTTTTCAAAATGAAGGAAAACTTATTACTCTCTAAAGGATTTTTCCAGCCGTGGAAAGTTTCTATTTACGTCTTGAAATGCTCGTAGACTTAAAAGGTCAATATGCACTGTAGTAAACTCGACCTTTGTTTGCGTCTGTTACTCCTTACGTAGATGGTGTACAGAAACATGTAGGTACACTTTTTTAAACTTTATTTACTATGTGTTGATTAAACTTTAACTCAATAGTTCAGCCACACTCAAACTCAATAATTTCAATTAAACCATTTACAGGCACTTCTGAATTGTCAAAGAGTCTGTCTGTTTGTCAGAAAGTTGAAGCTAGTTACCCATTCCGAACGTAGATCTCTATGGAGAAGAACGGCCAAGAAACTCCAGGAACACTTTTAAATCAAGATATTAAAAATCCTGGGTACATTAGTTTTGTTGCTTCTATATATGAGAACAATGAAAAAAGAAACCAGTTTATTGGTAATAAAATTGGTCTTAATAGTAAAAACTAAAGGGTGTTTTTGTTGGAATATGGAATATGAAGAACACTGTTTTATGCGGTTTCTCATAGCAAAATCTTACTCAATGTATTTTTTAACAATGAATATTTTAATAACGTGTAGTAAAATTAAGTTCACAGTTCATCTAAGATTTTCATTTCCCCATCTCTCACGATGATAAAATAAAAGAAAATATATCGCGAGCCGAGTTTAGTGCAGGGCGTTAACATTTTACGATTGTCATCAAGTTGAGTAATACCTAGACCGTTACGGTTTTCTGCTGCAGCTTGCAGGTCAATGACTTGGGAATCTTCTAAAATGTCCTAAATAATCTTTTGCTGTGTAATTTCGTCGCTGAAATCTAGAAGGAGCTGGTGGTCAAAATCTTTTAGTGACTCTAAAAGATTTTGTCATCTATATATATAAAATATGAGATATATGAGGAATTTTAAGAGTCAATTTAATAATAGTCGATTATGAGAAACGTGTTAGATATTGGCTCATCAAGAAGTTGTAAAAAACTTATTGCCCTCATCTCCTCTATCCTCCTCTATCGCATAAGATTCGATAGTCTTAGCGTTAATAAAAAAATTGTTTACAGCAGTATTTACCCGTCTAAACACGAAGTCATAGATTGCAATGCCAATGACGACCACATAGCGACCACCATAAAGGTTTAAATTGTTTAATGGATAGATTAGGGCATTGGACTTTGATCGCTCATTCATATCAAATATTCAGCAGTCATTACTTACTTCCACCATGCAACAGGTGCTGCCATCTATCGGTATTAGACCATCAAACGTGTGCTTGTTTATTGTTAAAAGTGCCAGTTTCCTTACGATGTTTTCCTTCGCTCTGAACTGGTGATAACTCTAAATATAAACTGCGTGTACGTGTTACGTAGGGTTTTGTAACATTTCTATGGGTTTCATGTTGGTTTGGTGAAATTTCGTTGATACTTTTAATAACTTCAGATTTACCAAATCTATCAGCGTTACCTCAGTCATAAAGAGTGAGCTAATGGTTTTTAAAGCAGGCAACGTGACATTCGTGTATACCTCATTTCGCACTGTGTGAAGTATCCTTGCGAAAAGTGGACAAGTTTAAATATTTGGGCCACTGGGTGACTGAAGACCTTAAAGATTTTGAAAGACGACGACTGAAGACATTGAAAGGGAACGTAGGTCGCTGGCTGTCCGTTGTAACATGCTGGCTCGCAGGTTTGCACGATGTACGAGGCCAGTTAGAGTAACGCTTTTCAAAGCTTACTGTCAATCCTTCTACACGTGCAGCCTGTGGGTCAACTTTACTCAGCGGGCATACAGCGACCTACGCGTTCAGTATAATAATGCACTGAGAGTGCTGCTGGGGCTGCCGTGGCGTTGTAGTGCATCAGGGATGTTTCCGGATAATAACATTGATGGTTTTGCCGCCATTGTTAGAAAAAGATGTGCATCCCTGATGTCACGTGTTCGCGGCAGCACCAACAGTATTCTCAGTGTGTTCGCAGATCGGTGGAATTCCCCGATGTTGCGGAGGTGGATCCGTGTGTTTGTACCTACTAACACTAGATGTTAAGTAAAATTGTTACTAACCCTATGGACTCTGTCTGAAATAAAAATATTCTATTCTATACACCTGAATCTGCGTGATTTTCCGTATACATAAAAACATCCAGAACTAGAACCAATATATCTCCTCGTCTGAACCTGCAATTCTTTTCTGTCAAATAAAATATAAGGCTATTACCAGTTCAATCGTTTCTACGTGTGCTACGTGTGCCATCCATTTGGGATGGCACACGTAGCACACGTACAATTGTACCAAGACGGCATGCAATATATTCAGCCCGAGCTTATGAGCTTCCCCATATGAAGGTGCCTCTACTTGCGCTAGGGGAGGCAATTTACAGGAAAGGCGTATGTTGCCACACTGCAACGACTGTACCCAACACATTTTGTTATAGCACCTGCTATATTGTGCAAATATTTGTACTGAATCGTCATAGCTTCACCCTCTTTTAGATGAAATGTAGGGACTAGGGTGTGAGACTTTGGTAGATATTAAAGTATTGAATTGCTCTGTACACAAGTATGTTCCTTCAACGATCGTTGCCAAAATTATGCTGATGCTTTTTAAAATATATATGTATATATCCTTGTAATATATTTCGTTATTGTCTTTCTATTATATTACACCTGGCATGTTTTGTGTCTGCATCACCCTAAGATGGATTGGTAGAAAATGCCTCAGGTATTAAGTAAAAAAATAACTGTACAAAGGCACGGTAATTCTTTTACTTGTGCATACAATTTGAATAAATATTGTTTTGTTTAACTTCGAAGGTAACCTTTGTTAGCCAGTATCATCTGATATCATGACCCTGATGACTTTAGTGTCTCGGACCAGTCAAATATCTGGCGAAGAGTGGTTATATTGTATTTGACAGATAATGAGATAATCCTGTTTTTGGTAAGAGGTTAAAGTGTAGAGTCAAAACTAAACATTTTATCTTACAAAAGACTAGCCATCTCAATATGTACCTAAATGGTTATGAAAACCAAATCCTCTTTCTTATTTTCTTTTTGTATAATCTAGTTCATTATATTATTCTTACCAAGTCTTGTTCCGTAGTCCACAATCCTGCTTTATAATAACGGCGATCCATTTTAGATGATACAATTACGGCTATTTAAAAAAAATCTGTTGCTCCATACATTTTGACCGCGTAGGTATTCCACTTTTCTATGAAACAGCAGATGTTTTTTAACAACCGACGAAAAATTTCAACGCCCCTGGGTTTCAGAATCATGTACTGAGTCCATGGTAACAGTTTTCGCGTCGATGTCCCTGCCCCCTGTCTAAGTGCCAGCAAGAGTTAAACTTGATAAAATCGTAATAAAGTTAAATGAAATCATCCCAGAGAACATAGATGTAATGAACTATTTTCCAACGAAGTCATAGATCAAAACAAACATGACAGACCTCCTATTACTGTCCCATAATAACATGTACCTAATAAAGCCAGCCAAGGTTAAAATTGTATATAATAAACATCAAATCAGTACAAAAGGTGGCGTAGTTGACAGCAAAATGAGCGAAATCACCGCGTTAATATACTTTATGAAAACTTTTAATTAGTTCGAAATGTGACGGCTCGCTATATGAATATGTGTTTTGTCTACGTATACAATGACGTCAGAGACGGCTAAGTTACGGAATACGTGAGCGACTAATTAGTGGCGAAATTAAAAAGTTGATGAGGCTCCTTTCAATGTATGTTTGACATTTCGTTTCATTTTGGCTTCGTCTATTTGGTGTTGTTACTTGTTTATGATGATAATGTAATGAGATCTTTCCATAAGTGTGTTTTCGACTTCATAAATTGGGTTATCTTCTATTTTATGACAGTCAAAATCTTTTCATTAAGAACAGTATTTGGTCGTCTCTGCCACCTTTTCATTATCTATTACTTTATTTTTTAATTTTGTTTCATCGTCATAATAAAATTCATTTGATCCATCTAATAGCTGGCTACAAAGTTATTTAAAGTTTCTATACCTTTAATCTTGTTAATTTCTTAACTCAACTTTGCAAAGTCTTCAGACATTTCTAGATGTCAACTCAAGGTGTCATTCATGTACCCCTGAACCGTTTAGCAATAATTATTTTATGAATATACATGTTCAGGGCAACAAGTAATATGTGGGTGAGGCAGTCGTAAAAGTCCAGCTGCGTTATGTGCCACAATGAATACAATAAGAAGTTTTATTTGTCCAATATAACGTTTATTGTTTCATGCACCAATGGATGGTACACTTTGTATCGTGAAGTCATAAAAAATGTAATTTGTGGTAACCTATCCTAGTGTCTTAGTAACTGTGTTTACACGTAATTCTGAAGGGTTGGCACCGGCACCGGTCTGAAAGTTTGAAGGCCAGACATTGTGAATGCCGATTCCGATCAGAATTATTGAATCTCGTATTCTAGAAATATATCCAAGGATTGATCAAAACTGTCAGATTAATCCAGTGTATTTTTTTATTCCGATTAAAGATCAACGTTAATGCTTTCTTAAAGTCAATGTCAATACTAAATCATGTTGCCGGAAAAACAGATAACGTCATTTTGATATCTCCAGCTTACAAATGACATTACAGAGTCACCAAAAGCTCAATATCACAATAGCAAACAAATACTCGAATTCACAAAAGAATATGATCCTTCTAAATCGTTGGCAACATATCTTCAGTCAATTTATTTTGACAGTGTTTGTTTCAATGAATCCCAATCTGTTTTGGCACCGAGCTTACACACGCCCCTCGGCGGGGTTTCAATACAAAATAACGAAAGACTTGCTGAAAAACGTACGAAAACATTCTGATAGTGGCATTGATGTATCGTCTGCCAGGAACATTTACTTGGGTTCGAACGGTAAATAAGTTACGGCGGTAAACGGGCGTACTTTACCGCGGTAACGGTCTTCGAGCGTCGGTAATAGGCGATTCTCTGCTGTCGTGAAGTCCGACTGCCAAATTCTTCATTTATTTGTGCTGTGTTTTCCATAACCGTTCTGCATGGTTCGTTGACTGATTGGGCAATGTGTGAGATGCGTTTTAAATTAGTTGTCGTTTTGCTAACGTATTGGCGAGTACACGGAAGGTTGGGCGTGGCTGCCAGGACGTTGTTATGGTCTTGGCAAATATGCTATGACGTAACGGTTTCTCACTTTCAGCTGAAGGATGATAATTATGTACTCTTAAAAATAACTCGAAAGATTAATTATTTTATAGCATTTATTCTAAGAGTAATTTCAAATAACACAAAGCTTTAAAATCTTTTAAAACTGATGGTTTATTGGCATCTACTCCGCAATTAACTATTTCTGTCTACAAAACTAATAAACTTTTGGTTTTGTTGTATCGTAAGAGTCACTCACGGGAGTATGTTATTGTTCCAGATATAAACATTACTTCATGGTATATGGGGATCGGATTGAATCTGTCTGTGGCGTGTTCATTATTTGCTATCTGTATCGGTTTAAATATTTTCAGAGTCATCTTTAACCTTTTAAAATTATTACCGATCACATCCCGCTAACTTTTCAGCCTGAATTTTTTGCATTATGTTTAATTACCTATTACACTATCTGCCAGTAATATTCATAGCTGAATCGATTTCTACAGGTTAATTAAGGGGTTACTCAGAGATTGAACAATAAATATAGAGTGGTTGAATCCTGTGGCGACGTCTCTTAGTCACATACGAAGCAAGATACTTCTTTCCAGTTATTCCTGAAAACAGATCCCGCCTTAATCCTTTAAAAACATAACCAACCATATACAATAAACCATCTCCTTCAACAGAGTTCAACAAACAAGTCCACATGGAAACTCTCTGACTAACATAGAACTTGATATACTCATAAATTACGTAAGTGTAGTCTTGGGGTGAATGTGCTGAAATGAGGTAATTGTTCAGTGTTCACTTATTCATGAACATCCAGCGCGCTCTGCTTAGGTAGTAGGTAGTGTAAGAACTGAAGAGGATCGATATCCAGTCTAGTTAGTTATAGATTCTAGGCTAGATTGAAGATTTGATTGTGCAATGGATTGAAGGCATTGTCATGGTTGTTAATGATGTTATGAATGAAATGGTTCTTGTTACGGATGCTGTAAAGCCCGGGTTTACTCGTAACTCAGCTAATTACAAAAATACTAGAAATACTAAAGTTTAAAGCCCGTATATAGATCTTGATCATTTTGTTTAGAACGTAAATTTTTCAAAAGCTGATCTAGTGTTTTAACTAGAGCATAAAACTAAAACGAAAACAACGGCAGTTGAGTTAATACAATCCTCCAACCGTGGTTTTATTCAAAGCAAAGTTTAAATGAGAATCGCGAGCAGATTCAAACTTATGAAGCTTTTAATTAAACATGTTTACTCAGTAGTTATGAAACTTCTGAAGGTACCTTTTCATGCTCGTGTACACGTTCCTGCTAATAACGTTACGTAGTACCAGGATTATACTAATGTATAATTTCCAAGCTCATTTTCATCAACTCTGACGTTTGCCCGACCTTTCGCTAATGCCCTTTTCTCAAAGGAAGTTATTAAACTTGTATATGACAGTTAATTACTCTCTTTGAGCCGACTGCCCTTGTAAATGTGCCAAGAAAACGTTGTGGATATAACATTTCTTATTAAGGCGAAAGCGATAGACAATTTGTTCAAAATTCTAATAATTTTATTTTGAGTAGATACTTCTTTCCAGTAGTTTTTTCCATAATACCTGTACGCCCAAAGGTCTGTTCATGAAATTTTACGCGCTCGTTTTCGTTATAAATCATCGTGTATGTCACTAAATAAATAAATAACAAAATCAACAAAATAATGCTAAATAAATAAAAACTATACTAAATAGCATGCATATTAGCCACGCGCACAAACGAGTTCGAGCCGTCGACTAGTGCGATTTTACATTTTTTGCAATTTGCAGGTCAGTATCAGGTTGTATGTTGATCTAAATAAGATTAGCGGCCGTATCAAATATTTATTTATAGAATTATGATCATAAAAATCATTAAAAGTTCATATAATCCTATTGAATGACTATTTCATGAAATCATGACATTTTAGGATTATTTTAACATAAGGAGTTGCATTGCTGATTCTCACGATTATAATTCTGTAAAGCCATATTTGTTACGGTCGCGAATCATATTTTAATCAAGATGCAACCTGACACTGACCTGCAAATTGCAACAAACGTAAGAAAATTTGAATTTCGCAGGCTATCTTAGCGCATCCCCCTTTTTAAGGTTGCACTAGTCGATGGCTCGAACTCGTTGGTGCGCGTGGCAAATATGCATGCTATTTAGTATAGTTATTTATTTATTTAGTATTTTTTATTTAGTGACATAGAACATGATTTATAACGAAAACGAGCGCGTAAAATTTCATGAAAAGACCTTTGGACGTATAGGTATTATGGAAAAACGAATAGAAGTATCTACTCAAAATAAAATTATTTGAATTTTGAATATATTATCCATCCCTGTATGGTTTCTATTTTGCCATTTTCATACAACATACATTATTTATTTACGCCCAGAGATGAGTTAAAATTAGTGTTGAAATACGGAAGTTTCGACGGTCATAACTTCCAAACCAATATTTTTTTCCAATTCTACTTCCATACAGGGCTAGATAATGACGAGACAAATTGATATTAGTTTTAGTTTTGAACGTACATTGTCAAACACACGAGGAATCACCATAATACGTTTGTATGGACGAATGACCGACTAGGTTAACCTTAAGCGCTGTTCTTTTTAACTTGCTGACAGTTGTTCGTTCAAATTACGTGTCGTACTTTTCTACAAAAGAAAGGATAAGTCGCACGTTTTTTGCATAATCTAGCGCCGTTAAACAGCCGTTTAGTGTCTTCTTAGACAATATTAGTTACTTTTTACAGATGTTCAAAGTTTGACGTAAGAACAAAGTTCAGTGTCCACAATGAATAGAATCTGATAATGGTGCATTGTACTCAAAGAAAGTGTTTTAGTCCACAATAGTAAATAAAACAAATTAACGATGTATACGACAGCCAGCTAACACATTGATTTAGATTACCCATATAATAATAATATTATGTATTATGGTTCAGGTGGAATAAAAAAAAAATATCATTTAGTAAACATGGCATTGGCAGTTTGAGTTTGACTAATAGGCAACTATTAGTCAAACTCAAACTCGGCATTTATTTTAAACAAACCAATTACAGGAACTTTTGAATTGTCAAGGGGTCGGCCAGTCAGTCAGAAAGATGAAGCTAGTTGCCCATTCCAAAGCGTAGTAGGTACCTATGGAGAATAACGGGCAAGAAACTCCACGAACACTCTTTTAAATCAAAATATTGTTACAAAATATTGGTATAGTATCAATAGACCACGTATAGTTACAACTATCCACTGCTGGAGCTTCCTAGGGGTTCGTTAATTGCTCTCCAATACTTTAGCTCACCGATTTTATGCTAGATATTGAAAGTCTAAGGCCCGTATTACAGAACATCACTCAATACTCAAACATTACTTAAAACTAGTTTCAACCAATCAAATGGCTTGAATCTAGTTTTAAGTAATGCTTGAGTATTGAGTGACGTTCTGTAATTACGGGCCTTAGTCCTCCGCTTTTTGAACGATATCTTAAAAAAACAGTCATTAGAAAGAATAATTGCAGTAATAAATCAATCTTTCTTTCCATTTTGCAAGCCATTGCCATGCTGGCAGCTTCCCTTTCATCATAACCCAATTACATTCCTTTTTCCATCACCTCGACTAATGCACTTATCCTTGAGTACGGAACCACTTACGTTTCTGACGTCCCTCGGATCTGTAATTGTGTTACTTGGTCGGGTATTAAAAGCTTTCTTATGTAGGCTTAGTAATCGCCTCATATTCTGCCTTGTCTCGAGAGCCTGGGGTTAGGATTAGGAATTGCTGCTGGGAGACGACGAAAACTAGTCCTTCTATTCACATAAAAAAGGGCTAGCTTTTTGAAGTATCTAGTGATTTAAATGCTTGATTTTGGTATTTTCCGAGCTGACTAAAACGTGCCACTACAGTTACCAATAAGCTATTGACAAAACAGTAAAGAATGTCAAAATATTATTTCACCATATTGAAGAGACCAAAAACTCCCAACATTTTGTTAGAAAATACCGTTACACAGAAACATCTCAATACAAACTAATTACAATCATAAATCAAGTAACACCATTACCAAACCATGACGCTAAGACGATTTACAGTTCACATTATCACATACGCTAAGGTCTTTCACCGTGAGTAGTTAATTATATTAATTAGTCGACCGCAGCCACGCCGGCGCCGCTTTATTACCGAACACCTGTGTTGACACGTGGTGTGCACTACATACATGTATACATATACACACTGCAGATGATAGAAATTCCGGGACATAAGGACCAATTCTTACTGGTCCAGTAAGAATGTAACAGTAAGAATGTTGCAAAGATCTTTAAGAATAATGCAGAGTAGATATTTAAAGAAAAAAAGGTTAAAAACATACACAAAGAATAGCAGGCACTAGGCAGGATGAGTGCACTTAACTTATGCTCAATCAATAAGTTATGCATCCAGCTATTGAAAGAGGACAAGAGGAAAAGGAAGAAGCATGCACAAGTCTTCGAATGTATACTACAAATACCAATTCGTCTCATGACCGATTATTGTTTCCAATTCATTTTCAATTGGAAAGAGGAAGTTTGCGGCTTTAAATGAAATTAATTTGGGAACAAGACTGACGCGGCAGGCTTTTTTGAATGTCTATTTTAATTATAAATTCTTTATGCTGTATTATTTATGCGTCTTGTTCAACTTGCTAACCTGGTTAATGAGAAATATTCTACACACAAAAGCAATATCCAACGTTCCCACATAAACCCTAACTATAAAACTGAACGTTTTCATCTCGATAAATAATTCAAAGCGTTTGGCTTGAAAGCTTTTAATTACAATCGCTCGGTCGTTAGTGAAACGATTTGCGTTTGCTCCGTGGCTCCAGCCATTTATATTTAGGTTTTACAACTTAATCTGGCTAATGTGAATTTGTGAAGAACGGTTATAACTGAAATGTAGTTTGGAGTTGAACACGAATTTTAGTCTTCTTTGCTTTCCAGTTTTGCATAACTAGATTAAACTTTACGAGTAGGTATGTATATCAAAACGAAAAAGCTATAATGACAGCATAAATAAAAATTGATCATGTCTGTTTAGTATCGTGAGTCAGAGTGTAGTGAAAATCTGAATAATTTCAAAATCATGCCAAATTAATGACGCAAAATTGATCATCCACTTACAAATCCTCAAACAGTTCCTACAATCAAACCCGAATGTGAAAACAGAAACAACACAGAAAATATAAACAAACTTATCAACAGTTACATAACTAACCTAGTTCCCAATGCACAACATGTGAGCTAGACACATGTAAGCAATAAATTCAACATAGTCATCGGTTATTGGAAACCGATTCCTGTCTCTAGGGCTCTCGTATATACCGGCAGCGTCGATTGCAAATTGGATGTCTCACTTCAATTTGTCATGCACAAGTGCTGTCCTAGTGACGGGGAAATCGCAGGACGTCCCGTGTATCCCGTCAATTCTGGCTTGTTGGCAAAGTTAAGACTATGTAGGTCAGACTGGATGAAATTGAACAAATTGAGATACATTTGGATTGGCCGTGAATTTGGATCAACATTATATTGTGTCTTTCTGTGCAAAACGTTGTTGTTTCATATATGCGTATAAATAACCCTTCGCCGATAGATTCCGCTTTAAGGGATTTTGAAAGTCGACCTGCTCTTTCGAAGCAATGCTTTTATCAACTATATATCTTAAGTACTCTGTATATTTGTCCCATTGCGTATCTTGGCTTTTCGACGCGACATACCTACGCTACTCTGAGTTTTTTCACGTTGTTTGTTATTTTTTCATCATTCAACATTAAATTTTTTACAACCATCGCCGCAGTTTTCTTTTCAATCTCCTCATTGACCTTTTCAAACACAATATTTACTCATAAAATTAATTTCACGAGATTTCTTTCCATTCCCGATTCTTTAAACAGCACTATAGCAGACGTTTTCACATCCCAATGAGAATGGCCCGGAGTTTCAATCTCTGTTTTATTTTCATTTCGTTGTAACTGCGGCGCGCATTAATCGAGTTTCAGTTCTTGTGTTCTGTGATGCAGCAATTATAACTGGGACGTTTTCAAATTAAGTTTTCATTTTATTCGGTGTTTTTTTATTTTTATAGAGGATAGGTTTATTTTAATTTTTATATCCGATTGAAGTGATTTACTACTTCGGAAACAACAAAAGTAATTTATTTGTTGATTTCTGTCATTACATTTGCAACTTCTTTTACATGCTGTTTAGATTTTTTTCAGTATACCTACTTTGTGTCGTAAACTTTTATCTTTAGTAGTATCACCTGAAAGTGTGTCAGTAACAAGGCGACAGGTCATTGACCGACAAACAGACTAACCTTATGTACACTACTCAGGCTACACAATGTTGCAAATGTATGTTTTTCAACTTTGTATTATACATTTCGATTTAAATGAAAATGGGTATTGCGCTTTATTATCATGCTTGTTATTAGGTGTTAAACAAAATGGACAACCATTGGAAAACGATATATGGCGTTAAAATAAATCTTCATTTTCACTCTTATTTAACTTAAAACGATTGTTTTGATAATGCCAAACTTCCATTATTTAACACATTCTAGTCCACCCAATTTTCATACAGCTCATATGCCAAGCCGCCATATATAGTGGACCCTCCAGGGGATTCATCAGCATTACGTTTGCGCTAAAGTGAACCCTCCAGGAGTGCTGCTGGCACTGAACATGTTAAGCTGTAAATTTCCTTGGTTTCAAAATAACCCTTCAATAAACCGTCCACCACGATCACGAGATCGTTTCCAAAATAATCATGACACAATTAAAACCACTACTTTACAGCTATATCTAAACAGAGCCATAACTGCTTTTAGATTCGTTACAACCAACCATTTGGCAGTACCGCCAAATACTAGCACATATATTGCTCAACGCTGTACATTATAATATTACTCTAGTAGATTTAACTGAACAAAGAGCTTATTTACTTCATGGCGTAGACGCTTCAAATGTACCTTGAAATGGATTTTAGAGCTGTATTATTTCGGTCTTGTAGTGATGTAATTGGAGTTCAGGGGCTTTCATCGTGTGTATGTAGTGGATTTACCTTTCTTAGGAATGGTTTGTATAATAGGGTGTGAGAAAGGAGCAATTAAGAAGCCCTATTAATTACAGAAATGGTTGTAAATGCTATTAGAATTTGGTTACGTTTCCTAAGGAAAATTACCAGTTGGAAGATTGTATTTGTTACCACGGCAATGTGTTCATTACATAATTTGTGGTAGGTAGGTGTATTGGTGATAGTGGCTATAAATTTTCCAGGTACTTTCCTTAAAAATATAGGACAACCGCACTCTACCCTTGAGTTTTTCTTAAAGGGAGACGGATAGTTGATAGCAGTCAAAAGGACACAGAAAGTCGTTCTGTGTCCTTTTGACTGCTATCAACTATCCGTCTCCCAATCGTGGTGATAACGTTGATTTTCCTTCGACTGTTACTATATCTTCAACATTGGTCGTTTTTGATTTGATGTAGATCTCAGCCTCAAATAATACGCGTATTTCATCATAATCTTCGTCATCATTGCAGCCGAAAGACGTCCACAGCTGGACATTGGCCTACACAAGCGTCGTCCCCGACCGGTCCTGTCCTTCATCCAGCGGACCTATTTCATTACTAATGTTATACCTTTCTTTGTTTACAGAAGAAGAATGCTATCACTGCATGGCGAGCTTGGTGGCGTCCAAGGAAAAGATGTTCATCACACAAACGAAACTACTCAACGAAGTTACATGGAAGACTGTCATGCAGATCGCTAAAAAACATGCCGTAAGTTTACTTCAAACATTCTGGCTTTATGTGAGCATACACGCTACGGTCTTCTGGAAAGGTAGACCTCTACCTGTGCAAGCGTACCTGGCAAGCACACCTGCGTAGGTACACCGGCACTGGTACATCTCTCCGGTTGACCGTAGCGCGTAAGGTCGTCATTAATTTCCAATAACCTAATATCGTTACAAATAAATTAGTGTTAGTGTAAAAGAACTCGATACAATGGATGTGGTTGAATTGATAAAACGATTAATATCTTCACGAGTGAATTACGCGAGTATCGTGCTGGTTCCACCCCTTGCATGACCAATCAACCTACATTACATTAGCCTGATCCCCGTCAAATCAATGATGCGGCAAAATTTCGCTCATGATTACACCCGACGCCGATTTGCTGACGCGACAAATGACTCCTATGTCGAAAATATTAAGCTATAAACCAGGTGTCCGATGGTTTATCCTATCGGCAAAAATTACGAACTTCCATACAAGCATTCATCCCCTATTTAACCCTTTTGAGGGATGAATTTTCCAAAATCCTTTCATAATGCTCACTTTCGTTACAAAAGGAACTCTTGTGTAAAATTTCATGCTTCCTAGACCCAGCGGTTTAGGCTGTGCATTGTCTGCCAATGAATGAATGAATTTAAGATTTTATTAAGCAGAAGGTATTTCGAAGTGAACCAAGCAACATTTGTATTGATCGTCAACTCTCATCTCCCGTACTTTGCATTGCTAATTTTAACAAAGTTACAGTAGGTACCTAACTTTCGCTTGAAGAAACTTGCCCCACAATACAATTTATACTGTAGAACTTTATCCATAAATCACTTATAAAGTATGATAAATAAGATCGATAATAATTAGTTTATATAATTCAGATTTTCCTTCCCTTATGCATAACCAAGTTAATTGCAGGGCAATAAACTATGTAATATTATTATGAACTGGTTATGTTGTAACAATGAGTTTTACAAACTTTACAAACCTTTATGTGCTGCTTTTGATCAAATTTTAAGGCGATCCTAAAGGTTGTCTATTGAAATCTTCTTCTTCTTGCCCTTCTCCCATGTTACTTGGAGTCGGCACAAAACTTTTTTTCTTCCATTCTCCCTTGTCAACCGTTATCCTCTCACAGAGAGGAGGCCTGTGTCCCAGCAGTGGGAACATTATAGGCTGATGATGATGATGATGAACCGTTATGCTATCATTTACTCCCTTCTCTTTCATATCATTCCTCACAAAATCCGTCCATCCATTGAAATATGATCTACTTAATAAAAATCTTAAATTCACTGACAGACAACGCACAGCCTAAACCGTTGGAACCGTCTAGAAGCATGAAATTTTGCACTAGAGTTCCTTTTGTAACGAAAGTGAGCACTATGAAAGGATTTTGGAAAATTCATCCCTTTTTGGAAAATAAGGGATTAAAGTTCGTATGAAGTTCGTAATTTTTGCCGATGGAAAAAGACACACACGGCTTGTGTCAAAATAAAAAGTCTATAATTTTACAAGCTATTTGAAAGAGCAAACTCATTACTAGTGTTCTAGTTAACCCCTCCAACTAAGGTAAATAAGTATGCTTGTAACATTAGGAGTTAGTAAATCAATAGTGCAAAGAAATGAGGACCTCACGATGTCTCACTAGCCAGTCACGTTTTTCTGAACAAAGAGTCTGTATATTCCACTTATATGCATAATGCGTTTTGATGTACCGCTGAAGAGTAGAATTCCTTACAGGAGTCTGATTTTCCTGATAGCGTTCACCTGGGCGTCTTTCAAGTCTCTAGTCCTAGAGAATTGCTTACTTTTAGTCAAACGTTCTCCGTTGTGTATCTTCGACCGGGCTATCGCTTACCATCTAGTGAGATAATAAAAAGAAAAAACTGATTCGTAACAATATAAAATTTTACATACATACATAAACTCACGCCGTCTTCCAATGGGGGTAGGCAGAAACTTACAGAACGCCACCTGCTACGATACTCCGTTTCCTCGTTTACGTTCATACATCTGGTCATACACGCACGCCGGTTGCGGGTACTATGCACCTGACCTTTCTGAAGAACATCACCAATGGGGTCACTGTATACATATACTCCTAGGGCGTCCTCTCCCGGAGTTTCCACTCACATCTGCCTTGTTAATACCTTCTGCCAGTTGCCTTTCATTCATCCTCTCAACATGACATCTAAGCAGTCAAACGCATAGCATCAAATTTTATTTTCCTACAAATAGCCATGTTATCTATATGAAACAAATTAACATACATTAAACCCATTTCATAGTAATCAGGTCGTGTTTATTTAAACTAAATAGTCTACTAGTGAAAATATTTGATTTTCGTATCAGACGTAACGTTGCTTGCGAGTCTGTTTACAATCAAACAAATAGATCTGACTTTTAAATTGTTGCTTAAGGCCCTTACATACTCTGCGTTGCTGGGTAGTTTGTTACCAAGAGTTTAGTAAAATAACATAGAGAATAGTATTGAACTTAAAATTTTCCAAGAAATTACGTTATATGAAGCCCAGACTTTCATGTTTCAAATAATAACTTTACCCTCGGGCTTTAAAGCTGGATCAACAGATAATTATCCAAGAAATTAAAAGGCCCAGACTCCAGACTTTCATGTTTCAAAGACTTACTTAGCCCTCGGGCTTTAATCTAGCTAGATCAACAGATTTGCTAGTTTTAATCCGAGAATCTTTTTAGACGGATTGAACCACCGCGGGTAAGAAGAAATAGAACGTGGAACTTTAAACCGACGATAACTGCGCCCGCAATTCTGCCCAGGTGTAAGTTTAAAGTTTGAGACATGAAAAACTGAAGCAAAGCTGTCTATAGCAATTACCAAAATCAGATATGATAATTCGCCGTGAAGAGGTAGCAAATATTATAAATGCAAACTCACGTCAACATTAAATACTAGGCTTTAAACCTTAGCATTTATAAGTAGTATTAAGTAATTTCACGGTACCTAAGCCTTGAATTAAACACAACCCTTTTCTCAGTAGCAGCTCTTTGATGTACACTCGACATTAACCTTGATTGACCGCTAATTGGTTTACCAATTCTACATGCCCTTTGAAGTTTACATTTAAAATTACCGGTCGATAGCAAGGGGTGGTTACAACTAATGAATGTACTAAATGTAGTGATATCTATTTCTGTAAGTTGGTTAAAAAACATATTAACACGTCAAAATTTAACTTAAGTATCAAACTCGGAGTCTACATAATCTTGGTCAGGCTATATGAGGACCATACAGATTTTACAGATCAAGTGTTTGAGATGGTCTTTTGAGGAAAGCACCAACCGTTTTCAGTGCTTGCATTTGTCAGCAGGTAATCGTGGCAGCTCAACTCAGAACTTAAGACGCACATATATGCCAATGACTTTGAGTGGTTAGCTTGCGTGTTCTGTACTGAGCTCACGCAACGCGTCGTACATCCAGCCAGTAATAGGACTCGCCCATTACGGCGCTCTGTCCCAAATTAAACGCTTTATTAATTTATTATACATTAAAACACGTATACTGAAAGATCAATAGTTAAATTATCTTTAAAATAGTGAAGGTTTCAGAAAAATACGCTTGATAAATTTTGCGTGATTCTCAGTATTTTATCCGCGTTAGACATAACTTCACAAATTAATTTCACTATGTAATGTAAACATACTCTAAAATACTCCCAAATTAAGTTATTAAGAAAATGCTCTAATTTAACATATATTTTTTCCAAATATTTAATACTACTCGTTTAGACGTGATCTTCAGTATAAAATCATTGAAAGTCAGTTATCGTCGCCTTAAGGAGCTCAACGACTCGACGAACAATACCTAAAGCGTACCCCTTAATACATGGCGTGCCAACCCTCAGAAGTGGCGCTATCAAACCCATTACTCCACCATAACTGTAGGTCACGCAACTAGGGTTGCCTCAGCTATTCCCTTTGTTTTTTTCATGTAGGTAAGTATTATGGCGCCGTGGGGCTGTGACTGTGACATAAGTTCTTCGTAATGGCGTTATAGTGTTGTGCCGTGTAGAAATTGACATCGATAGTTTTGTTGGACAAAATAATACTGTAGCTGTATTTAATACACAAATTACTAAGTTACAATACCATTCAAAAAGTCATGAAAAAAACATATAAATAAATCATCTGCCCTTGGAATATGACGATGACGAGAATTACCATTCATAAGAAACCTGACGTATACTTGAAAATGTTGGTTTAAACAAATTAACACGCTTTAAATAGAGGCTCAAATATTTAAAAACGTTAAGCCTTCAGCGACTATTCACTATCTTATTTATTTACAACTAGCTGCGTCCCGCAGTTTCACTCGCATAAGTCTCGATCCCGTGGAAATATCGGGATTAATAGTATCTTATGTGCTAACCCAGGTCATGGTGTACCCATGTGCCAAATTCCGTCCAAATCCGTTCTGCCGTTTTAGTGTCAAACCGTAACAAACAAAAATACAAAAAATCTAATCTTTTCTCTTCATTATATTAATAATTAAGGTACTGCATTCTAATTGCGTAACACACTTTCAATCACAATCTGAATGATTTTGAAGGATATTGCGTATACATTGTATCATAAGTTCGAAAAAAAAATCTGCATAACAACGTAAAAAACGAAATGATGTTGATGAACAGTCAAAATGGAAGCCATTGCTACTGTCAGTATGTTACGCAATCACCCCGCTGATTTAATAAAACTGTCTGTAAGTTAAACACGACTTAAATATAAAAATACCTTATCTTGAACCGAAAATTCGAATCAACTCATGACAATCAACAAAAATTATTTTTTAGATCAATAATTTCCATAACAGATGCTTTTCAAAGTCACGCTTTTTTCCCTTCGGGGTAGGCAGAAACTACAGAACGTCATTTGCCACGATAATTATGTAGGTAGATAATTATTCCTTTTGCGTCGTTTCATTCGTTCATACTTCTGCTATGTTAGATATATTTTATTTCTGTAACAAAGGCTGCAGGGGCTCGTTGAACGATAACAGTTTCCACGTTCAAAATATTTCTCCTACTAACCCGAAGTAAAATTACCTCTTTTTAAACTAGGTCGTCTGCTGACATTCGCAAAAATCCGCTTCAATCAGAATATTTAACATCAAGCAGTTTGATAACCCAGTAAAACGAGTCATAGTTTCATAATAACGTCAATAAAAATCAGCTGCGACCACAAAGTTAAAATGAATCACTACAACCAACGAATACGTTATGTAATTGAATAATTATCGCATCTATTTGACACATCACGTGTGCCCACGCCGCCGTGGTCTAACAATAAACCATCGATAACGATATCACGAAGGGCACATCACTTTTTATCGACTATGAATAATAAACATGGAGGGCAACGACCATTGAGGTAAAAATCGATCGGTTCACTTGAACTTTAATCGATTTATTCGATAAAAGTACTCGGTTATGTTAATTATTGTCGAGATTTGTGTCAAGGATTGCATCATATTTTGTTAGTCATTATCCGTAATCGATTCTTTGTATGTGGTCATCGAGTGCAATCAACCTAAAAGAAGTGTTTTCTTCGTGTTACCAATATATGGGAAGTGTCTACTTTCTTTTTGATTTCCATATCCGAGAATCGGAATGAAAACATGCAGAGAACTGCCAGAGTAATGACTATTTGTATTTTCTTAAACAGATGGGTTTGATTTAAATTAAAAATGCTTGAAAACTACACAAAAAAACCTTTTTCTTTCTGACTTATTTAACGATTATGTGGACAAAATTGACAACAATTTTTTCCATCTAAGTTCCCGCCCGGGAGTCACTCGCGCTCACAACTGCTAATTAGCAAATGGACCCCCTCCCCAAGCAGTTGTATAAAATGAGCAGAGGAATTGCCCAGTCTTCCCCATACGAATCTACCTTTTGGAAGGAGCAACTAGAATATTTATATTTTCTTATAAATTTTGACATTGTAAAGTGTCTTTTATTGCCTAATTGAAATAAATTATTTGACTTTGAGCACGAGTGCATACGCTGGATCCGCCTTCGTGTGACTGCTGAACCCCAATTGTGTAACCCACGTTCAATCACAAACTGACGTATTTTGGAGGAAATTGCCAATCCATTGCTTCATATATTTGAAAAGTTCGTCTGGTTGACAGCATAAACCACGCAAAGGCAAAGCATTCAACCACATTCAGGTTGAATTGTCAGAATGCTTTACCTTTGTATGCGTGTTACACGATTACTCCGCCAGTTTATACAATGTCGTCTTCATTTTAATATTTAGTCACGTCCCCATACAGTTTCCGTACAGTGGTATAAATTGTTTGCAGAAGTCGGCGGCGCAGCATCTGTCACGACTGTCGGGCGCCATCGGTCCAGAGCGTATCTACGCTGACTGGCAGTGGTGGATCCTCGCCGCGCTGCCCTTCCCGCACCTCGTGCGAGTCCTCGACTGCTTCTTCCATGAGGGGATCAAGGTAAGGACACGAGTCTATAACATCACTAAATTCCAAGCGCGGTTTCTGCAGGTTTTAGTTGACCTCCTTGAGAAAAGCGCTCGTATAAGGAACCCTTTAGCCGCCACAAACCACATTGCTTTTTCAAATGTTTGAAGGATATTCGTCAAATACACTCTGTGATTGTTACATCTTTTTAATCCTGTACCCTAATTGCGTAATGCACGATCAATCACAATTTGTTTCAATTTGAAATAGATTACTAATCCACTGCTTCACAAGCGGGAAAAAAAATCTGCTCAAAAACGTAAATAACGCAATGAATGTTGTTGAACTGTCAAAATGAAACAAATTAGGTTTTCGAAAATAAGTTACTCGCAATTAGGGTACTGTTCTCACATGAGCGCAGGCAGGCCTTAGAGAGTCTTCAGAAAAAGATCTCTTTGATAATTATTAATTACAATTTGCTGAACTGGTTCACCCAAGAGTCTCATTTAGCGAATGTCTCAGCACAATTCGAGAAATAAATATTAAGAATGGGTTAATGTAAAAAACGCTATTAAATAAAAAAAAACAGAATAAAATCAAGATGTCTCGAGGCCTATGTCCAACATGGGACTACAAACAAAGGGCTGATTTGATGGCTAAGTAAAAAATACAATGGATATTATTTTCCACAGGTATTCTACAGGGTAGCATTAGCTATCCTCATCCTATTCAACAAACACGCATCGAACCAGAGCTCTGACTGGTACGCCGAAGCGACGAAGAACGGCGTCGACCACGCCATTGACAAGTTTTGTAGGAACATGCCTGCTTCGCCTACCAAGCTGCTTAGGACTGCTTTTAGCATTAGGGCTTTAAGGTAAGAGAACAAACGTTGTATCGTCACGAGTGCAAATTTTTACACTTGGCAAATTTTTTAACTGATTTTCGCCATCAATCATTTTTTTATGAAGTAAATAAACTCGATACCTAAGTACGCATGCGCCCTCGATTCATCGATACTGCATTGTTTCGCGCGGTAGTTTTTGATTTTACCAACCAAATTTTTTGCTTCGAGTCAGAGACCAGGGTGGGGCAGATGCCCCACCTTGCCCCACGTACGCCCATGTCTCCTACTGTATTGATTGTAATTGGATGTTGTTACGAACATAGTATTTTGGAACACATAATTATGAAATAGGTCTTATCTCAAAGTTGCAATCGCTGATCTGCGACATTTTTGTTTTGTATTTTATAATTGTATACATATTAGTGTTCGCGACTTTATAGAAATCTTAGCAACGCCATCAGAAACTAATATCTTGACCAATGTGGCTAGCAAGGAACGTTACCTTCGTGCTGAGGGGAAAATATTTTAATATACTAACCTAACTAAATTAAAGTTGAACAGGGCCAAATTGCAAATCAAAATTGTGCTTCGTAATTTTTTCTTTAATGCGTTAAAATATTTTCGTCCCCGAAAAAGTATATCTACGAGTAACTTCAAGATTCATAAATAAAACATAACAAGTCGTTTCAAACGGTAATTAAAAAATATTATATTCCTCATCACGTTGACACTTCACAAATTATTAAGAAAAACTTATTCCTTGACAAAATTTCGTTCATTAGGGGTACGAGTCGAATGTATAATTAATTCGTCTCAATCAGAGTATGCTAATGAGACGAATCCTGAACGTCTTTATTAGATTTCATATGGTAATGCAGAAAATTGTGCCGTTTGTTAACATTATTTATGCTTTATTTTCGGTTTAAGTCAACTAAATCAAGATATATATGAGGTTTTATTTCGGGCTTACTGAAGCTTAGCTATAAATCTGTGTTAGGTTTGGGAGCGCGTTTTATGGAGTAAGTAGTATGTGAAAAATGCGAAAGAGTCGTGGGGTGTTAAAAAGTTTTATACGTGACGTTATAAGGGTTAGGCCTTTTGTACACGGCACGGTTTCTTTCCAGTACGGCGTATAAACCGCGCCGTAGAAAAAACGTGTCCGTCAACAAGCTTCCATAGTGATCCATACAACTGACAACCGTGCCTACATACGGCGAATAAACCGTAGTTTTTCACGGCTTAAAATCGTGTTTGCACAAAGGGCCTTAGGGTTGCCAGGCCATAGAAAAACCGGACACAAATTCATATTTAGCTGGACATTTTGCCCTGAAAACTTTTGTTTGTGTATTTATTACTGTTATTCATTTGATACTTACTCTACTTTTAAATAAATGTTATTATGAATCACATTTATTTCTTATAATATAATTGTCCGCATGAGTAACCCGCGTGGTTTCGTTCGGCATCTTTTGGTGGGGCGGGGTTGACCAAAAGCCTAACAAAAGCCGGACACCTAACATCCCTACTCCCGCTATCAAATGGAACTCTTTTTATTATTAAAATCTTTTACCTATAAGCTGCAATATTATCTATGGAAGAAAGAATAAAAATACATTTATTTAGCACAGCCTAAAAGGCACACAACATTTATTCTGCAAAATAAAATGGAAATGTGTATTTATGAAGAAATTATTCTATAATTTATAATTTTTCATAAAATCTAATCACCATTTTCCACAGTTCACAGTACATATCCCGGGTATTCATCAAGACGGAGATGACGCTCAAATCGAAGCAGGTCATTACGGGATCCCGCCTCGTTCGCTCCCGGTCGTCCGACAACCTTCCCACCAGCCAGTCACAAGTCAACATTCAGATGATGTCACACACTCTCACCATCCGCGAGGTTCGTACTTACCCTAACAACCAAACTCTCACTTTTACCCTTACCCTTTCTGACATTTCTTTGACAGGTGTAATGTTGGTAGGGATATTTATATGTGGTTGGAAGCTTAATTTGTTTTTCAAGACTGCTAATATAAGGGAATGGTAAACAAATGCGATTTATTTTCAGGAATATATTGATATTTTAATGTACTAAAATCATATGATATTATAATTTATGTATTTTTTAGCAGCAGCCTTTTATATAGTATGTATAAAATTATATATTTGGAAGAGGCTATATTTATCATTGTCAAATAAACAAAGACGATGATGGTATACTTTCGTATTGAAAAATAGCCACACTATAGGTTTTATGTTCTGCTTACGGGTAGCTTTGATGCTAACAGTCACGATGATATATCCTAACTATACACTGCACATTCACAAATATATACAAGAATATATTTGTATATCGGTTTATTTTACTTGTTTCGCAGAGAATGTCTGAGGAAACGTGCAAACAAATGGTATTGTACTACGACTTAGGCGTGGCTTTGGCTTTTATTTTATATCATTAAATTCATTCGAATGCAACCTTAACACGACTAACTTTAAATCGAATTGTTATACGAATTCGATAATCTAGTCTAATATATTTATTTAAGATACATATTGTTTCGTTTCGAACCACCATTATGTTATGTTCGGTCTGTGTAGCCAAGATCTGTGAATGACTATATTGTTGTGTACGTCGATGTTTCATACGATTCGATTTTAATTCTCACTAGTTATATTTGAAACGAATGAAGGATATCGAACATTCATATTATCATTCGCTTTGAATGTCTGATTTATTCATGTTTCTCTAATTGTTTTACGTGTGTCTCTCTTCCATGTACAATATATTTTCTTTTAGAATAATTTATTGAACATAATATTATATGTCAATGTGTTTGACAGTTGGCATGCGTGTGATCTTTGTTCGGAACTCTCCGGAGTCGATACAGATGTATAAATAAAAAATGCCATAACAAGTGGACAAAGCTTGAGAAATTAACAAAGGTGTTGAGAGAATATCGATAATAGTGATGTGAAGGTCGCATGTAATCGATTGTTTTGTGTGAGTGCTAACTGTGTGTCGATTTTCCCGTTAGGGCTCACATTCGCCGGGCCCGCGCGCCCTATCGATGGGCGTATTCCCAATCCAAGCCATAAGGTCGCAGATTCTAGACCAAAGCGAAGTAAGATACAAGTATTAAGTCACCAAATATAAGTGTCGCCCCTATTGAGAGCTTGCGACATTATATCGATGTTTAGATGCACCGCTTGTCACTAGGTGTTTTATTTATTTTATTCTTTTGAAGCGATTTAGCTTTGGAAGTATCGACTTTACAAGTTAAGCTTGTGTTTGATTTGAATATTTTATTTGCGTTTGTATGGTAAGTAAGTGTAAGCTAGACTGCATGACGGCTAATGTGCGTCTGTTTGTTTTTTTTTTGTTGTTGTATTAAATGTTTATTTTGAACAGTGCCAATACAATAACTTTCTAAAGAACAAGACAACACTAAAACCCTGAAAACATTCGTTTTCGTCAATTTCATTACTGTACTTGACAATAATATTACAACCTAGGCACGAGAATACTTTAGGCAATTTCAGACCTGTCTTGTCTACCCACACTTGATTACTTGTACCATTTTGCCCCCGTGGTTCGCAGAGCCCACGCTCCGCCCATCTGGCCCTGTGGTTCCCATTCCCTAACGCGGTATTCAAGGACCAACTCCACGCATCAGACCTGAGGCATAAGGTTTGACAGGACATCTGTTCACACCTATCTTGTAACAAGGGGTATAGTTGTCGTGGTGGCACTTGTAAACGTAGATTTATCTTTCATTTGAGCACTTTATGTAGATCGTTTTTAAATTGGCTGGTTCCGTAGGTACTGTGTGATTGTTGGTTCGTTTTGAGTGTTAGATTATAGTCAATTTTATAACTGCGCATAAAAGCGACTTGCTGGGCTAACATGCGCAGCGGGAGAACATTTTAGCAAAATGACATTGTTCCGTATTTAGTTCTGCAGATGTGGTTCTCATTGTTTTTATTCAACCAAACAGGGGGGCGATTTAGACATCTGCATCCGTCGAGGGGGTGATTCTACCCGTCATACTAAACAACTTTCACCTTGAAACTCATATTCGATGCGTAAAAAAAAAAAAAACCTATACAACAGTAGACAGACTATTTCGATTCATGTATGAAAAGTTAATGTTTTAAATGTGTTTCATAGCGAAAGTTGTTTAGTATGACAGGTAGAATCACCCCCTTGACGGATGCAGGTCACTATATTGCCACACTGTATATAAATATTTAGACGAAAGATATTGTATTTAGTGATTAAACTTCTTTTTCATTCTAAATATTTATTAGTTGAAGTTTCCATTTTATCAGAACTATGTGTTGCGTAGTAGTTTTGTCACATCTACGGAACCCCAATTTTTATGCATGTGTCTATTACTCCACATTGTCACTTGTATCTAGTTGCACCTTAATTGTGCCTAATCACCTGTAGGTAAACTTTTAAGCTAAATTAGCCATTATAGCGTTATTAAAAATATTTTGTTGTGGGCTGGTACTAAGCACCTGATCTATCGATAAATTTGGTAGATTTTGACATCCCTAAAACAAAATATCTAATCGGATAAATCAACTATCATAAATAGGAATATGAAATAGGAACCTGGATTTCTTTAATTTTAAATACTTATAATATCCAACTCAAGTTTCTTTATATTCAAACATTTATTTTAAAAACAAACATATATTAAAGTCTGGTAACTTAAGTTAAAGCAACTCTATAAGTTGCATCCTCTAAACACTGTTTACACGATAACAACAAGTTATTTGTTGCTTCAATTTTATTGTATGCCACAGGCAAGGAAATTGCATCGTGTAAAAGGGACTTAAGTGGCAGTAGTACCTATGTATATGCCCATGTCAATGACTGATTCTTGAAAAATCTGTAAATCTCTTGCAAAGCGTAGGAATTAGTACTCATAAATTTATCATTAACAAATTTTATATCTTTTGCTGGCTGCTCACCAGTCAATTTTTTTAGAATGAGCAGTAAAGTAAAATCAGGGCCATTTTCACAACTTTTTATGAAAGTTGTGAAGTATCAATATTTTTTGTTTATTTTTTGTTCTGGCCAGATAATGAAATCAATTGAAAGTTCCATCTCCAGTTGCATGGCCTTATTATACTCATTAGATATAATAATATTATACAGAGTGTTGCATACATTGTAGAGCAGTAAAAAAAGGTATTCTAGGTGATATAGAAGCTTAAGATTAAATAAATTAGTAATAAACGTAGAAACTTTATCACAAAAGCCAGTTGTTAGTCTGTTTCTCCAAGAAAATTCACATTTTTAAAGGTACAAACTGACTTGCGAGAAAAAGCGGTAGTGAGCGTAAGTTTAAAGAGTATTCAGCTTTCTCAAAATAGATGTCTTCCTAAATTTTAATTATTTAGTTATAGAAACCATTTTCTTTTTAGAGCCAATTTTATCAATTAAACTGAACGTGATCAGCACATCTAAACCGCGTTCAAACGCTGTCAGTGTCTTTTTGTTGTGGAATTTTGAAACTGACAGCTTTTTTAACGTGGTTTATATGTGCTGATCGCGTTAAGTTTAATTGGTGAAATTCGCCCTTAATAATTAATTTCTGAATGCGATTTATACTTTAGAAGTTCCTCTAACATTGTAAAAACATTGCTTTTTTTAAATCGATGTTGTGAAATTGGCTCTAACTCGAGCTATTTAATTTTGTTGTTTATTTCAATACTTTAATGTTGCATGTCATGTCATTCTTTCATTTGTAATTGTACACGTAAACCATCGGTGATAGTGCAATAGCGCTTTATTAAAACGGAATAAGGTCGAAAATCATCAAGTAAAAAAGATTACAGTTGGTTATGAAAACAATTTTAGTGATTACTTAAATAAAAAGGTTTTTTTTAAGTGTAACATCTTTCCTCTCGCTTTACTGCAATCAAAACAAAATTTAATCTAAAAAAAAAATACAAATCTGTGGGAGTGATTTCGTGAAAAGGGACGGAAGTGTGTAACAGGAAGCCGGTGAAACGCGCGGTATTTGATTTGACCAATGATCCTAGAGTTGGCCGTCAGATGGTACCAACCCATTTTCCGAGAGGTTGGTACTGTCAGCCAAGATATCAGATGTTACACATCATATGCGACTACTGTAAGGCTCGCTTGTTTTTTTTTTTTTCTTCTCCATATTTTAAAATTGACAATTATTTAATGATATTGCACTATCACTAACAAAAGTAGAACTGTATGTGTTTATATTGTTCTTTATCCGCACTACAAGCACAAGTCACTTGTACACGTTTACTAATACAACACACACTAACTGTGACGTCATTAAGATGTTGCTAGCTGAAATTTTTTCAAAACAAAAATTACATTGTAAAAAATCCAGTTTCATAACCAAGAAAAAATTCCACAGTTTCAGGCAAAATTGTAGTTTTCAAAGAAATTATTATATTACCAGAATTTACAGTATTCTTTTATACTTGGTCACCCCGCCAGATTATACATAATTATAGTGCGTGCATGACAAATGACGTCATCCTCGCACAAAGTACACATATTATATTTAGTTAACAGTTTACACTGAATTTAAATAGACTTAGAAATAAATAAATTACAATTTTTTAGCAATAAATGTTCATTTAGTAAAAGTTAAATAGCAATATTATTAAAAATTTGCAAGTAGTCTATAGTTAGATTAGCATCCGTAACCATCATCTTCGATAGTTTAGCAACCTCATTCGCCATTTAATCAAAAACATATTCTAATACATTCCTGATCGTTCCAGCTGTTCACGTTATGGTCGTGGTTGCCGGTGCGCATCACGATGTACCAGCCAGTGTTACTGTACACTACAGAAGAGCATGGTTGCTCGTTAACCACTTTCTACGTGCGCGTCGAGCATCATGAACCGACGTTGCTCATGATCAAGACATGCAACAACGAGGTTAGTGCAAGATTTTGTATTTAAGAAGGGTTTGGTTGCTCGGTAACCATGTACTTCAGAACAATACTACAGATTTTATAGTAAAAAAAAGTAAAAAGAAAGTAAATACATTTATTTAGCTTACACTAAAAGGCACACAACTTATTTTGTAGATCTTAAGGCCTTTCTGATCAGTGGAAGACCCGCCTAAATTTAGATTTCCTATTTTAAAGATACGGGTTCTAGTCCAGGGGATGAATTTTCAAGAATCCTTCCTTGGTGCTTCACTTTCGGTATTTAAAGAACTCTTGCTAGACCCAGCAGCGTGCGTAGTCTGTCGGTGAATGAATTTAAGATTTTTATTAAAAAAATCTAAAAACTATTTCCAGGTATTCGGTGCATATTGTTCAACGAGATGGTTCGAGCGCAACCAGAAGGACGAGCGCGGTAACCGACAGGCTTACTTCGGCACCGGAGAGACATTCCTCTTTAGGTAACCTTTTACTTCACTTTTTTAAAATATCGACCTTGAACTACGGGTACATTGCTACAAGGATTTTTTGGCGCTCGAATGACGTTCACGGGGGGGCGCTGTTGGTAAACATTTCTGCTCATTTGTGCAATTTTTTAGTAAAAAAATAAAGATGGCGGCGTTAGTTCCAATTTCGACCACGCGCCAGAAGATTCGTGATTCTTGTACAGCTATACTTTAAAATATGAGATAGATTTATTTTTTGTCTATATCTGGCCATGTCTGAAAGTAAAAAGTAAGGTTTAAGTAAAAAATAAAAATTATCTGCATTTCGTCGATAGCTAATGGAATCTTAGTTGTTTTAAATATATGAAAAAAGGGTTAGAGTAAAACATTGAACATCAATAAATTATCCGGATCATCTAAAATAAATTATATTTATAATATCAATTTTAATTTAATAATTCTATAAAATGTTTTATTTGTGGGTATTGTATATTTTATGCTTTATAAATAGTTTAAATAATTATTTGTTGTATTTTGTTAGTGTAAATGTTAAATTTATGTGTATTTGTTCAACTTCAACTCTTCATTAATAGTTTTGGTTTGGAAATTTTGCCAACAAGTGTATTTGTTTTAACCCTGTTAATTAATTGTGATAATTGCTTATTATTTGTGTTCGTTTATCTCTGTTTAATTAGTGAACCATCCTAACATTATTTAACTTAGACAAACATTTAAAATCTTGGTGTGCCGTTTTAACAATATCATTATTTTATTTTTGCAAACTAAATAGTACGCCTATAACATCCCTACCTACTGTGTCACAGGCCACTAAATAGAGGATAATATTCTCATACAAATGAGTGCCTTAAATACAAAATTAGACCCTTTGAAGTACATTTGACCCCATAAAGTTAAATTCGTACTATAGTGCTGTATTCACGGTATCGATACTATTTGTAATATCGATAAAAATTGTGTCAACATTTCGAAGCATGAAATAACTCCTGTAATGGACGTGAACCTTATCTAAAAACTCAAATTGAACCCAATTATCATAGCCGTGCAGTGAGAACCTCGTAGAGAAAAAATAGTAGATTGTTTACCAAGGGAGCAAAGAACAATTTTTAAGGCGAGACTGTTTCTTTGAATCCAGAGCGGAGCGAAGGATTCTAGAGTAGAATCCCGAGCGTAGCGAGGGATTCTAAAGTAGAATCCTGAGCGCAGCGAGGGATTCAAAGTACGCCACTCGAGCTTAAAATAGTGTTGCTCCCGAGGTGAACACTCTACTTTTTATCACCCTCTATGAGAAAAAAAAAGTGTATGATCCGACCCCCGTCAGGAACAAAGTTCCTTCGCAAGTAAAATTTTAAAAAAATCACTGCCACCATCGTGGATTTACATTGTGACCTCACTATAGACTTAATTAAGCACCTTCGAAAACTATGAAAACGATACCCATGATGAAAATTTTTAAATTATTCGCAGCTGCCATCTTGGATTTACATTTTGACCTTACTATCGGTTTTAGCACCCTCGAAAACTATGAAAACGACACCCATGACGAAAAACTTGAAAATTTTCTTAGCTGCCATCTTGGATTTTCATTTTGACCTCACTATCGGCTTTAGCACCCTTAAAAACCATGAAAACGATACCCATGACGAAAAATTTTAAAATTTTTGCATCCGCCATCTTGGATTTTCATTTTGACCTCACCATCGGCTTTAGCACCCTTAAAAACCGTGAAAACGATACCCATGATGATAAATTTGAAAATCTTCAGAGCCGCCATCTTGGATTTACATTTTGACCTCACTATCGGCTTTAGCACCCTCGAAAACTATGAAAACGACACCAAAGACAAAAAAAATGAAAATTTTCTAAGCCACCATCTTGGATTTTCATTTTGACCAAATTCACACTTTCTCTCTCTTGCCAGCCTGTTACTTGTTCATACAATGTTCGTGTTTGATCTCTTTGGTAAATTGGAACTTTTACTAACAATATCCACATTCCAAATTCAAATCACTTTTAATCCCTAGGGATTAAAAAGCTATTTTAGTCCCTGTTTACGAAGAACGAATTAGCTCTTTTTGAATAGATGTGATAAAAAAATAGTTTTTATTTTTTTTATTCAAATGATGATTTAAAACAAACTTGCACAGCTTTAAGATGCTTCTAAAGTCTAATCGATGATAATGAGGACATTTTTCAAACAGTTTTTATCAACCCCTGCAGACATATACGACGATAACGTTCATTTCAATTACGAGGTTTTCACTACACGGCAACGTTATGAATAATGTGTAACCCTTACATGTAACCCTCGAACCTGTAAAAAAACCATAGCATGTTGCATCAACCCTTAATTCGCTTCCAGCCTTTACCCAGAGCGCGCAAAGTACCCTTGGGTGGGATGTACTTCGGGAGCTGACGGCAAGGGCGAAGAGCGAGTGGCTCATGGCTCTGAGCTCTTCATGGCTGCCGACTCCAAGATGATCACCATAGGAGGCGGGTCAGTTACTTATCTACAATATATAATATGTACATTACAGTTTACATCCTCTACGAGCGAAGTACCCGTGGGTTGGATGCCTCGAGGAAAAAAAGGAGGGTCAGAGTGATGTGAGGACTCCACATGCGAACTCTCTGTTCATGGCGGCTGACAGTACTATGATTACAATCGGTGGAGGGTATGTGGAGTGATGAGTGTATGTGTGTACTCAGTCAGCCGCATGTCCTTGGTAACAATTTCCATCTTATTACAAAACGAGATCTAACTGTAGCCTGAGCTTGAACAATAAATGTCATCTATTTCTGTAAATTAGTTCAAACAAACACTTTTACACGTCAATATTAAATTATGTTTTAAAACTAGATGAGTTGGGTGTCTTCTATCTGACTATTTTGAGAAGAAAGGCCGAAACAAACTCAGAAATCGCATACTCTTTTAAAGTCCAGACATAATCTTGCTGACTAGTGTCTGAGATGGTTTTTTAAGGAAAGAACTACACAGATATGAGTGGACCTGTCCAGTCAGTGCACGTATTTATCAGTAATCCTGTAGTTCAACTCAGAACTCAGGTTCTTAAACCTTCGAGTAGTTTTTGTATTTCCAACTTTATTCCTACTGAGGTAAGGTCCTTACTATAAAAATGACAATTTAGTACCGGACTAAGTTGTCAGTTTTGAATAAAAGTAATCCTGTAGTTCAACTCAGAACTCAGGTTCTTAAACCTTCGAGTAGTTTTTGTATTTCCAACTTTATTCCTACTGAGGTAAGGTCCTTACTATAAAAATGACAATTTAGTACCGGACTAAGTTGTCAGTTTTGAATAAATTTCAGAGTTAGGTTCTTATTACAAAAACTGGCTCGATGGTTTAAGCCACGTCTGAAGAAAAACAGTGTTCTTTGAGCCTTTATTCCATAGCAGTAAGAGCGGATTTCGTAGATCAAGTGTTATTACCGACATGTGGTTGATTGATTTGATACATTGAATGTGTGTGTTGTCCTATGAACGTAAGTGTTGATTTCAGAGTTTGAATGATTATTCAAGCATGTATTTGTGTGTATTGGTTCTTCACAGTATGTCTTGATTGTTTAAATTTTCACCTTTTTTATGACCCTGTTTCGGTGTTGTAATTTTTCTTTTATAACTGTTTGAATGTGAAGTGTTTTTTTCTAATATCAGACCACATGACTTCACTTTTATTCATTATCATCATCATCATCACAGCGTTTATAAACACACTGCTGGACTTAGGGCTGCTCTACATCTCATTCACTTGCACGTACATAATACGAACACACTTCGTAAAATTCAACTTTATTTAAGTCATTTATTTATTTTATTTTATGTAGAACGACCGAAGTCAATTACACTATTTAAACACATTTGAACAAAAACAATAAAAAATTAACAGTGGCACTCTGGGAGTGCCGACAGAAACGAAAATTTTAAAAAAGAAAATCGGCACCTCGGTAATCAACGCGTTAATATCTTTTTAATGGTCAAAAGCTGGTGTCGTAACAGTGTCACGAAATCAATGGTTTAGTCACATCTCAAAAATGCCCAACGCGCCTAAAGTTTTCACTTCAATAAAAAATAAGGGTAAAAAACAAACATATTCCGCGTAGGACTCAGTAGGTACCTACTAAGTCCTACGCGGAATATTTTTACAGTCTATACTGCTACTTAAAGATACACACACACGTGACATGATATTATGTAGTCATACATTCTCCTCACAAAACATACATTCTGACAGTATCGTTTTCCATTCTTCAACAATAAAATAAAAATGTTACTTGTCGTTAATGTTACTTTAATATACATTTTTTATGTTCACAGTGAAGGCCAGGCGATCTGGATGGACGAGAACATAAGGTTCGGCAAGACTGACCGCTGCTCGACCTTCAACAACCCGCCGCTCTGCCCCAGCGGCGACTTCGAGATTCGAGTGCTCGAAGTGTACGGCTTCTCCGGGGCGTAGGCCCCTCCACTCGCGAAGTAATCTCGAAGTCACCACACTCTCATATCCCCCTGTGTGATAAATGTGATCGCTTCAGCTGCTCTATTCTGTAAAAAATCTCATCCTGAAAACTGAGGTGAAGTGAGCTGTAGTTCCACCTGTTGTTTGGGATTGACATTATTGATAGCTCACTTCAGCTCAGTTTTCACGGTGAGATTCTGAGAGAATATATCGGCTGGCCTCCCAGCCAAGCGCTTACGTATTTACGTGCGTGCGAACGGTCGAGGTTATCAATAGATCCCACGCAAGGGATTTTCATCCGACATTATCTCCCCAATCACCACACTTTTTCGCTCACAAGTCATCGCGGTGCAGCGAAGCGCCTGCCCGCAGCTCACGAAACACTATATTTCAGTGAAAATCCCCACAAATGAGATGTATTGATCACCCTTTGCCGACATAACAGACTGTGTAGATGTATTCCTAATATTTATTCTACAAAGTTAATCTCGGTGTGGACCCCGTAGCTGTCCTAATGATTGAAGCTGTCCGTTCAAGACAACGAAGACGGGGAATGTAGGTTGTTTAAATATTTACTCGTGTTTAGATTGTGTAAGTACAAAAATTTTGAATGTATCGTACCTACTCTTGATGGATTAAAATAATACGCTTATTATGAAAGCAATATGTATTTGTGGGGCTCAGCCGTGTGGTGGAACGTTCTGTGTGTCGCGGTCCATGCGGACATTCCAGTGACTTCAGACTCACGAGATCGGCTACATCATACAACATCATTATCTCATTGTGAGGAAACTTTCAGTTTGTACGACACGTTACATTAAATTCGGTCCAAGCAACAGTATTTTGGTATCGTATTGAATGTTCATAAATTGGTTGTAAGGATACTCACAGCAATTTTGTCGTTGCTCACAAAAATGTACCAAAGAGTTTATATCGTAGAATGATTATTTTCTTGTAGCGCGATGCTTACGTCATAGAAACATGGCGATATGTTTTGCACTTTAATATGAAAAATACATCAGAAATAATAACAACCGCTCCCCTTGAAGGCTTGTGCAGACCAACGCGACACGCGACGCGACACAAAGGCACCGCTCGTCGCGCGACGAGCGGTGCCTTTGTGTCGCATCGCGTGTCGCGCTGGTCTGAACAAGCCTTTATTTTATGATAAACATCGTGCTGACGAACAAATATATAGTATATCGACGTTAAATCAGAAGCTAGAGGACGACTGCCATTCAATATTCGCTCCTATTACGAAGAGAAAAGGTCCAACTCACACTGCCATCGTTCGCAGTCAAAATAGTATTATTTATTATGTATTTCGAAGGTAATGTGCCAAAATCGGACCATAATACGAATTGGCTTGATTCTGAACTCCAGGTAATAAATCTGGACGGATTTCTTTTCTACATAAAATTTATGTAATAGTATTTTTACACTTATTGTATTTTTTTATCGACGAAACGTAAGTGAATTAGTTTGTATCGAAGTTGAATTGTGTCGAAATTAATTTAGTTTATCGTGTGGCGTTTGTGTTCGTTTGTCGAAAACGGATTTATCTATGTGAAGTAAAGCAATGTCATACGAGGGTTTGTTATAAATTAATAATGATGAAACCTTTGGTTGATAATCTCAAAAGACGCGGTAGTAAATAAACAAAGTCGACCAAAAATACTAATGAGTTTGAAGACTTGTTTCGACAAAAGAACGCAAAATGTTCGTTAAGCAAGCAGGCTACGTGTAGGTACAGTCGGTGACGTCACATGCGCACGCAGAGTGCGTGCAACATATCCCAGATGGTACAAAGGGGTATACAACCTGCGTTCGAATCACCCGCGGCTTTATCCGCTACGGTTCATTTGTAAATATTATTTTTATGCAGTCTCATAATTATCTGACCATGTACGACCCCTCGCCCTTTACAGTTTAATCACCAAAAACCCACGAGGCCCGAACGGATTGTTATGTAAAAATGTTCACATGTACCTGAGTAATGTGTTTATATATTATGTAAAGTTGTGAATGTCGTTAAGTATTGTAGCCCATACACAAATATTATATCGTTCGGTTAATATAGACATTCTAACTTTTTGAATATTTATAAGGTATTTGATTTTTAGCGAAGGTTAGTTTAAGATAGCGATTTGAACGATCATACAGTGTTGCGTGGTCTGTTCAATTTAAAATGCGCGAAGTTGCCTCTTGAGCATAATACAGCTCTATAGTCTTTAAGAATGAAGGAAAACTCAAACACTACAACAAATTATGGTTCAAATTAAACTGCAAAGGTAGAGCTCCTAACTCGGCATGGTCGCTACTTAGAGGACTGCGCGTAGCGAAGCTGGGTTTTTTCATGGTACTACTTGCTATAATTATGTTATTCAGAAGCCTAAGACTCGTTTTAAATTCAAATTATTTATGTAACTTATTTAGTAGGTAACATGTAACGTTTATGTATGTTATGAAGCGACTCTCTGCGGGCGACAAATTAATAACGGTCACATGTTTTTGTTTTATTTTATGTACGTTGTCAGTGTTTTCGATCTGTGCAGTCGGGGCCGAGGCTCGCAATAAATGGAGCACAATATAACAATAATTTTGGATATCTATGTGTAGAATGTGAACCGCCGGCCGCGACTGCACAGATGACGGGTGGAAATATTTAAGTTATAAGTTGCGTCGGCGCCCGCGCAGAGACGCGCTGCGATATGTTGCTGTTAGCCAATTTGTCGTTGATCAGTGTAAAGTCTAGTCTTTATCCTGTTTTTTATTATCTCTAACGATATAATAATATGTAAACTATATACAAATTGATATTTAAACAAGTTCGTGCGTTTTTTGCCCCTTCGTGGGGCACGTAGGCTCGTGGTTAGTTAGTTTATAAGTACATTTAATATATGTAAATTTATTAATCTCCTTTTTCCTTTTCAGTATTGTGTCGTTTTTTTTTTAATTTGAGGAGCATATCATTGTGTGACAAGTATGTGAGGCATGGATGTAGCGAGCTTTGTTTTGTTACTGTGTACTGTTACATTCGAATAGTTTTAGTCCGCCGCGTACGCGACGGTGTAAAACTCGTTTATGGTAATGTAAATGTTGCTTCATAATGTGTAAAAAAATATATAATCCTATATACATATTGTAGTTTTTCTTCTTCCTTGTATACCATATTGTATGTATGTAACATTCGGGCCCAGCGCACATTTGGCGAGGCTATGGGCCTTGTCACACTGGCGATTTGCGAGCGAGTTATCAGCGTGTTCACCGCGTTTGTGTAACAATAGCGATTGACGTGAGTGTACAAGAGAGAGTGTAAGATATTGTGAAAACGCGGCGTATACGTCACGTAGTCGCAGTTAGCACGCTTCGCACCCACGGAGAGCACGTTCACAAATCGCCTCGCTGGTAACACGCTGGCAAATAGCACCGCGCGGCTTTCACTGCCAAACGAATATCATCCATACCTTGAAATAAAGTAAAAAAAATCATTATTCCGAAAGCGCATCAAAACTGACAGAGGTGCGCGTCTCAGGTTACTAATTACCGACTTTATTTTAAGAACCGCTATGTTCATATTTGATTGACAGTGAAAACAGTGCTGCGGTGCGCTTCATCAGGTCTGCGTCGGCCCAAATATCCCCATATGGCCGTTGCATCATATTTTGACTGGACCAGGCATAGTTTTATTTCTTGGAACTAAGGGAGCAATGACTTACCTAAAGTCATCAGTGTAAAAAAAGTAAAAAGTTTATTGTCACAATATATTCACAAGAATTGGATACAGAGAGACAGTATTTATTAATTTTACTTAAGGTACTGAAACTCGTACCCAAACTAAGCCAGGGCTTGTATTTTGTGAGTCGGTCCTCGAATGTGGAGCCTAGAGCATTACAAGGAATTCCTGTCAACGTAAATGTCGTGACTTTAGATGTATTAGCAAGACAAGAACGGCTCGAGATGAGAGCTCTAATCTAACGCATAGTTTTATATGGAACCGCTCGCTCCCCGCGCCGCCGCACAGTGGGCTGAAACGGGCCGGTAAAGGACTTAGCATTTTAAAAAAAAAAGTTTGTTTTTCTGAAATTTTAAATATTGTGTTGGATTTATCTATCGATTATAAGTAATTATTTCTATGAGGGTCGTTCAGATAACTTAGTATTTTCGGAGTTATAAATATCCAAAGTAATTTTTGTATGAAGCAAAATAAAAAAATGTGAAAATCTCGAAATTCTCAAATTTTCTCAAAGAATTGACTCTACGTATGCATAGTACGTATATTTGTCCTATTTTAGCGCCTATTCTCGGGTTGCGATTTTCTGCGATTTGGTCGCAATTTCAAATTTTGTTCTCTATTCCACACCACCATAGAAGTTAAGAACTAGGCGCGTTTTTTTTTTATGTAGTGGTCTCCCCTTTAGGCCTAATCCACTAAGGACTAATAAAATAAATAAGTAAAAATCACAATCACTATTGGCCACTGCACTGTTTTAATTTAATCACTGTCAAGGGTATCCACATTAACGAATGCAAAATTTTCGTATTCGTCATCATCAAATGTTTCCGCTTGTTCAATTACTAATAAACTTTGTGCTTCTACTGACAAAGTTGGAGACACCGACAGAAACTTTTGATGGTGATACATACTGAGTTGATGTACTCGGTGCTGGTTGATCTTCATTACTGCCTATTAAACACTTAATAAAATACACACATAACATCACGCCTTGTTTCCCCGAAGGGTTGGGCAGAGGTGTCCCTGTAGCAGGTACACCCACATTTTACCTGCTACAGGGACACCTCTGCCCAACACTTAATAAAGTCTGGCCATATTATGTTTTCTTTTAACCATTCACTATTTTTAGTTCTGAATATATTTTCTTTACGATAAGCGTTTTCCCATCTTCTATTTAAATTATAACAAAATTTTGCACAAAACAACTTTAAGGTCTTTTCGTGATCATCACTTAATTCGACAAAAATTTTAGACCTTATCTCACTACACAAACTGTCATTATTTTTAATACTGCCACTGTTTTTTAAAATAACGAAAAGATCAAGGTTTGTCACTAAATTTTCAAACATTTTCACAAATACAAAATAACAAATAAGTAAGTAATGAATGTGTGGGGGTAGTGCGTCTATTATGGTGGGTAATAGAACACTAATAACGAAAAGATCAAGGTTTGTCACTAAATTTTCAAACATTTTCACAAATACAAAATAACAAATAAGTAAGTAATGAATGTGTGGGGGTAGTGCGTCTATTATGGTGGGTAATAGAACACTGAAGTAACTAGGTATGGGCGTTATTTAACGTCACTAGTTACAATAACTGGCTACGGGGCATGTAACGGAATAACTAGTTTCGAGTCACACACAAACAAGTGATTTTTGTAACTAGTTCCATCACAATGCAGTGATCGAATGAAAAGAGTGAAACGAAACAAGCTTGTGTTATGTAACGTATTACGTAGGTAACCATTTACATTTTCGTTTCGCAAATAACAGTAACACTTCAATGAGAATAGAATTTGAAAAATAACTAGTTACTAAAATCACTAGTTTTCAAAACTGGTGACGTCCTCGAAGTCACTAGTTACGTAACGTTTCACAAAAATCACGTAACGACCCACCCCTAGAAGTAACTCTTATCCCTTGATTCCCGGAAATAAGTCTCAAAACAAATTACGTCATAGCTACCTATGGTGGTGGAAAATGTCGAACATTGTTTTTTTTTTAAAGAACTAAGTAGGTATTGAGGTTTTCAGGCCGTTTAGTATACATTAATTTCAATTTAATTGGAATAAATTGCTTAACTAAAATAACATGACTCTTCATACAAATTTGATATGGCTATATCTCCGAAAGTACTCGTTAAATTAAAAAAAGTCAAAGAATAAAAACGTTTTAAATTTATGCCTAGATACCAAAAAAATACATTTGATCTCTTAAGACCCAACCTTGTAATCCCAGCCCACTGTGCGCCGCCCTCGAGGCTAGATAGATACAAGCATTTGAACGCGCCGCTGCCGCCGCCGCGCCGCCCCGCTGCCCGCTGACTTCGAGTCCGCGGCCTTACAGTAGGATATATGAGAGACTGTAGGGCCGTAGGTGAAATATTGCCAAATGAGTAAATTACCAATTTTAATTTTTAGGGATAACCTACAGAAGACCATGGTAAGACTGCTGTGACTCCATTGACCATCGAACAATAAGGAGGAGGCCTATACTCAGAATTGGAAGAACACGACTGCTAATGATGATGACTGACATTGGCCTGCACATACTGGCAGACGGGACGGCAAAGGATTTTAGGTTTTTTCATTTGAATTTAATACTTATCCAATCGAAATAGGGTATATATTTGACAACTGCTGCAATGCTTCAAGGTCGATCAACGGGCATTGAAATATATACCTTATTTTTTGATTGGATAAGTATTAAATTCAATTGATAAATTTATAATCCTCTGCCATCACGTAAGCCAGTCTAAAGTAAAAAGCAAATATTATGTAGAAATATTTTTAATTATGAATCTACATTATCTTTCAACCTAGTTCTATAGTTAATTGCTCTATTACGCACATTAGATTGTAACTCTTTATCCTTAACCCAACTTATAATATCGTCATATTCTGCTCCGATTTCATCGAATACTTTTAGCAAATTCTCATCTGTACACTTTGATAGATAGTTACAAATTAAGGTAGCCAAAGATGGTTTAACTTGTGCTACAAACTCTTTCAATTCCTCTTTGTCATTCTCTTCAAATGAGGACCCATTTTTATCAGATTTTATGATTAAAGACGAGGCTTTCCATATACTGAAACTGAGTTCAAAATATTTATCAGGTGCACTAGTAATTTGTAATGCTTTTACTATAGTGTTTGTGGACTCAACAATATCCACCAAGTCGGAATCAATTTCTTTGTTAATTACTAATTTGTCTTCATAGTATTTTAATATTACATTTATCATAGTTATGACACTTTCTTTACTGTGGCTGTAGATCTCTCGTGACTTATCAAACCCAACCAAGTTTAAAGTTATCTGGAGACTTACAACTAGAATTCTTTCCAACTCGTCTTTGACACAAACCTCTTTCTGATTTACTGTTATCTCAGTAAATGCTGATATTAGTGAATCTAAGGCCTCAGTTATAACAAAATGGGTAAAAAACTTAGTTCTAAATTTATCAGTATTACAATATGAACACAGTGTATTTAAATTCTCTAAAGCAGTCACTAAAAGTACTTTGTGTGAAGAATTTTTTAACATAAAGTATAAAGCCAAAGAGTAATCGTTGTTTATGAACAACTCCATCCAAATGTCTACTTCTTCTTCGTTCGCTAAGAACAAACACGCGTTCACTAGCCGTAGCAGCTGAACTAAGACTAGACTATCGTCCGTGTTTATGTAATCAATCAGAATACTTAATAAATTGTCCATCTTCATCAACACATTCACTACTTCTTTTTGGCAGCACATATTTCCAATGATACCGACGATTATTTCAATAATTCTTGGGATTTCAATGACCGGTAGTGCGAAGTTGAATAGCTTCAAAACATCGTGTTTCTGAAGAAATAACACAACATCTCTCTCGGCGGTCATGTCCCACAGTATGCAGACATCGTCTTCAAACGCTTTCTCCTTTATTTCTTCTTTTAACGTGTCTAAATTAGCAAGTTTCAATAAAATTTTGAGAACGAAGCGCTCGCTGTAGGCTGTGTCGCCAATGACGTCGCCTGCTACCTGAGGCGAATTCTCAGTGTCTTCCACTTGTTCCGGCTTCATTTTGTTTACAACACACTAGATTTACCACTATTAATTTAACCTTCTCTTCAATTTACAACAAAGCGGTAGCAATAAACCGAATAAATTCAAACGTCAAATCAAACATTTTGACAGATGAGGTCATTGACTAAAGGTAAACTCTGCATGCACACAAAATGTTGCAACTTACAAAAAAAAAAAAAAAAAAAGATTTATGTAGGATAGTTGCACTAAATAGAATTTAGTAAGTAACAAAACTAAAACAGATAAATTAAAACAAAACAAAATCAAAACACACCAAAACAAACTAAAGTTGGTATAATACAAAAAATAAGTAGCCCAAATTCCACCCAGCGAGATAACGCAGGGCTAAGAAACTCAATGTTCGGAGAGATACTTATAAAAGATGGCATTCAATTTGCCTAAACTGTCAAAATGCAGTCGATCCGATCACTGCAATCGTTCACAGCTCTGCAAAACCTCGCGTAAGGAGAATTAGCATCCAGAACCGTTCTTCTCTGCGGAGGGCAGAGAGGCGTTATAGGATTGCGAAGAATTCTGGAGGGGACTCGGAAGTTAAAATTATGTAATATTTGAGGACAGTCAATTTTATGGGCCATAACTTTGCACACAAACATCGCGTCATTCAGTCGTCGACGTTTGTCAAGAGAAATCATAATAAAATGTTTGAGCCTATCACAATATGAACGTATTTTCCTGGACAAACCGCTAGCATAAGCCAGGTGCCCCAGAAAACGTTTTTGTACTCGCTCAAGACGCAACGAATGAGCAGCATAGTGTGGCCGCCAGACCACGCTACAATACTCTAACATGCTTCGACACAAACAATTTAAAAGGATAATTATTGTTCGACAGTTTTTAAATTGTTTCGTGTTTCTGATAGCAAAACCTAGCATTTTGGAAGACTTTTTCACTATATTATCAATGTGAGGGATAAAGGTTAATTTCTGATGAAATATAACACCACGGTCTTTTATTGTGTCTAATTCCTTTACTTTTTATCTCCATCAATATAATAATCCTGGTCGATGAGATGATGTTTCCTAGTAGGTACATTTTATATGGTAACACGTGCTAGGATTTAGGAGCATCTGGTTTATTTGGCACCATATCACCAATTTATCCAAATCGCTTTGTAATTCAGAGGCGTCATGCTTAGATTTAACTAGTTTGACGAATTTTAAGTCGTCGGCAAACATAAAAATGTTACAGTGGCGAAAGCAGTTCGGAATATCATTAAACAAAGCCGGCCTCAAATGAGACCCTTGTGGCACACCCGAGGATATGTATCTGACGTTCGATCGAAAGCCATCGACTACTACAAAGATGGTTCTGTTCTTAAGATACGAACTCAACCATGAGAGTAAAGATCCAGTGATACCATACGTTCATGAATAGTGATGCGAGACCCGATCGAACGCTTTGCTGAAATCTGTATATATGACATTAGCTTGATGGCCAGAATCTATTGCTGTCGTCAATGACTCAGTAAAAGGTGTCAGATTGGTGGTATTTGTGGATCTAGACTCCACGAAACCATGTTGTTCCTCACTTAAGTACATTTTAAGATAATTTTGGATGAGAGGACAGATTACTTAGGGTTGATAAATTTGAAATGGGTCTAGCAACAGAGGCACGACCTGCTTATTCGCACACTCATCTGTATGTCATCAAGACCCAGGCGCGGTCCGAGGGGGGGTCCTGGGGGTCATGACCCCCCCAAAATATCTCACGCTGTCGGGAGCCTGAATGATTTACTTATATTACTAACTTTTAAAACTGTACTTACGGTTAAGTACCTGCAGTTACGATAAGTATATTATCCAAAAACATTAAGAAAATAGGCAGTCATGGGGACTGCCGACAGACGTGAAAACTTAAAACTATGAAATAATAATGTTTTCTTAATATTTTCCAATTAATTGTATAATTAATTGAAATTAATATTATTAACATTAGTCTGGTTTTCACATAATATCGGCACTCCCGAGCAACAACAAGCGCAACACGTCATACTCATAGGTGCTGTGCTGTTAACATTAGCATATCGGTTACGCGAACCCATAAGATTTTCTCCTATAATTGCTCAATGCGCCTGAAGAAGTTTTCACTTCAAAAAGTCAATTATAAAAATAGAGTTTGGGCACCCCGCTCATACGTACCTAAGGTTTGAAAGTCTAAGGTTAAGGCCATCAGATTCCAAAACCTAAACTGCTGTAAAGCTGTGCAGTTTAAGCTTTTCTTCATAACTCGACAATGTAAGTTCTATTTCTGTATAGTGGTCAAAAGAAAACAGAAGCTTTTCTGGTTGGAGTGCTAAAATTTTCAGGCTCGCTCTTGCCTTCTACATTCTCTTACTAATTCTTGAGATGTTTCTTCATGAGTCGACAAAGCAACTAATTCCTAGTTCTTTTGGAATGATCAAAAGAAAATCTAACCTATCCGAGTGTGTGCAAAATTTTCGAGCTCGCTTCGCTCGCTCTCGCATTCTGCATCCAGTTCAAAAGAGTTCTTATGATTGAAAATATCAAACAAAACCTAACCTATCCAAGGCTATCGCTCGCTCTTCTCATAATCTACTGTTGTAATACCTACCTACTATCTATCTGCGACTGCCTGCAAGTACACCACCCCCGCATGTAAAAGATGTATACCTATTCCTCGGCATCCATGGTGACCCCCCCCAAAATCTTGGGCTGCGACCGCGCCTGTCAAGACCAGCACCTGCATGATTTCACATCACATTTGACAGTTATGCTAACTTATGGAGTTGTATTGCTGATTGTAATGATTATAATTATGAAAACCATATTTGTTACGATCGCGAATCATATTTTAATCAACATAAAACCTGACACTGACCTACAAAATGCAAAAAACTAAAGAAAATTTGAATTTCGTGGGCTACCTTACCGCATCCCCTTTAAGGGTTTAGGAATAGGGACCCTGATTCAGTGTAGTGCACAGAGCATGTAAATGTGTAGTGTAACTGTGCGTTTGCACTGGCGAAACATCACAACAAAACAAGTGGAAATCAGTGCTGTGAAACTCCGAACAAATTATTTTTGTATGGAGTTTGTTACCTTTTTTAGCCAACATTCAGAAACACACGGCAAAATGACAGGATGACAGAATGACCAACATTAAATTACGAAGTTTTCACAAACATGTCTGCCTTCGCGCGATTAATGTTTGGGTTGAGATTTTTCTGTTTGTTTTTTCTTTTTCTGTAAGATTTTGGATTATAACAAATCAGAATAATTGACAGTGACTCTAAGTTTGTGAACCATCATGGGCAAGGGTCACAGAAGATGTGAATTTTGTGGTATCAAGGAGGCCTGGCATACCGTAAATAAGTTGCTATTTTCCAAGTTTTTACTGGATCGTAACCGGTGAGTACCGATATGTATTGCTAATGTGATCTTGTGCTCACTTAACACTATGCTATGCTATTCAAATTCTGTAATACGACTCTCGAGCCATCAATCAAGATTAGTTGAAACTCTTGAAGAAATGGTTTAAAACATTGTGCCTACAGTAATATTTGTCTACTTGAAATTATAATCTAATTTAGTCTAAATAGGTTGACTGCTAAATATATTGTCAGAGTCTAAGATTATATTATCTACCTTGACACCAATAGGTAATTATGTAAATACTGGGATTATGAAATAAATCTAAGTATAATAATAATCTATTCCATTTAGTTACGCTGATAGTGTAAATTGGGTGTTTTTAACCGACTTCCAAAAGGAGGAGGTTCTTCTTAACTTTAAATCACACTAAATAAATTCACAGTGAAACAGAGTCAGTTATAATGTAACCTTTTATATTTTGTGTCTTCTAGCTGCGGAGAGTAGCTAAAAGCAGTTGGTAATTAAGAACTGGTGCATCTACCAATAGAAAAACTGGATGAGCAGTGAAATATATGTGCCAATGCCTTGGAAAAAAGGATTTCAACAAAAAGGGAAATGTCGCAGAATTTCCACAACATATGTATCAGCATTCAGAGTCAAAAGGTAACTATAATAAACACCGTAATTGATCACTATTATACATAACAATATACAGTACAGTCCTCTAATGTCATCCATCTAATTAAAAAAAAAAATAGATGCAACCTCTTGTTTAGGTTGTTTCATTAAAATCCATTAAACTTTTATCATGTGACGATGTTACAAAAAAAGTAGACAGACAGAGAAAGAAATTCTCAAAATTGATTGAGTTAATTTGTGTACTATTGCTCATTTCAAATAGAAAAGATCCCTGCGTTTTAGGTGAAAGGAAATGTTTACACGTCTCATCGAAAATATTGCTTATATTTAATTATCTTTACAGATTTAACACCAAGGAAAAACAGTTGATGGAACAATTACAAAAAACAAAATGCAGCCTGGCATCACTAAGACGCAGTGCCAGTCTCTTGGGAAAAATAAATAAAGTCAGGCATGCTAAAAGAAACTCTGATGTTGGCACTAAAAAATAAAAAAGGAAGCCATTTTGGTCCAAGACCAATGTTGATAGCTCATTTAAGTATATCCATGATTAAATACTGAAATCATATAAATCTGTGTTTTATTTTACCGATTTTTCAAAATAAATTAGTTTTGGAGGGTCACTATTATCTGCGTATCGATAATTATCGATATCGATGAAATGAATGCATTTCATCGATATCGATAATTTTGTTGATTTCTATATGTTGCGCATCCCTATCGATAATCCTTTCAAGGTCATGATTGTCATTGTCAGTGCTACTTAGAATTTTCATGTTGGTAGCCATGTTTTTTTATGTGGTTGGCTAAAAAAGGTAACAAATTCTCAAAAACTGAAATGTTCTAAGTTCCGCCTCTTAAAGTGACATGCTCTGTGGTGGAAATCTCTAGCTCCTGTCAAAAATTGTATGGAAAATTGACAGAAAATAGAGATTCCAACATGTTTCGCCAGTGCAAACCATAGACATAATTATCAAGTAATGCAAACGCACAGTAATACCTACATTAGACCTTATCAATAAGAACAAAATGATTAAATGATATAACTTGGAAACCTGACAGGCGTTTACGAAGTAAGTTTCCATCGAAAATGCGAAAGCGTCGGTAGCCCGCGAAATTCAAATTTTCTTACGTTTTTTGCAATTTGCAGGTGTTCATGAAATCGCGACCATTGTTCCATTGAATGAGTTTTTCATGAAATCATGACATATTATTAGAGATTATAATTGAATGTCTTTGGAGAATAATAAATGAATTTTTAACTAGAATAAATAATAAAAATAAAAAAATTGAAGTTGTCGGCAACGAAAGTCAATATACAGGGTTATTGGTTATACGTCGGCAATCCGTTATTAGGGATGTAGGAGAGGTCATTTGCAACCAAATTACCCCTTTTGACTCCCTATTATTATTTTTACGTCTCTTGACATTTTTCGGGACCCTGGACTCCCGGACCTTTGGAAGGTGTACGAGGGGCCGAAGCCAACTCGCAGAGACCCGTCGCTCGTTAGACGTTTTTAATTAAATGAGGTACCAACCGACGATTATCCCTGTTCGTACTATGCAAGTGCATCCAAGGACAACCCCCGGTTGGTGTAGGACTATTGCAGGATATGGAAAAAAAGATATTGGATGGCTAAAGTGAACTGGTTATCGAGGACTATGGAAAGACGCCCCTGCCTGACCCCAATATCTTATATAAAATACACAGGTAAAATGGCAGGGGGTGACTTGCACACTCAATAATGGGCCCCCGAAAACGGTCGCTAGGACGAAGTGTCGTAGTGACAAGGGGCAACATATCCTGAGGTGTTTATGAGTGGAGAGGTATTCCACGGCTATCAGGACAATCCCGGAAGTACGGTCAAGATCCCTACTAGCATCTTACTGGAATACTTTCTTCCTCCGAGCACATTTGCTTTTGCGAATCTCCACTCAAGCCGGCCAATAAAGACAAGAAAGAGGTGGGAGGTCTGTTCCTCGTCAGTGTTCACTCCAGCCGGCCAATGAAGGCAAGCCAGAGGTGAGGAACAAGACTTCTCCTCCCGGGAGATAGGGTCCGTGGGTGAGGTCGCTACTGCCCAACAGCTCGCCACATGCTGCCCTGCGGGTTTCTGTATCTCTCTTGGTCTGGCTCCGCATCCTAGACCTGTTCCGGCAAAGTAAACTACCAGCACAGACCCAGAGTTCGGAGCGCGCAAGCCCCACCACGACGTCAACGAAGAGATACGGCGGTGGGGTTATTATTATACGTTAGTTTTAAATCATTATTACACACATGGCTCTTAGCATTGCGTGTATTACATGTATTATTAATTTCATAGAAAAAAGGAAACTGCATATATCCTTATGAGATAAAATTTAATAGTAAATATTTCACGTAACAAATGAAACTCTAGGTTAACACAGTTCCGGTTCATTAACAAACAGTTTATACTTGTATTAAAGATTATCTTTAATTTACTTAAAAGCAAACATGAAAGTCTATGGCTAAGCATAGAGCCATCTGTATACGGCAGCGCCATCTATAACTAACTGTCGGATGCTTTGATTTTCTTGGGGGGTCCGCTTTCCTCGTGGTCGTGTCGCCGTTTCTTGCCGTGGTACTTGTTGCCACCTTTCCTGCCCTTATTGCTTTTGAAGTTCTTCATATTTTTTCGCCTTTTGGTCATTTCTTCGACTGTTTTCTGTAGGTATGTCGTCTCTTCGTCTCCCTCTAGTACTTTGAACTCAACATCAGCTTCGGCGATCTTCATTTTGTTGTCTGTCATTTTCTCTGCGACCCCCTTTGCGGTGTTCTCCTTTGTAAGACGCACCCAACCTTCTTTGTCGCCCACTTTGAAGTCTATATATGCTATGTCTGCACCTGTAAATAATTAATTGGCAATTTAGAGATATTTTTTATTAAAACAATTTCTAAACACTCTTTGACAGTTTACAATTAAACTCTCTTTGACAATTTACAATTTTTGAACTCTCTCTGAGAGTTTAGAAATTGTTGAAAATAATACAGGCAACGTTACACTGTTGAACGAATTAAATACGAGTATGCCAAGGTCACCTTTAATGCGATTGTTCGCCCCTAATCGCGCTGATAACGGTCCGAGCCAAGGTGGACCGAACAGTATATAAGTGGGTTTGACGGGCGATAAGGCTCTCCCCCGACCCTTGCTCGAAACGAGTTACTAGCAGTTGTTGCAGCTGAGCACGTAGTTTTAAATACCCCGCATAATAATCATGATGAAAATCTAACTTTGATCCAGCCTGTCCCTTCTTGCTGTCCTCCCCCCAGCGACGCCCTAAGCCGCGGTTCGTACCCCACAGAGGGTGTCTTTAGTAAGCGTTCGCTTAATTTTAATTTAGAATAGTTTTTGCCCCTGGCTGGAGGCTTTAAGTGTAGCAACTTAAGTCACCCACAGGAAAGTCCGGTTAAGCAGCCATGACCTTAGTGGTCAAAACTGCGACAGGCCACCATTAAAAAAAAAAAAAGCGATATGGCTCAGTCTCCGTTCAGCGCTGGGTGTGGGTGGCAACACGCCGTGTTCGAGTTCGCGGCAAGCCAATCGTCATCCTGAGGATGCCTCGAGAGGTGAAACACGTGTCGATTTCTTTCAGGTTTTTATGGATCTTTAGAAATAGCTAAGCGGAACAGGTTACTAAATATATCCACGTCTATTGTATTTTATAATGGATTTCCGCCAAGTCAAGCCTGAATCAATTGAAGGATGGACGTTTTTGGGGGACTGTCTTATATAATTTTGACGTTCGAAAAGTGCTGATTCTCAGCCTAGTTTGAATAAATGACTTTTGAATTTTTGAATTAACTATTTAAGTGTAAAAGATCATTTATGTGCCTGGGTACTGTTTTGTATTTTCCATGAATCCTGTGTTAACAAAGTTCTTCTTACCTATTGTTGATAGTGCTTCTTTGATATCTTCCCTCTTCATCTGATCGGTACCACCACTGAAGTATAATACTGTTCCGGTGGGCAGTTTCAGCTCTTCCTTTTCAACCTGCATCAGAAATTATACATATTATAATAAAATAGTGATGAAGAATTTTTGTCCGGTTAGGGTATGTTACGGATTGGCGCAAAAACGGCTGAACGGATTTGGATGAAATTTGGCACACATGGTTCATAATCTGGATTTAACACATAGGGTACTTTAAATCTCGGAAGTCCGTCCCCGTGGGATATATTCCGACATCCACGCGGGCGAAGCCAAGAGGAAAAGCTAGTTTTTAATATGTCTGTATATTCAAGGCAATGGCACGTAAAATTTGATCGGAGAGGCAACCCCCGCGTACCGCCCGAATGGACCCCAAATGGACGGGGGCGGAGATATGGGGGATGGGGGCCTAACATTTTTTTTTGTCGTCTCTTTCGAAATTTAAGCTCTATAATATATGTGCAAGGAATTTGTGTTACAATGCCCTCTGGTTTTGATAAAATTAACTCTCATTTTCGGTGATAAATCATCGATAAGGAGTTTCAAGAATTATACATATTATTTCTATTATAACGATGTTGGAGGGACACACAAATTCCTTGTACATAATAGAGATTAAATATTGAACGCAATGTCAAAAAAAAATTGGCCCCCGTCCCCCATATCTCCGCCCCCGTACATTTGGGGTTCATTCGGACGGTACGGGGGGGTTCGGTATCACTTCAAGACCCAGATTACCACTCGCCATCAGGTTGCCTCTCCGATTAAATTTTACGTGCCATTGCGATCAAGCCGTTAATAAGCACAGATGATTAAATGTCTTGAGACCCGGTGACTCCCAAGAGAGCCACAAACAGTAGATATAATTTATTTATTGTGTGTGGGCTTGCTAGATTAATATAAAAGATATGTTTTAACCTGTGCTGGATAGCTATTGTTGATGAAATATTAAGGCAGGTAGACAGGTGGCTATGTTTGGTCTTCAAATGCGCTTGTTACAGTCGCCACTATGTAACAAAGGCGGCGGAGCCCTACTGCTGCCCACCCGCGGGCGATAAAAAAAATGTATGTGATAAAGGCGCTGGCCCACTGCGGCGCACGCTCTGCACGGGCACGCGGCGCATTTTAGCTGCAGCTAAAGAAATCTGTAAAAAACAGTGCGAAGCGGGGGTGGGTCGCTAGTTTAAACTAATCCTAACTTATATTATGAATGCGAAAGTGAGTTTGTTTGTTACGCTTTCACACTAAAACGGCTGAACGGATTTGGATGAAATTTGGCACATGGGTAGACTGTGACCAGGATTAGGTCATAGGATACTTTTTATCCCGATATTCCTACTGGATCGAGACTTATGCGGGTGAAACCGCGGGGCGCAGCTAGTAATTTATATAGCTACTTATAGTCCGTGCAATCCACGACGACGCGCCCCACTCCGCGATTACTGTACTGTAAGCTGAACTCTAGTACGGCGCGGAGCGGAGTGGGGCGCGTCTTCGTGGATTGCACGGACTATAATAGAGGGCTTACCTATTGCCACTAACCAACAACTGTCTAAGCCACGCGGCCGTAAAATAAACGCGGCGGGATTTTTTTGCAAACTGGATTTTCAACGCTCTGCTTAGCGCCGAGAGTTGAAAATTCAAGTGTGCCTTTTCGACGCGCTAGGATGCACTCTGTTGAATTCTCAATGCTCGGCTTAACACCGAGAGTTGAAAATCCAGTGCGCGATATAATCCCGCAGTATAGTTAATATTTTATGGTCTGCACTAAAATGAAATGGCTTCATCCGAATTTATTTGCAACGACTACGTCTGCGTGAAATTTATTGTTTTAAAATTATATATCCTTACGTGTCGCCATGATTATGTTTGTGACACGGCTTGTCGATATTCAAAGGGAATAGAATGGCAGGCTCTGAATACCTCTTTACTCTCCACTTTACTACCTTCTTCATGCACAGAGTAACTTGAGACAGAGACTTCGAATATATTTTTCACATGAAAGATTATGAGGTAAAAGCTTCTACCCACGACTTCGTCCGCGTGCAATTATCCTATGACACTCGACAATACCATAGTTTCCCATTATTGAAAGAATTTTCGAAATCGGATCAGTAGTGCCGAAGATTACCTCTACATACAAACTCACAAATTTTACCTCTTTATAATTCTTACACATTATAAAACAAAGTCCCACGCCACGTCAGTCTGTCTGAAGTCTGAACGCGATAAACTGGTTTTCACCAACGGACGGAGTGATTAATGCGGAAGGTTTTATAAGTTTTTTTTTTTGGAAATTGGCTGAAATTTGACGATTATTGTTGCAGATGTCGGAAAAAATCATGCCGACTGGGAGCTTTATTGGCGTCGCGTTTTATGGCCGCGGAAATCGTAAAAGCTACATAAAATTTATGTTCTACAGTATTGTTCATCTTAAAAATTTCCGCTATGGCATATGTCTATCTTCTAAGGATAACCCACAGTAACCATTAGTAGCATTCAGAATTTGATAAAAACATATATTGTTATTTCCGAAGCTATTTTGACCGATATTATTTTAATCCTTATTCAATAAAATATGTTATTTTAAATTGGGCATTGTTACTTAGAATGGATTTGGGATTTTTTAATATACCTTGACACGATTCAAAATTACGCGGAACACAATAATTATGGTTGACGGTAACGCGGGCGCAGCGGTAGGAGTCAATGACCTATTCCTCGGCTATTTGGTATGTAATCCTGGTAGTGCGTTCCCGTAGGATATTTTGCGACATACACGCGGGCGAAGCCGCGGGTAAAATATAGTATTAATATAGATTGCTAGTTAATTATAAATGTAACATACATTATGGTCCTTATCTTTATTTCTCTTGTCCTTCTGTTCCTTCTTGTTGGCATACTCTTCTTGCTTCGCCGCGATGTAGTCGTCCTGCCATAAGATAATCAGTTCTGTGTCCTGGTACTCATGTGGCTTGCCTTCTATGAACTTTTCGGCCTGAAATTGAATTACCCAATCATTTATTTCATTCCACAATGTGTACTTATTGAATTTTCAAATACTTTAATATAATTTCTGTACTAATCATAACATACACATAACATCACGCCTGTAATCCCCGAAGAGTTAGGCAGAGGTGTACCTATAGTACACCCACATTTCGCCAGTTATGTTTGTACTAATAATTATTAGATAAGTTTTAAGTTTACCATTTAAATATTCGTGTATTTAGGGGAATGGGGATGTTGATATATCGCTTATTAAAGATAAACACGCGACATATCATACAAATAACAAAATTAATGAAAAAAAAAATGTGTTATTACATACAGTCAAGCAGCAAAATCTGTATTTTACACCTATGTCTATCAATTAATATTTTATACCTATAAAATATCACAGTATGAAGAGTTCGTTAGGATCATAATTTTCTGTAGTTCTGTACAGTATAAGACATGAGTTGTGAGCACAAATTGGCACTGACTGAGAAGTTAATTTTTTGGTCTGTTTGGCAGAATGAAGAAACCGGGGGCGTAGAGCTGCACGCGATTGGTTCGTCAGTCGTCTATTGGACCTCTCGCGTGTTATTCGGCTACTGTCATTGGCCTAAATTGCAACATGTGCAAGCTGTGCTCACGACTCGTGCCCCGACTCAACCTGTACCATTCTAAATGGATTTATTAGCAGCAAGGATACAAAATTCCAATCAAAACGCACATATATCTCGTACCCTAGCATATTGGAATTCCATTATTTTCTGTTACAAGAAAAATTACTCACAATTTTAAAGAAAAACATATATTTAAAAAATTACCTGCTCCCTTGTCTTGAACGTAATGAATACGGATCCTTTGAACATTCTCTTCTTTGAGGATCGCTCCTGGAACTTCCTCATGATAATGTTCTCGACATGGTCATACTTTTTGAAGTGCTTGAGAAGGTCATCAAGGTTAGCCTCTTTGGGGAATCCTTTAGCGTAGATGGTCCTGTTGCTGAGTTCCTTCCTGCGTTCCTCGTTCATCTCTGGAATGGGTACATCAGGGCTTCGTCTGACTCGTTTGTTGTCTTCAGACATCTGTTAGATGTGAAAGGTATTTTAATAATTTGATCCATGATTGGTGTTAGGATTCTAATCAGTTTAATAATTTATGTTAAAAAAACATTTTGAAACTGTGCAAGATGATATTAGGATTAAAACCTTGGCTTCTTCAGTATTGACCATACTTTTAGGAGTAGATGGTAGCTCTGAGCCTATCCATTTATAATTATAGATAGATAGAAGATAGAATATTCTTTATTATGCACACCAAAAAAAAATTACAGACATTAATTCAAGACATCAAGCTATACATTTCGAGTTTATGCTAATCTTGCATTGCACAGGATTTCCGTACAATGCGAGGTACACTGGAAATCGTCGCCCAGCAGTGAAAACCTCGGGTGTCTCATTTCCTCAAAAAAAATTATATTTGTTCTTTGGATTGATAAACTCGGTAAGCACAGATTACTCTAGCAAACTTTCGAATCAGCTACTCCTAGCGCTATCTATGACGTGCTATGAGAACCTTGTATCAAAATAGGCTCCGCCATTTTCATCTGAGAAACTCGCCAGTACGGTTGATAATAGCGTCAATATCAACCGTACTGGCGAGTTTCTCAGATGAAAATGGCGGAGCCTATTTTGATACAAGGTTCTCATAAACCTTGTATCAAAATAGGCTCCGCCATTTTCATCTGAGAAACTCGCCAGTACGGTTGATAATAGCGTTATTCCGGATTAAAAATTGAAGAAAGTGAGAAGAAGTATTTAGGCACACGATATAGAAACAATGTGATACGTACCTAAGGAATGCATAAAATCTAAAAAAAACAAAAGGTAATATCTTCCCCACTCATACATTTTTTTTTCAGGAGACAGTTTTTTCTTCCTCCTGTAAAATTTAGTTATAAACACTTACGTGGTTTTCACTGCTGGGCGACGAAATGTAGCTTGATGTGTAGCCGTGTGTACATAATAAACTATAGTATACTTATGCATCTTACCTCAAGTAATCCATTGGTGGACTTATTTAGAGCTTTGGCAATGAGTTCAGTGTCCTTGGTCAACTTGGCAAGTCGGTTGAATCTGGTGAGGATTTCGAGCGGCACCCAGCCCTCGTCAAGCTGCACTTGTTCACGCAGGAACTTGTCACGGGGCAGGTTCAGGTCGCCTGGAAATAGAGGGTATATTGATGTTATCTAAAAGTCGGAGTTTTATGGTTGACTAAATACGTAAAGAATAGGTTTTATTGCATTAAAAAATGTCAAATAAAAATATTTATTTAAAAAAGTATACGTTTTAGTAGAGAAACGTCATCATTTTCTAATCACATCACATTGTACTGCAAAATAGTACTCAAATAAGTACTTAGGTAATTTGTGCACCACCTACATAATGTTTTCATGGGAAATTAATGATAACAACATACTGAGGTTGTTATATTAAGGGGAATCCCTTCCCTATTCCATGCAACATTGTGTATGCCGAATACAGATGATTGAATACGGAAAACGTCTGCTAAACTATGTTAAAGGAGATGGGCATGATTGACAGCATGTCACATTGAGTAAATAGCGACAGTTTGTAAGCATGCATGACCTTGATCTTCTTTATAATTATAAACTCTACGTCAGTCGTATGCAATAGTTATTACTCACCGAAATAGTACTCAACCTGACGTATGATAGAACTCTCCAACTCAGAGGCGTCTTCCTCCAAAGTCTCCTCTTTCTTATTATTCTCCTCTCCATTAGTCTCAGCAACTACTTCCTTTGCCTCAGTCATGATTATTAAACTGCAAAACAGAGCCAAAAATGTAAACTCTGAATCCATGCGACGCGGCGCATCTCTAAAATGGCGCTATCGATTAGAACACTTACCTTTTCTTTAGTTGAAGTTAAACACACAGATATTTTGATAGGGTCAAAACAATTAAAATTGTTAACGTTAAACAGATTGATTCAAGCAATTTATATATGAAAACACGTGTTTCGATTTTTACCACACGCGGCCGGCACGAAATAAAGGGTTGACGAGGCGGGAGAGGGGAATGAAAGGCTGAAAGCGATGATGTTTGATGTTTCGTTCTGAAAGTCTGGAGTTTGGTACTGGTATTGATTTTTAATTTTTAAATCTTTTAATTCCTTTGCGCATGTCTACGACTAATCCTGCAAATTACAATGCATTGAATACAATTACTTATAGTAAACGAGTTCGTTTATTTTTCGATTACTTTTCATGGCTTTATGATTTTTCATAAACTGCCACGACACTTTTTAGAATATATCGATTTTCACAGACTGGTTAGCTTATCGTATCGAGTCATGATTATTGTACCGTGGAAAACGAGATGCAAATATGGCATAGCCAGCTGCAGTAGTATACTAGTATAGTAACACTCTTATACAAGACTCTAGAGTTCAACCTCTTCCTAGTTTCAAAAACCTTTTATTTCCAAACGATCTAGACTAATGCCATGTCAATCAAATCATGAATTGTCAATGTCAAAAAAATCCAAAATAACAGAAAAATATAACCTCAATATTTAGTGCGGTTAATTTATTTTGTAATTATTACATGGATAACATGGATTGAGTTTATAATCATGGGAGTTCGAGGTTTGACTACTTATATTAATCACAAAGAGCATGCATTCCTTCAAGATTTCTTACTACATGACTCTTGTTTGGTCATCGATGGACACAGCTTATGCGCTCAATTGTACAGATTATTGAACTGTTTTTCTGCCTTCGGCGGAGATTACGACAAGTTTTTCTCTTACGTTCGTAATTTCTTCAAAAACCTTAGAAAATGCAACATTACTGCTTATGTTTTGTTCGACGGCAGTTACGAGCACAGGAAATTGAGAACAGCGTACAGCAGGCTAAGGTCTAAAATATACGGCGCTTCTAAGCTCGACCCTGTTACCCAAGGGAGTATACAGATATTCCCGCTATTACTACGCGATGTATTCATAGAGGCCTTGGTAGACATGAATGTGCACTACACGGTCTGTGAGTTTGAGGCTGATGATGAAATCGCAGCAATGGCCAGGCACCTGAACTGCCCTGTATTAAGTTATGATTCGGACTTCTTTATCTACAATGTTCTTTACATCCCTTTCAATACTTTAGATTTTAAACCAAAGCCTGTAGAAATTGATGATACAAAGACATTTGTTTTGGAATGTAAAATCTATAGAGTAGAATACATGGTCAAGAATTTTGGAGGCTTGAAAGAAGAGCTGCTGCCTCTAATAGCAACATTACTGGGCAATGACTTTGTAGAGAAAAAGGTATTTAAAAAGTTTTTCTCTCAGCTAAAATTGCCAAAGACAAAAAAAAAGAGTAATGATCAGCAAAAATGTATTCATGGTTTATTCCAATGGCTTCAAAATGAAACCTTAGAGACGGCAATAGCTAAAATATTGGGTCGATTGAAAAAGAGGCAGAAACAAAGAGTTCTTTATGTAATAAAAAAAAGTATTGATGGGTATCACAGTAAGCATTGTAGATCATTGAAATACTTCAATATCAGTGAAGATGATACTCCTGTGTCTGATTGGCAGTTGCCTGAGGACTTTGAAAAGAACCTTTTAGCTGAAGAAAATCAAAATGAGAATGAAAATGAAGGAAATGGTGAAGATGAGAATGATAATGATGATAAATCTTCAGACAATGAAGAGGTTTCTTCAGAAAATGAGAAAGAAAAAGGTGAAGATGAACATGAAGTAACTGACATTGAAGATGATCAATTAGATCTTGGTGTGCCAGAATGGTTTGCTGATGGAATTCGCCAGAGTTATATTCCTAAAGCCTATATCAACCTTTTTACACACCACCTATATTTCTGCTCACCCCAAGCCGAAGACTATAATGAAGATGACTCCTGTCTATGTTGTCTTCCTATACTAAGATATGCTTTTGATATGTTAACAGATTTTTCAGAAGAGAATTGTATTTATGTCAGCCGGGAGAATAACACAAGTTATAAAAGGATATTCGTTGGCAATGAAATCAGTACTTCAAGACTATTTGATTTACCATTTAATGAACTGACAAAGGACCACTTAAAATCATGTTTTGAACATTTTTTGAAAGAACAATTGAAAGAATTAGATCTGAAATTGATAGAAACTCTGCCGTCTAATTTCCAACTGTTTTTTATCGCCATGCTGTGGTGGGTGGCTAAATGTGAAGTACCTCTGGGAAATATACATAGCCTTTTCCTCTGCTATGTAATGCTAGAAGCTGTAGACGAAAAAACCGGGACTTTCAGGGGTCACTTCCAATTCAATAACAAATACTCCAAAAAGGTTGAAGAACTGAAAAGAACTCCTACTACCCTCAATTTTGATGAAAAAGAATCTTTCCTGAATAAAAACAAAGTGCAATATGAAGACTGTTTGATAGCTGCTCACGTTTTACTAAAACATTTTGAATTAGATGACAAGATAAAAAAGAAGCCAAAAAGTTATGACGCTAAAAAGATGCACTCATTTGCTCAATTTCAATGTTGTCTGCAACATATAAACAGCCTGAACACTTTATGTAGGACTCCTTTTGAAAGTACAAAGTACTCTAAAAGTTTTAATGGAACTTTTGTTTACAATATTGCAGTAAAAGTAGAGAACCAGGTAGATCCAAAGACATTTTTGGAGCAATACTTGAGAGGTGCTACTACAGTACTAATGTTTTATAAAAGTTTATGTAGTGTTTATGATAAGTGTTCTGAACAAATGGGCTTGACAACAGCACAATGGCAAGGAAAGAAAAAACGACGAAGGAAGAAGAATGCGGAAGAAGAGGAAATAAACTTTATAGTGAAAGGTTTTGAATCAGAGGTTTACATTTAAAATATTAATAATCAAATTAAAATATTTTTGTACCTAAAAAAACTTTTTTGTCATTATTGAATAGCTAATCACTTGATTATAGTTTGACCAATACCGCTGTACCGCGCCTTAGGAATACGCGGCGAGGCGGGGGCAGTGTTGACCAATGGGCGGCGGGTGGGACGCCGTGCGCCGAGAGCTTTGACGAATTAGCGGCCTGCACTGCTCCCCCATCTCGCCGCGCGCCTTCCTAAGGCGCGGTACAGCGGTATTGGTCAAACTATACTACTGTCCTTTCTCAGTTATTTCACCTCTGATTTTGCTCTGTCAAAATCATAGTGATCTTTATTCCCTTTGTGATAAGGTTGCTGTAGGGTTGCTGCCACCACAGATTAGCTGCCACTGACAAGTCTGTCAAAATAACAATGATCTTTATTTCTGTCTGAATAAGGTTGCTGTTAGGCTGCTGTTGTCAGAAGTAAAAATACTGTGGAAGGACTAATCTATTGACCTACATTTTTATCATCTCCAAATAAGCTGCAAAGAAAGTAAAGTATTGGTGTGCAGTACCTATGCAAAAGAGTTTAATAAACAAGCAAATTATTCAATGCAATTCAACGCTACTGCGGGCCTGCGGTGTTACAGATACAACTTAAAAAAAAAAACCCTGACAGACACGTGAAGGTGTTGTTACAAAAAAAAAATTGCCTCATTTTTTTTCAATGGACAATTTTACCGGGTTATTACATGGGGCGCGGCCGGCAGTCGTTTAGCGGGTATCTACAAGTCATAACTTATGACCCCTGTTGAAAATTGCTTAAGTTTTCAAGGATTTGTGGTAATTTAGGAACTAAAAATGGGATTTTTAAATAGCAATAACTTTTTAACCGACTTCCAAAAAGGAGGAGGTTATAAATTATGTTCGTCGCGTATGTTTTTTTTTTTTATGTATGTCCCCAATTTGGTCTCATATAAATTTTATTAACTTTGCTTGGGTAGTTTTTGAGTTAGCTACAAAATACGTATTTTTTCCCCACTTAGTATGTAGATGATATGATAAGTTCCTGTCACTGGTAGCAGGTAGTGGTATTCGAATGTGTGTGGGGTAGGTACCACAACTAAAAAGTGAAAAATAAAAACTTTTTTAAAAAAAAAACAACCGACTTCCAAAAAAAAACACTACAAAGTGAAAAATAACTTTAATTTCGGAAGTCGGTGGCAAAAAACGAAAACACAAAACCCAAGACACCGACTTCCGAAATTAAGGTTATTTTTCACTTTGTAGTGTTTTTTTTTGGAAGTCTGTTGTTATTTTTTTGTAAAAAGTTTTTTATTTTCAAAAATAATAAGATTTTTTATTACTTTTAGGTAATGTTATTGCAGTACCTATGAGCCCCTTTCGAATCGGACTAGGTTTTTTTTTATATATTGTATTATCTTGACTTCAATAATATATTTACCGAACTCAAGCGATTACCCTGACACCTAGTGAACAAATAAAGAACTACTGTGCCAAAATAACACGGTCTTGAGAATTCATTGTCATGTCTGCCTACTTTCAGCTCAAGCCTAACATTTTGCCCGATCTGGGAATCGAACCCAGTACCTCATGCAAAAAAAATAAAGTACTAGTGTTTTATATTCAATCCATGATTTTGTAGTCAGATCCTAACTCAGTAAAGAAGGTGCACTGCAAGGTGACTATGAGGCACATGTCCATTATCCAGCTGTGGAACTATAGATAATGGGCGTTAGCTCGTAGTGAAATTAAAGAGTGGTCTGTATTAAATCAGGCTGTAATATATAGATTTAGTTATACAATTAAAAAATAAAACAAAAGAGTATTGTAAGTACCTACTATAATTATTATTTTAATCAGTGTTTCTTATATTATTAACTTAATCAGTGTATTTTCTTAGATCCATTCAAATGAGCTACCCTAGTACTAGATTTCTGAGACACCATCGCATCTAATTTTTCCCCTAACAAATAGAACGCCATGCCGAGTAACCCACTACCGATGAAGTAGACGATCTTTGTCACCGCACTGACAACATACATGAAAGGGTATGGCCAAATACCGTACTTGAAGTACACAATATGGATGTATCCAGCATAGATTGCAGTCATAGTAATGGCTACAGAAAACCCAGTTTTCTTCGAAGGATAATTCCTCTTAGTTACAAGTAATTCGATAAGGATTATAGGCAAGATTAACGTGTGCATCAGGTGATTCAGCCATACTGGGAATGCTTTTTCGGCTTCTTCTGGGAATATGGCGCTTTTGGCGAACGTGTGGAAGATCCAGAAGACTAGGACGACGTATAATGCCGTGCAGAGTGTGATGCTGAAGAGCACGTCTTTGATCTGGCGTATGAGCGGAGGCTTCTTAGTGACTGCGTTGGTCCCGATGAAGTCATTCAAGAGCGATACGATGAAGTAGATGGTTTGGAGCACCTGGAAAGAATAAGATTTATTTTGTTAGCATATATTTTTCTAAACTGCTGAGGAGCTCGTGGCTAAGTAAAAACAGCCGCACGGGTCGATTCATCCGGTTAAGGTACGCTTGTCGGGATTGGTCTGTGGATGGGTGACCATCTTTACATACCGAGACTTCTCCGTGTCTCGGAAAGCACGTTAAGCCGTTGGTCCCGACTGTCATTCTTGGATCTTTGACAGTCGTTACGGTCGTCAGATGCCCGAAAGTCTGACAACTAGTATTTCCAAGGGGTATCGTATTACCCAGTTACTGGGTTGTGGAGGTCAGATAGGCAGTCGCTCCATGTAACATACTGGTATTCAGCTGCATCCGTTTAGACTGGAAGCCGACCCCAATATAGTTGGGAAAAGGCTAGGCAGATTGATTGATATTTTACTATACTGCCTCGTTGGTCTAGTGGTCGCAAGCGCTACTGGCGACCATGAGGTCTCTGGGTTCGATTCCCAGGTGGGGCGAAGGGTTATTGGGTTTTTCCATCAGGAATTTCTCAGTAGCAGCTCGGAGTCTGGATTTGTGCGCGGTTGATGGCAATAGGCTCACCTTATACTTATTACAGGGGACTTAAACGTAACTGGCGAAATGTGGGTGTACTATAGGTACCTACACCTCTGCTTAACCTTTCAGGGAATACCAGCGTTATGTTATGTTATTTTGCTATAGATAGGTGTTGTTATTACGTGATTAGAAGTTTCAGGGCCATAGGAATACACTGCTTTGATGATCCGTCTAGAATCAAGATAACGAGACACCAACTGCCAGGGGCGTACCCAGCAGTTTTTTATTTAGGGGTGGGGCAGAAGTAAATCCTATACTATTAAACGAGCAATATTAGTATATTTGCTTGTATATAATCGTTGGAGCCGATTTCGATGAAAGTTGCAGTATAGGTTAGGTGTTTACGGGGGCGAAAAATCGATCTAGTGAGGTCTCATTTCTGGGAAAATTCGTTTTCTTTATTTTCACAGCCTCGGGAATGTGATACAACGTTGGTATACCTAGACGATATATTTATTTCTATTTTCACCCGAGCATAGCTCGATCGACCAGGGGGCCTACCACAAGCTCATAAAGCAGTATTATTTTAAGGATCGTAAGTAGGTGGCGTTTTATTTATAGATATCGCTAATATTATTTAATCAATTGTAAACGTTATCATTTTAATTCTTTACTCGAATGACGTTGGTATTCTTGAATTGTTTTATCAAATTGTCACTGTTTTATCATGTTTACAAATATATCAGTCTGGAGATAAGTATTGAGTGATATATATAACTTATTAAGCCTTTATTCAATTTTTTGCCATTTTGAGGAGATTTAGACTTATATTGTTAACTTAAAACCCGCCCTGGCTTCACACGGGTACCAGAGCATAATAAAAAAAAACTGTCGTAGTGTCGTATCAGCCTGTTGCGTTCGAGAATGTGGGTAAGATTAGAATGTAGGTAACTGATGTTCATTCTACTTGGAGTATTTTACATCAGCCGCGGATCTAGAGGGGGGGGGGGGGGGTGGGGCAAGCCGTGCTCCGGGCGCCGACAACAGGGGTAGGTGGCAAATTCAAGCGTAGCAGACAAGTGCACCACCGAGCGTACCGCAACTTGGCGATAAATAACGCGCAGCACGTATTATATAGTCATGGTCTCAGAGGCCAGCTATGAGATGCCCTATTTAAAAAAAATATATATAGGCATAGGTCGGCCAAACGGTGTGAGCTGGTTGCGGGCTGGCGGAGCGGAGTTGAATTCTGCCTTGGAACTTTTAAAGCACATGCTCCACTTTTATTTTTATTTGGCGATTTAAAAAAGGCTAGCTTTCTATCTCTTGCAACAGATCTATGTCGCGGCGAACAAGTAAAAGTTGCAAAGGCGACACGAGTTAGATTGGCGCATTATCGATCTATAAATTTCGAGCTCGCTTCGCTTGCTCTTGCAGCCTAGCGACTCTGAATTCTTAAAATATTTTGTAAAAGTCGGCTAAGTATTTGTAAATGTAACTTATTTGAGGCAGAGCCCTTAAATTTTCGCGCTTGCTTCGCTCGCTCTTGCATTCTATAATATATTGTCTCATCTTCCTAGCGTTTTCACAACTATGTTGGGATCGGCATCCAGTCTTACCGGGTGCAGCTGAATACCAGTATTTTACATGGAGCGACTGCCTATCTGACCTCCACAACCTAGTAACTAAGGGGCTCGTGGCTAAGTAGTAACAGCCGCACGGGTCGATCGATCAGGTTAAGCTACGCTTGCCGCGGTCAGTCCGTGGATGGGTGACCATCTTAACATATCGAGACACCTCGGAAAGCATGTCAAGCCGTTGCTCGCGGCTATCATTCTGGGATCTTTGACCGTCATTATGGGTCGTCAGAAGCCCGAAAGTCTGATAATCAGTTTTACCAAGGGGTATCGTGTTACCCAGTCACTGGGTTGTGGAGGTCAGATAGGCAGCAGCTCCATGTAAAATTCTGGTATTCAGCTGCATCCGGTTACGCTGGAAGCCGACCCCAACGTAGTTGGCGAAAGGCTAGGCAGATTTGAACCTAGTAACTGACACAATACCCCTTGGTAAGGCTGGTTGTCAGGTTTTTGGGCTTTTGACTGGTAACGACTGTCAAAGATCTACGAATGACAGCCAGGACCAACGGCTTAACGTGCTTTTCCGAGGTACGGAGGGGTTTCGATATGTAATGGATGGTCCTATAGTGCTTAAATAGCTACCTACTAGTTAGCAAACATTATCAACGTCGAGACGAGACCAAATCTATTTGGGCAACTATGGGCCCACGTGCGGAGTAAAAATAACGGAAATTAGAACGATTTTAAAATTCAAAATACTCGTATCGTACATAACCTATACTAATGTATTATGGCTGAAGAGTTTGTTGTTGTACTACCATATACAGACGCCAGCATATCAAGCTACTACAATCTGTCATATTTATTTAATAGATTTTCAACTTTATCGCTGAAGTGTAAGGTTCAAAGTTGATTGGGTAAATTTGACAGTTTAGGGTAGCTTGATGTGCTGGCGTCTGTACTAAAATGCTCGGTTAAAAGTTTACAAGCTATACATTCTTAGGTTTAGCGCTTAATTTACGATAGAGCTATAGAGTGAGCAGTGGTGGCCAAGCAGGCACTCTACTTTGTGTAAATAATTTCATCACCATTGCTCTCCAAACGGTGAAGGAAAACATCGTGGGAAACCGGCATGTCCTAGAACGAAACATTTTTAAACATGTGGCATCCACCGACCCGCCCTGGGCCCGCGTTGTGGTTGTGGATTACGGCCCACTCCCTCTCACAGAAAGAGGAGGATTGTGTTCCAGCAGTGGGAACATTATAGGCTGATTATGATTTAGAGAGAGAGAGAGAAAGATTTCTGCGAGTAATGTTAGAGTGATCTCGGTCTGGTAGTTTTGAACCTACGCGAAATAGACGGCTCTACCAAAGAGCCTTTTCATGTTAAACATACCTTTCATGAACGAGGTGCATAAATTAAAAAAATGACCTAAAAAGCCACTTGATCTTTTAAAAATAAGAAAATAAAAAGATACTTACAAGAGACCAAAAAGTGAAGAATATCGCCCGAGCTTTAAAGGGAATGTGCTCAAATTCTTTCGACGGGTAAGGAACCTCCACATACTTTTGATCGTACCAAAACGCGAACGAATACAAACTAATTACGGATAAATGAAATAGAACTAACTGCATTTTAATTAATTATTTAAAATTCTATTAATTATTAACGTTTGCAACACTTTCACAAACGTCTGTATCGATCGACGTTGCTCGCAACACTGGCATAATTTGAATATCGAAAGCTGTTTATTTATTTAGAATCTTCAGTCCCTTATCATTACTACGACCCACGTTGGACATTATCTAAATTACACATCCAATGCTTCATTTGTGTGGACATTTTTGTATAGTGGTCATCGATCCACCAATGTATATCGTAGGCGCACCCATGTTGGCCTTTCAATATAGGAGATATATTATTGAGATATAGATAGATAATTAAATATAGTATGAAAAGCTCTGTAATAAAGATAAAAAGGTAATTTTTTTGTGGATAGATTTTATAGGACGTAATTTAAAGGTGGGATTTTAATTGAATGATAGGCTGAGGAATGATGCCCGCGCCCCATGTAAAATTCCCCATTGAAAAAAATGTGGCGAATATTTTTTTTCTTTTTCCCTGAAAATTACGATACCTAACAACACCTTCACGGATCGGACAGGGTTTTTTTTACATGTTGTACAAGGGAGTTCCCCGTTGGAGTCTGGAATCTCATCAATCAGATTTTTGTGCCCTCCTAATGGCGATAGGCTCGCCCCCTATGGCCCTTACGGGGTCAACTAACTTATAACCAGGCGCAATGTAGGTGTTCTTGACCTCTGTCTACCCCATTAAAGGAATACAAGCTTGATGTTATGTAGTGAATCGTTTAAAAACGTTATCACCATGCGGTTACAACTAAAACAAGGCTGCCCAACCAATTTTGAAGGTGAGCCATAATTTTGATTCCGTGTTAGCCGGCGGCGGGCCACCCAATAATTATTAAAAAACTTGCCCTTTAAGGTAGATATCTACATAACATCACGCCTTGTTTCCTCGAAGGGTTGGGTAGAGGTGTCCTTGTAGCAGGTACACCCACATTTCGCCAGTTATGTTTAAGTCCCATGTAATAGGGGGCGAGCCTATTGCCATCAACCGGGCACAAATCCAGACTCCGGGCTGCTACTGAGAAATTCCAGATGGAAAAACCCAATAACACTTTGCCCGACCCGGGAATCGAACTCAGGACCTCATACTCAGCAGTAGCGCTTGCAACCATTAGACCAACGAGGCAGTTGAGGCAGTTGTCTAAGAACCATCGCTAGAAAACCTGCTTTCAAATAAAAAAAAACGTATTTAAATCGGTTCACCCGTTTAAGAGCTCCGGTGACACAGACAGACACACACATAGCGGTCAAACTTATAACACCCTTCTTTTTGCGTGGGGGGTTAAAAATATGATTTATTGTTGGCTAATTGAGAATTGGTTCATGAAGCAATAGTAGATTGTTAGACGAGGGGCTAAAATAACCCATTCTATCGAGGTAGTTTTACTCCCGAGCTTTAGCGTAAATAGAAACCGAGTTATAATGGGTTTAAGCGCCGTGTGTTACACTCTACTTTTCACTACAATTGCGAGAAAATAAAATAATCCAATACAATAGGTAGTTAGTTTATTACAATAGTTACAATAGTTTATTTTATTTAAAAAATATACAATTTGTTCAATCTGAATTTTTAAGGAAACTTTTTATCCCGCTATGCAGTAAAAAAGCTAGTTTTACATAAGAATAAAGAAAAAAAGTTTGCTCTAGCAAGATATGCAATTTTTTCCCCGCTCTGGTACGCTACAATGACGGACTTTTTGAGCAAGAGGAGTGAAAAATATTTTTTAGACCTGGTTTGAAGTCCTGAAATCTGTTCTCAAACGACTATCGCCAGCTGATAGTTTTTGCCGGGTGAATTCAAATGCGTTGGGGGACCACTTGGTGGCCCGCGGGCCTGGGGTTGAGCAGCCATGTACTAAAACTACAACATTATATCAGTAGCCCTTTTCTGACAAAGTTAAAATGTCACACAACTGTTTTTTTTTACAACCACAGATAAACTAAATAACTGATAATGATTGCACCTCCGGTTAGAGGATAAAAAGGTTCAATAAGTCATAGATAGTGATATCATATTGTTACTAGTGATGTTAAATAAAAACATTGTGATAAACAGCCGGATGTGTCTGTCTGTTTTGTGACCGTCTCGAAGAGATATTGCGTTAAAACACTTAATTTTGTAACTGATTTATTATCTCTGTATTACATAATTTAACATCGGCATGTATTTAAATGAATCTCAAATAATAAAAAAATATTATTGAACACTTTTAATAAAATGATTGCGCCTCTTTTTGTGAAACGCAACTAATTTATATTTTGAATGGCCAAGTAACTGCGACCAACTTGGATGTAGCGCTCGCCGGCCGTTGGTTATAATTCTAATCTTTTTTTGTTCCGGATATCCTCTGCCTAGGGTGGGTGAAGGGGTCTGTCAGACTCCTACTGAATTAAAACCACCCCGGTGTTCCCTTCCTACACTTAGACCGGGGATCATGAGATCTTGTGCGCTTTCCATGATCCCTAACTGGTGCTGGCCCGCTTTTGCGGGCCACCTCATGTTCGCGAGGGGAGTGAGGTGTGAGATCCCCTCCGTAACGTCAAATAGGGGCGCGCGTGGAACACTACGCGCCGCCACCTCGGGTTCTGCTGGATGGAGGGCGGCGGACGTCCGTGAGTCCGCCGTCCCTTCTGACCTGTTTACGGGGGCTGGAAGAGGGCGTTGTCCGCCCTCCGCCGACGGCCGGTCCGCCTGCTACGAATTAGGAGGCTGGTCTCAATCTCCCTCTCCCTTTCCGCAGCCTCCTTCTGCGAATGACAGTTTCACAGAAGGAGATTACCGCATCCCACGACTCGGCGCACCCGACAGCCGGCAGCGACAGGTCGGCTCCGACTTCGATATTAGGGCACAGCGCGGCTCCTCCCATACGGTGCACTCTGCCAGTGTCTGCAGTGTAAGTCAATAAGCTTTTAGAGGATCTGTCAAATATTTCCCATTAACATCACGCCTGTCTTCATTGAAGGGATACCTAGAGGTGGATAGGATCTACTGTGCTATTTGCTGTGCTACATATAGGTACACCTCTGCTCACCCCCTTTCGCCTGTCATGTTATTAGTCCCAAATTCCACACAGCAGTGATCAAGGTTATTAGTATAAACCGGGCACAAATTTGAAGAAGAGCTGTGGAAGAGCACTGGATCATTAAATAATTTGTTTTTGAATTCCAAACTTCAGACCTATCTGATAATTCCGTTTCGTAGACAAAATAACTGCTAATAATTCAAAGATAAATTTTCCATGAACTAAATAAATATGTAATTATATAGGTACCTTATTACATATTGTGATTTATTTAGTCCTATAAGACAACCTTTGGACCCGCGGGCTCCTTGCGAATAGTAATAATCACGCCTATCTAGTGTGTTAAACGTTCAATAATAATTGCAAGGATCAAGTCGGTACAAAGGTTCACTGTTATCGCAAAAAACAACCTTTGGTCAGACTAAAAGATAGCGGACAATCTCGGTCATGTGATATTTGCACTGAATTTTACCTACTAATACATCATAATTTTAAAAATAAATATTTTGACGAGGTTTGTCGACATGTGCGGGGCGTAGCTACCGCGGTATCAGCCGTATCAATGATACGGATCCCCCAATCTAAGGGGGCCCTACAACGTGTGTCAGCAAAAAATCGTAATCCAATAATAAAGCTCTTACTTCATTTAATAAAATCTAACTTATCCGAGTCAGGATGCTCTAATTTTCGAGCTCACTTCGCTTGCTTTTGCACTCTCTTAGTAAAACCACCGTGAAACCTCAACATAACCCAGTCCAGAATGCTCCAATTTTCGAGCACGCTTCGCTGTCTTGAATAAAAACTTAACGTATCATCAGGATGCTCCAATTTTCTAGGTTAGTTCACATGTTCTTGCATTTTCTTAGTAAAGTAACTATGACATCCCAAACCGAATCAGGATTCTAATTTTTTTTTTGTTAAAAAATACCCTCCTTTTTAGCTTAGCCGCAGTCGGGTTAAAAGAGCTCCAACAAAATTTTTGATACGGGGTTCCTTTAGGACTGGCGACGCCACTATGCGATGTAGACTTGGCTATTATTTTGCCGATAGTTGGTACCTAAAGTTAATGGCCTAAATGGCCACATTTGGAGGCTTTTGTTAAGCAGTTGGAACAAGGGTGTGGTACATAAAGCGGTAATTCTGGACACAGCGTGCATTGTAAGGCAGTTTCTCTCCTTGGAATCCTGAAGGTCGGTAGCTTGTTTCTGATAACTGATGAGCTACTATTTTATACCGCTCTAAAGGTAGCTGTATATTCTTAAAACTGTTAAATATGTGTTCCTTTTTTACAGACTTGTCTAGTGTGCGTCTTGTTTCAAAACCAGGCCCTATCGCCGTAAAACAGCGTACCGAGCCTTCAGGCTATTGTCACTTCATTGAAAAATAATGTGGGTTTAAAATGTATTACTAATAAGAACTTATAATTCGCAATATAACGAGGTCGCACGTCGTGGGGAGCAGCATTTATTTATGGTCAAATGTGACGATGAAAGCAGCGGTGCTAAACCTTTTTTACAGAGTGGCGATTTAGATACCTGCATCCGTCAAGGGGGTGATTCTACCCGTCATACTAAACAACTTCCAGCACGATACGCATTTAAGCTTCGTGAAAAAAAAAAACTATTCATCAGTAGACAGACTATTTCGATTCATATATGAAAAGTTTTTTTTTTTGTAAAATATGAGTTTGCAGGTGCAGGGGCTTGTGGCTAAGTAACAACAGCTGCACGGGTCGATAGATCAGGTTAAGCTATGCTTGTCGCGGTTGGTCTGTGGATGGGTGACCATCTTTACATCCCAAGACCCCTCCGTGCCTCGGAAAGCACGTTAAGCCATTGGTCCCGGCTCTCATTTGTAGATCTTTGACAGTCGTTACGGGTAGTTAGAAGCCCAAAAAGTCTGACACCAGTCTTACCAAGGGGTATCGTGTTACCTAGTAAATAGGTTGTGGAGGTCAGATAGGCAGTCGCTCCATGTAAAATACTGGTATTCAGTTGCATCCGGACTGGAAGCCGACCCCAACATAGTTGGGAAAAGCCTAGGCAGATGATGATGAGTTTTATAGCGAAATTATGACAGGTAGAATCACCCTCTGACGGATACAAGTTACTAAATCGCCACCCTGATAAGCAACTGCTACAATAATATTTTAGCGCTCGAATGACGTTGACAGGTAGGCGGTGTTGGTAAACATTTGTGAAATTGTCACAGAAATTGTATTCAAAAACAAGATGGCGGTGTTAGTTCTCATTTTGGGCGCGTGCCAAAGAATCCTTGTACAGTTGGCAGCAAACATGTTAATTGGGCTTATTTTGCTAAGAAATTCTTATTATGTTGTCTGAAATATAAAATTGTACCTAATAATTAGCAATGCTCATGAGCCCCTTACCTTGCTCTATGAGCAGTGAAATCGTCAATATCATATAACAAGAATTTCAACCACAGGGTGGGGGTTAGGGCCAATGCCTGCCGGGGGTTCGAAGAAAACCGATAGGGAAATCGTGGCCCCCGGCAACAGGGCAACCGAAGGAACACGGGTGGGTTTTAGGCAGTAAGAGTCTGACACGCCCTCCCGCTCCAGCCAGAGCGGGAGAAGTTATTTGATAATGTCCCACCTTAAAAAAAAAAAAAAGGCTGGGTGTGCTAGTGGTCACATATATTGTCTGTATCGAGATGTCGACCAAATGATAATACTATTTATCTGGCCGATTATCGATGCATGTAAGTCATTTAGTCATCAATATTTTCTCTTGCTTTATGTTTCAGACCTACACTGCTAGACGGATCTTTTAGCACTCATTTTTTGATACGGGGATGTTGACAAGGATACGCTGGAGGGCGCTGTTAGTATACATTTGTGCAATTGTTTTGTCAAATGTCACTTGACAAAATGTATTCAAAAAACAAGATGGCGGCGTTATTTCCGATTTTGGCCAGCCGCCAAAAGACACTTAAAGCGCTATTTCTATGTTTTTTTTCAGGAAACTCGTTTTGTCTGGTGACCGTATGTTGAGGACCTCTGGTGTAAATAAAAATTTGCATTAGTAGGTCTATAGATTGTCTCTTTTGAAATGAATGAGCAATTTATTAGGTATAATGTGTAGGTACATCGGAAACTATAATGGTTAATATGTTTCAGTAACGTAGGAAATTATCCATAAACATTGTACTTATGAAGCTAAACTGTGATTGCAAATTATTCGACAGTTTTGAAAATCACGACACTAATTCTCTGCACGCGTAGCATGACCACCGTAGAAACGAGTTGTCGACGGAAGAATAGACAAAAATGACGTTCCGTGTAGACAGGATGTCAGGAAAGTAGAAAGACTCAACTGCACTTTTTAAGAAGTTCACGCTTTTCATAATTCGACTCAGAATTCTTTGTTTTGTCATAGCACTTTTTTTTTCTGTTTGGTTCTAAATTTTTATTGATATTAAGTCACGTCAACTACAAAAAAAATTACAGTATTTTATATGGAATTTTTCACTTTTTGTATGGAAAAATTATTACCATTATTATTTTATATGTATATTCGGTAGGTCTGAAAATCGGTCGTAATCTATTTTTATCTATTTATTCCCTATAAGTGATAAGGGTGGTCGACCCCAAACATTTATATGGCAAAACAACGTTTGCCGGGTCAGCTAGTAATATATATATTTTAAATATACTATAGTTAGGATTAGGATTTAGGTAAAACTTGTTATTTGTGTACATTTCATTTTAATTCTGAATAAACAATATTTACACCCCTAAGTGTTATTTAATAAGCTATACTTTTAGGTAGGTACTACTAGGGTTGCCAACCCTACTATTTAATATAATATCCTACTACATTAGAGGCCTAAATACTATATATCTAAAGAAAAAATATGGTAGGCGAAACTACAATATTTTTATTTCCATACAAAATGGCGAGATGACCGCAATAGGGCCAGTATTAATCTCATAAAAGCTCTATTAATGGGATTTTGTACCCTTAATTTGGAGTACTTAGGTATCTATAAAAATAGATATGAGACATTAATGTCTCATATCTATTTTTTTAACAGGCTTTTTTAAAAAAGCCTGTTAATATAGGTGTATGTTAATAACAGCAAAAATTAAGCATTACAATTTTTTGGGTGGCAAATTATCAAATAACTTCTCCCGCTCTGGGTGGAGCGGGAGGGCGTGTCAGACTCTTACTGACTAAAACCCACCCGTGTTCCTTCGGTTGCCATGTTGCCGGGGGCCACGATTTCCCTTTCGGCCCTTATTCGCAGCCCCGGCAGGCATCGCCCCTAACGGACCCTGTCAATTCTGCTGACATCTCTTTGAGGCGCGCGTGGAACACAACGCGCCGTCGACCCGGGCTTGGTCCTTATCGGACGGCGAGCTACCCATTGCTCACCGTCCGCAAGCCCGCGCCTACTGTGGCCGGAAATCTGCCTGTGATTCCCGACGCCTAGGGCGTCTCCTCCTGCGGCGGTTAGGGGCGCAAGGGCGCGAAATTTGCCTCTCCCTCACGCGTTCCGCCTCCTCCTTCGCGAGCATTACTGCTTCGCAGAAGGAGGTGACGGCTTCCCATTTTGTCTCGCTCCGTACCATGGCCCGAACCAGTGCCGGACGCGAGAGATCACCGCCGCCGATCGCCTCCACGAGGACACGGTGATGCCCCGCCCAAGCCGGGCAGACCTCCACCGTATGCTCCACCGTGTCCTCCGGGCGATCCACACAATGGCGACACCCGGGCGTTTCCTCCCGCTTTATCCTGAAAAGAAACATACCTACTATATATTTTTTATTATTTCGCCATCTACTATATTTTTACAGGCAATGGCTTCGATAATACTATATTTGATATAAAAAAAGTTGGTAACCCTAGGTATTACTGACAGCTGCAAAATCTTCTTTTTTCATCAAAATCTAATCTTCTTTTTGTGATTGCAAATAAACCTGTATATTTATCAGTAAATCGCTTTTCAATCACACACCCACATCACGCCATCTCCAAATAAAATAACAAAACCGTCTGTTTGCAAAAGGAATTTATTTACCTTTTCCCCATTTGCCCGTGAATCCGATATCTAATATTTAGGAAAGTAAGCCGGTGACGGTTGTGTTCCGATGTGGTCAACAGTGGGTTTATCTTGGGCCCACACGGTACCATAAGCTGGGTGCATCACGGCTCAGCACGACGGAATTGGGTGGCTACGGTTTTGGGTTTTGCATGGAAAGACTTGAAAACGTTGCAATTCAAACGTACACTTCGTAAATTGTTAATAGATAAAGCGTATTACAGTGTAACTGAGTTTTTATCAGACAATTTTTATCAGACCACCTCGAATTTTTAATTAATTAATTATTGTTTTGCGTATGGAATATTTATGGTGTGTTGTCTATGACCTGGAATTTTGATGTTTGTTTGTTTATTTATCTTTGGACCACGATTAGTATTTCTTGTTTATACCTACTGTTACTGACAATTTGAATTTTTTAATGAATATTTGAATTGTAATAATTTTATTTAATGAGAATGACATAACTAATTTAATGTTCCAACAAGAGTTTAAATTTTAACAATTTTATATAGGTAATGAAAATGTTTGCATGCCGAATGGTGAAATATGGCAGAACTCTGATGAAAACCTACTACTACCTACTTATGTATAACCCATATTTGCAAATAAATGCTATTCTATTCTATTCTAATCATCATATTTATTAATTAATTTATTAACTAAGGTAAGAAAGAAAGAAATAATAATAAAGGTACACCAACAGCTTCTGTATATAATATTTCATAAGTACTTACTATAGCTAACAATAGCCTCGGACTTATTCAGTTGCCAATTACAGGATAACCAGCAATCACAGAAATAGGTCATAACACATAATAAAACAAAAGGCTCTAGAATTAAGAAATAGGAAATAACAGCAAAATACTTCTTAAACTTTAGAATTATAGGTAGATATATACATAGAATATTCTTTATTATGTACACCAAAAAAATTACAGACATTAATTTAGAAATTTTACATTAGGTGACACAATGGGCGGTCTTATCGCTAAAAGCGATCTTTAACCCTTTATTATTATTTCCCTCAAATATGGCGAGGGGCATCTTTGCATTATGCTCGTGAACGGGTGCTACTTGTGGTGACTGGTCGTCTTGCTGATCATGGTTTTGTTATTGTTACTAGTAATTAACTGTTCATTTATTTTAGCTCGATGGTCCTAGTTTATCATTTATTATAACTTCCAATTACAACTTTATGTAAGCGGGCACGCCCTTTATGCCTGGAGGCTTTTATTTAGATATTTAGTTTAGTTTTTATTTTTTTAAATTCTGCTTGAGTATAGTTCTCGATGTTTTTAGTTGGTATATTGGCGTGTGCAAGCTGACATATGGCCAGTAATTTATAATTAAAATAATGTTTTGTGGTGCATAATAATTTTGAATACTATTGTATAGAATCATTTTATTTTTCTAACTTGAACAGACAGCTACAGACAGGAATCACGCACCACCCGGCCAGCCGCGTCACGCGCGCCGGCCAGCCGAGAATATAGGATGCAGCGATGTCTTGCGATGGTCGGAGCGAGCCAGCACATGCCAGCGCGTGCCAGCGCGTGATTGCGCAATTTTTTAGCAATCATTACATTGCTAAAAAGTTAAATTATAACTAGCTTTTCCCCGCGGCTTCGCTTTCGTGGATGTCGGAAAATATCCCACGGGAACGTACTACCGAGATTTCATACCTAATAAACTAATAACAGAGGAAAAGGTCATCGACTCCTACCGCTGCGCCCGCGTTGCTACGCGTAATTTTGAAACTGTGATATCTTTTAAACTATTCATTTAAATGATATGATAAACAGGCATATTTTAATCTAAATTAAATGCCCAATTTAAATAACATATTTTTGGATAAGGATTAATAATATACCCGTCAAAAAAGCTTCGGAAATAACGATACATTTTTTAAAAATTCTGAAAGATAAAAATGGTTACTGTGGGTCATCCTTAGAAAATATACATATGCCATCGCGGACTTTTTTGTTGAACTTTTTAAGATAATACCGTAGAACATAAATTTGATGTATCTTTTTCGATTAATGCAGAGCACGCCAGTGAAGCTCCCAGTCGGTATGATTTTTTCCGACTTCTTCAACAATAATCGTCAAATTTCAGCCAATTTACACAAAACCTTAATGAACCACTTAAACCTTCCGCATAAATTACTCCGTCCATTTGTGAAAACCGTTTGAAAATCCGTTCGGTAGTTTTTGAGTTTATCGTGTTCAGACAGACAGACAGACACGGCGGGGGACTTTGTTTTATAATATGTAAGGATAAGGATAATATCAGGTTCACTTTAAGATTTGTCACAAAACTCAGATGCTTTTGGGGGGGGGGCTTGAGCCCCTTAGCCCCTGGATCCACTACTGTTCTCTCTCATGTTCAAATCTCGATTAAATCCCTTAGCTAGCCTTTTAGGATAGCCAGAAAAAGCGATACCTACAATGTCTTTTTATCCCAAAAATGATTCCATGAATAAAATATTTTTTCCCAACTTTCTTATTATCTCATGGTCACCCCACAATCTGCTAAACTGAAGCTAAGAAAATAAAGGTATTAAGTTTTCTATTAACCCCTCTCCCGCTGGATATTATTGGCAATAATGTCAATCCGGGATTTGGCACCGCTGTAAATACCTTTCCTCCTTATATTTTGTTAGTTTCCATTACGTGGTTAAAGTGAGAATGTTCATACGAGTATATTGTTTGGTTTCAGGGTTATTTGTTATTTGAAGATAGTTTTGGGCGACAAATAATGGAGATTGTATGTATTTGCTTCTGTAAATTGACCTACAGTTTTATTATTGGCTTTCTTTTTTGTGCAAAACGTTGTTCCTAATTATGTAACGACTATCTTATCTTTACGGTAATAAACGTAAATCTATACTAATACATATTATAAAGAGTTTGTTTGTACAGTAAATTTTTTAATCTCAGAGACTAATTTGACAGATGCAAATGTCAAACTCCAAATTGAAAAAACAAACAACAATCACTTGAAATGTCAAATTATTAGTCTCTGGGATTAAAAACTTTAGGGGGTAATCTTCTGCCAGGGTTGCGAAGAAGTCCGAAAGGGAGATCGTGGCCCCCGGCAATATGAAGGAACACGGGTGGGTTTTAGTCAGTAAGAGACTGACATGCCCTCCCGCTCCACCCAGAGCGGGAGAAGTTATTAGATAATTTCCCACACAAAAAAGGGGTAATCTTCGGAACTCCTGATCCGATTCCCATTTTTTTTACACTAATTCCCATTATTGAAAGAGATTTCACGCAGGCAAAAGCTGGTTAATGATAATGAACTATCTTACGATAAATCAGATAAGTGGTTAGTAGGTATATCTTGGCAAAAGCAAGAATGATGTCTTGGTTGTACCGATACTCTATTTGAAATAAGATTAGACATTTAAATATACATTCTTTACAGTCCGTTCAACCGATTTTGAGTTCTATTGCGTTAGTGGTATGACAAATGGCAGTTGCAGTAAACAGTTGGTATTGTAACCATTTTTTGCTTTTAATGCCATCGTTATGCCTACGGTATAGAAGTCAAAATCGGTTGAATTGACTGTAAAAATGTTTGTTTAAATGTCTAATCTTATTTCAAATGGAGTATAGTATTTACGACACTGCAATTCAAAATATGGATAACTGACTGCGCCCCGCGGTTGCACCCGCAGAAGTCTCGATCCCGTAGGAATATCGGGATAAAAAGTATCCTATGACCTAATCCTGGTCACAGTATACTCATGTGCCAAATTTCATTGAAATCTGTTAAGCCATTTTAGCGTGAAAGCGTATCAAACAAACAAACAAACAAACTCATTCTCGCATTTTTATTATTTTATGAAAGTTAGGATTTTACAAAAATGTCAGCTTAAATATCAGTATTAACCCTTCACATTACTTAAATGTACATACTAATAGTTTAAAATCATCCCACCCTAAACGGTCAATCAATCTACCTAGCCTTTGCCCAACTATTTAGTATGAGCTTTTCTAGATTATCCTATCTTATATTACCTTTAATTTATTTATTAAAACGGACTGACACTTCGTTTATTATTATTCTAGCGTATCACACTCGTGGGTTGCAGCTGAAAATCAGCGTCAGGTGGTACACTTTGTGCTGCCATCTGACATTATGCTGAGCTGAGGCCCTTTTGGTATTATAATCATTGTTTTCTGTTCTTATAGTTTTAAGGTGTATTTTTCTGTCTTAATGCCAATAAACGCAATTTTCTTTCTTTCTTTCTTTTTTAACTACGCAGAGTTCGGCTTCCAATCTAACCAGATGCAGCTGAATACCAGTATTTTACATGGAGCGACTGCCTACCAAGTAACTGGGTAACACGATATCCCTTGGTAAGCTACCCTAAATGATATCCATATAAAGAGAAAAAAAGGGCTTATTTTTACACAAAAACAAACAGTCTTGTACCCTTAATCCCATCTCATTATTCGTTATCCATCATTCAAGTCCAACAGAGATTCATATTTATAGCTAGAACCAGTTATTTAATATGATTTGCTCAAATAAGTAAAAGCCCCCAGATTTCCCTTGGGCGGGTAAACCTTACTTTCCGAATGCTTATAGCATTTTTTATGACCTCCTGAACTTATTATGTTGAACTAACGTATATATTTATCACGAGAACTATTTGTCGGTTATTTTATGGTATTTTTATTTCTATACAGTTATTAGATAACGAAATAATAGTTTTATAAAGGAAAGAATTTTATTTATTGTCCAAAAAAATTTAGTTTGAATTAAGATGAATAGCCTGAATCCCTGTGTAACCTAAGCTTTATATCTAAATTTTTTTTAAGTCACGTGGTAGGCATTTTGTCTTCAAGACCTTTGCCTACTTGAATTTGAATAGAGAACAGTATCGGGCAAGCGCTTCAGAAAATTACCTTTGGCGGAAAAGTGACTAAAAATATTTTGACAAATAAATGAAGTATTTTAACTATTAGTTGTTTTCATCAATTTTAGTTGAGTGAAATGTGTTTTGAGTTTATAGATACCTAAATTATATTTGTCGGATCCGGTTATTAGTACGGACACGAAACGAATCGCAAGCGCGCCACTGGCGACATCAAGAGTGATCTACCTACACCAAAAAAGGCGCGCTTCTACAGAGTCGTGACGTTTTAAGGCCATGGCGAGGAGGGCATTCAGCTTCTGGTCGCATTGGAGTCAAGACATCGCGGAACTGTTCTCGATTCGTGGTGCTCAGTTCAGTGGCTATAAAGTTGCAACATCCTACTGTCGCAGTACCCGAACAGGCGGCGGTGTCTGTATTCTGCTTCAAGAACACATAGACTGCATACATAGAACTGATATAACAGATGAATCTATAGAATATGTATTGGAGTTATGTGCTACTGAATTACCTAAAGAAAACTTATTAATTATAACTATGTATTGGAATAGAAGAGAGGAAGAAGTATTCTACCAGCAACTTAATCAAATTCTAAAATATATAAATAATAAATATTCTAAACTAAATATAATTATAGGAGGCGACTTCAACATTAACATACTATCAGATAACCTTAAATCAAACCAACTCATAAATTTAATGCAGGAATATAAATTTACCCAACACATAAAAAGCCCGACGCGTGTAACGTTAAACACAACTACATGCTTAGATTTAATATTTACAAATTTTAAACTTAAAGATATGTACACAACTGTAGAAGAACTAGGATTTTCAGACCATAATAGTACAATTTTACACTTAAGCTTGCCTAATCAAACTAAAAGAATCGCCTGGTACGTGAAGAAAAGATTCTACAATCAAACAAATATACTAAAATTTAAGTCAAAATTACAAGAAATAAATTGGAATAATATCATAACAACTACAAAAGACATGAACAGTAATTATGAAGCTTTTAATGATACACTCAGTTACATATTAAATCAGTGTATGCCATTAAAAAAAATAAAGTTAAAACCTCAATTTAAAAAATACTGGCTCACCGTAGGCATAAAAAACTCTTGCAAAGATAAAAGATTATTAAAAATACTAACAACTAAAACAAATAATCCGATATTAACTAAATATTACAAAAAGTATGAAAAGATTCTAAAAAAGACGGTAACGACAGCAAAGAAATTACATTACAAAAATAAAATGATTAAATCTAATAATAAAGTTAAGACAATGTGGAGCATTGTAAATGAACGTACAAACAAAAAAATTGCAAGTGAGAAATGTAACATAAGCCTTCAAACGAATAATAGCGTAACTTCTGAACCCAAAGAGGTAGCAAACATTTTTAATGATTTTTTTGCTTCTATCGGGGAGGCTACGAACAACAACTCAACCGGAAAACCCAAAAGATCTCCAGTTGTATGCCCTACAGAGAATTCAATCTTCCTCAGTCCAATTGATCCTTACGAGGTGAACACACTAATAAAAAATTTGAAAAATAAAAAAAGTCACGGCCTTGATGAACTTCCACCTAGTTTATTAAAACAATGCGCAGATGAATTAACTTTACCTTTTTATAAATTATTAAACCAATCATTTAAAGAAGGAGTTTTCCCCAATTTTTTAAAAAAAGCTCTTATAAAACCAATACACAAAAAGAATTTTAAAACTGAACCGAATAATTACCGCCCCATTGCCCTCTTACCGACAGCTTCCAAAATATTCGAAAAAGCCATGTGTAATCGAGTCTATGCGTTTTGTGAAAAATATCATATATTTAATGACTGCCAAAATGGTTTCCGAAAAAACCGTTCCACTATCTTGGCCGTTTACAAATATATTCAAAAAGCCCTAGATATTATTAATGAAAAAAAGTACGCAGTAGGACTTCTGCTTGATATGACTAAAGCATATGATAAAGTTCAATTTGAAATATTATTAAATAAACTATATAGTATAGGACTCCGCGGCAAATGCTATGACTGGTTTGTATCTTATTTAAAACATAGGGAACAAATGGTTGAAATCGAACATTACAACAACAGCAAAAATGAAATAGAATTAATCAGATCCGACAGTAAACAAATAACCGCCTCCATCCCGCAAGGAAGCGTAATAGGGTGTTTCTTGTTTCTTGTTTACGTAAACGACCTTCCTAATAACATAAATGAGCCATGTGTCCTATTTGCGGATGACATATCTATACTTACCTCATGCGGAAATAACACCAATCTAAATGATAAATTAAATTCCATACTAGATTCTACAACAAATTGGATGACTGAACACAACCTAGAAATTAACTTCAATAAAACTAAAATAATTTCATTCCACCCTTGCCAAAAAATACCAATAAATATAAACTTTAGCTTTAAAAATAATAAATTAGAAGTAGTTGATAAATTCACACTACTAGGCCTAAACATTGATATACACATAAATTGGAAGTCACACATTCAGAAAGTAAGGGCAAAAATATCAAAATTTTCATACGCCCTCCGCGAGATCAAAAAAACCACAGACTTTAAAACTGCACTAGTAACATACTACGCGTACGCCTACGCATGGCTCAAATATGGTGTCATCTTATGGGGCAACAGCACTGACGCGCCCACGCTATTTACCCTACAAAAAAAACTAATTAGAATCTTAGTAAATAGTGAGGTCACCGATAGCTGTAAACCCCATTTTCAGGAATTAAATATTTTATCCCTACCCTGTCTCTATATTTTTGAAGTTTGTAAGTTCGTGCGTAAGTACCCAGAATTCTTTACAAAAAGAGAGGACATACAAAAGAAAATTATTTTAAGACATAAAAATAGACTAAACTTACCAACATCGCGACTAAAAATGCACTCCAATAGTACCTTTGTAATGTCTATAAAAATTTATAATAAGTTACCCGAAATAATAAAGAATTTAAATAAATATAACATCTTTATCAATAAATTGAAGTTTTTCCTTGTAAACAAATCCTACTATAGTATAAGTGAATACTTAAATGATAAGTTATAGGTAACTTCAATGATATGGTAACTTCATAACTATCCATTTTTATCTACAAATACTCACTATTAAAGATACGCCTACCTACTCTTATTACGAAAAACATAAAATTTAAAAAAAAAAATTGATTTGAAGCATTCAATAAATAACTTACCTTAGGGATGATAAATAATAATTATGTAATAAACAATAATAAGTAAATAAAACAATAATGAATAATTAAAAAAAGAATGGTAATTATAATGTTACTAATAAATAAACGTATAAAATTTATAAAACAATAATTATATATAATTCATAAATTTAATTCTGTATTAATAAATATATAACTAACTAACTACTTATCTAATAATACAATTTGTCACATTAAACGACCAGTGCTCTTCCTCCTCTCTCCTACTTGATCTGTGCTGTGCCCGACAGGGTCCATAATTGTGACTAATATAATTATTTCCCTACCAACTATATACATTATGGTACGCAATAAAGAATTTGAGATTGAGATTGAGATTGAGTTATGTTTTTATGTTGCATAGGAAAAAGTATTGTAGGTTTTCTATAAAAGATCGCTTTTAGCGATAAGACCGCCCATTGTGTCACCCTATGTAATTAAATAAAAAATATAGTGTACAATGTTATAATGTACTTAGTAATACAATTTTGTACACTGTACATAAAAAAAACAACCGACTTAAAAAAAAAACACTATAAAGTGAAAAATAACTTTAATTTCGGAAGTCGGTGACAAAGAACGAAAATTCAAAACCAAAGACACCGATTTCCGAAATTACAGTTATTTTTCACTTTGTAGTTATTTTTTTTAAGTCGGTTGTTTTTTTTTTTGTAAAAAGTTTTTATTTTTCACTTTTTGGTTGTGGTACCTGCTATGTAAATAACAGTGACAGGAAGTTATCATATTATCCACATTCTAAGTGGGAAAAAATACGTATTATTGAAGCTAAGTCAAAAACTAAAAAAAACATACAGTCGAATTGAGAACCTCCTCCTTTTTAGAGTCAGTTAAAAAAGAGTATTTTATGTATCCATCTATTGTGGAACCGGTAGGTACGGGTACGCAACCCTAAAAAGTTAGTTTTCGTACTGAGACACATAATAGTTATAAATATAGGTATCATTTTGTAACAAAACAAGGCAGCCCCGGATCTAGGAGGGGGCAAGCCGGGGCCTGTGCCCCGGGCGCCAACTTCAGGGGGCGACAAATTCAAGCGTAGCATAAGCAGACAAGTGCACCACCCAGCACACAGCAACTTTGCAATAAATGAGACGCGCAGAAAACGTATACGTAATCTTTCTATTTTTTTTCTTTTTTGCAACAGTTTTGGCGCCCCTGTTGAATTGGCGCATTATCGATCGATATAACTTGATTAATATGTTGCTGCCAAAATTTTAATTCTGAGAATTTTTTAATTTCGCGGGGGCTATCTTAGCCATCCCCATATAAGATTGGCGGAGACGGCAGTTTTTGCCCCGCCTCAAAAAATATCTAGATCCGGGGCTGAAACAATGTTTATCTTTAGTCCCAGGTTTAAACAATAGAGCCAATTTTTTAATTGCGAACTTTATTCCGTCGGCGGAATAAGTTGTCAGTTTTGTCACAGATTAATTTAAAGAATTGTATTTCAATCACAGCTACGTTCCTATTAGTAATTAGAAAGTAGCTGTGATAGGCTATTACAAAAACTGGCTTGATGATTTAGCTTTAAACCATCGGCATTAGGTTTTTAATATAACTATCGGCATCGGGGTTTTTAGTCGATTTAGGTTGTGCAGTTTTACCATAATTTTAAAAGTAGACAAAGATGCACGCCTTATTGACACGGGCAAGGCATTCCATAACCGCACTGATCGAATTATAAAAGATTCATCATAGCATATCAAGCCAAAAATGGATTTGTCTCATAAAACGATACCGTATAGAATTATGTAGGTACTTTTGGGTACACCTAGGTCGTGCAATAAAGTTACCTTCTCCACCCTTCGCACGTCGTTGTGGTCAATAATGAAGCAGTCGCCACTTTTTATTTATCCGCGTAAGAGCCGGCTCGCTGCCACTTTTTACCGACTCACTTTTCACTGAATCCCCCACTTTGCGCAGATTTTGTACGTGAATGTGACACTTTTTGTGGTTCAAATTAGGTGTCTGTCTGCCACTAAAATTAGGGTATAATTTTGCTTTCAAAGCAGAAGCAATGATCCTTTTTACTAAACGTCTTTTTACGTCGATTTTCGGGAGAGTAATTTCTGTCTAAGTATTTCTGATTTTCTGTACGTTCAGTAAGAAATCAGATCGTTTTTCTTACTAATAGTAGCTAGGGACACGAAAAAAGTATCGATACTTTGTGGTATCGAGTACATTTCCATTTAATACCGATACTTTTGTAGGTATTCGATACTTTGCATTTGATACTTTTACTCAATGAGTACTTTTTGGCAGGTATCGTATCGAATAAGAAATTAAGTTTTAAATGGGTAATATTAAAAATTACCCATTTAAAACTTGCGACCTTACGGCTTATGTTTATGGTTATGGCAACGCCATCTAGTTCACTCGTTCTGAACCTTCTAAAACATTATATCGATTTTTGCTCGAAATCCTAAAACCTTTCCTTCATTCATTTACTACACTAATCAATCACTCATTTACTCACTCGTTCACCGTCGTCATTTGTTTTTTCATGTCCTGCCGTACTGGAGTTAAACTGACGTTATTTACTGACTGATATTGACCTATGCTCTATGCGCATTAGGCCCTAAGTAAAGTACTCGAAACCTTGAAGTATCGAGTATTTTTTTTTTCGATACTACTCATGAGTACAGTATCGATACTTTCTATTCGATACCGTGTCCCTAATAGTAGCGTTTGGTCGTTCCTTTGCTCTAAAAACTTTTTACAAAAAAAAAAACAACCGACTTCCAAAAAAAACACTACAAAGTGAAAAATAACTTTAATTTCGGAAGTCGGTGTCTTGGGTTTTGTGTTTTCGTTTTTTGCCACCGACTTCCGAAATTAAAGTTATTTTTCACTTTGTAGTGTTTTTTTTGGAAGTCGGTTGTTTTTTTTTTTTGTAAAAAGTTTTTATTTTTCACTTTTTAGTTGTGGTACCTACCCCACACACATTCGAATACCACTACCTGCTACCAGTGTCAAGAACTTATCATATCATCTACATACTAAGTGGGAAATAAATACGTATTTTGAAGCTAACTCAAAAACTACCCAAGCAATTTTAATAAAATTTATATGGGACCAATTTGGGAGCCTACCCTTTCAAACAAAAAAAGAATTTTCAAAATCGGTCCACAATTGACGGAGAAATCGGTGGACATACATAAAAAAAAAAAAAAAAAAAAAAAAAAAAACAAACATACGCGTCGAACATATAACCTCCTCCTTTTTGGAAGTCGGTTAAAAAACGGAGAAGGAACAAAATTGTGAGGAAACCGAACGAAAATGTTCGTACACCCAAAATTTCGAAGTCATGTGATATTCACCAACCCAGGACAGTGCGCGTTGGTGAATATGGCACGTTTCCTCAAACAGTGAGAAGCCCTGAGTAACACCAGGAAGTGTGGGAGTGGGAATAGAACATTATGCTGTTTATGTTGTAGCGTTCCGAATTTTCGCTGTTATAAAACGCATGAATTAGGTATTGCTTTCAAGAGACACAGGGGAAAAGGAAAGGAAATTTCTAGTTTATGGTCTAGTACAGTGGTCGGCAATCGGTGGCTCGCGAGCCACATGCGGCTCTTCGGTCTATAGAGTGCGGCTCTGTACCTAAAATGTCGACGAGTGTCAGCGATACTCGCTTGGGTCGGGATTTCGGTCATTAAGCAAGATATCAAGTTTTATTCAAAATTCAAACTGTATTACAATGATTACTTCCGAAGTATTTACACCGAAAATTAACAGGACATTGAAAAAAATTTATTTACTGTATAGACATTTCCTGTAGACTTTGACGCATTTAGTATTTTATTTTCTTAATGTCCCTCGGGTATCATCGGATTTCCGAATACAAACGAATGCTAATTTCCATGTCCATCAATTATTAGATTTATGGTGTATAATAATTTGAATTCAGAGGAGCTCGTGGCTAAGTACTAACAGCCGCACGGGTCGATCCATCAGGTTAAGCTACGCTTGCCGGGGTCGGTCCGTGGATGGGTGACCATTTCTACATACCGAGACTCCTCCGTGCTTCGGAAAGCACGTTATGCCGTTGGTCCCGGTCGTCATTCGTGGGTCTTTGACAGTCGTTACGGGTCGTCAGAAGCCCGAAAGTCTGACAACCAGTCTTACCAAGGGGTATCGTATTACCTAGTTACTGGGTTGTGGAGGTCAGATAGGCAGTCGCTCCATGTAAAATACTGGTATTCAGCTGCATCCGGATAGACTGGAAGCCGACCCTAACATAGTTGGGAAAAGGCTAGGTAGATTGAAAAATTTGAATTCAGAACTAAGTACTTTATTGTTGTTTTGTTTTGATTTCCATGTGAACTATATATCTGTAAAACTATTTTCCTATCTGTCGTGCCTACGACTTTAGCGGCTTTCCACCCATTTTTAGGGTTCCATAGTAAACAAGGAACCCTTATAGTTTCGTCATGTCCGTCTGTCTGTCTGTCTGTCCGCGGTCTAGCTCCGAGACCCTTAGTACTAGAAAGCTGTAATTTGGCATAGGTATACATATTAATTACGCCGACAAAGTGGTAAAACAAAATTATTCCCACACGTAAAGTGGAGTTTTTTTTTTATCCGATCGGTTGGGATATCATTGGAAAGGTCCTTCAAAAACATTGTGAGTTTGTGATAATCGTTTTTGGATTCAGGGATTCGTTTGCGAAATATTAAGCTTTAAAGTGCTAATTTTTGTTAGAGTCAAGTGTCCCCCCCCTGTCAGCTAAATGGTTGGTTTTGGATATGTGAAAAAAATCACAGCAGTAGTTTATATAACGAAATTAAAAGGAAAACTATCACAGCTAAGTAGGCTCTTCAAGTTAACGAGTAATAGTCGACGAACTTAACTTTGCAGTTGCAAAAACTGGTTTTCCCATACATTCCGTATGGGATAACATGTTTATCAACTACAAAGTTAAGTTTGTTTTTGGGATAAATTCATTGCAACTACGGAACCCTTCATAGTGCGTGGTCCGACACGCACTTGGCCAGTTTTTTTTAAAATAAATTACATTAAGTTAAAAGAGTATTAACAACTTGTACCTACCTACACCTTAAAGGTAAATCTTAGGACTGCAAAGCGACAATATATTAATAGTCTGCGACGTAATAACTTACCTGGCTAGGGTGGAAAGTACATCATTTGTTGGTATCAACTTTAAATAAATATTCACCCCTCACTAGGGTTGCTATGCGTTCTGGAAAAATATACGGATCATCGAAACGACAAATGAGATCAACAATAAACTGTTCTGTAAAATAAATAAATTAAAAACTAGTAGTAAATAAACTAAAAAGAAAGAAAAAATACCGGCCAAGTGCGAGTCGGACTCGCACAGGAAGGGTTCCGTACAGTATTAAGATCGAGAAAAAAACACGTTTCTTGTATGGGAGACCCCCTTTAACAATCTGTGAAAACAACTAGGTATTTACCTATTACGGTTCATGAGATACAGCCCGGTGCCATACAGACGGACGGACGGAAAGTGGAAGCTTAGTAATAAGGTTCCATTTGGCACCCTTCGGGTACGGCACCCTAAAAAGACATTTAAAAAACAAAAAAAAAAATACTGAAAAGAGAATAAAAACAAGCATCTGTGCACGCGAGACAAACAAATTACCTGAAATATGGTGCCATTTTGTGGTTACGAGGGAACATTCGTCTTCAATCTTCGTAAGTATGATCATGTGTCTGCGCATCGATTGCTTTTAAAATGGTTACCCATACGTCAGCGCAGAGAGTTGAGGGCTCTGTCTATGTTGTATTCTATACTCGACAAACCCACTTCTCCTTCTTACCTCACTTCCCATGTTCAATACCTATGCTCTGCCCATAGTAAAAATCTTCGTTCTACCAACAATCGTCTTCTACGTTGTCCTTCTCACCGCTCCGGTTTTATTCACTCTTCTTTCTTTGTCCAGGCGGTATTTCTTTGGAATGCGCTCCCTCTGAACATCAGGATGGCAACCAGTCGGTTATCTTTCAAAGTGAAAGCACGTGAACATATTCGTGAAAAGTTGGCAGAATCTTTGCAGCGCTGATTTGCTGGATTTGTTTTCTCCTCTACCTATCGTTATTTCTCCTGACAAAGTTTAATTGGTTTATATGTATGTATTTATGTATCTATGTATTACTATGTATTCATTTTCAAGTTATCTGTCATTTATGTTGCACCTGCCATGTTTTGTCTCTGCATCACCCTAAGGTTGACTGGTAGAAAATGCCTCAGGCATTAAGTCCGCCTTTGTACAGTATTTTTTTTACTTGTGCATAAAGTTTTAATAAATAAATAAATAAATAACCCTCCTTTTTTGGCTTCGCCGCAATCGGGTAAAGAGAGAGAGAAACGATTTCACAAATACATCGCATTGAAGTTTTTCTTACACTGAAATGTCAGTACGTACGTATGTACATAAAAGTGTAAGTTACCATTAAAACATGGCGCCCCTACTGTTTATTTCTAAGCATTCGTCTCCTAGCTAAAGCCACGTATTTCTTTAGCTGGTTTTTACTTAAAAAGACGTCATTAAGCCGGGGTTAATGAGAAGAATTTCTATTTGTGGGCAAATTTGCATCGCTCCCTTTTTGAACATTAATAACGTGGGTTTTAGGGGCCCGTAAGCTATTTTCTTTTACGGTCATTCATTCCAGGAGCAATTACCTAAAAGGTTCTTTGAAGCAATCTTATGGTAGGTACACACTGCTCATTTTTATAGGTAGGTACAGTAATGGTGAGTAGTGGTGGCCCAGTGGACGAGTTGTACGTCGTAGGTTTCAAACCCAGACAGGCGCTTTACTTTGTGTAAATTATTTCATCACCACTGCTCTCAAAACGGTGAAGGAAAACATCGTGAGGAAACCGGCATGTCCTAGAACCGAAAATTCGTAAACATGTGACATCTACCAACCCGCACTGGGCCCGCGTGGTGGATTACGGCCCACTCCCTCTCACAGAGAGGAGGCCTGTGTCCCAGCAGTGGGAACATTATAGGCTGATGATGATGATGATGATGATAGTAATGGTATTGGTGAAATGTCAAATGAAAGGGATTGCGATCAATTGTCATTTTATGCTTGCAAAGGTCACAGACTTTGAAGAAAATATAAATATTGTCTTCGACATATCGCTTACCGTGCAATTTAATGGACCACCACACACAGTGAAGATAATAATATATATATTTTTCCAAGTGCTTCTTCTTCTTTTCGTGTGGTTAGTGACTAACCTGGTGTTAGAGTTTTAAAGCCGCCCTTGTGCCTCTGACTTGGATACACATGCCGTCGAGAAATATCTCTCAGGCATGCCGGTTTCCTTTCGACGTTTTCCGTCACCGTTTTTGAAGCAAGTGATAATTATACAATACGCACATGAATCCGAAAACTCAGAGGTGCCTTGGGTTCAAACTTGAGACCTATGACTTGGTAGTCCGACGGTCACTCCACTAGGCTATCACTGCTTTTATATAGATAATAATATATATTATCTCTAATGTGTGTGATGAGCTTTACGCAATCCACAGAAGTAAGCCTCAAAGAAATGTGTCCGATGCCCGAGAAAAAATAAAATGGCGGCAGTATGACTCCATATTCAAATGTGTAAATAAAATAATTTCTTCATTTATTACAATATGGGTATCCAATTGAAAGCCTTGATGAGCACATTCCTAAGTACACATTCATAAGTAGGGTGTACAAGCAAAACAAAAATTCCATCCCAGTATAAAACCACCTTTAGTGCTTAAATATTAAAACCACCTAGCATGACAGGTTTAAAAAAAAAAACTTGACACTTAAATGTAAAAAATAAAATAAAATAAAAATCACACTGACTAACAAATAAATAAAATTGTAATTGCAGTCTGGGGACCGTTGTGTCGTTGTGTGGAACACTTTAATCTAAGAGGTCCACCGACTGCAAAGACAATTTTATTTATCTGTTTAGTCAGCGAGTAAATGAGTGACCTTTCGTTTTGTATATACAGATTAACTAACACATTGTATATACAGATTAACTAATACAACTTGTTTATTACTATTAGTTCGTTTTTTGGCAGGGCAGTTGTGTTTATTTTTATTTTTTAATATAGAAATCTTAATGCGTTTATACAGAACCCAGAACTGTGACTTCATTTCGACCCATGTATAATTTTATTTACAGCGGTGTTAGTCAGGGTTTCGGTGGTATTTTTTATCGCAAGTGACCCCTGGATTCCGGGGATTTTCCAATTTACCGTGGAATCAATTTACAGGCGAGGACCCCTGTGTATTGTTGGAGAAATTATAATTTTTAATAACTTTTTGCCGGTATTAGGCGTGAAAATTTAATAGGGATGAACTGCTTTTGTTTCTGCGTGAATTAAATTAACATTCAAGTTAGGTATATACAGGGTGGTCCAAATAGAGAGGTCATAAAAAATATCGTTTTCTATGGAGAAGAGCCGGAAAGGAACGCCACGGTTACTCTTTTAAAATCAAACTCAAACTCAAAGCATTTATTTAAAATAAACCAATTACAGGGACTTTTTAATTGCCAAGGGGTCGGTCAGTCAGAAAGATGAAGCTAGTTGCCCATTCCAAAGCGTAGTAGGTACCTACCTATGGAGAAGAATGGGCAAGAAACTCCACGGACACTCTCTTAAATCAAAATATTGTTACAAAATATGGGTTACATCATTCATGTTGAAATTATACATGTGAGAACAATGTAGAAAGAAGCGTCCGTAATAAAAATATAAAAACAAAAACAATTCAAAAATTAAAATAAACCGTGGCAGCTTAGAGATGACCAGTCCCTACTGACGGCGTCCTGTTCATGAACATGACGCGTGGATCAGCACCATTCAGCTCAACCATTTTGAAGGGAACTTAATGTTCCAACATACATGCTACCATCAGCGAGACATTTGAGTGAGTATGACATACTGTCAGCCGCCAGGGCACATTCAAGTCAAGTCACAGTAGTGTTTTCAAATTAAAGTGTTAATAGTTATTCCCATGCAGGTCCTCACCGGACACGGCTGTTTCGGGAGGTTCCTGTTCAGGATAAAGCGGGAGGAAACGCCCGGGTGTCGCCATTGTGTGGATCGCCCGGAGGACACGGTGGAGCATACGGTGAAGGTCTGCCCGGCTTGGGCGGAGCATCGCCGTGTCCTCGTTGAGGCGATCGGCGGCGGTGATCTCTCGCGTCCGGCACTGGTTCGGGCCATGGTACGGAGCGAGAGGAAATGGGAAGCCGTCACCTCCTTCTGCGAAGCAGTAATGCTCGCGAAGGAGGAGGCGCAACGCGTGAGGGAGAGGCTAATTTCGCGCCCTCGCTCCCCTGACCGCCGCAGGAGGAGACGCCCTGGGCGTCGGCAATCACAGGCAGATTTCCAGCCACCGTAGGCGCGGGCTTGCGGACGGTGAGCAATGGATTGGATAGCTCGTCGTCCGAAAAGGACCAAGCCCGGGTCGACGGCGCGTTGTGTTCCACGCGCGCCTCAAAGAGATGTCAGCAGAATTGACGGGGTCCGCTAGGGCCGATGCCTGCATGGGCCTATACGGGGTCCGCGAGGGTTGCGAATAAGGCCGAAAGGGACATCGTGGCCCCCTGGCAACATGTCAACTGAAGGAACACGGGTGGGATTTAGTCAGTAAGAGTCTAACATGCCCTCCCGCTCCACCCAGAGCGGGAGAAGTTATTTGATAATTTCACACCCAGAAAAAGAAAAGGGACAGTGTTGGATTGTAAACAAGTACCTACCAAACCTGTGATTACCTGACTGATTATTGTCGACTAACGAATCTAAAGGTGCCTACAGATTTGCTAAATTTTTGACGATTGCCAAATATCGTGCAAATCTGTAGGCACTTTTAGGCCCCGTTCACGAAACTCGAGTCGATACTCGATATAACTTGCGACGCGACCTGTGTCAAGCGACACGCACACTTGTTTCTATAAGTCGTCACTCCGCAAGTCGTTTCTTGTGGCCCGTGGCATGCACTAAACAAGGGATGTTACGGAGCTTCGGTTCCGATTCCGAAAGGTCGGAACTTTCGATTAATTTTACACCTCCGATTCTGACTTCGTTTCCGATAATTTTGAATCGGAGTTATACCGAAGTTCGAAACGCAGCGATGCACGTGACTAGAGCGCGTACAAACAAGTTTTAAATTGTCGCCAGTGTAATTTTAGTTAATTTTATACACGCTCGCGCTCGAAGTCTAAGTTTATTGTTTTGTTTGTGGATGTTATCGCTAAAATTTGACTGATTAAAGAGACTGAATTATATTTACATTGCTTGATTAAGCCTTTCCATAACATATCTTTTTCTACTTTCACCTTCGACTCCGGTTCAGATTCCAATCATCAAATTTAAAACAATCGATTCCGGTTCCGGTAAAGTTACTTCCGTAACATCCCTGCTCTAAACAACTTCTTTCATTTGTTTTCTCCACAGCCGCTGTCGCAAGACGCGTGTCGCTTGAGCGTGTCGCTTGAGCGTGTAGCTCATGGCCACGGAGTTAGGTGTAAAGTATCCGCAATTTTACAGCAACAAGATACTTCATCTCTCTTCATTAAATAATCTGTAAATTAAACCTTAATGAGTACCGTTTAATCTCTTGATACTGCGCCAAAGTAATAATTAAAAAGGCATTAATTTCAGTTCGTACTAATAATTTTGTGCTTAATTATCAAGGGATTTCATTTAATTGGTTTTGGTGACAGATTTATTTAAGAGTCCTTTTATATCCGATGTCGCTGTTAATTTGTCTATTTAATTTCTAAATCACATTTATGTACTTTCTTAGTTTGTCTTGGATACCACTGAATTATCGATGGCCAAGCTACGGCCAAATGTGGTGATAAATCGTCCTTCAGTGTTTGAGATTTTTGCCATGCAGTAGAATGATTCTATCCACTTGCCTCACGGGAGTGTAGAGTGCTCACGGACAAATGGCTCCAAAGCCTGACGTATGAGGAGTTAGAAAATCTGGTGACACATACTTACCTATGACTATTACATATGTATACAATACTGACACATACATATACACCCTGCATACACACATACATACACACACACACACATATCTATCACATTAATGAACTGGAACATTTTATCCTAATTTATTCTGAATGTTTTAATAATTTCAATAATTTAATAATATAATGTTTAAAAATAATAGTAATTAAATGTAATCATAATTATTAATATTTTAGTTTAGTTAAATAGTTGATATACCTTAAATTTTGGTTCTTTTATATCAAATTTAATTTTATTTGATTGTTTTTGTATTAAAAATGTTATTAATGTTGGAACGAGTTGAGCGCTAATGGCTGCAGCACAGTTTAAAAAAATTAATGTAGCTGTTAAGAAACACAAAAAATTGTAAACCAGTACCCTAATTGCGTAACTTATTTTCATAAACAATAATGCCTAATTTGTTTCATTATGACAGTTCAACAACATTCATTGCGTTATTTACGTTGTTGAGCAGATTTTTTTTCCAACTTAAGAAGCAATGGATTAGCAATCTGTTTCAAATCGAAACAGATTGTGATTGTGTTGTATTACGCAATTAGGGTACTGGTTTTGTTCCAATAAAATATTTGACTTTGATTTTTTTTTATTCATCATCTGCCTCGCCTTTTCCCAACTATGTTGAGGTCTGCGACTGCCTATCTGACCTTCACAACCCAGTTACTGGGTAATACAACACCACTTGGTAAGACTGGTTGTCAGACTTTCAGACTTCTGACTACCCATAAAGACTGTCAAAAATCAACAAATGACAGCCTGCACCAACGTTTTAACGTGCTTACGGAGCCAGAGTAGAAAGATTACAAGCTGATAATAAAAACCTTAGGAAACCGACCATATGTCTTCTGTCAAGTCAAAGAAAGGTAGCCATTGTGCAAACGATTACTAGGGTAAGAGCCCCAAACTTGGGCCGCGGTCGGGTGTAACTAATCTAGTGGAATGCCGACAATTTGGGCGCACCCCCTAATTAATATAAACTTTAGGGCTTGTCCAATTTGAGAGCAATTTGTATTGTTACTAGATTCATAGGAAGGTACTCCTTATCGTGTCTGTGAAGGTTGTATTTGCGGTTTAGGGTTGGGTTTCCGGTTTCCTAAAGTTTCCGGTTGAAAACCTGAGAATATGACAGTAATTTTTTCCAAAACGTTGTAGATTGGTTCTCGTAATGTTTTGCTAAAATTGCTTCGTTATAATTAGGGTTCCGTTTGTCCGAATGAAAAACCGGAACCCTTATACTTAGGATCACTCGTGTGTCTGTCTGTCCATCTGTCTGTCACAGCCAATTTGCTTTGAATCGAATGAACCGATTAAGTCAACCTGTAAGAAGTCTATGGGCTTAAAATAACAGGGTAAATCTCCCAATATTGTGCGTACAAACTTACATAAAGCAGTTGGAATATATGGGAGAACATGTTTTTCAACTACAATATTATGTTTGTTCTTGGGAAAAAATCATTCAAACTTCCAACGGAACCCTTGCCGGTGTTTATTTTTTCTGTATCTGGCATTTTGCAATCGAAGATACTCGATCAAAACTGATACTCAATTCATAGAATTTAAGAAACTATACAAAAACGATACGGTAACCCTTAACGATTACCAATCTACGATCATATACAACACACCCACACTAAGATTAATTATTCCGTTCAATGTTACATGAATATTCAGTAGGTATATGTAATTATAACTGTACCGCCTGACTTCGGATTTGCCGCAAATAATTTCGTTTTCTGTCGTCGGAAATTCAATATCATTGCTTTATTGTTTCATTCCTTTTCTCTCTTGAAGGTTCAAGGACGGAGAGAAAAAAAACAATGGAGATTTAACGTCGCGTTTTTTCAGTAAATGTTTTTCTGGGAAAATTCCGGAATTAAATCGTAGTCAATGGTTACTCGCTATGTGGTATCGTTAAGCATGAGCTAAAATTGCCCGCGAAATTAAAATTTCCTAACCTTTTTGCAATTTGCAGGTCTGCTTATATCAGAAAAAACTAAATAATAAGGAGAAAAACATAATGGATGTAAAGCAAAGAATTTGATTACTAAAGTGGAATTGGGCAGGGCATTTGTGTAGACTGGAAAGTACTAGTTGGACAAACAGGGCAACAGAATGGATCCCATTTGAAGGTAAAAAAAAGCAAGGGAGGCAAAGAAAGAGATGGCGAGACATATTTACTCAACGTTGTGGACCGAACTGGATGCAAAGGGCGCACGATAGACTGAGCGATTTAAGGCGATGATAACGGACTTTTAATGATTTTATACTGAAGATCACGTCTAAACGAGTAGTGTTAATGATTTGGAAAAAATATATGTTAAATTATAGCATTTTCTTAATAACTTAATATTTTAGATTATGTTTATACATAGTGACATTAATTTGTTAAGTAAAATCTATCAAGCGTATTTTTCTGAATCCTTCACCATTTTAAAGATAATACGTGTTTTATTTAAATACCTTTTGTTTTATGTATAATAAATTTATACTCGTACTTAATGCGTCTAATTTGGGACAGCGCTCCTTCATGGGCGAGTCTTATTACAGGCTGGACGTACGACGCGTTGCGTAAGGTCAATACAGAACACGCAAGCTAACCACTCAAGGTCACTGGAATACATCTGCGTCTTAAGGGAGACCTATGCCGTAGAGGCGACTGCTACGCATAGCGATGGCAAATGTTAGTAAAAGAAAGGAAAAGAAGGAAGTTATTGAGAAGAAAAGCCAATTATTACTTTAAGAAGTATTTTAAATATTAGAAGTATTTGAAATATTAGAAGTATTTGAAATATAACTTTAATCAAGTTCTAAATTGTAAGTAGTGGAATAAAGGGCTTTTTTATATTTATTTTTATTAATATAAGGTAATAATAATATGTTGATAAAAATATATGGTTCAAGACTGTAACAAATATGTATTTGTAGAACTAAATGAAATCTTTTTCAAACTATAAATATTAAATGACTGCATCTCTCAAAAGCGCAGTTTTCGTGTTTGTCGTCTTGGACTGAATGTACTTGTAGCAGGACTTCTGTCCACCCCCCTAGGGAGAGCAGTGATGCTGATTTATTATGTATAAGAAGTTCTGAAAAGGAAAATAAGACAGAATACTGAGGTCTGCTAAATAAAAGATATTTTGTACTGAAGTTACAATCAGGGGAATACAGATGCAGAAATTTGCATTACTATATGTAAAACAAAAATGTATTAAAAATATCTTCTAAACTCGATCTCTTTTAGCATAGTTTATTTTACTAACATAATGATAAGTTGGTGACTAACAATATTCTGCTCTGCTAAGCCCAAAGACGCTATCTCAACCGGAGTAAGTTTAGAGAAAATTTACTTTTTGTAAATTTCAATTGACAATTACGGAAGTCGGTGTCTTTGGTTTAGTATTTTTGTTATTTTCCACCGCCTTCCGAAATTTATGTTATTTTTCACTTTGTAGTGTTTTTATGGAAGTTGGTTGTTTTTTTTTGTAATTGTCAATTGTAATTTACAAAAAGTAAATTTATCAACACACAAATTAGATACGTTAAATTCAAATTACATTCAATCATAATTAATTAACTAGCTCTTAATCATTTCAATAGTCTTTTACGTGCGACACTATATGTAACTTGTCTGTCACAGCAGTGTCGCACATAAGGACAACATATTTATGTTAAACCAACTATGAAAAATCGCATTATAATTTTGGACGAAAGAAATAGTTGGGATTTATTTACAGGAAGAACACAATCAGCCTATAAAGTTCCCACTGCTGCACTCTCTTTGAGAGGGAGTGGGCCGTAATTTTTCACACCACGCTGGCCCTTCAGTGCGGGCCGAGTGCGGGTTGGTAGATGTCACATGTCTTCGTATTTTTGGTTCTAGGACATGCCGGTTTCCTTACGATGTTTTCCTTCACCGTTTTGAGAGCAGTGTGATTAAATCATTAACACAAAGTGCCTGCCTGGGTTCGAACCACCACTGCTTCAATAAAAACAATAATAAATAAAATAAAAAATATTTCGTTTTATTTTGTAAACTTTTACCGACCGGGATATGAAACGCAGTATCGAAGTCAGTAAGTTATTTGACCTGAATAGGGTAGTTGCCTAGGTAAAAAAAAGAAATTCTATTTAGTCCGTCTTTCAGATAATAAAAAAATATTAGTCATGTATTTTTTGCTTTGTCATAATAATCAAAAATAACTTAGAAAACACGCATTAAAGTTGGGGAGTGGGGGCTCGCTACGTTACAACGCAGCATTAAATCTAGCAAGGCGTGATATCATGCCACATTTTAACTCAATGTATCGCCGTAATCTTTTGATTACAACAAAAAATAAAAAATACGTGTTCATTATTTTTTAATAATCTACAAGTCGGACAAAAAAAAAATGTTTTTGGACACAAGCCTATTATGAATTTTAATTATACAATTTTATTGTAGTGCTATAATTTTTGAAAAGTATAAGTAAAACGCTAGTTCTACACGTGTAACCTGGACTTTTTGAAGCAAATTCTTATTTTCAGGCCAGTCTCACGGGATTTCCCATCCCTATCTAATAATTTGGAATCGTTCCTGAGTTTATGAATACCTATAGCGACCAAGTTTTGCATCTTTACCGTGTACAGAGTAACTTTGCCTCAAGTTGGGGATATTTCCCACCCTGTAGAGCGAAATATAGAGCACGCAAGAGCTGTCCATACATAAAGGGTGCTCCGTAGTCGGAGTCTTTACCTATGTATGTAGTTTGCATTGCGCCTGTACAAAATACAGAGTAGTGTGAGGAATCAGAGAGTTTGTTATTAGTTAAAGATGGTTGTTAAGGAGGCAAGGAGTAGGTGTACGGTGGCTTTTAAAGAAAACTTTGCTGAACGGAGGGTTCATATAATTTTTCTGTGGAATATTTTGTGCTAGTGAGTGGAAACGCCGGGGGGGGGGGGCGCTATTTATAACCTTGTTTCCAATTGATGTTATTTCTAGCCCGTCCCATCTTTGATATCATCCTTCCCGTTGACGCCCTAAGCCGAGGTTTGTACCCTACAGAGGGTGCCCTTAGCGAGCGTTCACCTAGTATTTAAGCTTAGTTTGTAATGCCCCTGGCTGGAGGCTTTGAGTATAGTAAAGCCCGGTTAAATAGTCATGACCTCAGAGGTAAACTACGAGATGCCCTTCCTATAAAAAAAAGATGTCATTTTCACTTAAACAAACATACAACATATATAAATAAAGTTGATTTTAGACTGACTAGTACTGTTGAAAAAGTCATAAAATATGAAGTTGTAACGCAAACTGAACCTTATGTGTGGGCATTATAGTTGTTTTTCCTAAAACTCGTGTTTGTTGTGTAAAACACATGTTTGGCAAATAAATTGCGAACGCAGTAAGTATAGAGATCTTATTGGTGATGTTCTGCAGAAAGGTCAGGTGCGACCAGATGTATGAACGTAAACGAGGCAAAAGGAATGTGTAAGGATCGTAGCAGGTGGCGTTCTGTAGTTTCACCAGGAAACCAGTAAATAGAGTGTAACGTAGCCCGAGAGATGTCAAAGACTTTGATAGATCGATTTGATTGACTGATACCCAAACATCATGGTGAATGGAATGGCGAATGTTTACAGTTTTTTTTTCAATAGGAATAACAAACAGCTACATTATGCAATATTACACACAGAAAAATATAAATTACTTAAGTAATAATGTAGCCCACAGCGCTGTTCACAGATTACCATTAATAGATAAAACCTTAAAGTCACTAGGAGGTGAACTGTTCATGCATGACAGCTACACTAATATTATAAAAACAAAAAAGAAGTATTATAAAACAACAACAAACAATAGGGAATATGCATGTAATTCAAATAAGGGTCAAATATTTTTTTTAATAAACCATATTACTTCAGAATTATGCCTCCATAAATATTTTTCATAATAATTTATTTTTGAGCAAGATATAATTTTTTTAAAAATGCAAAAAAACTGCGGGAAATTCAAATAATTAAAACGCGACGCTATTGGTCAGAGCGAATCCGATCTCGAATCCGACCAAACTCCAAAGTCAGAATTATTACTCAATAACCCTTACATTTTGTGACTATTAAATTTGGTCGGATTCGCGATATCATTACTTTTAGCGTATTTCGGAATGCAGGGTTTGTTTGTTGTCATAGACTTTGACGTCATCACGCAAGCGCGCCAAAATGGAGGGCGTTTAAATAGCCCTCGTCGGTCGGCAATTTTTGACATTTTTTTTAAGTACTTTAAATTGCTTTTTTGGCGTTGAAATTTTTTTGACTATTGTTTAGCGATGTTAACTATCGAATAAAAAAATAAAAAAAATACATGCATATTCCCTATTAGACTGAGAGTTCAAGTGTCTCATACAAAAGGCTACGAAACCTTTTCAAAGAGCATGTAAATATGTCAATGTGTTCGAATGCTTCATTGTACAGTATATCCATCCACAAAGTGAGTAAGGCATGAGTTTATGTATGTATTTTTCACTCCTCTTGCTCAAAAAGGCCGTCATTGTAGAGTGCCAGAGCGAGGAAAAAATAGCATTTCTTGCTCTAGGGGAAAAAGTAATTTCTTTTTAATTTTTGTTTGTTCCAACGAGCCTTGAAAAACGAAACAGTCTTTATTCTTATGTAGAATAATCATGATTATGGACTGGTTCACAAAAAAAAGAAGAACATTTTATTTTTGAAAATGGAACTAAATGCGACTAAATCTCTTCGGTACGCAATGCACGCACATTTCGTTGTGGCTACAGAAGAAATAAAAAAGGCATTGGCGCGAAATCTTTAGAATTTTTCTCTAATTACGAATTGAATTGGTGACCGTAATATAATTTACAACAGTGAAAATGTCATCATTTAGTGAGAACATCTTCACAGAGGACTGAGATTAAGTTGCCGGAAAAAAACATCTAGTTAAATATCCAGAATTGTACAAACTGTACACTTAATTTAAATAAACTATTTAATATTGTACTGGATTATTTTATTTTCTCGCAATCGTAGTGAAAAGTAGAGTACACGGCGCTAAAACCCATTATAACTCGGTTTCTATTTACTCCCTCGCTAAAGCTCGGGAGTAAAACTACCTCGTTACAATGGGTTATTTTAGCCCCTCGTATAACAATCTACTATTGTGGGAGCTTTGGGTGTATGTGTAAGTATCATGAGGGCAGAGGGGTAAATTAAGAATTAATTTGACAAACGAAAATAAATAACTTAGTTAACTAAGATGATGGCAAAACAATACTTTAACGGACAGTCTGAAGTTTAAATCAGATATTTATTATAAAGAGGTAACATTTATTTGTTTTCACTCCTCTTGCTCAAAAAGTCCGTCATTGTAGCGTACCAGAGCGGGGCAAAATAGCATATCTTGCTCTAGGGGAAAAAGTAATTTTTGTCTGTAACCAACGAGCCTTCAATTCAGATTGAACAAGGATAGCCCAATTCTTGAAGAAGGTTTTAGGCTCGCGGACGAAGTCGTGGGCAGAAGCAAGTAATATGATAAAGAGGTAAAATTTGTGAGTTTGTAATTTTTAGAACTACTAATACGATTTCGAACAAAAATCACTATTAGGAAGCTACAGTATTGTCGAGTCGAGTGTCAAAGGATAATTTCACGCGGACGAAGTCGCGAGTAGAAATTTGTACATCATATATTCGAAGTCTCTGTCTCAAGTTACTCTGTGCATGAAGAAGGTCCCAGTAACGAGGTATTCAGAGCCTGCCTTTCTATTGCCTTTGAATATCGACAAGCCGTGGCACAGACATAATCATGGCGACACGTGTACTCGCTGTACTCTTGCATCATGCATGTGTTTGCATCCGTTTAGATAACTTGTTATTTAGTAATCTATATAATAAAATCGGCAAAGTGCGAGTCGGACTCACACACGAAGGGTTCAGTACCGTATTAAAATCGAACAAAAAACAGCGTTTTATTTTTAACTTCATTTAATTTTTATTATTTGAGGAGCTCGTGGCTAAATAATAAGAGCCGCACGGGTTGATCTATCAGGTTAAGCTACGCTTGCCGGGGTTGATCCGTGGATGAGTGACCATCTTTACATACCGAGACTCTTCCGTGCCTCGAAAATGCACGTTAAGCTGTTGGTCCCGGCTGTCAGTCGTGGATGACAGTCGTTACGGGTCGTCAGAAGTCCGAAAGTCTGACAACCAGTCTTACCAAGGGGTATCGTATTACTCAGTTACTGGGTTGTGGAGGTCAGATAGGCAGTCGCTCCATGTAAAATACTGGTATTCAGCTGCATCCGGTTAGATTTTAACCCGACCCTAACAGAGTTGGGAAAAAGCTAGGCAGATTGATTTAATTTTTATTATTTGTTGCTATAGCGGCGAGATCCGCAGGAGAACCAAGGTAACCGACATAGCCCGAAGAATTGCCAAACTTAAGTGGCAATGGGCACGGCATATTGCTCGCAGAACGGATGACCGATGGGGTCGAAAGGTTCTGGAGTGGCGACCACGTACCGGAAGACGTAGCGTTGGAAGGCCTCCCACAAGTTGGACCGATGACCTTGTGAGGGCGGCAGGAATCCGCTGGATGCGGAAAGCACAAAATCGGTCGAAGTGGCGGTGCTTGGGGGAGGCCTATGTCCAGCAGTGGACGTCTTTCGGCTGAAATGATGATGATGATGATAGCGGCAATAGAAATACACAATCTATGAATTTCAATTTCAACTGTCTACCTTTTCCGGTTCATGAGATACAGCCCGCTGACAGACAGACGGACGGACAGCAGAAGCTTAGTAATAGAGTTCCGTTTGGCACGCTTCGGGTGCGGAACCCTAAAAATAAAATTATGTTCGTTGGTAAGCGCATCATTTGAGAACGGCTGGACCTATTTGGAAATTTATGTTTTGTAATGTTTGTAATATACTCGTAGTCCGAATCAGGTTCTTAAGGAAAGAAAAATTGGAAAAATTGCCGGAAAAATTGATGCATTTTCTATGGGGTTAGTTATTAAGTGAATAAAAATGTTGTATACGAGCTTTTCGACTCATTGTTAGGAGGCAAAGTTTTATTGGATTTTTGTATTAGGAACATGCCATCAGCCGACGAGATTTCTCATCGGCAAAAATTAAAATCCTGAAACAAACTTTCACCCCCTTTTGACCCCCATTTGTTTTTTTTTTTAATCCTTTCATAGTGCTCACTTTCGATCTTGCAACTCTTGTGCAAAATTTCATGCTTCTGGACCTAGGCTTAGGCTGTGCGTTGTCTGTCAGTAGATTTCTCAGAAACAGCTGGATCTGTACCCAGTTTATGGCAATAAGCTCGCCCCTATTATAAATAAATGACTAAATAGGTATTTCATATTACTTTATTTATAGGGTTCCGTACCTCAAAAGGTAAAAACGGAACCCTTATAGGATCACTCGTGTGTCTGTCTGTCCGTCTGTCACAGCCAATTTGCTCCGAATCTAATGGACCGATTCAGTTGAAATTTGGTACACATGTATTTCTGTGACCCAAATACGGACGTGTGGGTCACTTTTGGGGGAAGTAAGAAAATTAAAAAAAAAAGTTTTTCAAACTGTATCGTGTGACATGTCAAAGGAAAGGAGTTGTTGCGAGGATATCAAATATATTTTTTAATAATTTTAAAGTAAATACATTTAAGATATTTAAGAAAAGAGATAAAATTTACCAGTCCTCCCCCCTTATCTCCGAAACTACTGAGCCTAAATTTTTTTTAAAAATTCTGAGAATGTTTCTTCACTCATAGATTACAGGAAAACCTATAAGAAATCTATGGTCTTAAAATAATATAGTAAATCTCTCAATATTGTGCGTACAAACTTACATTTGCAGTTGGAATGTATGAGAACATGTATTTCAACTACAGTGTTATGTTTGTATTTGGGATAAATTCATCCTAACTACGGAACCCTTCATTGTGCGTAGTCCGACACGCATTTGGCCGGCTTTGTTGTTTTCTGATTACTCTTGTCTTTTTATATGCACGTGTTTCTGAGACAAATAAACCATTTTTTTTTTCTTTTCTTTCTTTTAAATATTTGTGTAAAATACGCACCTGTCTATCCATTCACCCCCTTCGGAAATCACAGGCGTAATGTTTGGTTATGTTTATAAACCAAAACAAAATTCATAGTCGTCTGAAAATTTTGTAAAACGTGGACAAATTATTTATAATTTTAGTCGCATTTACAAGGAAACTGGAAGAATTTAAATTATTATAAAACTTTTCTTAATTACGCGTTTACACTCCACGATCATAAATTTTATTAAAAAGAGGAAGAAATTATTTTACAAATTAAGGTGCAAAATGTAATTATTGTTTTATTTCTTTTCCGCAATAAATTATATTTAAATAGATTAATTTGCCTATTTGTCGAGAAAAGTGTGTGCCAGACTGTTGTTAAAAGAATGAGCAGTTTTGGGTTTGCGATGTTACAATTCTGTATTACTTCGATTTTTATAAATAAAAGTTGGATTATTATTATTAACACGCCTATTGGACTATTGATTTCCAGTCTATCTGTAACTAGAGCTTATTGATCAACCCCAACCCATTGATCTTTTAAAGGGTTGTAGTTTAACAGGTACGTACAGGTGTGATGTTATGAAGAAATCTCTTTTCCGTGACTTTTTTGCGCAACTGTCCTTTCGCGCAAGTGTATTTTGCGCAAGTGGATTCGCGCAAGTGTCTTTCGCGCAAAAGTCTATTCGCGGAAATGTCTTTTCGTGAAAGTGGGTTCGCGCAAGTGTACCGCTTTACTCCCTAACCGAAATCCGTAGTTTCGTCCAAAGTTACGAGCGCGTCGTACTCCGTTTCACTTACGGTATGTCTGTAAGTAAGACGGAGGACGACACGCCCGTAATTTCGGCTAAAACTGCGAATTTAGCTTAGGGATTTGACCCCTCAGATCTGACGGCGCGACGCGACTCTGGTGAAACAATTTCTATGAAAACTTTGCGGAAATTGTTTTCAATCCTCTATTGTGTAATTCAATTCCTGGTTACATCACAATGAACCGTAACTATAACTGCAGTTAACCTATGGTCATCTTTAACAGAAATTGTCACCGTTTCCGAAATCGACATGCGATGCTACAAATATCTTTTGGCGCTCGAATGACGTTGACAAGAGGGCGCTGTTGGTAAACATTTGTCCAACTGTTTTCTGAAATGTATTGAAAATACAAGATGGCGGCGTTAGTTCCCATTTTGGCCACGCGCCAAAAGAATATTGTAGCGATATAATTACGTATTACACATCACAATTTAAAGTCACTGATTCCCAGTTATAAGCCAATCTACAGGGTGATTGGAAGATGGGTGCAAAGCTTTAAGGTGAAGATAGTATAGACAATTTAGAACCATTTAAGCCATGGTTGTCTTAGACGAAGTCTTACCATTTTTTTTATTTTTAATAAGGTTTAAAAGACGTATTGTACAAATTTTTTATTTTTTCTGAGCTTTAAATGTCTGTAAAAAAAATGTCTAATGACACAGAAGCCTAAAACATATTTTGCTTGATTGCTTACACATTACTTTAATTAAATAAATAAAAAATGAATAAATTTATCATTCAATTTGGCCATAATTATGCAGTTTACATTAAATTTTGAGAATTTCCGAAAAAAAACTTAAAAATTTGGTTAAAAATATTTGGTAAGACTTCGTCTAAGACAACAATGGCTTAAATGGTTCTAAATTGTCTGTACTATCTTCGCCTTAAAGCTTTGCACCCATCTTCCAATCACCCTGTATATCTATACGTATTATAAATGAAAGTCACTTTTCGTGTCTTTCTGTGTGACCGCGTTGTTTTTTTCAACTACGCAAAGGATCTTGATCCGTTTTCACTATAATTTACAGAACTTATGTGTAAAGAAGGTTTATGTGCATAATACTTATATATTAAACTTACCTATCATAAAGAAATCTCGATGTTTTGTTAAGTCGTAAAAACCATACGAACCAGGGGCGGGTCGCTAGTATTCCAATAATTTAAAGCTTCACCCAATATCAGTCCAGTTCCTCAGTTTATTGGACAAAGAGCTTTAACAAACAAAAGGTGTCCGGATATTAATAATAAACGTCAATTAGAAGATTACCAAGCTTAATAATTATTATAACTTTGTGAAATGTGTACCTATTTATTTAGATAACTTTTTCCAGGAAATTTGTTGTATTATTTTACATACAAAATGAAAGGTTTTGGTTTAGATTCCAATTATTTTGATGACAAGCTCATTATTGGTTATCTTTTGTGTGTTTTAATTAAAGTCAAAGATTTAAATCCATAGATTTGCCCTCAACGTATGTAGTCACGCAAAAAGTGTACATACTCTCAGTATGGACAACTTTTCGCGTGAGAGTTTCGTTGGTAAAATCCGCTTTAAATTTTGCGTTTATTAGCGGACCAGCCCATACTCAGTGACAGTGTGGTGGATGGAATGATGATGTGATTTAAATATTTTAATATTTTTACATAAATATTGGAAGGAATGACAGTAATATTGATGTCATTACTACTGATAGTATCTGGTCCGCTATTCAAATTACAACTGTCATTCTAAATGACAGTTGTAATATGAAATGGCTAGTACACTGCAAATTGACGTAGTGTCTCAATTTGACAAATAATGAAATTCCCTGCCTGTTCCTATTAGGCACGAAAAATCTATATTCTCTAAAGTCGTGTCGTCATCGTGTCGTATTATATTAACGACATCTCGCCTATTCAGCTGCCCCGAACAAACTTATTCTTCGCAGAATTTTTATTGTTATTTAAATATATCAAACAAAACTCGCTGTAAAAGGGAAACGATGTTCTGTAACTTCGACATGAGAGCAGTTTTTATTAAATCCGATGGTTTTATTATCAATGTATTCAGAGATGGACTTGGAGCGTGTTGCTTCGAAAGTTTTGGGGAAAATGTAAATCATGTTTGAGTCATAGGTAGGTACTGTGAGCACCACGCTTGGCTGCAGAACTCAGGATCGTTTTAAATTAAAGAACTTTGCGTTTTAAACCGTATTTGTATTTAATTCATTGATACAATAATAAATAGACACGCACGAGCGGCTACCGGGGGCAGACTCGTTTTTTTTTTATCGACAAGTGAAAACTATTACAAATCCTAATTTAAACATATCTTGACAGATTGTCCGGATGCCATAGCATTCATGCCAGCCTGTGCAACATGAGGTTATATCATAATAAAATCTCACAGTACCATATCGAGCCCAGAAAAGCACGTTAAACCTTTGGTCCTGGTTGTTATTTTTAGGTCTAATTCTGATCTTAATCGGATCAGTGGTTCCGAAGATTACCCCCTGCATAAGCGATCTACACATTGTCAGTAATAATGACATTACATTCTAGCAATGTCATTACTACTGACGGTGTGGTGGTTGGAATGATGATCACACTAATATTATAAAGGCTAAAGTTTGTTAGTGTGTATGTTTGTCTCTTCTTCACGCGCACGGCTGAACGGATTTGGATGAAATTTGGTACACAGATAGTTTATAACCTGGATTAACACAAGATACTTTTCATCCCGCTATTCCCACGGGATCGAGACTTCTGCGGGTGAAACCGCAGGACGCAGCTAGTGTGATCATAATATTTTAAAAGTTTTACGTCAATAGGCCCCCGGACACTATCAATAATAATGACATTAATATTACTGTCACTCCTTCCAATATTGACGTAAAACGATTAAAATATTATGATCACATCATCATTTCAACCACCACACTGTCAGTAGTAATGACAATATTTGAATGTAATGTCATTATTACTGATAGTGTCTGGACCGCTATACAGTGTGATTTTTCATAATGTGCACATAATTATCGAAATGAGGGAATATCTAGGTATGCATAATTTTATCGACGGAAAAAAAATGTTTTTTTTATTTTTCTGGTATAAAAAAAAAATTCTCTTTGGCATCTTATTTATAAATTTTACAATTATTGTAAAAATTGATGAAAAAAATACAGATGTTTGCTAAAAAAACATGTTTATTTTCAATTGAGGGCAGTTTTTTTTCTCAATTTTTTATGTGGACGCCTAATTACTTCCAATCATTATGGAGTTTATTTCATCGCGATAGATGATTTAGTTTAAAAGTTACACAGTTTCGTTACAATTTTTTTTTAATTCCATTAATAGTATAAAAAAAGTATTTCGATATTTTTTAAATATTTTTTCTGTCTTTAAAATTAACCATAGATTCCATCATTTCGATATGCGCACATTATGAAGAATCAAACTGTATTGGAAGGAATGACAGTAATATTAATGTCATTATTACTGGTAGTGTCTAGGGGGCATATACAAACTCACAAATACCTCATTATAATATTAGTATAGATACGAGTAGCATTAACCTCATTAGATCATTTTTACATTTCAATGTGAAAGTGTTCCAAAAGGCTTTTTTTCGAGAAACAATTTTTGCATTTAAATATCATTCTCAATTAGAATGTTTTCCTTTTTCTCACTTAAGGTATACATCAAGAGATTAATACACATTTAATTTTGGTTCTACGGACATAGTTGATGCCAACATACTTAATCTTCTGGTATGCTAATTATGGGACCAACATAACATTATGTCCCACTAACGTAACGAGGTGCATTAATGTTCCGGTGTTAGCCATAACAGTTTATTTAGGACCCTGCTAATATATACGAAAAGATAATCCATGATGGAGTAACAAGAGTTATAACTAGGTACATAAAACACCTCATAACATAACATCGCGCATCATCGCATAATTTGAGGTTGAACCTCAGTTTGGAACGATGAAAATCACGGAGGATTTTACAAAAACAACAAAAACAAAAAAAAAACAGTGGCACTCCAGGAGTGCCGAAAGAAGTGAACACTTGAAAAAAAAAATCGGCACCGCGGTAGTCAACGCGTTGATGTCTTTTGGTCAAAAGCTGGTGTCGTAACAGTGTCGCGAAATCAATGGTTTATTCCTAAAAATGCCCAACGTGCCTAAAGAAGTTTTCACTTCAACAAAGTCTGATAATTTTGGCTTTCAGGCAAACACAAATAATTTCAGTAATTATTCTAGTAGAGATGTGAAAGTGTCAAACGGAACTTTTTTATTTATCACAAACGGTGAAGTTTAAAATGTCCAATCATAACTCAAACACACCGTTTTCAACAAAGTTTATACCCATTTTTATAATAATTCCACAGTTCAAAACAGTCATTAAAATGAACAGCTCTTTGTTTTTCATACTTTTGTTCCGTTTAATTGTTAAAGAGTTTATTTATTACTGTTTGTGCCGAGTGCGGCCCTGTTTAGCTTATCTCTTCTTAAAACAGATGTTTTGCTGAACAATGGAAGATTTTACCGCTAGAAAGGTGTGGAAAAGGTTCACTTTCTTGTAATCTTGTCATCTGAAACTGAAAGCAATAAAAACTAACTTCTTAGGGCGAAACTGAACGTAATCAGATCATCTAAAACTGCATTGAGTTTCATCAATGGCGTCAAATATTGACACTGACAGCTCTTGAATGCGGTTTAGTTGTATCTACTAATCATTGGTGAAATTCACCCTAAATTACTTAAGAGGAGGCTCCCTAAATTGAATGTTAATTTGCATTAATATTCTGAAAAAGTCACGCATACAATCAAAATGGAACTTTGTAATATGACAAAATCAAACTGGTTGCTAATTTAATTGTGTAATTAAATATTACAACATTTTTTTTTACATTCTGTGATTACTTGAACTCACACACTGACGAATTAGTATCACTTGTATTTTTTTTAGGAATGTCGTATAGGTACCTACTTTTACAATGCTTGTAAATATGTGAACACCATGTATCCATTACATAATTATTTTTTCTATCATTGCTTCATTTTTATTTTTACCTATTGTGGTATAGTAATCTTATTCCAAGTGCATCGTTTTCACATATAATTATATAATTAATTATACAAAATATTGTAAAACATTTTAACGGTGGAGTTTCTTGCCCATTCTTCTCCATACGAAAACTACCCTTTGGAAGGGGCGACTAGAATCAATTCTATTTATTGTTTTTGACGTTCAAAAGTGCCTTTTTGTACCTAATTGAAATAAATTATTTGACTTTGACTTTGATGTTTTGGATCTTTTTCTTTTTTAAATAAGACAGTTACGTAATTGGAACATTTTCGCTCGATTCATTTTTTATTCGAAACTCATTACTTTTTAAAGATTATTTGAAACAAACCAAGATTACTCTGCATTTATGTTTAAAATAATTCTGTACCTTCAGTGAAAACCTATATCAGTTTTAATATTCTTACACTAAGTTGAACAGTAAAAAAAATGCAATTTTTTGGTCTAATTGGTACCCTTCTAAGATTAAAATTGAGCAAGCTTATTTTGGTGTAAAGTGTTCTAACTAAGCATTTTTTACATTTATTCATATGTAAATACATTTGAAATAATATCAATGTGAACTGAACAAATATTTCAAGTACCTACCTTAATGTATATTAATACAAATGTATGTGACTCTTATTACGCGATCTATGTGAATTAGTACAAACTGATATATTTAGATACACATTTATCAACCAATAAATAATGTGTAAAATGGTTCAAGTCATTTTAAATTAATTTACACATAAAACGACATTAATATATGTTGTGTTAGGTGATACAACTGGATTTCTTTTTAAATTATAAAAAACTATACAAATTAATCTGTTTCTTCTTACACTAAATCGTGCTCTAAGATATTGTTAACCAATGTCAGTAATCAGTACTCATTATAGTGAAGTAGACAAAGAGCCAGATTTTTTTTAAACTTTAACATAAATTTTCTCAAAATCATGATTTTCCAGTTACATCACTTTTCACTGAAGGTTCAGAATTATTGTCAGTAAAAAAAATAGTTTGTTATCCAGATATAAGATATCTTTTCTAGAAGATTCTTATCAAAACGGAAGGTTTTTCTGAGATTTTCCGTGGCTGAAAACGATCAACAGTGGGCTTAATGTGGAAAGTGAAACTTCTGTCTCTTTTCCTTAACACTTTACTGTACAAGAATCCGAATATAAAGTAGATACACAATTAAAAAGTATCCCAGTTATATGTTCTTACCTTTTTTTTAAGTATTCTGTAAAAACGCGCTTCTGAAACGTAGCCTCGGGCCACTTTTCATAACGTTGTTGCATCAAAGCAGAAATAAAAGGTTTTTTTTTGTGGTGATGTTGGCAACGCGGCGGGTTTCCCGGTTAATCCGTTTATTTTCGCCTTAGCTGTTAAGGAAAGAATTAGAATTTATTAAATTCTTGGCCCGTTCTTTTTTTTCTCTTTTATAAGTAGGTAGGAACGGTCATGTTGACGTAATAAAAACTTTTTACAAAAAAAAACAACCGACTTCAAAAAAAAAACACTACAAAGTGAAAAATAACTTTAATTTCGGAAGTCGGTGTCTTGGTTTTGAATTTTCGTTCTTTGTCACCGACTTCCGAAATTAAAGTTATTTTTCACTTTGTAGTGTTTTTTTTTTGAAGTCGGTTGTTTTTTTTGTAAAAAGTTTTTATTTTTCACTTTTTAGTGTTGTGGTACCTACCCCACATAAATTCGAATACCACTACCTGCTATGTAAATAACAGTGACAGGAAGTTATCATATCATCCACATACTAAGTGGAAAAAATACGTATTATTGAAGCTAACTCAAAAACTACCCAAGCAAAGTTAATAAAATTTATATGGGACTACCTCTGAAGTATGATCTACCAAACAAAAAAAGAATCATCAAAATCAATTCATAATTGGCGGAGTAATCGCGTAACAAACATACAAAAAAAAAAAAACAACATACAGACGAATTGAGAACCTCCTTTTGGAAGTCGGTTAAAAATATTACACAGTATTGATTGTAGACGGAGGTAGTAAGGCCCGAACTCCACCAAAGCGGAGATGTGCGGAGATGGCCGAAGCGAAGACGAGAAGAGATGTTTTTAAGCTAAGGTGTATCCACCGAAGCTATGCGGAAATGCGTACTGGCTAGACTGGAGCGGAGATGTGTGCTTACTACAGTAGAGATGTGTGCTGGATAGAGCGGTAATGTGTGCTGGATAGAGCAGTGATGTGTGCTGGCTAGAGTGGAACTGTTACAGCGCCGCTCACTGCACGCCACTCACATCTCTTCTCGTCTCCACTGCGCGCCGTCGTCCGCTTGCGAGGCACAGCCCACATTTCCGCTTTGTGCCGCCGCCCAGCTCTCAGCGAGGCACACCTCACATCTCCGCTTCGCTCCGATCGCGCTATACAAATATGATACATCTCCGCTCAGTGGTATCCACTGAAGCTGAGAGGAGACGAGATGTGTGAATAACGAAATTCTATTGGTTGTTTAATGGGCCTACCACACGCCAAGCTTCACCACAGTTTTGCCTGCGCAGGCCGGTTAAAACATATCTCCTCTCCTCTCGTCTCGTCTCTGCTTTGGACTAAGGAGGGTTGTCATTCCAAGGCACCATGGCATCAGCAACGGATTAAGTAGATATCTATCGCCATTCATGCCGCCGCTATTTTAATGCTAAAATCATTATTTGCCTCCCTTGTAGGTCTAGTGTCCACAAGCGTTACTGCTGAGCATGAGGTCCTGGGTTCGATTCTCGGGTCGGGCAGTGGTATTGGGTTTTTCCATCAGACATTTTATCAGTAGCAGTCCGGAGTCTGGATTTATGCCCGATTGATGGCAATAGGCTCGCCCCCTATTACATGGGACTTAAACATAACTGGCGAAATGTGGGTGTACTATAGACACCTCTGCTTAATCCTTTGGGGATTATGGGCGTGATGTTATGAGCGTTTATTTTGAAAGTGGGCAACGTCGCAAATAGATGTCAAATATTTCGCAGTTTTGATCAATTTGGCAATGTTACTGTAAGGAAATAAGAAATGTGGCTAACTAGTGAACTAGAAGAATGATTATTAAATGCAATAAATAATATCGTAACACCGGATATATAGTTTTAGATGTAAAAAAGGGTACTTCCACTTTGCCCCACCAAGACGGGCGCTAAATGGAATGCCTAAAATTTTGCAGTGGAATCTGCCCCACTGGTTCGACTTGGTGGGGCATATTCCACTAGTTTTAAATCTTGTGGATTCTGCCACTAGGGTTGGCACCTTAGAATTTGTGAAGGTGCTCGTATTTTATATTTGTTTGGAAAAGAAATAAATGTATATCTAAGTAAAAATGTAACTAGGACTGGTAACGTTAGACTTAGACAGTGGATTTTATTCCTTACAGCCAGTAAAATAGTTTAGTGGCTGTTTGTTTATATGTAGCTAAGTTGTATCTTTGTGATTTCAGTAGTTAGAATAATTAATATCATTTCGTTTTCTGTTTATTCAGATAAACTTACTAAATTTAAGATTTTTAACTAGTATGAAAAACATTAATGAACCAGTAAGAACAAATTATTGTAAATATGTGATTTTAAAGGATTACCAAAATGTATACTGCAAAATTTTAGGCATTCCATTTTGCCCCATCAGTGGGGCGGCTTGGTGGGGCAAAGTGGAAGTACTCGTAAAAAAAAGTATTTGGAAATTTTACAAATGCCTTTTTTACTCCTAAAACGGGTTTAACATCAAATTTATTGTTATAATTGCAATTAATTATTAATATTCTAGTTCGCTAGTTAGCCACATTTCTTATTTCCATACAATAATATTGCCAAATTAATCAGAACAGGTAAATTTTTGACAGCTATTTGCGACGTTGCCAACTTTTAGGATAAACGCTTTTATGTGTAAATAAATAGTTTTATTTTATGTCCACTTTAACAAATTTATCTTTCAGTGTACGGTAAATACACGTAATGTTGTACGGACATCGTGCGGAGCCCGCATGAGAATTGATGGCAACTCCAATATTTGACGCAGCGCGACAACTGCGCATCCACACGAGCCGATTTATTTGCTCTGTATGGAAACAACTAGTGTGGACACACTGAATAATGGGTCGTTGGACTTCGAATTAAACAAGCTCTTTCTTTATGGGATGTACGATGTACAGAATTGTGTTGCACTTTTTTGTGATGACATAAATACCTACTTACAAATGCAATCGAAAAACGATGTTTTTCCGCGGGAAAGTAGTTTAATAATGGGTTTATATTATTATGTTAAGGGGGATGCGCTAAGATAGCCCGCAAAATTCAATTTTTTTTTTAGTTTTTTGCAATTTGCAGGTCAGTGTTAGGTTGTATGTTGATTAAAATATGATTCGCGACCGTAACATTCATTGATTTTGTCATTCTATAAAGCCATATTGGCTTTATAGAATGACAAAATCATTATAACCAGCACATACATCAGCGGGGTGAGAGCCTGGTGATCCGTCACACAGGGTGTCCTAGTATAGACGCCAGTCCTTTGCGAGAGCAAAGGATCATATTTTATGCATTTTTGTCAAAACGCTATAATTCTTGTCTCTATGTTTATAACTATGTGAACATTTGTGAAGAGAGAAATAAAAAAATATTACTTACTTACCTCATTACTTACTTTTATTAATCTGTGCTTTTATCTATATGGCCGCCACACAACCATCGATGCGACGGCGACGATGCCCTACTAGAGTGACAGTAATCAGCCAGTGTCACACTTACCAGACCTTTTCGGTGGTTCCTAGTAACTTGCTAACATAACTAGACGGCGCACAGCAAGTGGCGTGCCACATGCTGTGCCGTCAAATTATTAGAAAATCAATTAAATGTTTAATAAAATCATCATTTTAGTTTTCCTAGTGAGCATCACGCATCACTTTAAATTTAATCTGATTTATTAATTATTATTACATCTCTCAATAGATACCTACCTGTTTATATATATATTTTTTTCTTAGAAAATAACCTACATCATTATTATATTATAGTAGTTTGCTAATGTTGTTGCAGGGGCTTGTGGCTAAGTAACAACAGCTGCACGGGTCGATCGATCAGGTTAAGCTACGCTTGCCGCGGTTGGTCTGTGGATGGGGGACCATCTTTACATACCAAGACCCCTCCGTGCCTCGGAAAGTACGTTAAGCCGTTGGTCCCGGCTGTCATTTGTAGATCTTTGACAGTCGTTACGGGTAGTTAGAAGCCCAAAAAGTCTGACAACCAGTCTTAACAAGGGGCATCGTGTTACCTAGTAACTAGGTTGTGGAGGTCAGATAGGCAGTCGCTCCATGTAAAATACTGGTATTCAGCTGCATCCGGTTAGACTGGAAGCCAACCCCAACATAGTTGGGAAAAAGGCTAGGCAGATGAGTAGTTTGCTAACGTTCATTGACCTTGAGCGGGGACAACGTGCTCTAATTAAGCTGATGTATTTTAAAAACATGAGATTTTCTACTCAACTCCTCTACCAAATTAGCAACTTATTATCTGTGAGAAAACTATACATTATTAGAACTATAATTAAACAACACAAATCCCTTGCTTATGACCCTAGCTTAAATTTAAAAAGAAGAAAAGACTTAAGTAGCAGAAGTTCCTCAATCTAAAACTAAATTTGCTAGCAACTAATTTAAAAGACGGTCTGCTCAGCTTTACAATAAAATGTAATAGGGAAACTTATGTATACAATAAAAGACTAACTGAATGTAAAAAAATATTGGCTGAATGGATAATATCACTTAATTATGGGGAAACAGAGGCGTTGTTGTTATAAATATATATGTTTATAACAATAACGTATATATAATATTTATAAATATAACTGTATCCTAAGGCTCAATCTCATTCGCTCATGATATAGGTACTCCCACCCACACACATAACACACACATTTCACACATACAAACACAACACTCTGAATACATCAACCCAATCGCAATTACACACAATCACACTATTACACACAATTTGAACTCTGTAAGCACTTATTAGCCTAACTTATAAATTAGCCATAGTTTTCGTAGATTAGATTCCTTTATATTTTTTACTGTTTTTATTATTTTTTAACAAACAAGTTTATAGTTAATACCAACAATGTATGGAAGAGCGGAGTCTCCTAACACAGACTTTATTAGCTTAAAAGGAGGCTCCAATCACTACCTAGTAATGTAAGAAAACTTGTTAAAACTAATAAACATTTTTTTTATTTTTTTTTAATATAATTAACAAAATAATGCTTCCTCTCTCTTAACTCACTTATTTGCTATGCCCGACAGGTTCCATATATGATCTTATCATAAGTTTACCACCTAAGAATACCTACTCGTACATGTGGAAAGCAATAAAAGTATTGAGTACTCGTAAATGTCTAAAATCTTCTGCGAAAACAACTCAAAAGTTCCCTACACACCTAAAACAACATGACTCTTCTTAAAACCGTAATAAATAATCCCTAAACATCGTAATCATTACAGATGAAAGGTCCAAGCGATAGCATTCGGAGTCATACCCCGTTGGATGCCTGGAGCCTTATCTTCATGCGTCACTGACCTTCTATAGGTACCTTCATATGTAATTTACTGCTCACAGCCTAATAGAGCCTTATTGGTCTTTATCGTCGTAGGTAAGGCTTGGTGTAGGCTGTATGAAATAAAGGGCCAGATGAATTTAACGTTATCTGAGCGGGATTCAAGAAGATCTAAAGGTTAGGGTCAGCACAGACAGTAGCAAAATGTTCGAGCAGTTTTTCATTGGTAAAGACTAGAATAAAGTTTAAAATAACGTGCAATTTTAAGTGAAATAAAATAATTTTTTTTTTATCATATGTCCGGAATTAACAGTGGGGGTTTTGTTTCAACAGGCCACAATTACTATGTTCTCTGCTCAGACCAAATAAAAACCCAAGACATAGCGCTGCGAACACTACAGTAAAGCATGCAAAAACGACACCTTCACACATTTACAACCAATTTACAGCCAAACTAAAAATCAAATCAAATCAGTTTATTGCAAGCATGTTGTACAGAGCATGCACCCTATAAGGGCACTGCACACACACACACACATACACATTACACACAAATTACACATTATACATTACATTTTTCATCACGTGTCATTTTACAAAATTAAAACTACACCTCACCGCGCTGAAAAGTAAGTGCACACATGTTTATGAAACCGGCCTCACGTCGCTGTTGACAGGGCTATGTCTTAGTTTATTTATTTAATCTGAGGTTCTCTGTTATTGATTAGCCACTCTATTCTAACCTTTGAATGTGACAACAAGGGACAAGTAAAGTTTAAAAAGGCTTTGAATTCGAATGCAGCCCAACTTTTCAAAAACGCCCAAAAACACTGCAAAAATAAAACAACGGGCAAATTGCGTAAAGCCGGATGTATATTTCTGTGTTGTGTCGTGTCGTGACGTCTTCTGACGCAGTGTTAGCCAATCAAAACTCGTTGTGATTTGTCGTAGTCCTGAAACTCTTGAACAGATTCGTTGTCAAATTCAAAATTCAAATAATTTATTTTCTCTTCACAAACAATGACATCTTATAATTTAGACAGACTTGAAAAACAGTGACAATAGTTTGTGAGAGACTGATGTCTGCACTAGGAATACCTATATCGCAGATCACCAGGGTCCCACCACACGGTAAGTAAACATAATCAATTAGTTAGTAAAATTTAAGGGATAGGGCATAACATAACATAGAGACTCAGAGTTTTAAACAATATAAAACAAAAACAAAAAAAAAAGAATTAAATGCAAAAAATAAATAAAAATGCTTGAACTTATTATTATGTGTCGGGAAGTTAGAGGGATGGACTATTTTGGATGAGTTAGTAATTCCTCAGTTGTATTGGTGTATCCCGCGTCACGACACAACACGACACAGTAATGTGTCATTACTGTCAGTGGCTAAACACACATACAATTGGAATCGCTCGCAATGACTTCCATTTTGACACTTCACGTTCATTGCGTTACTTTTTTTTTTTTTTTTTGGGTGGGAAATTATCAAATAACTTCTCCCGCTCTTACTTAAGTTGTTTAGCAGACGAATGTTTCAAACGTATGAAGCAATGGATTCAGATTTTTTTTCAAAATCCAAGGATTGTGAATGAAAGTGGCGGCGGTGGTGTGGTGGCTAAGTAATAATAGCTGCACGGGGCGATCCACCAGGTTAAGCTGCGCTTACCGGGGTTGGTCCGTGGATGGGTGACCATCTTTACATATCGAGACTCCTCTGTGTCTCGGAAAGCACGTTAAGCCGTTGGTCCTGGCTGTCATTCGAGGATCTTTGACAAAATTCAAAAATTCAGAATTCAAAAGTCGTTTATTCAAACTAGTCTGAGAATCAGCACTTTTCGAACGTCAAAATTACATAAGACAGTCCCCCAAAAATGCCCACCCTTCACCACTTCCAAGTGCTTTTAGCTGGGAAGAAGTGGCGCAACAAACTCCCCAGCAGCACAGCTGTCTGTTCAAGTTAGAAAAAAAATGATTCTATACAATAGTATGCAAAATAATTAACATTACGTAACACAAAACCTAATTTAAATGATAAATTTTTGGCCATATGTCAGCTAGCACACGCCAATATACCAACCAAAAACATCGAGAACTATACTTAAGCAGAAATAAAAAATAAAAACTAAACGTAAACAGAACTAAATATCTAAATAAAAGCCTTCAAGCATAAAGGGCGTGCCCGCTTACATAAAGTTGTAATTGGAAGTTATAAATGATAAATTAGGACCATCGAGCTAAAATATTTTTTTTTTTTTTTTTTTTTTTTTTATTTAATTAAATAATGCATATTTACAATATTACGCCTTATAGTAAAATGGTAGGTATATAATAATGGTTCGACCTGAACTAGGATAAACCTGTATCTCAGGTGTCATAAGTGCAAAATTACATTAAAATTTTCTAAAATTGATGGTAGACATAAATAGTGAGTAACTTAACAGACTAATGATAGGACAGTACTTAATTAAAAATAATATTTAACTTAAAACAACCAGTAACTTTTCTGTGTCATCATAAGACAAATTTTGTAACCAAGTTGAAATAACATTTTTGCATTGTATCGTTTTTAATGCAGACATAGACAAAATTGCGTTTACTTTATTATACAAAAATGGGCCTAAGAATATAAAAAATCTATACATAAACGAATGCCTTAATCTATAATTATCCATACAGATGTCTTTACGTCTTTTATCAGTGACAACTCTATCGTACGGCAATTTAGAGTGCTGTTTTATTAAAGTATTCATAATGAATAACTGCCGCACTGTCAGAACATTGCAAGATTTATATAAAACTTGGGTCGGGAACAGGATAGGCCGGAATGTGGATACTTTCAGAACAGCTCTTTGCGCGCGCTCCAGTGGTAGTAAAATTGTTTTAGCCGCTCCTCCCCATGAAGTAATACAATATGTAATTATCGATTGACACAAAGCATAATATACCTGTTTTATCACCTTAGCGTCAGCAAAAGGCCTAATTTTCTTGAATATGAACATCAACTTACGGACTCTACTGCATAATAGTTCAACGTGATTTTTAAATGTAAGAGTAGCGTCAATAATTACTCCAAGATATTTTATAGTTTTCGTATTAAGGATAGTTGGGCAATTGCATTTAGAGTTTGCAACTGTGTTACATACATGCGCATGAATATCTGGAATGATCATAGATGTCTTTGAGTTGCGTAAAGAAAAGCGTATGTATTTAGTTTTGTCAGCATTTAATGTCAGTAAGTTATGTTGTAACCATCTATTAACTATATTGAAACCTTGCTGTGCACATAACCAAACTTCATGTACTGTATTTGCGGAGAATAGGAGTACGGTATCATCAGCATAAGATATAATTTTCCCCGAATTTAGATTGAGACTGCAGAGGTCATTTATATAAATAAGAAATAAGGTTGGTCCTAATATACTTCCTTGCGGGACTCCAAAAGAAGTATTTTTTAGTTCTGAGCTAGTAAAATTACCAATCTTCACACATTGACAGCGGTTGTCTAAATAGTCTGCAAAAATCTTAAGCTGCTTACCTCGTATACCAATTTTCTCGAGCTTGTTCAATAAGATAGGAACAGACACGGTATCAAAAGCTTTTGCTAGGTCAAGAAAAATACCAATAGGATGATTACCTTTGTCTAGTTCTTGAGATATATAATCGGTCATATCTTGCACAGCATCAGTTGTGGATAATTTTGGTCTAAAACCAAATTGATTATCCGAAAGGATGGCTTTAGACTCTAAGTACTTCATTAACCTATTGTTAATTATTTTTTCTAGTATTTTAGATGTAGATGAAAGTATTGAAATGGGTCGGTAATTTGAAGGTACTTTTTTGTCACCTGCTTTATGCACTGGGACGACTAAAGCTTTTTTCAGATAGTCGGGAAAAATGCCTTCAGAAAGGCAAATTTGAAAAATATGAGTTAACGGCGGAACAAAAATGTGTCTGAAATTCCTTAACACAGTATTTGAGATACCGTCCCATCCAACCGCACAGACTTTTTTCAGCCCCAAAATAACCCTTTCGACTTCGTCTTTGTCTGTATCCAGTAAAACAAATGAGGTTAGTTGACGATATTGCGATGACACAATGGCCCTGTTTCCGTGTATGCTGTAATTTTTGTTATAGTTACATTTAATTTGCTCAGCAAGATTTTGACCCACATTAATAAAGTAACTATTAACATGATTTGCTGATGTATGTGGCGAGGCGAGCGTTTGTAATAACTGTGACGATGATTCATGCTGTTTTGATACAAAAGCGAAATTTTTTATATGGCGCCACATTTTTTTGCTGTCGTTTCCTGATTCTTCAATTAAGTTTCTATTATACGTATTTTTCAACTTTTTTAGTAGATTGTTACAGAAATTTCTATATCTTTTATATGATGTTTGTAAAATGGTATTATCTGGAGAGGATTTTGCATGCATGTGAAGTTTATCCTTGTGCTGAATGCACTTTATTAGCCCGGGTGTGATCCATGGTTTTAGGTTATTGTTTTTCTTAGTTAGTTTTATGTGCGAAGTATTATTTACAATAGCACATTGCACTTTATTAATAAAGTATGGCAGCGAAACGTTCACATCATCAGTTTTGTAAACTGGGTCAAAGTCAATATGATGTAATGCGTCTTCAAGTTTTTTCATATTTATTTTAGTAATGGTATTTGTGCACTTAGATCTAGGGGTTTTTACTTTTAAACTAAGCAGGACTGCTCCATGATCGGAAACTGAAGGATTTGTTACTAGGGTAATGGATGCAAGGTTAGTTTTAAGCAAGGTGTGGTCTAAACAGGACCCACTCAAATGTGTTGGAAGCAAATGGGCCGGAAGCAGTCCCTTGCATGCGCACACAAATGAACAGTTAATTACTAGTAACAATAACAAAACCATGATCAGCAAGACGACCAGTCACCACAAGCAGCACCCGTTCACGAGCATAACGCAAAGATCAGCCATTACCATATTTGAGGAAAGGAGGCAACCCGACCCCCGACGCTACCGCAAGCATTGACATCTAAGGGAGCATGACGAACTTGCTGCCGGTGGCTCAGGCAAAAAATAATATGATCAATTGTCGAGGTCACTAGCTAACCACAAATTGCAATACAACTCATAACAAAAACGTTGTAATGAGTAGATTATGTCAACAATAAAATAAAATAAAAATAAATTGAATCGTAAAAAAAAAATAAAAAAAAATTCAAATAATATAAACTCATATAAACTGTCTGTAGGTAAGCTAATTCTGGAGAAAGAACATAAACATTATCTTGAATTAATCAGAGCGACCAACTATTCTTATCATTTAAGTAGTCGTTGATACAATAGTATGCCTTTGAGCAAAGGTTGGATTTTACTTTATTTTTAAACGCACAGTCGTTACGGGTCGTCAGAAGCCCGAAAGTCTGACTACCAGTATAACCCAGTTACTGGGTTGTGGAGGTCGCTCCATGTTAAATACTAGTATTCGGCTGCATCCGGTTAGACTGGAAGCCAACCCCAACATAGTTGGGAAAAGGCTAGACAGATTTTTGTAAGACAGAAAGAATACAACATTTTTCCACTCCCAGATTACCATATACTAAAGCATAGCGCATCTATAATATTTAAAATTATAATCTATGTCGGAACTCCGAGTAAGATATATAGGGTAGCCATGAATTATTCAACAGGTTGTCGCGGTGTTACTGTATCCGGTTTACAACGAAACTGCTTACGGAAGTGCTGCCATCTTGCGATAACATTTGGTACTTGTATTTTGGTAAAATATTGCCACCCTAATTGATTTATAGACTGTATTTTGGTACTGTAAAAAGTGAAGAGGTTGTTATGTATATTTAAGTCTGTTTTAAACAGGTTTTGAATAGGAAAAACTCGACCGGAAAGCCTGGTTTTCGTTCGTGTTTGATTTATTTTTGTTTTGGTAGATTTTAGTTTGTGGAAAGAGAATAGAGTAGTTTTTTGCTATGTTTAAATAGTTTATTTGTGTATTCCTATTTAAACACGGGTACTACCAATATTTAGTAATAAATTAGCCGATTTTGTAGGCTCGATCTTGGAATTAGTAGTAAAACCCTTAAAAAGTTACGGGACGTTTAAGGTGGCTCCTCAATTCAGACGTTTCAATTGAGGAGCCACCTTAGAACCCGAAAACTAGCCGAAGGATTTTTTAAAAATTTGGTAGGATTTCGCAGTATTTATGCGTAACTTCTACAAAAAAAAAATGGATGTTGTAAGTACCTACGGCTGAAATTCAAATAGCTACAATGTTTTGCTTTTTTATAAAAAATCATAAATTTCATCGCGCTGTTTCTCGGAAAGTAATCAACCAATTATAAAATATTTTTAGTACAATTTAGTAGTAAATGTGTTCTAATTTGTAGCATAAAAAAATTGTGAGAGTGAAACATCGACCCTTGATTCGAAGAAAATTGTAAATCTTGATACACTATTACGAGATTTTTCAATCCTGGTACCTGTCAAAGTAAGTATATCGATGTATGTAAACATTTTTATTTTTTTATTATAAAATTTTATTATAAAAAAAAAGTTATCCAATATTATAGTATTGTAACTTTTTAGAATTAGACTCCAATTAATGAAAGTGTTAGCGAAAGAAAAATGTATTTAGAGTTACACTTAAAAAATCACAGTAGTTTTCAAGCGCCTACCAAGAATCTCAGTGAAACCGAAACGTACCTATATCAACTTACAATGTTCTTTCACCAACTGAATCACGCTTGTGGCTTATAGAAACATACTTACGTTATTATTTCACCGAGATATTGTCACAACAGATAGAAAGAGGTACGTTTTCTTTTCACTTAAAAAAAACTAGGATGTCTTCGGTATCAATTGTTACGTTATTCTTCGTACAAGAAACAACGTACTAAAAGCAGCTTATAATATTGTGTGCGAAGTTACAACTTTTTTTCACAGATATTTTGTACTTTTCACTATCGTAACTCTCACAAAAATCTTTGTTAGGCTAGTTACCGAAAAAAGAATTATACCGATGGATGAGGATTGAAAAATTTATGTTTCTGTTTTTTTTTTAAACCTGAAAGTCTAACAGATACCCCTTTTATCGCGATTCAAAGTGCACGAAAACGTTTTTTGCCTCTGCTGTAAACCTTAATTTTAATTTTTTTAATTTTATTCGAATCGCTGGTTGGCATGGCTCCTCAATCCATACGGACACAACTTTTGTTGTGTAATGGAAATGGCAAGGGCTCTATAAAACATTGTCGAATTTTGACACAGTAAGTTATATCTTGATGTGATTGTGTCAATGGAACTCTAATGCAAGATTTAAGTGATACGAACATAAATTATTTTAATTCTGAATAAAATGTTTTCAGATTTAAGAGGGTTTAGGTATCCTAAAAGTTGGCAATGTCGTAAATAGCTGTCAAATGTTTACCTGTTTTGATTAATTTAGCAATATTACTGTATGGAATTATTAAGAAATGTGGCTAACTAGGGAACTAAAATATTGATTATGAAATGCAATAATTAATATCGTAATACCGGATATTTAGTTTTAGATGTAAAAAAAGTATTTGGAAACTTTCCAAATGCCTTTTTTACACCTGAAATTGTTACAACATCAAATTCAGTGTTATAATTGCAATTCATTATTAATATTCTAGGGAACTAGTTAGCCACATTTCTTATTTCCATACAGTAATATTGCCAAATTAATCAAAACAGCGAAATATTTGACATCTATTTGCGACGTTGCCCACTTTCAGAATAAACGCTCTTAAGTAGGTATTCAAAGTTTCATTCTTGAAATGAGAAAACTAACAAAACAATTTGGTTATAAATATATTATAATGATACATGATTTTATTTCTGTAATTGGGTTTGTACAAACAGTTTTACGCGTCAACCATAATAATATTTAAAAACTAGATGAGGGCGGTATTGTTTGTACTTCTGGTGTATGTGTCTGCGTGTTCCTGTGTGTGTGCTGTGTAGGCAGTCGTTTGGTTGTATTTTGTGTGTCCAAATAAACGTTTTCTTTCTGCATCAGGGTAGACTGGAAGCCAATATAGTTGGGAAAAGGCTAGGTAGATGATGACTTCCTGTACTTGTCTCAAATAAAATATTTTTCTTTCTTGTCTTTATTTAAGGCGAAATTAGCGCAAATATTTTTCTGTAATCTAAAAACCCGCAGCATTGTTGGCTTTCTCGAATAATTACAACAGAAGCACCCTCCTTAATTTTACCTAAAAATGTCCGAAGAAAGTTGTAAAAAAATGGGCAACCTCGCGAAAGCAAAGCCGGTAAACAAATCGTAGTCATTTACAAAACTGTTAAACAGAGTACAATAAACAAATTGCCTAAACATTAGACAGATATAGGCTTTTTAATGGGCAGAAGGTAATTTCGCGCAATACTCGGGCAAGTATGAAGTTTTATCGTCGCGTAATTGCGCAATAGAGTTTATCTTTTTGTTTTATTATTATAACAGGTTTTGCCCACGGCTTCGCCCGCGTGTATGTCGAAAAATATCCCACAGGAACGTACTACCGGGAATACATACCTAATAGCCGAGGAAATGTCATTGACCAATACCGCTGCGCCCGCGTTGTCGTCAATTGGGAGAAAGAGCAATTGGGTGATCCAATTCATAAAATGACTAAGTCCATTTTTAACGTTTTTGAGTTAGCAACACTGGCTTGTTAAGTTTTTCATTCCCTTTCGAATGGTCTATTCAAGGTTCTTGGGAAAAATCTCTAAGTGCCATTTCCGAAAGTAAAAAAAGACGGATCTTCCATTCATAAAATCCCTAATCCCTTTCTTGGAAGAAATTGCTAAGTCCATTGATTTTTGTTTAAGTCCTAATGGCAACCCACATCATTACGTCAAATTACATGACAGAATTTTTTCATAACGGTTTTTATAAATTATCACCGAGAAGGTTTTCTTGCGATTTTGTTTAAAATAATTAAGTGTACGTGCGTAGTTAAGTTAAAATGAATCCTGATGACAAACTGAAGAGGTGAGTGTTCTGTTTTACTAACTAGATGTATTTTCAAAAGGGTAATTTGGTTAAGACAGTTAGGTACCGATTGCGAAATTGTTTTTTTCATTAGGTTTATTACATTATTACAGAATAATGCAACAAAGCGGTCTCTTTGACTCTGGGGAAAGTACCACCAGTGATATTGGGGATTATTCTGCTTCATCTGAGGACGAATGGACACCCAAAAGAACTCGTGCTTTCAAAAATAATGTACCCGCTTTTAATAACGAACAGCCACTGCCAATAAAATCTCCACAACTACCCTCATTTTCTGGCATTACACCAAAACGCATGAAGCAGAATGAGACAGAATTGTCTGTCTCATTGAATGTCAGATGAATCACAATAATCGCCAATACCATACCAAGCTATTGAGCTATGGTATTGGCGATTATTGTGATTCATCTGTGGACAAATGGTCACCAGATGATTCAAGACGAAAATCGTCCATTACTATTTTGGATGATGTACACCTACCCGCTTTCTCTAACAGGTACCTATCTTAAATTTTCTTCTACGAGGTGCATTCAATAAGTACCTAGCCTCATCGCCAGAGGGCGCTGTAGTTTCAAAAGAGTTTTACCACAGTGTAGCACATTCTTTTTAAATTCTTTTTTCAAATTTTCATTTCAATCCCTTCATTTGTTTTAATTTGACAACTTATGGAAGCGAACGTGTCGATCGGTTTTACAAAAATGGAAAAAGAGCAATATAGTTCGGTGATTCGATTCCTATTTTTGGAAGGGAAAACGCGCATCGAAATCAAAGAGATTGAATTTATTATTAACTTATTGATTTTATTGTTATTTTTACACTTTAATTATAAATAGGCAAACTGTGTTGGTGCCTTTAAGTGACAAGTTCGCTGTAGTTTATAAGTTATAATATGATATGGTCTCTGTAAATGTTTTTGTGATCTAGTCGTTGGAATGCCATAATAAATAAACAAATAACCAACACTTAAGGAGGCTCTCGTTGGGCAGCTGGATTAAGGGCTTGATCCAGAAAGCGGTACTCCTGGACACGGCTCGCATTGTCAGGAGCTTCCTCTCTCTGGAGCCCTGGGGGCCTACCACAAGCTCATAAAGCAGTATTATTTTAATATTACTTCAGTGTGGGAAAGAGATAAAGCTCTACATGACGTATAGCTCCATCTCTTTCTCCCACTGAAGTAATATTAAAATAATACTGCTTTTGAGCTGGTGGTAGGCCCCCTGACCGCCGGTAGCTTGAACCCTGTTCCTGATACCGGTGGGCTACTATTTTTATATTTTTAAATGTTTTTTTCTTTTGTTTTTATAAAAATATTTCAAAATGTGAATTGTATGTAATAAAGGAAATAAATAAAATTAAATATTTTGAGGCAACCGGCAAATCAGCAGGCAAAAACTAGTACCTACCTATCTACAAGAAAAATATTAAAAGCCAAAGGTATTTCAATAAAAATTAATTACCTATTACATTCCACTGAAGTGATATTTTAAGCTCGTATACTTTTTAAGTATGGCGGACATATACATGCATTTTAGTTCTAGTATTATTTATATGTACCTAATTAAATTTTCACGTCGTAATAGGTTATCATGAAGGAAGTATTAAAATATACTGGTTCTGTTGATTGAAAATACTGATAAATACATGCATTCCCGTTTAACACCCGTGTTTTGCCAGTTATGTTTAAGTTCTACCATAAACTAGGCACATATCCAGACTCCGGGCTGCTACTGAGGAATTTCTAATGGTAAATCATAATAACAACATAGAATATCAATAAAAAGCGGCCAAGTGCGAGTCGGACTCGGTCACAAAGGGTTCCGTTCCACTGTTTCTAAGATATTTAACGCTACATCTTTTTTTATTACTTTATTAAAAAAAATAACACGTTTCTTGTATGAAGGGAGTCCCCCCTTTAATTTTTTACTTTATTTTTATTATTTGTTGTAAGAAATACGCGGCAATAGGAATACACAATCTGTGTAAATTTCAACTGTCTTATTACGGTTTATGAGATATAGCCCGCATACAGCCTGCTGACAGACGGACAGACGGACGGACAGCGGAGTCTTAGAGCGTTTTCGCACTGCATCCGATCCAAATCCGAATTCAAGATCCGAATTCAATCCGAATTGGGAATGTTCTAAATTCGGACAGACAAAGATCGGATCTAGTGCACAACACCTCATACAAATAGTACTATGGCTACTTTGAACCGACATTTCTCAGATTCGGATCGGATTCGCATAGGATTCGGATCGGATTTAGATCGGACGTAGTGCGAAACCGCTCTTAGTAATAGGGTCCTGTGGGCACTATTTGGGTACGGAACCCTAAAAAGAAGCTATTTGAACGATTGCCTCGTTGGTCTAGTGGGTGCAAGCGCTACTGTTGAACATGAGGTCCTGAGTTCGATTCCCGGGTCAGGCATAGTTGGGATTTTCCACCTGGAATTGCTCAGTAGCAGCCCGGAGTCTAGATTTGTGCCCGGTTGATAGCAATAGGCTCGCCCCCTATTACATGGGACTTAAACATACCTGGCGAAATGTGGGTGTAGGTACTATAGATGCACCTCTGCCTAACTCTTTGGGGAATACTGGCGTAATGTTATGTTAAGTTATGTTGAAACACTACTCCGCAAAAGAAAAACGTTGACCAACATTAAAAAAACAGCAGCAACTCACAGCTAAAACAAAGTTATTGCCAAAATTAAAACAAAAACGTCTCGCTTTGTATTAAATAATTAATTCAACACAAGTTTCCTCCCTCGGTGACACACAAAATGATGTACAGTATTTCTATTTTCTTAATGTCCTTCGGGAATCATCGCATTTCCGAATACAAACGGATGCTAATTTCCATGTCCATCAATTATTCGATTTATCGTGTATAATAATTTGAATTCAGAACCAAGTACTTTATTGTTTTGATTTCCGTGTGAACTATATAGAGCTGTAAAACTATTTTCCTATCTGTCGTGCCTGCGACTTTAGCAGCTTTCCTCCCATTTTTAAAATAAATTAAGAGTGTTAACAACTCTATAAACTTCTAAGTCGATTGATAGCGTCCGGTCTACACCAAATGCAACGGGCAACTGATAGAAATCAGACGACTGACGAAACACGAAGTTTGTCGAGGGACATTAAGAAAATAGAAATACTGTACAGCTGTTGTCCTGAAACTAGTTGCACTTGCAACTTCCAACAGTTTTCAATATATTTTCCCAACTGTGGCCCGTTTCGGTTTTGTTGGAACCGTTGGAACAGAACGTTTTTGGATGAAACTATACTCTATTTGAAATAAGATAAGACATTTAAACAAACCTTTTTACAGCCCGTTCAATCGGTTTTGACTTCTATACTGTAGGCATAAGGATGGCATTAAAAGCAAAAAAGTGTTTAGAATACCAACTGTTTACTGCAGCTGCCATTTGTCATGCCACCAACGCAATAGAAGTTAAAATCGGTTGAATGGACTGTTAAAAAGGTTTGTTTAAATGTCTAATCTTATTTCAAATGGAGTATAGTTTGTTTGCTTCAAGCATAGCATAATAAGCCTATAATTTTCCCACTGCTGGGACATGGGCCTCCTGTGCACTAGGAAGGGTGAAGGGTGGGCGTTTTGGGGGACTGTCTTATGTAATTTTGACGTTCGATAAATGCTGATTTTCCGCCTAGTTTGAATAAATGACTTTTGAATTTTGTTTTTTTTTTTTTTTCTTTCTTTTCCCTTTCCCAGAAAGTACAGAATGCAACCGCTACGATCCCTACATGCTCCTTTTACTTCATTTTCGATTTTTTCTTCTTATATTAGTAGCTAGTAATATGCCTGTTTTGTTGTTCATCTAGTTGTCGCAAGGGACAGCTGACCGTGGGTGGGATCTTGGGATCAAATTTCCATAACTGCTCAGAATCTGGATAACTGTCCTGATAATGGCGACAGATTCACCCCTACACGATGAAGTATAATAAAATTGATGAATTGTGGTTGTAGGAACTTGACAACTGAAAAAAAAAAAAACTGCATTCGTTTTCAATCTTCGTAAGTATGATCATGTCTGCGATTGCTTTTAAAATGGTTACTCATTCATCAGTGCAGAGAGTTGAGGGCTCTGTCTATGTTGTATTCTATACTCGACAGACCCACTTCTCCTTCTTACCTGACTTCCCATGTTCAATACCTATGCTCTGCCCATAGTAAAAGTCGTCGTTCTACGAACAATCGTCTTCTACGTTGTCCTTCTCACCACTCTGGTTTTATTCACTCTTCTTTCTTTGTCCAGGCGGTATTTCTTTGGAATGCACTCCCTCTGAACATCAGGATGGCAACCAGTCGGTTATCTTTTAAAGTGAAGACACGTGAACATATTCGTAAGAAGTTGGCAGAATCATTGCAGCGCTGATTCGCTGAATTTGTTTTCTCCGCTACCTATCGTTATTTCTCCTGACAAAGTTTATTCGGTTTATATGTATGTATGTATTCTTTTTCGAGTTAACTATCCCTTATATTGCACCTGCCATGTTTTGTCTCTGCATCACCCTAAGGTTGACTGGTAGAAAATGCCTCAGGCATTAAGTCCGCCTTTGTATACGTACAGTATTTTTTACTTGTGCATAAAGTTTTAATAAATAAATAATACCTGTACCTACCTCATTGGGAAATAATACAGGTGTAATATCAATATGCACGTTATCAGTTATAAGACACAAGGAACACAAACACATATTGAGAGTGGGCCTTGCAAAGGAAATGATCGCAAACTGTCTCAGAGCAGACTAAGTTAAATGGACCGCAGTTTGCACAAGCCGAATAGTTTGCGGGTTCAATGGAAATTCACGGATTCCTTTGTTTAAATGGTATTCGTATTCTAAACTTGGTTAATTACTGAATACTCTAGAGATCGATGGAATGGATTTAATGTGAGGGGATTAAAAATGCGCTTTGATTTTGTATTTTGGTTGTTCATTATTGGCTGACGTACATTTGGGCGGGCGGTACCGCGTCGTCAAAAATCCTCCAAGGTCACTTTTGTACATTTGCTATAAACCACCGCACAGGACAGGCGAGCCGTGCTTTTTTGTATCGAAATGCAATGCACTGATAAAAGTAAACTGACTGAAATTGGTCCAGCCGTTTGAGCGTGAAGATGAGACAAACATACCTACACACACACTCACAAACTTTCGTCTGTATAATATGTGTGAAGTGTGATAATATTAAAACGAAGAGGGGAAATTTTAATCGGCTTACCGCTTGAGAAACCGAGAGCCCTCTTCAGTTCTTGCACCCAATAAACCATAAAGCTATCAAAGAATAACGTGGTGAAAATAAAACAATAGGTAGGTACTTGGTATTCTTTTAGGCTTCCTTGTATTTTTTATGAGCCACCTGTCATGTCTTTTATTTATTTTTTCAAAAAGGAGGAGGTTCCCAATTCGCCTGTATATTTTTTTTGTATGTTTTTTACGCGATTACTCCGCCAATTATGAATTAATTTTGATGATTCTTTTTTTGTTTGGTAGATCATACTTCAGAGGTGGTCCCATATAAATGTTATTAAATTGGCTTGAGTAGTTCTTGAGTTAGCTTCAATAATACGTATTTTTTCTCACTTGGTCCATATGGATGATGTTGTAGTTCCTGTCACTGTTATTTACATATAGCAGGTAGTAGTAGGTATTCGAATTTGTGTGGTTTAGGTACCACAACTAAAAAAGGAAAAAAAAACCGTCTTAAAAAATCGGTGGTAAAAAATAAAAATACCTACAGAACCAAAGACAGCGACTTCCAATTAAATTAAAGTTATTTTTCACATTATAGTGTTTTTTGTCGGTTGTTTTTTGTTGTCAATCAGTTTTGTTTTAATAAAATAAAGTTAGCAAAAATACTTATCCATTTCCTTTGAAACGCCACATTGTTTTTTTCGAAGAATTTATCTGTGCAATTAAATACGGGCTGCTTTATTTTTGTCAGCAAATATCAGGTTTGATTCTTAGCAGATTTATCTTCTCCACATATTCGTTCTTCCTCGTGACGTAACTAGTACCTACTTAGGTACTAACAGCTCTCATACAGCTCCGAGCGCTCTGGAACGGCTTTGTCTACCAGAGGTTCAATTTTATAATACCCTTCATGTTTGTTGGCTTTAGTTCGGAAAATATTGTCAATATTTACTGTAAGATGCAACTGGTATAATTTAATTTTTTAACAGCTTTGGTTTAGTGGTAAGACCACCTGTCTTATACACAGAGGTCCCGGGTTCAATTCCCAGCTGGCCTACATTTTTTTCTCGGTTTGGTTGGTGGTAAGGCTTGTTCCAAGTCCGCCTGGCTAGATACCACCATCTTATTTAAGTCTGTCGCCATAACAACAATGTTTACAGCATTGTTGTGTTTCGGCAGTTAGAGGTAAGATAGCCAGTTCCTTTGTGGTTGAGGATCTTAGGCGAAGCTCGCTTCCACCTTCGGCCTGATCATCGCTTTCCTTCATCGGTTGAGGTAAAAATAAAATAAAAAGTTGGTCTATTTTTTCTTGTGTTTCTCGTTTTCGTCACTACTTTTACCAATAGCAAACTTTAGCATACCTAATAGCATTATTGTGGATTATTTAAATTACTTTTCACTCCTCTTGCTCATAAAATCCGTCATTGTAGCGTACCAGAGCGAAAAAATAGCATATCTTGCTCTAGGGGAAATAGTAATTTTTGTCTGTAACCAACGAGCCTACAAAAACGAAAAAGTCTTTATTCTTATGTAAAACTAGCTTTTTACTACTACATACCGGGATAAAAGTTTCCTTCAAAGTTCAGATTAAACAAATTGTATATTTTTAAAATAAAACAAACTATTTAATATTGTATTGGATTATTTTATTTTCTCGCAACCGTAGTGAAAAGTAGAGTGTAACACACGGCGTTAAAACCCATTCTAACTCGGTTTCCATTTACTACCTCGCTAAAGCTTGGGAGTAAAACTACCTCAATCATCATCATCATCAGCCTATAATGTTTCCACGGCTGGGACACAGGCCTCCTCTCTGTGAGAGGGAGTGTGCCGTAATCTACCACGCGGGCCCAGTGCGGGTTGGTAGATGTCACATGTCTTTGAATTTTCGGTTCTAGGACATGCCGGTTTCCTCACGATGTTTTCCTTCACCGTTTTGAGAGCAGTGGTGATGAAATAATTTACACAAAGTAAAGCGCCTGTCTGGGTTCGTACCATAGATATAAGAAAGAAGGAGATATGCCCGGTAGTTGAAAATGTATCGAAACCCAATGTCTCCACTTTGTCCCCACTACCTCGCCACAACTACACATGCAGAAATAGATATGAGGCTGCGCTCACTCTTGCAATTCATAAATCAGAACGTACTACACAATCAATTATAAACCTTATCCCATCATACACAGCGTGCATTTACCATGCACCGTACAACTCACTCACACGAAAACATCATTTCTATCGTTGTGCTGTACAGAAACAATTTATTTTACGTATACGCTAGTGATTGACCAAATCGGAAAGGTATCGATTCTTCCATTTAATATTATCGACGGTGAAGTATCAATATCTAATAACTAACATTTTGGCGGTTTTCACTTACTAATTATTAGGGCTTATTTTAATTTTTTAAATTGTTCTTTGTTTTATCTTTTTATTACGGACGCTTCTAACGTGCACGTCTTTCTACATTGTTCTCACATGTATAATTTCAACATGAATGATGTAACCAATATTTTGTAACAATTTTTTATTTAAAAGAGTGTCCGTGGAGTTTCTTTCCCCGTCTTCTCCATAGGTACCTACTACGCTTTGAAATAGGCAACTAGCTTCATACCTATTTCTGACTGACCGATTCCTTGACAATTCAAAAGTGCCTGTAAATGGTTTAATTGAAATAAATGCTTTGAGTTTGAGTTTAATGTTTACTTCAAATGATCAAAAACTATGGAAATTAAACGTTTTTTTCTCCTCCTGTAAAACCATGTTTTTGTAGTTATTAGATATTGATACTTCACCGTCGTTATACTTTAAAAAATTTGGTGTCCTGAAAATAAAATAAATAAAAACGAAGTCCAGAAAATATTATAATAAAAATAAATAATAAGCAAAAAATTCAAACAATAAAAAAATCCAGTTACGTTGGTTTAACCTGTCATAGTTTATTGAAACAGTAGGTATTGTTGAACCCTGCTATGATGTTTACTTACTGTCCTGTAAAGTGGAGGTATTTGTGCAGCACTTGACGCTTTAATACTACTGGAGTGGCATTTTTTGTCAAATAGTGTAATCTTAAATTAATACATTTTTCCATGACTGCTTTAATTAGAAATACTATGTGATTATTCATCGGAGACTGCTCAAATTGGTGAAACTTAATATTATCAAAGAGATCTAATCCTATAATTCAAACCCAAAACACTCCACCTAAAATTTTATTAACTTACTTTACGACCGTTGGTTACGCATTTCTCTACCACGCTGTAAAATAATCAAAATAAGTAAAACACATTATTTCACATGGGTAAAACAGTTGACAAATTGAAGAATAAAGTATAATAGCAATAAATTCATTCGCCAAACGACATTGTTGTCGATAGCCTACGTTAGTGGATCTGCACAACTACATCACTAGCTCGTCGCCAGACACAGCGGCCGTACTGCGCGATGCATCCGCAGTCCACAGTATCGTTTTGTGATTTTTACATTGCTTGTTGAGTCACTGAGCGACATATTTAGGTAGTGGTTAACGAGCAATGTATGTAGTGCAAAAATAGTACAGTCGCTGTGATATTTGGAAACAAAAATAACGTAGTAAAAGCAAGAAATATTTTACGATTTGTTGTGTTTCATTATTTTAAAGACAAATATAGTAAAATACTTGTACTTATATATGGTAAGTGATTCCATGATTCACAAAGTTTTTGTTTTGACTTCGGTTTTTACAAGAAACCACTGAACAACACGGCATTCTTATAAATTGTCCCGATCACGGCCGAAAGCACACTAGTTCGCGGAGACGGCCATTTTCGTATGCAATGAGCACTTTGATCATTACGCGCGGACACAGACACGCCCCCATGCCACTTCTCCTGTTTTTTATATTTCTATGGTTCGTACCTATGACCTACAACTCGTAAGTCGCGGCCGTCTCAATAGAATGAGTTATTTTAGCCCCTCGTATAACAATCTATTATTTAGATATTTCCATCAAGTTACTCGGTCTGTACGCCCATTTTAATACTTATTAATTAAAAACCATAAACCGTAGTAGGTAGTAAACGCGATTGGTAGCACTGTTCTGTCAGTCGCCATTTTGAATTCTATTAGTATTGAAACTAAGCTTGACAAGTAATGGTGCCAACATGACGGCAAGGGACAAGTTATAGTATAGTGAATGCACACTTTTAAAACACTAACCAGTGCTGTGAAACTCCGAACAAATTATTTTTGTATGGAGTTTGTTACCTTTTTAGCCAACATTCAGAAACACACGACAAAATGACAGGATGACAGAATGACCAACATTAAATTACGAAGTTTTCACAAACATGTCTGCCTTCGCGCGAGTATTAATGTTTGGGTTGAGATTTTTCTGTTTGTTTTTCCTTTTTCTGTAAGATTTCGGATTATAACATATCAGAATAATTAAATTAAATTAAAATTAAAAAAAATTAAAATTATGTTTATTTATCTCCACAAATTACATTAATATAGATAATAAGTTGACAGATATTTTTACAAAATTGACAGTGACTCTAAGTTTGTGAACCATCATGGGCAAGGGTCACAGAAGATGTGGATTTTGTGGTATCAAGGAGGCCTGGCATACCGTAAATAAGTTGCTATTTTCCAAGTTTTTACTGGATCCCAACCGGTGAGTACCGATATTTATTGCTAATGTGATCTTGTGCTCACTTAACACTATGCTATGCTATTCAAATTCTGTAATACGACTCTCGAGCCATCAATCAAGATTAGTTGAAACTCTTGAAGAAATGGTTTAAAACATTGTGCCTACAGTAATATTTGTCTACTTTAAATTATAATCTAATTTAGTCTAAATAGGTTGACTGCTAAATATATTGTCAGAGTTTAAGATTATATTATCTACCTTGACACCAATAGGTAATTATCTCAGCATCTGTTACGACGCCTCTTTGAGGTGGATAACAATTAAAATTCTATTGTGTCTCGTTAATGGCAGTTGAAAGGAAATACTGGGATTATGAAATAAATCTAAGTATAATAATAATCTATTCCAATTTAGTTACGCTGATAGTGTAAATTAGGTGTTTTCTTAAATTTAAATCATACTAAATAAATTCACAGTGAAACAGAGTCAGTTATAATGTAACCTTTTATATTTTGTATCTTCCAGCTGCAGAGAGTGGCTAAAAGCAGTTGGTAACTAAGAACTTTTGTATCTACCAATAGAAAAACTGCATGAGCAGTGAAAAATATGTGCCTTGGAAAAAAGGATTTCAACAAAAAGGGAAATGTCGCAGAATTTCCACAACATATGTATCAGCATTCAGAGTCAAAAGGTAACTATAATAAACACCATAATTGATCTGTATTATACATAACAATATACAGTACAGTCCTCTCATGTCATCCATTTAATTATTAAAAAAAATAGATGCAACCTCTTGTTTAGGTTGTTTCATTAAAATCCTTCGTTTCCTTTTATCATGTGATGATGTTACAAAAAAATAGACAGACAGAGAAAGAAATTCTCAAAATTGATTGAGTTAATTTGTGTACAATTGCTCATTTCAAATAGAAAAGATCCCTGCGTTTTATGTGAAAGGAAATGTTTACACGTCTCATCGAAAATGTTTAAATATTTAATTATCTTTACAGATTTAACACCAAGGAAAAACAGTTGATGGAACAATTACAAAAAACTAAATGCAGCCTGGCATCACTAAGACGCAGTGCCAGTCTCTTGGGAAAAATAAAGTCAGGCATGCTAAAAGAAACTCTGATGTCGGCACTAAAAAATAAAATAGGAAGCCATTTTGGTCTGAGACCAATGTTGATAGCTCATTTAAGTATATCCATTATTAAATACTAAAATCATGTAAATCTGCGTTTTATTTTACCGATTTTTCAAAATAAATTAGTTTTGGAGGCTCACTATTATCTTCGTATCGATATCGATGAAATGCATTCATTTCATCGATATCGATAATTTTATTGATTTCTGTATGTTGCGCGTCCCTATCGATAACCCTTTCAAGGACATGATTGTCATTATCAGTGCTATTTAGAATTTTCATGTTGGTAGCCATGTTTTTTATATGTGGTTGGCTAAAAAAGGTAACAAATTCTCAAAAACTGAAATGTTCTAAGTTCCGCCTCTTAAAGTTACATGCTCTGTGACACTAACCTTAATCACTATCGAAATTCGTTTCGTAACCCGCATACAACAAAGTTTCAATTACTTTATGATTTAAAATTCGAACCTCATTCGATTGGTGAACAGTGAGTTGCGGCCAGAGTCGCGACCAATCGCAATTAGCTAATGGATATGGGCCAATTGAGTGCCGGTCTGTGGGTGACATCAGATTTTTTTAAATTCGAGTTTGTTCTTTTGTTTTTGAAAACTGTTCGATTGCATAGGAATGTTTTGTCGCATTTTAAGTGCCGGGTGAACGCCACAAATATATTAAAATAGTAATTTGTTGCCAACGAAGTTGCTGTAAATGGTTTTACATATGATGGTCCCATCCCAATCATTACAGAAAAAATTGTAACTTATCAAAGATTTTATTACGATTTGGCTTGCAAAGGAACATATTGGTGCGTGAAAAAATATCACTAATCGTGTTCGTCATTGATTTTGGAATTTATAATTAGGTACTTTATTTACTAATTAGAATTTCCCTGCATTATTTGAGGAAAGTACTATACAAGCTTTGGCCGCAACCAGACATTGATGGACTCACGTATGTGTGCCTCGGCTTCGCCTCGGTCCACATTATCACACATACTACATTTGGATCGAGTAGGTTGGATTGTTTTGGATGAAGTTTTATATGGATATGACGGATACGCCTGATATCCATAATGAGCTGATTCGACTATACACACCGAATAATTATCTCCGTGGCAGAAAACATCGACTGCTAGGCGTGCCTTCGTGTCGGACAGCAGCCCGTGCTGCGTCTCCCCTACCGCGCGTGTTGACCGCACTAAATAAGCTCGTGGAAGTCAACCCGGACTGCGATCTGTTCGATGATAAATTCAACAATTTAATGGTTATGTGCCTACATTTTGTGATAATAATTGTATTTAATTGTTGTTATTCGTTTATGTGTTATGTTTGTACTTAAATTTACTTTGATTTATGTAATTGGTATCTTAAGCCGTGTAAATCAAATAAATAAATCAAAATAAATGGGACAACTGCTGATTTTTTCGCGATTGCGATGTTGGTCCCATAGAGAAAGTTGTTTAGTTTGATGGTCTGCACCACCAGCCTTTTTTACCATTCCTTTCTGATACACCCTGTATATAAAATAAATAACATAGAGAAGCAATAAATTAACAATGGTATGAAAGATGGAGTCGAACGGTAAGGTGTCAAATATGGTTGGATGTGGGTTCAATCAATGTTTGGCTATGAAAACAGCGGCTATACAAGACACTAATTTCTAGAGTTTTGTGAGAGGCTCATGGCTAACTGGTTAGGTAACATGTGGATCAGTGCATTGTGAATAGCTAACGGCTCTTTTTCTATGTTTCGCAAGTAATTTATTTGCTTAGAATGTGTACAGATAAGATGGAAGTTTTAGTAATAAGTCCCGATTTCGTTTACCTTTTCTATGCAAAATTTTCAAACAATAGAATTTAAAATAAGTAATATAATTGAATTGATATTGTTACAGTGTTATCTACACCAATATTATAAAGAAAAAAGGTTTGTAGTTTTGTTTGTAATTAATAAACTCAAAAATTACCGTACCGATTTAATACATTCTTTTATCAACTGACTGCTATCTCATTGAATAACATAGGCTATAATATAAAAAGATATTACGCGGGCGCAGCCGCGTGCGGAAGCTAGTTATTAAACACACACAAAAAATACAATAAAATAAGTTTTTTTTTTAATAATATTAGTTTAGAAAACAGAGCAAGGGCAAATAACGCAATGAACGTGGGTCAACTGTCAAAATGAAACCCATTGCGATCGATTGTCATTTTAGGTGTGTTACGCAATTGCCGCGCAGGTTAGACTGGATGCCGACCCCAACATAGTTGGGAAAAGGCTATGCAGATGATGATTGATAAGTGGTAAATGACATTTATTTCTGTAAATTTATTAAAAAAACACTTTAACACTTTAAAAATAACTTAAGTCATAAAACCAGATGAGTTCGGTGTTTCCTATTCGGCCACTCTGAGAGGAAAGGCCGAAACAAACTCAGAGGTCGCAGTCTCTTTTAAAGTCCAGACATAATCTTGGTCAGGCCATAAGAGGACCATGTAGATTAAAGTCTGAGATAGTCTTTTGAGGAACAGTCTTACCAAGAGGTATTGCGTTACCTCGTAACTAGGTTGTAGAGGTCAGATACGCAGTCGCTCCATGTAAAATACTGGTATTCAGTTGAATCCGGTTAGACTGGCAGCCGACCCCAACATAGTTGGGAAAAGGCAGATGATAATAGTCCTTTGCGGAAAAAAACGACATATATTTGAGTGAACCTATCCAGTCAGTGCACGCATTTGTCAGTAATCATGTCAATCTCAACAGATTGCAAAGCAGATTTCTGTATAGTCCTCCAGACCGTATTTCGGCAAATGTCAACGGAGATTAGCCTTCGGTACGGGAGATATTATAGTGCAGGCGTGTGTGCGCAAACACAGGTGCACTCTCTCTACCCTCACTCTCATAGTCAGATGGGACGGCAATCCGACACGACCGGAGAGAGGTCAGGCGCAGGACCAACGGTTTAACGTGCTTTCCGAGGCAGGGGGGTTTTACACCGCCAACTTCCAAACTGTCTGTATTATGTATGTATGTCATACCCCATCTAATCCGCTTCTCTCATAGCCCTACAACACGTCACAGTCCTTTGACGTCGGTTGTGCCTCAATCCCGGGATTATTGGTTGATTGTAGACTTATGCCGTCGCTCGTCAACCTGACCTGTTATTGTACAGTCAACCCATGGTAACAACTTGACTTTCAAACAGCACTTTTACTTCATCATCCTTTTTACCCGTCGTGGTATAGCAATTTTGTTCTAAGTGCATCGTCTTCACATAATAATATACTTATACAGGGTTGCAGGGACATCGACGCGAAAACTGTTACCATGGATTCAGTAAATGATTCTGAACCCCTCTGTGTTGAAATTTTTCGTCGGTTAGGTATTTGAAAAAAAAAATTGCTGTACCATACATTTTGACGGCGAAGGTACTGTTCTTTTCTATGAAACAGCAGATTTTTTTTGGGGTGGCAGGGAACCCTGTATGATTAATGTATAAAAAATATTATAACATTTTAAAAGAGTAACGGTGGAGTTTGTTGCCCATTCTTCTCCATACGAAAATACGTTTTGGAAGGGGCTACAAAATTTTGACGTTTCTAAAGTTCCTTTTATTTATGTCCCTATTTGAAATAAATGATTTGACTTTGACTTTAGTGGTAAAGCAATGATTTATGTTTATGTCCGCAGTTTACCGTCGAATGACGTCACTGGTCTGAAACGTTATTTATAAAAGTAAGTTGGTGTGCTTTCCTAGAGAACGCTTTTTGACACCGTAAGGTCAAACCCCGCTGTCATCATTTTCATGACAGCCGTCACTGCGGCCGTTATGTGGCGGCCACCGCTCTACTAGGAAACCGTAGCTTAAGAGGGCCCTTCCCGATCCGTCTATCGTCAACGCAAGCATGGTCAAAAAGCATGTTGTTTCATCTAGCGCAAGTGAGAACTGCTAACAAGCAAGTGAGAACGCGATAACATTGTACGAAAAATAGTGTGCGGAAATTTCATAAAACGTATTTTTGAATACACCTTATAAGTTTGTGAAATAAATGTTTGTCATTTAGAATCTCCATTACATGTGTGAGGTTTCTATGAAGATGTTTTCTTTAATTTTACAATTTATGAGTACATTATGAACGGTCAAAATTCAGGTAAAATTTGTGCAAAAAAGCAGATTTTTGGAGGCTTATATTGAATTTGTTTCGCAAAATTTTAATTTTTTGCTTTGATAGAAACCTAGATATAGTGTAGGTACAAGATACCTATTAGTTTAAAAGAATTAAAGAAAGATGTGTTACAACGCCATAATCACGTACGAGCGTTTGTATGAAAAGTATGACGGGTTGGCCGCTTTTAAGGGCCCATACTACCTCAAATTACTTATCATGACCCTCCGTTGTATTGAAAATACTGCAGCATTAATTTTGAAATAAACATTTATGTTAAAGTTGAGTACTATGTTTGACGAAAACACGATTCCATAATATTTTCTCTATAGAAAAAAAACCAAAGTTACCTCCAAACCGAACAATAAACCGCTGGTATACAAAACATACTTCAAATTAGATCATGAAATTTTGCATAGTAACTGATCAAACTATAAAGCAGCTACTATGTATTTTTTTTTCGCTGTAAAAAGCAATTACCTAAACTATTGGCGCCTTGGAACCGCCAATACGCTATTCTGTCTCGGTCTCACTTAGTCTGCTTGCAGTATGGTGTGAACGAGATAAAATGTTAATTTTAGCTGATGTATTATGGGCTCTTAAAGGCGCAGTTTTCGTAGTTCAAGTGACGTGCGGTTGATTGTACTAGCCACATCCTCGGGATTTGTCCGGTCAATTGGGATGAAATGTGCCTTTTGTAATCCGTAACGGGTTAACTGGTATTAGAATGGCTTGAAAAATGGTAAAGTAGACTGTTAAGCTCGGCCTTATTCGGGCTCAGCAGCTGCGCTTGCGATCGCTAGACAGATGAGGCAAGTTGGTTAGGACGCAGGATGAGAGTACCTAGTCTGAGGAGTCTCATATAAAAAATAAACTCATCTAAAATAAAAAGATATTCAGTAAAACTGATAGAAAATGTCTTCCATGTAAAGAAATAGTACCGCTTAAACAAAAAAAGCACAATTTCCTCCCATATTTGCTTGTGTAAATGCGTGTGAAAATCTCGTGAATTTGTTGAGATCACGAGAGGGGCGTGTCGCAGACAGTTTGCAGAAGTTCAGTTTAGATTTTTTACTTTGGTTTCCAGGAGAAAATTATAGCGTATTAAGAGTTCATAATACCTCAGCTTAAATTCACTCTTTATCTCGCTCGCACACTACTGCTCGTGGACTGAGTGAGAGCGAGACTCTGAGTGGCGGGGAAATGGCTGCAAGGCGCCGATAGTTTAAGTAATTTCTTTTTACGGTGAAAATAATGGTAAATAAAAATAAAACATAGTATTTGCTTTATATTTAGTTCAATTATTATGCAAAGTTTCATGATCTAATTTGAAGTATCTTTTAATAGTAACGGTTTATTGTTTGGTTTGGTACCTCCAAACCGAACAATAAAACTGTATTTTTCTGTACAGAAATTTTTATGAAATCTTGTTTTCGTCAAACATAATAAATAGTACTTAGCATTAATCCTCAACTTTACCATAATTACATTTATTGCAAAATCAAATACTTCGATATTACGGAGGATTGTGCTAAGCAATTTGAGGTATTAACGACTCTTAAACTATGAACTTAAAAGTGATGTTTTAGCCTAGAAGATGAAAAGTGCAGTTATCGAATTTCTGTCGCTAAAATAGCTAGGTGAATGAAAAGGTGTATGAAGAATGAGCTGGCTTGAATACAAGTGCAGTGGGTACTTATTCAATTCACGAGAGGAGAAGAAAATGTCAGTTAGACAAAAATAACAGTCAGTTTGCACTCAGCGAACCCGCTGGCTCTGTGGTATTTTAATTGGATCGAAATCTAGAGACATTTACATTTTGAACCTTCAGTAAAGGGTAAACTTGAACTTCGTTAATTGTCGAATCCATATCTCGTCATCAACTAATACACGGGGAAGCTCCTCGTGGCCAAGAGACCCATGCTCAAGCGACACGCGTCTTGCGACAGCGATTGCAGAGAAAACAAATGTAGAGCCACGAGTCATCCGGCTGTCTGGGACTAGGGGTGGGTCGTTACGTGATTTTTGTGAAACGTAACGTAACTAGTGACTTCGAGGACGTCACCGGTTTTGAAAACTAGTGATTTTAGTAACTAGTTATTTTTCAAATTCTCATTGAAGTGTTACTGTTATTTGCGAAACGAAAATATAAATGGTTACCTACGTAATACGTTACATATCACAAGCTTTAAGTTTTTGGAACGAATAAGTTTTTATAGCTACATAAATGCAGTTACATTATTATCGTAATACTAAAGTTACTCGTATTACTTGCGAAAGAAACAACATGCGTCGCAACGTACTTTTGTTTCGTTTCACTCTTTTCATTCGATCACTGCATTGTGATGGAACTAGTTACAAAAATCACGTGTTTGTATGTGACTCGAAACTAGTTATTCCGTTACATGCCCCGTAGCCAGTTATTGTAACTAGTGACATTAAATAACGCCCATATCTATCTGGGATGCGACTTGCGCAGCGACGGACGGTGACGCGCACGTGTCGCTTGTCGCAAGTCGCGTCGCAAGTTGCATCGTTGGAGGTTTTGCACCCCCGTGGTTCTGAGCACCTCAAAGAAACTCTCAAATCTCAATAAGGGGGGCCCCCCTTATTGAGATTTGAGAGTTTCTTTGAGGAGCTCAGAACCCGGATTCTTTTGTACAAAATAAAACTTCTGAACATAATTTATCGTTGGGCCGGAAGCTCTGCCGTCACCCGAAGCATGGCTTCCGATTATAGGCTTCGGCGCCCGCATTTTCGATTTTTCAAGTTTTAAACGATGGTAAATTGGTCTAGCGTCTTTCAGGGGGAATTTCAGACTCAATCAGGCTCTGATTTTATACGTAATAGAGTTTTTAGGGTGGTTTAGATGTAGATGTGATGTTTGTATCGTCAAGTAGTTACTAAAGTTTACAATAGTTCCCTTTAGACTGTTACTAGGTATGCTGTTTTTTGGTAAGCGCATAATCACTTAAGGGGAAGCATCAGGGTAGCCCGCGAAATTCAAATTTTCTTACGTTTTTTGCATTTTGCAGGTCAATGTCAGGTTTTATGTTGATTAAAATATGATTCGCGGTCGTAACAAATATGGTTTTACTCAATTATAGTCATTACAATCAGCAATACAACTCCATAAGTTAGCAAAGGTGTCAAATGTTATGATTTCATGAAATCATGACATTTGACACCTTTATGTTCTTTTTAATCACTATTGCTAATTGTAATGATTATAATTGAGTAAAGTCATTTTTGTTACGACCGCGAATCATATTTTAATCAACATAAAACCTAAAACTGACCTGCAAAATGCAAAAAACATAAGAAAGCTACCCTGACGCTTCCCTCTTAAGAACGGTTGGGCCGTTTTGGTTATATATTTTTTTTAATGTTTGTAATAGTCCGCATTCGTTTTATAAGGAAAAAATGGAAACGTAACCCAGAAAATATGGGAAAAACGGAAAGCGCTTTTTTCTATTGATATTTTGTGTGAACTCGAAACCAACCATATTCTTATTGAAGTTTGAACAGGACAACGTCTGTCGAGGCAGCAAGTCTTAACTAACATTACAAAGAGAAAAGATTTGACTTTTTTTGTTTTTTGTTTGTTTTTTTATTTTTGTTTCTTTAAGTGTGTTAAGTTTAATTTGTGATCTCCTGTGCGGGTCCCAATAAATACTTTTCTTTCTTTCTTCCATCTTCTGGCTAAGATATTTCTACTCTACCTGCCTTGACCAAAAAGATCTAGGCAGACCAGAAAGCAATAAGTGTTAGAGGACTTATAGGGAACAATCAACAAATCTTACAATCAAATTAGAAGACAATTAAAAAGCATTCATTTAGAAAAAAAAAACAGCACAGTTTTCTTTTATATTTAGAAGACATTTTCTTTTTCCGTAAGCCTATAAGAAGCTTGTAAGGCAAGGGTCATTAATTTCTCCAGACATTCGCTTATTTCTTAGAACAAAAGCAAAAATATACCAAAGTAACGCAGAAATCCCCTAAGGAAGTGTAAGTTACAATATAGGTATTAAGCTTTTTTTAGAAAATGGAAATATTTTTTAGGGATCTGTGGAGATAACAAAAAAATTCTGGGTGGTTACTTGGTAGTAACCACCCAGATTTTTTTTTTTTTTTGTCGCTACCAACTTCGATGCTTGGCTAATCCTTACACTTTATACAATATGTAAAAAAAATCCCTGTCCGATTCGAAAGGGGCTTATAGGTACTGTAATAAAATTACCTAAAAGTAATAAAAAATCTAATTAAGACTGAAAATAAAAAAATTATTGCTATTTCAAAATCACATTTAATACCTACTCAAATTCATTAAAAAAAAAACCGGCCAAGTGCGTGTCGGACTACGCACAATGAAGGGTTCCGTAGTTGAGATGAATTTATTTATCCCAAGAACAAACTTAACATTGTAGTTGAAAAACATGTTCTCTCATACATTCCAACTGCAAATCGTCGCTCGGCATCCAATATCGCGAATGTGACATTTATTACGTTTTTTTTTTAATTGCAGGATCACTTATTTGACCGTGTAGAATGAAATAAAACATAAATCTGATTTTCGTAAAAAAATTCACATTCGCGGTATTTATAAATCTAATAAGCTTTAAACAAGCAATTCTTGTATATATGTATAAATATAATCTAAATCTCGGAAACGGCTCCAAGATTTTTATGAAATTTAGTATGCAGTGGGTTTCGGGAGCGATAAATGGGTCTAGCTAGGTTTCATTTTTTGAAAACGTCGTTAAAAAAAATGGTCATCCAGATATTTTTATTTATTCAAGTAACAAGGACTCATTGTGTTAGTAAAATTATGAACTATGTTAGCTTATTTTACCAGGTTACTCAGAAAATTTTGCGACTAACAGTTTTTGTCTATTGGTTACTAGCTGGTTTTGATGTCAATTAAAACTATGACTATTTATTGCAAAAAAAAAAACATATCATTCCAAATTCGAAATTCCCTCCACATTTTTTTATGAGCAAAATCAAAATACTCTGTCTTACTGAAAACTGGATTTACAACGAGAACATTTTCGCGCGATGATTTTGTACGATTTCAAATGTCAACTAAAACCAGAAGAATTGTTTGAAAGACTTCGAATGGTGTTCATAGAAAAAAGCCCTTCTAAAGCGACTGTTTTCCGCTGGTTTTAAGAATTTATGGGTGGTCGAGTAATTTTGGCGGACAAAGAAAGAAGTGGCCGCCCTATGACGGTTGTTACATAATAAAACGTGCTGGCTGTGAAAAATTTAATTCAAGAAAGTAGGCGAATTACATATGAAGAGGTTCAGCATATACTGCCGATTGGATCGGGAAGTGTGCATTAAATTCTACACCATCATCTTCGGTTATGGAAGATAGTTTCACGCTGGTACCGCAAAATCTAACGCAGGCTCAGAAGGAGAGCCGAGATATGATAGCAAAATTTGTAGCAGGCTCGTCTCAGCGCGTTTAAGATATCATTACGAGTGATGAATCTTGGATTTATCAATATGATCCAGAAATTATGCGTCAGTCGACCGTGTGGCTGTTTCAAAATGAACCAACGCCTACCAAAGTGAAGCGAGCCAGAAGTGCAGGCAAAATTTTGATCGCAAGTTTTATTTCTTTGCCGGGTTATCTGGTGTCAGTACCCTGACGAGATCAAAGGAGCATCAATGCTGAATGGTATGTTACCAAATGTTTGCTAGAAGTTTTTACTACTGCAAGAAGCAAGCGACCAAACATTGGCTTCCGTGGGCTACTGCTTCACCATGTCAACGCGCTGGCTCACTCGGCGCTCAAAACAAGGGACTTTCTGGACAGCACACAGGTCAAATTTATAGGTCATCCTCCTTACAAACCGATTTGGCTCCGTGTGACTTTTTCTTGTTCCCCAAAATAAATCAACTCAAAGGAAAACAGTTTTCATCACCTGAAGATGCACTGGCTGCATTTGAGAAGGAGATTGGAGAGGTGTCTGATGCGGACTGGAAAATGTGTTATGAAAATTTGTTTAGGCGTATAAAACTGTGTATGCCAATGGAGAGTTCTTTCAAAAGATATAATAAAAAAAATATAACCTGTAGTATATTTTTTCTAGTATCACAAAACTTTCTGAGTGCCCCACGTAATCTAGTTTAAATTTATTTCACCCCATGGGAGACGGCACTGCAGTGATTGATGTACAGTGCCGACCAAAAGTCCATGAGCAATCTCACAAAGCAATAGACTGACGCTTCGGTTTGACTTACGACCTTCTTCTATAAGTTGTTACAATACTGTAGACACGCACATTACACACACACACTCACTTTGTCTGCAACCAATGACTAGTTCAATAATCATCATTCGTTTTTAGTTTCATTCGTCTTGTTCACATAAATATTAAAGTTTAGCAGGTAGACCACAAAAAACTAAGTAAATTATTTCGATTTCTGTGGGGTAGATGCAGTTTGTTACGAGTATTCAATTAATAGAACTTTTTTGGTTCGTGGATAATATTGGTGACGAGTATTTAGCGCAGTGTTGTGGTTATTATTATCAAAAAGCAGGCATAAAATATATTGAAGAGATCAGATCAGATCAGAGAATATTATTGCGCTGCGTAAAAGTGAAGTGAATATCTAATGAAACCGGACTAAGTGTGAGTGTTATCATTAATATATTTCATATTTTACTAAACATAAATCTTAATCAAGGGTATTGTTGATAGAACAGAGGTATTGTTGAGACAGAAGATGCCTTTAAAGTTTTAAATTCATTGTGAGGTTTAATTCGATTAGTGAATAATAAATAATAAGGTATTATGTGTAATAAAAACAATGTTTTTCTTTGTTCTAGAGAAATACTGTGAGGGTTAAGAGATATGAGGAAGGGGCTTATTATCGAGTAGCAGCGACGTCAAATGGTGAATGAAACAAATGGTTTCATACCAACGAGACATTTTGCTGAATTATTAAAAACACGTCATTATGAACCGTTCGCCGTGCACTCTGAAGGCTTGCATCACTGAAGACCAGCTAGAAAACCGTTTTTGACCTTAAAATATTGACCGTACCAACTTAATAAACAACAGATTCGTTATTGCATGAATTTATGGTAACGAATTTTTTAAGCACGTTTCAATAGGGTGTTTGTCGTATTTCTTGCAGATATACCGAAATTGTTTAATATTATTTTAGTAATAGTATTATTTTAGGATAAAAATTTGAGGTTTAGTTTCAATCTTCTTTTCGTAAAGAAAATGAATACTTAAGCTTTAACCTCAATAACAACCAATATTTACTAAAGTCAAATAAAATGTAAAATAATTAATACAAATAAAATATAAACAAACTGCCCATATTTAACCTTAAAATTACCTATTCTGTAAGTAGTTTTTTACATTTTAAGTAGTCTAATATTCTTATTTATTACTTAATTACTTCGACCATGATCAAAGCTTAATATTTATGGTGAAAAAATCCATTAAAAATTTAAAATATTTCATAATTTAAATATGTCTAAATAATACAAACTGCTTCTAAGTTTCTTGACATCTATTTCACACATAGAAATATAAAAAACAGGAGAAGTGGCATGGGGGCGTGTCTGTGTCCGCGCGTAATGATCAAAGTGCTCATTGCATACGAAAATGGCCGTCTCCGCGAACTAGTGTGCTTTCGGCCGTGATCGGGACAATTTATAAGAATGCCGTGTTGTTCAGTGGTTTCTTGTAAAAACCGAAGTCAAAACAAAAACTTTGTGAATCATGGAATCACTTACCATATGTAAGTACAAGTATTTTACTATATTTGTCTTTAAAATAATGAAAAACAACAAATCGTAAGATAATTCTTGCTTTTACTACGTTATTTTTGTTTCCAAATATCACAGCGACTGTACTATTTTTGCACTACATACATTGCTCGTTAACCACTACCTAAATATGTCGCTCAGTGACTCAACAAGCAATGTAAAAATCACAAAACGATACTGTGGACTGCGGATGCATCGCGCAGTACGGCCGCTGTGTCTGGCGACGAGCTAGTGATGTAGTTGTGCAGATCCACTAACGTAGGCTATCGACAACCATGTCGTTTGGCGAATGAATTTATTGCTATTATACTTTATTCTTCAATTTGTCAACTGTTTTACCCGGGTGGAAAATCGATGTGAAATAATGTGTTTTACTTATTTTGTCGTAAAGTAAGTTAATAAAATTTTAGGTGGAGTGTTTTGGGTTTGAATTATACGATTAGATCTCTTTGATAATATTAAGTTTCACCAATTTGAGTAGTCTCCGATGAATAATCACATAATATTTCTAATTAAAGCAGTCATGGAAAAATATATTAATTTAAGATTACACTATTTGACAAAAAATGCCACTCCAGTAATATTAAAGCGTCAAGTGCTGCACAAATACCTCCACTTTACAGGACAGTGAGTAAACATCATAGCAGGGTTCAACAATACCTACTGTTTCAATAAACTATGACAGGTTAAACCAACGTAACTGGATTTTTTTATTGTTTGAATTTTTTGCTTATCATTTATTTTTATTATCATATTTTCTGGACTTATCGTTTTTATTTATTTTATTTTCAGGACACCAAATTTTTTAAAGTATAACGACGGTGAAGTATCAATATCTAATAACTACAAAAACATGGTTTCACAGGAGGAGAAAAAAACGTTTAATTTCCATAGTTTTTGATCATTTGAAGTAGGTAAACATTAAACTCAAACTCAAAGCATTTATTTCAATTAAACCATTTACAGGCACTTTTGAATTGTCAAGGAATCGGTCAGTCAGAAATAGGTATGAAGCTAGTTGCCCATTTCAAAGCGTAGTAGGTACCTATGGAGAAGAACGGGCAAGAAACTCCACGGACACTCTTTTAAATAAAAAATTGTTACAAAATATTGGTTACATCATTCATGTTGAAATTATACATGTGAGAACAATGTAGAAAGACGTGCACGTTAGAAGCGTCCGTAATAAAAAGATAAAACAAAGAACAATTCAAAAAATTAAAATAAGCCCTAATAATTAGTAAGTGAAAACCGCCAAAATGTTAGTTATTAGATATTGATACTTCACTGTCGATAATATTAAATGGAAGAATCGATACCTTTCCGATTTGGTCAATCACTAGCGTATATGTAAAATAAATTGTTTCAGTACAGCACAACGATAGAAATGATGTTTTCGTGTGAGTGAGTTGTACGGTGCATGGTAAATGCACGCTGTGTTTGATGGGATAAGGTTTATAATTGATTGTGTAGTACGTTCTGATTTATGAATTGCAAGAGTGAGCGCAGCCTCATATCTATTTCTGCATGTGTAGTTGTGGCGACTAGTGGCGAGGTAGTGGGGACAAAGTGGAGACATTGGGTTTCGATACATTTTCAACTACCGGGCATATCTCCTTCTTTCTTATATCTATGATTTCACATCTTATTCAGCTGAAGTAATGATAAATAATTGTAGCAGTTTATTAACTTATGTAAAATAAATATAACGAATAAACATATATTTTTTAATTTTGTTATCATATATCACGCATTTTTTATTCTAAAACCTTTATTGCAATAACAACATAAAAAAGCAGCAATATTTAAAAAATATTATTATCGAAAACAAAAATAATAATATTTGCAAAAAACCGCACTGTGTTTCACGAGATTAGAACCTGAGGCAGTTTGAATTCCATACCAACGCTTAACGCTTTGTGCTATCTGCGCTTGTTAAGTTACTATCGAATTTTAGCAATGCCATTAACTGGTCAAGTTCACGCGCATAGTGCGTGTGTGCTAGCATGTTTAAAGCGACGGAAATATATTGTTGTTTCGTGTAACTGCGTTATCTGTGGTATGTGTATCGTGTTGCTTACACATACAAATGTACGAGCTATACCGCGTGTTCACAGCAATACGACTCTTAGCGTGCTCATGCACTTTTGAGCGCTTACTGTACATGCAATCCAGACTGCTAACGATATTGTTGGAGCTGGCCCGTACTCTGCGTACCAGGGATGCACACCTCATTCGCATCGTTGCTAAAAGCAATTAATATGTGCGTCCGCGAATATTCCCCATGCGCTACAAAAACGGGGCAGCACCGACCTATTGGAGTTATACATCAAACCATGTGTTTTGGCATACTGCTCACATTTGGTGACCAATTACTTTCTGAGACCACAGATTGACGCGCTCAGAAGCACCATATCATCTGCATAATACCTATTACAAAACGCCTACATACATTAAACATTGTCTTAATAACCCAACAACAAAACACTGCGCTAAAATAACTCGTAGGCGCGTCCGGCTTATGCTAAATTCACTTTCCTTACAAAAAATAAAGTCATCATGACGTCACTTCGGTCACGTGATCCGCGGTTTCTATGAGCCGGGTAAGCCGGTCTGTAGCGAGTTATTGTAGGCACATAGTAGCAGAAACGTGCGCGCGGGAGCGAGAAGGAATTATTGCTATTGCACCACCTCTTTCTGGCGCACGCATTTGATTCGGTAGTTTTCGTTGAATTTCGTAATACTGGCTAGGAGTTCGGAGTTCGTAAACATTTCATTATTCGTATGACAATGTGTGGTTGCTTTTTGACGTAATCGCAATAGAACCATATTAATTTGCATTTCTTTCGCACAGTATTTATTGAATTCATTAGTTTATCATTACTAGTAGTAAATTTGTTTGTAGTTATAGGACAGTGATTAACATAGTGTTTTGAGTTTATTGGATGTGAAAATAAAGTACGTTGTAATTAGGTATTGGGGTAAGTAGATAGTTTAATAAGATGAAATTACTTATTTAGAGTAGATTTGAAAATAATTAGTACGATCTTATTAGGATGGCGGCATTCATAGTTTTAGAAAACACATTACTTTGTGAAGAAACATGCTTTTCAAGGTTAAGTTTTGAAAATAGGTGCTTGCCCAGATGTGACTATAAATTACAAACGCCGCGATGGTTCGTTCAAACATTGTAATGTTTCCCTTTACGATAAATATCAATGACTGACTGGCAGTCGTAAATTTAATAAAATGTATTGTTCCCGTTTACTTTTCTTTGATTGTAGTTGTTTATAGAATATAGGGTTTTTAAAAACATATTCGTAGCTGTTTTATGAGTTCGGGATTGGTAGCAATAGAATTATTTTGATCGTAAATATTTTTTTTTTTTTTCGGCTTCCCTCCTCCATAACGTGAGCCTTCGCTACTGCTGCATAGCTAATATTATTTACACAAATACCATCTATATAGCAACCCACTCTGGTGCTGCTGAGCTCGCCAATCCTGCCTCACCCCGCATTCCAACCTGTATGGCTTGGAAAAAGTTGCAGCCCATCGTACACTATTGATCTGGTTACCATACCACTATTTAAAGATGTTTATAAGCTCCGTTGGCAACCTATCCTTCTCCATCTTTCTCTACAATACGTCATAAGCAACCTGATCAGAAACCTTGAATAAATCGATGAACCTTGCATAAATCGGCGTCCCACGCTGTGTATAGTAAGTATGTGATAGTATGCTTAAGGCACAACACTGCACTTTCTGTTGACAAACCACGCCGAAACCCGAATTGGTTGTCATGAACATTTACAGTTTTATTTATTTGTGTATTAAGCAGACGGTCAAACATTTTTGATATTTTGATATAGCTAGAGAGATGGGCCTTTTGGATGCCGAGCGACGAAATGTAAGTTTTTACGCACAATATTGAGAGATTTACCATGTTATTTTAAAACCATAGACTTCTTATAGGTTTTCCTGTAATCTATGAGTAAAGAGCCATACTATGTATTTTTTTCAAAATTTTTGGTCCAGTAGTTTCGGAGATAAGGGGGGGGGGAATGGTCAATTTTCTTTGAATTTATCAAATATCTTTAAAAGTATTTATTTTAAAATTATATAAAAAATATATTTAAGATCCTCGCAACAAGCCCTTTCATTTGATATGTCACACGGTACTTTTAGCAAAACTTTTTTTTTAATTTTCTTGTTTGCGCCCCAAAAGTGACACCTATATTCAAAATTAAATTATTTACGTTACACATTCGTGTTTGGGTCACAGAAATACACATGTGTACCAAATTTCAACTTAATCGGTCCATTAGATTCGGAGTAAATTGGCTGTGACAGACGGACAGACAGACAGACAGACAGACAGACACACGAGTGATCCTATAAGGGTTCCGTTTTTTCCTTTTGAGGTACGGAACCCTAAAAGTCAGCAGGGGTCATAAGGTAAGACCTGTAGACACCCGCTAAACGACTGCCGCCCTTGCCCCTAGTAATAACCCCCTGTATAATGTATTTATATCTACTTTCGAAAGTAGATTGCCAGTCTTTTGTTAAATAGGTGTCGATCATGACGATACCATTACAGGGTCTCCGGTCTGTAGTATCAATAAGCATAGGCAAGGCAATATTAAATTAACACAAAGAAAAACTCGGAAAATTAACTATTAATAAAAACATAGTTTTTGGAACAACAAGCTTCAAAAAAAATTAACAATAAATAATCTTAACCATTTTGAATTGAAAAGAAAATTGTTAGATTTGCTATTAAATCTAAACTATTGCGAAACTAAGGAACTCATTTATTTTACGAATTTACATCTAAAATACCAATTATTTTTTTTCACTTAGTATACCACTCTCTCTCACTCACTCACACACATACACACACCTTTACCCACCCTCACACACTTACACAAACACACACCAACAAATCAGTTTAACCCCATAGCAACACACTCACACACGATTAACCAGTAAACCCACTCAATTAATTTGTTAACATCAGAATTATTACGTATTTTGTAAAACGTGTCAATCCCACTAAAGAACACTGTCCTTCAAGATACAGGGGTTTCCCTAGTTTGTAGGGCAGGGGTCTTACTCATTGTAATAGCCATACCCATCCCATAATTTAAACAACACTGATGTTACCTAGGCTAAGTTTTTAACCGACTTCCAAAAGGAGGAGGTTCTCAATTCGTCGGTTCCTTTTTTTTTTTTTGTATATTTGTTACGCGATTACTCCGCCAATTATGAATAGATTTTGATGATTCTTTTTTTGTTTGGTAGATCATACTTCAGAGGTGGTCCCATATAAATTTTATTAACTTTGCTTCGGTAGTTTTTGAGTTAGCTTCAATTATACGTATTTTTTTCCACTTAGTATGTAGATGACGTGATAACTTCTTGTCACTGTTATTTACATATCAGGTAGTGGTATTCGAATTTGTGTAGGGTAGGTACCACAACTAAAAAGTGAAAAATAAAAACTTTTTACAAAAAAAAAACAACCGACTTCAAAAAAAAAACACTACAAAGTGAAAAATAACTTTAATTTCGGAAGTCGGTGACAAAGAACGAAAATTCAAAACCAAAGACACCGACTTCCGAAATTAAAGTTATTTTTCACTTTGTAGTGTTTTTTTTTGAAGTCGGTTGTTTTTTTTTTTTGTAAAAAGTTTTTTGGTATTTAAAATGATTACTTACTTACTTACTTGTATCAATTTCTAACACATTCCTCCATCATTTTTTTGTTTTAAGGACGGTCAGATCGGTCACCAATGTTCACTCGTTAGTAATAGATAACTAACCAGTTTTTGCCCGCGACTTCGTCTGCGAGCCTATATAACCTTCCTCAAGAATTAGGCTATCCAATGCAAAAGGAATTTTTCAAATCCGACTGGTGGGTAGTTCCGAAGATTACCCCGTACATACAAACTTACAAACAAACAAACATAGGTACATACAAACAAGCAAATTTTACCTCTTTATATTATTATTAGTATTATTTCCTTTATTTCATTTTAAAACATATTATTGACATTTTTAAATATTCTTATTAAAAAAAAACATTTAAAATTAAACATTTAAACATTTGGTAGTATTAGTATAGATAATTCGCTATAATATCTTTGTTGTTACTCTAATGAACTTCTAAATTATGTGGTCGATGATTTTAGTGCACGTTAAAATTCCAATGAGTTTATGATTGGATCAACTTATATGTATGTGTATTGTGTACTACTGAATTAATAATAATTAACAGAGTAAATATTATAGACGTTCTATTTATTATTTCCTTTATTTCATTTATAAACATATGATTTACCTTTTTAAATATTCTTATAAAATGATTAAAAAAAAAACATTTAAGGTACGGAACCCTAAAAATCAGCAGGGGTCATAAGGTAAGACCTGTAGACACCCGCTAAACGACTGCCGCCCTTGCCCCTAGTAATAACCCCCTGTATAATGTATTTATACCTACTTTCGAAAGTAGATTGCCAGTCTTTTGTTAAATAGGTGTCGATCATGACGATACCATTACAGGGTCTCCGGTCTGTAGTATCAATAAGCATAGGCAAGGCAATATTAAATTAACACAAAGAAAAACTCGGAAAATTAACTATTAATAAAAACATAGTTTTTGGAACAACAAGCTTCAAAAAAAATTAACAATAAATAATCTTAACCATTTTGAATTGAAAAGAAAATTGTTAGATTTGCTATTAAATCTAAACTATTGCGAAACTAAGGAACTCATTTATTTTACGAATTTACATCTAAAATACCAATTATTTTTTTTCACTTAGTATACCACTCTCTCTCACTCACTCACACACATACACACACCTTTACCCACCCTCACACACTTACACAAACACACACCAACAAATCAGTTTAACCCCATAGCAACACACTCACACACGATTAACCAGTAAACCCACTCAATTAATTTGTTAACATCAGAATTATTACGTATTTTGTAAAACGTGTCAATCCCACTAAAGAACACTGTCCTTCAAGATACAGGGGTTTCCCTAGTTTGTAGGGCAGGGGTCTTACTCATTGTAATAGCCATACCCATCCCATAATTTAAACAACACTGATGTTACCTAGGCTAAGTTTTTAACCGACTTCCAAAAGGAGGAGGTTCTCAATTCGTCGGTTCCTTTTTTTTTTTTTGTATATTTGTTACGCGATTACTCCGCCAATTATGAATAGATTTTGATGATTCTTTTTTTGTTTGGTAGATCATACTTCAGAGGTGGTCCCATATAAATTTTATTAACTTTGCTTCGGTAGTTTTTGAGTTAGCTTCAATTATACGTATTTTTTTCCACTTAGTATGTAGATGACGTGATAACTTCTTGTCACTGTTATTTACATATCAGGTAGTGGTATTCGAATTTGTGTAGGGTAGGTACCACAACTAAAAAGTGAAAAATAAAAACTTTTTACAAAAAAAAAACAACCGACTTCAAAAAAAAAACACTACAAAGTGAAAAATAACTTTAATTTCGGAAGTCGGTGACAAAGAACGAAAATTCAAAACCAAAGACACCGACTTCCGAAATTAAAGTTATTTTTCACTTTGTAGTGTTTTTTTTTGAAGTCGGTTGTTTTTTTTTTTTGTAAAAAGTTTTTTGGTATTTAAAATGATTACTTACTTACTTACTTGTATCAATTTCTAACACATTCCTCCATCATTTTTTTGTTTTAAGGACGGTCAGATCGGTCACCAATGTTCACTCGTTAGTAATAGATAACTAACCAGTTTTTGCCCGCGACTTCGTCTGCGAGCCTATATAACCTTCCTCAAGAATTAGGCTATCCAATGCAAAAGGAATTTTTCAAATCCGACTGGTGGGTAGTTCCGAAGATTACCCCGTACATACAAACTTACAAACAAACAAACATAGGTACATACAAACAAGCAAATTTTACCTCTTTATATTATTATTAGTATTATTTCCTTTATTTCATTTTAAAACATATTATTGACATTTTTAAATATTCTTATTAAAAAAAAACATTTAAAATTAAACATTTAAACATTTGGTAGTATTAGTATAGATAATTCGCTATAATATCTTTGTTGTTACTCTAATGAACTTCTAAATTATGTGGTCGATGATTTTAGTGCACGTTAAAATTCCAATGAGTTTATGATTGGATCAACTTATATGTATGTGTATTGTGTACTACTGAATTAATAATAATTAACAGAGTAAATATTATAGACGTTCTATTTATTATTTCCTTTATTTCATTTATAAACATATGATTTACCTTTTTAAATATTCTTATAAAATGATTAAAAAAAAAACATTTAAGGTACGGAACCCTAAAAATCAGCAGGGGTCATAAGGTAAGACCTGTAGACACCCGCTAAACGACTGCCGCCCTTGCCCCTAGTAATAACCCCCTGTATAATGTATTTATACCTACTTTCGAAAGTAGATTGCCAGTCTTTTGTTAAATAGGTGTCGATCATGACATCATTTATTATTATTATTATTAAAATCAATACAACACTTATAATTTACCCCATGCTTAGATCGACTTTTAAACTAAATGTATGTAAATGGCTAACTCTCGACTATCAGGCAACTGAGAGTCTTCTGATCCCTATTCGCTAAATTTATATTTCCTTAATAAACGTTCACTATCACACATACACACACCACCACCAGACACGCACACACACCCACAAACACACCCCACTCACTCACTCACATACACACCCTCACACACAACACATACGTACACACACTTAAACCACATATATGAATGTCCAGCCTAGATTTATTTTTATTTAATTTTTTCTTTATATTGTTACTGTACCTAGAAAATAATTGAACTTCATCACTTGCGTTTGCTAATTAATCTAAATTAATATGTACATTTTTAAGTATTGGGGGGCCTGGTGACCCGTAACACAGGTATTTTATGCCTTTTTCGGGCACCAGTCTCTCACAAATGTTAACCCAATTTTTAGATTAAGCATTTCCTGTACAAATCTGCATTTGTGATGAGAAAATAAATAAATATTTAATTTAATTTAATTAATAATTTAATTTAATTTAATAATTATTATTTTAAATACGGAACCGTTATGACGTGACGCCTTAGCATTTCCTAAGATTTTTTCGGGTATACAACGTTGGCATTTGTTTTCAGTTGGTCATGTTAAGTGTCTCCGGTCCGCTAGGGCCAATGCCTGCCGGGGGTTCGAAGAAAACCGATAGGAAAATCGTGGCCCCCGGCAACAGGGCAACCGAAGGAACACGGGTGGGTTTTAGTCAGTAAGTTATTTGATAATTTCACACCCAAAAAAAAAAAAAAAGTGTCTCCTTACTTTATGGAGGTAATTTGTTTTTAGAATTTATACTGTAACCATAGATGTATTATTAAAACGTATAATATATCTATGACTGTAACAGGCCATGTGCCCAATGGGATCTCCCATCGGCATAAAATGACGAACTTCCATACAAACAAAATCCACCCTAAGGTAGATAGGGAAACGTAAATGTCCGAAAATCCACCCTAGGCCTAGTTGGGTAAACGGACTCGGACATAAGTTTCCGAGTATCCACCTTAGGGTGGATTTTTTGCAGTGGATAAATGAAATAACCCCTAACTATTATCTTCCATTGAACTCCTTAGGGGATACATTTTCAATCTTCCTTAATGCTCACCCTCGTTACTAGGTACTATACTCCATTTATTATAACAATAGACAAATAGCGGTTATTACCATTTCGTTATTTCGATATAAATGTATAATAAGCTCCGTTAACGGTGAAGGAAAACATCGTGAGGAAACCGGCATGTCCTAGAACCGAAAATTCAAAGACATGTGACATCTACCAACCCGCACTGGGCCCGCGTGGTGGATTACGGCCCATTCCCTCTCACAGAGAGGAGGCCTGTGTCCCAGCAGTGGGAACATTTATAGGCCGATGATGAAGCTCCGTTATTTCAGCATAAGTACAAAGCAATATAATCTATTTACCATTTATATTTAAAGGAACACGAAAATGCTGTCATTTCAACAATGTTACACAATAACTGTTTTTCTTTTGCCGTTATTTTTCTAATGCTATGATAAATTGAGGATAGACCCAGCGGGATAAGCTGTGCGTTGTCTGTCAGCAAAAGATTTGAAGATTTTAGGAAAAGTTTTTAAGATTTTGTGTTATTTTTTTTTTTTCTTTCGACCATTTTCGGCACTTATTTCGTTTAGGTGTGATATTAGAGATTTAATGCGTTAAATCTCTATCAGGTAGAAAATAAAGGTTTTGTGTACTTTTTTTTTTTTTTCCAGTAATAATAACAAATAATAATACCATTTATTTCAGGCGTCGTAATATTTAAAACAAAACTTGTGTTAATAAATAGCTTAAAACTATGTTAGTAGCACATCACTAGCTTGTCCTTGTCCTGTGGCACTTGTCCGCGAAAGCGACGGAACACCACGTCCTCCGGCCAAAAGTCTTCCTCCATGACGATGGACAGAAAACAATTCGGTACTCGCACCACAAACGCCTTGAAGTTGACGTTGCGGTGGGACTCCAGTAACTGCACCCTCGGCGTGTACCACGATGTCCTCCGCCTTAGTGGTGTAGTGTAGGCGGGAGATGTACACCGGTGTGTTCGGCTTTGCGGCACGCAAGCTTACTTCGGACTCTGTAGGAGCTTTGCCACAGCGGTTCTTATTTGTTCGCAATCGGCGCTTCCTCCTTTGGACTGTCACGAAACCCTCAGCATCAGATCTATTCGGCACCTTTTCTGGCATAGGTTGCATACTTGGAGCGCCTGGTGCACTCGCGGTGATGCCAGCGAAATTCTTTTGTTTAGGTTTCACCGGGGCTGCAGACACTGGCAGCGGGACGGGGCGAGGAGCTCGGGCAGCGCTGCGTGGAGGAGCTACGGAGACGGGCGCGGAGCTGCGGGGCAGGCGGGCGGAATGCTCTGCAAATTCAGTAAACGACGGAGGCACTGGCGACGAAACTGCTGATGTGGAATTTGACGACGATCGAGGCCAGCTCCGCGACACATGTTTACGTTAGACACATCGACTGATGATCTACTTACCGCCACACTGTTGCGCAACTCGCTAAATTCTTTGCGCAAATCGGTGACGGTGTTTTGGGATGCATCTAGTTTCACTAGAACATCCGCGAGGTGGGCCTTCAGAAAGACAATGTCCTTCAGAAGGCTCGTTACATCAACGTACTGTACGTCCAGTACCTATTGGTTTACCGTTTACTGCAGGTTTTATTAGCTTCTCCCCGTGCTTCATCCGTGTTTTTGCGGACCTTTGGAAGGCGTACGAGGGGCCGAAACCAACTCGCACAGGCTCCTTAGACAATTTAAAATGATAAGGGATGATGATGACGTATTGTCCCACTGCTGGGCAATGGCCTCTCTACTCTATTTCCACTTCTCTCGAAATAAGGCGATAATTAGGGATTATTAGGGAATTAGGAATGCATTAAAAGAGCCTTCCCGTGCACACCTCAGACCAAATAAAAAACTTAGAGAGAGCGCTGCGAACAATACAGTGAGCATGCCAAAACTACACCTCCACTCTGTGCATACACGCTCACATGCACAAATTTACAACCAATGACACTACCGGGTGCGGCGATTGAACTGTCCGTCTCTATCTAATTGTTTTAAAATTCGAACCATTGAATCGAACGCCGCCAAAATTTCAAATGTTAGTCTTTGACATGTTCTCTATCGTCATTTGAAGTGATTCTGTTGTGAGAGAAACACATTCAAATTCAGAACAATAGATTTAAAACGAAATTCAATGTGATTGCTCTTCATTTGGAGGGAAAATCGAATATCGAAATATGTCGAGCGCTGCCAAATCTTCAATTGAACGAGAAGTTTGTGCATCGCACTATTCAACGTTATAATGAGACTGGTAGCGTTAAGAAACGCACAATTAAACTACACCCCACTAAGTGCACACATGTTTACGAAACCGGCTTCACATCACTGTTGACAGCGCTGTTTTGGTTTTTTATTTCGTCTGAGATGCACACCTATAAAATTGGCAAACGAATTGTTATAAACACAATGTTTACAGTCTTAAATAATACCTAGATTTATCTTCATTTGAATAACTAAAGCACTATGTAATAGTTACTAACCACCACAGAACACGGACGAATATTTAATAAACGTTACATTATGGAGCAAAGCTTACAATGCATTTGGCTCGATGTCAACAGCTGCCGCCAGATGGCGCCACATCCGGCCAGAACGGATGCGACCTCAGTGTTGCCAGATCGTAGATGGATGATTGTTTTATTTAAGTGTTGGGAGATATGAGTTTAAAGTTAAATTAATTAAAGGATTCAATTTGAGTCAAATATTATAATCGTAAATAAATAAATAATTTATTTGCATAAAACATTGTATAAAATGGTGTTAAAATATAATTATAATGGCACAAACATATTTAGCTACGTACGTTAAAACACAGCATGCAAAATTTGTGGGTAATTGAAAATGTTACAACGTACAGTACCGACCAAAAGTCCATGAGCAATCTCACAAAGCAATAGACTGACGCTTCGGTTTGACTTACGACCTTCTATAAGTTGTTACAATACTGTAGACACGCACATTACACACACACACTCACTTTGTCTGCAACCAATGACTAGTTCAATAATCATCATTCGTTTTTAGTTTCATTCGTCTTGTTCACATAAATATTAAAGTTTAGCAGGTAGACCACAAAAAACTAAGTAAATTATTTCGATTTCTGTGGGGTAGATGCAGTTTGTTACGAGTATTTAATTAATAGAACTTTTTTGGTTCGTGGATAATATTGGTGACGAGTATTTAGCGCAGTGTTGTGGTTATTATTATCAAAAAGCAGGCATAAAATATATTGAAGAGATCAGATCAGATCAGAGAATATTATTGCGCTGCGTAAAAGTGAAGTGAATATCTAATGAAACCGGACTAAGTGTGAGTGTTATCATTAATATATTTCATATTTTACTAAACATAAATCTTAATCAAGGGTATTGTTGATAGAACAGAGGTATTGTTGAGACAGAAGATGCCTTTAAAGTTTTAAATTCATTGTGAGGTTTAATTCGATTAGTGAATAATAAATAATAAGGTATTATGTGTAATAAAAACAATGTTTTTCTTTGTTCTAGAGAAATACTGTGAGGGTTAAGAGATATGAGGAAGGGGCTTATTATCGAGTAGCAGCGACGTCAAATGGTGAATGAAACAAATGGTTTCATACCAACGAGACATTTTGCTGAATTATTAAAAACACGTCATTATGAACCGTTCGCCGTGCACTCTGAAGGCTTGCATCACTGAAGACCAGCTAGAAAACCGTTTTTGACCTTAAAATATTGACCGTACCAACTTAATAAACAACAGATTCGTTATTGCATGAATTTATGGTAACGAATTTTTTAAGCACGTTTCAATAGGGTGTTTGTCGTATTTCTTGCAGATATACCGAAATTGTTTAATATTATTTTAGTAATAGTATTATTTTAGGATAAAAATTTGAGGTTTAGTTTCAATCTTCTTTTCGTAAAGAAAATGAATACTTAAGCTTTAACCTCAATAACAACCAATATTTACTAAAGTCAAATAAAATGTAAAATAATTAATACAAATAAAATATAAACAAACTGCCCATATTTAACCTTAAAATTACCTATTCTGTAAGTAGTTTTTTACATTTTAAGTAGTCTAATATTCTTATTTATTACTTAATTACTTCGACCATGATCAAAGCTTAATATTTATGGTGAAAAAATCCATTAAAAATTTAAAATATTTCATAATTTAAATATGTCTAAATAATACAAACTGCTTCTAAGTTTCTTGACATCTATTTCACATCTTATTCAGCTGAAGTAATGATAAATAATTGTAGCAGTTTATTGTTATAGCATTGTTGTAGTAGTATATATATGTAGCAGTATATAGTTTATACTTATGTAAAATAAATATAACGAATAAACATATTTTTTTTAATTTTGTTATCATTTATCACGCATTTTTTATTCTAAAACCTTTATTGCAATAACAACATAAAAAAGCAGCAATATTTAAAAAAATATTATTATCGAAAACAAAAATAATAATATTTGCAAAAAACCGCACTGTGTTTCACGAGATTAGAACCTGAGGCAGTTTGAATTCCATACCAACGCTTAACGCTTTCTGCTATCTGCACTTGTTAAGTTATTATCGAATTTTAGCAATGCCATTAACTGGTCAAGTTCACGCGCATAGTGCGTGTGTGCTAGCATGTTTAAAGCGACGGAAATATATTGTTGTTTCGTGTAACTGCGTTATCTGTGGTGTGTGTATCGTGTTGCTTACACATACAAATGTACGAGCTATACCGCGTGTTCACAGCAATACGACTCTTAGCGTGCTCATGCACTTTTGAGCGCTTACTGTACATCAACATTTTTATCCATAAATTCTAAGTAAGCTGCACTCATTCAACCACTTTATCATTCAAATTTATCTTAAATAATCTAGAATTCAATATTTTGAATTGACTTGATAAAAAACCTGCTTTTGGTGATACAATTGACAACATCTGATTAGGTGTAACTTTTACGAGTTTTACGTAGGTATTAGGACCTCTATCTAATAGGAAAAATCTTCACTTAAAATCAAATGGCCTGTAGTACGCCATGGCATAGAGTACCTAAACTACGATTCGTATTTTACATCTACAGCAGAGGTTCTCAAACTTATTTACTTAATCTACCACCCACTTTGAAACTCAATTATTTTTCAGCACCCCCCATTTTTCTTTTACTTTACCACATCTTATTAAAAACCACAATGACATAAATTAATTTATTTATAGTGTGCTATATTAGTCTGGTTTATTATAAACGAGACTTTTTTACCAGTGAGAGCATTTAATACACAACTTTATAATCTTAAGAGTATCTTTTAATCAAATTAAAACAAACTAAATCAATTTTAATTTTAAAACTAATCTAATGTAAAGGATGAATTTGATGATTTTTAACAAGTTTGTTGATATCAAGTTCGAATTTAAATATTTCTAGTTTTATACAATCAAGCATATGAATTAAATAATCGATGTTGTGTATTAAGTGGGTTTTAATTTCAGTGAATTTTAAAATATTAAGTAGATGAAATTATAAACCAGCCATCGCCCCCTTAAACCACTTCAACACCCCCAATTTTTTCTGGGGGCCTTACCGCCCCCTTCTAGGCCTTCAGCACCCACAAGGGGGCGTTATCACCCACTTTGAGAATCTACAGCATGAATCAGAAAAGCGTGGTCATATTTAAGTGCGTGGTTCGGATCATCAAACTAAACAACTTTCTTCATGGGACCGACTTTGATATCGCGAACAAATTATTATCAAGTTTGATAAAAATGTCCCATACAAAACTTCAATGCCTACTCGACCCAAATGTATGGAACAGCCGATCGATCGCTCGAATACAACGATCTAATGCATGTTCTTTTATATTAATTCTCCACATAAAACCTATAAAAAGGAAATTACAACATGATTAATAGATGTTTAATGTGACTGTAATTAGGTCCGGTACACGTAAAATTAGAAAGATTAAGATCCTGATTGTAATCAAAAGAAATGGCGGCAGGCCACGGAGCAGGCATAAAATTAATTAACAAAAACATATTGAATGCTTGTAAAATGTAATTTTATTGTGTGTAATATTCTAGATTTATGGAACGGGTACGCGGGTTTTCACTTTGAAATTATTTTTATTTCGATGGTTCCGAAATGTGTTGTTTAATGGTATTTCGTCACGAATTGGAGTATTGTGATATGCAAAAAGAAATAGTTTCAAAAGTCTTTCCTACACTTAGGCACCCGTCCCACCACCGGTGATTGAAGAGGAGGGAGTAGGGCTAGCAACGAAAAGAGAGTTGACGAGCAACGAGCAGCGAGTGCACGACGGCGACGAGTGATTACTCGCTCGTATGTACACACAGCTACATATCAAGCTGTACATTTCCATTATAAGCTACCGTTTTGTCAATTTTATACTAAGTTTATATGAGTGGAAACTTGTAATTGGCCTTCTTCTACATATTACTTCTGACTACTCGAATGTACTAGCTGTAAGTTTTCTTAAAATTAATAAAATAAAATAAAATAAATAAATAAATAAATCCTCTACAATGCGAGCTAATGTATAGCTTGATATGTAGCCATGTGTACCAAGCGTGAGTCTCTCAGCGAGTGTTCTGCCCGCCAAGCGGGCGTTGCTGAGCGAGTAGTCTTTGATATGTCTTGTCGCTGTGGCAAACGAGCAGTCAATGGCAGTCAACGATGAACTATTAATATATGTCTCTTTTTCGTATAGACACAGCAAGTAAACACGGGACCAACAACCTTTTATCCGTTTCTTGGGCGAAAAAATCGTTGATAGCTTGTCGCTTTCTCGTCGGCGGTGGGACAGGTGCTTAAAGGAGTAAAAACTTGGCATTAATTTTACTTTGTACAAAAGTTAAGTTATTTCATCACCAGTACATCACCACTGCTCTAAAAACGGTGAATAAAAGCGCCGTGAGGAAATCGTGGAGGACTACGGCCTACTCTCCCACACCACAGAGAGGAGGCCTGTGTCCCAGCAGTGGGAACGTTATAGGCTGATTATGTAGTCCATCATCAGCCTATATACCTGTGTATAGTTCTCGTAGAGTTTTTTAATATCTAAGTAGAAAGTAGGTTTTAGAAATTTCAAGTTAACTGTGTCTACTTATTCAATAAATGAATGTAAAATTGAAAGAAGGAAATATTTAAGAGTAACGTGTATTTCGATACAAAGCGATAATCAAATAGGTATAATACCATACATTGTGTCATAGTGCTGTATTAAAATATTCCTGCTGTAGAAGCTTGGAGTCATTCATAAATTATACCGACCATTTACTACTTCGACTACCCAACGACATAATATTGTCAGTTTTGATAATTATGAATTTACAAATAAGTCTAACTAGAAACAATTGAAAAAAACATACAATTTAAACAATGAAAAAACTAATGAATAAAAAAAAAATTATGTACATTCTTTAAATTTCTTGCCAATCCTTTCTACTAGGTAGTTTAGTCAGAGATGATCAACAAGATTAGCAAGAAAAAACACATGATATCAAGCATACGTAATAATAATAAATGGTATACTGTGTAGTGTGTTAGTTAATAATATTGTAATAATATTTTTATTTTTATTTTATAAAAGTATTTAAAACGTAAATGACATATATTAAATAAATAAAATAAAAGTTAAAAGATTATGTATTTATTTATTAGGCGACTATTTTGGTCCACAACAGGACGGTGTTAGTCGCACTTAATACTATATTATTCCATAAGTAATAAATATGATTTTAAAATCTATTATATTAAATAAATTAACTTAATAAAACACATAACATTGAAAATACATTCACATAATCCAGAATCATAATTTTTAAAATTATTATCTTAACGTGTTGAGCCCCATAAAAAGCTCGTACTGATGAAAAGTATTACATAAATGGCAGTCCAACCGGAAAAGTTACTTTTATTTATCTTCAAAAATCCGCCAAGCATTCACACCCCTAGTAAACATTTGAACGGTATACAAACGAAAAAAAAACAACAAAATATTACGCGTTCAAAAGTTCCCACCACAAGCGTGCGTCAGCAAAAAGTTTAAAGCCCTCCAGGTACTAACTCTATGGACATAAACTTCGTGCTTATCTTGTTTCCCGTTACGCCTAGATTTCTACTTCGGTTTGGTTGCTGACGGTACTACGGTTTCTACTCGATTTTCAGGTGTAAGTTCATTTGTAAGTTAAGACAATCCATATTTAGCACACATTTATAATAACGTCCAATAAGGACGAAGCCAGGGTCAAAAAAAAAAAAAAAAAACTATTTATTCCGTCTGCCAGATAATAAAAAAATATTAAACACGTATTTTTTGCTTTCACCGACCGGGAACAAATCCAGACTCCAGGCTGCTACTGAGAAATTTCAGGTGGAAAAACCCAATAACATTTTGCCCGACCGAACCTAGGAACTCGTGCTCAGCAGTAGCGCTTGCGACCACTAGACCAACGAGGCGAGGATCGTGACTAAATGCATTTATATTTTTGTTTTAAAATACTCTCTAAAATAAACACCCCAATTTCGTAACACACTTTCTTTAATAAGAAATGAAATTCCTGATCAATCAATTCCTAATTCCTTCACATTGTCATGTTTGAAAAATTCGTCTGCTCGACAACGTAAATAACCAAATGAATGTTACTGAAAATTGCAACGCAATTTTGACAGTTCTGTCAAAATTGCGTTGCAATTCTTAGGGCGGATTCGACCAAACCCAAATTTATACACGAGTAACTTATACCAGGAATAATCTATTCTACGATTTTATTCTCGAGTAAATCAACGGTCGTTTTTCCATGCAATCTAACGTATAGCTATACTTGATTTAGCTATGCGCGAATAACGGAGTGAATTTGAACGAATGTAATACCCGGCAAAAAACGTTGTTCTACAAACGGGACGGTGCAGAAGCTTAACTCATCTCAACTCTCATTTGTCGTATTATAGCTTGGGGAAGTTTTGCTTGTCGGTTCGATTTGGTTCATGTGGTGTTTATTTTTGGGTTTTGCAAGTTAAAAAGAACTTTTGCTAAGTATAATAGATTTTCACTTTATTGTAATTGAAAATAAAATAAATAACAAATAAATCTATTCTCTCTATTAGCCACTTTGGACGTCTAGGTATAATTTCCTCATCACTATCACTAGGTATCTTGAATCAAATCGCTTATACGTTGCATTTTTTATTTTTGAAACAATAATACCTTTTGTTGAGGTCAAATGACAGCAAAAAACAACAGGACGCCATTTTTGTTATTCTTGGAATGGCTCCGTATTCCAAGCTTATCGGTGGTATAGTGGCTATTGACGAATAGACTCGTTATTCCTCGAATTGTAGTTGGTTAAACGTGAAATTGATTTACTCTCGAGTAAGTAGCGATTTATTCCGAGAATAAAATTTATTCCTGTTTGGTCGAATCCGCCGAATAGTGTGTTACGCAATTACCCCGCAGCTTCGTTTAAGTATATGCTACATTTTGTATTAATTAATACCTACCAGTATAAAAACATCTTTCAGCTCTGTGGTTCCCCTTGTACCTATTGCTAATAGACATATAAATTAATTACACGTTTTTGTCCCTTGTCCGTTCGAGTTTCTAGACAAATTGGTATTCTGAAGAAAGCAATTAATTCACTGGACAGGACCGAATAATTTGTAAAGCGTCACGTACAGGGTTCTGCGATGGTTCACTGTTAGGGTTTTTGACCTTCAGTGGATTTGTCTACAATATGTAAAAAAAAAACCTGTTCGATCTGAAAGGGGCACATAGGGACTGCAATAATATTACCAAAAAGTAATATTTTTTATTGTTATTATTGAAAATAAAAAAGTTATTGCTATTTAAAATTCACATTTTTGTATCAAAATTACCCCAATATCTACAACTCGTTAAAAATTAACAAATTTTCAATGACTTGTAGATACCTGCTAAACGACGGCATCCGCGCCCCATGTAATATACCGGTAAAATTCCCCATTGAAAAAAAAGGCGATTTTTTTCCCCTTTTTTTTTTTTGTTTGGGAAATTATCAAATAACTTCTCCCGCTCTGGGTGGAGCGGGAGGGCGTGTCAGACTCTTACTGACTAAAACCCACCCGTGTTCCTTCGGTTGCCCTGTTGCCGGGGGCGACGATGTCCCTTTCGGCCCATATTCGCAGCCCCGGCAGGCATTGGCCCTAGCGAACCCCGTCAATTCTGCTGACATCTCTTTGAGGCGTGCGTGGAACACAACGCGCCGTCGACTCGGGCTTGGTCCTTATCGGACGGCGAGCCACCCATTGCTCACCGTCCGCAAGCCCGCGCCTACGGTGGCCGGAAATCGGCTCGCAATTCCCGCCCCGGGCGTCTCCTCCTGCGGCGGTTAGAGGCATGAGGGCGCGAAATTTGCCTCTACCTCACGCGTTCCGCCTCCTCCTTCGCGAGCATTACTGCTTCGCAGAAGGAGGTGACGGCCTCCCATTTCCTCTCGCTCCGTACCATGGCCTGAACCAGGTCCGGACGCGAGAGATCACCGGCGCCGATCGCCTCCACGAGGACACGGCGATGCTCCGCCGAAGCCGGGCAGACCTCCACCGTATGCTCCACCGTGTCCTCCGGGCGATCCACACAATGGTGACACCCGGGCGTTTCCTCCCGCCTTATCCTGAACAGGAACCTCCCGAAGCAGCCGTGTCCGGTGAGGACCTGCGTCAGGCGGAAGGTGAGGGCGCCGTGGCGCCTCTCAAGCCACTCCTCAAAGAGGGGTCTTATCGCCGCAATTGTGGCGTGCCCAGCGCTGGGTCGCGACAATCGCACTCTCCATGATGCCATGAGATCCCGCCGGAGCTCTGTCCGCTGTGCCGCGATTTCTTGCGGCATCGGAGTTAAGCCCCGGCGTTTCGCCTCCTCGCGCCACACCCAGATGTGCGCAAGAACCTTTGCCTCCAGATCCCATGGCGATAATCCGGCAAGGAGCCTCGCCGCCTCGCAGGAGACCGTGCGGTATCTTCGGGCCAGCCGAATGGCCATGACCCTCTGGGACGCGTTCAACCGGCGGGTTGGCCGCAGCCTCAATGAACGCACCCACACCGGCGCCCCGTAGAGGGCCGTAGAGCGTAGAGCCTCCGGCAGGAGGCTTTTGGATCCCCCAGATTGGGCAGGAGCCGCTTCAAAGCAGCCCCAGCCTGCTCCAGTCTGGGAGCCAAACGTCGGAAATGTTCGGTGAAGTTCCACCGGCTGTCGAGGACGAGTCCCAGATACTTCATCGTCGACTCGACACCGATGTGAACCCCTCCCGCCATTACCTGGGAACCCGACCCCGACCCTTTTTAACTTTCAGGGGGATTTTTTTTCCCCTGAAAGTTAAAAAGTTCGTTTTTTAAACCTAGAGACTAATTTGACTTTTCAAGTGATTGTTGTTTGTTTTTCAATTTGGAGTTTGACATTTGCACCTGTCAAATGCCAAATGTCTCTGGGATTAAAAAACGAACTGTACCACATAATATGTGGTACAGTTCTTTATAGACTCTCAGTCACCCTCACGGATCGGACAGGTTTTTTTTACATGTTGTATACCCGCCGCAAGTAATGGTCAAACATGTTGACAAATGTATGAAATCTGACCTTCTGGTCCAACTTTGGCAGGCAAAATATACTTCATTTGTATGAAACAATCACATTTGGAAATGTTTTATAAGTTCCACTTTCCGATAAATTCCTTTTTCATTTAATTCATACAGACCCGGATCTAGAATTTTTTTGAGGTGGGGCAAAAACTACCGTCTGCCGGCCCCCGCCGATCTTTTATGGGGATGCGCTAAAGTTAGCCCCCGCGAAATTAAAATTTTCTCAAAATGTAAATTTTGGCAGCAACATTATTAATCAAATTGTATCGATCGATAATGCGTCAATTCAACAGGGGCGCCAAAACTGATGTAAAAAGAAAAAAAAATAGAAATATTATAAATGTGCCGCGCGTCTCATTTATTGCAAAGTTGCTGTGTGCTGGGTGGTGTACTTGCCTGCTACGCTTGAATTTGTCGCCCCCTGATGTTGACGCTCGGGGCACGGGCCCGGCTTGCCCTCCCCTAGATCCGGGGCTGAATTCATAATGTCGGAGTTAGACCTACAAAAACATGATTCCGGAGCAGTGCATATCTGCGCCACATATAATTATTTGACTAGTCAATATGAAACCATTTCAACACTTTTAAATAAATAAAATCCAATAGTTTTATTTTAGAAACAAAAACAAAATGAGGTTTGCACGTTCGTGTATCATAGCAAACAAAACCACACTTTTTCGCGCACATAAATATTAGAACGTATTAAACCACAGACAAAGGTGCGGGTGCCGGATTAAACCGCTTTTAACCGGTCGGAACCGGTTGGAACTAGAAATTTCGAGTTAATTAGGGAGCTTATTCTAGTAGTATATTTCACGCTATGCGGATAGGCGCGCATCGCTTTGCAGATTTTTTGTGTACAGACGCCAGCACATCAAGCTACTACGATCTGTCAAATTTATTTAATAGATTTTCAACTTTATCGCTGAAGTTTAAGGTTTAAAGTTGATTAAAAAAATTTGACAGTTTCGGGTAGCTTGATGTGCTGGCGTCTGTACCTATACTCCATTTGAAATAAGATTAGACATTTAAATAAACCTTTTTTACAGTCCGTTCAGCCGATTATCACTTCTATTGCGTTGGTGGCATGACAAATGGCAGCTGCAGTAAACAGTTGGTATTGTAACCACTTTTTTGCTTTTAATGCCGTCTTTTTGCCTACAGTATAGAAGTCAAAATCGGTTAAACGGACTGTAAAAAAGGTTTGTTTGAATGTCTAATATTATTTCAAATGGAGTATAGTTAATATTTGGCCGTATGTAATACTATTATGTAACAATATTTTTATGAAGGTTAACAATTTTTATCATAACACGTTTAATTACTTTAACCAAATCAAATCATTTATTTGCTTCAATTAACGTGGGTATGTGTTAAGTAGTTATAACATCTTAAGTATGATCCTACACTGGATCCTAGCCTCAGTTAAGAGGGTTTATACTAAAAGTTGGCAACGTCGTAAATAGCTGTCAAATATTTACTTGTTTTGACTAATTTGGTAATATTACTGTATGGAATTAAGAAATGTGGCTAACTAGTGAACTAAAATATTGATTATGAAATGCAATAATTAATATCGTAACACCGAATATTTAGTTTTAAATGTAAAAAAAGTATTTGGAAAGTTTCCAAATGCCTTTTTTACACCTAAAACGGTTACAACATCAAATTCAGTGTTATAATAATTGCAATTCATTATTAATATCTAGTTCGCTAGTTAACCACATTTCTTATTTCCATACAGTAATATTGCCAAATTAATCAAAACAGCGAATTATTTGACAAAATATTTGCGACGTTGTCCACTTTCAGAATAAACGCTCTTAATATGATCTCTCTTTATCACCCAGAGGTTTTGTGGAAGAAAACTCAACTTTAAGCTCGTCTTTGTACATGCACTCTCCTAATTACTGTATCATATTAATTGTCTTGCTAATGTACTATAAAGAATTAAGATTGTTTTAGTTTGAGTTCCTAATGCCCGTTTTCACCGACAACTAAGTAACACTTAAATGAATCCTTAAATAAAAGTGCACTGTTGGATTTTCAACTCTCAATGTTGAACCTAGGGTTGAAAATCCAACAGTGCACTTTTATATAGGGATTCATTTAAGTGTCACTTAGTAAAGGTGAAAACGGGCTTAAGTGCGTTAATTTGCAAAGTGATTATGATGATGATTACATGGCGATTACAGCAATCCTCTTTTGACTGTTTGTTATAACAGTCAAAGGGGTTTTTTTCATCAGCAATGTCCTTATACAGGGTGATTGGAAGATGGGTGCAAAGCTTTAAGGCGAAGATAGTACAGACAATTTAGAACCATTTAAGCCATGGTTGTCTTAGACGAAGTCTTACCAAATTTTTTAATTTTTAATAAGGTTTAAAAGACGTATTGTACAATTTTTTTATTTTTTTCTGTGCTTTAAATGTCTGAAAAAAAAATGTCTAATGACACAGAAGCCTAAAACATGTTTTGCTTGATTGCTTACACATTACTTTAATTAAATAAATAAAAAATGAATTCATTTATCATTCAATTTGGCCATAATTATGCAGTTTACATTAAATTTTGAGAATTTCCGAAAAAAAACTTAAAAATTTGGTTAAAAATATTTGGTAAGACTTCGTCTAAGACAACCATGGCTTAAATGGTTCTAAATTGTCTGTACTATCTTCGCCTTAAAGCTTTGCACCCATCTTCCAATCACCCTGTATAAGCTTTGATTACACTTGCTCCCGTAGATAGAGGTAGGCAGAAACTACAGAACGCCAGCTGATAAGCTCATAATCTAAAAATCTAAAAGTTCATAATCTGCTAAATTCATAATGGTCGATCATTGGTCGGTCAATGGTCTTGTAATAGAATTGTGTTATATGGCATTGTCGTACAATACGACCAAGGATACCAGTCATTCATTTGTCATTATGTACGAGATTACCAATAAGTGCCATTTCTTTCAATGGAGTGTCAATGGCTGACCATTGGAAAGTCATAATGACGCCATTATATTAGTAGATTACCCAACTTGTCAAAATCAACAATTATGAAATCAATGATAGACCATTCTGACACTATTGTAATAGCAGACTTGAGGCCCTGGTCACACATGGACGCCGGTAGCGAGTACTACGCACATGACCTTTCTGAAGAACCTCACCAATAAGGTCAGTATAAAAATGTTCTTTTGGACGTCCGTTCGCGGCGTTTTTATTCACATCTGCCTTGTCATATCAAGGAATGATGAAATGTGACCAGATGTGTTGATATGAAAGACAACGTTGTGGTTTAAAAAATGTAGTGCCAAGAATATAAAACGGCACGGTTGGCGCAGTGGTTAAGCGATTGACTGCTGCGCTGCGTGTCGCGGGTTCGATTCCCGCACGGAACAAAATATTCAATTCAATTCATTAACAATTTTTACATCGTGTCTGAATTTCTATAACTAAATATATAAGAAGCATCATAAGTACATGCAAACCATATTTAAATCATTACAAACTACACAAAAATCAGAATAATAATATAAAAATAAATGTAAATTCATAAAATTCAATAAATATTTCCATTTCAAATCCATTAAATTATGTTACTTTCGACCCCTGTATTAGTTTATAATTCATCAATAGAATATAGACACTTATTTAACAAGAACCGTTTAAGCTTATTCCGAAACCCACTTGTATATTTGTATAACTTACAGGTAGTTTTTCCGGGTCTAGCTGTTTGTATATGTGACTTTAAATGTTTGTAAAAGCACCCACAATACAGGAAAAATTCCTAGTGTGGGGCAACGTTTAAAAAAAAAAGAGAATGTTTGGTCATGTTGAGAGGATTGAAAGGCGACTTACAAAAGGAATAAAAAGGTATCACTATATCGTAATAATGTTAATTACATTTCAATATTACCTCAATTAATTCCCGATCGGACATTACTATCTCGTCCTAAGGGTCAAGCGATCGAACCGGTAGTTATCTCATCTGCAAAGGCGTCCCAGCATCGCCTACTAAGATGAAAGGTTGGTTGATCCAACAGTTTAATCTTACCCCTTGACAGGTCAGTGATCTCGCAACAAACTAAATAATCCCAAGGAGATAAGTAAGTTAAATGTGTCGCTTGTCACTTCTCGGTTGGGCAAGTTAATACTATATACCTACAGGCGTTTTTAATGTCCCTCGGCAAACCTCGTGTTTCGTCAGTCGTCGGATTTCTATCAGTTGTCCTTTGCACTTGGTGCAGATTGGAAGCTCTCAATCGACTTGGAAGTATATAGAATTGTTATTACTCTTTTAACTTCATGTAATTTATTTAAAAAATGGAAGTAATGCCGCTAAAGTCGCAGGCACGACAGATAGGAAAATAGTTTTACAGCTCTATGTAGTTCACAAGGAAATCAAAACAAAACAACAATAAAGTGCTTAGTCTTTTGAACCGTAATAGGTATACACTTGAAATTGTGACAGAGTGTGTACTACTATGGCCGCTGTAATAACAAATAATAAAAATAAAATAAATTTAAAAATTTAAAGGGATCCCTACACAAGAAACGTGTTTTATTTTATATTTTGTACTCGATTTAATACTTGGTCGATTTTTTTAATACAATTTCTGTGACACTAATTTAATAAATGTTTACCAACAACGCCACCCTGTCTGTCATTCAGGCACCAAAAGATCCTTGTAGCACTGTAAATAGGTACAGTCCGGTTGTCGAGAGAATGCGTTTCTGACACCTGTCAGTTTGACAATTTCTAGTAGTAATAAGGATCAAATTCGCAAAACACATATTCGTTAGTATGAAACTGACAGGTGTCCCAGGTGGAAAACTTTACTTAATCAATACATTAGAATCGAATGTATTGATTAAATAAACTTTTGTATACCTGAGAGATTTTCTCATGCTGTCCCATATTTTTAGAAGCTTTATATTCAAAATCAAAATAAAAATATTTTATTTCACATAAACCTACAAGGGCACTTATGAAACGTCAGAAGGTAGGTGCACGGTTCCAATTGGTCGCTTCCTATGGAGAAGAGCCGGCAAGAAACTCCACGGTTACTCTTTTAAAAATAAATTGTTTCTACAATGTTTTCAAATTACAGTGTTAATAGGTATGGGAGGACAGTGTAGGCCTATCAACAAGTACCAGGTACTTAGTAAAATAAAAAATGGTACACAAGTTTACAGCCTACAACGTTCTCACATTCACAAAACCTAAAAGAAAAGAAAAGAATCTATATAAAAGATAAACAAAATAATAAAAATAAGCACCTATTTAAACCAAATGACATGATTGCCACTACAGCTGTAACAAATATAATTTGATTTAAAAAATATAGAAAATTGTAGGTATATAATGTCATTATGTATTCATTTGCGTCTTTCGTACAAGTTATGTGTTTTTTCGAGGTATTTCAGTCAGAGCACCGATTTCAACGGCACTTGACTGACCAGCACCTGAGCTGTTCCACTAACCACACTGAAACAAAATTTTGATAAGTGCGGTTAGTGTAACAGTTTAGGTGCCGTTCGTTCAAGTGCCGTTGAAATCAGTGCTCTGAGTGTGTAGGGGTTACCATATCTCAGGATTTGTCCTGAGATTTCAGGAGTTTTGGACTCTTCTCAGGATTGCGGCTGGATTTTGCAAATCTCATGAAATCTCAGGATTTTTAGAATTTTCAATAAAATACAGTTTAAATTTTAAAGATCTCTTTAATAAAAAGTAAAACAAACTAAAAATTTCCTTCCTTTGGTAATAATTGCACAATTAAAGTCAATACTTATTTATCCAAGTAGATATCTACGTACTTATTCAGTTTTACCATACTTAATATGTGGAGATACCTTTTATGGCGGTACGTGAGCGAGATCCGCAGTGTATAAAAACAATAATATTACGACTTTTTAAAATTGTTAAGGACGTTTGAGAGAAAATTCTCAATATGTAAAAAATCTCAGGATTTTTCAATGGAAATCAGGCCTTTTCTCCGGATTTTTGATTTTTTCATCTGGTAACCCTATATGAGTGGAATACTTCGTTTTTTCTAAAGAGAAGTCTTGTTATCCTCTTTTTTTATACTTGAACTGGACTAACAAGGACTTGTAAGTTATTACTTAAATTGTGTTTAGAATAAGACCATGTTCAAAATTAGTTTTCATAGCGATGATGCATGTGGAATAAAGAACACCCAATTTAAGAAATTACACAACATAGATACTAGACAAACGTCCCATAAGCAATCCGGTATCCGATGAAAGACTCCTATCTTAAAACAATTTAAGATTCCAGTTACAAATTCGAGTTACCGTCTTGAAATGTAAATCTAGTCAAACGAATACGTCTTCAGTTATTAAATCTAAGTTCTTCGAGGTTACATGAGCAAATACGTCAGCTGACGTAATATGCACCAGGCTCTCTTAGAATTAATCCCGTATTTCAACTTGAAATACTGTGGTAAACCCTTTTCTGGTTTGCTTTGGGTTCCGTATAACGAGAGGCGAATAATTTTGACACTACATTGCATGAATGCGCAATTTTCAGTAAAAGTGTAAAGGGAAATGGTAGCTTTGTGAAATGTATTTTGTGATTTCGGTTTTTTCAGTCAATATTTTGCTAAGTGTAGTGTATCTCTTTAATATGATAGTACTTAGATTGTTATACGAGGGGCTAAGATAACCCATTCTATCGAGGTAGTTTTACTCCAAAACTTTATAGCGAGGCTTTATCCTGGGTTCGACTCCCAGGTCGGGCGAAGTTTTGTTGAGTTTTTCTTTCTGGAAATTCTCAGTAGCAGCTAGTAATCCAAATTTGTGCCCGGTTGATGGCAATAGGCTCGCCCCCTATTACATGGGACTTAAACGGCGAAATATGGGCGTAGGTACCACAGGTACACCTCTGCCCAACCCTTCGGGGAAACAAGGCGTGATGTTATGTTATGTTCTATCGCTTTCTAGCACGGGTTTTACAACCCCTTCAAATGCACATTAACCTTTATAATTTTAGATTACTAAACACTCGACATCTGGTCCCTAAGGCATCCGCTCCTGAAGTCATAACGCAAGTTAAATTGACTTAGTTACTTATTCACTGAAAACGTCGACGAACTCAAAATGGGGGAAATTTTTGATCATGTTTAATGTTGTTTCTTTAATCCTATGCTATTAAACGAGAAATATTTGTATATATATTTGTACTCACGTTCTCGAAATCGGCTCTAACGATTTGGATGAAAGTTGTAATATAGGGGTTTACGGGGGCAAAAAATCGATCTAGCTAGGTCTCATATCTGGGAAAATTCGTTTTATCTATTTTCATAGCCTCGAGAATGCGATACTACGTCGGTATACCTGGATGATATAATTATTTATATTTTCGGGGACCAGAGATTCCGTGTGGTTCTGGAGAAAGAATAGGACCACCCCATCTCGTCCTGTGAGTGTCGTAAGAGGCGACTAAGGGAGCTAAAGACCCAGTGCATACCATAAAGCACTTTGGGTCACCAGCGCGATGGCGGATAAACCATCAAATATGTCGCATTCCCAAGGAGGGTTGGTGTCAGGCTGGCGGCCGACTGTAAAATTGTGCCAAAACTTTAAGCAACATGATAAGTAAAAACGATATGATGCGCGATAGGGCTAGGGTGTACCCCACAGGTGACGCGCAGGGGCAACACCCGGCTCCTGTGGAAAGTGGACAAGGGTTGTTGCACCAATCCGAGCGGGGGCAACGTAAGAAGCGAGCTCGGGAAGTGAGACTGAGGTATGCAAGTTGGAATGTTGGGACGATGACTGGAAGAGCCAGAGAGTTAGCAGATGTATTCAAAAGAAGACGGATAAATGTGGCGTGTTTATAAGAAACAAAATGGAAAGGAACGAAAGCGAGGGAAATTGGAGAAGGATACAAGTTTTTCTACTGTGGAATAGTGTTAGACAGTAATTTGAAAGAAGGCGTGATGGAGGTAAAAATAATTAATGATAGATTGATCGTTATAAAAGTTGTGTTAGAATATATAATGCTGAATGTAATCAGTGTATATGCACCGCAGGTAGGATGTGATGAAAGGATGAAAGAAAAGTTTTGGGAGGACTTTGATACAGTTTTGATGAATATCCCGGTGCATGAGGAATTGATAATTGGAGGTGATTTTAATGGACATGTGGGAAGAATGAAAGGGGTTTATGAAAGAGTGCATGGCGGATGGGGATTTGGTAACCTAAATAACGAGGGAGAAACATTGCTGCAGTCCGCTACCACCTTTGACCTAGTAGTAGCCAACACTTAGTTCCAGAAAAAAGATAAACACCTAATTACGTACAAAAGTGACAATCACAAGATGCAAATTGATTACTTTCTGGTACGACGCAATAGGTTAAAGAATATCAAAGACTACAAAGTGCTGCCGGGAGAAGACTTAGTTTCACAGAACAGACTCCTTATTATGGAAATAGTCATGGAAATAAAGCTCAATAAAAACAAAGAGCGACCCCCCCCTAAAATAAAATGGCATATGCTGGAGAAGAATGATTGTGCGAAGAAATTCAAAGCGCGAGTGGTGGATAAAATGATAGATATGGGAGAGATGAATGATCGAAGTGCAAATGAATGTTGGAATGAGATGGCTGGATGTATAAGGAGTGCAGCGAAATATATTTTGGGAGATACGAAAGGAAAGGGTACGTTCCGCTGCTCATTCGTCGACGCTGCCTGCCTCACCACGCATTTTTAAGGCGCGGAACGGTGGTCTCGGTCATACTTTAGAATCATCTCCTTGACGGATGCTGGTCACTAAATCACCACCATGTCTATTTGTCGTCTTTTTCTAGGTGAAACTAAATAATAATCGTGACGTGTGCCTGTGTGATGACATCGGTTACACTTTTACCGACCTGAGCATCGAACTCAGGACCTCACGCTAAGCAGTGTAAGTGTTTATTTGACTTTTGTTGCTAAACAAGCAAGACCTTATTTTTAAAATCCATATTTGTTCTAATTCTTTTAAATACCGCTTCACTGCACACTAATTGCGTAACACACGATCAATCACAATCTGTTTCATTTTGACAGTTCAACAACATTCATTGCGTTATTTACATTGTTGAGCAGACAAATTTTTCGAACATATGGAGCAATGAATTAGCAATGTCCTTCAAAATGGTTCAGATTATGATTGATCGTGTGTTGCGTAATTTGGGTGCCGGTCCTCCTATTATCATAGGTACATCTCTGTCTAACCCTTCGAGAAGTACAGGTGTGATGTTATGCTATGTGATCATATCAATCTTAGCAGCCTAGCTATTTGTGACTAGAAGTCTGGCCACGCTAAGTCTGCATAAGTAAAAAAACGGTGGAATTTGAAAATCTATAGATGGCAACACCATCCTGTCCTACGAAAAAAGAATTTGATACTTTGTTTGTCTTTTTGTTTTTGATAGGTTATTTTGTTCATATTTTGATTTATTCCTGCAGTGTGGATTTGATACAGTTTTGTCATAGTATGGAGGTAGAGCATAGGTACGACATAGTCTATTACACATAATCTAATATGCAAAAATCAAAAGGCAAAATATCAAAATCATTAGATCTACTTCCAACCCCGAAATTGACATAACTGACTGCTGTAAAAGTATACCATTTATAAAACTTTTTGCCACATTTATTCCATTGCAGACTTATCGTGGCCAGACTCTAGCTATAGATTCATAGCTCATGACTGAGGGCTCCTCAGATAGTTAATTGGCAATTATAGCGATTATTAATGTGGATACTGACATTAGCTCAAACCAAGCTCTGCCCGCGACTCTGCTAGCGTATACAGGGAGTAACAAGACCCATCACATAGCCGTGAACTACGCATTCTGAACATCAAACTTAGTAAAAATGCACAAAAATAATTGCTGGAAAACGACTTGTGCGTGTCGTCGGGCGCAGCTGCGGACGGCAGTACGGTGGGCTTGTATATATTACTAGCTGACCCAGCAAACGTTGTTTTGCCATATACATGTTTAGGGTGGACCACCCTTATCACTTAAAATAGAAAAAAAAAAAAAAAAATTGATGTTGGCCGATTCTCATAGATACCGGATAAGCACAAAAAATTTCATCAAAATCGTTCAAGCCGTTTCGGAGGAGTATGGCAACGAAAACTGTGACACGAGAATTTTATATATTAGATATGGATTGCAGCACATGAAACGCTTGCGCGGCTCCCGCTCCCGACCCGCTCCGCGCCCGACCCGCGCACGCGTTTCGTGTGCTGACATCCATATAATCCAAGGAATTACAATGTATAGGGTGACTGATAAATTAGTGACCGATACTTAAACACGTGACTTTACTCATCATTATGAAAAACTTTTACTATAGGACTAAACCTGAAATCGAAAAAGAAAACTATAGTATAAAGAAAACACTCTTTTCTTGCTAATACTTTTAATCCACACTACTGTACTATTTCACAATCAAACGATGACTAATTATGCTTTACATTTTACCATTTAAAACGACTTTTGCCCCACCCAAAAATAACGATAATATCATAACCGTCATTTCTAAGTGTTGCCAAAGTAAAACAATACATTCAATTGCCATAATGAAATTACATTTAGAAGTTTCTGATAATATTAAAATTTGTATTTTGACGGTGTTGCCACAGTGGATATTATAAATCAATATTAAAAATAATACATTTTTTAAATTAACCGCTCAGGCGCCGTGGGTGGTCCGCGCCGTGACAGTTTTACGACCGCACTTGAATAAACAAACACTCGGATTTCTTTACAACGTCTCAAGTAGTATTGTTAATGTTTTTTGCTACTCGAATAGATTAGGAATACGTTTCAAATGGTTACAGTCTTTGTAAACAACGTTCACTTATCTTTATTACCCGCTTTTGTTATTATTTCTTTTGTTCTTTGTGATAACGATTTCTGATAAAACTACTGTACCAATTCACACGAAATTTTGCAGGGTATATTATGGATAGATAAGTTATCTAACAAAAGCGTTTTTAGAGACAAACATTCAAAACAAAAAATTCAAAACATCTAGATTTTAGATGACCTAGAATTTCTAATGCTTACGTTACTTTCTCCGTCCCAAAAAACGTGTAAATGTTGTCTAAACCGATGAAATATGTATCAAAAAATTAAAAAAAAAACACCGATCAGATATACACAGAAAAACCACAAAATATCACAACTTTCATCACACTTTCACCTTTCACTCATCCGTTTGTTTACACTTTTTTGGTTGGGTCAAAATAGGTATAATATGTTGTTATTTAGTGCGAATATTATCTACAACGATGTAATATTTACTTCAAAATGAAAATATCACCACTTTCCGACGATTTACACACAAAAACCATTAAAAAACGAATTATTACAGCGAACGCGCGCGTCCCGGGAGTGACGTTTGACTGACATTTTACCGCGCGGGAATGTCATTTTCAACATTTTTTTAAAATGTTGCCTATTTATTCGATTATTATAACATTTTTGCTTTTAGTCGATTTATTTGACAAGAATATTTATCCGACCATAGACTGAAAAATTCATAGACAATAATAGCCATTACAGCTAATACAAATAGAGATGAAAGCCACGTGAGTAAAGTCACGTTTTTAAGTATCGGTCACTAATTATCAGTCATCTTATATGCAAGCCCGCTGTACTGCCGTCCCGACCCGCGCCCGACACGCAACCCGCTTTGGTGCGCAAATTCGCTGTTTACGGTAATGCCCAATGTAACGCACGCTAAACATTGTGCTTGTGGGTGCATGTAACGGTATAGAGATTATATCGGTCAGTATTTAAAGTTGAGTTATAAGGTTTAAAACTTGTTTTCAGCTGATTACCAGCCTTGCTACTTGTTTTAAAAGAAATAAGCTAAGTACCTATACATATATGTCATTCATCTGCCTAGCCAAAGTCCCAACTATGTTGCGGTCAGCTTCCAGTCTGAGTACCAATATTTACGTACATGAAGCAACTGCCTATCTGAACTCTACAGCCCAGTTACTGGGTAACATGATACCCTTTGATATGACAAGTGGATTAATAAATAAATATATGACTACATATTTCTTTATCTGACCTCCTCGTTGGTGTAGTGGTCACAAGTGCTACTACTGAGCATGAGGTTCTGGGTTCGATTCCCAGGTCGAGAAAAGTGTTATTGGGTTTTTCTATCTGAAATTTGACAGTAACCACCCGAAGTCTAGGCTCGTCCCCTATTACATTGAACTTGAACATGGCGAAAAGTGGGTGTACTATAAGTATTTAAACCTGTGCCCAACCCTTCGAGAAAACAAGGCGTGATATTATGTTATATTATATTTTTTTATGTTCACAAGGGTATTCTAATAGATCCGCCACTATGAAGCGATGATTTGAGGGTCGATTGTCATACTTTCCATTTCCTCCTGTTAGGCCCCCGCATAAGCCCTAAGCTATAAGCTTATAAGGGTTATAATTCAAATTCAAATTGTTTTATTTCGGACACAAAATATCCATATAGTGTTAGTAACATACAAAAAATTACTTATTGCCTAGTGTTAGTAAAAATCAACTTCCGCACAAACTGCTGGACAATCGGAGAGCCGAAGCTCTCGGCTACAGTTTTCAGGATGCTGTTTTGACTGTCCCTCACTCTCCTTAGTAGCGACGCCGTTTTTTTGCGTATAATTGCATAAAAGCCGTCGGTCGGTGCGAGCTTGCGCAAACATTTCTGATGCGCTACAGTAACGAGGCAGCCTCAACAACATCCTGAAAGCATTGTTATACTGGACTCGCAGGACATCCAGCGATCTCTTAGTATAATTGACCCATAGACTGCCCGTGTACAAACTTTGGCAATAAGCCTTGAAAAGTGTTACTTTCACTTGGTCTGTACACCGCGCAAATCTACGGGACAACATATTGCTCCGGACCGCTAGAGTCCTGTGCTCCCTCTGAATGTCCACATCGTCCTTGAGGTCAATAATAAATAATAACTTGCAATATTTAATAACGGTCTGATGTTTTCTTTTTTCTTTTTCTCATACCAGCATCACGTAAGAGGAGCTGTGAAAGTGGCGCCAGTGACCCGCTGTGGTCTATTATATAAAGCCTGAAGTGCCATCTGATGCTAGGCATAGCATATAGCTTAATCAGCCTATAATGTTTCCACTGCTGGGATATAGACCTCCTCTCTGTGAGAGGGAGGGGCTGTAATTCACCGGGTCCAGTGCGGGTTGGTAGATGTCACATGTCTACTAATTTTTGATTCTAGGTGATGTCGGTTTCCTCACGATGTTTTGCTTCACCATTTTGAGAGCAGTGGTGATTAAATATTTACACGATTTAAAGCGCCTGTCTGGGTTGGAACCTACGACTCACAAGTCGGGGCCGTTACCAATGGGCAACCACTGCTCCTGGGTTGCCCCACTGATGCTTCAAGCTTAGGTACTTCACTTAAGTTTTAACCGTGAGATTTTTGCAGTTACGGGACGTTGTGTGGAAATCGTTTGTAAGCGCATGTGATGCTCAGGAATGCGGAACATATCGTCAGGAAAGTTTTGTGTACATGAATGTGAGAGTAACAGTACTGCGTCACTCCTTTGTTGAATCGGTATATTTTTTAAATTGACATATTTTCGGCCTTTCCGAGAATAACCGATGGAACCTTTGATTATAGGTGTAGGTACTCCAAATTTTTTGCTCAAGGGGAGGGACATGGAGGGGGGGCGAATTTAGGATATCTACGATTAAGCTAAAGCTCAGCTTAAAGAACCATTTCCATGTAATATAACGTTCCTGCGAATGCTCGACACGGTGTTCGAAGTAATGCTGACAGCAAGTGAGCATTTACCTGTATCATTCCTTTAAATTTTGCGTTGACTCGACGTTGTTCAAGTTGTAACAGAGCGTCGTGCGTCGTGCTTATTGTTTGGTTCGTGAAAGGGTGACACATTAGAGCGGCTCGATGTTTTGTTACAAATAAATGCTCTAGTCTACAAATCAAAAGTCATTTATTCAAACTAGGCTGAGAATCAGCACTTTTCGAACGTCAAAATTACATAAGACATTCCCCCAAAACGCCCACCCTTCACCACTTCCTAGTGCCTTTCGCTGGGAGGAAGAGGTGGCGCAACAAACTCCCCAGCAGCACAGCTGTCTGTTCAAGTTAGAAAAAAAAAAGATTCTATACAATAGTATGCAAAATAATTAACATTACGCAACAAAAAACTAGCTAGCACACGCCAATATACCAACCAAAAACATCGAGAACTATACTCAAGCAGAAATAAAAAATAAAAACTAAACGTAAACAGAACTAAATATCTAAATAAAAGTCTCACCCTACCCCCACCTATACTCACCTTTAGATTTAGTTTGATCGAAGCCCAGGGGGGTCAAATGCACCCGTTGCTTCCCCCCTTGTAACCGCGTCTGCCTTTACTTACCATACTGTTCCTAAGTATAACGCTTAAGTCTTATCCCTTAACCCGCAAATCCCGGTAATCGACCGCCGATAACTAACTTGATTTCCCCCCCCGGATATAACTTTTCCCCGGAGCAAAGGACCATTTTTTGATTGATGACAATTTGATTATCATCGGTTTCTTTTCTAATGGGAAAGCCGCATTTTTCTGATTAGTCTTAAAAGTAGCGGTTTGACTGGCAACTCATTTCCTGCCATTTTGATAGACCTCCTTTCTAAAAGGAATGTTAATGAGATTAGATTTCTTGTATTTATACAGGTTGGCGATTTAGTGGCCTGCATCCGTCAAGGGGGTGATTCTAACTATCATACTGAACAACTTTCGCTATGAAACTCATATCCAATAGGTAAAAAAATAGTAGATTGTTATACGAGGGGCTAAAATAACCCATTCTATCGAGGTAGTTTGTAGCGTTGTGTGAGGTCTCAACCGTAATTAATCACAATTAGTAACTAACCACATCACTAAAAACGTGGTACATCACTAATATTCAAGGGACGCTCGGTCATTTCGACTTCCGCTGGCTTACACAAAGGAAGGTATTCTTTGATTATCAGGATTACTTGTGCCCCGACCTAGGGTGAGTTCCACATTACTTTGGTATTTATACTAGACCCTCTGCACCGGATAACCTATATTGATTTCATCACCTAAGTAGTTTCTGATTTCCCGTATGTCAATGTCGGACACGCGGCTGGGGGTTATCCGGTGCACAGGAGATGGTACTATGTATGTATTGCTACTGCATCTAGGCTGTGTAGGGCCTCACTGTGTGTTACAAGCGATCAGCGAGCCATCTGCTATGGTCATAATTGCATTGTGTTTTATGCTCGCGTGTTCGCCAAACTTAACCTCATTTTACATCTGTCAATGTGCCACGCTATGTTTGCAAACTCTCTGCCTGTAAGCCGCTGCGATGTATTGAGCTTCACCTACCATGCTTCCCACACCGTTCCTTGGCTTAGAAAGGGGAAGAAGCTAGCACATCGCATGCGGCTTGCTGATATTTGCACCGCATCTAACACGCGCTCCCTATGGCGCTTCCAGGGCTCTCAGTTCGGGCTGAAGAAAATACTTCTTACCCAATTCTGCACGCTGCTTGCATGCGTGGCTTACTGCACGCATCCGCCCCTAAGACGACCCACCGACCCACGCTACTGAGGTCTGACGAAGGCCTGCCTACTGCAGAGAGCCTGTGCTGACAGGCGAGCTCTATGACTGCTGACGTCTACTACCACATGCTAAGCCTGCCTACCGCCGAGAGCCTGTGCTGACAGGCGACCTCTACGGCAGCGGACGTGCTAGGGCCGTCCGGCCTACAGCGGAGCCTGTGCTGAGCAGGTCCCCGCGTCTACCACATGCTACCAAGGACGGTACCCTTCCAATTTTACTGTGTTAGTGCTCAGAACAAATCAGTGTGACCTTACCGCGACCTAGCCGTGTAATCTCCAACTAGTACAGAGTGTAAAATATATGTATTAACTTGTCTAGCTGTTTTACTTTCTACCTAACCGTTAATGGCCTGCGCGGCCTACCCTGCGCAGCCCTAGCCGTTACAGTGGCGCCCAGGCTTAATATACTAGTCACACTGTTCTGGACTGAGTCCTAGCACACATGCTCGTTTTACATCGTTGCGGTATAGATATTAAGTTGTTGTGTTGTTACAGTTTATCATCTAGCAGGCTACTAATAGTTAACTGTTTTTGTTAAAATGGGAACTCACCCGATTAACTTCATACACTTAAGGAAGGCAGAATTAGAATATGAAGTTTTGATACGGGGTGGTGAAGTTGGTACTTGCCTAAATTTACGGAAACAAATTAACAACTTGTGTAAAAAATATATGAGTGATGACATACAAGAATCAGGCATTGATGAAACTGAGGATTTATGTGCAGTAAAGGCAACTATAGGTGAATACCAGCTGAGTCTAGGAGAAATTAACAATGAAGCGGGATTGGTAAAGGGTGTATCATACAAAAATCATATTAAATACCGACTGGCCCGCATTAAACCAACTAACCCAGAGAACATTTTACTAAAACAGAAACTCGAGGAAAAATATAACACACTAGATTCACAATTTACCAAACTAGAAACTAAGTTTAGTTCTGATAGCTCACAACGAACTGACACAACTGCTGCTACAAACACTAACATAACCGTAACATGCACTAGTCACGAACCAAATAAACCAAAATATGATGGCAAAACTTGTGTGCGTTCTTTCATACAAAAAATTGAAGAGTTTAAAATAAGTAAGCAAATAAAAAATAACGATATGTTTAACTTCGCATTCGATATCTTTACGGATAACGCGCTGCATTGGTATAGACATGTAAAACCAAACATCACTTCATGGGAAGAACTATTACAACAATTGAAAGCTGCTTTTGACTGCGATGACTTTGATTATAGATTGCTTACAGAGATCAGAACACGTTCTCAAGGTGAAACGGAAAACATAACTATCTACATATCAATAATGAGCGGTTTATTCAATAGATTAAGTACTAAACCAACAAAAGCAGAGATGTTTGATATCATCACTCACAATGTTAAACCAATGTATGCGGAGGAACTAGCTATCAGCGACGTGCAAAGTCTGGAACAACTAGAGTCGGTCTGTAAAAACTATGAAAAATATAAGATGCGAGCAGCACACTATCAAGAACCAACAAAAACAAACCTTACCTCCTTGGCTCCAGAATTTGCTTACGCCAAGCCAACCAATAAAACTACCAACACTAATTCAAAACCATACTACAGCCGCTATAGGTATGGCCGCGGTGACTACTACAAAAAAGCGGAAACATCTGAGGACTCACATCCTGCTCAACCGGTCGCATTAGTAGATAACAAAAGCACGGGTACACCAATTAGAGGTAAACCATATTGCCCTAGGTGTAGATTAAACTCACATTCACTACGACAGTGTACGGCAGACCGTGTCCTAGTTTGTTTTAAATGCGGAGAAAAAGGGGTGAAATACCCAGATTGCACAAAATGTCACCCGCCAAAAAACTAAATAGCGAGGTTTGTTGTAATAGTAAATTTAACGCCAGGCTAAGTAAAACGGAATGGGAAGATTGGCTAGCTGTAATTACAAAATTCAGAACCTGCTACTCTGTATCAACAATCCGCAACAAACCTCACAACGACATAAGGCCTTACGCTTCTATACAAATACATAACATGCCAGTTTGTGGCTTGCTGGACTCTGGTTCGGCAGTTACCATCGTTGGTAAAGACTACCATAAACTCCTCATCAGGGACCTAGGGCTAACCCTGCAGCCTAGGGACCACTTAGAGTCATTTGTTGCCGCTGGGGGACAAGTGCTTCAACCTATAGGTACACTAAATTTACCAATAACATTTGAAGGGAAGTTACACATAATAAAGGCACATGTGGTGCCAACAATAGACACTCCTATCTTGCTGGGAATAGATTTCTGGAACACTTTTCATATATTTCCAAAGAATATAAAATCAGTATTCCTCGTAAACACAAATGAAACAAGTGCAAACAATAAACAAAACTTATATTTGCATACATTTGCACAGCTAACTGAGGAACAAAAAATTACGGCAAATAAAATTAAAACTCAGTTCGAGAACATATCCTCAGGAAAAAAAGGCCTAGGCCGTACTAACCAAATAACACACAGCATCGACACTGGTGATGCACCCCCTATACGACAACGTTACTATAGGATGTCTCCAGAGAAACAGCGTGTCCTCGGCAAGGAACTGGACGAGATGCTTGACCTGGATGTGGTAGAACCATGTGAAAGTCCGTGGTCTTCTCCAGTTCTGCTGACACCAAAAAAGGATGGCAAATTGCGGTTTTGCTTGGATAGTAGGAAACTAAACGCTATAACTAAAAAAGATGCTTACAATTTGCCATACATTTCGGAAATACTAGACAACCTAAGGGATGCAAAATACCTTACTAGTATCGACCTTTACAAAAGTTTCTGGCAGTTACCACTAAGGGAAACTGACAGAAATAAAACAGCTTTCTATATACCCGGCCGGGGAACATACAGATTTAAAACTACACCATTCGGACTAACAAATGCGCCTGCAACGCAACAACGAATGGTAGATAAATTGTTTTACGGACCAGAGTTTGAGAATAGGGTGTTTGCCTTCTTGGATGACATAGTGTTAGTATCACCAGATTTTGAAAATCATATAGCCTTGCTAACTAAAGTATTTAATAAACTATCTAATGCTAACTTAACAATAAACATGGATAAGTGCCAATTCTTCCGGGACGAATTGAAATATCTAGGCTACGTAGTAAACTCAAGGGGACTACATCCAGACCCAGAAAAAGTAGAAGCAATACAGAACTTCCCAGTACTTCCCAGTACTTCCCTTGTACTAACAAGCTCAAGTAAGAAGGCTCCCCCCTATGACTGGTCTCAGGAATGTCAGGAATCCTTTGCTAAACTAAAGGAAATACTAATATCAGCCCCAGTACTATCGTGTCCAGACTACACTATCCCATTTGAAGTACACACAGATGCCAGTAACTATGGCATTGGTGGTTTGCTAACACAGATTAGGGATGGGGTTGAACATCCAATAGCATACATGAGTAAATCCCTATCTAAACAGGAGCAAAACTATAGTATCACAGAGAGAGAAGCACTGGCTGTATTAGTGGCATTAGAACATTGGCGTTGTTACCTAGAAAATGGCATCAAGTTCACAGTGTTCACAGATCATTCTGCATTAAAGTGGTTTCTCAAACTTCAAAACCCTTCCGGACGATTGGCGCGCTGGGGAATAAGGTTGTCGGCCTTTAACTTTGATATACAACATAGACGTGGTGCAGATAATACTTTACCAGACGCGTTGTCACGAGCTTGTCCGATCGCAGCTCTCTCACAATCGAACACCACATTGTCAGTTCCGCCTAAACAAACGAACGACACTTGGTACCAAAACATCTACAGTGGTTGCCAACAGAACCCAACGGCATTCCCAAACTACATAGTAAAAAATAACAAATTGTACCGCTATGAAAAAAGTAACTTCGCAATACTATGCGAGTTCGAATGGAAGGAAGTTATTCCGGCGGAAGAAAGGCAACAAATAATAACTAACAACCACGCCGAACCAACCGCAGCACATTTAGGTATCCATAAAACATACAAGCGACTATCACTACGCTACTACTGGCCAGGGATGCATGGTGACGTGGTGAGGTTAGTAACGGCATGTGAAACTTGTATCGCTCACAAACAAGCAAATCACGCTCCCCTAGGACTAATGGGGAAGCCAAAGGAGTGTTCGCGTCCATTCCAAATGCTGAGTATAGACATAGTGGGACCACTGCCGTTTTCTAGACGTCAAAACTCGTATCTATTCGTTGCAACTTGTTGTTTCTCTAAATACTGCCTACTATTTCCCATAAGGAACGCTAATGCTATTACTATAGTACGGCTGTTAGAAGACAATATATTCTTAGTCCACGGCATACCACAATGTGTAATTTTGGATAACGGAACTCAGTTTACTTCTAATGAAATGAAAAACCTATTTAAAAAATACAATATACCCAATGTACACTACACACCAAGATATACACCACAAGTAAATACAGTGGAACGCTACAATAAAACTATAATCACGGCGTTATCCACCTTCATTAATGATGACCAGCGCTCCTGGGACTTACATATACCAAAGGTTCAGTTCGCACTAAACAGCTCTACCAGCGAGGTCACAGGCTACACACCAGCGTTTCTGGTCTATGGCAGGGAGTTAATCGCTGACGGTTCTCACTATCAGGTCACTGATATAAACGAAATAATTTACCAACCAAGGGACCACTATGCAGAGAACTTGGGTGTCCTATCAAGCATATTTGACAAGGTACAGTCAGCTTTGCTGAAAGCATATTCTAGGAACACTTGCAGTTACAACCTTCGCAGGAAGGACGTAGAATACAATGTAGGGGATGTAGTCTGGAAACGTACGTACTACCAGAGCGATAAGGAAAAATATTTCAGCAAAAAACTAGCACCTAAGTTCGTAAAATGTAAGATATCAAAAAAGCTGTCTCCACTGGTGTATGACTTGGTAGATACACATGGAAAACCACTGGGTACCTGGCATATTAAGGATCTAAAGTGGAAAAACCTACAGTAGTCCCGTAGGCCTAGCTAGCTAGCGTTTGACCCATACTGGGTCAAACGATGCCAAGGGACTACGACCACCACATCTCGTGGGAGGTCAATCACCAACAGGGGTTTACCTATTTACCTTTGGCTGCAGGGGTCCTAAGCTCCTTTGGGACCAGTACCTAACTACTGTTCAGTTGGTGATCGCAATCACTATTTTTTTACTTACTACTTTTAAAAAACAAAAACTGAGGTACAAACATAAATGGATTGCGTGAGGTCGCGTGTGAGGGGGTTCTGAATGGAAAACCGACTAACCAAAAATAAATAAAATTATCTAGTATGTTAAAACGGCGTTGCCATAGAGAATGCTGTGGACCCCGAGGGGTGTTTACTTATTTATGGCAGAGTAGGTCTCTATGGTAACTACCCTTAACTGTTGTGTTGTCTATATCATGTACAAACAAGTACATCTTAAAGACGGCACCTACAAGTGAGGTGACCACACCCAGACAGACAAACAGTAACATCAAACCCCAATAACCCACTAATCTACCACCTCATAACTAATCTAACCTAACCCAAACCACCCCCACTAACCCACTAATCTACCACTGCTTAACTAACCTAACATAACCCACCCCCACTAACCTACCACTGCTAAACTAACCTAGCCTAATACTAACAATTACACACAGGACTACACAAACCCTAGGGGCGAACATATCAATACCAGGTACACTTACACTAAGACCGGAAGGAATCCAGCCAAAGTTGTAACTAGCTGGCTATAGAACCAGATAGAGGATATAATAGCAGTAAGATATAGTTCTAGCGGATTTTATACAGGCAAAATCCTCTCTCTGAGGCCGGGGTACTGTAGCGTTGTGTGAGGTCTCAACCGTAATTAATCACAATTAGTAACTAACCACATCACTAAAAACGTGGTACATCACTAATATTCAAGGGACGCTCGGTCATTTCGACTTCCGCTGGCTTACACAAAGGAAGGTATTCTTTGATTATCAGGATTACTTGTGCCCCGACCTAGGGTGAGTTCCACATTACTTTGGTATTTATACTAGACCCTCTGCACCGGATAACCTATATTGATTTCATCACCTAAGTAGTTTCTGATTTCCCGTATGTCAATGTCGGACACGCGGCTGGGGGTTATCCGGTGCACAGGAGATGGTACTATGTATGTATTGCTACTGCATCTAGGCTGTGTAGGGCCTCACTGTGTGTTACAAGCGATCAGCGAGCCATCTGCTATGGTCATAATTGCATTGTGTTTTATGCTCGCGTGTTCGCCAAACTTAACCTCATTTTACATCTGTCAATGTGCCACGCTATGTTTGCAAACTCTCTGCCTGTAAGCCGCTGCGATGTATTGAGCTTCACCTACCATGCTTCCCACACCGTTCCTTGGCTTAGAAAGGGGAAGAAGCTAGCACATCGCATGCGGCTTGCTGATATTTGCACCGCATCTAACACGCGCTCCCTATGGCGCTTCCAGGGCTCTCAGTTCGGGCTGAAGAAAATACTTCTTACCCAATTCTGCACGCTGCTTGCATGCGTGGCTTACTGCACGCTACTGAGGTCTGACGAAGGCCTGCCTACTGCAGAGAGCCTGTGCTGACAGGCGAGCTCTATGACTGCTGACGTCTACTACCACATGCTAAGCCTGCCTACCGCCGAGAGCCTGTGCTGACAGGCGACCTCTACGGCAGCGGACGTGCTAGGGCCGTCCGGCCTACAGCGGAGCCTGTGCTGAGCAGGTCCCCGCGTCTACCACATGCTACCAAGGACGGTACCCTTCCAATTTTACTGTGTTAGTGCTCAGAACAAATCAGTGTGACCTTACCGCGACCTAGCCGTGTAATCTCCAACTAGTACAGAGTGTAAAATATATGTATTAACTTGTCTAGCTGTTTTACTTTCTACCTAACCGTTAATGGCCTGCGCGGCCTACCCTGCGCAGCCCTAGCCGTTACAAGTTTTACTCCCGATTTTTAGCGAGGGAGTAAATAGAAACTGAGTTTTAACGCCATGTGTTACACACTCTACTTTTCACTACGATTGTGAGAAAATAAAATAATCCAATACAATATTAAATAGTTTATTTAATTTAAAAAAAATATACAATTTGTTCAATCTGAATTTTTAAGGAAACTTTTTATCCCGGTATGCGGTACTAAAAAGCTAGTTTTACATAAGAATAAAGACTTTTTCGTTTTTGTAGGCTCGTTGGTTACAGACAAAAATTACTTTTTCCCCTAGAGCAAGATATGCTATTTTTTCCCCGCTCTGGTACGCTACAATGACGAACTTTTTGAGCAAGAGGAGTGAAAAAAATATTTCATACGTGCATCGTAATAGTCTGTCTACTGTTCTGCCGTCATTCGGTAAAAAGCCCTAATTACGTCAAAGTTGCTTTTAAGTATATGACAGTAGGTAAGTATTATTGGAAGTGAAATTTACAGCTCTGTTGATAACAACTTTAACAGTATGTATCTGTGATCTGGTTACGAACGAAATGGAGCTTTATCAGCTAGACAAAAAATTTAATTCAGAATCCAACTGTTAACTTATTTTTACGAGTTTTTTATTTATATGTTATTTAATCCCTTTCACCGTATGAGGGCAGTGTTTGAAAGGAATTTGTTCTTTTGGATGTGTATAACATCTTTCCTCTTGTTTTTCTGCAATCTGTGGGAGTGATTTCGAGAAGAGGGACGGAAATGTGTAACAGGAAGCCAGGGAAGCGCGCGCTATTTGATTTAACCAATGAGCGCGCGCGGTTCTAGAGTTGGTCGTCAGATGACACCAACGCATTTTCCGGGCGGTTGTGAACAGGACGATGATGAAGTTGATGATGATGACGATGAAGACGATGGTGACGATGACAGTGACGGAGATGGTGATGGTAATGATGAATATTGTTTAAAACATATATACGTCATCGCGCGTCGCGACGTCGTGCGTCGTCACAACGCAGGTGTGACATACAATGCTTTGATCCGTTGCGGCGACGCAACGCAACGCATTCAGAGGGTTTATCCTAAAAGTTGGCAACGTCGTAAATAGCTGTCAAATATTTGTTTTAATTAATTTAGCAATATTACTGTATGGAATTAAGAAATGTGGCTAACTAGGGCACTAGAATATTGATTATGAAATGCAATAATTAATAACGTAATACCGAATATTTAGTTTTAGATGTAAAAAAAGTATTTGGAAACTTTCCAAATGCCTTTTTTACACCTAAATTTTTTACAACATCAAATTCGATATTATAATTGCAACTAGCTTTTGCCCGCGGCTTCGCCCGCGTGGATGTCGGAAAATATCCCACAGAAACGTGCTACCGGGATTCAGAGTATTCTATGTCCTAACCCAGGTCATGGCATATCCTATGCCTTTCATCTAGAAATCCATTCAGCCGTTACGTTATGAAAAGGTAACAGGCTGATAATAAATCTGTTTTAGGGTTCCGTACCTCAAAATTAAACATTAAAACCCTTAAAGGATTACTTCATTGTCTGTCAAGACCCTTTTTCTCAGGAACGCGTGGAGGCATCAAGTTGAAATAGATATCAAAAACTTAGATCTACGGTCTCTTGGAAGTGTAACGAAAATCAAACTTCCAAATCAACGCAATAATGGGCACGTCACAACTGTGGCTTCGCTAGTTCCAGGTCTGTCAGGGTTGCGGGAAAGTCCGAAAGAGTTACCGTGGCCCCTGACAACACACAGGCAACTGAAGGAACACGGGTGGGTTTTTGTCAGTTTAAGCCTGACACGCTCTCCCGCTCCGCCCAGAGCGGGAGAAGTTATTTGATAATTTCCCACCCAAAAAAGAAGTTAACGAAATAAAAAATACGGCCATTTATGCCGCATATTTTGATACTCGCAAATAAACCAGTCTATTTGGTACTTCCCACTGGTCCAGCAGCATGAAGTTTGGCAAGAAGTAAGGTCAAGTAAAGAGGAAAATCCGAAAATTGGTAATTTAATATAGTTCTATAATGAACGGCAAAGTGAAGATTTTTCTGCAATCTGGGATTAAAAATTCATAGGCCGTGTCTTAAAGTAACATTTAGTCTGTATATATTTCATTACTCTATTAAAAGTTTTTTTCAATCGAAACACATTAACATTAATATATTACAACATAACAGGTTGTTACTTCATTTTGAGTTTGTCCTTCAATCCAGATTTGGAAATTCGGGCAGCCGAGCAAGCACAGCTTTGAAACGGGATCCTCAGAGCAAAAGTCCTACTCACACTTGACCGGTTTTTTAATAAATAAAACAGGTTTATAGGATTCTAAATGCCTTTCTTAAAATACAAATTGTTCGTTTTACTATTATTGTCACCATTGATTTATAGTACCCACTCTTTACATTAATACAGGACCTGCATGTTAGAAAGGTTAGTTTATGAATTTAAATTATAATAATTTTTGACCGAGTGGGCCGATTTTAATAAAAAGACTAAACGTTAATACAAGATACGGACTATGACTATATTTTCAATCCCAAAAATCTCTTGAAGAGAAGACAAAAAAAAAACAATATAATTTTTTTGGGGATACCCCTTAAAATTATTTTTGAGACAAAAAGTAGCCTATGTCCTTCCCCGGGATGCCATCTATCTCCTTGCCAAATTTTATCAAAATCCGTTCAGTGGTTTAGGCGTGAAAAGGTAACATACAGACAGACAGACAGAGTTGCTTTCGAATTTATAATATTAGTATGGATGGGTGGATGGATGGATGAATTGATGATTGACTGCTTAGCTCCATAAAAGTATAGCGGGACGATAATCATTTAAAAGGCTAAATCTGTAACTATACTATCTGCTACATTCGTTCCTTATTCAGCCCAGTGAAGTATTGGAATAATTCAACTGTTGTATAGTATATTGTGTTCATTTAAACAATAGTAAGTATCTCATTAAAAAGATTTTTCATCATACAAAGGTATATTGTGTTCTATCTCCTCTCCTTCCCTACGAAATGTATGGGAAGTTTTTTTGCAATTTCTGACTTTTCTCGTACTCCAATCTCAGTTGACCCAATATAGTTTTTTGGTTCTAGTAATAATAAGAAATATGATCGACCGGCATCAAAAAGTTTTTGTGAAAATTGGCCATTAACTTGCTGACTGTAAATTTTTTTCAAAATCTGTGAATGCAGATCAAAATGTTTCAAAAAGTTAAGGACAGTCTCCTAAGACTGTTTTCTTGTAGCGACAACGGCTAAGGTACCTGCCCTTATTGCCTCATATTAAAATCCACCCTGTATATGCTATGATTGACTGCTTAGTTCCATAAAGGTGATAATCTTTTAAAAGGTTAAAACAGTAACTATCTGCAATATTCTAACCTTTTGGCTAGCCTTTTTACAATTTGCGGTAAACTATAGAAGAATACAAACATAATGCTATATTGCTCATCCCCCATAGCAAATAGCGTGATAATAGTTTTTGAAAAATCTATTGTGACGTTTCCATTATTTGACTTATAGATTATTTATTTATACCAATTTTCAAGTTAATTAAGCCACACAGTAAAATCTTCCACTGTAAAAATGAATACCCCGTTTCACCCCGTTAGGGGTACATTTTCAAAAAGCCTGATATAATTTTTTCATTTCTTTTCAGTTTTAATTATAAATACTGAGTTTCGAGTTAATCAGACCGCTCGTTAAAATGCTTCCATACAAACTTTGACACCCCCCAATCCTCCTTTAGGAGGTATTTTAGAAAAAACTAAAAATGGCAAACTTTATAATTTACATAGATAAATATTCGTGCCAAGTTTCAAGTTTATTAACTCAAGGAATAAGATTTTTCAAACAAACAAATTCCCCCCTTTTCACCCTCTTAAAGGTCGAATTTCCAAAAATCCTTTCTTAGCGGACGTCTACTAACTATAAACTACCTCCCTACCAAGTTTCATCTTCATACGTCAAGCGGTTTTCGAGATTTCGTGATGAATGAGTGAGTGAGTGACCTTTCGCTTTTATATATTTAGATTCATTATTAATATACTAGGGAACTAGTTAGCCACTATTATTTATTTATTTAATAAACAGCAACAGCATTTACATTCAACAATTGGATTAAAGATAATCATTATAATTAAGAAAGGTATTACTGCTAATGTATACAGGGCGTCCCAAAGTTATGGGACATGAAGGGAAAGTACCTTAAATATCGTAGATAGGGTATTTTGCTGAAAGAAGACATTATATTATTTTTAAAAGTTAGTAATTCTGCATTCAAAGATTTTCAAAAAATTACTTGCCTCGTCTGGGAATCGAACCGACTTAAATGTAAAAAAAAAACACCCCTACTTTTATGATGCCAATCGAAAGAATGGCCAAAAAATAATAACTCTTCTTAAGTAACATAGTATTTTAATAGAAAGGAACAGCGTGAAATAAATCATTTTTGATTAAAATCAAATTAAAAACATACATGAAACTGCCGTAGTCAATTAAGTGGGTATTTTTTTTGTAAATTAATTAATTAAATGCTCAAAATGTGATCCCTCTTGTCTTACGCAAATCGCCAATCTTTTAATGAGTCCGCTGCCTGTTGATTTTCTTATCACTATTCTGTTTGTAACTCGCCCGTTCTCGTATCGTTTTTTGTATAGCATATCTTTCACGTATCCCCAAAAGAAGAAATCTAATGGTGTAATTTTGGGACGCCCTGTATTATACAGGGCGTGCCAAAATTATGGGACATGGATTGGTACGAATGGACCGATTAGATGGCCGGCCAGATCCCCGGACATCGTGGCCCCCGGCAACAGGGCAACCGAAGGAACACGGGTGGGTTTTAGTCAGTAAGAGTCTGACACGCCCTCCCGCTCCACCCAGAGCGGGAGAAGTTATTTGATAATTCCCCACCCAAAAAAAAAAAAAAAAGGGCTATTATTATGATATCTTAAACATGTGCTGGTTCAGTACTTCTCACTGCTTATGTCATAGTTCAACGCGTCTTTATTTATTTAACAGTGTATGTGCATATGTCGCAGTAAGATGGTTATAGCCGTGATATAGTTATATCCCTGGGGATATAGCCATATACCGTAATATAATATGTGACACATACATATAAACAGGAAATAAGAAAGGAACAGAAAAATACGTACAATGGTGATGCTTATTTAGAAACAGCATACAAAAAAGATAAAAAAAGGGAAAAATATATTTTTAATAAGAAAAGAAAATAATAGAAAGAGATGTAGACAGACTGTACCTACTACTGAACTTCGAAGTTTAAAATACCGATGTACAGACGCCAGCACATCAGGCTACTACAATCTGTCAAATTTATTTAATAGATTTTCAACTTTATTGCTGAATTGTAAGGTTCAAAGTTGATTGAGAAAATTTGACAGTTTCGGGTAGCTTGATGTGCTGGCGTCTGTACTTACTGTATTTAAAAAGTTTAAAATTACGATTTACGTGAGTCCGAATGTGAGCTATGACGAATTACTTTATTGAGAATGTTTATAATCGCGATGTATGGAACTTCGAAAGTTTGCTATGACGAATTAATTGAGAATGTTTATAATCGCGAAGTACGGAACTTCGAAAAATTACTATATTCCGAATGTTTACCATCGACATTCTGAGCGAGTATTTCGCTTTTATGTGTATAGATGTAAGGATAACTTAATAAACATGATAAACTTCGATGTTCAGTAGTACAGTCATGTAGACAGCGTGCGTTGGAGTAGAAGAGAAAATAAAAACTTACATAAAACCCAAAAACTATTCACGTATAATTTAAATAAAACACACAATAAAGGTGCTCACATACAGTCTTCTAAATGTAATAAATATAATTTAAAATAATAAATACACACGGAACTATGACGAAGCGGAATGATGGTGTCTCTGAAATAGCAGAAAACGAACCTGTTTCTTGCATTATGATTATTGTTTTTTGTACGAAATAAAAGTTTTTTTTCCCGATTTCTGATACATAACCATCCACCAAAACACAATATGTGTACTACTAAGAACTATTTGTGTTATTCTTTGAATCGCATTAACAACGGATGAGGAAACTGATAACAAATTGGTGGGTATGGTCTGATAAAACCTGGCTCGTACGGATTATACGATACAAATAATTTAGGCGTTTGAATTTTTTTGTATTGGCAATATTATAATTAATTTATATGCGTCTTATTTTTGGTTATTGTATTGATTATTTTTATATTGAATTTCATGTAGGGTCACCTGTCCAACATTGAAACAATCGTACACAGTGAAACTTTGCGATATTTAAAAAACACGACGTTACCAGATAGAGCAGGATAGCAAGAAAGGACATGCTCAGGGCCCCCCCGCACACACCCAATTTGCGAGCGCGCCGCGTGGGAGAGGACGTCTCTAGTGTCACTTAATAGATATTTCTTCAAAAAAGTAAGAATTTTTGCTAATATTTGGTGATTTTTTTGCAAATTATAGAAGATAATTTCGTACTGTTCTATATTACGTTGCATTCTGTACATTTCAAAGTGTCTTTTAACCTGAATCCGTATGAAAATTGTTCACTTTTTGTTGCAATTTTTCTATAGATTATATAAAATGTCCTTGATGGTTTACAATGAAACGAAAGTATGTTGTATACAATGAAACAGTGTGTCATTGTGTACTATCTTGTTTCATTGTAGGCCATGTAGAAAATAGCCTTAACGATATTTTTTCTAAGCACAAGCAACTTCCCTGAAGCTTTCTTTATTAGGTACAGTTGGGTATCTAGTAACTACTTACCTACTTTGTATACCTACTTAATGTCTTTTTTTTTCAGATGGCACGTAAAAAACCTATTTTAAGAAAAAAAGGTGATCATTCGGCCGCTAACATGCTTAGGTAAAGCTTCAAAGGCAGGGATGGAGTCTGAGAAAAACTGCTAGAGAATGCAATGTCCATTATACCCGACATTATTCCGATATGCTAAAAAGAATAAGAATGTCAATGACACAGATTTGAAGAATCAAAGGTTAATTTCAAACTATAATGTTAACAGAGTATTTACAGAAGAATAAGAAGCTTAAATTAAAAAGTACATTAGGATCTGGCTGAGTTTCGGGATTCGGTTTTAATACCGCTATATTTTTGTTATCTTTATATTAAGAAGTTATACCTAATTATAATGACAATGATTTTATATTTTTAATAATGAGACTAGTTATAGAGAAAAAATACTTAGGTACCTATTTGTTTTAATATTTTATAATTTTTGAGTTTTTTAGCCCTGTTAGACGGGCATTTTTTTTTTTGTTAATCCTGAACCAGTAGGTATTACCACTGTGATTGTTAATTTTTAAGTCTGATTAAATAAATAAGACTGATTAAAACGTAATTAATAATATTATGAATAAAACATATTATTTTCATTTAAATTTCTTAAATTTTTTGCATAAATTCTTACTTAGTTGAAAACCAAACAAAATACTATCTACCTACTAATAACACTGTTTCATTGTTGATTAGCCCTGTTTCATTGTAAAAATTCAGGTGTTTCATTGAATACACATTTATGGACACAATGAAACAAAGTTCATTTTTTTTAAAAACCTTTTTTATTCATAAATTATGAAAGTAAAGTTAAAATTTAAAATACTAAGAGATTACTAGTTAAATTGTCTATGTTGGTGCAAAAAATTTGACTCGTAACTTGAGAAACAGCAGAGATAGGATGGTTTGAAATGTTGGTGTTTCATTCGTGAACAGGTGACCCTAAACCATTGATTTGACAAAATGTTTTGTTAACATAATTAATTCAAACATTTTTATATTATTGAACAACGTTCTTTATAAAATCGATTCGATAACTTAGTGACTTTTATTAAAAAATAGTATTCGTTACTCAAAGTTTAAATCATCATCATAATCATTATGTGCCTAGCCTTTCCACAACTATTTTGGGGTTGGCTACAAGTCTAAGCGTATTATTTATTTATTTTATTTTATTATATTCGGGAAACTTACGAAAATCGTATGCAGCTAAATACCAAAATTTACATGGAGCGACTGCCTATCTGACCTCCACAACCCACAGTTAATGGTTAATACGATACCCCTTAGTAAGACTGGTTGGTGTTTACAAAGTTTAAATGATATAATTATAGGTGTTAGAATTTACAACACTCACATATTTTCTCGATGCCTTTCTTTGCGGTAACTTTTTATTAAACGAAACAATTTCTTGCTTCAATAATATAAAGTGTGGCGATTAGGAATCCACGTATTCTACAGTACGTATTTTAAACATATAAAATTAAAATAATTAATATTCTAGCCGTGGCACCGTGGTACCATAAAGTTTATGTTGAATCGTTGATATCATCGCCACGCGCATGCCTTAAATTATCAAGGGTGCTTTATTTCGTGCAAATTGTTACGCTATTTATTTTGTATGAAAAATTCAGTCATTAAATTTTGTGTATAAAATCGTTTATTTAAATATTTTAACAGACTGATAACAACTTGTAATAACCGCTGTACTATTTAGGTAATGTGATAAGTGTGAAAACCCAATCGTCACTCTGAATTATGATAATCGACTAAACTATTTTCCGTAAAATGACGAATTATTTTAAATGTTCTGGGTTTCACATCCTTTTTATTGCTTATTCTTCTTCGTGTTCTTAACACGATCACACGCATTGTTTTTTTTTTTTTGTTTTATTCTGAGAATGGTGACTAATGCAACTTTTCGGCTACTTCAACGAAACATATATACAGTTGGCACTCTAGCGTGAGCTTAAGTGTTATTAATTGTTTTAATGTTGAGTTTGTTACGTTCATTTACAATGGTTAAAAGTTACGAGTCATCCGTTCAGACGGATTCAAATGCCTATGACCGACGCTCTTCGAATTCAAGGTAAGGACAATTTTTTTTTTATATATTTGTTAAGTGATGCAATACAGGGCGTCCCAAAGTTATGGGACATGAAGGGAAAGTACCTTAAATATCGTAGATAGGGTATTTTGCTGAAAGAAGACATTATGTTATTTTTAAAAGTTAGTAATTCTGCATTCAAAGATTTTCTAAAAATTACTTGCCTCGTCTGGGAATCGAACCGACTTAAATGTAAAAAAAAAACACCCCTTCTTTTATGATGCCAATCGAAAGAATGGCCAAAAAATAATAACTCTTCTTAAGTAACATAGTATTTTAAAAGAAAGGAACAGCGTGAAATTAATCATTTTAATCAAATTAAAAACATACATGAAACTGCCGTAGTCAATTAAGTGGGTATTTTTTTTGTAAATTAATTAATTAAATGCTCAAAATGTGATCCCTCTTGTCTTACGCAAAACGCCAATCTTTTAATGAGTCCGCTGCCTGTTCATTTTCTTATCACAGTTCTGTTTGTAACTCGCCCGTTCTCGTATCGTTTTTTGTATAGCATATCGTCCCAAAATTATGGGACATGGATTGGTCTGAATGGACCGATTAGATGGCCGGCCAGATCCCCGGACCTTACACCATTAGATTTCTTCTTTTGGGGATTCGTGAAAGATATGCTATACAAAAAACGATACGAGAACGGGCGAGTTACAAACAGAATTGTGCCATATCATATCGAGTATTCACCATAAAATGATAAGAAAATCAACAGACAGCGGACTCATTAAAAGATTGGCGATTTGCGTAAGACAAGAGGGATCACATTTTGAGCATTTAATTAATTAATTTACAAAAAAAAACCCACTTAATTGACTACGGCAGTTTCATGTATGTTTTTAATTTGATTAAAATGATTAATTTCACGCTGTTCCTTTCTTTTAAAATACTATGTTACTTAAGAAGAGTTATTATTTTTGGCCATTCTTTCGATTGGCATCATAAAAGTAGGGTTGTTTTTTTTTTACATTTAAGTCGGTTCGATTCCCAGACGAGGCAATTAATTTTTAGAAAATCTTTGAATGCAGAATTACTAACTTTTAAAAATAACATAATGTCTTCTTTCAGCAAAATACCCTATCTACGATATTTAAGGTACTTTCCCTTCATGTCCCATAACTTTGGGACGCCCTGTATACTTACTGATTGTACTTTATCACCCACTCTGTGATACCTGCGAAGCATTGTGTACAATTTTCAATGACAATGACGTCATGTGAAGAAGCAGTCGGCAGCCTAGGCCGTATATCCACAAACAAGAAATCTTCTAGTAGTACCTACCTAATATTGTAATTAAATATTTCCGCTCAACTGTCGATTTGCTTTTCGAAGTCAATAACGATAAAAAATTGACTGTATCTTATTAGTGACAGTTATACTCCTAAGTTAGTGAAACTGTATTTTTGTACAATATGTAAAAAAAAACCTGTCCGATCCGAAAGGGTACCTACTGCGGGTGAGTACCGATCTCTCCAAGTTCCAACTTCGGCAAAGTTTTTATTATTAACTAAAATTTGTACCACTTTCTCTTGACCGAAATCGTGAATGGTACAGTCGCCGAATCAATGCTTACGTACGTATTATTTAATGTTATTTGTTATTCCTTGAGAGAACCAATGGGATCAAAAACGTTTTCTTTTCGTTACAATTTACGCGTATTCATTAGGATTTATTAACGTCTAGCAATACTGATAAGTATCATTATAACAAACTAAACTGATAACAAACGTCGTTGTCCTGCACTTAATTACCAAATCGAGAGGGAAATATCAGAACTTGTTTTTGCACTTGTGCGAATGAAAGGGAAATATTAAAACTTGTTTCACTTCCGCGTCCTGGACTGCAGTTTGCATAGTGACGTTGCGCGTCGTGCATGTTGCAAAATGAGTGATTTAAGTGCTGGTTCGTTTGGTGGTGAATGTAGTAAACGTGTAAAGTTAAAGCGGATTGTAAACACCAAAAAGCGTAAGTAATGTTTGGATTGAATTTTATTGTATTAGTTATTATAAAATTATCACAGAATTTTTTATAACATGAACAATATTTCAATTTGTAGTCGATACATAACAATTATCGATACTATCTTAGTTACTTCCTTCGTTGTTTTCGAAGAAAAATAAGAAATATGATTGTGTTTTATTATTTATTATAAGCGTTATTTACTTAACCTTATTTTCACTTGGTGAGGATGAGGACCCAAAATATGTATCTGCACAAGCTAAAGTTAAACAACCGAAGAAGTTATGGACTCTTGACAAATCTACGATAGCCACCTCAAAAAAACCAGAGCATAGTCTACCACATTTCTGTAACAATCCAGAGTCTATTAATCAACACTTTTTGGATGTACAGTACCGACCAAAAGTCCATAAGCAATCTCACAAACCAATAGACTGACGCTTCGGTTTGACTTACGACCTTCTTCTATAAATTGTTACAATACTATATACACGCACAGTACACACACACACTCACTTTGTCTGCAACAAATGACTAGTTCGATAATCATTCGTTTTTTGTTTCATTCGTCTTGTTCACATAAATATTAAAGTTTAGCAGGTAGACCACAGAAAACTAAGTCAATTATTTCGATTTCTGTAGGGTAGACAGATACAGTTCGTTACGAGTATTCAATTAATAGAACTTTGTTGGTTCGTGGATAATATTGGTGACGAGTATTTAGCGCAGTGTTGTGGTTATAATTTTCAAAAAGCAGGCATAAAATATATTGAAGAGATCAGATCAGATCAGAGAATATTATTGCGCTGCGTAAAAGTGAAGTGAATATCTAATGAAACCGGACTAAGTGTGAGTGTTATCATTTATATATTTCATATTTTACTAAATATAAATCTTAATCAAGGGTATTGTTGATAGAACAGAGGTATTGTTGAGACAGAAGATGCCTTTAAAATTCATTATGAGGTTTAATTCGATTAGTGAATAATAAATAATTAGGTATTATGTGTAATAAAAACAATGTTTTTCTTTGTTCTAGAGAAATACTGTGAGGGTTAAGAGATATGAGGAAGGGGCTTATTATCGAGGTGCAGCGACGTCAAATGGTGAATGAATATGAAACAAATGGTTTCATACCAACGAGATATTTTGCTGAATTATTAAAAACACGTCATTATGAACCATTCGCCGTGCACTCTGAAGGCTTGCATCACTGAAGACCAGCTAGAAAACCGTTTTTAACCTTAAAATATTGACCGTACCAACTTAATAAACAACAGATTCCTTATTGCATGAATTTATGGTAACGAATTTTTTAAGCACGTTTCAATAGGGTGTTTGTCGTATTTCTTGCTCTTCATACCGAAATTGTTTAATATTATTTTAGTAATATTATTATTTTAGGATTAAAATTTGAGGTTTTTCAATCTTCTTTTCGTAAAGAAAATGAATACTAAAGCTATAACCTCAATACCAACCAATATTTACTAAAGCCAATTAAATTTTAAATAATTAATATGAACAAACTGCCTATACTTAACCTTAAAATCAACAATTTTGTCAGTTGATTTTTTTACATTTTAAGTAGTAATATTCTTATTTATTGCTTAATTACTTAGACCATGATCAAAGCTTTATATTTATGGTGAAAAAAATCCATTTCAAATTTAAAACATTTCAAAATTTAAATATGTCAAAATAATACAAATTGCTTCTAAGTTTCTAGACATCTATTTCACATATTATTCAGGTGAAGTAATGATAAATAATTGTAGCAGTTTGTTAAATAAACTTAAGTAAAATAAATATAACGAATAAATAATATTTATTTTTTATTATAACATATCACGCATTTTTTATTCTAAACCCTTTATTGCAATAACAACATTAATAAATAGGCAGGAATATTTGAAAATATTATTATTGCAAACAAAAATAAAAATATTTGCAAAAACAGCGCTGTGATTTACGAGATTAGAACCTTAGCCATCTTGAATCTAAGACCAACGCTTAACGCCTTACTCTCGAATTTTAGCAATGCGATACACTGGCCAAGCTCACGCGTATGATGCGTGCTAACAAAAGTGATGGAAATATAAGTGCGGCACCCGCGAACCGTGACGATACGACAGTGTGTAGTGCAAAACTGCGTTCTGTGTGTGTGTACGGCACGCACACCACAGACGTCTGACTGTTTACACATACAAATGTACGGACTACACCACGTGTTCACAGCAATACGACTCTTAGCGTGCTCATGCACTTTTGAGCGCTTACTGTACCTGGCAGTGGTAAAGTCACAACTGCTGATTTAAGTTATTTTGAGCAACATAGACACAGTAACAGTCATTTCCAGCTTGAGCCGGTTCAGCAGGTTGTGGTGTTGAGGATCTTGCGCGGTCTTAAGTCCAATGCGCAGGGCTCTGACCATATTTCTCTGGAGATGCTGATGTTGACATTTCCTCGAACACTTGCAGTTATAACAGCTATCATCAATAGATCCATAGTCACCTCTTCTTTTCCTGATCTGTGGAAAATGGCAATAGTCAGACCGATCCGTGAAAGACCTCCGTCCGATTAGCCTACTACCATGTCTGTCCAAGATTGTAGAAAGGGTTGTCTCCGACCAGCTTAGGGCATATCTTGAGCACTATAGTATTTTGCCACTGGCTCAATCTGGATTTCGCAAAGGCCACAGCACAGCGACACCACTCTTGGATGTGGTCAGTAACATTCTCGAAGCCAGAGACCAGGGCATGGGGACTCTACTTGTCCTACTAGATTTTTCACGTGCTTTCGACTCTATAAATACTTCACTTCTTCTTTCTAAGCTGGCTTACTATGGGTGTGATAGCGGTTAAATGGTTTGAGAGTTATCTCAGTAATCGATCACAGTTTGTCCAGGTGACTTGCGACAGTAATGGAGATACCATGTCTTCTAGTCCAAAGCACGTGGACAGGGGCGTACCGCAGGGATCGATCCTTGGCCCGCTGGTTTTCATCCTGTACAGTGCTGACATCGCCAACTGCCTGATTAACACTAAGTTCCACCTCTACGCCGATGATCTGCAGTTGTACCTCTCCTTCCGGTCCCAGGATACTGCGGAAACTGTTAGAAGAATTAATGAGGATTTAGATAGGATCTCTGCTTGGTCCAGAAGAAACTCTTTGGTTTTGAACCCTAGTAAGTCTAAGTATATTGTGATGGGATCTAGGGATTTCCTGAATAAAATGCTTGCTTGCAACCTGGACATCAGTATTGATGGCTGTGGTGTGGAAAGGGTTCTGGAGGCTCGTAATCTTGGGGTAGTATTTGACGGGCAGCTGCACTTCGAAACTCACATTTTGGAGGCTGTGCGCAACTGCTTCTACCGACTCAAGCTCTTGTATCGTGTCCGTCCCTACATAAGTGTGGATATGCGTGTCATGCTGTGTGAGTCACTTGTTCTATCCAAGCTGAACTATGCTGACGTGCATTCTCGGTAGAAGCGAAAAACTTATTCAGCGGGTGCAGAATGCTTGTGCAAGATTCTGCTACAATGTCCCACCACGATCCCATATCACTCCCTTTTTAAATAAGGGTAATTTGATGAGAATGTCAGCACGCAGAAAGCTTCACCTGGCTACCCTACTCTTTGGCACAATTCTCACAAAGAAACCCAGACTATTTATACAAGAAACTGTCTTGGTCACGCGATGTTAACAAGATTAAAACCAGAGCATCTTCGTACCTCATGTTGGCCTCATCGCACAGAACTGCTGCTTTCCGTGGTAGTTTCAAATTCGCTGCCTCTCGCTGTTGGAACGACCTGCCGCCTCCTTTTCGTGCTATAAAGACAGTTGGTACTTTCAGAATCAAATTTAAACAACACTTACTTCAGCTTCAAAAGGATACCACACATTAAACTTACCCTTGATATGCACGTCTGTCGATGGTGGCGAGCGTTTCGCAGCGATTATGCTCTGTAATTCACTGAGACACAGCAGTTGTTTCGCATTTTGTTTAATTTTTCTATAACATTGTTTGTCATAGGTGAAATTTGAAATTCATAAACAACTCAATCACTCATAACGTTAGTTTATCGGTATTTCTCCAAATGCCGTGAACTGACTTCCACAAAACACTTTTCATTATAATAAACACTGTACTATTATAACATTCACACAGTTCACAGAGTACGTAGTATAATATACAGCCGTAATGTTTTATAACAATTTTTTTGCTGGTGTCGGCGTCTGCGTCTCATTACTTGTCTCAACGATGCCTAGAGTACCACAGATACTAAAGGCATAGACAAGTAACTGATGTTACGTCGGGTGCAGACACGCGGACTACATAAAGTTTATTTTTTAAAGTATTTCTCAGATCTATTTTTTATTTTATTATATTTATTTCTGTATTTTATCTATCCGTGACATCACTGCGGGCCCTATCAGAATACCAGCGCTGCGTCATTTATTTATTTTTTCTTAAATGTCGCAGCATATGCTGAGATGGGATCCTTTTGGCCTCGTACAGGACTAAAGATATTCGAGAGATCTGATTCCACAGTAATTTTAAGAGAAGATTATCATACATGTGATGGAATATCAATAAGATTGGAAAATGTAAAAAAAAACAGTATGAAGCGAGCAGCTGCTAAGATAACACCCATACCACAAATTTATCATGAAACGGTAAATAAATTTGTTGAGGAGGTGACATCCCAGGCTATTTAGCATTAAAAACTCAAATGTATAGAGCTAGAAATTCGAGTCTTAATGTTTCCAAAACAAGATTTCACAATGTGCAGGAGGTGGAGCTGCCTGGTACGCTCATTGAAAACTTTCTGTTATTCGATCACAAATCCTCAACAAATCGCATCATAGCATTTGCAAACAACGAAGGCAAAGAACTTTGAAGAATGGTAGAATTTACTTTGTTGACGGGACATTCAAAAGCTGCCCACGGCCATTCTACCAAATAGTTTCCTTGCACGTGGAGCTGAACAGTACAGAAACGAAAACTCACGCAGTCCCTGTTGTAATTGCACTTCTTTCTGACAAGCAACAAACTACATACGAAACGTTCTTCAATTTGACAAAGCAGCATTTGACTGGAAGCCAGAAACCATTGTAGCTGATTTTGAGATAGCCATCATCAATGCAATAAATACATGTTTACCATCTGCAAATCTCAGAGGTTGCAACTTTCATTTTCGGCAAGCTTTACAGAAGCGTTGTAAAACTTTGGGAATATCAAAGGACACCCCAGCAGAAATAGCTCACGCGACAAAATGTGCTTCGTTAGCTTTCGTGCCAGCAGAAGATTAAGATGGCTAACGATGATGTCTACTGCACCCAAAAGCGACAAAATTGTAAAATTCAACGACTATTTTGTGATGCAATGGCTAGATAACTCTAACCTGAACCTGATTTGGAATTGTGAAGCTGCGCGTCACAGAACTATCAATTTGGTAGAATCTTGGCACAGCAAGATTAATAGAAAAATTAAAACAAAACAACCAACATTGTTGGAATTTCTTAAATTAATAAGAGAAGAAGCAAGTGATGTCCACCACTACAAACCTTTGAGAAAAAGGCAAGAGATATCAATAAACCGTGACAAATTTATTATGAGAACGGTACAGTTATACAAAGAAAAACAACTTTCATTGAAAGATTTTATTGAAAAAATTACATCTTTACTAGGATATTAGGCATTATTTTAGTAAGCTTTACTGACTGAACAAATATTAATCTTCTCTTAATTTATTGATTAGTTTGGAGTAAGTTAGGATGGTTAATGTGATATTATTGATCATAGATACAAGCTGTGATTTTTAAAGGTAGATAATTTATAGTGTTAGGTTGATTACTGTGATATTATTGAACATACAAGCTGTGATTGTCAAAGATGGTTTAGTTTTAAATTGTTTCAAATGCTGTGATTGTTATCATTTCGAGTTTTTCTTCAAGCGTTTAAATGTGATTAAAACAAGATGTGTTTTCTTAAAATTTTTGTGTGAAAGAGAATTGCTTGCTGGATGCACCTACAAAACACCCTAAATTCTTCAGTATTTCCCTAAAACGACCTGGATACATCTCTAACACACCCTCGATTAACAGACGCAGTATATCTCGAAAACATCCAAATCGAAAACACATAGCACAAATTATGTATGTACATCGCAAAAAATATATCTTTAAATAAGTTAAATTTTGACTGGGTACTGATTTTTATTGTATTCTTAACACTTTTTGACACGACAGTACATCGATTGGTCAAGTGTGAACTTTACAAATAATTTAATTTTATTCTTTGGGGAAGTTGGAACTGAATGTATGAAAAATCACTTTGGGGAAGTTGGAACTGAATGTATGAAAAATCACTTTGGGGAAGTTGGAACTGAATGTATGAAAAATCACTTTGGGGAAGTTGGAACTTGGGGAGATCAGTACACATCCCTATTTCCTCCACCAAGCAGCTTTGCTGTGCGGCGTTGGAAAAGTCTTGGGGCCGTTGTAATTTCAGGCACTGAGACACTTCAGCTTGGTCTCTGGGATAGCAACACACCTGCGATACCTCTCCGGTATTACAGATGTCCGTTTGCCACTCAATAAAACCTCTGCGCGAATTATCAGACAGATAATGCGATAAATAATAATTATAAAAAAAAACATTTGCTACGCAGATTATATGATTTGTTAGTAGGTTTCGAAAGCGCTTGACATTCTCGGAAGTTTCATAGTAAGTGGAAATGCGGCCTCAGACTTATAGTCCAGTCATCTTAGTCAAAATTAGGTAAGTATCTCGGAATTTGAGATACCCAGATACAAAATCGATTTTTGTGACCTTTGACCTTAGATTTTAATCGTCGCGTAAACCCTACCATATGTAGGTTTTGAGACAACTTTTAGGATGTCAAAATACAAGTTTATACGAGTTTATAGCTGGGTATCTCAAATTCCGAGGTGAACTTACTAAGATGATCAACATTGTTGTAAGTAGTCTAACTGGCATCAACATTGTTGGAAAAATGCTGGCAAATTTGCACTGTTTGCAAATAACGCGTGGAGCGACTTACTAATTTTCAGTACAGCCAATTAGGTTTGATTAATAATCGTATTACCTTCGTTTGTTTCATTAATCAAAGACATACCAACACTAAATATACTTTATTTGTTTTTTTAAACTTAGTAAACGTCCCATTAAGCCCGTAAACGAAGGAGTAAGGTTTAACAAAGACGCATCGTTCTATGACATGAGCGGTGATAAGTTCCTGATCATTCTGAACCAGAACATATTCGAGGAGACCAAACATTTCAAGTTTGTATTACATCATTCTATATACAAATTATAAATTAAACTCGTTTTTCGTGTTTGTCCGTGTGACCGCGTTGTTCTTCTAAACTACGCAACGGATTTTGATGCGGTTTTCACCATTATTCAGAAAATTTGTTCCGGAAGGTTTATGTGTTATGGGGATAACATTGATTTTGAAGTTTGACACTGACAGCTTACACTCAACTCACGTGTCAAACAAGGAAATGACATTACGTCGCACCTGGTGCGGACCCCTTTTTGCTCGAGACAGCAGGGTTCACAATCGCATCACTGCGCTATCACACTGATACACACACTCAGTTATCACTTTGATCATATTTTTATATTATTGTGTTCTTTATTAATCAGAAATCAATCAATGTGTTTGTAAGAAGTTTTGTTCATTAAAATCTATCTAAAAAAAAAAGTAAAATTGTGTTCTTTGCTTTTGATATATTGTATATTAAAATAAAATAAAAACTAGATGTTTTGTCTAGTCGTAAAATTCGTGGAAGCACCTGGGGCGGGTTATATTTTATTTCTCTATAGCAAAATGAGGTCTTGGGGGAGGCTTATATCCAGGAGTGGACGTCTTTTAGCTGAAATTATATGATGATGATAATGATAGTAAAATAAAGGTACTGAAATAAAATTCGAAATTTCTTCACTGGCGACACCAATAAGTTAGCGATGCCCAATATTTTTATTCCGTAATGTGATTGGCAATATGTTGTAACTTGAGGTCATGGCGGGACCTAGACGATCAATTTTATTGCGAATTGCGTTATGTTTTTAGCAGGGTTAGCATTGAAGATAGAAAGGAAAAAAAAAATTATGATTATTTTGCACATATCATAACGTACACACAATATAAAACAAAGACAAAACATATTCGTAAAAATACCAAAAAAAAAAAAAGAAAAATTCAATATTGTCCAATTATTGAACAAAAGTTTTGACGAGTTTCAAAATTGATTGCACAATATTTTAAATACACTGAAGCACACTGAAGACCAACTGCAGACCGATATAAGATAATGAAGGCTGCCAGCGAGATCTACAAGAAACCTGAAACGGATAGCAGCGAGGCTTCTGAAGAAGATATAGAAACAGCTAAAGGTAACACAGCACAGCAGCAATGTCAAAAAAGGCCGAGAAATCAGCATAACCTAGTCAGAAGATCCACCGGTGAAGATCGACCTGAACCAACATAGCGGCGAAGTTGTAAAAAGATGCCCATCCATAGATAAATAACACCCGTCTCTCCACTATTCCATTGCTTACTCAAGGATGCAAATCCGGTAGGCTCGCAAATCCCTCCTTATCCTAAGGGCACGTCGTATCCCTACCATTACCGCGCCCCCCGGTCTACTCCTTGATATGCAATGGCCTCTGTTGCCCCATGAAACATGAGATTTCAGGAGCTAGTGCAAATGTTGGGGTTCATTCGATTTATCGAGTCTGGTTAAGCAACGCTGAGATCGGTGTATTTCATTCATTCATACACTGAAGCACACTGAAGTTAGCTTCTATGTGGTTAAAATATAATGCAGTAAAATTAAACACTCAAACGATACGTCGTTTGAGTGCAAGAGTAGTCTGATTCATTAATACTGCGCAATAAAAATATTGCGCTATTTATTGTGGCCGCCTTATGCAAACCTGTCACAATTTTCCAGGCATACTTTATTAATTTCATTGTAGATGTGCATGATAAAGAAAAGAAAGAAAGAATATACATTTATTTAGCACAGACGAAAAGTTACTCGTACACAATACAATACACAAGTAAAAAAAGAAATAAAAAAACCGGTCAAGTACCATTATCTATAAAAAAGAGCAAAAACAACACGTCTGTTGTATGGGGCTCCCATAAATATTTATTTTATTCTGTTTTTTAGTATTTGTTGTTATAGCGGCAACAGAAATATATCATCTGTGAAAATTTCAACTGTCTAACAATTAAAAAAAAAAAATCGTTTATTTGCGGTAAACATGACGCAAAGAAAGATTAAAAAAAATACGTAAATAACAAATTAGGGGGAAATATGCGTCACATCCACGCAAAACGGCCATCGCTCAGCATAAAGCTACGACCCCATGCGAGACAGAGCCCCAGCGCTGGTTTACAGCGATAGCCGGCGCTGACGTGATGACATCAACCGATTACAGTTCATGAGATACAGCCTGGTGACAGACGGACAGACAGACAGCGGAGTCTTAGTAATAGGGTCTTGTTTTACCCTTTGGGTACGGAACCCTAAAAGGAAACAAATAAAAAGTGTAAAATCGAACGATCGATCGATTGTGTGTGTGTGTATGTGATATGATGTGTGTGTGTATGGGATGTCTTAATATAGAATAAAGTATGTCTATTTCTTTTTTATCTTTTTATATCTATTTAGTATATTGCATCACATTTTAATTTTAATAAATTATTTTTCTATATGTACGCTGTACTGGTACAGCGTCTTAATATTTGTTTGCTGCACCGGTCGACGTCATTACGTCACTGAAAATCAGCGCTGGGGCTCTGTCTTGCATAGGGTCGTAGCATAATGCTGAGCGATAGCCGATTTGCGTGGATATGACGCATGCTTCCCCCAACTTTTTCTCATTTTTGTAATCTAATATCATTTTTTTTATTGCGTCATGTTTACCGCAAATAAACGTTTTTTCTTTCTTTCTTTCTTTCATTGTTGTTTTTATTTTTATTGTGTTGTTTTTGTTTTTTTTTTGTTTCACTGTAGATAATAATATAGGTGTATTTCTTATTACAGGCAAAAGCCAAGTGAGAGAAAAGGAACACACAATGACGAACGTCGCTTAATAGAGGTGTTCTATGAACTCGGCTTTCAAATCTTCGTGTTTAGAGACTTGAAATACCAGAATATTGTCGATTATCTTACAGCAAGTAAGTTTTCTTCTGTTCTAAAAAACACCATACAAGGAACAGCTTTAAGATTCCATTCCATTGGATTGTTATTCGATTGTCAATCAATCAATCATTTATTTGCAATGAATGTAGGTTACATAAAACACAGGTGGAGAGATAGGAGTGAGTCGTGTAGTCATGTTCTGCCTGGAAATAGGCACGCAAAAATTATAAACATTCTTATGAAGCTATTAAAAATAAATTACAAATTAAAATGTCACAGTTAGAATTATTACAATTATACGTACATTAATTAATATTGAAAATGTCAAATTAAAATGTCATTAGTTATTATAGAACAAAATTAAAATAAATGTATATTAGGTTTTGTATTCCTATAGTTTGTGAAAAATAATTAAAACTGTAATAATACTATGCACAACCCAAGAGTCGTTCCCAACGAGTTTTAGTCAATGTTATCTGGTTAGATTTTTCCCAACAATATCGGGGCCGGCTTTCAGTCTTACCGGATGCAGTTGAATATCAGTATTTTAGATGAAGCGACTGCTTATCAGACCTCCACAACCCAGTTACTGGATAATACGACTCATTGGCAAGACTTGTTGCTAAGCTTTCGCCCTTGTGACTATGGAACGACCGTCAAAGATTTACGAAGCTCGGAGGGGTCTCGTTATATTATAATGGATGTTATCCACGGATCGAATCCAACAAATTTAATCTGAATAATAAAAAAAATATTTAAAAAAACGTAACATAACATCACGCCTTGTTTCTCTGAAAATTGCACCTATGTTACATTTGCCCATTTTGTTACGTTTAAATCTCATGTAATAGGGGGCGAGCTTATTAATTGCAACTGGGCATAAATCCAGACTTCGGGCTGCTACTAAAAAAAATTCTAATAGAAAAACCCAATAATACTTAATGGTGAGAAGAAAAACGGCGTCGCTGCTAGAGAGAACGCGGTCAAGTCCTAACAGCATTCTGAAGATGTTAGTGGACAAATTTGACTCGCCGATAATGAATCACTTCATGCAAGTGTTGGTTAGGCAGGAGTGATTCATCACATCCGGTGAATTTATGTAAATATTGTTTTGTCTGTGATTTTTAGTACTTAGTTATAATTGTAACACACTAACATATCTTTTAAGTTTTATTTTTCGTATCTAACTAACTAACACATGGATCATTGTTAGTTACTATCTAAGTTAAATTATTATGGTTTCGCCCCAGCGCTATACAATGGTTTCGCAGCTATTTAAGTAATAGGGAACAACTTGTTGACTTGCGTTTGGTGGACGGTACTACCCTTAGATCGACACTTACTTCTGTAGAGAGGGGAGTCCCGCAGGGCTCTATATTGGGCCCGATTTTATTTATTTTGTACTGTGCGGATATTATAAAATGTCTCCAGAGATGCAAGTACCATATATACGCCGACGATGTCCAACTGTCCATCTTTTAGGCCAAATTATTTATTTTATTTATTCATTCAGTAGTATACTTACATCTTTATACATAATAAGTTGGTGCAAACATAAACTCATTAGAGTTTTACTGTGCACCAAAATCATCGACCACATGATTTAGACAGTTAAAACAAACTTAGTTCTTAATTATAAAATGAAACATTAACAAAAACACAACGAGGATAATAAGCGAAAAATTATCTATTACTAACGAGCAAACATCGATTACTAATTTACTGACCGTTCTTAAAACAAGAAGTAGTGGAGGAATGTGATTTACATTGATACAAGTTGTTCCTAAAAGTATGTTATTGTATTAGTAATATGTAGTTCATTTACCTATGATATTGTTGGGTATTTATTATGTTTATTTACTATTTAACTATATTTATTTACAACATTTAGTTTCATTCACTTATCATATACTCGTATTAGATATTTTTATTTTTTAAGAAATGTTCCTTTAATTTGTACTTTATGTTTTTATTCGTTATTTTGTCCCTCAATGATATAGGTATATAATAGGATAAAGTATATAATACCTTACCTTATTAATCAGCTAATTAATAAGGTAAGGTATTATATACTTTAACGATCTCTTGCCGTGTAAATTGTTACACGATACGATGATACTACGGGTATTAATTTCATTATTATTTATTATTTTAGTTTTCTTAAGATTTTCATTAAAAATTCTTCTTTTAATAGTGTAAATTTAGTTTTTTCATGTTTTGGTATTATTTTACAGAATTCAAATAATTTACGGTAGTCAGTTTTGTACTTCTTCTTAATATTATGCGGAACAATTGCTTTTAATATACGTAGTTGAAGTGCGTAAATTTGATCCAGGTGAGTCTTATATGTCCTACCATAGCTCGACAGGCCATAGGATATCGTTGATTCGGCGAGGGCTTTTTAACAGTGTTTGATATGGAATTTTGCATCTTATAATAGAGAATTTAGTTAAAAAACATCTCAATTTATCACACACCCCGTTAATGTGCTCCTTCCAATTTAGTCGGCTATCAATGGTAAGTTCTAGGTATGTTTGGGTCTCCACGAGATCTATGGAGTCACAGCTGCAAGACTTGGCTACTTTATTACGGAGGTTGTCATGCAAACACTCATGACAGTGTGCTGTTAGTTTAGGCAAGGAAGAGCTTCTATTTTGACTGGAACTGATGTACATTAATTTGGTCTTACTAGCGTTTAATACTAAACCAGAGTCATGGGACCATTTAGTTAGCAAATCAAAGTCCTCTTGTAGTTGCTTTTGGGCATCACCAACACTCTGTCCAGCAACTATAAGACAGGTGTCGTCGGCGAATTGATAAATCTCGCACATTTTTATTACATTAACTAGGCTATTCACATATGTGAGGTAGTGCAGTGGCCCAAGGACCGAGCTTTGCGCCGTTCCTTCCGTTACAATAACTGGTTCACTAGTCGCGTCACTGACTTTGACCATGTATTTTCTGTCATCGAGATAGTTTCCGCACCAATCAAGTAGTTTGCCTCTAATTCCGCTGTCCTGAAGACACTCTAGTAACCGGTCATGTCTGAGTGTATCGAATGCCTTGCTGTAGTCTATAAATACAACTAGAATGTGCTTTTTTTCATGTAAGTGTTTATGAATACTATCTGTGAACGTTGATAGCAACTGTATAGTATTCTTTTTAGGTTGAAAGCCATATTGTTTGCCAATGAGTACAATAGTGCCATTAAGGATCTTAACGATGATCTTCAAAGAATCACCGCCTAGTCAGAGGAAAACTGCCTGTCGTTAAATACAACAATAACTAAATATATGGTATTTGGCACAAGACAGCAGTTGGCTCGACTACCTGTGACTTTTGACTTGAAACTTATGGGCGAACCAATTGAGCGAGTATATAAAGCGCGGAATCTAGGTGTTATTATGGACAAAGACACGTTTTAAGGAACACGTAGCGGACTCTGTTAGAAACTGTTTTTATCGCCTAGAAGTTCTATATAATATGAGGCCTTATTTATCCAAAAGACTACGAGAACAGTTAGTGGAAACCCTGATTCTGTCTAGGCTGAACTATGCTGACACGGTTTACGGCCCGCGACTGTTAGCTCGTACAGACCGCCTCATCCAAAGGGTACAAAACGCTTGTGCTCGGTTCTGTTATAATATTCCTCGCAGAAGCCATGTAACACCATTCCTTAACAAGCACTTTTCTCTGAAAATTAAGTCCAGACGCAAACTACACTTGGCTTGCCTTCTGTTCGGTGTAGTTAATTATCAGAAACCGGACTACCTATTCAACAAGCTGAGTTGAGTTACTAGTAGACGGGAATGCGGGAGAAGGCAATGCTCACAACAACTCTCGATTCATTCTCAGGGTACAGCCGCTTTCAGAGGCAGCTTTCGTTATGCGGCTTCCAAAGTATGGAATAACCTGCCACCACCGATTAGGATAATGAACACGATAGACGCTTTTAGACGACGGCAGTACCTCATAGAAGCGCAACGGAAGCTGGATTTGATCACACTAAATATCTCAATTATATGATTTATGTACCTGCCATTTACTCATTTACTAATTTATTTGTCAGTCTTTGTTTGTTTTGTTTTCCAATTTTATGCACAATCACACAATTTTTGTACCTACATATTCGTTATTTTATTTTTATATATTTTTATTTGAAACAAATTTATTTTATTTAAGTATACATACACGATACATTATAAAACCTAATGATAAATGATTTTATTTCTGTAAGAAATAAAATCAAACCTATTGTACAAACACTTTTACACGTCAATCATATTTTAAAACTAGATGAGGTCGGCGTTTCCTATCTGACTACTCTGAGAAGAAAGGCCGAAACAAACTCAGAGGTCTCAGTCTCTTTTAAAGTCCAGACATAATCTTGGTCAGATCATGTGAAGGCCATGTGGATTGGTGTCTGAAGAGGTATTTTGAGGAAAGCACCACACAGATTGAGAGAGCCTGTCCAGTCAGTGCACGCATTTGTCAGTTATCGTGCAGCTCAACTCAGAATTTAAGGAGCTCAACGATTCGACGAACAATACCAAAAAAAGGACATTTGGGTAGGCCACTTAAATTACTCAAACTGTCAGACCATGATTAGAACTAACTGAGAAAAAATTAAAAACAAAACAACCCATATAGTCTTCACATTCACAATGATTAAAATAATAAAATACTTTAAAAGTAAATATTCATGCCATTGTTTATATAAAATGCATTAATGTCAATGTGTATATAAAAACCCGGAAATAATCTTGGTCAGAGTATTTCATTTGAGGACCATGTAGATTTGTGTCTGAAATGGTCTTCTGAGGAAAGAACCATACATATTTGAGTGGACCTGTCCAGTCAGTGCACGCATTTGTCAGTAATAGTGTAGCTCAACTCAGAACTTAAAAGGAGCTCAACGATTCGACGAACAATACCAAAGAAGGGACATTTGGGTAGGCCGCATAAAGTTCTCAAAACTGCCAGATTATCATTAGAAGTAACTGAGAAAAAAAAAAAATTACCCACATAGTCCTCACATTCACAATAATTAAAATAATAATAATATTATACTTCACAAAGTAAATATTCATGTCATTGTGTATATAATTTTAAAGTTAGCAAAATAAACAAAGTTCCAAAAGTAAAAATAAAAATTATAATTGGAGCAGCTCAATCCCAAGCCTTTTTGTCCTCAACGTAATCTTTAACGGCATAAAAAGCTTTCTGGCACAACTTACGTTTAATGAATGATTTAAATTTATTAAGGCTTAGATCTTGTACGTGGCTTGGAAGTTTATTATAAAAGCGTATACATTGACATCTGAACGAGCCACCTATTTTCTTGAGCCTTGTTGTAGGTACAACAAATTTGTGTTTGTTTCTAGTATTTATGTTATGGATATCACTGTATTTTTTAAACAATTTTATATTTTATGGGCATATAAAATATTATCAAAAATATACTGAGAAGGCACAGTCATTACATTAATCTCCTTAAATTTATCTCTGAGAGAGTGTCTCGGACTTAATTTATAAATTGATCGAACAGCTCTTTTCTGCAAAACAAAGATAGTCTGAATGTCGGCTGCATTTCCCCACAACAGAATACCGTATGACATTACACTATGAAAATAGCTAAAGTACACTAAACGGGCTGTCTCTATGTCAGTCAAATTACGAATTTTTCTAACAGCATATCGTCGACCGTAGGTTCAATTGAGGTAAGGGACAAAATACGATTTTTCAGGAGAGGCCGACAAAGTTTTTTTTCGGACTAAATCGCCCAAAACTTTTTTTCTTATTTACCTTTTTCGGGACTGTTTTTCTTACGTTAGAATTTTTGCATATTCACCATTCGATAGAGCGAAAAATCTGAACAAAACTGTATACTCAACTCATTTTGGGTATTTGTCCCTTACCTCAATTGAACCTACGGTCGACGATATGCTGCGGAGCTTAGCTTTTTTGTCAATTTATCTATGTGGGCCCCACTGAAGCTTAGCATCCAAAGTTAAGCCCAAGAAAACTGTGCTATCTTCAGGATTCAATTCTTCGCCCTTTATTAACACACTCGTTTTCACCTGCCTAACATGAGGTAGGGTGAACTTAATGCATTTGGTTTTTTTTTCATTAAGGAGTAAATTGTTAACATTGAACCAGTGAACTACTTTTGAGATCGCGCTATTTACATCGTCAGTAACCAGCTGCTGACGTTTAAGTTTAAACAAAAGTGAAGTGTCATCCGCAAACAACACTATATCATGGTTATCCTTTATGAGGTAAGGCAAGTCATTAATATAAATAAGAAACAAGAAAGGACCAAGAATTGAGCCCTTTTTTTTTATTTTTTGGGTGGGAAATTATCAAATAACTTCTCCCGCTCTGGGTGGAGCGGAAGGGCGTGTCAGACTCTTACTGACTAAAACCCACCCGTGTTCCTTCCTATGCCATGTTGCCGGTGGGCCACGATATCCCTATCGGTCCATATTCGCAGCCCCGGCAGGCATTGGCCCTAGCGGACCCCGTCAATTCTGCTGACATCTCTTTGAGGCGCGCGTGGAACACAACGCGCCGTCGACCCGGGCTTGGTCCTTATCGGACGGCGAGCTACCCATTGCTCACCGTCCGCAAGCCCGCGCCTACGGTAGCCGGAAATCTTCCTGCGATTCCCGACGCCCAGGGCATCTCCTCTTGCGGCGGTTAGGGGCGCGAGGGCGCGAAATTTGCCTCTCCCTCACGCGCTCCGTCTCCTCCTTCGCGAGCATTACTGCTTCGCAGAAAGAGGTGACGGCCTCCCATTTCTTCTCGCTCCGTAACATGGCCCGAATCAGGGCCGGACGCGAGAGATCACCGCCGCCGATCGCATCCACGAGGACACGGCGATGCCCTGCCCAAGCCGGGCAGACCTCCACCGTATGCTCCACCGTGTCCTCCGGGCGATCCACACAATGACGACACCCGGGCGTTTCCTCCCGCTTTATCCTGAACAGGTACCTCCCGAAACAGCCGTGTCCGGTGAGTACCTGCGTCAGGCGGAAGGTGAGGACGCCGTGGCGCCTCTCTAGCCACTCCTCAAAGAGGGGTCTTATCGCCGCAATTGTGGCGTGCCCAGCGCTGGGTTGCGACAATCGCACTCTCCATTCCGCCATGAGATCCCGCCGGAGCTCTGTCCGCTGTGCCGCGACTTCTTGCGGCATCGGAGTTAAGCCGCGGCGCTTCGCCTCCTCGCGCCACTCCCAAATGTGCGCGAGGACCTTTGCCTCCAGATCCCATGGCGGTACTCCGGCAAGGAGGCTCGCCGCCTCGCAGGAGACCGTGCGGTATCCTCGGGCCAGCCGGATGGCCATGACCCTTTGGGACGCGTTCAGCCGGCGGCCTGGTTGCCGCCTCAAATGAAGGCCCCCACACCGGCGCCCCGTAAAGGGCCATGGACCGCACGATCCCCGCGTAGAGCCTCCGGCAGGAGGCGTTTGGACCTCCCAGATTAGGCAGGAGCCGCTTAATGGCAGCCCCGGCCCGGTCCAGTCTGGGAGCCAAACGTCGGAAATGCTCCACGAAGTTCCACCGGCTATCGAGGACGAGTCCCAGATACTTCATCGTCGACTCAACGCCGATGTGAACCCCTGCCGCCAATACCTGGGAACCCGACGGTGGCGCACTACGAGGACCATAGAAACCCATGGCCTCGGACTTGTGCAGGGCCACCTCGAGTCCCAGCTGCCGGATTCTGTCGACGATTGTCGCAACCCCGCGTGTCGCTAAGTCGGCCGCCGCCTGGTACGACCTCCCCTGCGCCAGGACCAGCGTGTCGTCAGCGTAACAAACGACGCTGACGCCAGTAGGGAGGTCGGCGCGCAGCACCCAGTCGTATCCGATGTCACACAGATGCGGCCCCAGGACCGATCCCTGTGGGACACCGCACGACATCTCTCGCCGGTTCCACTCTCCTTGGTGACCGGGGCAGATGACAGCCCTGTCCGTCAAATAGGCCTCGACCACACGACAGAGATAGGTCGGCATCCGGTGATACCGAAGTGCCTCCCTGATGCAACTCCAGGGCAGGGTGTTGAAGGCATTGGCGATGTCTAGAGACACCGCCAAGACGACCCCACCCCGGGCCACAGCATCCCCCGTCGTGAGGGCCCGCACGCGCATGATGGCGTCCACCGTAGAGTGCCCCCTGCGGAAACCGAATTGGCTCTCCGCCAGATCCGGCCCCACCCGCACCAGCTGCCCGACGAGGCGGTCTGCAATGACTCTTTCAAAGAGCTTGCCCACCTCGTCGAGCTGCACAATGGGCCGATAGGCAGACGAAGAGTCCGCTGGGCACCCCGGCTTCCTGATGAGGACCAGTTTCCCAGTCTTCCAGCAAAGTGGGAACTGGCCCCTCTCCATGCATGCGCTTAGGAGCCCTCTCAGTCGAGGCCCGAGAGTCCCCATGGCCAGGACCCAGGCCCTTCCGGGTATGCCGTCGGGTCCTGGGGCGATATTCCTCGCACTCATCCTGCGTACCGCCACTCTCATCTCTACCTCGGTCACCTCCGGAGCATCGTCGTCGTCGTCGGCGGTGTGGTCCGCATCGGGCACCGCAATGGGCGGAGCCATGGGCGGGGGCGTATGTTCCCCTCTTGAAGGGAACAGAGTGCTCACCACGTCCTCCACAAGCTGGGGCCGGAGATTCTGCGTCAGCGGGGGAGCCCATGGGCGGAGTTTTTCCCGCACCATCTTATATGGGCGTCCCCACGGGTCTCTGTTCAGAGTCTCCAGCAACTCCTCGCGGGCCAGTGCCCTGGCCCGCAGGATCTCCGCTTGGAGGGCGGTCTTCGCCACTCTGTACCCCTCGTACAGCTCCGCCTGAATGGCTTCCGTATCCGGAGGACGGATACGGAGCCTGCGGTGCCTGGCGTACCGGCGTCGCGCAGCAACGCACGCCCTGCGTAGAGCTTCAAGCTCTTGCGACCACCAGTACACCTGGCGCGAAGCGCGTCCTGGGTGGACTCGGGGCATTGCCACGTCACATATATTGGACATGGCCTCCCGGAACCACTCCGCCTCGTCGTTGATGTCGGCAGGCCTGTCCGGTGATGACACCCAGGCCTGCACGATCGAGGCTTCCAGGAGGAGCTCCCGGTCCAGCCGCTTCAGCGCCCACCGCGGACCACTCGGGGCCTGTCAGACCGGCGCGCTCAAGGTCTGGGCGGAGACGTCAAACCGGATGTACCGGTGATCGGAATAGGTCTCCACCCCCTCTATGACGCGCCAGTCGATTACACGCGGTGACAGAGCGGGGCTGGCGAACAAAATGTCCACCACTGATTCACCCCGCATCCGCACACACGTGGGGACAGAACCCCGGTTTAGGACGACCAGGCCTGTCTCCAGAGCCCAGTCCTCCACCATCCTGCCCCGTGTGTCCGTAAAGCGGGAACCCCAAGCCAGATTTTTGGCGTTGAAGTCCCCGAGGACGAACACGGGGAGGGAACCGAACCCGACGACGACGACTCTCAACTCCACAAGGGAGTTGTGAAACTCCGCGAGAGTTCGATTCGGGGAGAAGTATACCTCTACCACGACAATCTCCCCGAACCGTGCTGCCACGCAACCCCGTCCTCTCTTGACAGACTCGAGGGACGGGTTACCAGCGGCGGCCGACGAAATAAGGGTCACTGAGCCGCTCAGGTCCTCCACCCAGTCATCCCTGGGCGGGACAAAGTACGGCTCAGCGACCACGGCGATGTTAATCGACCACTGCGCCATGCTCTGGAGCAACAGATCCTGAGCGGCGGCGCAGTGGTTGATGTTCGCTTGGAGGAGGCGTAATGGGGCCGTTATTGGCACTCCATTTCAACCCCCTCCCTAGCCCCCTGTGAGGGCACCGCCGAAGCGGCAACGGCGGCGACGACGACAGTAGAGGCGGCAGCGGCGGCGGCAGTAGTGGCGGCGGCTGAGGGCGGTGACGGCGGTGGCGGAGGGCTTGCCCTTGCCTCTGGCTTTGGCGGGTGGAGCGCAGGCCTTGCTCCCAGCCTGGTGATCGGCCGGCTTGCCAGCCGCCGCACATACGACGCAGTGCGGCGCGGCGTTGCACGAGCCGGCCTTATGACCGGAAGACCACAGCGGAAGCAGTGGTCGCTGCGGTCCACCTCCGAGGTGCACTTAGCTCCCACGTGGTCGCCCACCCGGCAGCGGAAGCACCTCAGAGGTCGGGGCTCCAGCAGTTTGACCTGCGCGGAGACCCAACCCACCAGAAGCCTTCGGCCCTCCCCGGCAATCAGTTTGGCCGCCGACACGGGGCAGCTCACCGTAACGGCTCGCATCCCCGTGGAGTCAGGGTGGATGGTGCCTGCCCTCACCTGCTCGGCAGAGCACCCCCCAGAAGAATTGAACCCTGAGGGACTCCCATTGTTACAATAGATCCGGGAGATCTTTTTCCATTAACGTCAACGCACTGAATCCTATTACTCAAGTATGAAATAAGAAGATTCAGAGCGCTGTTCCGGATCCCATAGTGGCGGAGTTTCCTGATTAATGTTTCATGAAGAACGCAATCAAACGCCTTGGACAAATCACAAAAAATACCCAAGGCATCGCATTTATCTTCCCATGCATTATAAATATTACCTAAAAGTTCAACACCGCACCATCAGTAGTTGAACGACCCCTTGAACTGTTTGCTATGTAATAATTTATGTCTATTAAAAAAGCTCAAAAATTTTACTAAAAGTAGGTAGGACTGAAATAGGTCTATAATTTGTGGGGTCTGATGTACTACCTGATTTAAACAAAGGTATTATTTTACTATTTTTCATAAGGTCAGGAAACTCCCCACATTCGATACAATTATTAAAGATAAGAGCTAAAGTAGGTGCTACAATGGTGCCGATTCCCTTGTTCACAAACTAAACTAAATTTAAGTTCAGTGCATCTTTTTCTTTCTATTTCATTAAGAAAAGGACAGAAGATACATTTTAGTTTAGTCCTGTCAAATTAATCAGCGCCTGTCACTACTCCATACAAGTTTAGACGTGATTAAAAACTTGCCTACTAAAATTACGTCAATTTACGTCAAGCGCTGATTAATTTGACAGGACTAAACTAAAATTTATCTTCTGTCCTTTTCTTAATGAAATAGAAAGAAAAAAATGCACTGAACTTAAATTTAGTTTAGTTTGTGAACAAGAGAATCGGCACCAATGTCAATAATAGACTTGGCAACTTCTACAGAATTACCCCACAGATCTGCAGTCTTTTTAATATGTTCAAAAATAAAGTCCGAATCGCAAACATTAACATTTTCCTTTAGCAAAGACTCAGCAACAGAAGGTGATGAGTTTAGGGATTTAGTAGTTGAAACGGGAATATCTGAAAATAAATTTTCAAATGCCGCGGCGACTTGTGAGTCTGATTTTATTATGTTGTCATTAATAGACAGGCTGTAGTCAGTATTTCGGTTATCAGACCTTCCCGTTTCACTGTTAATAATATTCCAAGTCGTTTTAATAACATTACTACTACTTTTAATCTTCGAACTCAAATAACGCGACTTGGCCATACCTACAACAAACTTTTTTAAATAATTTAGAATAATTTCTAACATATAAATTCAATTCAGCTGTGTTTACATAAGTCCTTTCATTGTACAGCTCATAAAGCCGTGTTCTGCTTTTATGTATACCAATGGTAGCCCAATCACTAACTGATTTACATCCGTCATATCACACTTTCAGGTCGAGTTGAAAACCAGCGTCAGGCACTTATTGTTGTCTGGCATTTTTGCTGAACTGGGCCTTTTTGGCGCAGCCGTGAGGCACACTCCCTTGCTAATTTGTTACATCGCACTTTACACTTTTTATTTGATTAAATTTTTATCTGCTGTTAATTATATTGTGTGCTTTTTTGGTCTGTGCTAAATAAATGTATTTTCTTTCTTTCTTTCATTGTTGTCCAAGTTAATAAATTAATTTAATTTAATTTTTAAATTTTGCCCGACCTCGGAATCGAATCCCGGACCTCATGCTCAGCAGTAGCGCTTGCTACCAACGAGGCGATACAAAATTTTTAATGAGCTAAATATTATGTTTTTTTTCTTACTTTCCAGTCGCTGCTTTAGACCACACAAGGACATCGTGCATCTGTGTCACGATCCTCACACACGGAGACAAAGGCGGTCTGATCTTTGCAGAAGACAGACCGTACCCACTGAGTGAACTCATCGCCATCTTCGAGAAGGAAACAAGTCTCATCAACAAGCCAAAGCTGTTCTTCGTTCAGGTAGTTTAATAGATTCGATATTTGTTTTTTTTTCTAGTCTTGGTTAATTTTCTCATGCCTTTCTCCGATTCAAAGACCAATTTTTTCCTTCACACAAGTGAACAAAATAATTGGTGTGCAATAACGAAATAATAATAACTAAATAACGTTCTGAAATAGCTGTGACCACTTCACAAGAAGTGGTCACAGCTATTTCAGAACGTTTCTGGGCCAGCTCTCACAGATATAAGAGACATACTCGTAATACACATGACATGATATACAGATATAGGAGATGTCTGAAGCAGAGACGAGAAGATTTGTTTTTCAGTTAGGGTGTATCCACCGAAGCTGTGCGGAGATGCGTACTGGCAAGACTGGAGCGGAGATGTGTGCTGGTTAGAGCGGAGATTTGTGCTGGTTAGATCGGAGATGTGTTCTGGCTAGAGTGGAACTGTTACGGCGCCGCTCACTGCACGCCGCTCACATCTCTTCTAGTCTCCGCTGTGTGCCATCACCCGCTTGCGAGACACAGCTCACATCTCCGCTTTGTACCGCTGCCCAGCTCTCGGCGAGGCACAGCTCACATCTCCGGTTTGATCGCGCTATACAAATATGATACATCTCCGCTCAGTGGTATCCACTGAAGCTGAGAGGAGACGAAATGTGTGAATAACGAAATTCTATTGGTTGTTTAAAACACATCTCCTCTCCTCTCGTCTCATCTCCGGTTTGGTGGAGTTCGGGCCTTAGGGCCTCGACAAGTAGCAATCGCTTTCTAAGCGTTTCGTATTTCTACAACAACTGTCATCAGGATTGACATAAGCTTTTCGGTAGCTCACGTCATTTCAATACATTTTTAACCCCCGACGCAACAAAAAGAGGGATGTTATAAGTTTGACCGCTATATGTGTGTGTGTCTGTTTGGCTGTGGCGTCGTAGCTCTTAAGCAGGTTTTTTGGCGATGGTTCTTAGATGTTTTATCAAAATCGGTTTTGACGTTTCAAGGTCATCAGCTCTTTTGTGTTAGTTGCGGTAGGGATCTTAGACGCATAATGGGTATTTACTTTACTTTCAAACATATTAGGTTGGAGAAAAAATCTTTTCGTATTATAGTATTTATGAACTTGTAATAAAATCTCTTTGGCTATACTATTTGTATCTGGCTGGTATTGGTATCATTGAAAGTTTAAATTTTTAAGAACATAATTCCAAATTCAAATTAGGAAAATGTGTGATTTTCATTTGTTTTTCGTACCGTCAAGATGAATAAATCTAATGAAGAAATTCGATACATTTTAAAATTTTACTACAAAAAAGCTAAAAATGCAAAGTAAGCCGCGAAAAAAATTTGCGATGTTTATGGACCTAGTGCAGTGTCTGTGAGGGAATTGACCACAAAACAGTTTTGGCGCATTTGAAAAAAACTGGGTACATAAAAAAGCTCGATATTTGGGTACCTCACGAGCTCACTGAAAGAAACCTGATGAACCGTGTACTCATTTGTGATTCTTTATTACGACGTAATGAAACCGAACTATTTTTGAAGAAGCTATGATAAAAAGTGGATCACGTACGACAAGAACGTGCGAAAAAGGTCGTGGTCAAAGGCCGGTCAGGCTTCACAGACTGTGGCGAAACCCGGGTTAACTCGCAACAAGGTGATGCTGTGTGTGTGGTGGGATTGGAAGGGCATTATTCATTATGAGCTGTTACCACCAGGCAGGACCATCGATTCTGAACTCTACTGCGAACAACTGATGAGATTGAAGCAAGAAGTTGAGAGAAAGCGGCCGGAATTAATCAACAGAAGGGGTGTGGTTTTTCATCATGATAACGCTAGACCTCACACATCTTTAGCCACTCAGTAAAAATTATGAGAGTTTGGCTGGGAGGTGTTAATGCATCCGCCGTATAGTCCTGGCCTTGCACCTTCAGATTTCCACCTGTTTCGGTCTCTTCAGAATTCTTTAGGCAGTGTCAGGTTAACATCACGAGAGGACTGCCAAAACCACTTGTCGCGGTATTTTGATCAAAAGTCCCAAAATTTCTATAGCAATGGGATCATGTCCCTACCTACAAGATGGCAAAAAGTTATCGAACAAAATGGTACCTACATACTTTAGTTAAATGTAAATAAACTATATTAAAAAATGTTTTGAATTTTGTTAAAAAATGCGAAGCAACTTTTTCCCCAACCTATTATATGTGTGACTATAGTGTGACCTAAAATTTGAAACGCTATTAGTATGCTATATAACTATGCAAGATTATGGAATTCTTGGTCTGATGCTGCAGCTAGGATATCCAGCACACTAATACAATCTTGAAAAAAAAATGGCAGATATGTCGTTTTTGGATTCGTTTTGATCAGTATTTAATTCTACATACAATGCAATAGTGACAACACGATGAGCTGATGCTGCAGCCAGGATATCCAGCACACTAGTACACTCTTGAAAAAATTATAGCAGATATGTAGTGTTTGGATTTGTTTTTGATTTTTAAATGTTCACTTTGCTTTTTTACATTGGGGGTTTTTTAAAATTTTCTATTTAAAACCCAACTTGTTGACTTTTTCATCATCGTGATCGCTGATAGAAGGTCACTTTTTCTAGGCTCTCGCCTGGCCTTAGTGCTTGTGGTACCTGACTAAACATGTAATCTAAATTGAAGATTCTTTAGTACAATTAGTTGTACTGTAGTCCGCACTTTTCTTTTTTTGCAAACATTTTGTGTGTGTATTTATTTATATTATATTTGTCGGAGCGCCGAGCTCACAATCGTCGTCAGAACTGAAGGGTAACTATAAATTAAATCGTTAATTATGTAACTGTCTGTCTACTTCGTAGGCAAAGGAAACCCGTGAAGTAAACATAATCACTCTAACTAAAAAAGTCTACATGTAACTTTTTATCAACGCTTTTCTAAAGTGAATTAGAAGGGCGTAACGAGCCCGCGGTTCGCGCACAGTCAATCTCGCGGTCTGAATGGAACTGACTGCCTGATCCAGGCTCCTCTGATGCTAAACTCTCGTTCCCACGACAAAATGCAAGCCGACCCCCGGCCACGTTCGACGCAATCAGATTTACGTCGTCGCCTTCATATCGGAAACAATTATTAATTATTTAATATCAATAAGCTCTAAGCGCTGACAAAGACCACCATGGTCTTGAGAGTTAGACAAGGTGTGAATGGCACCTTCGTCTCACGCTGATAAGAACTGGACGAGGTGTGAGTTGACACCATCGTCTCGCGCCGACATAATTATATTATTTTGTTACCGATGACCTTGTGAAGGAATCCGCTGGATGTGGGAAGCACAGAATCGGTCGAAGTGGCGGTGTTTGGGGAGGCCTATGTCCAGCAGTGGATGTCTTTCAACTGTAATGATGATGATGATGATTATTATGTAAATAGTTCACCATAGACTTATTGGCTCTCCTTTCTCCCTTAATCCGTTCAGAGGTTATCTTTAAAAGATCGCTTTCAGCGACAAGATTATATGTCATCCTTGTATATTTATGGTGTACATATCAAAGAGTATTCCATTCTATTCTATTCAAAGTTTTAATCTGAATTTAATGTTATCACAGGCTTGCAGAGGCGGCAGTACGGATACTGGTCACACTGTGATCTTTGGCACTCAGAGTGACAGTGCTCACACTATCTCTTCTGAGGAATATCCACGGCAAGCTGATTCTCACTTTCTTGGTTGTTGTGGTTTACTCGATTTATTTAGGGTAAGTAGTTAATTGAATAAATTTTTAGGTTATGTAAGACGCGTTTTGAACTAAACATTTTATAATTCCAGGACACACACACAGCACACACAGCACACTGCAGCACTGATCACTTAGACAGTCAAAGTCGATGTGTTCTCACTGTTCCTACACATGCAGACACCCTCGTGCTGTGTTCTACGGTTGAAGGTAGCTAACAAGCGTAACCTAAAGGTTATCGGCCTTAAAATCTAAAGTACCAGATCATTAATTTTGTACCTCTTTCAACAGACTATTTATCCTACCGCTGTTTTGACGGGTCCTGGATGATTCAAGAGCTCTGTGATGCCATTCATGACCATCACGAGGATCTTAATCTGCTAGATATGATTATCCAAATGAACCGGGTAGTGGCCCACGAGAGGATCACCTGCTGTAAAGATTGGGCGTTGAATAACAAAAAGCAGATGCCGGAGGCAAGATTCACTTTGACAAAGCAGTTGAAATTTTGAGGCTGTTCCATGGAAAGCTTCGTGTTAACGCCTATGTGCTTTAAATATAATTATGTTATTTCGTCATTAGTTTAATTTAAGTAGCTGCGTAAGAGTCATTAGGTTACTGCTTCATTATTGCCAAAGAATCAAGTTAATCTCAAGAAATGCTCGAAATCACGATATTGCTATTGGATATTGGAACTCATATACAGAAGATTATGTACCAGATGTCGATATATACCATGATTCCATAAAAATCTTTATAATCAAAAATAAGTATGCTTAAGTTCCGAAAAACGCAACATGATAAGTTGTGTTACTATATTTTGAATATTCTGGATCTGATCTAAACAAACTTATTAATTTTAAGCATACCTACACAATTTTTTTTAAGTGAAAACTTCTTTAGGCGCGTTGTTCATTTTTGAGATGGGAAAAAACAATTGAACTCGCGACACTGTTACCGACACCTCATTTTTGTAAACGCGATTGTGCTCTTTATTTATATTAGGTACCGTTACGGACCAATGTTCTATAGGTACAAGTATTTTTCTTCCACCAAGGCGATCTTGTTCAAGTTTTCACTTCTGTCGGCACTCCCGGAGGGCCACGGTTTTTTTTTAAGCCTGTATTACCCAAAGAGTGTAAATATAATAAAATTATTTTTCTTGACATTTTGTTTTACTATTACCTTTCAAAAACAGAGTGCAATACCTATATGGTTGCACGACTCAATTATCTAGGTATGTAGTAGTAGACTTCTAGTGAAAAATCCCGTCTGGGGAACAACCATCACTTGTCTTCAGCACTTCTTTTAACCTATTGTTAAAACATGGACAATGGTGTGGGTTACATGTTTGTTAAATCTTAGTTTATTTCTCTGTAATTTGTAGCATGTAGCTGTTTTTTGTCCCTAACAAATAAATAAACTATCACCATACCTATTTCTACCGCCTAGCGGTGCTGCTGAGTTCCGGTTTAAGGACATGTATATGAAATTGAATTCATGGGCATCCTTTAAAGGGGTCATTGTACTCATCATTATGAACAACTTTCACTATTGGACCAACTCGGAAATCGCGAAAAAATACCTAATTTGCTGTTCCCTACAGTTTGACGAGCTATGTGATCATAAATGTAAAGACCAGGAAAAATAAAGAAAAAAAAAATACTTAACTCACGAGCACAGAACAGTCAGCAGCTGCACGTCTTGACAGTAACAAGAAGGCTTCCACTCAGCATGATGTTGTTTTATGGGCTCATCGCTGATTTTTTGTGATCACCCGAAAATTACGTACATAAACCAAGTCAGGTTAAAAGATTTGTACAGATTATTTGACACCTGGCAACGCAAATCATCTGAGATGGCTCTGGTACTGCCGATGCTATTAGTTTGGTGTAGGTAACATCTTTTCGGGTCTTAGATGATTTATATTGCGCAGTATCACGAATTGCAGTTTTAGTACTGAAGATTGCGCATTTATAAAACTAAAGTTTGACCTTGCACCACATTTTTTCATTTTACCGTGAAGGATTAGTATTGCGCAATATTTTACTATACCTTTTCTAGACAAGTTGTGGAGAGCAATTATCATTAATGATACCATATTACCTAAGTATTTATAATCATTATAATGACGACACCACCACCAGTACGTCGCACTATGGGACCAAACGGTGCGTTCCATCTCAAAAATCTATAACTTTTTTGTTACTTGACATTTTGAGTTGAAATTTTGTATACGTATTCCAGAATACGTATACTATTGGATTATTAAAACACTGCTACTTTAAAAATTACGTTTATTTAATAAAAAAATTACAAAAATAAAATGTTGAAAATGTTCATACAAAAATTAAATTAAATTTTTAAAATTAATTATTTGCTTACATTAGGTTAAACTAAAATTATTAATAAGTTAATAACTACGTAATTACATAATTTTAAACTAAAAAAACATACCATTCATGAAAAAGAAACACATTATTTTATTCATCACTTGTCAACCTTTTAGCTTCGTCAAGTAGTTCTTTTCGTATCACAATACTATTGTTAAGCTAGATATACAGGGATCAGAAATATACAACAGGATGTGCAGAACGTCTTCCATTGTGGCTGACCTGGAACACTTTCGAGCGTGATTTAACCTACATTTCTTATTACGAGCTTCTTGAGTATCTTCAGATAATTGGCCTATTGGCAAAACTGCAAAATGCTCGATTATTTTGGCACCATGTATAAGAATTTTGTGGACTGAACATAGATATAGTACCAGTTATATTTACTCACATAAACTGTGCAGTCCCCAGCGTATATTCACCAAACTTTACTGCGTTTACAGAAAATCCCGATGACATAGTTTGCAGAATTATGTATAATCTCTTGATCAACTCTTCATCAATACCCGTGATTTCTGCAGAACATTGATAGTTTTGAAAGAATCTCCTTGCAGTATTTCCGTCATTACTGTTTCCGGAACATTGACGAGGTTTATCAATGTGTAAACCAAGCAATTCCCGGAAACGAGTTTTGGGTTTATAATACGATAGGCAGTGTGGTCTTAGAGATCTTGAAGGTTCACTTTGGCACTTATATTCGTTACGGTTATGCTTGACGCAAGAGGATAGTAATATTTCTTTACTTAAGCCAAAGTTTGGTATGAAACTAAGTTCTTCTCAACAATTCTCAACCTCAGGTAGGAATATTGAGCTTTGGATAGATCGGTTTCAATATAAATACATAATGCTTCTTCTTTGGTATAGGAAGGAACACCATCTGGACTTCGTAAAATGTTTCGAAGAATGACTTTATTCTCCTCCTTTTCTGTATTTCTAACAATACACACAATCGAAGCTTCATCATTTTCACCCATAGATCGTAAACCTTGTACATAAGCGTAATGTACATGCCCCATTCCATACTCCTGGAGTAATTCCAAGTTTTTACTTTTTTTGTACTCTTCGAACACGTGTCACATGGTTTTGTTGGTCTACCACGATCTCAAGAATCAAGTCAGAATTTGCAGATGTTGAGGTACTGCACGAATTCAATGGTAAGTACTTTAAACTCGCCATTTAACCAATTTGTGTTTTGGTTCTCGAAACGATCTTGTTTTCTTTGAGCTTTCACCCATTTTTGGTTACAAATCGTATACGGACACTTTGACGATCACGCTGAAAACCCGAGTATTTGTAGGACCCTAGTTTCAGTAACTTGTGCAAAACCAATGAGAAAATTTGATAAAAACAGTTCCCCCAGGAATGCTGTAACCAATACTGATTATAATTACCACAACATATAAGAACTAAGCAATATCATTTTTATCAAATGTGAGGTTAAAATGATCACCGCAAAAAAAATCTTATTTGCAAATATTTTTCGGTTGACATTTTTGCTTCTAGCTCGAAATGGCGCAGTAATGACGCAGGTTTTTTTTTTATTTCCTTGTATTACTGAATAGTTAAGGAATCTAAAAATGTCATTAACTCGACATCGGCAGCCATCGGTAACAAGGAAACCTCAACTTGAAAAATTAAAAGACGGAAAATATCCTTATGACATTTAAAAATTAAATAAAAATATTAATAAAAATATTTCTCATAAAAACATAACGCAGTTGTAAACTAGAGATCTTGAGCAATCTAAAAATGTATAATACTTATATATTACCTTTAAGAACATAGAAAATATCTTAAGTTGAACTTCCATAATGAGTAATCTAGTAAATATAAATTTATCAAAGTATAAGTTTGGATGTAATTTTATACACATAAAACTTTTTTTTTTTTTATTGCTATTATGTCGGATAGCTCTGTCATCTTAGAATATAAAACAATCAAAACGGTTTCAGTATTACGACTTTTGTCCAAACCATTTTTGAGATGGAAAATACCGTTTGGTCCCATAGTGCGTCGGCGCGGAAGAGGTTGACCACCGGCCAGCTTAGGACTCCGAGGCCCACCGGCCTCTGATATACGCTGCACACTTCCACCGGTCCCCGCTCCCGGTGGAAGTGTGCAGCGCATGAGGTGGACACAAACTGTCAACTAAAATGTCATGCGCGCATACTTTGGGGCTACAGAGGGGGGAACTAACCTGACTGCATACCGTGGTCGGATGCTCTCTCTGTTTCAGGTGCTTGAACCAGCTGTTAACGTGTCGGCGCAATGACTGTCGGATCAGGTGCGGGTCATCCAGCGTAACCATATGCTGTATGACGCCTCAAATCACGGAATAACCATGTTACACCTGTTTCGCCACTGGTCGTGGTGCAATTGCAAAATTTACCCAGTTCACCGCGACCCGACCGCGTTGGTGAAGAGGATGATGACGGGATCATATCCGTGAGTTCCCAATGCAATGCACGATTGAGGAGCGCTTTGGAGGATGCTTTCCGGGAGTTCCATTCCGCCTGGACTTAGACCACATTTATCTCGTTTGCCCATGCACAACAAGAAAAACAAGGCGCTGGTGTGTACTCTAGACTCGCTGCTGTCAAATTTTTTTGACGGCACCAAAGACCTCGCCGATACCCACTCGATCTTGTACTGTGCAGTTGTAGCGGCATGTCGTGTAGCTCATGTTAAATTTCCCAACAGTGAAAGAGCTCCACGACCAAAACCAGCTGTACCAGCTTGGCAGTGCAGGATTGAGCGTTGTATTGGTGAGGCTAGAGTACTCATAGGCAAGCTAATCTGCTTCAGGGAGGGCAATACTCGCCCTAGAGTGATGCGCTTTGTGAAACGGGCGTTCTCGGGAATGGATATTAGTTCTCGAGATTATTTGACCCGCGTTACAGAGCGTATCGACTTCCTAAAGTAGATGATCTGTGCATGGGCAAACCGTATTCGACGATACAGGCGGAGAATGGAGTGGTACACTCAGAATCGCACATTCTAGAGCGATGAAAAGTGGGTTTACAGGGCTTGGGAGCGACCGGACCACGGTGTGATTGACACACGCCTGCCGGATAATGACGCCATGTGTTCGTTTTGGCGAAGCATCTGGTCGGCGCATGTCAATCACACCGAAGGGGATGCGAGCGTGCGAGCAAATAACAGAAATGGGGGCACTCACCATCAGCCCCCAAGATGTAGCTCGTGCAGTCCGTCCGTTACCTAACTGGAAATCACCAGGGTCGGACGGGCTGCTCAACTTTTGGATAAAGTGGTTGCAAAGGTCGCATGCCCGTATGACATCCCAGTTCCAGTCAGCTTTAGAGTCAGGGTCGCTGCCCCAGTTCCTAATGACAGGAATAACCCACCTGCTCCATAAATCAGGTAGTACTGTGGAACCCAAAAATTATAGACCGATCATTTGTCTACCGACGGTCTATAAAGTTTTTACATCCATTTTGAGAGCTAAAATTAACAAACATATAGACACCAACTCCATTATGTTTGCCTCTCAAAATCGATGTAGGAACGGGTCCCGCGGTACTAAGGTGCTACTCCTCATCGATATGGCCATTAACCAGCAGGTTCGCCGTTCCCGAAGGGATCTGTCGACATGTTGGATAGATTATAAGAAGGTCTATGACTCGGTGCCACATACATGGCTCTTGAGGGTGCTGGAGTTGTATAAAGTAGATGCAACTCTACGCACCTTCCTAATGTCATGTATGGGGCAATGGAGGACGGTGCTTCGCTATCCAGGATGTCGACATATCCTGAGGAATAGCGAGCAGATAAGGATCGAGCGAGGTATATTCCAGGGTGATAGTTTGAGTCCACTTTGATTCTGATTAGCCTTAAATCCTCTAAGCACACTGCTGGAGGATTCAGGGCTAGGTTATCGATTGAGGAGAGTCAGTTTCCTCACGATGTTTTCCATCACCATTTTGAGAGCAATGGTGACGAAATAATTCACACAAAGTAAAGCGCTTGTCAGGGTTCGAACTTACGACCTACAACTCGTAAGTCGCGGCCGTTACCACTGAGCCGCAACTGCTATTACAAAATTTAATTAAAATTCATTGATTTCAGGTACCACAAATAATAAATACGAAATCACACATAAATAAAAACAAACGAATTAATACAATATAAATACAACATCAACACACAAATTACATAGATACATTTAATTCAAATCGTATTTAATCACTCAATAATAATTAATTAATTAAATCTTAATAATTTCAGTAGTCTCTTACGTGCGACACTATATGTAACTTGTCTGTCACAGCAGTGTCGCACATTGGACAGTTCAACCTATTTGCTTTCATATTCAGAACGTTATTGGAGCTGGCCCGCACTCTGCGCACTAGAGACGCGCAGCGCTTCCGCGTAATCGCATAAATATAAATATATGTCACCGTAAGATTGTGTGCACCGTTAGTTTATAATCTATCGGTATTTTTTCCGTTAGATCATAATCTGTCGAAAAATTGTGAACTAGGTGAAATGGGTTAGGTTAGGTTAGAACTGTGACCAACCGCGCGCGAGCCGAGCGAGCGAAGCGAGCAGTGCCGTGGCAGCGGCTGGCGAGCGCTACTTCTAAGTTGCTCGCAGCCACGCAGGCTATTTAATATTAGCGCAAGGTGCATTACGTTGCAAACAAGTTGGTTAGTTCACAAATTTTCGACAGTTTATAATTTAACGAAAATAATACCTGTTCACGCATCATACGCATGTACCAGCAGCAGCGTGGGACGTGCGGGTAGAGGGGTCACACAGCTGATCGAGCCAACTGCGGCGCCCCACCACTCGCCGACAGAAACGATCATCGACGGACGTACCGTGTGATCTAGTCCAATTTATAGTTTATAACCGGAATAACATAACATAACATAACATCACGCCTTGTTTCCCCGAAGGGTTGGGCAGAGGTGTGCCTGTAGCAGGTACACCCACATTTCGCCAGTTATGTTTAAGTCCCATGTAATAGGGGGCGAGCCTATTGTCATCAACCGGGCACAAATCCAGACTTCGAGCTGCTACTGAGAAATTTCTGATAGACAAACCCAATAACACTTTGCCCGACCCGGGAACCGAACCGGAATATATTTGTATTAAATTAAGTTATATCAAAGCGAGTCATATTTCATTTCATATCTTTAACAATTGGCGACCGTCTTCGATATTCAAATAGAATACTGCATTCAACGGATCAAGAGTAATAACGGATAACCGCTACTCGAATTTGAATTTTAACCGAAAGGGAGACTGGATCGGATTGCTGCTTATGCTGCCTTCTGCCCTGGTGGAGTGAAGAACTTTGCTGAGGACTGCTGGACATCTGGCTGGATACTCAAGGGAAGTTGGCCTACATAATCCTATCCCCTAATTCTAATTTTACCCCCTTCGAATTTGTGTGAAACTAGCCGCTCCGAAAGCACCAGAGATAGCATTTCGTGTGCACGTACTATATTTTATAATTTACGCTTCGGCTATTGCGAGAGCTTGCCTATACCTACTGCATTCTAATTTCTTTTCTAAAATATAAATTCCATTTAGCTGAAATTAATAAGGGTTTCAGCTTATAGTTTAAAGTATTCACATTTACATGCATAAAGTAGTTCCATCACAAGCATCATCTAAAAGCATAAACCCATTTACTGAATATTGCCTAGTAATTTTTTCTTTTTTTCCGTTATCGATATTTTTCCGCCTACCCTCACATAAGATTTACTATGAAGTTTTACGCATATTTAAAATTCCAGATAAACTCTGAAGGAACTGCCTAACTACGCGTCTAGCAATTTCCATTCCGCTGTACCCAGTGCTTGGCTTGTGATTGGCGAGCTCATCGAGCGCTTGAGTGGCGACGGTGGTTGGACAAAGTGCGACGGAACCGTTGTAACTGGTTTGAAAATTTCATTCACTTGCCTAGTTCATTGTTTAATTTCATTGTTCGCAATAATTAGTTATGGAAGGAACAGAGAGTTTGAAAGATCTGGTTAAAAAGCGTAGCATAATAAAGGGTACACTAACAAAGTTTAAAGACTACGTGAATGTCTTAACCCAGGTGGGCGCGAATAAAATGACTAGTATTCAAGTCAAAGAATTATCTTTACGGGTTGATAAATTTCAAGAATTGTTATCAGATTTCAACGTGATGCAATCGGACATAGAAGTACTCTCTTCAAATGAAGATGAGCAGTTAACTGAGAGGGATTTTATTGAATCACAATTCTTTTCTCTTCTTTCCATGGCTAAAGAATTGATTGAATGTGCTAATTTAGAAAAAAGATCAGTTAATGATGAAAGTTCGTCGAACCTATGTTCACATTCCATGAATTCTATAAAATTACCTACTATAAATTTACCAAAGTTTGATGGAAACTATTTGAAATGGTTAGAGTTCAGGGATACTTTCGATTCCCTCGTTAATAAAAACGACTCGATTCCATTAATAAATAAATATCATTATCTTAGGTCAAGCTTAGAAAATAGTCCCGCTGTCGTTATAAGATCAATTGAGTTTACCGCTGATAGTTATGGAAATGCATGGCAAATTTTATGTGACCGTTATAACAGTAAAAATATTTTAATAAATAACCACCTTAAGTAATTACTAAGTATCGATCCTATTGTGAGGGAATCGTTTAAAGCATTGCGATATTTAATTGATCACATATCTAAAAACTTGAGTTCTTTGCACACTCTAGGGCTTCCTACCGAGCAGTGGGATGTTTTATTAATATTCATGGTCTCAGCAAAGTTGGATTCTACAACTAGTATGAAATGGGAGGAGTATAAGAATGCTTTATCGGACTTACCGTCGTTGGATAAATTTTACTCATTTCTACGCAACCGAGCAGACATATTAGAGACTACCCACTACAACAGATTTGATAAACAGGAACATAATAAGACGAACTCTCAAAATAATAAACCAGTGAGATTTTTCTTAGCAGCTTCGGATTTGAATGCTGAAAAATATCAATGCGTGATTTGTGATCAGAATCATTTTGTTCATGGCTGTCCGAAGTTCAAGCAAATGAATTACGACGATAGAATTCGCGAACTTTTGCGACAACGGCAGGAATTTCGTAGGTGCCAACAACGAATTAGGTAAGCTGCTTGGATCCAGCCGTCAGTCTGTCAGTGATTATGCCACTTCTGAAGGAATTAAATTTGTATTCAGTCCCGCTTACTCTCCCCACTTCGGCGGAATATTTGAGGCTGGAATTAAATCAGCTAAATTTCATCTCAAACGTGTAGCTGGAAATGCAGCTTTGACGTTTGAGGAGCTAGCAACGCTGTTCACACAGATTGAAGCTATATTAAATTCACGCCCGCTGACTCCAATTGTACTGATCCTTCTCCTCTGATCCCAGGCCACTTCCTAATTGGAAGACCACTTATGTCTATTCCAACGAAGCCCATCACCGCTACCAGACCGAATAGATACGAGCTCCTAGAGAAGATAAGGCAGCACTTCTGGGAGAGATGGCGCCTGGAGTACATATCTGAGCTGCAGCAGCGCACCAAATGGCGCACTGGACAACAAGGACTCACCAGCGGGGACGTGGTTGTACTGAAGGAAGACAACTTACCGCCACTACAATGGCGGCTAGGGCGCGTGTGTCGCCTCTATACAGGGGCTGACGGCGTCAGTAGGGTAGCTGACGTCACTACTTCAAGGGGCATTATATGAAGGGCCATCATTAAACTATGTCTTTTGCCAACTTCAGAATTCAAAGATGACAACGAAGCAGAGAGGGCCACTTCCAATCTCTCTACCTCGTCTACCTCTTGAAAGCTAAGGCTTTCAACGTGCCGGAGGATGTTCTCGCATCATACGCGTGTACCAGCAGCAGCGGGGGACGTGCGGGTAGAGGGGTCACACAGCTGATCGAGCCAACGGCGGCGCCCCACCACTTGCCGACAGAGACGATCATCGACGGACGTACCGTGTGATCTAGTAAAATTTATAGTTTATAACCGGAATATATTTGTATTAAATTAAGTTATATCAAAGCGAGTCATATTTCATTTCATATCTTTAACAATACCGATGGATTATAAACTAACGAAGTTTGTAATTATACGGTGACATATATATATTCATTTGCATTGCGCTAATTACCAAGATTATAATTATCTGAAAATGATTTTAGTGATGCCAACAAATAAAGTAGAAAACCGACAAAATAACTTTAATTATATCAACAAAATCGACATCCGAAGCACGTAGACTTCGGAACTGACTCAAAATTTCAGCAGCTTCGTCAAAGTGAACCTTGTCTCTGGCATTTGTTTCTTATTGTTCATCGCCTTATTAGAAGGAGTGTAGGTGCTCTTATCGTATGCCACCGACCGGTTCATAAGGGTGATCATATGCAAGAGGTCCAAGTCTTCGTGATAGTTCTGGATGATGTGGCAGAGAGCTTGGATCATCCAGGATCCATTCATGTCTCGGTAGGATAGGTGGTCTGCGGAAAGAGGTAATAAAGTTATGATGTTAGAGATCTTCTGCAACGCTTTCTAATATTCATAGTTTGACTCGATATGAGTGAAGTTTATAATATGTACCTATGCATTATTACAATTACTCTAATTACATAACAGCCTGTAATTCTTGAAGGGTATGTCAGAGTTGCACCTATGGTACACCCAAATTTCGCCAGTTATATTTAAGTTCCATATAATAGGGGTCGAGCCTATTGTCCACTCCGGCTGCTACTGAGAAATACCTGATGGAAAAACTCAATATCACTTTGCCCGAGCTGGCCATCGAACCCAGGACCTCATGCTCAACAGTAGCGCTTGCGACCACTAGATAATTGCTTCAATTAAATGGATGACCATTAGAAGTAACTTATACTGGGTTCGAATTTGGTTCTTGCTGTCTGTTAGCCCAGTCAAACACGACACAAAACAATGCAAACGTCGCAAACGCGCATGTAACTACGATTTTTGAAATGTTGTTAGGTCCCCGGAGAGTAGGTTATATCCAAGTTTGTAACCCTGAAAACCTTGTGTAACTCCCATGGTGCTCGAAAAACTGCGAAATTCTGACACGATTCAGTATCGTATAGTATTTCGTTTTTAGGTAACTTATTGGCATATTTTTGTGACGCAAGCTAAATTTGCTACAACCTGAGCCCAACCTAAGAACTTAATGGAAAGCAGTAGGGGCAATAATGAGCAGTGGTCTGATAAATTACTAGTATATTTCGTGGTCAATATTTTTACACAAGTGACAAGTGACAAGGTACAAAAACATAAGCCGTAACTATATTAATTTGAATCGGTGACAGGCGTGTGCATTGTGCAACAGGCCAGTGCATACATATATGCGACCTCTTCCAATACGCCCCCTTAATTTATTTACGCTGCGTATGATCACTTCTGTACTTGTCAGTACTCGGTACATAAAACTAAATAAATCACCAACACTTCTTTGTCCGACTGTACTTTGCTGTACCCAAAAGTAAAGTACAAAAACAGAAGAAATCTAACAAAATAAAGCATGCACAACGAAACTAAACTTAGAAAATTATCTATTAAACAAAGCACTTTAAAAAAACATAAAATATCAAAACATCTAACTACTCATCGCCCCCTTAATAGAATAATTTGACAGGGATAAATCCTTTAAAAATTCTCTAAGCTTCGGGCTGTGAACACTTTTTGTTAAGATGTCCGCTATCATCTTATCAGTTGACATATACCTTATTTCAACTTTGTTAGCCAGTACACATTCACGAATAAAATGATACTTGATATCTATATGCTTTGTCCTGTTATGCATCATTTTGTTAGCTGCAATTTTATGCGCCGACTGATTGTCATTATAAATTACTACCGCTTTACTATCCACACCTATCAAACTGTTCAGTAAACTACGTAAATAAAGAGCTTCCTTTGAAGCTTGACTCAATCCTACGTACTCTGCCTCTGTGGAGGACAAGGATACTGTCGCTTGCTTCCTACTCTCCCATGACACTATATTTTTACCTATTTTTAAAATTAATCCAGTGAAAGATTTTCTATCAAGTGCCCCTCCCCAATCTGCATCAACATAGCCTCGTAAGTCTAAATCTCTCGACTTCCTAAAAGTGAGACAAAGGTTCGACGTACCCTTCAAATACCTTAAGACCCGTTTCGCACATTTAAACTGTATTTCGTCATAACACGAATTAAATTGTGAAAGTACACTCACCGCATGCGCTATGTCTGGTCGCGTATTACAGGCCAAATAGTTTAAACACCCTATTAAACTTTGATATGGCAGATTGTTATGGGAATTTGTCGATCTTTCTAACTTCATACCAACTTCCATTGGGGTCGAAACTGGCTTAGCGTCTGTCATGTTAAAGTCATTCAAAATTTCTGAAATGAACTGTTGCTGATCTAGACAAATAACATCTTTATCTCTCCTCAGCCTCATGCCTAAAACATGCCTAGCCGCGCCTAAATCTTTCACTTTGAACTTGTCAAGCAAATCAGTTTTTAATTTTTGCTTCTCTTGTTCACAATTTCCAAAAATAAAAAGGTCATCTACGTAAATTACAACAATTAGCTTCTTATTGTTTTTAAGCTGCTTTTGATACAAACACGGTTCTATTTTTGATTGTACAAAGCCTGAGTTCAACATCTCTTTGTCCAACTCCTTGAACCAAGCATTCGATGCTTGTTTCAATCCATACAAAGAACGCTGCAGCTTACATACCTTGGTTTCTTGACCTTTGACTACTGCACCTTTCGGTTGAAGCATGTAAATGTCCTCTTTAATCTTGCCATATAAAAAGGCAGTCGTGACATCCCATTGGTCAATAAACCAACCGTATTCAACAGCTAGCGAGAACAACATTCGCAGAGTAGAGCTTCTAACTACTGGAGAATATGTCTCAGTATAGTCTACACCACATACCTGTGTGAAACCTTTTGCTACTAGTCTAGCCTTGTACTTCGTTACCTTGCCGTCGCTATCTCTCTTGATTTTGAACACCCATTTGCACTGGATGGGCTTCTTATCAGCTGGACGATCCACCAACGTCCAAGTCTGGTTCTCCTTTAGTGACATAATTTCATCATCTATCGCTTTCTTCCATAAGTCACCATCGGGTCTCGCTAACGCTTCATTAATAGTCAATGGATCATCATCAAGATTGCTCTCCTTGGCATACATAACATTGCATCCGTACCGATCGACTTGTCTGCGTTCTCTTATGGGATACCTTCTTTCTGATTCAGGTATTGTCACTTCGTCTTCAGTCAATACGTCATCAGGTACTCGCTCTGGTACTACAGGTTCAGGCTCTATTTCCTCTACGTTCTCGTCTTCAGCATCACGGTACACATCATCGTGAGCCTCCAAGGGTTCAGATCTGCTTGTAGATTCGTTGGGTAAACTGGAAGGAATAGAATCTGTATTCAGGTTTATGATAACTTCCGACTTTTCCACGTTTTCTTTTTGCAGAAAGACGTTTTCCAGAAATCTAACATCTCTCGCGGTTGTTACTTCACCTGTTTTAGGATTCATCAGACGATAACCCTTCTGATTATCTGGATATCCAATGAAAATCATCGCTTCCGTCTTCATGTCTAGTTTCCGTCTCTTTTGTTTTGGTATCAATTTATTCGCCAAACAACCAAAGATTTTCAGATGACTGACATCCACATCTTTTCCAGTCCAAAGCTTCTCTGGTACCGCATTGCTCAATGCTTTTGTGGGGCTTCTGTTCTTTAGGTATACAACAGTATTTACAGCCTCGGCCCAATACTTCTTGCTCAGGTTCGATTCTGACAGTAATGTTCTTGCCTTTTCTATTATAGTCCGATTCGCTCTTTCTGCGACAGAATTTTGTTCTGGCGTGTACGGTACAGTCGTCTGGTGTTTTATACCTGCTTGTTCTTTAAAAAATAAACATGGGTCTTCCGAGTATAATCATCGATAAATAGAAGAACGTACCTCGAACCACCAAATGACGGCTCCTCGATTGGTCCACAAACGTCGCTAAAAACCAACTGCAAGACCTCATTCGCTCTCGTACCTTGATTTTTAAAGGGACTTTTGCAGGTCTTTCCTTCGATACATGGAATACATGGCTCACATAAATCGGTACTCTTAAATTCCATACCAGTTACTAAAACTTTCTTTTTATTCATATAATTACGCGATAAATGAGCTAATCTTTTATGCCAAATGTTCGAAATATTTTCATTTTGTTTTGACAATGTCACATTCACGACGTTGTTTTTGTTTTCTGTCAACTCATAAATTCCGTCGACCTCTTGACATCTTGCAATAATTCGATTCTTATTTTGAATCATGCAACCTCCTTTGTCAAAATTCATGCAATAATTCTTCTTGGTCAAATCGCTCACCGAAATTAGGTTCATGGATAAATCAGGAACATGTAAAACGTTTTCTAAAATTAATTTTTCGTTTTCGCTGACTCGTGGCTCAGCATTTCCTCGTCCTTTCACCAATAATTTCTCCCCGTTTGCTACTGCGATCTTCATGTTGCCCTTTTCAGGTTGATAAGACAACAATTTGTTTTTATCGTGGGTCATATGATTTGAGCACCCACTGTCTAAATACCACTTATCTTTATTTATCGCCTCCTTTATATTCAGGCAGATATTCGCGGTTTTGATCCGCTCCTTGCATTCGGACGCCTTGTGTCCTTGTTTGTGGCACTTAAAACACTTGTAGACGAACTTCTGCTTACGATCTTTAGTTTTAGTGTTAGATCTCGCATCGTTCTGTGCTTTACGTGTAACTAAGGCTTGTTCGTACTCTGTGTTCAACTTACTCTGTCTACTTCCTTCTTGTAACAATTTCGTTTTAATTTGCTCTAACGTGATCTCTTGTCCACTATTATCTACAGCCATGATGAGAGGGCTGTACTCAGCGGTCAATCCACCCAGCAAAATCGATATGATCCAATCATCAGGGATTTGAGCATCAATATCGGACAATTGTTGTGTCAGGAATGTAATTTTGGATATGTAGCTTTCCATAGAATCGAAATTCTCTAACTTACAGTTGAAAAGCTCTCGCTGAATATGTATACGTCTTCCCCAACCTTTGTCTTCATACGCTTTCTGTAAGCTGTTCCAGGTTTCTTTCGCAGTCTTCGCATTGTAGACGTGGGTAAAGCACTCTGGTTCTAACAACAGACATATTGTCGTTCGTGCTTGCCGGTCTACGTCAGCGTTTACTACATCTTTAGAAATTACTCCCCACCAGTTTTTGTTCTCCAAGTAATTTCGCACCAAGAATTTCCAGTTTGGGTAGTCGGACGATCCTTTCAGCTTCTTGATACCACTTATGCCAACTTCAGCTGACATAATTGATATTTCGCAAGTTTTACAGGCACAATTATTATTCAAACCACTCAACTATTTATACTCTAGCACTATCAGAAAAAACCCCAGGCACACTCCTGGGCCCATAACCTAATGGAAAGCAGTAGGGGCAATAATGAGCAGTGGTCTGATAAATTACTAGTATATTTCGTGGTCAATATTTTTACACAAGTGACAAGTGACAAGGTACAAAAACATAAGCCGTAACTATATTAATTTGAATTGGTGACAGGCGTGTGCATTGTGCAACAGGCCAGTGCATACATATATGCGACCTCTTCCAATAGAACTCTAGACCTTATTGGTTGCGAATGTATAGCTAGTCAAAGAAGGGACATTTCTGTTTCAAAAAGTGAAAAGTTATCGATATAATTGCAGCTAAAAGGAGCACTACTCCTCAAAGCTGCATCTTGCGAGTATCCATCGAAAATCTAGCTACATTCTTACCAAAGTGGTTGAAGACATAGCTGAAGTACACCGCCATGGCTTTGACTGAATCATTTCGATGCCACCATCGAGGAAACGGAACGTTCACAGTAGGCTACAGTAACATTTTTTAAATTTAATTTTTTACCTACATAAGTATAGGTTACGCAAGTTTCTTACCCTCAACTGTAGAACACAGCACAAGGAAGTCAGCATGTGTTGGTATAGTGAGAACACTATCACTGTGACTGTCTAGGGACACAGTGTTACCAGCATCCATATTACCACCTCTGCAAGCCTGTGGTGACATTAAATTGATTTTAGAACTTTGAAAATACATAAAAAACCGTGAACACTACAGTACAACTATTTGGGCTGAAGTTTCTTCAGTTTTAAGGGTATACTTTTAAGGTGTAAGGCCGGGCCAGCTGGTATATTCTTGGGCTTCCAGGCGGTGAGCAATGGGTAGCTCGCCGTCCGATAAGGACCAGGCCCGGGTCGACGGCGCGTTGTGTTCCACGCGCGCCTCTAAGAGATATTAGCACAACTGAAGGGGTCCGCCAGGGCCGATGCCTGCAGGGGTTGCGGGAAAGTCCGAAAAGGTTACCGTGGCCCCTGGCAACATACAGGCAACTGAAGGAACACGGGTGAATTTTAGTCAGTAGGAGTCTGACACACCCTCCCGCTCCACCCAGAGCGGAAGAAGTTATTTGATATTTTCCCACCCAAAAAAAAAACTGGTATATTCTGTAAAAATATTACCGTGGAAGTGAGATTATTACAAAATAGTTCGGCAGGTCTCATCTCTGTCAGAAGCTGGTCGGCTGGCCCGAAACCCGTCAGCGCAGATGACGATTTTTTGTTCTAGGATATGCCGATTTCCTCACGATGTCTTCCTCTACCGCTTAAGAGCAATGGTTATGAACTCTTTCGAGCTTCTGACCACGTCCCGACTGTCAAATATCTACGAGTGACACCCGGGAACAGCTGCTTAACTTACTTTGTAAAGCACGCAGGGGTGTCGGTACGAAATGGATGGTCACCCATCCATGGATTGATTGGATTGACCGTGGAAGGCTAATCATAACCTTAATTGATCGAACAATGCAGCTGTAACTTAGTCTCTTTACAATATGTCATTTGTAGGGAGCAGTGGTGAACCAGTGATAACAGCCCCGACTTACGAGTTTTAGTTCGTGGTTTCGACCCCAGGCGGGCGGTTTACTTTGTGTAAATAATTTCATTACCACTGCTCTCAAAACGGTGAAGGAAAACATTGTAAGGAAACCGGCATGTCCTAGAATCAATAATTCGAAGACATATGTGCTAACCAACCCGCACTGGACCCTCATGGTAAATTACAACACACACCCTTTCGAAGATAGGAGGCCTGTGTCTCAGCAGTGGGAACTTTATAGGCTAATTCACACATCTTAAGTATGTCAAATCTACCTGAACGAAGAACAGTTTCGGCTTGTTGACAAGACTTCTTTGCTTCTCAAAGATGGCGATGACATCAGTCAGTAGGTACGGTCTGTCAGCTGCATGGACCTCACCTCCTTTGTCTCCATGTGTGAGGATTGTGATACAGATGCACGAGGTCTTCGAGTGGTCTTTAGTGGCGACTGGAATTATTTTTGGCTATTATTTTTATAAACTGTATCTACATCTTTTATATGACAGTTTGGAGAAAAGTGATATTTAGTGACGAATTCGGGGAAATTTTCAAAAATTCCTAAAGGTTGTATTTTCTAGGGCCTAGGCTTTATGGGGTGCTTAATTGTTGCAAATAGGTTACACTTTCATGTCCTGGAAGGAATACGTCAAATTACAATTCAGCCTATATATATATTAATGTAATAAAGCTGAAGAGTTCTTTTCTTTGTTTGAATGCGCTGATATTTGGACCGACACCAACCAGACGGATTTGAAAAAATCTTTGTGCATTTGATAGCCCAATTTTTGAGGAAGGCTATTTTACATCTTGCTTTGACCCTCAGGAGCCGAGCAAAAAGAAATAAAGTCAGAAAAAACACTAAGCGAAAACAAAGTAATATTTGGTAGTCAATCTTGTCGTATTGTCGTATTACGGTTTGTTGAAATTCAATTTGGTAGTCGGCGATGCCATGCGATGCGATGGGTCGCTTACATCATAATATACTTATGGCGTCTTACGACTTTCACGCGAATGAAGACGCGGGCATAAGCTACTAAATATATATTATTTTGAAAATGACATTTTAGATTTTAGACATTAAGGTCGTTTTTCGTGTCGCTCCTTGTGACTGCGTCGTTCTTCTTAACTACGCTACGGATTTTGATGTGGTTTTCATTATCATTTAGAGAATTTACTCCGAAATGTTTTTGTGTATATATTACACGTATATAGAAAAAGTGTTCAAAAGACTGGCAGCATTGCCATATTGTATGGCAATGCTGATTCTTTGGCCAAATAATTGACCAGCCCTCTGGTCACTTGAAGAGTCAACCTACCGTTTAGCGATGTCTCGAAAAACTAAGCGAGCACTCGAACCTAGTCTTTCAACCCCAAACGGCTCGATTAAAGTTTTAGCCATCATAAAAGCAACAGAAAACTTACTTGCAGTAAGATTTTTGATAATCCCCTCGTATTCCAAGTTTCTGAACACGATAATATTGTCATCTTTAAAGCCGAGATTTCCAAACACCTTCTTTAGGCTCTTTACATCATTGTCGGTACCGTTTCTCGTGGACGGTTGTTGATTCCTGTAATCATTAGATAGATAAAAAAAAAGAAAGAAAAATTGGTTTATTTGGCACAGAAACACGTGCATTTATAAAAGACAAGAGTAATCAGAAAACAACGAAAAGTACATAACAAATCAAGAGCATAAAACGAGACAGAAATTAGTTGGCAGCTGCATGACCTGATTGTGACAAGAAGGCTTCCACTCAGCATGATGCTGTGCCACAGCACAGCGCTGATTTTCAGTGGTCACCCGAAAAAAGATGTACGGAAATCAAGTCAGGTTTAGTGATTTGTCTATTAAAAAGGTAGGTAACAAAATAAAATAAACAGTGCTTAGAATAAAATACATATAGAATACTCTTTACTATGTAAACCATATACGTTACAGATCTTAAAATAAGTTTTACATAGAGTGGCACAATGGGTGGTCGTATCGCTAAAAGTGATCTTTTAAAGGCAATCTTTGTATGGTATAAAGGGAGAAGGAGGAACAGTTTGTTTGTTTGTCAGTTTGTATCTCCGGAACTACTAGTCGGATTTTAAAAATTATTTTTGCATTGGATAGCCAAATTCTTAAGGAAGGTTATAGGCTATGTAATATTACGCGACGCTAAAAAAATATCTGCTCCATTTTTTTTTCGTAGTCGACAAATTTTAATAAAAAAATGTTACTTAAGCCAATAAAATCAGTCATAAGCTTTTAGAAATATAAAACAGAATCCAAATCGAACCAATAACATCGGAGATAAAATATATGGCAAAAGCTATTAAAAAAAGAAAAAAATTATATCATGAAACATATTAAAGATAGCCCCTTTTAAAGTTAATTTTCGAAAAAAAAAACATGAATATTCAGAAAAATACGGGCGGGTACATGCCCATGGGCGACATTGTTTAAGGAGAGACGTAGACGTAATCATTATTACAAAGGAGCGCGTTGCTTTAAACTATACCCTTTCCATGTCAATGCATTCGCGCGAAACTATACAGTACCAGGCACAAATCAAGGCTGCACTTTATTTACAAAATGGAAGAACCCAAAAATTGAACCCCTGGGATCGAACCCCCCTGGTTCGATCCCAGGGGCGGGCAGAAGGTCCAGCAAACTCGCTTCTCAAACCACTGGATTTTTTTAAATTGGATGGCAACATTGTCATGACATGATCCGCGATGCCTCTGGTGTTGCCATCCTAGAAACAAAGTTGAAATATCTCATGTGTTACGAGACAGTCTTTTTCCAACGATGTTGGGGTAGGCTTTCAGTCTTACCGGATGCAGCTGTGTGACCCCCACAATCTAGTTGAAGGATTACATGATACCACTTTGCAAGACTGGTTGAAGTTGGTTAAGTATTACTCACAAAAAAACTTTTTTACAAAAAATACAACCGACTTCCAAACTACAAAGTGAAAAATAACGTAGTATTTTTTGTAAAAAAGTTGTATTTTTTGTAATTTTTTTATTTTATTTTCAATTTTAAGTGGGTTGATTTGTAATTTAAGTTAAAGTATTCTTATTTCAACTGCTCATCAAAAATACCCAAATCGCTATAGATGTGCCTTTAATATTTGAAGAGTTCCCTCGATTTCTCCAAGATCCCATGATCGTGACCAAATGACAATGGGACCAACTTTACCATTTTTTACTAGGTATTCTACGATATAACTCCTTAGCTGTCCGGCGGTCTCGAACGCAGATCATCACTGCTCTGAAAATTATACGGAATGTAATTGACTCCCCAGAATTGCACAACATACTATGCACATTTTATGTCCCTAACATTACCTACGCCACCGGTCTAACCGCCGGTACAGACTATTCGCGACCGCACAGTGCCGCACGGTGTCCCGTGCGCATTCCCCGCTGTGTCGCATGAGCAGCGCAATCAATGCCCTTATTTTTAACCGACTTCCAAAAGGAGGAGGTTCTCAATTCATCTGTACGTTTTTTTTTTTTTTTTTTGTATGTTTTTTACGCGATTACTCCGCCAAATTTTTTTTTGTTTGGCAGATCATACTTCAGAGGTGGTCCCATATAAATTTTATTAACTTTGCTTGGGTAGTTCTTGAGTTAGCTTCAATTATACGTATTTTTTCCCACTTAATATGTAGATGATATGATAACTTCTTGTCACTGTTATTCACATAGCAGGTAGTGGTATTCAAATTTGTGTGGGGTAGGTACCACAACTAAAAAGTGAAAAATAAAAACTTTTTACAAAAAAAAAACAACCGCCTTCAAAAAAAATTTTTTTTTTGAAGTCGGTTGTTTTTTTTTTGTAAAAAGTTTTTATTGACCTACCCGATTGTGATGTGTTGACTGACAGATTAAACCAAATCATGTTATTGTGCTCGAGATTTTGTGAAAGACATTGTATATAAATAATTGCCAAATAATTTGTAACCTAACGAAACGTATTTTTTCCTTTTTTTTTGTTGTTTTAATTTCATATTAATACTGTACCTACCAATCAAGATGAAATTGTAATTTATATAATAGTTTGAAATTAATTAATTAATTAGTTACTTTTACTGGTGTATAACCGTTGTAATTAATAATAATAAATAAATAAATACCCTTTCAAAAAAAAAAAGATTTTTTCAAATCAGTCGAGCCGCCTTCGAGTAATCGGGGAAAATACATTAAAAAAAAATGTCCCTACGAATTGAGAACCTCCTCCTTTTTTTTTAAGTCGGTTAAATGGTTAACCGACTTGGAAGAGTAACAGGATGTGGAACTGCCAACAGCTAACTCCCAAACGGGTGAGTTAGTTGTTGGCAGTTCCAAATCCTGTTACTCTTCCAAGTCGGTTAACCAAGCACTTTCGGGTTTCTGACTACCCGTAATAACCGTCAAGGATCTAGGAATGACAACGTTGTTTTTTAAATGCGGAGGATCTCGGTATGAAACGGATGGTCAGCCAATAGACCAACCTCGGCGACTGTTACTTAGCCATGAGCCTCTCTGAGTGTTACGAGACAGAAAACAAAGTAAAATGGAATACAAACTTGAAGAATATGGTCTTCTTAAACGTGTGCTGGTTCAGTATGATGAGATACTTCTCGCCGCTCATGTCATAGTACGACGCATCTTTGTCAAACTTCAATCCTTCGTCAGGAATGAGGACGGGATTACTGAAAATGTAACGTAAGTAGTATGTGGTTAAGTAGGTTTTTGAATAAATCTGTCCATTCTTCTTCTTAACGTGTTGATGACAAAAATTTTGCGAATTTTTTTTTTCGACTTTTAAAATCTGGCTTAAAATTCACCAACGCGAATACCGTTTGCTGACGTAGCCATTAGGTTCTCATGTGTACAGGTGACAAGGCATGCAGTGCAGGATGGGAGGTCAGCTATTGTCTGTAGAAAGACGCCACATACGCCCCGGAGATCTGAGCCGTCCATGAACCCCCTACTTCTGGAGGTTGTCCTTGCTGCGGCCTCCTTGGGTACGAAGTCTGTTTAAGGTTGGCCACGGTAACTTGTGCCGGATGAGAGGCTCTCTGATGGATCAATAAAGAAATCAAGAGGATTTGCTCAGCAGCTCTTGCCAAAGGTCACATCTTCCTGTGGTGCTGCCATCGTTTGGACTCACGAACTTAAAAAAACTTTTGCAGCTTCTAAGCCTCTGTGGTACTGGGTTAAAGTTGTGCATTGCGTGGCGTGGGTTATCCTATAGCTTCGACCTTTCGATACGGCTGGCTAGTCTTGCAAATTTCTGGAGACACAATGACAGTTAATGGATACAGCATTTGGAACGGGGTCGGTTTTAAGCAACCAGTGATAATTTGGCATGTAGAGCTGTATCCACAAATTTTGCGTGGGTAGATCGGCTCCATACTGGACAGACATATTGACCAGCAAAAAAAAGCCATTCGAGTTGTTCGCAGGACTTGAGGAGATGCCCCCCCATCAGGTGGATGTTAGGCGACGGAGTAAATTGTTTCTGGTGTGCATTTTCTGTTTAAATTCTCGCAGTATTTTTGGAAGTTAAGGAACTTATCCAAAGCAATGTCGAGATACTTTGGGTGAGTACTGTGGATGTTGGAACCATGAGATATTGAGTGATCGACCTGCTTTTATGATACGAAGGTAGAAGGCGCATGACAACGCTTTTGAGAGATTTGGTTTCAGGACGTCGTCAGCAACTTAATAATGGCTGGAATCTTGTGGAAAGGTGGGCTCCAATCTGTCCAAAGTCAGTGGCTTGGCAAGTTAATGCCAGGTCGTCTGCGTTCAGAAAGCGAATTGTATCTGTCCATTGATCTAAGAGAAACCTCCTATCTCCATTGGTTACATTCTGAGGGCCCAGTGCGAGTTTTTATACACTTACTTATTCGATCGCGTTTCACTTACGTCAATTAGTATGGAATAGTTGTTTTTCCCATTACTTTAAAGGTATTTTTCCGAACAACGCCGCACGTGGCATTGCTGCAGCAATGTCGCGCAGCAATGCTACCATGCTCGGAATGTAATCTCATATAAACCTTTTGAAAATGTATGGGGACTAGTATTGACGCGTCACACAACAGTAGTGACGCGGCTACAATGCTGCGGCAGGAATGCTGCGTGTGGCGTTGTTCGGAATCATACCGTTATTGTCACCAAACGGCGCTCATTCAATTCAATAAAAATTTAAGTTTACGCAAATGTGATGGAACACGTTGAACACGCACAAATCATTAGTCTTGCCAGCACGCCAATACCGTAACACAATCCGAAGGATTTTGAAGGAAATTGCTAATCCATTGCTTGTTAAGTTTGAAAAATTCGTCTGCTAAGCGACTAAAATAACGCAATGAATGTTGTTGAACTGTCAAAATGGCAAGCATTGACATTTTAAGTGTGTTAATAAAAAATAAAATGTCATGCAATTTTGCACATGCATGATGATCAGGGTTGGCATGAAACAAACAAGTTGTTTTAAAACACGTATTTTAAACAGTGTTTAAAACAATTTGAAATAAAAAATGCTTTTTATTAAGTGTTTAAAAACACTGTATAAAACAAGTTTAAAATAATGTTTTAAACATTAAGAAAAAAAAACATGGTTTTAAATCGAGAATGAATGGAAATAAATGAAAATAAATTAAAAGTTATACATTATTAGGACTTGAAATAGCTCGAAAATAAATTAAAAAGGTTAGATAGTTTCGTACGTTCGTCTTCGTCGAAATGAAGTAATTCCCCAACTATTTTGGGGATTCCCCTTATTTGAATATAGTTCATCCTACCTATATAGATATTTGTACTTCGTCTTTTGTCGAAAAGAGGTAAACCCCGCAATAATAATTGGGACTTCCCCATATTTAAATATACTTTTAGGCATCTAAGAACGAAAATTGGAATTCGCAATTCTGAACATACAGAGTGTACTATCTCTATTCTGATCGTTTTTTGTAAATGTTGCCTCTGGTAAATTTTAAAATTGTCCAGAAATGAATTATATTAAGCCTGATCGATTTTTGTTGATAATAAATTTGATAAATCGCTCAATGAAAAATAAAACAAAGAAAAAACACTTGTTTAAAACATTTTGAACTGTTTATTTTATAAAATTTAAATTTTATAAAACAAACAGTTCAAAATGTTTTGTGTTGTTCAGTTTAAAAAAAAAAAAACTGTTTTTTTTTCCAACCCTTATGATGATGCATAGAAAAAAAATCATACGCACTGACTGTCAAAAGTACCAACTGATAAGTTGGAAACAAGATGAAGGAATATCGTCTACTAAAAATTTTGCAGTCGGAGTGGATTAGGTAAGGCTTTGATCATGCTGTTGTTTTCAGTTTGGAAGATTGCTAATAAAATAGACATAATTACCTCGTATTTGAAGGCTTCAAATTAAAACCTTTTATGTCCGGCGAACTTTCATCCATGTTTTCCATTGCTAATGCTCGAAAAGTAGGTACTCAACCACTTAAAAAACGTAAAACTCCTTCAATATTACACTAAGTATTGCAATTAAATTGCAATAAAAACTAAACCAAAACACAATATCCTAATGTCAGTTATTTGTATATGTTGAGCCGGTAGATACGGATGGACTAAAGCAGTACTGTTTGATAAGAGTGGCTTTGATAACTCATTGATAAGGTATCGTGGGCTATCGAGGTGCGAAGATAGTCGTAAAAGTGCGATCCGATAAAATAATATAGATATAAAAATGTTTTTTCAGGCTGAATTACCATATTTATGTATGGAAGAATATCAGATTAGTGAAATGTAACAAAAAAATCGTCGAAATTTATTAATGCAACATGAAATGTAACGCAACAAGACATAACATTACACCCGAAGGGTTAGGCAGTGGTGTTCCTAAAGAACATCCACATTTCGCCAGTTATGTTCAAGTCCCATGAAATAGGGGGCGAGCCTTTTGCCATCAACCGGGCACGAATCCAGACGGAGTTTGGAAACTATGAAATTCCAGATGGATATACCGAATAACGCTCTGCTCGTCCCGGGAATTGAACCGACGACTTCATGCTCAGCAGTAGCGCATTCGACCACTCGACCAACGAGGCAGTCAAACGTTACATAGCGTAAGACCATTTATTTCAATGTGTTTTACATAATTATGTACAACTAGCAGCGCCCCGCGGTTTTACCCACATAAGTCTCGATCCCGTAAGAATATCGGGATAAAAAGTATCCTATGTGTTAATCCAGCCTATAAACTATCTGTATGCCAGATTTCATCCAAATCCGTTCAGTAGTTTTTCCGTGAAAGAGTAACAAACATCCATTCATCCATCCTCACAAACTTTCGCGTTTATAATATTAGTAAATAAAGTAGGATTTTATGTTACGTTTTAAAAATCTGTAGGTACAGAAGACCGGACCATGAGAACTACGCATCACACTGTCGTCACGCAAAATCCTGCATCGCGCAAGCAGCCGACGCAGCGCGCGACGAGTATATATACAACGTCCAGACATATCGTCGGGTACCAGCCCGTCTCATCTTTTGATGTCCTCCCTCCGGTAAAAATTTTTTAAAAGCCCCCGATACAAACATTACCTCATTACTCTTTCCTACTCCATCACCAGACCCTGTTCACCATCTATCTATAACCTATTCATTAAGACCATTTCAATGAGCCCAAACACGATACCTGTGCTGTAAGTTGGTAAGGGAGTTGGGTATCCTGTAAATTCCAGGTGATGCTGCAGCATCAGTTTGAGGTTTACTATGTTCTTCTAATATCATTAAAGTAACAGAGTACCAAATTTCAAATCGATCAGACCTGTGGAAGATACTCACATCCATTCATCAATTAGAAAAGAGCTGATAATCTTTAAACGGCTGAACCGATTTTGATAAAACATGTCTAAGAACCATCGCTAGAAAACCTGCTTTCAAATAAAAAAAACCGCTTTCAAATTGGTTCACCCGTTTAAGAGCTACGGTGCCACAGACACATAGCGGTCAAACTTATAACACCCCTCTTTTTGCGTCGAGGGTTAAATATATCCTATGATGACACTCGGCAATACTGTAGACTGTAGCTTTCCATTTATCATAACAATCATAATCAGCCTATAATGTTCCCACTGCTGGGACACAGGCCTCCTCTCGGTGAGAGGGAGTGGGCCGTAATCCATCACGCGGGCCCAGTGCGGGTTGGTAGATATCACATGTCTTCGAATTTTTGGTTCTAGGACATGTCGGTTTCCTCAGGATGTTTTCCTTCACCGTTTTGAGAGTAGTGGTAATGAAATAATTTACACAAAGTAAAGCGTCTGCCTGGGTTCGAACCTACGACCTACAGCCCGTTAGTGGCGGCTGTTACCACTGGGCCACCATTGCTCCCCTTTCTATTAGTGAAACAATTTTCGAAATCGGATGAGTAGTTCCGAAGATTACTGCCTACATACAAGTTCACAATTTATTCTTCTTTTTGTAAAAACCCATCGAAACGACCCATTTTCTTCAACAACCTCTTAAGAAGCATTACGTAGCGTAGTAACGGTAACTAATTCTAATTTACACGTCTTCAACTTAAACACCCAAGTTTACCTACCCAGGTACATGTAAACACCCAGGTGTAATTACTGCCGTCTTGTACACACCGTCCGGCATTGTGTCCGGATCATTTGCTAGCTGATCCGGACTTCCGGCGGCCATTAACGACCGCTCATCGACCTCACGCCAGTCCGGCTAAATTATTCGCAAATAATTTGCGCTTCTGAAATGGTGCTTTAATTACTGCTGTTGTATTTTGAGATGATATTTTGGGTTTAGGCTTAAATACAGATTTTGTACTACAGTTTGTTCCAAAATAATCAGATGAAAATATAAACACCGTCAGAAAAAGAATGGATAGTCATCTGTGGATGATGCTACTTTGTAGTGCCACTTAGGTACAAGTTGAGTGATTTATATTATTATTTAAATTCTAATATTAAAACACCTTAAGAGGGTGACTGCCTCGTTGGTCTAGTGGTCGCAAGCGCTACTGCTGAGCATGAGGTCCTGGGTTCGATTCCCGGGTCGGGCAAAGTGTTATTGGGTTTTTCTATCTGAAATTTCTCAGTAGCAGCTCGGAGTCTGGATTTGTGCCCGGTTGATGGCAATAGGCTCGCCCCCTATTACATGGGACTTAAACATAACTGGCGAAATGTGGGTGTGTAGGAGATACTTGTTGGATGTGGAAATAATACTCAAATGACGATAATGAATAATTTTATTTATTTTGACCAGATTATATAGTTTTATATTACAATGTATTTTGTGGTGTAAGGCACACATAGTAAAAACATGATCAACCAATCAGGACTCGACGCACGCAATGCATAGGATTCGTTCCTGCCTTGCTGATCTTTGGTTTGGTGTGAAACGCGACATCTATAAATATACCCTGCGGCTGCGCGCGCGCTCAGTCGCTAGCTTGATCCGACGCTGGCCGGTTGTGTCTGTCCGATGATTCTGATAATGATCTCCACGACGTCGCAGGTGGCGTACGCCATGTCTGCGGCCCTCAGTGCCCGGCCGCGCGCCGTCGCGGTCGGACGTGTTGATGCGTTATGTATGTGGTCACTACATTACTCCCCCGCCAGCGAAGCGTACAGGTGGTTTTGATACTCTGCCTGTTCTTGTTATATGAGCGTAAGTTTGTGTTGCTTCTTGCTCCGGACTTAGATAATAGGCAGGCTTCAGTCTATCAATCGATATGTTCGAGCTGCTGTTCTTCATCTGCACTTCAAAATATTTGTCGAAGCGGGAAATGACTCGATACGGACCGTTGTAAGTTGGTGATAACGGCTTGCGGACTGCGTCGTTGCGTATGTATACGTGCGTACATGTATATAGGTCGCCGTGAATGAATATTGCACGATGTCTGTTGGTACTATCACGTTGTACTTGTGCCTTCTTCAGTGCTTCGCTTAGGTGGCTCATGAAGTACGATGGATTGTGATGCGATGTCGTAGCTTCATCATAGAACTCTCCAGGCAATCTTAGCGTTTGTCCGTACAATAACTCGCCTGCACTAGCTCCTATGTCTTCTTTATAAGCCGCGCGTAGGCCCAATAGTACAGTAGGCAAGTCGTGCGCCCAGTTGGCCGTGTTAAGTTTTGCTGCGAGTGACGTTTTTAATGAGCGGTGCCAACGTTCGATCATTCCGTTGGACTGAGGATGGTATGCTGTAGTCCGTATGCGTTCGATACCCATGCGATGCATTAACTTGTTGAACAGCTCGGACTCGAATTGCCCACCACGGTCTGTTGTTATTGTTGCCGGACAGCCGTATCTTGAGATCCAGACTTCGTAAAACGCGTTGGCTACCTTCTCTGCTGTTATTTCTTCGATTGCTTGTGCTTCTGGCCACTTTGTAGCTCTGTCAATCATTGTAAGTAAGTAACGACAGCTGTTCGATATTGGTAGTGGTCCGACGATATCGATGTGCACATGGGCCAGTCGATCAACGTTTTGGAAACTTGCAATTGGTGATTTCGTGTGCCGCTGAACTTTTACAAGCTGACACTGGGGGCAAGCTCTCGCCCACTCTGTAACGTCTTTCTTCATCGATGGCCAGAAAAATCGCGTCGTGACTAGTCGTCTGGTTGCTCTCACGCCGGGGTGATTCAAGTCGTGCATTGCTTGATAAGCTTGTTTTCTGTATTCTTCGGGTAAGAACGGACGAGCAATCCCTGTTGACCTTTCGCAGTGGATTAGTTTTGTTGTTCCATGTAACTTGGTACGTGTTAATGCATAACGGTCGTTTTTCGTTAACAGTTTGAGCTGTGCGTCTGTACTCTGTGCTCTTGCTAACTCGTCGTAGTCAATCGGCGACGGGCTTGAGATTGATTCCACTCTCGATAACGCGTCGGCGACGATGTTGTCTTTGCCTGCGATGTGCTTGATACAGTTGACGAATTGACTGATGTGTTCCAAGTAGCGAGTGCGGCGTGGCGTTTCGTTCTTACTCGTTGCTTTCAGAGAATTAACAAGCGGCTTGTGGTCGGTGAAGATGGTGACGTCACAGCCTTCAAATATCCGGCGAAAGTGACGAACAGCCATATATATCGATAACAGCTCTCTGTCGTAAGTGGAGTATTTTCTTTGAGCGTCGTTGAGCTTTTTCGAGAAAAATCCGAGTGGTTTCCATTTCCCTGCGATTTGCTGTTGAAGTACAGCTCCCACACAGGTATCCGACGCGTCGGTCATCAAGGCGAAAGGTAGGCTTGATGATGGGTATGATAATAATGTGGCATTGCTGATGTCTTCTTTGCATTTCTCAAATGCACTCCTTGCAGTGTCACTCCATTGAATTTGTGTTTTATCGTTCTTTTTTGAGTCACGCAGATAAGCGTTGAGTTCCTTTTGATGTTCGGCAGCGTGCGGAATGTTTTCTCGATAAAAATTCATCATTCCTAAGAATCGACGAAGTTGTTGAATCGTTTGCGGTAACGGGTATGTCGTAATGGCCTTGGTTTTCTCTTCTGTTGGCTTTATTCCTTCTGGGGATATGGTATAGCCTAAGAAATCGAGTGTTGTTTGGCCAAACGTACATTTTGCGACGTTGAGTTGTAACCCGTTGTCGTTGAGTCTTTTAAACACTTCTTCCAAGTCTCTTCTGTGCTCTTCTTTATTTTCCGAAGCCACTAAAATATCATCCACGAAAGGGAATACAGGCAGTCCTCGGAGTACATTGTCGATATGACGTTGGAACGTTTGACCACTGCTGCGTAGGCCAAAACACATTCTTTCGAATTCGAACAGGCCGAATGGAGTGATGACTGCTGTTTTCATAATATCTTCTTCACGATTTCGGACTTGGTAGTATGCTTTCCGAAGATCGATTATGGAGAAGATTTTCTATCCTAGTAAATTGTAGGTGAAATCGTGCAACCGGGGAATGGGGTACCGGTCTGGCACTGTCACAGCGTTGAGACGACGATAATCTCCGCAGGCTCGGTACGTGCCGTCCTTCTTCGGTACTAGGTGTAGCGGACTCGCCCATGGGCTGTTTGAAGGCCTGCAGATTCCTTGTTCCATCATTGCTTCAAATTCTTCCTTCGCCACTTTATACTTGTGGGGCGATAGTGGTCTTGCCTTTGAATAGATGGGCGGTCCCGTTGTTTCAATCTGGTGTTTCACTTCGCTGTGGCATAGCTTCAAGGACGGTCGAGTGATGTCTGGATATTTTGCAAGTAGGTCGTGGAATGGTTGCTGGCTATTCACTGTGTTAACGCTGTGGTCCGAAGATGTTGTTACGTAACCCACGACGGACATACTGGTTCGCTTATCTATGAGTTTTTTTCCATGAATGTCCACTGTTAGCTGATGTTTGTGTAAGAAATCTGCGCCAATTATGGGTCGTTTCACTTCAGCAACCACAAAACTCCATCTGTACGGTCGTCGTAGTCCAATGTTCAGTAGCATCGATCGTTCACCATAAGAGGGTATTGATGAACCGTTGGCGGCGTATAGGTAATTACTTGGGTTTTGTTTCCGTTTTTCTGTTCCTCGTACTGGTAATACTGACACGTTCGCGCCAGTGTCGATTAGAAAATGAAGTCCCGTTGATAATTCCTTGATGAATAGACGGCGGTTTGCTAGTTCGTTGACTTCGGCTGCCGTCGTAGCTGAAGTCTTGTCTAGTTTTCCTGAGTTGATTTTGCCCTGTCGTAATTGCACGGTCGAAGACATTTGTAAGCGTCCTTTCCAAACTTTCGGTGATAAAAACATATATCCGTAGCTCGTTTTGACGATCTTGACCGTGACCGCGCACTACGTTGATAATTTCGCGAACGACGGTAGTTGCCTCGCGCTCGATCTATTCTTAACTCGGCGACTTCTTTAGTGAGTGATTCGATCATATTCATTATTTTCGTTTCTGATGAAGATGAAGTCGATGGGCTTGTAGTATTTGCGCCGTTAACGCTTGGAGAAATAGATGATATTTCCTTGGTTTGCTCATCCATTTTATCTGCCATCGCTGCCAGTGTATCCAATTTTGATTCTTCACTCACTGATAGTACGGCTCGTGTCGCTGATGGCAAGTGGCTCATCCACAACATACGTAGCGTTTCGTCAGGCATCATGTTTCGGCCCAGGTCTCGCATCCGCCGCAGTAGTTGTGACGGACGTTGATCGCCCAATTCGACGTCGTTGAGCAGCTTCTGTAGTTGTTTGCTCTGCGACTCCTCGTAGACGGACAATAATCTTTTCTTGAGTTCCTCATACCTTCCTGTAGTAGGTGGCGACATAATGATATCTCCTACTTGTTCTACGTCTACCTTCTCAAGTTGAGAAACAGCGAGACCGAATTTGTTCTCGTCGCCTAGCTTCTGGCTGGCAATCATGATCTCGAAATGCGCGAACCAAAGTCTGGGCTTGTCATGCCAGAACAGAGGTAGGCGCGACTTCAAGGAAATGGCTGCTACATCTTCGTTGTCGAGTACGAGTTTCTGATCTTCGTTCGGCATGTCGGGGTCACCAATGTAGGAGATACTTGTTGGATGTGGAAATAATACTCAAATGACGATAATGAATAATTTTATTTATTTTGACCAGATTATATAGTTTTATATTACAATGTATTTTGTGGTGTAAGGCACACATAGTAAAAACATGATCAACCAATCAGGACTCGACGCACGCAATGCATAGGATTCGTTCCTGCCTTGCTGATCTTTGGTTTGGTGTGAAACGCGACATCTATAAATATACCCTGCGGCTGCGCGCGCGCTCCCACTCGACGCTCGGCACTGGTCACGGACGGTTGTGTGCTTGCGCTCTCCCGTTCATGACTCAGTGTTCTTGAGTCATATTCCGTTGCGTTTACGTAACGATTTTCGTAGTCTCCCGACTACTTCCGATCTCCGATCGTCAATCGATCGGGCAAAGATCCACCAAAAAGGCCTTTTTCAAGGCTATCCAGTTTCTTTAACAGATCATTTTGTGTGTAGCTTCACTAAGCCCCTTCTGGGTAAAACCACAGTTTCGTGGTCACTTGGTGGATACCATACGGTGCCAACGAAGCCGAGTGGGGTGTTGACCCAACACACCCGCCGATCCCCTTCAGGGTGAGGCAGTTAATTGGCCGGGTCCCAGTGTTTGGCCTTGGGGGATCTCCTAGCCAACACGTGGTGACAGTATTCCCTTCACAGCTACACACCCTGTGTCGATCGGGTGTGTCTACACCCGGCGCACTAGACTGATAGGACCCCGTTGCACATTAAGATAGGCAACGGGCCAAAGCAAGCTCAGGGCTCACCGATAGGCACTCATCCTCCCTGTCTTTACCCGACAGGGAGGGATTGTTACACATCCCCGGCATACCCACCGGGGAGATAGGATTATTTAGGCAAACCCCCCCCCCCCCCCCCTAAAATGGCTACCCCGCCAAATTACGAAAATGTCGTCAAGATGCTCGTCAAGCTTCTTGACATGTGCTTCGATAAGGAGCCTTCCCTCAAAGGACAATTCGGAGACCATCTCGCTTATGTCCTAAACCTAGTTAGAAGTCACCCCGACCCCGACCCCAGCATCGCTACTTTCAGCGATGCTTTAGACTCCCCTCCCACTGTAGAGTCACCTAGATCCCCCACCCCCCCTCCGTCGGTGTCAATGGACACTGACGCTCCCCTCCCCGTCCCCGCTTCTTCAAAGCGCCCCGCCACCCCGCACCCTCTTAACTCGGAAGAAGACGAGGAAAGGTCCGCTGCCACCTCCTCTACCTCTTCCTCCCCCTCCGACGACGGCTTCGTAGCCGTCCAAGGAAAGGGGAGAAAGAGGAAGAACAGGAAGCAGAGCTCCGCGCAGGCCAGTAAGGTCGCCGCGGTTGAGGACTCTGACTCCTCTTCGTCCACAGTAACACTAAAATCCGTCCCGGCAACCTCACGCGCTCGCGCTACCGTAGCCCCCCCCGCCCCTGCCCCCGTCCCCTCTACCTCTACCGCCCCCCCGACCGCGTCGTCGTCATCCTCCGCGAAGGATACCCCCGCACCCCCCGCTCCCGTAGCCCCCCCGACCGCTTCATCCTCCGCGAAGGATGCCCCCGCGCCCCTCGCGAGAAAGATCGCCCCTCCACCCCCCTTGTTCATTCAGGACAAAGGGAAGTGGACGGACATCTCGAAATGGTGCGTCGATCACAAGATCGATTTCACCTCGGCCCGCAATACCCAACAGGGTATAAAAATCCTAGTCCCTACATCGCGCGATTATAGGGAACTAACCCGTCTCCTGAGAGCGAGAGGTGTGTCATACCACACCTACTCCCTCCCGGAAGAGAAACAAGTTCGCGTAGTCATTAAACGCATTCCCAGGGAAATCCTCCCGTCCGAAATTCTTGCCGACCTTCAGTCGCAAAACGTCCCAGTAGATGAGGTCCATCGTATGCACCGCTCCAGAGGCGGTGACCTCTACGATATGGTCCTAGTCATATGCCCGCCCGTTGAGGGCCACCACCCGATCTTTCAAATTCGTTCTCTGTGTCGTCTCACAGGGTTCGAAATCGAAAAACCTCAAAAGAGTGGCATTGTCGGACAATGCCACCGCTGCCAGTTATACGGCCACTCACAGCGGAATTGCCATGCGACACCCAGGTGCGTAAAGTGCCTGGGCGAGCATAGCACTTCCGACTGCTCCCGCCCCAAAGACCGTACCCTCTGTACCGTACCTCCCAGCTGCGTTTTATGCGGCAAAGAGGGCCACCCGGCTAACTACCGGGGTTGCTCAAAAGCCCCTAAGGCTTCTTCTCCCAAGCTGGGGAAGCGCTCCGGCGCTCGCCAGCAAAGGGAAACTCCCTCCTCATCCTCTTATAGGATCCCCTCCGCCCTTATGCCCCAACGACTAAGCCCTCAGAGGCCTAGTCCGTGGAACTATCTCCACCACCAGCAGTCTTTCCCTGCCTTGGTGCCCTCTCACGGTCACTTCCCTCCCCCGCCCCCCCACCTTAGGGACCCCCGCTTCCGTGGCACCGTGCCACCCGCACCCTCCGCGCCCCCCGCGCCCTCTGCGCCCACCGCGCCCCTAGCTAATCCCGCGCCCGCTCCTGCTCCTCAAGCCCCGCGTCCCCCGACTGCCGGTCCCGCGACCGCGCAGCGCCAAGGTCTTGATTCATTCAACATCATTACCTCGACCTATATGGCATTTGTCTCCCCGCGCGCAAAGGCAATGACCAATTTAATCATCTCCGCTCAAGGCAATATCCCTCAGATACAGTCTATTTACAATGCGTATCCGGATATCACGCAAGTCCTAGATAGCCTAGCTATCACACCTAAAACCTTCAATGGATAATACGGCGATAGCTAGGTTCAAACCCCGATCCCTAACAATAGGCTTCTTTAACGCCAATGGCTTAAAAACCCAAAGGGCAGAGATAGGGCTCTTCCTCCGCGATCACGATATAGACGTTCTCTTAATTCAAGAGACGTTCCTAAAGCCCTGCAATCGTGACCCGTCACTTGCCAACTACCGGATTGTTCGCAATGACAGGTCGCGTTGTCACAAGGGTGGCACCCTTATCTATTATAAAAAGCAGCTTCACTGCATCCCATTAGACCCTCCTCCCCTCTTGGTATTAGAAGTTTCCGCCTGTCGCCTAGGTATGTCAGGTCACGAGCCGATCACTCTCGTATCGGTCTATAATCCCCCCGATATAGCCCCGGGGCACTATCAATCCCTCTCAAACGATCTCTCGATCCTACTCGCTATGAGTAACTCGCTCATCATAGCGGGCGATCTAAATGCCAAACATCCCTCTTGGAATAGTTCGGTAACCAACCCCAGAGGTCAACACCTGTTCGACCTCTCAAACTCCCTGACTTTTGACGTCATCGCTCCGATGACTCCCACTCATTTCTCTCTCATAAATCCCAATCATACCCCCGATATCTTAGACGTGGCGCTCCTTAAGAACGTCAACCTAAAGTTAGAGTCAATAGAAACGGTACAAGAGCTCGACTCTGATCACCGCCCGGTAGTCATGAGACTATACCCCCGCATAGGTCTCCCTGACCCGAACGCCCCCCCTATCACTAAGAGGATCACGGACTGGAAGAAAGTAAGCACACAGCTGAAATCCAACACGTCCCCTCAGTTAGACTCTATCCCCGATCTCTTTGACTCTGTCGCCGACACCACGGCCGCGATCGACTCACTCACTGATCATGTACAAACCGTCCTGAACGATTGTTCAAGGGAAGTGTCAGCGACGGACGACCGTCGCTGGCGCTTGCCGGACGATGTGCGTGCATTACTGACTGAGAAGAACGCGGCCATACGTGCGTACGATAGCTTTCCCTGTAACGCCAACAAAGCCCATATGCGCTATTTACAGAGATCTGTAAAGAAACGTGTAGCGGAGCTGCGGGACGCGAGCTGGGGAAAGTTACTCGGCGAACTAGAGCCAAACCATCAGGCCTTCTGGGAGCTCCAGAGGAAACTCAGGGCTCCCCAATCCTCCGGCATGCCCCCTCTGACCCGTCCCGATAAAACCATCGCATTCGACGATGCCGAAAAGGCTGAATGCCTCGCAGACAGCCTCGAGGCCCAATGCACTCCCAGTTCCCTACCAGTAGACCAAGCTCACCTGTCAAAGGTCGACGCGGAAGTCGAACGTAGAGCCTCCCTCCCTCCCGTCGATGACCCTGACTGTCCGCTGCCCCCCGTCCTCCCGGACGAGGTGCACGACATCATCAAAGGTCTTAAAGCCCGTAAAGCCCCCGGTTCAGATGGTATCACCAATAGGGTGATCCAACTATTCCCCGCCCACCAAATAATGCTTTTGACCACCATCTTCAATGGTGCCTTAAGCAACAATATCTTCCCACAGTCGTGGAAAGAAGCCACCGTCATCGGTATCCCTAAGCCCGGCAAGCCCAAAACCGAGCCTACCAGTTACCGTCCCATTAGTTTGCTCAAGGTTCTCGGAAAAATCTATGAGAGGCTTATTTATAAGCGCCTCAGAGACTTCGCCGAGACCAAGGGCCTCATCCCCAACGAACAGTTCGGCTTTCGAACTGAGCACTCTAGCGTGCATCAGGCCCACCGGATCGTAGAATTCATAAGCGCTGGTTTCCAGCACGGTTATATGACCGGTGCAGTATTCTTCGACGTAGCGAAAGCGTTCGATAAAGTCTGGCACAACGGCTTAATATACAAGCTGTACCAACTCGGTGTGCCAGATCGTCTCGTGCTCATCTTACGAGACTTTTTGTCGAACCGCGTCTTTCGCTATCGCATCGAAGGAGCGTTATCCACTCCCCGCCCCATCCGTGCAGGTGTCCCTCAGGGCTCTGTAGTGTCCCCCCTCATATTCACGCTATACACTAGCGACATCCCTAAAGGATGCCGTAGTTCGCAGTTGGGTCTGTTCGCAGACGACACTGCCATCTACTGCAAATCTAGATCCCCCGACTCTATTCGCCTCACTCTCCAACGCGCAGTCGATAGACTGGCGGCATGGTTTACAAAGTGGCGAATAGAAGTGAACCCCGATAAAAGCCAAGCGGTTCTCTTTACGAAACTGCGTAAAAGGCTTAGATACCCCCTCCCCCGACCGATCACCATGTTCGGCAAGCCGATCCCTTGGGAGAAGCGAGCCAAATATCTCGGTGTCGTTATCGATCATCATTTGACCTTCGCAGAGCACATAAAGATGGTTCGTTCGCGAGCCGCTTTCGCTCTCGGTAGACTCTTTTTCCTGGTGAATGCACGTAGCAAATTGTCACTTAGGTGCAAATTGCGCGTTTACACGGCGTGCATTCGACCGATCATGACCTATGCGGGTGCCGTCTTTGCTCATGCAAAACCCCGTCATATACATAGGCTGCAAACCGTGCAGAATAGATTCCTTCGTAGGGCGACAGGTTCGCCATGGTTCGTCAGGAACGAGGCTCTCCACCTCGACCTAAAGATTCCCACAATCCACCAATTTCTAAAACGCCTTTCAAAGCGTTTCTTTGAGTCCGCGGCCAAACATCGCAACCCTCTGGTTGTCGAGGCCGCCAGTTATGTCCCGAGTAGAATAAGTAAAGTTCGCCGCCCAAGGCATATCCTAGTAGACCCCGATGACCCCATAACCCTCCTCCAGGAGAGCAATAGGGAAACAAGCACAGTGTACAAACACAGACGCCTCCCGTCATTCCGACCTCGCCGCCGAGGTCCTTTGCGTTCCCGACCGCCGCGCCCCCGAGTAAATGATACTCCCCCCCGACCCTTGCTCGAAAACGAGGTGCCAGCAGTTGTTGCAGCTGTGCACGTAGCTTTAAATTCCCCGTATAATAATAATAATGATCAAAACCCTTTGATCCAGCCCGTCCCATCTTTTGATGTCCTCCCCCCGGATAACGCCCTAAGCCGAGGCTCGAACCCCGCAGGGGGTGCCCTTAGCGCGCGTTCATCCTAAGCTTTTAGCTTAATTTTATATATGTGCCCTGGCTGGAGGCTTTGAGTGTAGTAGCTTGAGGCAGCCACAGGATTGACCGGTTAAACAGCGAAGGTTTCTCAAAACCAGCTGTGAGATGCCCTACAGAAAAAAAAAAAAAAAAAAAAAAAAAAAAAACGCGCGCGCTCAGTCGCTAGCTTGATCCGACGCTGGCCGGTTGTGTCTGTCCGATGATTCTGATAATGATCTCCACGACGTCGCAGGTGGCGTACGCCATGTCTGCGGCCCTCAGTGCCCGGCCGCGCGCCGTCGCGGTCGGACGTGTTGATGCGTTATGTATGTGGTCACTACAGGTGTACCTGCTACAGGGACACCTCTGCCCAACCCTTCGGGGAAACAAGGCGTGATGTTATGTTGCTTAAGAGGGTTTATCCTAATAGTTGGCAACGTCGTAAATAGTTGTCAAATATTTACCTGTTTTGATTAATTTAGCAATATTACTGTTTGTAATTAAGCAATGTGGTCATCTAGGGAACTATTGATTATGAAAAGCAACAATTAATATCGTAATACCGAATATTTCGTTTTAGATGTAAAAAAAGTATTTGGAAACTTTCCAAATGCCTTTTTTACACACAACATCAAATTCAGTGATAAAATTGCAATTCATTATTAATATTCTAGGGAACTAGTTTGCCACATTTCTTATTTCCATACAGTAAGTAGTATTGCTAAATTAATCAAAACAGCAAAATATTTGACATCTATTTGCGACGTTACAAGATGTTTTTCATTTGACAATTGAGGTTAGTTTAATAACCAAAATTTTCGTCGATTTGATAATGTTGTTGAAACAATAAATGTTGGAAAAAGTGATTCAGATAAATGTGCTACTAATTCCGTTTATTGAGTGATTGCGTTACAATTTAACCGGAGGAACTAGAAAAAGTGACATTATACTAGCGACAACGATGATTAAAAAGTCAAACATGTATGGGACTATAGTTTGACCAATACCACTGTACCGCGCCTTAGGAATACGCGGCGAAGCGGGGGGCAGTGTTGACCAATGAGCGGCGGGCGGGACGCCGTGCGCTGAGAGCTTTGACGAATTAGTGGTCTGCACTGCTCCCCCGTCTCGCCGCGCGCCTTCCTAAGGCGCGGTACAGCGGTATTGGTCAAACTATAACACGCTACCCAGAAGATTATTTATTTATTTATTAAACATTTTGTAGACTTAACAGGTACAAGGCGTCTACAAACAAGTTACATTTTCGTAATATACGCGTACAGTTACAATTTGTGTTTAACATATTATATTATTAAATACTAATGCTTAACTACTAACTTAAAATGAATACAGCTTCGATGAGTAAGCCTGTATGTATGACATTGTGTCAGGTGGACATTTGCCGCAGATATAATTTTGCACAGTTTGTCAGTGAATAGGTCCACATCTTGAGTAAGTATGATCGAGTTGAAATGTCAATCCCGTTGAAAGTTGTAGAAATACAAAACGCTTCGAAAGCGTTTGCTTCTTGTCTAAGCCCTCCGAACACGGTTTGTTTATGCCTTTGGCAGATACTTAAGGAACAGAACATACAGACTGACTTACAAGCAATATAATAAATAATATTGACGGCACGGTTGGCGCAGTGGTTACGCGATCGACTGCTGCGCTGCGTGTCGCGGGTTCGATTCCCGCACGGAACAAATATTTGTATGACCTACAAGTAGTTTTTCCGGATATGGCTGTTTGTGTATGCGAGTTTAAATGTTTGTAAACGCACCCACAATACAGGAGAAATTCCTAAAGTGGGGCAAAGTTAAAAAAAAAAAAATGCGTGCGCGTACATTAATAATAGCGTTACTATTTCTAATAATTGATATCTTCTTTCTTTCAGGAACCGGGTGTAAGGTTGCTTCGCATCAAGATCATTTTATGCTGCAGTTATGCCAACGAAAAGCTGCAGAAACACTTTCCGATGGGATTTACCACAATATCTAAGGGGCTATTCGTCATTTCACTGAAATTGAAATCACAATGTAATTAGCGAATTCATCATAATAACGAGCCTATAATGTTCCCACTGCTGGGATACAGGCCTCCTCTCTTCGAGAGGGGCTGTAATTTACCAAGCGGGTCCAGTGCGAGTTGGTAGATGTCACAAATCTTCGATTTTTTTGATTCTAGGAAATGCTGGTTTCCTCACAATGTTTTCTTTCACCATTTTGAGAGTAGTAGTGATGACATTATCTACACATAAAGCGCCTGCCTGGGTTCGAAGCCACGACCTTCAACTCGTAAGTCGGGGCCGTTTTATTGGGCCACTACTGCTCATCAAAATTAAAATTACCTTCTTGTCAGTATCTACCGACTTCTATATCTTGCCCAGGATATAAGTTTTCTTTACTGATGACAAAAGTCTGTTTGTGTTATGAAGATGAGGATTTGGGTGCCAGTGGTCTTATTGCCCGACTGCGCGACAGCAAAGACAGGGTTATGTTTTTCATCACTCAAAATGGCCGATCTTAGACGACACTAAGAAAAGTCTTGTTGAATAAAAAAAAATTGTATGTAAGTACCATGACTATTCCTCGAAAATAACCCTTTATTTTCGAGGAAAACTCTGTGGCCGACGGTGGGAGACGATTCCAAAAATATAACACAAAGAGGTTGTAAATAAAAAAAAGTTGAAACATAAAAAAACGGGTACTCAAAATTTACTGCTATAAATACTAATTTTCCGACAACTTATATGCGAATACAAATAAAGAAACGACCGAAGAAAAAACTGAAAATTCCGAAAAATCAATACAGAATTTACTGACGTAATATTTTTCAAACATGCAAACAAGAATACACCATGCATGCAGCAGGCAAGCGAGGGTGCAATATGCAGCAGGCATGGTTTCTGTCACGGCTCCGGCGCTGCGAGGTTCCGGCGGTCCCATACGAGCTTATCATCGCAGATGGTTTTAACGCTCACCACCGCAGCTTCGGCTTGCTGTCCGGCTCTGCCGGCTAGCCTCAGCCACGGGCCACCTGCTCCTCAGCTCGCGGGCCGCTTCGATACTCCGCGCCTACGCGGGCTTAAATTATAATATCAATTCAAAAATTTAAATAAATTAAAATAAACCGTGGCAGCTAAGAGATGACCAGTCCCTACTGACGGCGCCCGTTCACGAACATGACGCATGGATCAGCACCATTTAGCTCAACCATTTTGAAGGGAACTTAATGATCCAACACACATCCACGGAACAACCCCGGCAAGCGTAGCTTAACCTGATGGATTTACCCGTGCGGCTGTTACTACTTAGCCACGAGCTCTTCAGCAGTACATTTACTATGGCCGCATAATCTCGTTTCTCGTTGACGTCCTGTTCACGATGCGGTGGAAAAAGAGCCTTAATATTGATCACTCTTGTCGGCGAAGCAATACCTTCAAATCAAACCGAAGAACCAATACTCAGCTGTCACGATTGTAACCACTAGACCAATGAGGCAGTCTAGTTTTCCATAAAATCTATTAATAACTTGTTTTCTTCCATGTTTCCATTATAAAAACAAACATGATTATGCTTTGACGTGTTAGATCTAGAGATATGAACATTCTGAGATATGTCAGACTTAAGTATTATTTACCGTAGGGCTGGCTGGCTGGCACGTATCAGGGTTATATACAAAGAAAATAAAATTTCTTTGAAAAGTGTTTATTTTTAACCGACTTCCAAAAAGGAGGAGGTTATATGTTCGTCGCGTATGTTTGTTTTTTTTTTTTTTTTTCTTTTTTTTTTATGTATGTCCACCGATTTCTCCGTCAATTGTGGACCGATTTTGAAAATTCTTTTTTTGTTTGAAAGGGTATGCTCTCGAGGTGGTCCCATATAAATTTTATTACCTTGGCTTCGATATTTTTTGAGTTAGCTTCAATAATACGTACTTTTTTCCCACTTAGTATGTGGATGATATGATAAGTTCTTGTCACTGTTATCTATATAGCAGGTAGTGGTACCACAACTAAAAAGTGAAAAATAAAAACTTTTTACAAAAAAAAACAACCTACTTCCAAAAAACACTACAAAGTGAAAAATAACTTTAATTTCGGAAGTCGGTGACAAAAAACGAAAATTCAAAACCAAAGACACCGACTTCCGAAATTAAAGTTATTTAAAGAAAAGAAAAACGTCGTACTAAAAAAAGTGTTTATTTTTTAGTACGACGTTTTTCTTTTCTTTATAATGTTAACATAAGAATATTAAAAGAAAAAGGGAATTGTACATGTTAGTATACATAATATTATTATGTATACTTCAGTTTTTTATCTTATGAATCGACGCGCACCTGTGGTAACCAAGTGTACAAACACTTGGTTACAACAAGGATTGCTGTGAATGTGTGTGTAAGTGCCGGAGCTCCCGATACCATCCGAGATACGGGCGAAGACGGAAGTGTGTGAGTGTGTGCGTTATGTGCTGACGTTACTCGTCTTCACGCACATATTCACAGCGTGTTTGTACACTTGGTTACCACAAGTAAAGCGCGCGTCGATTCGTGAGATAAAAACACTGTACCTACACTTTTGTGGACGTTTAGTTACGTTCAGATATCAAACTCAAACTAAAGCTTAAATCACATATTTCAAATAAATCGATTACAGGCACTTTTGAATTGTCAAGGGGTCGGCCAGTCAGTCAGAAAAATGAAGCTAGTTGCCCATTCCAAAGCGTAGTAGGTTCCTATGGAGAAGGACGGGCAAGAAACTCCACCAACACTTTTTTATATGAAAATATTGTTACAAAATATATCTAAGTTGATAAATTTAAGTAAATATATTAAATAAATATAGATTTGCAAATGTGGAACACATTGCTATTTTACTGTCTTGAATTAGATTTAAAAACTAATAAAAAGTATCAATACTCCTTTAGGGGTATGAGGAACAGGGTGTAAAGTTCTCTCATCCACCATAGAAAAGGGAGGATCCTCCGACCAGACGGGTGTTGTGTCTGGCGGGCAACTGCCCCATCGGTTTGAAGTTGAAATCTTGTATGTAACCTACCTATGTAACTAACCTAATAAACTGTAACTGCGCGATGCAGGATTTGTGTGACGTCATGTCTATGATGTGTAGTTCGTATGTGGCGGTGTAACCGCTACACTCCTCTTGAAATGCTGGCACACAAAAACAAAAACGACCGCCGCCGTCCTTCCGTCCTCGCCGCCGAGGCCCGCCGCGACGTCCCCGTCCATCCCCGCCCCGACCCTTGCTCGAGCCAGCCCGCGCCGCTGAGCCTGTAGCTTTAAATTCCCCTAATAATAATATTAATCCGATCCAGCCTGTCCCTTGCTGTCTTCCACCAGCGACGCCCTAAGCCGAAGTCCTTAGCGTGTAGTCGCCTAGTTTCTAAGATTAATGCCCTGGCTGGAGGCCTTAATTTATTGAGGCAGCCACCGGAAAGGCCAGTTAAGCAGCCGACAACCTCCTAGGTTGACCTGCAAGATGCCATACAAAAAAAAAACTTGAAATGCTGGAAAGTGAAGTTAACATATTCGAAAAAAATCCTGTTATAATTGGAATCATTCTTCTTCTTTACCTTAGCACAAACAATATTTTATATCGCTGTTAATATAAATTTTCCTCAACACCCGGATCAACGCAGAGAAAAAGCCGACGTAACAGCCCTTACGAAACAAAAAAAAAAAATAACATGCATAGTAACCGTAGCGTCATCCATCACGACACTTCCTTCGGGGTAAAGGGGGAGGGGGTGAAAAAGGGGGGCTGGTCACGCAAACCTGATTACAAGCCTTTAGTTGTGTTACATTTTTGACGCCCCTTACGCCAACCATTAATCTAACAATTTCACTTTGTAAAACAAATTACCAGAAATTGTGGCGGCCATTTTATTTGTTCTTTTTTTAAATGTTATATTTGAGTAGGGTTGACGTGGCCTGGGTAAGAATAGGATGTGATTTGATGCTTCATTTATAATTCATATTAATACTAAGCACCTAGGCGACCGAGCTCTGCTCTGGTGAAAATAGAGAATCTCATTTAATAGTATAGGATAGTACATACTAATTCCATGTAACACATAACATAACATCACGCCTTGTTTCCCCGAAGGGTTGGGCAGAGGTGTCCCTGTAATTCCATGTATTGTATGTATATGTTACGGCTAAAACCCGAAGTGCGGCTACACCTAGTTTTAGCCGGCTAGAACTAGGTGCGGCCGGTAGCAGTTGGCGGCTACACCTAGTTTTAGCCGGCTAGAAGTAGGTGCGGCCAGTAGCAGTTGGTTAAACTTGCCTAAATGGATCCTGGCACTCGCCGGCCGCTGCCGCGGCACCGCTCGCTTCGCTCGCTCGGCTCGTGCGGTGTGTTATGTGGTCACAGTTCTAACCTAACCTAACCTAACCTACCTTTCAGCCATTTTCATTTGCTACAACTAACTTTAACCAACTGCTAACCGCACCAAGTTCTAGCCGGCTAAAACTAGGTGTAGCCACACTTCGGGTTTTAGCCGTGACATATATATTAATTCCATGCTGCCATGATAGTAGATACTTACTCATTCCATACAAACTATCGGAACTACACACTCGCTGCTCACTGCTAGCCAACTTGTTTTCAGTTGTTAGCTGTACTTGCTACTCGTTAATCGCCGGCGGTGGGACAACGCCTCTAGCTAAAAGCTCTAGCCGGGCAATAATATTCTACTGAATTTGATTATAACCCGCAGGTCAATAATGTGATTTGTGCAAACATTTATCAAAACAGGTAAGTATTTAATAGCTATTTGCGACGTTGTCAACGTTCAGAATGCACAGCTTTAAGATCAGTTATCAAACCACTTTGTAACCAATCTCAGTCAGTTTTCAACCACTTCTGTCTACCCCTCGGAGGCTCGACCTTAATGATACTCTAACGAACTGACCCAAAACTTCACTTAAACCTTACAAAGGTGTTTTAAGGTGTCAAGTGAACTCAATTGTATTGAGTTCAATCGAAGGTTAAGTGCGTAAGGGCCTCATTTAAGCATTGTTAGCAAAATATATTTTTTACAAAAAATAAGTTGTTTTTTTCTTCACGCCTTTTCCCCCGAAGGTTTAGGCAGAGATTTGCTATAGTAGTCACCCCCACATTTCGCCAGTTATGTTTAAGTCCCATGTAATAGGGGGCGAGCCTATTGCCATCAACCGGGCACAAATCTAGTGTTCGGTTTTTGACCAACCTTTTTTAAGAAAATATTTGCTGGCGGCTTGTGAACCTTAGAATGTTGAAAGTAAAGTATTTGTGGGTGGAAATCGTTCGTTCCTACTATCTCCAAGAAGGCAATTGAACACCACCTACCTTGTTTCAACTCCCGGGTCAGCAGAAGAGCTTCAGCGTGCACGGCACTTAATGCTCGGGCCACACCAACAGGAAACGCCGTTAATTATCATGGACCTTAACCCGTCGGAATAAAGTCTATCATCGCGATAATTAACGGCGTTTCCCGTTGGTGTGGCCCCAGCATCACAGATATGCAGTTTAGATGTATTCTAGCCGCAATTTAGGTCGTGAGCAGGTTCGGTGATGATTTACCAACTACCCTCAATTCGATAATAAGAATCTAACATCTAGACTCCGCGCTGTTTTACTGAGAATTTTTTAATGGAAAACCCGACTATCACTTTGCCCGACCTGGGAATCGAACCCAGGAGTTCATGCTTAGAAGTAGCGCTTGCAACCACAAGGTGGCAGTCAAAGTCAGTTGTTTTTTTGTTACGATCGTATAAAGAGGTTTCGGTATACGAGACCAGGACAGTACAGTAAGTCAGTCCAGCGCTGACTTGCAACTAGGCTCGTGTAGTATTAGTTTCAACCCAGTCGAGTGCTGACTTCGCGCCCTCAAGTCAGTTCAGTTGAATAACTTACCCGTCTATTTTCGGGCCCAGTAACTTCCACCGCCTGACTAAGGCGATTAGTACACTGCACACTGCACCGCGCTCCGACGCGTAGCGCGGTGCAGTGTGATAATCGCCTTACTGCTAATTTCGTCCACATAAACTCATTGACTGGGTCTGAAATTCCACGTCATTGGACCCAGTCACTGCCATCGTATAAACCAGTACCCTAATTGCGTAACTTATTTTCGTAAAAAATTATGCCTAATTCAACAAAATTCATTGCGTTATTTACGTTGTTGAGCAGATTTTTTTTCCGACTTATGAAGCAATGGATTAGCAATCTGTTTCAAATCGAAACAGATTGTGATTGTGTTGTATTACGCTATTAGGGTACTGGTCTAAATGTGAATGAAGTTGCCAAAAGCTCTTCAAGAAGTTTGATCGTAAATCAATTTTTTTTTTTTTAAGTTAGATTGTGCCAGAAACAGCAAAATACTTATAATTAATTTTCACGGAATTTTAACTGCATAAAAAATGTGAGACTGACAGACTCTGACAATACAATTATTCATTTTTTTTATTTATATTTTATGAAATGGCCAGGCTATTATGAAGGTGTTTGGTTGATGTCAGAGTATCGCATGACACTCTGACATCAACCAAACACCTTCATAATATTATATTTTTTTTTATTTTGATATTTACTAACAAATGATTAAATATAGTTTTCTATGCAAGAGTCCTCTCTGTTGAGCTCCTTAAGTTCTGAGTTCAGCTGCACGATTACTGACAAATGCGTGACTCCACTCAATTATCTACATGGTCTTCACAAGATCTGACCAAGATTATGTCTGGATTTTAAAAGAGACTGTGACTTCTGAGTTTGTTTCGACTTTTCTTCTCAGAGTAGTCAGATAGGAAACGTCGACCTCATCTAGTTTTTAAAATATGATTGACGTGTACGTGACGTGACGATTCGTACAAACCTAGGTAATTACAGAAATAAAATAATTTATCATTTAGTGCCGTAGCTTCGAAAGGTATTATGTGGCCTGGCTTAGGAAAGAATTTGAAAAGTGACGAAGATATAAAAGACTAGACTGTACCTATTCTCAATCTTTCCCGAATTTTCCTTACATCGTACGTTTCCGTGATGCTTCGGCATCAATCGAAGTGCTCGCCTCTCGAACATGTAATTGAAACCGAACACTAGGGGTTGCCACTCACGCTGAGGGCCAGAAGTGTGATCCGACACTAGTGGGGTACGTATTAGGTACTTGGTTACAAGTTAACGATGTCCTTCTTTACCCGACTACAGTGGAGGGAAAAGGAGGGTGTTTTGTATGTTTTGTGATGTGTGTAAATTAGATTTTTTTTCCTAAATAATTAGGTGTTGGAATTGTCTTTATCCAGAAAAATTTGGTTACCTATTTTAAGTATATTTCAACAGGGAAAAAATAAAACAATGATTTCAATGATGACTTTTATTCTAATTAAATTTAAGTGGAAACATGAATTCTTATAACACGAATCTAAAGAAGGAAACACTATTATATTCTTAATTACGAAATACTTATTAAATTAACAAATTGTCTTTCATTTTGTCATCGTTCAAATAATACAACACAACTTGTGTCAACTAAAAAGAAACGCAAGCCATTATTTATGGCACGAATTACGACCACAATGACAATAATAATAAATCGGAACAAAAACAAGAAAAAAAATGAATATTACAAAATAAATTATGCAAAATATAATCACAAACATTGATTTTTTGCAAAATTGTGCCGAAAGCGAGCTTTTTCTTAAATTAAGTAGAGGACAACTATAATAAAATATATATTTTGTAAAAATGACCAAATAATAAAAATACTATAAATATTATTTTTTTCAATTAATCTTAAATTTACCTTATTAAGGCCTTCAATAACTCAGTTTCTAAATGGGTTCAGGTAGTAATTAATGCAGTTACAAAGTTTGGTGAGTTTTAAAAAACTAATGTAAAAATGTATTTTTTCGTTGCAATATATTTCGTAATTAGCTTGTTTTACGTTGTCCTCTACCTACATTTTACAAAACGAAGCTCGTCAGTGCCAAATGTAACACTACTTATGTTAAAAGTGTAACAATTATATGTAACTGTAATTAAAAACATTTTACAATTTTATCTTTATTTTTTTTACCATTATTTTGAGAAGGCACATGAAAATTTTCTTATAAATAAATGAATCGACAGCGCGACGAACAAAACCTTTAAGTTTTTAACTCATTCTAGTGTTCACTAAAAAGCGAAGATAAATATTAATATTTTATTGGGGTTGCGATTAAATAGTCGCAAGTGTGTCGTTATCTTTAAAGAAAATCGCAAATACTCACCAGCCTTTCTTCAAGCTCAATTACCGTTCTTGTATTCACTTTATTTGTAACAGTATATATATACATATATATTATGAACGGATCTTACATACTATATAAAAATACAACAATATATTTCGGATAAAAATTGTTTGACATGTTGATTATTACTTGAAGGCAAAGGAGATTGAAAAGTAATGTCAAGCTGGTTGTTTGAAAGGAATAAAGCCGTAGTGGCTACATTAATATTTTAGATTTTGACACATTATGTGGTAAGTTGGAAGGATAAAAAGACCAAAATATGTATTTATGTTTGTGAAAAATAGTTTATTTTTAAAGTAATGGTTTTTAATGTGTAATATTTTAATGTATAATTTCTATGTAATTTGTAGTGCTTAATATGGAAATAATTTCCTGAAATAAATGATTAATAATAATATAAATATTTTTCTACAGAACTTGTAGAAAAATATGTATATTGATTAGTTTAGCTAGTACATCATAAATTATGATGTACTAGCAATCCGCCCCGGCTTCGCACGAGTAGCAGAGCATATATGCCTGTTTTCTGTCGTTTTGTTTCACCAAATTATTTGCAAAAACCTTTACTAAAACATAGAGCCTCTCCCTCCAAAGGCTCTTGCAACAAATCAACACGTCATACAAATTTGAGTGGTACCTAGTTGATATGCCACAGACAATATCTTATTTTGTACACACTACCGTATTTTACAATGTTCTATATTATATAAAAATTAAAACACAAATATTTGGATTATTGAACTAAAACAGAGGTATTTTGTTTGACTTTTTTAAATATATTTTTTTTTTACTCAAACATTACCGTTTCTTAAATATCAATGGTTTTGTTCCCAAAACAGATAATGGTTTGCCAGCATGATTTTAGCTTGACCTGATAGCAGAATAACAATCAGCGTATGTACAGTACATATATAGCCAATAGCAATAACAGTGAAAATTCCTATGACATGGAATAAGTCCGAAAACATCAGACAAAAATAATTATAAAATATTTGGTTGTTAAACCAAAACTGGCGGATTTAATATTTTGGAAATAAAAAATATTTTATAAAACAGATCTTATTACTTTTTAATAACTGTAGACAGGAGTTTCTCATAGAAGATTTTATTCCAAAATCATAGGCAATTTCATAGTAAATAACAAAAACAATGTATATCGCTCGCTACCACTACGCTATATGTAAGAAAAATATATACTTTTCATATTATCAAACTAATATTACGAAAGCTCGTGAGATAATATATTAGGGTATTTTTGTGTGCGATGCTTTTTGAAGTTACAACGCTCTAATAATGTCAACTGTTTCATCAAGGAAAAATGTTGTTTTTTTTTTCAAGAAATTACTTTTTTTTTTTTTTTTAATGAAGATGACAAGTACTTTTAGAGAAACTGTAAAAATCATCGCACATAAAAACTTTAGTGTCACAAGAAAATGTCTTTTACATTTTTAATACTACAATACACTAATAGATATACAAACGATCGTACACGTTCCCGCGTCAAAGAGTACCAAAACAATCCAATTTTAGAAAAAGAAAAACAAAATTGGAACTGACAAGGACATATACATTACACAGGTTCAAAAGAACCTATTTAAAAATTGACTAAAAACCAAAACTGTATACGCCTTTTCACTTAACCCTACACACGCGAAAACTTAAAAAAAAAGAAAAAACAAACGATTTTTTACATGTCTTTAGGATCTGCTGCTGTAAACTGTCTTGCGGAATTACCCTCCCTGTCTTTACTTGTCATGTTTAAAAAAAAAACCGTTGCGTAAGCTGTCTTTTTAAAAGATGGTGTTAAAAAATAATAGATACATTAAATGCATATCACAACTGGCCTCGAACGTCAGTGATGAATTATTAAAATTTCCTTTGATGTATGTAAAGTAGGTACAAAACTTTATGGTTTATTTTCCAAATATTTTAAAACACTACTTCAAAACTATGGAAGCCAAAAATGGCGGTGTTGCTAGAAACACCACCTACAAAAATGCGACATAATATTTTAATTGTTACTTTATTTAACTATGCATTTATTGTAAACGTACGCATCTAATATTACAGAGATAGCTTTTCTATTAAACAGTGGTCCTATTATACTTTTTTTTTTCAAGATAATAAGAAAATATAGCAGTGGTCCAATATTCAATTGAAATAAAATTATTTGAACCCTACCAAACGTTATTTTAAAAACGACTTACACAAATGTTTTCGTCAAAGATATCCCAGCTTTAAAATTTATTTAAAAATGACTAAAATATATTTTGACATTTAGTCACTGTTAAAATTACATTTGGCGGGTCATTCAGTAAAAATTTCGCCAAAATGCCGTCGTAACATTAGAAGAGCTATCCCATTGTTTCTTTTTAAATGATTATCATTTTAATATAATTCATTTATGATTGTGGTTCTGACCCTGCCTCGTTTAAGCGATATAACTATTTTAATGGTACATATTACAAATTGTTACATTTTCCTTATAATAACTACGTCACTAAAAAGCTTTGACCAAATATTTTTAGGCCGATAGGAACTGAACGGACAAAATGATATAAATCTAAAAGAATTGAAAATAAAAACGCTAAAGAGGAAATCGAAATGTGCTCTAAAGTCGACTAAAATTTTTCAATGTTTTTTTTTTCAGAACTGCCATTTTCAACGCTGATAACGTAACTGTATCCTTAGACTAACTCTCACTTATGTTAATTACAAAACTTACCTTAGAGCACTGTCGTAGTAACAGCCAAGTTAGTAATTTTCTTAGGGCGCCTCGCAGTACATGATCATTACTTCAGTGTGAAATCGGCTTTATATGGTACGAAGCAATTTGAATACAGAACAGCCGGTCTATTTTGTAAAAATCGTATTAAGCTGTCATTATTGACAGCTCACTTCACCTACAGTGGCCACTTTCCGAATTAAGCCATAATCGCTCACAGCGCTCACATCAATACTTTGCGTTGCGATTTAGATACCACGATTATGACAGCTGAGGGCTGTCAACAATTCGGAACGCAAAAACATAGTGTTCGCTCAACGTCAAAACTAATAACATATCGTATTCTTTGTGTATATACCACAAAGTTCTTATTCTTCTTTGGTAAGGTGGCCATGGTAGCCAGAAATACAATTTCGAAAATGCCACGTTAGTTTATAGTTATGATGCGACTCAAAACAAAACAGCACAACTGTCATTTTTGACAGTGCTCACGGTGATATTAATTTTGGGCATGGTCAGCGTTATCGCAAAATGGCGCATGTCATGACGTCACCTATGGCCATTCAGGGGACATCGTTATCGCGCTCAAGCTAATTCGGAACAGGTATTAGTATGCTCAAATCGATTACAGCGTAACTCGGAACGCAGCCAGTGCGTTCATTTTAACTTGTCCCGTGACTCGATTGGTAGTACTGTTCTGTCAGTCGCCGTTTTGAATTATATTAATATTGAAACTAAGTTTGACAAGCAATGGTGCCAACATGACGGCAAGGGACAAGTTATAGTGAACGGTCAGTAAGTTTTCACGGTGAGATTCTTACAGAATACATCGGATGGATATCATTTTTAAGTGCCAGTGGTACTTTTCAAGTGAATAACGGTCACTTTTAAAGTAGTTACTGATATAACAGATTGTTAACAGAAATTAACAAATGGACTGAACAACATTTTAACATTTATTTATACTATTGTTAACACATAGATTCAATTCAACGTGTAAAAATTTTACCTATTCTTGAAACCAGAAAAAATACAATTAGGCTTAATCCACATTGCAAATACTAACAAATTCAACGTGTTCGCAATTAAATATAAACGAATTAAAAATAATTTACTGAATATTTCAGAGCTTGTTTTTTTCCATTTGTCCGTGGCTATAAATTATAACAGCTGCACGGGTGGATCGAAGGTTAAGCAATGCTTGCCGCGGTCGGTCCCTGGATGGGTGACCATCCATTACATATCGATACGTTAATCCGTTGGCTATTGGCTGTCATTTATAGATTTTTGACAGTTGTTATCGTTAGAAGCCCAAAAATCTGACAACCAGTCTTACCAAGGGGTATCGTATTACCCAGTTACTGGGTTGTGGAGGTCAGATAGGCAGTCTTTCCATGTAAAATACTGGTATTAAGCTGCATCTGGTTAGACTGGAAGCCGACCTCAACATAGTTGGGAAAAGGCTTGGCAGAATGATTGTTTTTTTTACATTCCGACTAACTAACTAACTGATATTGAAGAACTCGAATGATATTGAAGTTAATGCAATTTCGAGATCGAAAAAGCCTCGAACTATTCAGTAAAATTATTTAAAATTATTCTGTGTTGAATTTAATATATTATTATGGATCTAATTCGTGATGACCAGTGCCGAAGCGAGGCGCTTCCTCAGTGGTGTCAATTCCAGTAACTATGAGCTCTCCGGTTCGTCCCAGTCGATGCTTGCCCATTGTGGCAGCTCAGTTTCGTACTCCCAGCCGGGGCCCTGCGAAACACAAACCTAATTAGTTATTTTCCGTAATAATTATTAAAAGCACGTTGGTCTAGTGGTCTCAAGCGCAACAGCTGAGCGTGAGGTCCTGGTTTCGATTTTCAAGTCAGGCAAAGTGTTATTGAGTTTTTCCATCTGGAATTTCTCGGTAGCCCTGTAGTCTGAATTTGTGCCCGTTGATGGCAATAGGCTCGCCCCCTATTACATGGGACTTTTGTGAGTCTACTAGGTACAACTCTGCCTAAACCTTCTGGGAGTACAGGCGTGTACTTTATGTAATTTTAAAAGGTAATTTAATGAAAAAAATATATTAGGAAATTGTATAATTTTAAAATTAAATAATAAATTATAAATATATTATTTAATTATAAAATCATATTTTTATTGTAATTAATTGAAAATGATATTCGGATACTTCTACATAATTTCCATATGATAAAGATTTTTTTTTGTGCCCAGTTATGTCAGCGAGGTATTGCATCGAAGCCTTCTAATGACAAAGTAACCATTAGTAAAGTAACGTTAAGTACAGTTAGCAACAAAAGTCAGTAACATAATTATGAGTTTTAAAAATAATTATTTGATAGTAAAAAAATCGGAATTAATTACATCCTTATCCATCTAAGAAAATTTAGAGATTTATGATACGTAAAATTTAAAATGAAAGTGTAATGAACGTGGCTGAACGTGAATCGTGTTACGCAATTACCTTGGCAGCATTCCTTGAAAGAAAGTCAAAGAACCAATCAGCCCTTACCTTGTATTTCCAGGCATGCAGGTACATAACAAGGTCCCTGGGTCTGGGATCCCTGTACCTGACGCGGCACTCGTAGCAGTGCGGGTCTGTGGACAGTCCGTCGGTCGAGCCAATCGCCGAGCTACTTGCTAGCCCACTGGCATGGCTCGGTGCCGCCGGCGTGCAGCCTGTCTGCGTTGCCACTGTCACTTTATCAGACTGTTGGAGACAAGGTAATGGTTAGTCGAATTTGATCTCGAACTACGATCAGTTTTTTTATTACTCGAATCCAGGAGGTTGCGAAAATCTAAAACGGATTGTTATAAAGTCTTCCGTTACAAGTATCTCCATACTTAAAACAGACCAAATAAAAAACCAAGAGAGCGCTGCAAACAATACAGTGAAGATTTGGTCCGCAGAAAGTAGATTCTATCCTACAACGAGCAGACAAATATAGCCTTTAAGGTGACCAACATATGCTTGCAGACGGTGAGCAATGAGTAGCTCACCGTCCGATAAGGACCAGGCCCGGGTCGACGGCGCATTGTGTTCCACGTGCGCCTCAAAGAGATGTCAGCAGAACTGACGGGGTCCGCTAGGGCCGATGCCTGCGGTCGCGGGAAAGTCCGAAAGGGATACCGTGGCCCCTGGCGACATACAGGCAACTGAAGGAACACGGGTGGGTTTTAGTCAGTAAGAGTCTGACACGCCCTCCCGCTCCGTCCAGAGCGGGAGAAGTTATTTGATAATTTCCCACCAAAAAAAAACAAAAGAGGTTACTGTACCTTGGCATCATTGGAGTCCTCATTGAATGACGGTGACGCGACCGGTGACGACGCCATGGTGCACGGTGTCGGTGAGTTCACCTCCGATGGTGCCTCCGCGCCGCTCGATGGACTCGGCAGGGTCGCTGGTGAAATAAGTGGTGATTAGAACATCATCATTTCAGCCGAAAGACGTCCACTGCTGGACATAGGCCCCCAAGCACCGCCACTTCGATCGATTCTGTGCTTCCCGCATCCAGCGGATTCCTGCGACCTTCACAAGGTCATCGGTCCATCTTGTGGGAGGTCTTCCAACGCTACGCTAGTGAAGGGTGGGCGTTTTTGGGGGACTGTCTTATGTAATTTTGACGTTCGAAAAGTGCTAATTCTCAGCCTAGTTTGAATAAATGACTTTTGATTTTGATTTTGCTACGTCTTCCGGTATGAGGTCGCCACTCCAGAACCTTTCGACCCCATCAGCTATCCGTTCTGCGAGCAATGTGCCCTGCCCATTGCCACTTAAGTTTGGCAATTCTTCGGGCTATGTCGGTTACCTTGGTTCTCTGCGGATCTCTTCATTTCTGATTCGATCACGTAGGGAAACTCCAAGCATAGCCCTCTCCATTGACCTTTGGATGACTTTTAGCCTTCTGATTAGGCCCATTGTGAGCGACCACGTTTCAGTACCATAGGTCATCACTGGCAACACGCACTGGACAAAGATTAGAATATGGAAGTGATGAATTTGAATGAGTTTTGGAGCTTGTATTTTGGTGATGATAAGTTATCAATTTTCTTTTGTTTGAAAACCGAAAGCTAACCGAAAGCAGAATTGATAATACTGAATAGCCTTACAAAATACCGGGAGCTGAATCCCTATTTGTGATCTAAACTAATGTTTTAAAGAGAAGAGTTGATTTTTTTGTATGTTTGTTTGTAATGGATAAACTCGAAAAATACTGAATCGATTTTAAAGATTATTTCACCTATATAAAGCTACATTATCAGTGATTAGCATAGGCTGTGTTTTATCTACTTCCACGTGAATGAAGTCGCGGGCGATAAAAAATAAAAAATCGTTTACAGTCAAAACCGTTTATAACGACTTCTAAGTCATCGTCGGATTAAGGTTGTTATAGCCGATATTCGTTATAACCAAACACTATGTTAAGTAAACAGAAATGCTGGGACCTCAAAATTTCGTTGTTGAAACCGGTATGTCGTTATAAGCGAAGTCGTTATGAACGGTTTTGACTGTACTTTAGTTAACTTAGGCAGAGAATCAGCCCTTCTTGAACATCAAAAGTTACGTAAGACAGTCTATAAAATCGCCTGCCCTTCCATTTTCTAGTGATTTAGCTGGGGAAAACAAGTGACGCAACAAACTCCCTAGCAACACGCCAGTCTGCAGTTATAAAATTACTTTTGATTCTATACAATTTTTTAATTTTTTAACTGACCTCTGAGGTGACTACTTAACCGGGCTATCCTGTGGCTGCCTTAAGCTACTACACTTAAAGCCTCCAGCCAGGGGCGTAAACTAAACTTATATACTAGGCGACGCTCGCTAAGGGCACCCCCTGTGGGGTACGAATCTCGACTTAGGGCGTCGCTGGGGGGAGGACAGCAAGATGGGACAGGCTGGATCAAATTCTACAAGTATACAATAATATGAAATACGGTATACAGTACCAGAACCAATGTGGTTTCATAACTATAGATAGTGTAGTTCACGAAGACGCGCCCCTCTCCGCTCCGCGCCGTACTAAAGTACAGCTTACAGTACAGTAAACGCGGAGTGGGACGCGTCTTCGTGGATTGCACAATCTATATAGGGTTTCAACACTTACGGGTCATAATAGACGAAGGCGTGACTCCTGGTGCAGGTGACTCCAGTCTTGGTGAAGACTCCCTCGAAGCAATTCCAGTGTCGCAGTCATCCTCACCAACTGTTGAAACTGACATAGTAAGCTTTGCCACCAAACTGCCGATATTCGACAACCTTCAAGTAGATTAATAGCGAGATTAATCATTCTTTTGAATCGACTAAGGGAGAATATTGATCAAAGACAAAAAAATCATCTAAGTAGTAATAATTATCATATTTGCCTCTGGGTTGTTGTTGACGTTACAAGGTACCATGTTTCTTGCCTTAAATATGTTTTCACTTCTTTAAAACTTACCTTTATCATCCGACACAGGTTTGGAGAACAGCAGATCATCGTCAGCGGCATCTACTCCGAGCCAGTTCTCAGCATTGTGGATGGCTATGAGGTCTTTGACCAGCTGCTCGTCTGTTTTGCCTCCCGTATCGCCCCCCTTTCCTCGGAGCGGTCCAAACACTGGGTGGTTGTATAGAGGATCGTTTACTACTGGGTAACCTGGTGGAAGAAACAGCCAACTTTAGCATACATCTTCAAATTGAAAGAATGGAATCATGGATTTTGAACTAATGACGTGTGTGATGATAATTGTTGGAGACGTGACCAGCTGCATCTTCAAATGGAGAAAATCTTAAGTGTGAACGAGCAATAGAAGAGACAGGGAGTCCAAAGAAATTGGTTTTATTCTACTAGCTTGGATTTCCTAAGAAAACGGTGCCAAAATGAACGCCTTCCACAGAGAAAGCGTTATCTGGTACCACAATGTGCAAACATCGTTGAAAATGACGAATTTTTGAAGTGAAAACTTCTTTAGGCGCATTGGGTATTTTTGAGATGGGAAAAAACAATTGATCTCGCGACACTGTTACCGACACCAGCTTTTGACGATTAAAAAGACATCAACGCGCGATACATTTTCTTTGGGATTAATGACATTCCAAACATTGAGACATTACTACGACATGATTGACATTTCCTTTTTTTTTACAGACGTAAAAAAAGAAAAGTATTTCCTGCACAGTAAAATTGTTCAAATTTTCACTTCTGTCGGCACTCCCGGAGTGACACTGTTTTTTTTTTATGACAGCCTTCACTTTGCGGTCGTTATATGACAACACCACTTTCATAGAAAACGCGGCTTAACCATTTCTTACTGAGGGTCTGACTCTCCAAGCAGAAAAAATATGCACCCTGATTTTCTTGGCTTGTTCACCTGTACGTACCCAATGATGTTATAAGTAAATAGAGGTAGATAGGTTATACGCGCTCCGAAAATGGCATGTTAAAACTAGGCATATATATGTCTGTCTCTTTTTCGCTTCCGATAATTACAGCCTGCCGTCCTACTTCCACGTGTCATCATTACGAAATGCCGTCCTATAGTGTGGCGTTACAATATTAAGAGTCCAAAAAAACCTCAGTTCAAATACACTCTTTATCTCACTCGCACACTACTCGCGGACAGAGTGAGAGCGAGACTGAGCGGCGGGGAGAAGGCTCTAAGGCGCCGATAGTTTTGGCATGTTTTTTTACAGTGAATATAATGGTAATTAAAAAACGTGTGCGATAGTGTGCCGTTTTTGAAAATCGAATGTTGGGTAGGTAACCTATCTACCTCTTTCTACATAAAAAATCATTCGAGGAGGTCGTGGCTAAGTAATAACAACCGCACGGGTCGATCCATCAGGTTAAGCTACGCTTGCCGGAGTTGGTCTGTGGATGGGTGACCATCTTTACATATCGAGACTCCCCCGTGCCTCGGAAAGCACGTTAAGCCGTTAGTTGGTCCCAACTTTTTCGTGGATCTTTGACAGTCGTTATGGGTTGTCAGAAGCCCGAAAGTCTGACAACCAGTCTTACCAACGGGTATCGCATTACCCAATTATTGGGTTGTAGAGGTCAGATAGGTAGTCGCTCCAGGTAAAATACTGGTATTCAGCTGCATCCGGTTAGACTGGGAGCTGACCTCAACATAGTTGGGAAAAGGCTAGTCAGATAAATAGCCTGTTAGTGTTTTTTACAAAACTTACCCAAATACTGCAAGTGAACTCTGATCTGATGCATCCTGCCAGTCTTCGGTTTGCACAGCACCACGCTCGTGTTGCTCACCATGTTGTACCCCAGCCTCTTGAATACCGTCGAGCAATCTTTGCCTTTCGGTGAAACCTTGCACACTCCGATCTTGTAGCTCACCACCTCTATTGGCTCAAGGCATTCGATTTCGTCACTGTAATTTAAATTAAATTATTTACTTTATGTAGTTTTTGGCTCACTAATGCCGGCTACACACGTCGTAGCGATTTCAGACTGTGCAGATAAATCGAACATTCCTAGTGTCTCCACACGCCTCCGATTCGACGTCGATCGTCAGTTCTCCGCAGAAGCTCACGCAAGAAACATGTCATCCACGATAGAAGATGATGTCGCCCGGTTATGTGTTTAAAGAAAAAAAGGCGCGAAGTGTGTGGTGTAAAGACTCATGAAAAGGAAGCTATTTTCTCATAAATGAGTTGAAATTCGCTCCGAAAGATTGGCATAATTATATGAGGATGAATGAGGAGTGAGAGAGAAAGAGAATGAAAACTGTGCAAACGCAATTGACAACGATTTATCTAATAGAAATTGCAACTGCCATTGATGAACGATAATCTGCAACGATTCATCATACACAGATTAATCGCTACGATATATCGTTACGTGTGTAGCCGGCATAAGATAGCTGTGTCTAGTTTGGGACCGGCTGGTAAATCTGTCTTAAAATTTCTGTTAGTTTGAATTTCATACCAAGTTATATCTTTGTACCGGCCAAGTGCGAGTCGAACTCGCACACGAAGGATTCCGTATCACCGTACAGTATTTTGCAAAAAAACGCCGAAAAAGACACGTTTCTTGTATGGGGACCTAAAATTTTTAACTTTATTATATTTCTATTAGGTTGTTGTTATAGCGGCAATAGAAATACACAATCTGTGAAAATTTCTACTGTCCACCTATAATGGTTCATGAGATACAGCCCGCTGACAGACAGATGGACGGACAGACGGATAGTAATAGGGTTTTGTTTGGCACTCATCGGGTACGGAACCTTAAAGTAAAAAAAAATATAAATCGCCAAGCGATGATTTATCAATTCGCCTTTAGTGGAGAACATTTTAACTAAAAAAACCTAGGTACCGCTATTCTCGTGTGTTGGAGCGCAAATTTACACCTAGTTTGACTAGAAGCTGTTGATTCAACTGGAAGATTGGAAATCAACTGAAAACTCGTTATTGAGCGAACAATAGAAAATAAAATATCAATAATTTAAATCAATTAATCGTTTCTCTCAGGTCAACTAAAATATAAATATATTTTCTGATTTCTAAATTGTTATATGTACGAGTATAAATGGCATTTAGAGATTAGAAATGTACAGACGCCAGCACATCAAGCTACTACAATCTATCAAATTTATTTAATAGATTTTTAACTTTATTGCTGAAGTATCAGGTTCAAAGTTGATTGGGAAAATTTGACAGTTTTTATAAACGTTGCTTAAAGTTAAAAGACTTTTAAACGTCAAAACTGTATGGTTAAACAGTCGCTAAACATAACTTAACTTTAGGCAAGGTTTATATATAAATAAACCGGAAAAAAAGGAAAACATATTTAACTTATAAAAAGTATAATTAAACATTTGAAAAACAAATAAAATATGTAATTACGTTCTTACTTACTCAATAAATACTTAACGAACCTATCGCAATACAAGTACTTATTAAAAAAGCATTTATGAACGTTTACATTCCAAGATGCAACTTAACTAAAAACACTTAGGCCCCAAGTTCACGACTCTACTCGTGAAAAGTAACCAGTCACAAACTCAAATCACAAGCACTAGTATTTGGTTTATTATTTGGGATTGGTTATCTCTTAGCTGCTACCGTTTATTTAAAGTACTTATTTTAGTTTTGAATTGTTTTTTTTTTTGTTAGCTTTTTCTCTGGACAACAAAGGTGCACGTTTTTCTACATCGTTCTTTCTAAATAACTTCTCCCGCTCTGGGCGTGTCAGATTCGTACTGACTATAACCCACCCGTGTTCCTTTCAACTGACTGACTCCCTGAGTTTGTAACAATTTACTTTTGAGTAGAGTCGTTGACGATGGACCTAACTAACCAAGAGACTGTTCATGAATCAATAAACAGTTTGATTGGCTATAGTTAGAGAGACCAACAGCAAAACAAACTTCCCTTCAACGAGTTACAGTTTAAATTCCTTTGAACGTACATAAGTAGTCGCGTCATCAATATTATTGTAGGAGTTTTCCAAGATCGATATTGAGTTCAGTGCTCCTTAAAAGATCAACACTTGTAGTAATTTAATTTAGCTACGAGTTAGTTGTGATTTTGTTGCGTACTGTGATCCTAGTGAAAATAAATAGTGAAGTCAGTGAACATTCCACCGCTGCACCGCATGACAGCGACTTGTCCTAAGAAAACCTTAGGGACAATTCCCGTATTTTTAAGAGCGTTCAGAATCTTATCTCGGTCTCAATCTGTCAAAAAAGTTGGGAGAAGTCGTGGGACACTCGGTTGGAACAATGTTCCTCTAAAAACGTTAACTAGATGGCTCTGTATTAAAACTATTGACACTTGACAGTTGCCTTTTTCGGGCATAACACTTTTTAGTAATACCAATATACTGCTACCGCAAGCCGCGTTAAAGAACTTCGTTATAAAAATCCTCAAATTTTCCTACATTTTCAACATGTTCTTGATATTGATTGTCGCTGAGATGATTGCGACAAAATTTTGAACCTTATAATTACGGGAAATGAACTTCAGAGCTTGGGAATAAATGCACCGTCAAAGTTAAATTGTGACGACGACTTGCGACTGACTGTACAAAAAAGTGAAGTTTGCGTGAATTGAAATACATTGTAATAGAACCGGTTGAAGTGGCGGTGCTTGGGGGAGGCCTATGTCCAGCAGTGTACGTCTTTCGGCTGAAATGATGTAATAAAAAGAAAAAAAAAATACGTTTATTTGCGGTAAACATGACACAAAGCAAGAACACAAACACAAAAAATAACAAGTTAGGGGAAAATATGCGTCACATCTATGAAAAACGCTCAGCATAATGCTGCGACCCTATGTGAGACAGAGCCCCAGCGCTGGTTTTTAGCAAAAGGTTGACGTCGACCGGTGCAGCATAAAATGAGATATAAATAAGAAATAAAAAGTAATACCTAACAATGGTGCCGATTCCCTTGTTCACAAACTAAACTAAATTTAAGTTAAATTTTACTTTAGTCCTGTCAAATTAATCAGCGCTTGACGTAAATTTAGTAGGCAAGTTTTTAATAACGTCTAAACTTGTATGAAGTAGTGACAGGCGCTGATTAATTTGACAGGACTAAACTACAATTTTTCTTCTGTCCTTTTCTTAATGAAATAGAAAGAAAAAGATGCACTGAACTTAAATTTAGTTTTTTCTAAAAAGTAACAATAAAAACCGAACAATCATAAACTCATATACCTACAGATTTTATCTGTAATAACAATTCAAACTTAAATTGGAAAAAAGATTTAGTAAATACTTTCATTATTGTGAATGTGAGGACTTAATGTGGATAACTTGTGTCTTTCTCAGTTAGTTTTAATTACGGTCTAGCTCTTTGAGTACTTTATGCGGCCTACCCAAATGTCCTTTCTTTGGTAATATTCGTCGAGTTGTTGAGCTCCTTAAGTTCTGAGTTGAGCTATACGATTCGGTACTGACAAATGCATGCACTGACTGGACAAGTCCATTCTTCTCTCTTCTTTTCACAAAACACAAATTTTACTTGTACAAATAAAACTGGTTAAAAAAGTGACTTACTCAGGAAACTCTCCATCCACCCTGCAGACGTATTCCTTCTGTACTTGTCTGTTCCTGATATGATGTTCCATCTGTCGCGCCTTCTTCGGACTCCTCCCGAATAGTAGGAGACCTGGGTGTAGAATTACAAGATTATTTTATTCTGTTGGATCTCATCGGATACAATCGTCGTCATCATCATCAAATTTTTCATCCACATAAACCTAACACTAACCACACACACACTAATCACATATCATCATCATTCTTCACTAATTGACTTTTTTTCGGCCAACGATTAGTTGTACAAAAGGTAATTTTTAACCATTTTAATTGCATCATGGGGTAAATGATATCACCAAAAGCGTGTCTAGATTAATGATGCTGGGCTTTATTTAAATCTCAAGCTACCTTCCTACGAAATCACATTAAAAAACCATTCTAAATTAAACCAACTGCCAACTTTTTACCATTTATCAAAATCAAAATCCCGTCCAACATTTCAAAAGAAAAACGGAAATCAGATTTGCATTTACACCAATTAAAAATCCAGCGAGTGTAATTTTTTAAAAGGATCTTTTTGAAGCCGCGAAGAAAATTTTTACAGTTTAGAGCTAGCTCACCTGACGTCAGCCTGTCGAGTCTGTGAATGGTCCTCAAGTTCTTCAAGTTGTACTCTTTTGCGAGTATGAAAACGACTGTGTTGTGCCTGTATCTGCCACATGGATGTACCTAGTGAAATAGTTTTTATTAAATTGGACGTTAATTTTAAGATCGACCTTTATCATGCTTTTTAATTAAGAAGAAAATTTCGTCCAGATAAGGAAAATGATTGGCAATTTATTCAAATACAATTTGGAATCACAAATCAAAATTTTGCCATTTTACCAAATTCAAGAAACTGAAAAAAACTTGGAAACACGTCGCATAATGCTCACAAGGTACCTGATGATGATAAAAATAAAGTTAAAAACGAATAAAGCAACGATGATGAAGCAAGCAAGTTTAAAACATGAGTATTAAAATTAAATGTTGATGTGCACACAAAACAAGATAATACATTACGCAGTTCAAACGATAAAAAAACGCCACAGTACAAGTAACACAGCAAAATCAATATATTGCTAGTTGTGGAAGTACATGCATAGGGAAATATAAAAGCAAAACTATAGTACAAAGAGTGTAGATAAAGTATAGTGAAGCGAGTACCGAGCCATGTAAGAAGGAATTTTGACATTTTGAGAGATTGAATTGCATTCTACGTGTATCTTCGAATCTTGCTTAATACAGACAGCGCTAGGAGGAAAGCACTAGATTTTGAGCGTAATTAGCTAATTGATTCATTCATATATTTTTAGTATAGTATTAGACGTCCTGTTTCAATACAAATTAGGAACAAAGTACATATTACATGCATGCCTGGAAGGTAACATAATGCCGTAATAATATATCATCCTACATATTCAAGGGTTTAAATTCTAAAAACGAAACTTTGCATGCAAATCGTTGACCCTTTTACGAATATCTCATAAATACCTTCTATGTAGTAAATTCGAGTTTGTATGTATTTATAGGCGGTATAAACCGGCACCATCCTTAGAATTTGTAAACATTATTTGGGCAAAAAGTTTTCAGAATTGACAAAAAGGGACGTACGACAAACTCCTAATTGAATCGACGTAAGCTTTTGCAACTCAATTTACCAAAATGTAAAAGAAAATATTGAGAAAGTTATTCCTGAGCAACAATAATTGGATCAGGTTAAAATATTTTGGATAACACGGTACCCGCTTGAAAGAAATGAAATAAAAAAGGAAGTATTTGGGTTCGCAATACCGAATCGGGACCACTTTTAAGTGGTATTTTCGACAAGACCGCACATTTTCAACTCTGTTTGTGGTATTATGTTTCAAACTTTTGTGCAGATCACAATCTAGTCAGACTCTGACGGCGTACTTTGTTTGAACCGCGAAAATAAATATGAACCCACCGAATTTCTGTGAGCTATCTTTGCGGAGATTTATTTTCTCTTTCATTGTACTTTCAACGGTCTTTCTTTTACGTTACGTTCTTTGTTGAAAAAAAGGAAGTCTTCTATTGTAGCAAAAATCATAACGTTACAAAAAGGTATTACAAACTTGAGGGATTATTTAATTGTCAACGATTTTCTGCGTTTTCACAAAGGTTTCTTTTTTTGGGCATGCTTGGGTTTTAGAGAAAAAAAGCTCTTACTTTTCTCCCTGTAGCGGTGATGAATTGGGAATGAAAATTTTGCAACATGTGCTAAGTTTGTTGCAGTAAAAAGTGTTTCAGGGTCCAAACGCCAGTCAGAGTCTGACGATAATGACAAAACGGTCCCAACGCATGACTCACCGGTAGCGAGCAAGGCTTGTCGAGCACGAGAAGCTCTTCATCCACGTGTATGATGCGCAAGGGACTAGCGAGCACTGGCGTCTCGTGCCTGGCCCACCACGGACACAACAATGTTTCATTACGGACTTTTTATAGTCTTATGATGTTGCAATTGCCTTCAAGAACAACTGTATCACGTCACAGTTATTCCTTTTTGACGTAAACAAATTCTTTGGTTTGGTATAGGAATTTGGATAGTGATCACACCAAACAAAATACAAACTTAAGGTTTTATATAAATACTTTGTTGTTAATAACTCAATATCCTCTTTGCGGAGTCTGCTGAAGAATTTAATAATGCAGAAAAATCTCTTCTATAAATATTTCGATCGAGAATACTGGACTTCAAAGTAAAGTTTATTGATGTAAAGGTTATTTACAAGGCCTGGTTACAAACATTGTAGGACGATCACAAAAGCTTTAAATTTGTAATCCTTTGGTCAGTGGAGACGTAACATCTAACCATCCAAATTAAATGGAGGATTTATAATGTTAAGCACAAAATCTCTAACATCTAAAAGCATAATATTTTGACAATCTATTAGGAAAGGTATAAAATTTTGGGATATAGGGTACAAAACAGCGATACAAAGATGATTTTAATGGCTTATTCTAATATGCACAGAGGGAAGGGAGCATTAACATTAATGAGATACTCAAAGTGCATTACAACATCATAGACAATATAAATACTTAATACACTGGAGGCACAGTATATAGGTCCTACTTTTGTATGCATGACATTTTGTAGAAGTCATTTTGTTGGTTATGAGACTAATTAACGAAATATTAATGTGTCACAACAACTCATTAATATTTTCAATGGAAAATTTGGAGATATTTCTGTAGCGTGCAAGAATGGTTGAATGGATGGAAGTGTTCTTAAACGTAATTGGAATAAGTTTGAATTCAGAATCAAAATAGGACCGTATACAAAGGACAACTGTTTAACTGTGCATGAAGTTATTTATGACTTTCTAATCTCGGTTGATTTGATGGCGGGATTCTCATATCTAACATATAAGTTCGTCAGTGTTCCGGTTTGTGTTGAGATTGTAAACTTTTGTGTGGAAGATACAAACGTAGGTAATTAAATCTGTGATCGTAGACCTGGGTATGTTTTAAACTAAGTATAATTGAGTGGTACGAAACCTTCATCTCGTGTATTCCTTTTTGTATGATTGTGTTTTCAGAAGATTAAATTGTAATGTTAGAAGAAGAAATAGATTAGTAAAAAAAGCTATTAAAATTAAATATATAGGCGTAAACTAGAGAAGAATTAGGTGTATTAGTAATAACAGTGACTAAACTAGAAATCTAAAATTCAGTAAAACCTAAGCTATGACGGGTAAATTGACCGAATCCTGGTAACCAATATTTTAATAGAATTGATTGCCATGTTTTATAAGGGCGAACGTAGGCCAGAGAAAATATATTTTACTTTGCACCGTTCAGCTTAGGGATCCAGCATTGAGCCGTAATATCAATCACTATGATGGGGGACGGCCGATCATTCAGACCCTTTTACATTTGAACTGAAGAAATATTTCTTTTCTACGGCATCCGCCTTACAATTATATTCGTATAATCTATATTGATTCCTTCTTCTGACCGATTCTTTCTGTTCTGAATTTATTACTTACGATTTAGTTTGGGACGAGAGGTTATTTTAAAAAAAAATTGTTGAAAATTCGAACCTTCTAAAAGCTTATTAGTCTTTACTTCAAAGCTGATTTGGTAGGGTCTTTATTTAATTCATATTACTTATACGAGTATCTAGTATCTATGTGACGTATTTCTACAGAGTCAAATTTCTAAAGGTCACAAATTTAATTATATTCCTTATTTTCAATTCCATAGCTACTTTTCAGTAAAGTTTCTCTTTAGATTTTGCAACTGCCAAAAGTCAATCCCAACAATTCGAATTATACCAATAAGTGTTCAAAACACAGACAAAAACGTACGTTGCAATATCCTCGATGAAATTTCCACTTTGTTGAAACAGTACGTGGGTAGGGAGCTAAACGGGCATATGTGCTAAGTTTAGATATATATATATATATATATACAGCTTGTTGTATGGGTGTAACAAGAGGCTTAATGAGGACCTACGTAGAAATACGCTGGCACGAGTAATTGGTCGACATTGTTGTTTCATTTTGGCAGCCATGTTGGGCCCGCTAAAGGTTCAAAGGGATTTGGAATGTTTGGGTGCGAAACGCTTAGTGTGGAATTTAGGAATCTTATTTGTAAGAGCTGATGATTTTATTACGTGTTACAATAGGTTTCTGATTACTGAACGATATTAATGATCTAGTGTCTGTGGTACCATTTTTGAGCAAACTTTAGTTCTTCTGAATTTTTTTTTACAGAATCAAAGCGTCTAATCGAATAAAGAAGTAAAAAAGAGTATTTTATGTAATTTTTTTGTAATATGCGTAAAGTTTATGCAGAATAAACATGTTTTCTTTCTTCTTTTTAATCATGTATTGTATCACCAGAAGATAGAATTTATAAGGTAATTTGATGGGGTCCTAAATAAAGCTTCGTTTTCATTCAAACAGCGTTTTAATGCTCAAAAGGATTTCTAATGACTTTCAAAAAGCTCTTTTATGGGAGCAAGAAATTGAAAACATGGGTTTTCCTCAGAGGTAACAAAGAAGCAAATCGTAAAAATACAATTTGCACATTAAATAGAGCTTACTATGGATTTCATTCGGCTATCAACTGTTTTATGGCTGTCTGCCTCCAACGGTAATTGAAAACCACATATGTATAAGATGAGGCAGTCTTATTGTTAAAGCATATTCTATGACGTTAAGCTACTTCAGACGCATCAATAAGGTGCACTATTGACCCCTGACGATATAAATTTTCCATGGGATTAACTTTGGATTTAAACTATTTTATGAGAACTCTGACGCAGAACTCATTTGAATACCACATTTGCATTTCAAAGATCTACCTGATCGTATTATTAAAGAAACACATTTTCTGATTGAAAAGCAATTTCAAAGCAGAGTAGAGAATAATAATTTAGAACCTGCAACTAAAAATACACGTTCTATATAAAGCCCGATGTTCAACTTGAGTGAGTGCTGAAAAAAATCAAGTTTGCCCGCCTTCGCCTACTTTGCATGTAAATTCTAACACCTACCTTCTACATTCCTGTTTTATTCCGTAAAAGCCGATATGAAAGTGCTTCATAATATTATGTGTCCTCCGTCATATAACGTTGCAGAGTATTTCTTGCAAAAGGGACCGCTCTACGTTAACGCAAAGGACTTTGAGAAGCTAGCTTTTAGGGGCAGGAAAGCGGATTTCAGTGGAATGGAAACCTATAATATGATAGTCGCACTAAAATTGTGGGACCAACTAAATTAAATTCTGGACGGTTTAGATATTAGATGCGATGCTCTTTATCGTCTGTCTGCTCTCTAAAGTATTTCACCGAAATTCAATTTGTGAGTTATAATCTTTTTTACTAACAATTTGGTTCACTTTTGGTCAGAGAAAGAAAGTACAGTGGAAAGAGATGTTCAATTATTTACAATGAAGTATATGGAAAGCTTGGTTAGTGCACTACTAAAATCTATATTAGCACAACATGCGACACATAAGGGTGACATACAAGTACTTGATGTATGATAAGCGTACACATAACATGGCTGTCTCATTTGCCACTTACGGGGATAGAGGCCGGTTTGTTGACAACCACAATGTCCTCGTCGATATGTACGAGGGTGATCGGTTGGCTGGTGACCGGTACTTCGTGCCTGCAACGATACACACGTCAGGCTTACGGCTTCTGGCAACGGACTCGGAGCAAAACCACATATAAGAAGGCGAAAATTACGTTTATGTAGACGACATTTTCGTTTTTGTGAGGAAGAAAAATACATTTGTTTAGATATTTTAGTCTTTGGCAAAGAAGTGTTTAGAGAACATTAGTATTGTTTAAAGTAGAAATAATTGTGTTTGTGTTTCGTGTCTGAATAAGAATTTATAGCCACCTTCTGAATCATCTCGACGCCGATGCTCCTTCAACATTATTACTCACTAAATGTAGAACATTATTGCTCAGAGTTCGTTTAAATATCAGTTCTCGTGACGTATGAAATAAAGATTAGACGAGAACCAAACAACAAATGAACATGCGTGAGCGAAATTGTAAAATGTATCGTGTGAAGATGCACGCCGTTTTGAACTAGACACGGTGTCGGACTATTGCCAGCTGCAACTTTAAAGATATCAAGTGATAAAGAACTCTGTGTCTCTGTTGGAAAACGGCCAATATGCACTCACATGCTCATTCGGTGCTCAAGATATCGTTATTGAAGATTATATTTGTGTTACAGTGGACTAAATACAAATTAGACCTGAAATACAATCAAGCTTCGACGCACGTCACATTATTATTAAAAAAAATATATAGTTAGAGTAACTGTGATAGTATGTAAGGACAAGTAAAATAAATACATATAAGGCAAGAAAAATAAAGTTATTATTTACAATACTGAAATCAAAGTAACAACTGAGTTTGTACGAGTATTGTGTAAAACAGAAAATGTTGATGTGTTTGGGGTTTGTGTACATATATTGAGTCTAAGGTGCTGTAGCTATCTGAAGCGGACTACTGGATACCGTTGACGTTGAATATTAGAATGCTGTTTTATTACCTATGGACGACGTTTGCTAGTAGGTCATTGTGCTTTAATCTGTAGTCAGGGTCAACTCTTTCGTAGTTGACGGTCAGGGTCCCCGCTCTGATGCACCTCTCGTACTCAGCTGCAGGATGGGCTCTGAACTCTCGCGCGAAGACGTCGAGAATTTTCTCACCGACCCACCTTCCTTTGGTGAATGTTGTAAACGTAAAGTAGTATGGGTAGACTTTTCTGAGGCCTGAAATTCGGAAATACTATGAGTATAGACATATATCTTGACAAGTACTCCTAAAATAAAGTCAAAGAGATGAATAATAATGGACAAAACAGCAGCAGCATCAAAGTACGAAAAAATATTGGAGTTTTTTACTATTTTGCCTTTTATTAATGTACGTAATCACTTTAAAATATGTTTTATTTCAGATTTAAAATCTTTTCATAGCAAACTTTACATCTCACTTAAAATGATGAAACTCTCCAATTTATTAAAGAAAACTCTCGACTACAAAAACATTTCCAACATTTCAAATAGCGGGTATATCGCAATTTATAAGTCGTTACCTCGAAATATCTGCATAGCCGTAAAGCACAACGGGGGTTGAATGAAGAAAGCGCCATTGCGGTTAGATGACTAAGGCCATTAGATCATAATGGGCTTTTTTGACATTAGCTATATTGAAAACTAGCGTGGCCGCTGTTTCATCCACTTAGTGTCAACGTAGGTTACGTAATGGGTTGATACGCTGCTAGTCACTTTTTATTATGAGTGGAATTTATGTTCAGCTAATGCTTTTTAGCAGATTTCTTCCATTACAATACTATTCATAATTAGTTTTTACGTAATTTATGTGTTTGCTTCTAGTAGAGCCAATCTACATAGTTAAAATTACAAGGACAAAATGTTAGTTTATTAAATGTACTCAAATATAACTCTTGTCAAGTAAAAACGATTAACATTTCATTTTTAACTAATTACTTTAAATATTTATGCTACAATAACTTTATTTATCTCTTTCAAATTCGAATTTTTTTAAATATTTTTTTTTAATACTGTGTAAATTAGTCTAAGCACTAATACATTAAATAATGCTGACGAAAATATGGAACAAAACATTACCTATACAAAAGCATAAATAAAAAATCACGTTACGAAATTATATCAATTAAATTGGATACATCATAAACCCACATAATAGAGACTTAGCTACCAAATCATGAAAAAGAAAAAGATATCAGGAATAAGAATCAAATCAATGGAAAGAAAAAAATTAAAGGAACGGATTCGTGATTGAAGATAGGTATTTATGTAATCCAATATCAGGCGAGGTTTGTCAAAACCGTACTTACAGGAAATAAAAAAGATATTTCGAGGAGACGACGTTGGCGATGGTTTTGTGCGGAGATTACTAAGAAATAATATTTATAGAAGAGACATAATACTGTACTGTTGATAAATTATTTGTTTTGGTTTCTGTTTCATTGATTGCTTTGTGAGTTTTGATCTTTGTTTATGGATTTGGAGTTGTTTCTTCTTTGATTCCAATTATTGTTGCTATGTCATTGACATTAGGTTGCTTTTCTTGTTCTTTTCCTCTGTCATCGTTCCTTATTTTATTATTTATCTTGAAATGCGGATGCTGCTGTCTATCCTTCAGGTACTCTATCAAGTTGTTCTTATTTACTTGTTTACTAGACTGTTTACTTAAAAACACTCACCATTTTCCATATAATAAGACGTTTCGTTGTACCGGTCATCTGTGAAGCCCGGCCTTTTCGCTTTCAGAGCCTTTGTTTCCAACTTTGCCTGAAACAAAAGGGAAAAAATAATAAAACCATTGTATTCACGGGCCTTTATGAAGTTGTGTGAATTGTACAGAGATAAAGCTTTGGAGTAAAAGTAAAGGGTATGTACTATGTCACGTGTGTGGACTAACGAAAGCGTCTGTACATTCAGAAATGGTTTTGATGAATGAATGGATTTTTCTTGCTTTGTTAGCTCAGGTTGTTGTTAAAAGTAAAATTCAAAAAATTTACATAACATCACGCCTGTATTTCTCCGAAGGGATAGGCAGAGGTGTTACTATAGTACGTACGCCCACATTTCGCCAGTTATGTTTAAGTCCCATGTAATAGCGGGCGAGCCTATTGCCATCAGTGTGGCACAAATTCAGATTCCGGGCTGCTACTAATTCTAGATAGAAAACCCAATAACACTTTGTCCGACCCGGGAATCGAACCCGGGACCTCATGCTCAGCAGCACTACTTGCGACCACTAGATCATCGAGGCAGTTAAAAATAATTAATTTCACATAAACCTACATGGGCACTTAAGAAACGTCAGAAGCTACGTGCACGGTTCCAATTTATTGGTCGTTTCCTATGGAAAAGAGCCAGCAATAAACTAAACGGTTGCTGTTTTAAAAATAATTGGCTTTTACTATGTTTTCAAATAACAATGTTATAATTACAATAGGTATGGGAGGACAGTGTAGGCATGTCAACAAGTACCAGGTACTTAACGAAACATAAAATGGCCAACAAATCAAAACATCTAAAAGTCTACAAGGCTTAGAAGACAGATGATGCCATCATCTACTAGGTTGTACAACTACGTCATATCCATAAAGTAGTAACCTACTTGTAAGTCAAGTTAAGGTACTGATGTCAACTAGCTCATGGCATTCATTATCTGGTATTTTGACCGTAATAAAAATACTACTCCATTTAGATGAATTGCATTTTTTATTTATTTTCGTCCATAACGGGAAAGCTCTTGGCCTGCATCTCACCTGATGGTTAGTGATGATCAGGTCGAAGGTGGAAGCGAGCTTCACCCGGACTTCTCAACCAGAGGAACCATAGAGAAAATGGCTATCTTACCTCTAATTATATCAAAACACAACAATGCTGATAACAAATCGAGCAGAAAATTTTGCACTCATTGGGAATCGAACCTGCGACCTCTGGGTCTGCGATAGGTAGTCTAACCACTAGACCACAGAGGCGGTTAAAATTTTCTTTTATGTACCTATACAGTATAGCAGATTTTTTTTCGTGATTTCAGAGATGCTCCCATAGGAAAGTTGTTTATATTCATGGGTAGAACACCCAGTAAAAATTTGGAGACAAAAAAAATCATTCAGTATATATAATTCTTCTGTACGTGTGTTTGTCACCTAACTCCTCTTAGACGGCTAGACCGATTTAGATGAAATTTTGTGCGTATCTTTGAGTGAGTACCTGGATGGCTCGAAAATACAATTGGACCCGGTAGGTATCGCTGTTCGGACAGGACAACGTCTGTCAGGCCCGCTAGTATGTAATAAATTTAACATAGAAGAGCACAACTATACAAAAAAAACATTGTCAGAAAAGACAAAGGATTGCGAAAAGAGGGTCCTTTACGAAAAACAATTTTCGAGAATTTCTTTGGAAACTATAATAGATAACAGCGGTGAATATTCTGTTGAAACGTGTGTTGAAAAAGTTCTGTTCATAACAAGTTCGCATATTGGGATGGGGTGCCCAATGTTGGTTCCAGTGTTTCATCCAACTGTTTGTAACGTTTTTCAAAATTGTACAAACATTGGATCCAATACGGGTCAATAAAAACTTGAATCTATAGGGACACGTTGAGGCGGCGAGAAAATTAGAAAAGTTTATTTTTTAAAGCGAAACAATCGAGTATGTTACAGCCTTTTTATTGATTGGAGTAATACTGTATAATGGAAAGTTTGAAAGCCTTTCTTATTGTTTTTGTTTACATTTTCGTCAATATATTTTTGTATCGATAATAGCAACAATCGAATCTGAAGTCAGAATTTCGAAAGTCTTGACAACTAGTCATACCAATAGGTAAGTTACCTAGTAACTGGGTTGTGGGGGTCAGATAGGCAGTCGCTTCATGTAAAATACTGGTTTTTAGCTGCATTTGATCAGACTGGAAGCTGACCACAACATAACTGGGAAAAGGCTGGGCAGAAGATGATGATGAAATATGTAGAATGCGGTTTCAATCGATTTACATATTTTTCATAGGTTTTAAAGGCTGATATTGGTGATTCACACGAATTTACTCGCCAGAAACGGGCGAATCGACAATTTTTTTTTTTTTTTTTGCGGCGATTCGCAGTATGTTAATTTATTTGTAGGCGAATCGATTTCTGGAGAATCGCCTCAAGAAAAAAATATATTAATTAAAAGTGTAAGTCAATCACCAATAACGCTTTTTAAAAGAATTTGCACTTGGAGCTATTGGGGTGTGGAGTTGTGGAAGACTTAAATCACTTATTGATGGACTGGTTCCATATAAGTCTCATTGAAATGATGTGTGTGTGTGTGACGTGAGGTCTTGAGGTCAAACCGACTTAATTTAGGCACATTTCATAGAATTCTGTTTCAACCAAATGGTGAAGATGCGAAGAGTCTGTTCAGATTCACGGCCCAAAATGTAATTCATAGCAGAGTGTATTTTATTATTATTTAGTTCCGTCGACGGAGCTCTGCTCGTGTGAAAATAAGAGAAAACGAATATTCCCAGATATGAGACCTAGCTAGATCGATTTTTCGCCTCCGTAAACCCCTATAGTGCAACTTTCATCGAAATCGTTAGAGCCGATTTCGAGAACGTGATTACAAATATTGCTCATTTGTATAGGATTTAGTGTATCATGGAAATGTAATACGCATTGCGGTTAAAAAGTCCCTAATTTCTCTAATAAGTTTTTTCATTTGTACATTGGCATCTTGTTTTTATATAGTCATGTAATTTATTATCATTTAATTGTTCTTTTGTGTGCACTGAATAAATGTTTTATCTAACAATTTACCTAATAAAAAAAATAAAAATTAGCTATTTTGAATGTTAATACATAAGTACCTATCCGTTGCTAGCCTGTACAGAAATCTACAGCAGAGTGTACAATTACGACAACAATACATTAGCAAAAGCTGACCCATTTATCGAGGGGCTTACCAATCGATACAAATTACTCGATTGTTAATTCAATTTGCTGTTTGACTCGGTAAATCAGTATTTTATTTGACAAATGAAATGTAACCTTTTCTTTAATTTGTTTAACATTACGAATGGGTTAAAATATCCGGTTTTAATATACTTATATTTTTTTACAATAAAAAAATCTTGTTAATAAAATTTAAGAAACTGTGACTTCTTCAAGTTGATTCGTAAACATTTAATCAAAAAATAAGTTAACAAACAGCAACGTACCGATTTTCTGAAGCAAAAGCTTAAAAAATTCAGACGTACAAAAAAAAACCTAATTGACTGCTTCGATGGTCTAGTAGTCGCAAACGTTTCTACTGAGCATGAGGTCCTGGGTTCGATTCCTAGGTAGGTCAAAGTGTAGTTGGGTTTTCCATCTAGAATTTTTCAGTAGCAGCCCGGAGTCTGGTTTTGTGCTCGATTGATGGCAATAGGCTCGCCCCCTATTACATGGGACTTAAACATAACTGGCGAAATGTGGGTGGACCTTCTACAGGTACACTTCTGCCTAACCCTTCGAGGATTAAAGGCGTGATGATGTAAATAAAAAAAAGTGGCACTCCGGGAGTGCCGATAGAAGTGAACATTTTAAAAAGATTGCCTTGGTGGAAGAAAATACTTGTATAGGACATTGGTCCGTAACCTTATCTAAATAAAGAGCATAAACGCGTTTACAAAAAAAAAAAAAAATACTTCCAAAACCTTTAAAGTAAAAATACTTTTATAGAACATTGATCCGTAACGTAATATAAATAAAGAGCACAATTGTGTTTACAAAAATGAGGTGTCGGTAACGGTGTCGCGAGTTCAATCGTTTTCTCCCATCTCAAAAATGCCCAACGCGCCTAAAGAAGTTTTCACTTAAAGAAACAAACATCTATACATTCAATCTGTATTTTACCATAACATAATCGTTTTACCAACACGTCGAAGGCTCCTAGCCCACTATTGATTTTTATTCGCACAACGTTTTGTCGTTCATGATACGAATCATGTTTCAAAACTATTCCTTTGTTTGGATCGAAGATAGTTTAGGAGTTACGATTTAGTTTTTAATATCAAAGTTTTGTTGATAAGCGATAAACTGGTAAAAGTAGTTTGATGGCGAAAGTTGGGAAACTTTTGTTTAGAATCGAGGTGAGTGATTGGTTTTTGGGGCGAGTAGATACTACCTAACGGTGGTGTTGTAAATTTGAAATAATATACTTTTACGATAGAGCTATCGAAATGATTGAGTGAATTTGGTGAAAGTAGCTGGGTACCTACCCAGTCATAGGAATGTTTCAAGAAAAAATTATACGCAAATGTAGCCACGGGCACAGCTATTGAGATTTAAGTAGGTAGGTAGGTACTTATTCCAAGTAAGAAGTCAATATCGTCACCTCCACGGCAAACTTACGAATATGCAGTTTTAGTGAAATCGACATTTTGATGAAAAACTGTACCTACCTAATGTGGTACTCACACATCGTAGAAAATTTACGAATTTTATATCTGACGGTAACAGAATTCCACTTGTTAGAATCATGTAGGGTGTTTTAGCGTAGTAAATTTAAAATAAAAGAAGTTAATAGATATTTATTAATTTCCTGGTAAACTTACGAAAGTGGTACTTTCGTAAGGTCACCGAATTTTCAATTGGATATTTTTATTATTATTTAGCAACGAAAGTACCACTTTCATAAGTTTGCCAGGGTATGAATAAATATCTGTTATTCTGTGTATGTTGATGTAAAGTTACGAACGTGTATTTATTTCTGATCCTTGTAAAATATTGACAATCCGTTGATAATATCATAAAAAAGTCCCATTTTGAATTTGTTCTGTTATACCTACCTGTTACAAAAAAAAGTTTTTATTGATGTTTGATTTCAAAACTTTCCCAGTAAAATACATATACTACATTCAGATTTAGCACAAAATGGTGTAGTAAGAAATCTTTGTTTTTTCATTACCTACCTACCAATACAACATGTTACAGCACATATTTCAAAATACACGTTTTTTTTATTTAACACAAAGTCATAAAACAATAACACTTAATACGACCACTGTCTCTTCTGGTGTCCTGATTAAAACTGTACAACAGCTGAGGCTTAGCGTTGATTGGTCGATCAACTCTGACGTCATATCACCGGGATTACCGCCATATTGCTTTTTAATTCGAACATGGTGGGACATTAAATGGGGGTCGTTTCTTTGTGTTGGTAGGCTGCATTTAATTTTGTGAAAAAAGTATTTGTGAATTGTGTTTTTGAAGTGAAAACTTCTTTAGGCGCGTTGGGCATTTTTGAGATGGGACTAAAGCATTGATTTCGCGACACCATGACGACACCTCATTTTTGTAAGTGCGATTGTGCTCTTTATTTATAGTACAGACGCCAGCACATCAAGTTACTACAATCTGTCAAATTTATTTAATAGATTTTCAACTTTATCGCTGAACTGTAAGGCTCAAAGTTGATTGGGAAAATTTGACAGTTTCGGGTAGCTTGATGTGCTGGCGTTTGTACGTTATGGATCATTGTTCTAAGCAAGTATTTTTATTTTAAAGGTTTTGTAAACGCGATTGTGCTCTCTATTTATATTAAATTATGGATCAATGTTCTATGCAAGTATTTTTACTTCAAAGGTTTCGGAAGTATTTTTTTTTTGTAAACGCGATTGTGCACTTTATTTAGATAAAGTTACGGATCAATGTTCTATACAAGTATTTTTCTTCCAGCAAGGCGATCTTGTTCAAGTTTTCACTTGTGTCGGCACTCCCGTCCCGGAGTGCCACCACTTTTTTTTTATTCTTGCGTTCTCGAATTATTTCACCACTACGGCTCTCAAGGTGAAGGAAAACATCGTGAGGAAACCAGCATGTCCTAAAACTAAAAATTCGAAGACATACAATGACATTGGTTTACTAATTATATTTTTTTCTTTTTTCCTGAACATTATCACATAAATAGATTTTTAGTACGATACTTAAAACAACACCTCACGGATCGGACATAGTTTTTTTTACATGTTGTATAAATAAATGCTAGAGTGAGTATTATTACTTAGATTATGTCTCGGTCGGTTGTTGACTTCAGACTCAATTATCGATTTTATGACGGGTGCAAACGTGTGGAAGTCATTTTACGACGGTTTTAGAACTAAGAGACATTGTGAGTCGTAAAATGTGTGCATGTCTTAACAGTAGTAAAGTTAGTATTTATTTAAGTATTAAATTGTTAGGAACTGTGGTCATTTGAGTAAGAGACATAAAATAACTTTTGTCAGAAGTCTTGAAGTTAAATGATAAGATTTCATCAGAATCTTCCTAGCCTTTTTCCAACTACAGTCCGTCCGTCGAGAAAATGCGTTTAAGACACCTGTCGTCATTACGTCATTTCTTAGGTAATTGCTGAAAACCAGCGCTGTTGCCATTAGGTTCGTCCGAATTCACAGCTTTTTGCTGGGTAAGGACCTGTTCTTGCACAGATGCGACGCACAGCGTAATTTCTCTGTTTATTTGTTACAAAAGTAGTTAACTCTGCAATCGGCATTTTGTTTTATTTAAGTTTTTGTTGTCATTTTCCAATTTTGCAACAGTAATTACGCAATATTATCTTTGGTCCGTGAAACTTTTTGGATTGAATATGAGGCTTTTGGCTACTTTTGAATTGTGTGTATTTTATGTCTTGTTTTTTAAAATGGGCGTTTTGTTTGTGTAGAATAAACAAGTTTTCTTTCTTTTCTTTCTTTCTGTTTTATACTAAAGAATATGTGTTTTGCGAATTTGATCCTTATTACTTCTAGAAATTGTCCAACTGACAGGTATCAGGAAAGCATTCTCTCGACGCGGACTGTATGTTTGCGTCGTCCAGTCTAAACGGATGCAGCTGAATCTGAATATAATGTATTTTACACGTAGCGACTGCCTATCTAACTTTCACAACCCAGTTACTGGGTAACATGTAAGATAGGTTGTCAGACTTTCGGGCTTTAATGATAAGATCAGCCTGAACTGAATAACTCCCAAGGTCACGTCTCCTAGCGACTGAGGTTCTCACAAGTAGTGTACTTCCTGATTATTAATCTGAGATTGCTGCGAGCTTGATTATAAAGTCTTAATATTTTAAATTAATGTAATTTGTTTTTTATAAAGCTATCAATGTTAATATTAGGTATATCTACTTAGAGATTAAAGGAACAATTCAAAGGCCTGTGTCCAAAAATTTTTTTGTCTGTCTTGTAGATCATTAAAAAATATTGAACACGTATTTTTTCTTTTTTGACGTAATCAAAAGATTACGGCGACACATTGAGTTAAAATGTGGCATGACTTCACGCCTTGCTAGATTTAATACTGAGTTGTGACGTAACGAGCCCCCACTCCTCAACTTTGATGCGTGCTTTCTAAGTTATTTTTGATTAATATGTTAAAGCAAAAAATACGTGTCTAATATTTTTTGATTATCTGAAAGACGGACTAAATAATAATATTTTTTTTACCTAGGCAACTACCGATTTCATCGACAGTGACAGTGCAGTCAGGTCAGGTTGGGCGATACAGTCTTCACCCAGACAAACTTGTAAGTTCCCACAATGCCAGTAATTATACCCAAAGGTATACCGTTTTAATAGATGGAATAAAATAGGTATCGTGAATACTTCGTGAGTACTTCATTCTCATATAGAGCCGGTTGCGAGTTCTACGCACCTGACCTTTCTGAAGAACATCACCAATAAGGTCACTGTTTAACCTCCTAGGGCGTCCCCTCCCGGGCGGCGTTTCCACTCACATTTACCTTGTAAATACTTTTTGTTAGTCGCCTTTCATTCATCCTCTCAACATGACCAAACCATCTGAGCATACTCTTTTAAATTTTTGTCTGTCTGTCTTTTAAACCGCTCCGTTGCTTTATACTAAACTAGCATTTAAACAATAACTGTATACCTTTATTTACTCTCACACAGATAACTCTTATCAATATTTCTCCTAGGTAAAATACGCTAAACATATTCCCCTCGAAGCTAACAATAAACAAACAAAAATAAGTTAGTTTCCATTTGATTTATTAACGGCATTCGAGTTGAACCTCATATGGTAATGTCCACTTATGTATTCAGTCTCTATTGGTATTTTAGTATTTACTTTCAATTTATTGTTTGCTGACTGTTACACGTAGTTTTGCTCGGATTTACGTATTATGATCATCATCATTTGAGCCGAAAGACGTCCACTGCAATTCGTTCCACTGCAACGGTCATTAAATTGACGCAGGCTGTCAATTTGCTGAACAATTAATCTCCCTTTCTTTTAAGCTATTGCATAGCTTTTATCGCGGGCTTTGAGCGCGGAGACCGAATCTAGAAATTCCGTAACGTAACGAAAATAAAACCTAACACCTCCCACTTCACCTACCATGTAATTATTATTAATTTTGTTTTATGTCATCACGTCATCATCCCAAGTGTAGCGTTGACAAATAGGAAGTATGGAGGTTACAAATGCTATGCAATAGCTTTACCGCGGCAGTCCCCGAGTGCCACACTTTTTTTTTTTTTTTATTATCATGTAATATATCCCGCTCTGGGCGGAGACAGACTCTTACTGACTAAAACCCACCCGTGTTCCTTCAGTTGCCATGTTGCCGGGGGCTCGATCTCCCTTTTGACTTCTTCGCAACCCCGGCAGCCATCGGTCAGTTCTGCTGACATCTATTTGAGGCGTGCGTGGAACACAACGCGCCGTCGAACTGGGCCAGGTCCTTATCGGACGGCGAGTTATCCATTGCTCACCGTCCGCAAGCCCACGCGGCCGGAAATCGGCCTGCGATTCCCGACGCCCAGGGCATCTCCTGCGGCGGTTAGGGGCGTGAGGGCGCAAAATTTGCCTCTCCCTCACGCGTTCCGCCTCCTCCTTCGCGAGCATTATTGCTTCGCAACAATTAATCTCCCTGACGGTACAATTATCATCTAGCACCGCAAAGATGTTCGCAGAGCCTTTCAAAACGAGTAATGTATTTAAATTAAGGTGGAGTGCAGTCTTTGTCGTAAATTCGCCCCCTGCGGAGATAATGAAAACAAAATGACCTCGCTCTTCAAGAACTACGAAAAGTACGAGTTTGAGACTTTTTTTTTTGTTTTGTTTTTGTTCGGGCTTGTTGTTATATTGATTTTGGTTTGGATTGGGTATTCTCGTTTTAAATGGGGTTAGGCACAGAATAAATAAGTAGCAGTATTATAACCTCGGCAGTGACATTGAAATAATTTTCTACGGTCGCTTGGTAGATAAACCTTCTGCGTCCATGCGTAATTGCCGCGCACTCGATACTGTTGTGTACACTGAGATTTCGAAGCGCGTCGTTTCGGCCGTTTTCTATGAAGATAGAATACTGTTACGTATTAACTTTAAAAAATCGTCACGCTAAAAAGTGTTAATACTTGCAACTGTCTTCTTCTAATTCAAAGAGAAAGAAAGAGAGAGAGAGCGCCGGCAGAAAAAAACAAAAGAAAAGAGTGAAGTAATTACAGTGTCGTGGGATAAAATTGTACACATCGGCTCGAGTACACTGAGTTTGACTTCGATCCTGACGGGGGTCCCACGACCGCACACGATTTTTATACCGTGGATTAGGTACACCTACCTAATATCCTACTAATATTATAAAGGCGAAAGTTTGTGAGTGTGTGTGTGTGTGTATACTTGTCTCTTCTTCACGCTCAAACGGCTAAACGGATTTGGATGAAATTTGGTACACAGATAGTTTATAACCTGAATTAATACATAGGATACTTTTTATACCGATACTAATATTATAAAGGCGAAAGATTGTGAGTGTGAGTGTATGTTTGTCTCTTCTTCACGCTCAAACGGCTAAACGGATTTGGATGAAATTTGGTACACAGATAGTTTATAACCTGAATTAACACATGGGATACTTTTTATCCCAATATCCCGACGGGATCGAGACTTCTACGGGTGAAACCGCGGGGAAACCTAATATCAGAGATACTTAAAAGCAATATACACCCACGATGTGTATTGACAATGACATGACGTCATCATCATCATTCTCCTTCTCTTATCCCAATTTATTTGTGGTCGGAGACATGTCTTTTTTTTCCATTCTTCTCTATTGTCATCATCTCGGTGGTCACCCCCTTTCTATCCATATCATGTTTCACACAGCCCATCCATCGTTTTTTTGGTCTTCCCCAACTCTTATAGCCATCCACATTCATACTCAAAACTATTCTCATGAAATTTTCCTCATTCCTCTCTATTGACAATGATAGGTTTCCCAACATTATTCCAAGTAACATTTTAGTTTCAACTAGCTGCCTTAACAGACGTTATCCTATCCAAAAGTATAGACACTTATCCCATAGACACTTAAGGACATTAGGATGTTAAGTTTTTCTGAATTTAAAAATGTTCCGGGAGTTCTGCCTAGCCTTTTCCCAACTATATTGAGGTCGGCTTCCAGTCTAACCGGATGCAGCTTAATACCAGTATTTTACATGGAACGACTGCCTATCTGATCTCCACAACCCAGTAACTGGGTAATACGATACCCCTTGGTAAGACTGGTTGTCAGACTTTCGGGCTTCTGACGACCCGTAACGACTGTCAAAGATCCACGAATGACAACCGGGACCAACGGCTTAACGTGCTTTCCGAGGCACGGAGGAGTCTCGGTATGTAGAAATGGTCACCCATCCACGGATCAACCCCGGCAAGCGTAGCTTAACCTGACAGATCGACCCGAGCGGCTGTTAGTACTTAGCCACGAACTCCTGTTCCTCCTAAAAATGTTCCGGGAAGCTTTTCAAATATATATTTCCCTAAAAATCTAATTCGTCCGAATTAGATTTTTAGGGAAATACTCGTAGACGAATATTTTTAAACAAAAAACAGCCAAATTGGTCCAGCCGTTCACAAGTGATGCGCTTACCAACGACAGAACAGAATTTCATTTTTATTTATATATATATTATATCAATAGACATACAAGGTGTTCCTTTTGATTTACCATAATTCTATGGTATTATTGAGATCATGTCAAAGAATCAACTGGTTAATGAATAATGTAAATTTTTTTTTCATACAAAATAATTCGGCAGTCACGATTATTTACACTCTTACGTGAAATATAAAAAACATTTACTTAATTCAGACTATTTCTGTCTATAAAAAAATATCAATGACAACGTTGCATTTTCTTAGCTTTAAATATGAATGATTGGTTTGAATGAAAATGATTTACTCGTACTTATCAATGAAACTTAGACACATCGAGAGTCTACTATGTTATCTTCCAAACTATATATTTTTTCTAGGAGTTTTTTTATTATTTTTACTCATAGCTTATAACGTTAGAGTTATGGGACACCAAAAGGAAAACGTTGTATAGATAAAGATTGTGTAGGTTTGGTTCAGTTCACATCGCGTCACATTGTTTAAGTGTGTATGAAAATATTGTTGCCATGGCAACTCAGAAACGTGACTCAACAGTCACGTGCCAATACTATGGCGTCACGTAATACCGTTATATTTAAATCGGAACCAAGAAAACTTTCTATAAAGAAAATCTGAGTTTGCGGTTCTGTGCAAACTGCTTCGTGTTAATGTACCTGTTCATAGAGCTGTTGAAGCAATGAAAAAACAGTGGCACTCCGGGAGTGCCGACAGAAGTGAAAACTTGAACAATTTTATTGTGCAGAAAATACTTTTAATGAGGTAACAGTAACAGTGTCGCGAGTTCAACTGTTTTTTCCCATCTCAAAAATGCCCAACGCGCATAAATAAGTTCTAACTTCAAAAAAAAAAAAATGCAGACAGCCGACGTTCGCACGGACGTAATCCAATCGCGGCGGGATTTTATCGCACATTGGATTTTCAACTCTCGGTCTTAAGCTGAGCGTTTAGAATCCAGTGCACGAAATAATGAGGTGTCGGTAACAGTGTCGCAAGTTCAATTGTTTTTTCCCATCTCAAAAATGACCAATGCGCCTAGAGAAGTTTTTACTTCAAATATTAGTTTTTCTTGTTCAAACAACATAACATAACATCACGCCTGTAATCCCCGAAGGGTTAGGCAGCGGTGTACTTATAGTACACCCACATTTCGCCAATTATGTTTAAGTCCCATGTAATAGGGGGCGAGTCTAATGCCATCAACCGGGCACAAATACAGACTACGGGAGAAATTCCTGATAGGAAAACACAATAACACTGCCTGACCTGGAAATTGAACCCAGGACCTTATGCTCAGCAGTAGCGCTTGCGACCACTAGACCAACGTAGTAGCCGTTCAAGCAAATGCTGCTAAAAATAAGAAATTCCGTATTTTACACGACATAAACTTTCAAGATAGATGAAACTGAGGCTTGTTTCCTATGCAATAGATTTTATTTACCATCTAATGTCGACGTACATCGTTATTACATGTACCAGTTTTACGGTCTTCCATCCACAAGCATTTACAGTGAAGTGGGCTATTAAATAAAAATTTACATTCAAATAAACTGCTGTCAATCATTGGCTAAAAACATGAAAATCCACTTAACCCACCGCAAAACCTGCATCATTTACACATATTTAACAAAGCATAAACTGTAGTGTTCTGTGGTCACAAATTCACAATTTATAAATAATTCACCAGCTCCTCACTTTCTGTGTTCACATTTTATGGGCACTCCAAGTAATACCGTTCTACCACATTTGATCGCGTGATCGAAGTTATTTTGTCCCGATGTGTAGTAATGCCGTCTTTATGTGCTCGCCAGTGTAATGTCTTTATTTATACACACGACAGTGTAGTGTTGAGGTGAATTTTATGATCAGACGGTTCGTGCTGGGTGAATTTTTTGAGTTTTTTCAGGGTGTTTGACCTGAAAGTCGTTACTAAGAGAATCCAAGAAACACGCTATGAAAAATGCCATCAAAAATATAATGCACACGGATTTTTCAAGTAGTTTCTGCTTACGCGGTTGCCTTTCGACCCTCGGGAACTACCAAATCAATCAATCTGCCCAGCCTTTTCCCAACTATGTTGGGGTCGGCTTCCAGTCTAACCGGATGGAGCTGAATACCAGCTGAGTATTTTACATGGAGTGACTGCCTATTTGACCTCTACAACCCAGTAACTGGGTAATACGATACCCCTTTAGTAAGACTGGTTGTCAGACTTTCGAGCTTCTGACGACTCGTAACGACTGTCGAAGATCCACGAATGACAGCCGGGACCAAAGGCTTAACGTGCTTTCCGAGGCACGGAGGAGTCTCGGTATGTAAAGATGGTCACCCATCCACGGACCAACCGCGGCAAGCGTAGCTTAACCTGATAAATCGACCCGTGTGTCTTCTATTACTTAGCCACAAGTCCCCCTACCAAACCAACCAACTACCAAATACAGCCACATAAAAAGTATCCTGTGTCACTCTTTAGTCCGTGTAACTCTATGCCCAATGGCGGTTTTCGTGAAAATAAACGCCAACAGTTGGTGCCTCTTTGACAAGAGGTCTTCCATTTCAACAATGAATATAAAATATATGATGAAGTTCATCATTCGTTTCATTCATTCATCATACAGTAACGAATAAAGAAAATAAAGGCACTTTGACACTTTTGAAATGTGCCCGGACCTGACATGTCAGTGCTGCCACCTACTGAACGTCATTTCAGACAACCCTCATTACGTTGAAATTGGTTAAGCTTTGGTTTCCTAGGAAAGCAGTTCCATCATATTACAGGGTGGAAGAGACATCGACGCGAAAACTGTTACCATGGATTCAGTACATGATTCTGAATTGAAAATTTTCGTTGGTTATTAAAAAAAAAACTGCTGTTTCATAGAAAAGTGCAATACCTATGTGGTCAAAATACATGGAACAGCAGATTTTTTTAAAATAACCGACGAAAAATTCGAACGCAGGGGGTTCAGAATCATGTACTGAATCCATGGTAACAGTTTTCGCGTCGATGTCCCTGCCACCCTGTATAACGGCTGTCATGAAAATCTGTCATTTACACCTGGTTTTGACATTATTAAGTTGTCAAAGAGCGCTCTGTATTTGGACAGCCGTAATTCTGTGACCGTTCACAGCTTTCTTAGAAAACCAAAGCTTTAAGTAGTAGAAGTATCAAGAAGTAATATACAGACACACTGTAGAATTATATTTTTATAACTCATTGATCATTTATTTTCGAAAAATAACATTTCATAAAATATAAGCTCATTTATCTATCGCGATTTATTGCAATCGACGTCTTCTCAGTTCATCGGCCAGATGTATATTAGTTTTGTCTTGGTAGGGCTGCTCCATCGTCGAAGCCGAATAACCTGGCTATTGGTTTAAATTTATGCCTTGTGCCGCGAATGCACATGCTGGTGGCACGGATTATTGAGATGATGATTCTTGATCTTAGCCATCCCATCACTACACTGATGGGCCTGTTCTGAATTATATTTTTGGCATGAACCTATAGTTCCTCTTTGTAGAACTACGTTATACACGTAAAACCGCATTTTCACTATCCTGCCGAGCGGACATTTTGTTCAGAGCAAATGTTTGCTGTTCTGCCGACGTTCGCTCAAAACTGAAAACATTTGTTTTCTCTACAACGAGAAAACAAATGCTCGCTCGTCGTGACATCGTTTTCACTGCAAGAATGAGCGGCCTCTATTAGTTCGCAGAGTCCAACCGATCATCACTGAACAAATATGTTCGTACGCTCAAGTGTTTTCATTTACCGCGCGAACAAACGCTTGCTCGCTCAGAACTGTTCGGAACGCTAAGTGAAACCGCAGCTTAATAATAAATCGAATCAAATCAAAATCCCATATTTTCATTACAATCTTACTTAAAGGCAGACATACCTACATACAATATCTTACAACTACCTCATTGTAGACGAGCATCCTTAGTACACTCAGGAGTGAGCATTTGAAATTCTAAGTAGTACTTGCACTTTTGTACTTTGTGAACTTTCTGTAGCAGTACTTAACAAGTGGATAACTCTTTATTGTGGAAGATGGTGTAATAGTCGACAAGAGAATTAGATTGATGTAGTCACATGAAATAACATGATTCTTTATCATTTAATTATATCGATTTATAGAGCAGTGATAGCTTAGTGGTGTGACCGTCGGACTGCCAAGTCATAGGTCTCGAGTTCGAACCCAAGGCACTCACTTCTGACTTTTCGAATTCATGTGCGTATTGTATAATTATCACTAGGAAAACATCGTGAGGAAATCGGCATGCCTGAGAGATATTTCTCGACGGCATGTGAAGCCAAGTCAGAGGCCCATGGGCGGCTTTAAAACTCTGACACCATTATGGTTAGTTACTAACCATAACCACACAGAAGATCTTTTAATGTGCCTCATTGGTCTAGTGGTCGCAAGCGCTACTGCTGAGCATGAGGTCCTGATTTCAGGTTCGATTCTCGGGTCGGGCAAAGTGTTATTAGGTTTTTCTATCAGGAATTTCTCAGCAACAGCCCGGAGTCTGGATTTGTGCCCGGTTGATGGCAATAGGCTCACCCCCATTACATGGGACTTAAACATAACTGGCGAAATGTGGGTGTACTATAGGTACACTTCTGCCTAACCCTTCGAGTAATACAGGTGTGATGTTATGTTATAAATAAAAATAATAACTTACCTTTTTCAAGTCCTTGTTAATGTCAGTGTCATCTGCTTTCCTTTTCTCGCAGGATAATATGCAGTTCTTTCCGTTGTCTTTTTCTCCCTGAAAATAAAGAAAAAAAACATTAAAAAAACATCTAGAAAAATCCAATAACTTTTTATGGTGAGAATCGAAACTAGTAGTTTTTGGGTTCCTGCTAAACAAAGAGATAGATTTAATTCATCACAATAATTGTAAAGAAAACCAATCTCAGAAAGGTCAGGTGCGTAGCACTAGCAACCGGCGTGCGTGTATGACCTGATGTATCCTATACTATTAAATGAGCAACATTTACATATATTTGTATTCACGTTCTCGAAAACGGTTCCAACAATTTCGATGAAAGATGCATTATAGGGTTTTTAGGGGTGAAAAATCGATCTAGCTAGGTGTGAGAAAATTCGTTTTCTCCGTATTTTCACCCGAGCAGAGCTTGCTCGCCCAAAGTTTAGAACAAGATGGCTACCTTAGAATAATGACATGGCAGCATGGAAATAATAGTACCTACTATCATGGCAGCATGGAATTAGTAAGTATTTAATCATGGCAACATGGAATTAGTAAGTACTTTCCTATACTATTAAATGAACATTCTCTATTTTCACCAGAGCAGAGCTCGGTCACCCAGGTACTAAACGTAAACGAAGCAAAAGGAGTATGTAAGGATAGTAGCAGGTGGCGTTCTATAGTTTCTGCCTACCCTACTTGAAAGAAGGCATAAGTTTATGTATGTAAAACCAACCTTCTTTTTCTTTCACAAAATTGACTCTTCAACTAGGCCCATAAGGATTTCCGCTTTTATTCTTCAGAACACATTACAAAGGTTAATGTAAAACTGAAGGGCGGAAGAACGAGTAGGAATGCAGGTAGCCCCCTAGCCCCTCGCCACGAGCGACCACGGGGAACGGAATGTTATATTAATGCAGCCCTGTGGGTAGCAGGTACATCCCTATAATGAAATATTTCAAATTGTATGAACGGACCTTTGCGCTGATCTTAAGAATGGGAGGAAAAAGAATTATTGGAAATCATTGCGTTATTATTTGACTGTTGAAGGTATTCATTGGCGGTATCTACAACGTCACATGCTAACTACACTTCAAAAGACCTGACGTCACACAAATCTTGCATCGCGCAAGCAAAGTTTACCTCCCGACGAGTATATATACGACCTCCCGACATCAATCGCTGGGCAGTTGCCCACCAGACACAACAGCCGTCTGGTCGGAGGATCCTCCCTCCTATGGAGGATGAGTAAACTTTACACCCTCTTCCTCATACCTCTTTAACAATTTCCAAAGTAGGTGAAGTTTAGCATAAGTTAATAAACCTATTATCCGATACGAGTCTTTAATTGTATTGCTGCAAAGCCTTCTTTACAGAAAGTTACGAGAATTAATTAATTAATCACCTAGCTTGCTCACTGATCGTTTATAACATTAAAGGTAACTTAATTTCATTCCGAATACAATACAAACCTACATTGAAAACTCTAGCCAAGCAATTAAATTATCCCTAGAGTCAACAACAAAAAAAACAACGATATCCCGACCACAACAACACTCACACATCTCTATCAACAACCAATTGACCCGATTTTATTCAAATAAAGCACATCTACGTTCGAATTTCGAAACCAATCGGAATCACCAATCAAAACGCTCGAACGAAAACAATTGATCGGAATTACTAACCTAGGGTTGATAGCAGACAAACAAAAATAGTCGACTAAGCGAAAATGTTTTCCATCGCGATTCGTTTCGTAAATGTTTTGTTTGTTTGTTAAACAAATTGCATTGTGTTTGGACGTGTTTTTTTATTTTATTTTTTATACTTTTACTGTGTTGTCATGGTCCTGGTTACAAATTGACTGTCTCGTCCAATTTTTTTGCTCATAATGTAGTTAGTTATACAGATAACATTGAATTTTTATAAATACACACGATACATTTTACCTTACGAAATGCAAAATTTACAAATTATATTTGAATTAACATTACCACATCAATTTTATTAGTAGATACCTCTTATCCAATTAAGTATTTAATAAAACAGTAGGTAAGCTAATCCAAACACAAAAATCTAACATGGCATGTTATTAATTTATATAAACACTGGGAGCCTGGAGATCCGTAACACAGGGTTTCCCTAGTACGGACTCCAGTTTCTCGCAAAGGAGCTTTTGTCTACATTTATTGTCTAGTCCTAAGATGTTAATTCTAAGCCAACTTTTGTGGAGAGAGAAATAAAAATTTATTATTATATAGATTATAAATTATCAAAAACATTTTATTAATAGCATTACAGAAACATTCAGAATTATAACTATGATATCAAAATAATAAGAATTTCCCTACAAACAGCAACATTTAATTGAATGATTTTTGTCATTTATGAAATCATTTGTGCTTTTGGGAGTGCTTAAGAATATATTTTATATTGCCGGATTTAAAAGCAGCAAATGCCTAACTAAGACATTCTTGTACCAAGTGCAGCCTGGTAGATGATTCAAACTTTTCTACATCATTGATTATCATTTTCTTGGCTAGTGATCAAGCAGCAGTGTTAAGACTAACTTAATAAAATCAAACAGGGAAGCTGTATATGACACGAATTTGTGTTTTTATTATCTTTACTAAAGTTGTATCATGGTAATACTGAATTTAAAAGAAATGACAGCCCTGCCTAAAAAAAAAACTATCCACTCTGTGAAATCTATACACCGTATCTATACAAAACATCAAACGTCAGCACAACACGTCACAATAATAATAAAAAAGGCCAACCCTTACAAAATAGTTTTAAAAAGCACGGCACGGACAGTGTACCACGCAATTAGCAAGCTACAAACTTTGACTAACAAACAGTCAATGTGGGGGTGTATGTTGTGTATGTGTGGTGGGGGTGTGATTGCACACGTGTCAGCGGAGGGTTGAGTGAACAATGCGTTGCCATTTTAGGGTTATATGTCAAATGGGTCGAGGGTTTTGAATTGAGTGTGTAGCTAGGTTGGGTAAGGTTACACAATAGTGGCGGATTGTATCGGAGTGGAAAAATAGATAATAATATTTATACAGTATGTTTGTACAGCGTAACATAATAAAGAAAGAGGACATGTATATATTTTTTTTAAGTGAAAACTTCTTTAAGCGCGTTGGGCATTTTTGAGAAGGGACTAAATCATTGATTTCTCGACACTGTTACGACACCAGCTTTTGACCATTAAAAAGACAACGCGTTGATTACCGCGGTGCTGATTTTTTTTTTTTGAAATTTACAAAATAATAGAATTGATTCTAGTCGCCCCTTCCAAAAGGTAGTTTTCGTATGGAGAAGAATGGGCAAAAAACTCCATCGTTTTTTTTTTACGTTAGCCTACACTGTTCCACTGCTGAGCAAAGGCTTCCTCCAAATTCTTCCATGCATCCGTTTCCACCGTTACTCTTTTAAAATGTTTTACAATAGTTTGTATATGTACCCACCAATCCAAAAAATCCAATCTGCCTAGCCTTTTCCCAACTATTTTGGGGTCGGCTTCCAGTCTAACCAGATGCAGCTGAATACCAGTATTTTACATGGAGCGACTGCCTATCTGACCTCCACAACCCAATAACTGGGTAATAAGATACCCCTTGGTAAGACTGTTGTCAGACTTTCGGGCTTCTGACGACTCGTAAGGACTGTCAAAGATCCACGAATGACAGCCGGGACCAACGGCTTAACGTGCTTTCCGAGGCACGGAGGAGTCTCGGTATGTTAAGATGGTCACCCATCCACAGACCAACCCCGGCAAGCGCAGCTTAACCTTATAGATCAACCCGTGCAGCTGTTATTACTTAGCTACGAGCTAAGGGTATAAGTGTGTGTGGGGTGTGTGGTAGGGTGTGGGAATAGGTACCCACATTGGTTAAATAATTATGTGTGATATGTTGCGCCGTCCCCGAATAAATTGGGGTACCTAAGGGCAAAAAAATGATGGTGATGTCTATCTACAATTTTGAAGATAATCAAATATACAAATACTAGTCATGTACAATGAGACCAACAATATAAAAAAATATGTTTTTAGTCGACCATATCCTATACTATTAAACGAGCAATATTTGTATAAATATACACATACATACAACATCACGCCTTGTTTCCCCGAAGGGTTGGGCAGAGGTGTACCTGTAGCAGGTACACCCACATTTCGCCAGTTATGTTTAAGTCCCATGTAATAGGGGGCGAGCCTATTGCCATCAACCGGGCACAAATCCAGACTCCGGGCTGCTACTGAGAAATTCCAGATAGAAAAACCCAATAACACTTTGCCCGACCCGGGAATCGAACCCAGGACCTCATGCTCAGGAGTAGCGCTTACGACCACTAGACCAACGAGGCAGGTATAAATATATTTGTTTGTATATATATTTGTGCTCACGTTCTCGAAATTGGCTCTAACAATTTCAATGAAAGGGTTTACGGGGGCGAAAAATCGATCTAGCTAGGTCTCATATCTGGGAAAATTAGTTTTTTCCGTATTTTCACCCGAGCAGAGCTCGGTCGCCCAAAGTTTAGAACAAGATAATGAATGAGATAATGACATTAGAATAATGACATGGCAGCATGGAATTAGAAAGTACCTACTATCATGGCAGCATGGAATAAGTAGGTACTATACATGGATTAGTATGAACTTTCCTATACTATTAAATGAGCATTCTATATTTTCACCAGAGCAGAGCTCGGTCGCCCAGGTACTGAGAATAATACCTACAATGTGTCGCCTATCTTATGTGACGAAGTTTTACGAGCCCATACGTAAAAGCTACTTAAATTCGTCCGAATGGTAAAGTAACGAAATAAGAACCATATTTCATATAGTCACAAAGCTTTATATAACTTCCCTCAAGAAGCTAGGCCATCCATCAAGCTCATAAGATTCAGAAAGGCACAATATATGGGTCAAGCGAAACTGTCAGGCATAACTGTCATGATTGATCGTCAGTTATATCTTGGGAAAAAATAGGGTTGTAATTTTATTTTGATCGTGATGTATGTCGTGAATTAGGATATATTAATGTAGGTAGAGTCCTTTAAGTTATTTTACCTCAGTTTTACATCACACTGTCAAAATCGCAGTAGTCTTTATTTTCTTTCCCATAAGGTTGCTGTTGGGTTGTTGCCACTGTCAAGTCCGAAATTTCACGCGGAAATAGTCGCGGGCAGAGGCTAGTTTAGAATTAAGTTCTAAATTTTTCGATGAAGTTACATTTCACTCAATAGTTTTGATAGTTTTTTAATCGTTACGAGAAGTCAGAAACCCAAAAGTCTGACAACCAATCATAACAAGGGGTATCATGTTACCCAGTACTGGGTTGTGGAGGTCAGATAGGCAGTCACTCCATGTAAAATATTGGTGTGCAGTTGCAGCCGGTTAGGCTGGAAGTCGACCCTAACATAGTTGGGAAAAAACTTGAAAATGTCTTTGAAAAGGGTGAAAATATAAATAGCGTACTTTCCATAGAACACGTATTTAATTTAATGTGTGTGTGTGAATGTCTTAATCCATGACACATGCGTGGTAACAACCTGCACAGTAGAGACATTTTATGATAAATGCGACGTGTATTTCCAATCTATAAAAGGCCAGAACGCAGCCATAGGAAACTGCTCGCGTATACATTCTAATGCTATTTTGAAATCTGTGATTACAATGTATACACGAATTTTGCGTATTGCTGGTGTATAGTTTGTAACGTGGACGAGCGTGTCCTGGTTCCAAACTATACTACATCACTTACACCTGATAAGAGTTTTATAGATAAAGTCTATAAAAAAAGAAAAGAACAAATGTGAGAACTGGGTGAAATGGCTTAGGTTAGGTTAGGTTAGAACTGTGACCAACCGCGCGCGAGCCGAGCGAGCGAAGCGAGCGGTGCCGCGGCAGCGGCCGGCGAGCGCTACTTCCAAGTTGCTTGCAGCCAGGCAGGCTATTTAATATTAGCGCAAGGTGCATTACGTCGCAAACAAGTTGATTACCAGTTCGCAATTTCTCGCAATCTAAACTCGATTAATCCGTATGCGTAGGTACTGGCACTGTATACTATGGAATGAGGTAGTTAATTTGGTCACTACGAAGTATACGCGAGTATTTGCGTACTAGTCTTGTATAGATTGGAAGACCTTAGTAAAAAAGTAATTTCCAATCTATACGCGAGCACTTTCCTATGGCTGCGTTCTGGCCTTGTATAGAACGGAAAGACGCAAATGCGACTCAAATCATTACCATTTATTGTTTAACCTTTTAAGGACCGCGATCGCCCAAAAGCGCCAGTTTCTGAGCCATACCGTTAAGGACCGCTGGCACTTCTAAGAGCCGGCGCGCGTTGCCAATTGGCTACAACTTAAAATATTATTTTTGCGTAAATTACGGAACTTAGTCGATTGCTAATATTTTTCCTACACTGGCAAGAATATTTGTAAGCCATAGACAATAAAAGTTACTAAAAACTTCGTGCCCAACACTGTAAAAAAAAAATATGAACGCGTCCTTTGTTTACATTGATATTCCGTGGTTTATGGCCGTGCTTTGTGTTATTGTTTTATTTATTGTGAATTATTGTGATGGATTTTTCTAGTAAAACTTAGGTAAGTACATGAATAATGAAACAATAGTGGATTGTGCAAGTATTTGGCTAATCGTTTGCGTAAAACAATATAGTAAAAATGATTTTCAAGCCAATACATTTTTAGGTTATTTCGTCTTACACATTTGCCATATAAATATATTATTGTTGATTGTTTTTCAATGATTTTGTGTCTATAAACGGTAATTATCTATGCAAAAACTAATTCTAATTAATTATTTCATGCATTTGAAGCGTGTTCATTCATTTTTATCCATTTTTCAAAGATTTTTCGAAGCATTTTGATGTGTAGGTAAAATGTATCAAATTATTATGCCGAATTATTATGAAATAATATTAGATTTGTTTTGTAACTATAAGTGAATTAATTACAGGGGTTATAAATAAGGAATGTGTGTACAGAAATTGATAAACCACTACATTCATGTTTACTTTCAAATAAGATTCTAACTAGTATAGATAAATTTCCGGATAAAATGATCCGTCAAGGTCATCTTGGTATTTTACTAATTATCGTATCATATTTTTACGATTCATGGATAGCAATTAGTCGAAAAAGGTATAGGTAATATCCTAGAAACATTTAATACATGATATAATGCTCATTATAACTCGTATGATCGTTTCCAATATCACGAATTGAACTACGCAATTCAAAATTACAGCACCGCGCACTATGAAGTTTGAGTTAGAATATTATGAAAATATTGTATGTAAGACTAATAAGAAAAAAATCTAATTGGATTACTTGTATATTCATGATATTATTACCAAAATTTCGCGTAAATCAATTCATTACTTTTGCCAGAAACTAACATAATACATTAACAAGTCGGCTTACGGCCAGTTCTCTATTTTCAATAGGATGTTTATAATAATAACTAAACGTATGAGTGTTATGGATATTATCATAAGTGGCCCCCATTGTTCAAACACCCGAATCTGTTTACAGATTGTAAATTGACGCAATAGAAACGAAGCTACAGCAGTTTTTGTGAGCAAGGTCAGCGCGTGTCAAATTACATCGCGATAAGCCGCGTGAAGTGGCACTTAAGGGATTGTCGCGCGCATTTTTTGCAAGGCTTGAGAGGTTAAATAAAAAAATAAATTAAAATAAACATTATTCTAAACATAAATAAGTATAATAAAACAAAGAAATCCACCCATAAAACAAAATAATCGTTAAAAGCTTAGAATCGTAGACGCGTGGGACGACCGCTACGATCAATAAGCTAGGAGCCGGCCTACGCGCTACGAGCGTAGCCGTGCTACGAACAGCTGATATTTTGAGGAAACACGTGTAGGCGATGTAAATAGAGTGTGACGTCAGTATCACGCCGGATTATGTGTGAAGGGACGAGCAGAGTTGTAATTGGGTACGAGAATACTGATAATGTTCTGACATGATTCATGTATTTTAATTAGATATCCATACTAATATTATAAAGAGGTAAAGTTTGCGAGTTTGTATGTAGGAGGTAATCTCCGAAACTAATGATCCGATTCCGAAAATTCTTTCTTTAATGGGAAGCTACCGAATTTGCCAAGTGTCATATTAAATATTTTAAGTCAAAACAAAAAAATTTACGCGGACTAAGTTGCGGGGAAAAGCTAGTTCAGTATAATTCCATTATCAAGGTGTAATTCAGACATTTAAAATAAAAAAAATAAGGTTTTTCTGTTAACTAAACTCTTTTGTACCTGTGACAACTCTGTGTAGTCGCAAAAACAGTACTTAATTCGAGCAGATGCTGCTAAGTAGCAAACAATTTGCACTTGTGTATTAAAACAGTATGAGTATTTTACACACATTCAGAGCGTGCTGTAACGAGCATTTACCGAGCAAACAAGTATGTATATTTTTTATTCAGGTTTAAATAATAAGACATTTTTCAATCACTTGTTTTTTTTTTGTGTTTGTGTGCTTAATTTTTGAGGTGAAAACTTCTTTAGGCACGTTGGGCATTTTTGAGATGGGACTAAACCATTAATTTCGCGACACTGTTACAGAGTTTACCGACACCGTGGAGTAAAAGACATCAACGCGTTGATTACTGCGGTGCCGATTTTTTTTTCAAGTTTTTACTTCTGTCGGCACTCCCGGAATGCCTCTGTTTTTTTTTCCTTAATGTGTCACGTTTAGTGCAAATAATTTTTGTTTTCTTGCTTTTCTTTGTATCATTAACATATTTCACTTTATAGATAGTGTAATCGACGAAGACGCGCCACACTCCGCGATTACTGTACTCTAAGCTGAACTCTAGTACGGCGCGGAGCAGAGTGGGCACGTCTTCGTGGATTGCACTATCTATATCAAAATAAAATTCAAATTGAAATAAATATTTTCTAAAAGAATCTTCCCTCAATCATCAAAGAAATAACAAAAATAAACAATATTTTAGATCACAAAAGCCTAGTTAAATATGCCATCATCATCAGTTCAAAGTAACCCAAACAATCTGATATCATAATTTTATTTATCCGTCGTTCCGTTGACATTGTAAACATTGAAGAACCGAATGAAAACAACATCAATTTTAGGAAAGTTTTAATTGAAAGAGTTTGACCTCAGAGTAATGAATTCGGTGTTAGATATTGATAGACAGTCGTTGTTAAAGTTCTGATTGGTGGATTAGGGAGGGATTTAAAAAGATTTTCAGACATTCAGGATTTCGGGGCTGTTTTTGAAGTGAAAACTTCTTTAGGCGCACTTTGTGGTCTTTCTGAACAATGAACTAAACTAAACCGTCACGCTCGGTTCGGGTATACTCGGCTCCAGTCGGTAGGTGACTCGCGAATCGCGTGTACTCAGCGCTAAATCGCGTATACTCGGCCCTGAATCGCGTATACTCGGCCCTGAATCGCGTATACTCGGCGCTAAATCACGTATATTCGGCGCTAAATCACGTATACTCGGCGCTAAATCACGTATACTCGGCCCTGAATCGCGAATACTCGGCTCGTAAGTCATACTCTCATCCTGTGGTCATGCACACACTCTCTTTTTCTTAAGTAAAAATTCTTAATACATATTGATAAATATATTCTACCTGAAAATACTTTACCTAGATATACTAAGACTAGTCATCTTAAATAAGAATTCATTTTAAACAAATTCTATTCGTTCATTCATGTTATTCCGTATTAAACTAAAAGGGTTTTTACAAAAAAAAAACCGGCCAAGTGCATGTCGGACTACGCACAATGAAGGGTTTCGTAGTTAGGATGAATTTATCCCAAATACAAACTTAACATTATAGTTGAAATACATATTCTCCCACACATTCCAACTGCAAATATAAGTTTCAACGCACAATATTGATAGATTTCCAATGTTATTTTAAAACCATAGATTTCTTATAGGTTTTCCTGTAATCTATGAGTGAAGAACCAGTCTCTGTATTTTTTTCAAAATTTTAGGCTCAGTAGTTTCGGAGATAACCCGTATGTGGATGGTAAATTTTCATCTATTTTCTTAAATATTTTTAAATGTATTTATTTTAAAATTATAAAAAAAAATGTGATCCTCGTAACAAGCCCTTTCATTTGACAAGTGACACGATGCAGTTTGCAAAACAATTTTTTTAATTTACTTATTTGCCCCCAAAAGTGACTCCCATATTTAAAATTCATTTATTTACGTTTCACGTTCGTATTTGGGTCACAGAAATACATGTGTGTACCAAGTTTCAACTTAATCGGTCCATTAGATTCGGAGAAAATTGGCTATGACAGACGGACAGACAGACAGACACACGAGTGATCCTATAAGGGTTTCGTTTTTTTCTTATGAGGTACGGAACCCTAAAATACTACCAAACCTATTGAGTGGGATACTGTGTAGCAACTTTGGAGCGGCCTATGTCCAGCAATGGCCTGTAATAGACCGAGTTGATTGATTTTCATCAAGTGATTAAAATATTTGAGCAACGCAGCTCCAAAGTTTGGATATTGACAAATTGGTAGGGAAGCAAACAAGTCAAAGTCTTGAGCCGTCAAAAGCTTTACTCAGCTTGATTAATTTTCGCTTCAACACGACGCATTTTTAGACGACAGACGCCTTTAGTAATATTCACTGACGACAATGTGCGTTGTTGCTATGTTAAAATTGAAAGGCGCTTTTTATTAGGAAGATACATAAATGTTTAATGTGTATTGTTGAGTTTGTTTGGACATGAAGATAGATATATTCGAACGAAACGGGAATGCATTTCAAAAACAGAACCATAATTACCAGCTTAAAATAAACAGTAGGTATCTGTTCCATTTTCAAATTATGCCTACAAATGACATAGATTACTATGATTTTTTTTTTTTGGAATATAGAAATAATATCTTTGAATAAAGAACGGGATCAACGTAGTGGCCATAAACAATACATATGATATTTTTATGTCAAGATATGGATGACAGATGAATGAAAAAGAAATGTGTTGGCTGTCTGTCTCAAGATTGAAAGATGCGGGTTTCCGGAACACATCAGGCGGAAAAGTAAATTGTATTTTGTTTCATTTTCAGGCGTTCGCAGTGTTACAGAATTGACTATATTTTTTCGGTAAGGCTTAATTTATATATGTGATGCGATGAGATTTAGCCTAGGCTTAGAATAAATCTATTTGTGATTAAGAGTCACCAGAAACGACGTTTTATTTAAAAAAAAATACGTAGAAAGAGAGACAACGCACAAAAGCGCCGTTCCTTTCAAACCGTAAATAATAAAATCTCAACAACGAACAGCAACACATAAAAAGATCTATCAAAAAAAAAATTAGGACATAACCGATAAACTTTGTTTAAGCGAGAGAGAGACGAACGAATTACATCTCTTTCGCGACAAATCAACAAGTCGACTGGGCAAGGGCGCCGTGGCCAAAAATAACAATAGTTTCAGAACAGAATGACATAACAGTAGCTTTCTGCTAATCAGGCCGAAAGTTCTAAGAATATTTTGTATGAGTTAACTGAAATAGAATAGGAAATATTGTTAACCGACATTGTATACGAGAAGGAAAAGTTATATTCAAAAACTAGCTTCCCCGAGCTGCACCGCCCGCGTGATATCTTTATAAATTATAGCCTATTTTATAGATAATATAGCATTCTACTGGTGAATTTTTTTTTTATCAGTCCAGTAGTTTTGTGTTTATTCAGTAAAAAAAAAAACAAATCTTTCCTCTTTGTAGATTTATAATATTAGTATAGAGATATTTGAACGGAAGAGCTCGTATACATTGTTCCTTGTTTTTATTCCAAGATTGTAGTTCTGTATTTAAATTTTCTGATAAGGTTGACATTGAGTTGATAAATTTAGTTGCAGGTATTAATGTAAAATAAATTTGCATAACATAAACAGGCAAAATATGGACTGTAAATTCAACCACCAACTTTTACAACTGATAATACCTATATTTTTTGTAAATAAACTATTCTTATTCTAGCTTCCAAAACGCGATTATTGCCTGATCAATCACAATCTGAATAATTTTGAAACACATTGCAAATCCATTGCTTCATAAGTTCGAAATAAAAATCTGCTCAACAACGTAAATAACGCAATGAATGTTGTTGAACTGTCAAAATTAAACAGATTAGTCATAATCATTTACGAAAATGTAATATGTAATTACATAGTTGGTCAGATAAAAATTGGTTCGCGGAAAATTGTATCAAACACACATTTCATTGGCAACGGATCACAAGATAGAAAAGGTGAAGATAAAAAATATTGTCAAAGAAATTAATTTAACACAAAATTATGAAGGTATAAAAATACTTGCAGTCAACGTCAAGCAAAAGTTAGTGTAACATTAAATGAGTAGTTATTTACAAACATTCCGTAGTAACTAGGGATGTTTGCGGCAGTAATGATTTTATGGCCAGCTCGGCTCTGAAGACTGGGCCAACAAACAAATTAAACATACATAAAATCTTGCTCATTATTCATTTGGAACGAACAATTAGTACAAACCCAGCTTACAGACACGTTTGGCAGGGATAATAGGTTTACAATATATTTTCTATAAACAAACAAGAAGCAGTGTAATAAGAGAAAAAACGAAAGTAGCTGACATTGGTGCCGATTCCCTTGTTCACAAACTAAACTAATCAGCGCCTGTCACTACTCCATATAAGTTTAGACGTGATTAAAAACTTGCCTACTAAAATTACATTAATTTATGTCAAGCGCTGATTAATTTGACAGGACTAAACTAAAATTTATCTTCTGTCCTTTTCTTAATGAAATAGAAAGAAAAAGATGCACTGAACTTAAATTTAGTTTAGTTTGTGAACAAGGTAATCGGCACCAGTGTCACTAAAATTGGAAATGGACCGGTCACATGATTCGAGATAAGCAAGGCAAATAGAGTACAACCGTCACTGACGGGTAGGTACTCCAGAAACGGTTAATGCTATAGAGGATGTCAATAAGCGAGATTGGTGATGATCTGAGGCTCACGGCTGGACGCCACTGGAGAAGGGTAGCGCGAGACAGAACCCAATGTAAAACGCTAGAGGAGGCCTATGCCAAGAGGCACTCTGAATTATGCGATATTCTTTAGAAAAACCTCAACACTGTCATTTATGTAATACTAACTTCGATATTCAGAATAAAGGGCGCATTATTATACATTCATAGTGAGGTATTTTGTTAATGTAGCAATTAATTGTTAGATTTCTGATAAGCGAATAATATTTCCGACTTTCGTATACCTATTATTATCAATATTACTGGTGACCTTTTCCTCATGAACAAAATGCTGGTTTTTGAAGCTTTAACCATTGGTCTGAAAGCCAATATCCGTATTTGAAAACGTTCCACATTTAGTCGTAATATCATCTTAGTGACGATCAAATCAAATGTCAAAAACTTGTCGAAAACGTAGGTAAATATGGACGTATATTTTTATTAGATTGAGTCTGAGATTAGAATTACAACCGTTATTAAAAAGTACGGGAATGGCCCCTCTGAAGACGAACTTAGGATTTAAGAGGATAATAAATAGCTCGTTAGTTACTCCAGTTGTTAAGACATTGATCATTTACCATTTGGGTTTCAGTCTTTTGGCCTAATTTTCCTCTCCAGACGACCTTCATATTGCAAAAAAATAAAACTAAGACTTCTACAAAGACGCGCTTGATCGCGAAACAATGAAGTTTTTATAGCCCATAATAAAACGACTTTTAATCTCGCGGTTTCACAAACCTGCGATTAGTAATGGTCAATAAATAGTTTGGGAGACGACAACTCAAGGATAGACAGAGAGAGAAACGAACAACACCTGTTGTTTAGACATCTTGTATTTTTAATAGTCTTTCTTCGAGATATTAACAATTATTCAGTTTCTACTCTAATAAATTGAAGTCAAGATGAAAGAATAAAATTATCGCTTATTCAATTAAGCCAACAAATAAGACAATAAGAATCAAGAAATACGAGAAACATTCGCTGTAGATAGTTTTAGGCATTCGGGAAGCATCAACAGGACTGATTATAAAAGATAACAATTAAAATATGAATGTTGAAATGAATTTAAAGAATTGGACTAAACACATTATAAATTAAGTATTAATAAAAAATGAGATTCTATGTAATGATAAGGTCTAGCTTATCAGGCCATAAGATGATTATTAATATGTGATAATTGAATAACTGCCAACAAGTTGAAGAAAGAGATTAGACCATAAATAATATTGATTATCTGAATGCTATGCAGTAAATTCTTGCAATAAGATTCCCCGCGAAGAAAAGATAAGAACTGTGATAAAAACGTGTAAAAAAAGATCATGGTATCGTAAAAGGTGACTAAGGAAATAATGACTGGATGCTTGAAACGTATTTTAATAGAACCCGAAAAAGCAAAGGCCTCGTCTTGAGCAAGCGTCGTGGCAAAGACAAGGCGAAGGCCATGGTAGAGGAGTGTTCTTTAAGGTGGATTGGCGATACCAGACTTATACTTAGTGAAAGTCCAGTTTTCCTCGGTGGATGCAAAGTATTGATTTTTGAACATTGCGTCCATAAAACGAATATGACAGATTCATTACCAACTGAGATAATTCATACCACAGTTTAGTCATGGCAAAGGTTATTCTAGAAAAGCTTCTGTAATTGCCTAGTCATGCAATATTATGCAATATAGTCATGCATATGTATGCATAGTCATTCTATTATCACGATCAGATATAAACCATTGGTGGCACTAGTATTACTCAGTTCCGTGCTATCCTCTACTTCGACACAGTCAACATGACGATCAAAATATACAAAATCGACGGCAGTCCACCGGTTCGGGCCGTCCTGATGACGGCTGAAGCTCTGCAGTTAAACTACGAGACTCAAGATGTGAATCTACAGGCCGGAGAACACAAGAAACCAGAATACTTAGAGAAAAATCCCGCGCACTCCGTCCCTTTATTAGAAGAAGATGGTTTTTTTCTTGCTGACAGTCATGCCATCATTACGTATCTGGCTTCAAAATATGGTAATGAACAACAATCGAATTTGTACCCTAGTGACTTGAGAACACGTGCGACAATCAATCAGAGGTTGTTTTTCGAGGCTACGGTCCTCAATAAGGCATCCAGTGCGATCGTCTCTGGAGTTTTATTTCATGGCCAAAAAGAACCTACTCCTCAACAAATCGAAGACGTAATTGCTTCGTATGAAATTTTGGACAAATACTTGCAGAAGACCAAGTTCGTAGCGTGCGACCATGTGACCATAGCTGATATCTCATGTATAGCTGGCATCTCTTCTACGGAAGTCTGGGTGCCGGTGGATGATAAGTTTACCAAAGTGAAGGCATGGTTGAATACGCTGGAGAAGGAAGATTGGTACAAAAAGGGTAACCTGCCTGGACTGACTATATACAAAGCGTATATGGAACCAAGATTGAAGAAAAGCAGTCATAATGCTTAAAACAAAACTGACAATCTATGTGAACCCCTATGAAGTAAAGATAATATTTAATAAGTACCGATGAAAAAAATTTTATCATAGGATACAGTCGAATGTGATAAAGGGAATAGGCACTGGGCGTACAGTGTTCAGAAGATTAATTTGTTAAATGTGGAAAAAGAAACTTCAGTTATTGCTTCGTCATTACACGTTTTATATATCAACCTCATCTGGAGGTGTTTGCATCTAGAGTGCAAAGTTATAATGCTATCACAATCAGATCTAAGCCGCAGGTGTCTTCAATATCTAACAGTTCCCCGCAAACCACACTGACATCGTCAACAATGACGCTCAAAATATACAAAATCGACGCCAATCCAGCAGTCAGAGCCGTCCTAATGACGGCTGAAGCCCTCAAACGAGACTCAAAATGTGAACCTAATGGCCGGAGAAAACAAGAAACCAGAATACTTGGAGAAAAATCCTGCACACTCCTTTATTAAAGGATGATAAAAAAAAATTGCTGACAGTCATGCAATCATTTCGTACCTGGTTGCTAAATATGGTGATGAACAACAGTCGAACATGTACCCTGAGACTTAAGAATACGTGCTACAATCGAACAAAGGATGTTTTACGAGGCAACGTTCGTCACTTCTGCGACCAGGGCGGTAGCACACGGAACTGTAGCATCTACGCCTGAACAACTGGAATAGGTGAATGCCTCTTATGAAGTTTTGGATAAATACTTCCAGAAGCCGAAGTTCATGGCATGCGACCATGTGACGGTAGATGATATATCATGTGTGGCTAGCATATCTACTATAGCTGTGTCGGTGCCCGTAGATGATAAATATCCCAAGTTGCAAGCATGGTTGAAGACACTAAAAGAAGAGGATTGGTACAAAAAGGGAAATCTTCCCGGACTGGTAGCGTATGAAGCGTATTTGAAATCAAGAATGAACAAAAGTGCTTAGTTTAAAAAATTTGGTATTGTAAGTTATTTGTTAAAAATAAATGTTTATTTAAAGCTGAAAGTTGTACCTACGTTTTTTTTTACTTTAACGTATTAAGTTTTATTATTATTTATTTAAATCGAACACAAATGATTCATATTATTGTTAGTAACATTTATAAAATTATGTTAGTAATATTTTGTCCGCTTCCCGCTGCACCAGACCTGCAGCTCTGCTCCCGACAAAAAAAAGACGCGTCTAACATTTTTTCCAGATTTGAGTTATATAAAATGCCGGAATCAGAAAAAAAAGGTGCATCTGCCTGATATATAACTCAAATCTGGAAAAAATGTTAGATGCGTCTTTTTTTCTATCGGGGGCAGAGCTGTGCATACGGGTCCAGTGCCCCAGGAACGGGCAATCAGACTTATTTACAATCACCTTTAAAATTTAACAATTATTGATTTATTTATCACTATTTAGCTGTACTAAAATACTATAGTACCTACGCAAGTAATCCTTATCATTTGCCCTATCCAAATTTACTTGTTGTCGGCGCAACATGTCTTTTTCTTCCATACTTCTCTATTCGTCGTCATCTCGGTAGTCCCCCCCCCCCCCCTTTTTAGCCATATCATCTCTCACACAGCCCATCCATCGTTTCTTAGTTTGGTATGAATGCATTTTCAGTCATACCAAAAACTTTTCGTTCAGCTATAACTTTCAATGACAGAGTTTTTTTAATGGATGTCTTAGTAAAAGTTGCTTCTTTTATACAGAGTGTAAGGCAGACGGTTGAACATACGAAAATGGCAGATCCGTGGGGTGGGGCCGTCTGCTACGTGTTTAGGCCCATTATCAAAACCCAGGCCACACGGATTTTTAACCGAATTCCAAAAGGAGGAGGTTCTCAATTCGTCTGTATGTTTTTTTTCCGTCCGCCAACGCCAAAGTCCGCCAATTATGAATAGATTTTGATGATTCTTTTTTTGTTTGGTAGATCATACTTCAGAGGTGGTCCCGTATAAATTTTATTAACTTTGCTTGGGTAGTTCTTGAGTTAGCTTCAATTATGCGTATTTTTTCCCACTTAGTATGTAGATGATATGATAACTTCTTGTCACTGTTATTCACATAGCAGGTAGTGGTATTCGAATTTGTGTGGGGTAGGTACCACAACTAAAAAGTGAAAAATAAAAACTTTTTACAAAAAAAACAACCGACTTCAAAAAAAAACACTACAAAGTGAAAAATAACTTTAATTTCGGAAGTCGGTGACAAACGAAAATTCAAAACCAAAGACACCGACTTCCGAAATTAAAGTTATTTTTCACTTTGTAGTGTTTTTTTTTGAAGTCGGTTGTTTTTTTTTGTAAAAAGTTTTTATTAAATGACTTTTTTAAATTTCATTCCAAATTCGTCGTTGCTCAAACTTTAAACGTCAATAATTTCATTTAAAAATAACAAAAGTGGCAACATTGTTTTTACACGTTCAACCGTCTGCCTAACATCCTGTATAGACACAGGCCTTGTTTGTGGTTGACATTTGGACCAAGCCTCATACATTTTTGCCTAATGTCCACGTTAACAAAGTTGAAATCTTACCTGTCATATTGTTAACTGACAACGTTCCAATATACTTCTTAATTAAAGTCAATGATGGACTCTAAATATAAATGTTGGTTACAAAAGATAAAGGCCAGCTTATCAGGAGATAAGAATGATATCAAGTTATAACAACTGCCTCTGTTTTCTAACAAATCAAAAGATAAGGCACTAAAAACAATATTGCATAACTGACGTTATAATAATTGTTGCTTTGCAAAAAAGATGGTTATGATGAGAACAGATAACAACAAAAAACGATTATGATGTTATATGTTTTGGAATTTGTTTGTGGAAATTAGCAAAGTTTTTAACTTTTCCTGCCTTTGTCTCATTTTTACTTGGATCGGTGCAAAATGTTTTCTTCTTTCATTCTAGTATTTTAACTGTCACGTTATCATTCACTCCCTTTTCATTCATATCTCCTCTTCCCTCCATCCATCAACATTTATATTCTCTTTTAGTTACATCTCTCCTCATCAAGTTGTTCCAGTTTATGGCAAACGACTCTTCGGGTTTGACGATTTCAGATGAAGGTAGTCCCGAGGTCTTCGACAAATGGCAATCACTTTCAAAGCGGTTCGTATTTCTACAAAGCCTTTCAGTAGGATCGACATAAGCTTTCCGGTAGCTTATCATCGTCATCACTGATAGAATTTCACTTTGTGTAGGCAGAAGACTTTTAGAACAAATCTAGAAGACTTCTGCCTCGTGGCTAAGTTTTATTTATCACACCAGATAAGGTTTGAATCATATCACCAAATATTCATGGTCATTGTATTTTCACAATCAGATATAAACCGTTGGTGGCATTGGCATCGCTCAGTTCCGCACTATCCTTGCTCACGGCACAGTCATCATGACGCTCAAACTATACAAAGCTGACGCAAGTCCGCCGGTCCGAGCCGTCGTAATGACGCTTGAAGCTCTCAAACTAAACTACGAAGCTCAAGATGTGAATTTGATGGCCGGAGAACACAAGACACCAGAATATTTGGAGAAAAATCCTGCGCACTCCATCCCTATGATAGAAGAAGATGATTTTGTACTCGCTGACAGCCATGCAATCATTATGTATCTGGCTTCAAAATATGGTGATGAGCAACAATCGAAATTGTACCCTAGTGACTTGAGAACACGTGCGACAATCAATCAGAGGTTGTTTTTCGAGGCTACGGTCCTCAATAAGGCATCCAGTGCGCTCGTCTATGGAGTTTTATTTCATGGCCAAAAAGAACCTACTCCTCAACAAATCGCAGACGTGATTGCTACGTATGAAATTTTGGACAAATACTTGCAGAAGACCAAGTTCGTAGCGTGTGAACATGTGACCATAGCTGATATATCATGTATAGCTGGCATCTCTTCTACGGATTTCTGGGTGCCAGTGGATGATAAGTTTACCAAAGTGAAGGCATGGTTGAATACACTGGAGAAGAAAGAATGGTACAAAAAGGGTAATCTACCTGGACTAACTAAATATAAAGCGTATATGAAATCAATATACAAAAAAAGCAGTAACAGTGCTTAGTTTAAAAAGGAGAATTGTATTTTTTTTTTGTATTTTATACCTAAGTCATGTTTATTTATAGTTAATTGTATGTTAATTCTTTTTATTTAAAAGTTAATACATTTTAACAATGAATTTAATTATGTTGTCTAATTGTGAATGTGACCAAGGTCATTATTATCAAAACATTTTGATAAGATATCTAAAATCGTTTAATAAATTGTAAGACGATACCAGAAATCTTTACAGACTTCCCTTGGGCATTAGATTTTAGCTGCAATATCAGAAGAGCAATTTTCGTATTTTAAGGAACGGCCGCTTTCTAATCTCAGCACCAATCTGTCAAGAATACCTGTAATTTCCATAAATTTTTGACATTGATTGTCGCTGAGATGACATTGCGACTATATTTTAAATGTTTTTAAATACAGGAATTGGTCATCCGTCAGATCATCAAAAACGAATATATATTACTGTCAACGACCTAAAGGAAGGTTTGTTTTTACAGACCAAATAGAGGTTGTTCAAAATTAGCCTGTAAAATCTGACACTAAAGGAAAGCTTGTAAAAGAAACACAAGACGACATTTAAACAAACAATAGGTAACAGATGTGATATTAGATATTCAACAATGTCCTCAGACTTGGCTCAATACGTAAAGTTTCCAAGAAACTATAGTGTCTCATGAATTATCTATATTAGAATAGTACCTGGGCGACCAAGCTCTGCTCTGGTGAAAATAGAGAATGCTCATTTAATAGTATAGGAAAGTTCATACTAATTCCATGCTGCCATATAAAAAATTTTGTTCCACAATTTTTCGCGGGCTTTCTTTCGTGACACGCACTACACGACACGCACTACAACATAGAACTTGACACTGACCTTTAAATTTCAAAAAATTTAGGACAATTTGAATTTCGCGGGCTACCTTAGCGGAGAGATTTTTTTTCAAAACGCGTTCTTTTTTATAGGTTTTTAATTCAAATTCTTTATGGCACCTCTTTAGGTCATGAGCTATCAGAATATCAATAAATATTTGACCTGTCTTAAGGTGGAGGCGTGAAAATTGATTCGCTGTTGCAATGTTTAATAGATTTTTCATATAAATCGCAGCATTGGAACCGTACTTTAGTGAACGCCTCACCAAGTAAGGGCATTACTAGCATTCTGTGTGTGAATACGATACTAATATACCTTATACGGGTCAAGATCTTTGTACGAGAATGGATAAAATAACTTTATAATTATTATTATAGTCACGGCTTGTATGATGATCGTTTTAAAGAGAAGATTTTGATTAGGCCTATTATTATGTCAATATATTGATTATAATATGATTAGGTTAAATTATAATTGATGATGAGTAAGTTGTAATGTCGAATTGTTGATACTTGTATTAATTCAAAAGACTCGCACAGTGTTTACAAAATTATGTGATTTGAAGTAGGAACTTACAAAAACGGTTGGTAAGTATTGATTAATTTGAAACCAAACTTTCAATCTCTAGAAGCCCATTATTAAATTGTGCTTTGACAGATATGAATAGAAAATAATTACCTATGTCAAATTGCCTAAGGGAAATATGGTGAATCAGCGCTGTACTAACAAGGACAATAAGTACCATACATGCTGGTTATAATTTAACCTCGAGTTAAATTGTGCAAAGTTATGGCGATATTGATTTGGCAAATGAAGTTGTTTTTTTTAAGTGAAAACTTCTTTAGGCGTGTTGGGCATTTTTGAGATGATAAAAAACAATTGAACTCGCGACACCGTTACCGACAGCTCATTTCTGTAAATGCGATTATGCTCTTTATTTATATTAGGTTACGGATCAATGATCTATGCAAGTACCACCAAGGCGATTTTGTTCAAGTTTTTTTATAACACCAGCCGATTACTGTCCCACAGCAGGGCAAAGGGCTTCTTCTCATACAGAGAAGGCACGAGCATTGATCACCACGCTTGCTCAAGACGGGTTGACAAATTCAGACTTATATTAATTATAGTTAAAGAAAAACATCATGAAAACCTAGGAAACCTCATGATGTTTCCTTCAGCGATGTCAGTAATGTCCAAAATAAACTTAGAAAATACATAAGACTTGTTTTTTAGGGTTCCGTACCTCAAAAGGAAAAACGGAACCCTTTTAATCCTATAAGGGTTCCACTTCGTTGTCAGTCCGTCAGTCTGTCAAGACAATTTTTCTCAGAAACACGTAGAGGCATCAAGTTGAAATTAATATCAAATATGTAGGTTTACGGTCCCTTGGAGCTCTAAAAAAATCAAGCTTCTAAGTCAACGCAATAAAAAAACGGCCATTTATGCGACATATTTTGATACTCGCAAATAAATCAAAGCCTTCTGGGTACTTCCCGTTGATTTAGAAACATGAAATTTGGCAGGAAGCTAGTTTTCACAGCACATTAAAGGAAAAAGTCCGAAAAAACACAACATTTTTTTTTGCGTTTAAAAACTTACATTCGCAGTTGGAGAATTGACCGTGAAGTATATCGATGTATGAGAGAACTCGTTTTTCAACTACAATGTTAATTTTGTTTTTGGGGTAAATTCATCCCATGACTATGGAACCCGTCATTGTGCGTGGTCCGACACGCACTTGGCCGGTTTTGTTTTAATTCCCAGCACTTTGAAACTTCACTTAGGTTGAAACAATCTAACTGTCGTGCAAGCGACATTCATTCTAATGGTGATATGAAGCAAACACGATGTCTATACATATTATATGAGTAGTATAATAATTGACCTGAACCTATCAATCTACGACCGTACATAACAATTAATATGTATTGCTATCAATGAACTGTTACAACGACACGACATAATATTAGGGCAGGACAGTAGTCTATAATTAGTTGTCAATTGAACGACAGATAATAAAGGACAATTAATTATTGTCAATATATCTTGTTTATGGATCGACAAGAATATTTAGTAGAGTGCGTGCCACGCAAGAAGGCTCGCGGAAAATTGTGGAACTATTTTTTTTAACATGCTGAGTGATGCAATTACTTAGACTCTAGCGCCCGCCGCGCCGCGTCAAATGGACTTCAGTAGTGGCACGGACTCTCATCAAAATATTGCGTCGGTTACAAACAAAGCAGTGATTAACAAGCTTAACAAATATGTTATTTTATTCGCACATCAACTGGATGTATTTTTGAGTAGAAGAGGTTAAAATTATTTTTCCATAGATTCTAAACATAATACAATTTGTAAAAAAAATCTGTCCGATCCGAAAGGAGCACATATGTACTGCAATAAGATTAGCAAAAAGTAATAAAAATCTTATTAGAGATTATCGATACTTACTAAAAAAGTTATTGCTATTTAATATTGAAAAAAATGTACCAAAATTACCACAAATCCATTAAAAAATTTAAAATTTTCGACAGGGGTAGTAAGTTATGATTTAACCCGCTAAAGGACGGCCTCATGTAATAGCCCAGTAAAATTAGAAATTGAAAAAAAAAAAAATGTGGCGAGTTATTTTTTCCCTTTTTCCTTAAAATTCCCACATAAATAGACTCTCAGTACGATACTTAACAACACCCTCACAGATCGGTCAGGGTTTTTTTACATGTTGTATAATATTTGACATATTGAACCTACTGTTGAATTTAGAGTTCACATTAGGTCTCCTCATTCATGTACCTACCATACATAAACTCACGCCTTCTTCCCATGGGGGTAGGCAGAAACTACAGAACGTCACCTGCTACGATCTTTACATACTCCTTTTGCCTCGTTTACGTTCATACATCTGGTCATACACGCACGCCGGTTGCGAGTACTACGCACCTGACATTTCTGAAGAACATCACCAATAAGGTCACTATGTGTCCTTGTACCGATGTACCATTTACGTCTAAAAACATTCCGTAAAACAGCTAACTACATTTAGTTGCAAATAGAGCCATAAATCACCATCAAACTACCGTCCGCATAAACCTGTACACGGGCGATGAAAAAGTTGCGCTACTGTTGACCGAAAGCAGCCGAAACCTGTCGGTGTTGACTCGAACACGGTAAAACATGTTCGTGCACCAGTTCAAAGACACCTGATCACACAAAATCGCGTGACTCCATACCTTTAGATATCAGCAAGTCTGTGTGTGGTGTAAGTTATAAGAGAGTAGTGCGAAAAAAAAAAATTAAAATTAAACTTATAATACGTAATTCTAAGGTCGTCTTTATAAGATCACTTTTTTATCCTTTATTAAAAATAACCAGGTTCTTAATAATTAATTAAAATCTAGCCTATAAGACTAATAAGCAATTTTAATCTAACTTAATTTTTTACGTAATAATTATTTAAAAAAAAAAATACTGTTGATTGTACTTTACAGAAAACCGTTCCACTTTCTTAGAGTCTGATATTTTAATATAAACACTTTGTTCATGTGTTATATGTGTGTCATTGTCACTGTTATTTCTACACTTTTTACACTACACTAACTCAAAAGGTTTTGTTCGTTTTAGTCTTCGCACTATATTTGTTTGGTCTTAGATCGCTTTTAGCGATAAGACATTGTGTCATCCAAAAATGTAAAATTTCAAAATTTATATCTGTAGTTTTATGGTGTACATAATAAAGAGTATTGTATCTATCTTTTCAAAGTGGCTAACTTTAAATGATTATTATGTGTGTAGTACACGGGACACAAAATAAATGGATGATGAAGAAGAGAAAAAATGTTTTTTTTTTTTTTAAGTAGCCAAATGATTTGCGAATTAATACTTAACTACATATCCAACTTTTATTCGGTGCTTCTCTCTAGTACATCACTTTACTCTTAAGTCCCGTTCACACCAAACGTTTAGTCGTTCGCCAACAGAGAGCTTCAAGTTAAAAATGTATGAAAAAAATGACATCAGATACCGAATTTTTCATGCATAGGTACTCAGGCCGCGTCGTAACTAAAAGCTATCGTCACGCAAGTACGCGGTAATCGCGTTCGTTTATACTAATATGAAGTACCCGTGCCATCAATCAACTCGCGTTTGAACGTCATAATACATAAACGTATTATGAACGATCGCGTAATCGCGTATTTGCGCGATAGTCACAGTTGTCGGCCGATTATACGTTTTCTGTAAACACGGCCTAATCTGTTTACTTTTAATAATCGAAGCTATAAACTCGCAGACAAACTAAATAAGTGGGTTGCCAAGTCTTTTAAATTGGGCCACAGACGAAGACCCCGTGATGTGCGCTCATTAAAAACAGAAAGAGGCAATTCCGACATCCGATGTGCACAATTTTGGGCGCCCAAGTAATTCAAGAGCACCTCTATCTACAGCTACACTATGCTATAACTTTTACTAAATTGTTAGTCACTTTGATTTTCGTGTTTGTAATTTTTCTAATAATTGTTTTACATAATATAAATAAGTGTAACTGATCTCAATGTAAATAAATGTTATAATTTACTAATTCATGTTAATTATTATAAAATTTTATGAATTTAAATTCTTAATAATTCCTTAATTTTATTTTTATAAAAAAAAAAATCTTTGTACCTATATATTATCCCATAACTCTAGGGTTAGCGCTGAACGCAGACACTTGCGCGCTCGGTGTGGCAACACGCCGTGTTCGGGTTCGCGACAAGTCAATCATCATCCTGAGGATGCCTCGTTGAGAGGTGAAACACGTGTCGATTTCTTTCAGGAGATTTTTATGGCTCTTTAGAAATGGCTAAGTGGAACAGGTTACTAAATATATCCACGTCTATTGTATTTTTTAGGAAGCTACAGTATTGGCGAGGGCCATTTGTGTGCTAGAACTAGAAATATGACGCGGACGAAGTCGCGGGCAGAAGCTGATGTATCGTATTTACGAGTACATTTCGTATTTATTTCGAAAATTATTATCGATTTTTTTACTGTATAATTTTGTACCATTGAATAATGAGACGATTTGAATAATTAGGTGTTATTTTGCAGCGATTCGTAATGATGGAGTACTGGGTCAGTTTGAGCGTCAAAACAGTGGAAGCGATTTTAATTTTTCCTCTTTGTACGAAGGTAAAGGCTGTATGTGTTTATTGTTTATGTAAATTGTGCACCACAGACTACCTGCAGTTTTGTCTCTCTTTCTGCCTTTAACCCATCCAAAGGTTGTCTTTAAAATATCGCTTTTAGCGATAAGACCGCCCAATGTGTCAACTAATGTTTAATTTCTAAATTTATACAAGGATTTTTTTTATCCAGTGCGCAAACTTAAACACGTGACTTTACTCATCATTATAAACAATTTTTACTATGGGATCAAACCAGAAATCGCAAAAAAAAAATCAATTGTTCCCTACATTTATGTTCGCATTAAGGCTCATACAGACCAGCGCGATATCCCGGGCGCGACACGGATCGCGCTGCCTGTCGCGCCCGCGATATTGCGCTGGTTAATTTTTTTTCCTGTATCTGTAATTCGTATGGAGTACATAATCAAGATATTCTATTCTACTTTCAATAAGCACCAAAACAGTGGTAGGTGATAATATATTTTAATTACCATTGTGTGAAGGTTAAAAAAAAAAGAGTGCTTTTTTGGCAATAACAAACGTGGCTCTTCTTGTTTTTTTGTGTGGTTAATTTACATAGTTTGGGTAGGAAACATCTGTAAAAATTACATTATGTAACGCGTCGCCTTGTGGCAATGTATAATGTGTTTATAAAACATGTGTTAAATAATGTGCAGACATTTTTCAGCTGCTACATAAGCTACGCAACATAAGCGCTTTAGGCTGCCTGTCCACTGGAGCGGATAAGCGAGAAGAGGAGCGGGGCTGTGCCAATATTAACTAATAGAATATAAACTCTGGAGCGGAGTTTAGATAGATTTTTGAAGTGAAAACTTCTTTAGGCACGTAGGGAATTTTTGAGATGGGACTAAACCATTGATTTCGCGACACCATGACAACACCTCATTTTTCTAAACGCGATTGTGCTCTTTATTTATATTCAAAATCAAAAAATCAAAATCAAAATCAAAATATTTTATTTCACATAAACCTACATGGGCACTTATGAAACGTCAGAAGCTAGGTGCACGGTTCCAATTGGTCGTTTCCTATGGAGAAGAGCCGGCAAGAAACTCCACGGTTACTCTTTTAAAAATAATTGGCTTTTACAATACTTTCAAACATTGATGTAAATCACTTTCAAATAACAGTGTTTCTAGGTATGGGAGGACAGTGTAGGTCTTTCAATAAGTACCAAGTACTTAACAAAATAGAAAATGGTCAACAGGTCTACAATCCACTAAGCCTACAGCGTTCTCACATTCACAAAATATGTAGAAAAGAATCTATACAAAAAAATTAATTAATTAAAAAAAGTAAAAAACCTATTTTAAATAAAACGCAATTATATGATTGCTATTACAACTGTAATCAATCTGAATAATTATCATGTCCACAAAAGCCACAAAAAAAAAGTAAATAATGTCAAATAATAGAATAGTTAATATGTCAAGGGCGAATGTAAAAAAAAAATAAAGATTTAAATAATCATGGTAATTTGGAAGCAGTTAATAGACTCTTACTTATTTATGCCGTTAATGAGGTACCAGGGAAGCCACATGTGCAGAAGGAATTATTGCCAAATTTCCTTGTCTTCAACGTAGTCTTTAATTTTATAATATGAATTCTTGATAAGGACACGTTTGATGTGGGTTTTGAACTTCCCATCGCTAAGTTCTGTCACAGACTTTGGCAACTTGTTATAAAAGCGGATACTGTTTATAAGAAATGACTTGCTTGTTTTAGTTAATCTAAATTTGGGTATCACAATTTCATGTCGACTACGTGTATTTATATTATGGAAATCGCTTCTTATTTTGAAAAGTCCTAAGTTTTTGCGAACATACATAATACTTTCTAAGATATAAAGTGAAGGCAAAGTCAGTATATCAATTTCTTTAAATTTGTCTCTAAGGGACTCGCGAGGGCCCATTTTATAGATCGCGCGGATTGCCCTCTTTTGTAAAATGAAAATTGAATCTACGTCAGCTGCCGATCCCCACAGCAGGACGCCATAAGACATAATACTGTGGAAATAAGCAAAGTATACTAACCTAGCTGTGGCTATATCAGTCAACTGCCTTATTTTTCTTACTGCATAAGCAGCTGAACTTAATCTACCTGAAAGAGTTCTAATATGGGCGCCCCATTGTAATTTTGAATCTAAAGTAATTCCTAAGAATATAGTTTCCGTTATTGCATCTAGTTTTTTGCCATCAAGTTTTAGATTTAGGCCTACTTGAGGTACATTTGGTAATGAGAACCTAATACATTTCGTTTTGTTCGCATTAAGTAAAAGATTATTAGCTGCGAACCATTTTGAAAGTACAGCCAGGCTATCGTTGACATGTAATACATCTGTATCTTTCCTGTCTATTTTAAATATAAGAGAAGTATCGTCAGCAAATAGAATTATATCTGATAAGTTAGTCATCATGTAAGGAAGATCATTTATATAAACTAGAAATAAGAAAGGGCCGAGAATTGAACCTTGAGGCACGCCCATTTTCACTAGAGACCCCGAAGACATCGCCCCATTAACATTTACTTTTTGCTGCCTGTTTGATAGATAGGAAAGAACAAGATCAGCAGCTTGTCCACGAATTCCGTAGTGGTGTAATTTACAGATCAGTGTATTGTGGTCAACGCAGTCAAACGCCTTTGAGAGGTCACAGAAAATGCCAATTGCATCCTGGGACTTCTCCCAGGATTCCAAAATGTGACTGATGAGTTTAACTCCTGCGTCAGTCGTCGACCTACCTTTCGTGAAACCAAACTGGTGACTATGTAAAATCCCATTAGAATTAAAATGTGCCAACATCTGGTCTAGCATGATTTTTTCATATATTTTACTCAATGCTGGTAGCACAGATATTGGTCTATAATTAGAGGGATCACTCTTACTACCCGATTTGAAAATTGGTACTACTTTACTATGTTTCATTAAATCAGGAAACGTACCGCTATCTAAACATTGATTAAATATGCCTGTTAGGACAGGGGCAATTGTGTCAATGATATCTTGAAGAACCTTAACGGAAATCCCCCATAAGTCTTCAGTGTTTTTTATGTTAAGACTTTTAAATGCTTTTTTAATTGTGACAATTGAAATGGGCTTAAATTCAAAATTTGGAATGTCTCTACTGAAGTGTTCTTTTAAAAGAGATTCAGCTAGTATAGATGATGAGGGGAGAGATTTCGTAACCTCTATTGGGATGTTGGTAAAGAAGTTTTCTAGTGTCTCAGCAACTTTTAACTTATCTGAAATGGTTACATTATCAATTTTTAATGACAATTCATTCTGATCTCGCTGTTTTGTGTTTCCAGTTTCTTTGTTAATTACCTGCCACACAGCTTTTATTTTATTGTTAGAATTATTAATTTTGTTACTTATTAATTTAGATTTAGCTTGGGCGCAGACTCTTTTAAATATCTTTGAATAGTTTCTTACATAATTATGAATTACTTGATCAGAAGTCAATGATTTTTCGTTATATAAATTATATAAAATATCTCTGCTTTTTCTAATGCCAGGAGTGGCCCATTCATTAAATTTTGGTTTGGTATTGATTGTTACTGTTTTTACAGGACATGCTTTATGGAATTCTTGGCACACTGTAGAAAGTAGTGTACCATAGTTCATGTTGGGGTCTTGTGAATCAAAACTAGCTGATGAAAGATTGCTAAGAACATTATTATTAAACATTTTCAATTTATTTTTAGTAAGAGGTCTTAACTGAATAGTTTTATCTAAGCGTAACTTTTTATCTGATTCAAATGATACAAGTTGACCAGTATGGTCAGACCTAACGCCACTAATTAAGGATGAGTCTTGTATTTTACAATTAGTAAATATATTGTCAATGCATGAAGCTGAGGTTGCTGTTATTCTAGTTGCTTCATTAAATATACATTTTAAATTGAATGATTTAAACAATGATATAAGCTTATATTTATCAGGTGAGTTAACTAATAGATCAATATTTAGGTCACCACAAACAAAAACTAATTTATTATCTTTAAAAAGTTTACTTAGTATTTCTTCCATAATGATTAAAAATGATGACAAGTTTGAAGCTGGTGGTCTATAAACACATAAGAAAGTATGGCCTTCAACCTCTGCACATGCTACCTCACATAAGCGATCAACAGAGCAAGCAGTGATATCCTTCCTTTCCTTATGTCTGAAACAACTATTACATAATATCAAGGTACCACCCCCTATTGAGGACCTGTTGTACGCACTGGCAACTGAAAAATTATTTACATTAAACAGCATCCTATCTGGTCTTAACCAGGTTTCACAAAAGCATAAGATATCCATATGATATTTATCTATTAACAATTCCACGTCTAGGATTTTGCCAGAGAAGCGATTAATATTTTGATGATACAATAAAATATTTTTATCATGCTTCTCTTTTGTCGAGTCTAAAAGTTTAAAGAGCCTATCACAGTATTATTAGAAATACTAGATAATACTATTTCGTCACTTAGCCTAGTCTCAGTTAAATTATCAATAACTGCGTGTATATTGTAAGCTAACAAAGTAGCCAATACATGTTGACTTTTCTTGGGAAGAAACATATGTTCCCGAATTAAAACAAAATCTCTAACAAAATTGTTAGTATCAAAATACAATAAACGGTCACTATGACGACATGTCAAAATATGCATTAAGTTATTTAAACTACAAATGTAATCATTTTCTTCAGCATACAAATGATCTGAATATGGCAATGCACATAATATTAATTTACCTAATTTTAATTTAAGTAGGGTGTCGACACCATTAACTATGTCCCTTTTAGTGATGCTCAGACTGTTTCCAATTAAAAGAACTACAGTAGTCTGCTCATTCATTTGTGTGTTTTTTATTTTATGAACAATCTCATTAAAATGCAGGTTATGGTAACAACAGTTAACTATTGCATGTTTTGATCGGTTATTTAATAAGGATCCAAAACCTGCTCCTAATCTATCAGAATATACTAAAACATTACTTTGAGTGGGATTGATAGTTTCTATAGTATGAGTTAGAATGGGTGAAGTGACAGGAACAACATGCTGTGACATGAGAGGTGGCGGAGTGGAAGCACAACTACAGGTGAGATTGTTTGTCAGCGACTCGTACCTCTCTGCATTGTACTTCACCAAATCCACCAACTCACAGGCCTCCTGCAGGCGCTCGCTTAACATTTGTTGACAAGACTCATACTTACAAGATATTTCCTTAAGTGTATTTTCCCTGCTCAGTAATTCCTTTTGAAGGTTTTGTATTTCAACATCATACATTTGTCTGCTAGTTTCCATCTTAATATTGCATACATTTAGTTGGCTTTTTAAATGAATACGTTCTTTCCTAAGATTAATATTAAACTTATAAATTCTTTGTGACTTCAAGAGTTTCTTGTACTTTTTTATATTTTTACTAATTTTAATATACTTCTTAATTTTATTATGACTAGTTAGAATTGGACATCTAGTTAAGGTATCGTCCCCAGTCAGGTCTATGGCAACGATGGGCTTCTCACATTCCAGTCCGGATACACTACCAACCAGCTCGTCGAAAAGGTTATTGGTGTTGGCAACCTGTTCGCTGGCTTTCAAAGAGTTGATGGTGGAAATGGTGTTGTGTGCCTTGCATAATTCCACTTCAAGGCCTGATATACGTCTCAGTGCCTGGTCATGAGTGTCACTGCATTGTTGAAAATCTGACACTAGTTGACGGAGATGGTGGTGCTGGTCAAGTATGTCCATATGCTGGGTGTGAAGTTCAACAAGCTGGCTCTTTAGTTGAGTGTTTTTGTCATTAATCCTCTTGACTTCAACCTCACTGTCCTCTCTTTCCTGCAGCAGCTGGGTGCATTCTTTTTTTGATGCCTCCAGCTCCTTCAGTGTTGCATTCAATTTGTCACTCATGTCACGAACTGTGGCTGCGCGGGTCATCATATTCAAAAGTTTCCCCAAATGGCACCTGGAATATGACAGAAAACAACTGAGTGTATGAGGAATGTAAATGAGTTGAGAACTTGAGAAGATAGGAGGGTAAAACAGTTAGCAAGAAATAAAAGAACAAAAGATGAAGTTTTTTAGAAAATTTATAAAAATATGGAGGTACTTAAAGAAAGTAGGAAGCTAATTAATTTATTTTGGGGCTTATCACATATCAGAATTACTATTGATTAAAAAGAAAAGACATAAGTAAATTACCATTTATGATAATAATATTAATATTAGAGCTAACAGTTATTTTCCACTAAGAATGTTATGGACATGAGATTAGAGGCACCTAATAAAGTTTCATTTCTACAATGCAATTGGTTTTAAACAACAGTAATAAAGCAATTTAGGGATTAATATGTGTGCAGTAAAGTTTGAAGTGTATGTTTTATGTCTGGGGCAAGTGTTTTCGTCGTCGATTTTGCTTCCACAGTTTGTCAAGCAAAAGGAAACATAAACGGTGCCTGTGTGTATTGGACGTAGCTCATAACTCTGAGCAGTGTTTACAGGTGATGTATAGTGTGAAAATATAACTACAATAATGATTAATAAAAAACAAAATACTCCCCGGGTTTGATGAATTCAAATCCACAATCGGAACGTTGACAGCAGGTAGATGATTTTTCGAAATCTCGATTATTATGAATAATTGCGACAAAAACACGTCACAAACACTGTGTGAGACACTTTATAATTAGATTCTAAGATAAACAGTAGATTTAACACAAAATAAACACAATTATTTAATTAACTAAAATATTTAACTAAGAGATCGTTTTTCACGACCTGTCACCAGTGTTGCCAGCGCAAAAAAGTTATGGAGTATTAAGTAAGTAAAGTATTAAGTTACGGATCAATGTTCTATGCAAGTATTTTTACTTTAAAGGTTTTGTAAACGCGATTGTGCTTTTTATTTATATTACGTTACGGATCAATGTTCTATGCAAGTATTTTTACTTTAAAGGTTTCGGAAGTTTTTTTTTTTGTAAACGCGATTGTGCTCTTTATTTAGATAAGGTTACGGACCAATGTTCTAAACAAGTATTTTTTTCCTCCAAGGCGATCTTGTTCAAGTTTTCACTTCTGTCGGCACTCCCGGAGTGCCACTGCCACTTTTTTTTCAATGCTCCATAGTATATTTTCAGTTTTTATCATATTAACCCTAACCTAACTAAAACCATTAATAAACTAAGATTTTATTGGTTAATACAGGCACAGCTCCACTCCTCTCCTCTCTTCTCCGCTCCAGTGGACAGGCAGGCCTTAACGTTTAGTTGCAGACACCAGCCCGTATTACCTATTACATAAGTTAGTTGTTTTTATTTATTCAGACAAAATAAATTGTGCCAATGAATTATAGGTAGGTAACACAATTAACATAAAAGTACAGTCGTACTTTCGACGTTTTATGACGTGCAAGTGACATTTAACCTTACACCCTTTGGTCAACAGCCACTGTCAACGGGACGTCAACGAGAGATGAGATTATTCGAACCGAGCGTGACGTCCCGGTGACGGCGTGCGGTGGACGTGACTATAGTAAATGTATGTATCGCTGCTTCGGCGCTGTCATCGCCGTTCTCGTTGAGGTCCTGTTGATGTGGCGGTGGATAAACGGCCTTAGGAGGTTGAATGTCACTTACACTTCATAAAAAGACAAGTTCTGTCATTGTTTTCGAGACCAATGTGACAGTTAGATAGTTTTAAATTTAGTCAATTTTAAAAAAATCTGGGATTTTTTGTCAAAAGTGTGTAGCTAATATCAAAACCCGGTAAGTTACACCCCTACTCGAAATTGAACTGTGAATGGAGTCAAACTTGAAATTTTATTATTATTATTTCAGAATAAAACATTTCAAACATTGTTTTTAAAATGCATATGGTCTTGTTTTTCCAAATCAAGGTAAGTCACTAATAATAAAAACACTACAGAAAAAAACGTTTAAAATCGATGATTTCTTTCATATCCCGGTATGTCCATTGACATGTGTTTATAAAAGTCAAGCACGTTCGCGACGACCAATCAACGTTAAGTATTAGGTCTGATGGCTGCCATTTCTATGAGATATCAGGAGTGAAGCCGGCAAATTCAAAGTGATTTTTTTCAACCCGCGCGCGTACATTTCGCTAGTTCATACCAAACATCGGTATGTCCATGCTTTAACCTAATTTTTTAGCTGAATCTGTTATTTATATATCATTTTTATTTTAATAAACACAATCTCCTACACGAGTGATCGTTTATTAAAAAACCTCATAACTTAATAATCTATAGCCATAAACACATTTCTTTCATTTGCCACTTTTCACTTAGAGTAATATCAAAACCCGGTATGTCCATGACGAGTTTTGATATTTAACTACGCAAGTGGTAAAGTAATTATGAGGTCGACTCTACCTATACTGTTATTAATACAGAATCCGAAACATCCTCCTTGTTTTTAATTAGTCAATACAATACTCTAATTAATGTCTTACAATGAGTTTAAAATCGTTCCCGAACAAAAATAAAAAGACGCAACCTATTTGCGATTTTTCAACAAAAAAGTTGCCCGTGTGCCTGCGCAGCTTTAATTGCCGAGGCATTACAGCTTACTTTACAAGCATACAAACGTGCTTTGATTTCAATTTATCGTTTCTTGTAATCGGCTATCGAGACACAGCGACGTGGTCTTAAAAACGCAGACAATTTAAACAATATTCGTAAGTTTTTTGGACTGTATTTTTATCGAGATGTTGCACTGGCCTTCTAGTGCCCAGTTTGTTTTGAGTTAACAGTTTTTTTTTTTTGCATACAGGATGTGACATAGCATAACATAATCAGTCTATAATGTTCCCACTGCTGGTACACAGGCCTTCTTTCTTCAAGAGGGAGTGGGCTGTGATCTACCACGCGGGCCCAGTGCGGGTTGGTAGATGTCACGTCTTCCAATTTTTTGTTTTAGGATACGCCGATTTCCTCACGATAGTTTCCTTCTCCGTTCTGAGAGCAGTGGTGATGAAATTATTTACACAAACTAAAGCGCCTGCCTGGGTTCGAACCTACGACCTACAACTCGTAAGTCGGGGCCGTTACCACTGGGTCACCACACTCTACTACAGAATGTAATTAACAATAATTAATTTGAAAAAATTGCACATGAAATCGACTGCTCATAATTACAAAATAAGTACAGCAGGTAACTAATTATTGGTTATGTCAACATTTCAATAAAGTAAACATAAGCTTAATTAATCGTTTCGGAAAATTTTATTGACCTTATCGTCATTAATTAATTATTGAATGACATACGAATAATCAATTAAATTACTTATTTTCCATAATCATACAAAAAATACTAGGTACACACGGCTACACATGAAGCTATACAATTCCAGTTTATGCTGATCTCGCATTGTATAGGATTTCCGTACAATGCGAGGTCAGCTTATACTGGAAATGTATAGCTTGATGTGTAGCCGTGTGTACTTATGTTAAAAGACCACCATGAGTCTCATTGAAATCGGTAAAACTAGGACAGAATGATGTTCCTGCCCATCCCCTTAACACTATCCTTTTAGTTTAATTTATAAATTAGCAAAGCTTAACAAAAACCAATAACCACTAACCCCTTTATTTATAAACGTTGCTTAAAGTTAAGTAATGATTAGCGATGGTTTTCGATGTTTTTTGTTGGTATTTTGGCGTGTGCTAGCTTACATTAAAAAAAACGTGTGGCACTCGGGGACTGCCGCGGTAAAGCTATTGCATAGCATTTGTAACCTCCATACTTCCTATTTGTCAACGCTACACTTGGGATGATGACGTGATGACATAAAACAAAAATTACGTTCCCATGACAACGTCACGTTGTCATGGGAACGTAATTTTGTTTTATGTCATCATCCGTCATTACATGATAGGCGGAGTGGGGGGTGTTAGGTTTTATTTTCGTTACGGAATTTCTTAATTCGGTCGCCGCGCTCAAAGCCCTTGATAAAAGCTATGCAACAGCTTACAAAAAAAAAAAAATGTTAGCGAAAACGAAGTGATAGCGCATGCGGGCGATACGATGCGGCGCGGTGGATAGGGGCTGAAGGAGTTTTATAAAAAAAGTGGCTGTTATTTTAGTATATTGTGTATCTTACGACTTCCACGCGAACGAAGTCGCGGGCAGAAGTTAGTTTATAAATAAATCCCTAATTGTATACGTAAACGTGCTGTTTACGATGTGCCAAGGTCTCATTATTGTGATATATTTACTGCACGGTTGCACTTGCTAGAAATACCGAGTTGTTAACATTTGTGATTTGAAATAACATTTCTATTCATACACTATCCGACCCGACAGACGTTGTCCTGTCAAAATTTTAATCATTCATACAAAAATTCCATAGAAAAAAGGACATTCAGTTTTTCCCGAATTTAAATATTTTCCAGGAATTTTTCAAATTTTTGTTTCCATAAAAACCTAATTCAGCTTATTACGAATATTTTAAAATACTTTCTACCTGTCTAGGTACCTTTAATATTTAACATTATGTTAATTTTTTTTTTTGAGGCGTCGCGTCTCCTATTTTATTGGCTCGATTTGGATTCTGTTTATTATTTCTAAAAGCTTATGAGTTATTTTATAGAATTAACTATCATTTTTATTAAAATTTGCCGACTACGAAAAAAAAAATGACGAGATATTTACAATAAAAAAAACTGTTTTTATTCAAAAAACACAAGTGTAAGTCCATAAAATCATAGGAAGATGGATAACGAAAAAAATAAAAAAATTGATAGACCCCCTATTTTAAAGTAAATTTTCGATAACTTTAGTAATTTTGTGTATTCAGAATAATACGGGCGGTCACATGCCCATGGGCGGTATTGTATACTACAATTTCCTACACAAGATCTTTATTTCAATATTTACTCGTCTCAGTAATTCTCAGACTTTCATTATAGTCTAGCCGGCTAGACGTTCTTGCTGGCATCAACGAAGGCATGTGGCGGTCCACGACTAGGCGTATGCCAATGCCATTCCCAACGTGATTCAGAGTCTTGAGTGAATGATTTATTGGTACCGGGACTTGGTTGTCAATTGATATGGGGTTTGCAGTCATTGGAATGAGTACACAACTTGGAGAATAGTTTGTTAACAATGTGGACGTAAATCTAACTATAACTGTGTGTTTTTGACTTTGTTTTGTTAATGGGATGAGGAAGTAAGTATCGGTTACGTCACATTGCAGTATAAAACTGAGTACCTGTGCGACCGAGCTCTGCTCTGGTGAAAATAGAGAATGCTTATTTAATAGTATAATAATCCATGTATAATACCTACCTACTTATTCCATGCTGCCATAATAGTAGGTACTGACTAATTCCATGCTACCATGTCATTATTCTAATGTCATTATTCTCACGTCATTATTCTCATGTCATTATTCATTATTTTGTTCTAAACTTTGGGCGACCGAACTCTACTCGGGTGCAAATACGGAGAAAACGAATTTCCCAGATATAAGACCTAGCTAGAACGATTTTTCGCCCCGGTAAACCCCTATATTGGAACTTTCATCTAAATCGTTAGAGCCGATTTCGAAAACGTGAACGAAATTATATAAACAAATATTGCTCGTTCAATAGTATAGAATTCAGATCCAGTTGAAAACCAGCGTCAGGAATTATTTGTCTGGCATTTTTGCTAAACTGGGCCTATTTGGCGCAGCCGCGAGGCACACTTTCCTGTCAATTTCTTACAACGCGCTGTACACAATTTTTTTTTTAACTTTTGTATTTTACTATGTTGTGTTGTGTGCCTTTTAGTCTGTGCTAAATAGATATATTGTCTTTCTTTTTTTGACAGCCTAATTTGTTTCACTGGAGTTTATAGGAGAGAGGATCTATTAAATAATCTTCCAGACGTTGGTTATTCAACGAAAATAATAAAGACTACGCACAAATTGGGAGAAACGATACTATTACAAAAGCCACCGATTGATTTATTTCTTGGTCAAAAATGATGTCTCTATTCCAGAAATTCTCCATTAAATTTAAACTGCAAAATTCCTATTCAGGTATTGAAGACAATTCAAATCATGACTCCAGACAGACAAGTAATCTTACTAATCTATATCAAAGAATGTTCGTCTGACCTATTGGTTTGGAGCACCGCCAGCATACCTGATAGATAGGTTTATATTTTACTCAGGATATAGAGATATGAGGGTGTAAAGTTCACTCATCCTCTAAAGAAAAGGGAGGATCCTCCGCCCAGACGGGTGTTGTGTCTGGTGGGCAACTGCCCGACGATTGATGTCGGGACATTGTATAGTACTACTAGTCGCGCGGTAAGCTTGGCTTGCGTGATGCAGGATTTTGCGTGACGTCAGTGTGATACGTAGTTCCGTTAACCGCACTGCTAATTCGATTGCCACGACTTCGGTTAAATGTTACTGGTGCACTACTGTAGTACGCTACAATGAAACAGCTATGTGTGTGTGTGTATCGCATTCCAAAACAATAATACCTATACTCTATTTGAAATAAGATTAGACATTTAAACAAACCTTTTTTACAGTCCGTTCAACCGATTTTGACTTCTATACCGTAGGCGTAAGGATGGCATTAAAAGCAAAAAAAGTGGTTACAATACTGCAGCTGCTATTTGTCATGCCACCAACGCAATAGAAGTAAAAATCGGTTGAATGGACTGTAAAAAAGGTTTATTTAAATGTCTAATCTTATTTCAAATGGAATAAAAGTATGTTGATAAGACCAAACAAACACAAACTCAAGCATGTATTTCAAATAAACCCTATGCCTGCCCAAATAGAATCTAAACTCCGCTCTTATTGGTTAACATTGGCACATTTCTCCGCTCAACTGCCTCGCTCCGCTCCAGTGGATAGGCAGCCTAACAGGCACGTTTGAATTATTATTGTCAAGGAGTCGGTCAGTCAGAATTAGTCAGAAACAGCTATATGCCCATTCCAAAGCGGCTACGCGAAACCTACAAAGGTTTCTATAGAGAAGAACGGGCAAGAAGCTCTAAATCAAAATGTTGTTGTACAAAATGACAATGTCTTGGAGTGCTTGCTTTACAAAGCATCGCCTGATGCTCAAATACCAATTTCATCATCGATCACTTTATTTGAATTATCTCATAACGTGGCTGCTAGTCTAAAACGTCACGACTGTATAGTATACCTCGAAGGGTTTAGCAGAGGTATACCCATAGTACACCCAAATCAAATCAAGCAATGTAGTCTCGATTTTTAAGTTTACCTTTTCATAATATGAAAATGAAAACCTAGCCAACTGAGTACGGCTGCTTAGTGAAAACGTTAGACATCCAAAATTCAAAATTCAATTCAAAATATTTTATTTCACATAAACCTACATGGGCACTTATGAAACGTCAGAAGCTAGGTGCACGGTTCCAATTGGTCGTTTCCTATGGAGAAGAGCCGGCAAGAAACTCCACGGTTACTCTTTTAAAAATAATTGGCTTTTACAATACTTTCAAATAACAGTGTTACTAGGTATGGGAGGACAGTGTAGGTCTTTCAATAAGTACTAAGTACTTAACAAAATAGAAAATGGTCTACAGGTCTACAATTCACTAAACCTACAGCGTTCTCACATTCACAAAATAGAAAAGAATCTATACAAAAAATAAATAAATTAATAAAAGTAAAAACCTATTTTAATAAGACGCAATGATATGATTGCTATTACAATTGTAATCAATCTGAATAATTATCATGTCCACAAAAGTCACAAATAAATAGACAATCCTAGACAATTTCTGCGAAATTGAAAACATGGAAAGAAATACATGGAACTGGCATTCCCTAGAACAAAATATTCGAAGGCTTGTAGCGTCCACCAACTCGTACTGGGTCCGCGTGGTGGGTAATGGCGTCTCCCTCTAACAGAGAAGAGGACTGTGTCCCAGCAGTGGGGACATAATAGCCTGATCATGTTTCTGCAATATTATCCGACCACAAGATTGGAGAAACGCTGCAGACTGCAGAGAATCCTCTAGACAATAATCAGGAAACTCACAGCAAGAATAAAAATCTTATACGTTCTCTTAATTAAACAGCAAGGGAATTCTAGTTTATCTCAAAGAAAAAGAGAATTGCATTGTATCTTTTTTACCCGACTGCAGTGACGCATAAAAGGAGGGTAATGTCTTTACGAGTCTTTAGTCCAGAGCCCTGAATTACGATTTGAAAATCAAAGATTTTTAACGTGTCAAAAACTACTCCGCTTCGTCAGGTCGAAGACTCCATTACTTTTGATGTGCAGTAGTGAAATGCCACTTAATTTTATAAATAATAAAAGCTATTATAAGGTACTTCGATATTGTTGGCAATAATTACATTCCTAGATAAGAACTCCTTAAAAAATCACTAATAATAATTGCTAACAAACTGCTGAAACTCCTTACTAGCAATTAGGTTTTTATTATTTCGTTTAACCATTTTATTACTTAACTTGAGCCTAGGAATAGTCTAACACCATATTTGGTAGCTCAAATGATTACAAGGTTGATGAGTAAATCGATTAAATTAATTAATGGGATTAAAGTCACCTAAGTCAATCTGCCCGGCCTTTTCCCAACTACGTTGGGGTCGGCTTCCAGTCTAACCGGCTGCAGCTGAATGCTAGTATTTTACATGGAGCAACTGCTTATCTGACCTCCACAACCCAGTTACTGGGTAACATGGTACCCCTTGGTAAGACTGGTTGTCCGACTTTTGGGCTTCTGACAACCCGTTACGACTGTCAAAGATCCACGAATGACAGCCGAGATCAACGGCTTAACGTGCTTTCCGAGGCACGAACGGGTCTCGATACGTAATGAATGATCACCCATCCACGAACTGACCGCGTCAAGTGTAGCTTAACCAACGAACGACCCGCACGGCTGTTATCATTTATCACATAAATGTGAGAAAAAATAAATCAAATAGCGTTTATGCATTCCGACAACAACTTAGTTTAATAGGCTATTTATCTCGGCTATAAGATGTAGCCGCTGTGGGAAAAGAGCCTCTTTATAGCCTCTTTTTAATTATTTAAAATCTCTGCCAGCAGATGGTACCTATTTTACACTTAATATTGTCACATTTAACATTTCTTGCAGTAGTATTTATGAAAACTTATGTTTTCAGCCTCGGAGCTTCGTGTCGGCTTCAGACTTTAATAATTTATTTGCAGAAATATATAGTGCACAGGAAGTTTTTCACAAAAAATTCGTAATTCAAAATTTGGGTACCTACCTACATTTAATCAAAAGCCCAAAAGAGCCCAAAAGTCTGACAACCAGTCTTACCAAGGGGATCGGTATTACCCAGTAACTGGGTTGTGGAGGTCACGCACCATGCAACGTAGTTGGGAAAAGGCTAGGCAGATTGATTGCTATTAACTCATTTATTAGAACTAATTAAAATAATGAAACATATTTTGACTGATTGGTATTACGTAAGTAGATTGGTTTATTCATTAAAAAATTAGATACATTTTGCATTAATTACCGTAATAAATGGTATCATGTGTAAATTACTGCACGACGACGTGATTAGCATTCTAATTTATTTTGCTAAAAATAAACAAAAGGTCATGGAATTAATTTCTAAATAAAAGATCAAAATATGACCTAATTATTTAAATTAAAAACCGTCTTTTTATATTTACTGTTTTATTTTATGCTAAATAACTTTAATAACCTTTAGATTTCTGATAATTAGGTGATTTAATAATTATAGTATTAAAACAGTTAATATAGGTCACCTAATGTATTAAGTTTTTTATCTAAACCCTTCATCAAATGCTTCAATCGTGAAGCTTCACCTTTATTTAACTCCACATTCACTTTTACGCGACACCAACAAAATTAAATAGGAATGAACATTCATCTGCTTTCATTTAATTTTTCGATCATTTGGTAGGCGAGTGAAATATGCCGAGTGCCAAAATTCAACATCGTGAGATCGTTCATTTTTCACTTTTGATTAATTTAGTGTTCATACTTTTCACTTCGATTGAAAGATGGCCGAATGATGCAAAAATGAACAAAAAGTAGCGTCTGACATCGGTCAGTGCCTGAACCTCATGGAACATTCCATCCGATCAAAGCAGTCGATCAAGAGCAACGTGATTGTCACCACATAGCTTTGTCAATCATCGACTCTCTAATCACGAATAGATTTGTTTATTTAGCACACAGACAAAATACATGGCATACCACGAAGGTATGCCCTTTCGGTATTTTGATCCAAATAATCAGGTGCATAGACGCTTTAAGATTGTGATTGATTTAGAATTTTAGAGGCTTAGTAGTAATACGTAAGGAGATAGTTTTAAAAGTTCGCCGTTTTTTAAATCAATAAAAAAGACTAGTTACATATTTATCTAACTAAGTTTGGCACTTAAGTTGGATGCTGCCTGGTTAAAAAAAAAGAAATTCTATTTAATCCGTCAGTCAGATAATAAAAAAAATATTAGACGTGGTTTTTGCTTTGTCATTAAAAAATACTTAGATAAAACGCATTTTAGTTGGGGAGTGGAGGCTCGCTACGTTACAACTAAATATAAAATCTACATAGGCGTGACGTCATGCCACATTTTAATTCAATGTATCGTCGTAATTTTTTGATTACATAATAAAAGAAAAAATAACATAACATCACGCCTTGTTTCCCCGAAGGGTTGGGCAGAGGTGTGCCTGTAACAGGTACACCCACATTTCGCCAGTTATGTTAAAGTCCCATGTAATAGGGGGCGAGCCTATTGCCATCAACCGGGCACAAATCCAGACTCCGAGCTGCTACTGAGAAATTCCAGATAGAAAAATCCAATAACACTTTGCCCGACCCGGGAATCGAACCCAGGACCTCATGCTCAGCAGTAGCGCTTGCAACCACTGGACCAACGAGGCAGTTAAGAAAAAATAAGTGTTCAATATTTTTTTCAATCTACCTGATGGACACAAATATTTTTTTTGAAGTGAAATTTCTTTAAGCGCGTTGGGCATTTTTGAGATGGGAAAAAACAATTGAACTCGCGACACCGTTACCGATACCTCATTAAAAGTATTTTCTGCACAGTAAAATTGGTTTAGTTTTCACTCCCGGAGTGCCACTGTTTTTTTTATTGTGAGAAATAGTAACAAAGTTGGATTGGTAGGAAACACAAATTGAATCTGTTAAAAAAACCGTGGAGCGGAAAAAGTCAGCAGTATTTTGTTTTTATAAAAAAATTGCAAATGGAAAATAGAAAAAGAAAAACATTCAAGTACTGTACGTTCCAGCTACTCGGTCTATGCGTTATATGCTTGACCCGAATCCACAATGCATAACCACTCGTAGCTTATAAAAAACCGATTTTACATGCAGACAGTTATGTAGCAAAAGCACAGAATTTTTAGTCGTCGTCGGCCGCCAAACGAATGGAAATAATTGCATGTGAAATGCATATATTTTTACGTTTTGTTTGCCGCCCAAAAAGGGGTGTCAATTGCGTTGAAAATTTTATGTCGAAGCACGTAGTGTTATACGTTTTAATTTCCACCGTGATCGCCGGTAGCATACTGATGCAAATGCATGCGAAAACTAACCAAAATGTATGAAAAAGAATTCGCATTTTCACAGCAAAATCGTAGGGTTAAGTCGTAAATATGGTTCTTTCTATTTTATTTTAAATGGAAGTACCCCCATTTATAATTGTCGCTTAAATTTAAGAGATGTTTAAACGTCAAAAATGTATGGTTGAGCTGACGCTAATCATAACTTTTATAAATTCGGGGGGTAGGGTTAAGCCTATATAAGAGATTTCGGTACAAAACCATTTTGTAAAACATTATTTAGTAGCACTTTATATGAAGACAGGCATTTTTTCATAATTTATGAGTCTTCAGGTAGGTACAATACATAAAAAGCAAATAACACGAATGTAACTGATCTTATACCAAAAAACCACTTAGCAAAAACGTCTATTCTATTCCATTTTCAATACCTAAATTGGAAGTGAAGTCTCATTCTCGAAGAAAGGGTAAAAGTGGAGAAAATAAAATAAGTACTGGAGTAATGTGTGGTCCTGACGCTTGTTCCAGACAAGGTCAAGTTGACGGGTTAAAAGGTGACCTGTGGCCTAAAGGAGGGGCGGACAGCGGGATTGAGGAAACAATAATATTATAGCAATGTTGTATGGCGGCAGTGAGACAAAATAGGTGAGTAAAAAAAAATTGGCAGGCATGACAACTGCCGACAGAATTGAAAACTTAAAACTGGTATTAGCGCCATCTATAGGTATTCCATAGTACAGCACTACGGCGCGAGCATGTCAGCGACGGGAATGCATAAGTTTATCTCCTACCAAAAATCGCTCAACGCGCCTAAAGAAGTTTTCGCTTCAAATGTGTTGTGCAACATCTACTAACAAAAATCTTAAAACTCACTGACAGGCAACGCACAGCCAAAACAGCGGGATCTAAAAGAATGAAATTTTGCTAAAATTTCTTATTTATTGAAAGTGAGCAATAAGGAAAGATTTTTGTAAATTCATCTACTAAAGTGGCAATAGGGAATGAAAGTTAGTATGGGAGTTCGTCTTTTTGCTGATGGGAAATCCCAGGCACACGGTTTGTTGAAAAAAAATGTTGTACGTATAGTGGGACAGATCAAGAGAAATATATGAAAACAAGCTGTTCTCGGCGTCTTTACTCACATCTTAGGTAAACTACTTCATGCATCCGTATAAAAAGTATCATCATCATCATCATTTCTGCTGAAAGACGTCCACTGCGAACGTAGGCCTTCCCCAAGCACCGCCACTTCGAGCAGTTCTGTGCTTCCTGCATCCAGCAGATTTCTGCGGCCTTCACAAGATCATCGGTACATCTTATGGGAGGCCTTCCAACGCTGCATTTTTCGGTACGTAGTTGCCACTTCAGAACCTTTCAGCCCCATTGGCCATCTGCTCAGCGAGCAATGTGCCCTTCCCATTGCCACTTAAGTTTGGCAATTCTTCCGGCTATGTCGGATAAAAAGTATCCTTTATGCTAATTAAAGATGGTTGTTGATTTATCTGTCTACATAACATCAGAATCCGTTCAGCCTTTTAAGCGTGCGTGATTGAGACACGAACATCTAAAACTACAAATTAACACTTTAATTTTAACCTGGTGTCAGAGTTTTTAAGTAGCCCATGGGCCTCTGACTTGGCTCCATCACACAATCTATAAATCTATACTTACAACCTATGCATGTCATAATGGTCTTCGCTTTTGCCGTTTTTCTTAGCTTTGATACGGCGAGCTTTTGAAATATTATCTTGTTAAAGAAAATTTATATCGTTTTACGATCTATAAAAATCTATTGTTTTGATTTCAATTGTTGTCTAACCAAAAACAGCTATTGCTACATCCAATCCTAAAGAAAACTATACTCGATAAAATCTTTCCTTCACAACTTGTGCCAGGAGTATTTTACGAGCCCCGCGTGTGAGGAACAATGTGTTATTAAACGAAAATCATTATTGTAAACTGTTGTGGTTCTGTCTGACACCGCCGACTGGACAATGGGGTTTTTGGCCATGACCACTACTATAAGGCGAACAATTTTTTTTTTTAAACTTGGTATTAATAGAGCCAGGAATGATGAGATCTGTAGAAGCACCAAGGTAACCGACATAGCCCGAAGAATTGCTAACCTAGGGTGCATTGTTCAGCTTGCCGTCCGATAAGGACCAAGCTCGGGTCGACGGCGCGTTGTGTTCCACGCGCGCCTCAAAGAGATGTCAGCAGAATTGACGGGGTCCGCTAGGGCCGATGCCTGCCGGGGTTGCGAATAAGGCCGAAAGGGACATCGTGGCCCCCCGGCAACATGGCAACTGAAGGAACACGGGTGGGTTTTTGTCAGTAAGAGTCTGACACGCCCTCCCGCTCCACCCAGAGCGGGAGAAGTTATTTGATAATTTCCCACCTAAAAACAATGCACCATTTGTTCGCAGAACAGATGAATGATGGGGCCGAAAGGTTCTGGAGTGGCGACCGCATACCGGAAGATGTAGCATTGGAAGGCCTCCCTCAAGTTAGACCAATGACCTTGTGAAGACCACACGAATCCGCTAGATGCGAGACACAGAACCGGTCGAAGTGGCGTTGCTTGGGGGAGGCCCATAACCAGCAGTGGACATCTTTCGGCTGAAATGATGATTAGGGGATAGCAATTTCACTGCCCATGTTTGCATGTGAGCTAATTTGTTACCTCGTACAGCCTAAACCACTAAAACGATTTCAACAAGTAAAATGATATTGGATTGGTCTTTATCCAGAGTGTCCTAGGTCGTACGACAAGGAATTCAATATTGTGAACACTGGAAAAATTTGGGGGGGGGGGGCTTTTCAATTTTAGTATGTCTTCTTCTTCTTTTCGTGTTGTTAGTGACTAACCTGGCGTCAGAGTTTTAAAGCCGCCCAAGGGCCTCTGACTTGGCTTCACATGCCGTCGAGAAATATCTCCTAGATTTCCTCACGATGTTTTCCTTCACCGTTTTTGAAGCAAGTGATAATTATACTATACGAACATGAATAAGAAAAGTCAGAAGTGCATGCCTTGGCTTCGAACTCGAGACCTATGACTTGGCAGTCTGACGGTCACACCACTAGGCTATCACTGCTTACAACTTGCTATTTTAGTCTGTGATTTCATATCAACGATTGACCGTAAATTTTGTCCAAAGCAAGTCCTATTATTTTTAAAGCTTCTAAAAGCCCCCTTTTTTAAATCAAATACAGACAAGGCGAAAAAATCGAGTTACACTAGTAAGGCACGAACTGACAGAATACGACAATTTAAAGAAACCAAGAAATCAGTTTTACGTTTCGCAAGAAAAGGGTTATGACGTATGAGGTGTACAAAAACGATATTTTATGAGTTTGGCCTTAGTTCCAATTGGTTTTTGTTGTCCTGTAACCGCTTTAGTGAATACGTACATACCTACGTCTTATTTTATTTTGATTTATTTCGTGGTATGAGAATAGAGATGGGAAATATTATTTTCTGAGATATGCTTAGTGGGATACTAAGAAGAATGGAATAGGAAACAGGATAGATAAGGAATAAAAATAAATTTATAATGTTAAAAAATATCAAAGTCATGTTTTCTTTGGATGTTATAGTTATTGTTATTAAGAAACACACCTAGGAAGTCTGAAAAGCGATTAAATGTGCCGTGCTTATTCAAAGAGATTTCAACGCTAACAAGAAGACACGCTTCCGAATTCTGTTTAATTTTTAGGGTTTTGTAGCCAAAGAATGCCAACGGGATCGTATTACTAAGGCTCAGCAGTCCGTCCGTCAGTACTTCCGTTCATCCGTCCGTCTGTCACAGGGTTGTATCTTTTGAATCATAATAGGTAGACACACAGTGTGTATTACTATGGCCGCTATAATAAATAAAATAAAGTTTAAAAAAAATCCTCTTACCTAAAACAATCGTGTTTTATGTTAAATATTGTACGAAGGTACGGAACCCTTCGTGTGCGTACTCAACATTACTCACATTCATGCCAATACGTTGCAAAAATCGACAAAAAAATTCTAACAAAGGGAGGGAGTAAAAAGTCCAAAAGTGAAACGCCACGCGGATATTCGATACGAAAATCGGCGACGGCGCGGCGGCGGCGGCGGTGGACCGCGGCCACAAAAAACGTAAAAGACGAATTTTCGGCTCCTAACGACTTTGAAAACCGAAAAAAGTCAACAATGCTAAACTGTGACGACGGCTGAGGAATTAAAATAAGATGGTTATGTGTATAGCGAGCTTCTGCGAAATTGTGACTGTGTCCCTGATTCAGATAGGCGAGTTGGCGAAGTTTGGATGACGAATACTTAATCGGTTCTGATTTTTTTAAGTCTTTCCCATTACTATGGTGAACTTCTGCTTTGTTTTTAAATGAGGTAAGAGGAAATGAGGAGAGATATTAATTACCAAAATTTTTAAATCCAATGAATATTGTGAACTATCATATACATTATCATCTATGAATTTTAAGGAATTCGTTGTATTTTATATATCCGTTTGTAAGTATTGAATCCGTGAACTGTCCACACACAAAAGCGACCGACGATTTGAATCCAATATAAAACTGGCCGACGACTCAGCGAATTATTTCATTGGCCTATCAACAAATCGGCCAAGCTTATGATCCCACTACCCACTCAATCTACCTAGCCTTTTCCCAACTATCTTGGTCTAGGTCGACTTCCAGTCTAACCGGATGCAGCTGAATATCAGTATTTCACATGGAGCGAATGCCTATGTGACCTCCACAACCCAGTTACTGGGTAACACGATACTCCTTCGTAAGACTGGTTGTCAGACTTTTAAGCTTCTGACTGCCCGTAACGACTGTCAAAGATCTACGAATGACAGCCAGGACGAACGGGTTAACGTGCTTTCCGAGGCACGGAGGGGTCTCGATATCTAATGCATGGTCACCCATCCACGAATTGAACTCAACAAGCGCAGCTTAGCCTTCGATCGACTCGTACGGCTGTTATCATTTAGCCACGCCATTTTTCCAACAAAATTCTTTCAAAGGAAGATATTTCACAAGATAGATGCAATCTTTTTGGCAGTTCTGCCCCACTTGCTCCTAATGGCCCTTGACGCGTTTCACGGTTGCTTACTTCAGCTTCCAAGCTAACTTTGTTACCAAAACTTTTCTACTTACCTACATTATGTTTTAATTTATCTGACGGCAGTCGGTAGTCTCATGAGTGGGTCCATCTTACAAGCTAATATGAACTTTAACAATCATTGGATAAAGTTAAAAATTGTCACGTTTATTCAATATGAACATGATTATCTTGATCGATACGGATGATGTTATTAAATAATGAACCACGCGTAATATTGTAATTGATTAGCAGTGGGATGTTCCTCTCGTGAAAGATATTTAAATAACATTGGTGACATAATAAAACAACTATTATTTAATAATAATTACAGTGTCTATTGAAATGTCATGTGAAAGACAGTGGTTTGGCGTCCATCATTGTTTTAAAGAAAGTTGAATAACATACAGCATGTATCAGAGAGGTGTGTGTGATGATAGTATACAACATGCCGCTACAATGGCGACATTAATTTAACACATAGGTAGGGCTAATGGCCAGTTATCATAAAAATTATAATAAGATAAAATAATTCGTAAAAAGAAAAATAAAATTTTTCAAACGCTGGCTATATGGCAAATATGGCTCTCTCTTTCCTTCAATTCGCATGCTCTAAGCACGTTATTCGTTTTAATAATTGATAAAATGTTATGATCCGTGACCCCGGCAAATGACCTCTGCGCTACAGTTAAGTACAGGATGCTCCAAGATGCTATTTTAGAAAATTGAAAATAAATCAATGAATAATAACGTTTAATGAAATCAAAATGTCTTCATAAAATGGAAACGCGAAACCGTATACGTGTGTTAAATTAATGTCGCCATTAAAACGGCACGCTGTATATAAATAAGGGTACAGACATCAAACTGGACAACTTTCTCAATGGGACCAACACGTTATCGCAAAAAAATTATCTGCCGTGCCATACATTTGGGTCGAGTAAGTAAGTATTGAAGTTCTGTTTGATGGGGCAGTTGATAATTCTTTCGCGAGTACGATGTTGGTCCCATGGAGAAAGTTGTTCACGTTTTCAAACAATATTTCTGAAGCAAGAGTTCATCTTGAAAGTCTTGCTGGAACGATACCTATCTAACAATCGACGTCCGCAATGAAAAAGAAAATGCTCTTTTTCCTTCATCCGACTATTTTCATATTACGAAGAGTTCAATTTGTCCAAACGGTCTGCAATTCTGCATCCCCATTGATTAATTCACATTTGTTAATACAAAACTTTTTACAAAAAAAAAACAACCGACTTCAAAAAAAAAACACTACAAAGTGAAAAATAACTTTAATTTCGGAAGTCGGTGTCTTGGTTTTGAATTTTCGTTTTTTGTCACCGACTTCCGAAATTAAAGTTATTTTTCACTTTGTAGTGTTTTTTTTTTGAAGTCGGTTGTTTTTTTTTTTTGTAAAAAGTTTTTATTTTTCACTTTTTAGTGTTGTGGTACCTACCCTACACAAATTCGAATACCACTACCTGCTATGTAAATAACAGTGACAGGAAGTTATCATATCATCCACATACTAAGTGGGAAAAAAAATACGTATTATTGAAGCTAACTCAAAAACTACCCAAGCAAAGTTAATAAAATTTATATGGGACCACCTCTGAAGTATGATCTACCAAACAAAAAAAAGAATCATCAAAATCAATTCATAATTGGCGGAGTAATCGCGTAACAAACATACAAAAAAAAAAAAAAAAACAACATACAGACGAATTGAGAACCTCCTCCTTTTGGAAGTCGGTTAAAAAGAGGTCATATTGGCAGTTCACTTACATTGTTTTGTTTTCGAGAAGACGGATTTTTATTTTCACACTGTCAGGGCAATTAATTTTTGACCGATGACCGACAAGTATTAAGAGGTAAGGACGCTGGGACAAAACAATAACAATTATTTTTATTATTTCATTTTATTTCAGGTATTAACCCATAGCAATATTAAAAATTAAATTACAATAAATTACATTAAATTGAAATTAAAATTAAGTTCTACATTTCAGCATACCTAATTATAAGCGTCTTAGCAGGTACACACAGTGAAATAATACAGATACAATTTGATTAGTACATGCACATAATCGAGACAGGAAAGATGCCTTGAGTCTCCTCAAGAGCCCGTAAAAATCAGTAACTCTGTTCTCAGCGAACATACCAGTCGCACTACACCGCCAGGGCAGCTTTAATATAGCTCTAAAGGCGTTATTATATTGTACACGAAGAGTGTTATAACACTCTTCGTGTACCTATACCAGAACTGACTGGTGTAGAACGACTGACAATAAGCCTTGAACAGAGTTATTTTAAAGGCTTGTGCAGACCAGCGCGACTTGTCGCGCGACGAGCGGTGCCTTTGTGTCGCGTCGCGTGTCGCGCTGGCAGACCAGCGAGCCTTAACTTGGTTGGAGCAGTGAAAAAAGCGTCTAGCCAACATGTTGCTTCGACATGCGATACTGCGCCTCTGCCGTTCCAGATCAGCATCGTCTGCTAAATCATCCCTAATTATGTGACCAAGATATTTAAACTTAGTAACAATATTTAAGGCAGATCCTGAGACAATACCAAATCAATATTTGAAAATCAATCTTAGGGACCAGGGAAACATATCTCTCTGAAGTACATATCTTTAGATGGACCACTAGTCTTCAACGTGTCGGCTAATTTCATTGCAACTCAAACGCAGCGACAAATACAATCACGTTTCGATTTGCGAGCCAGCGCAATCGAGATGACTCGGTAAAAAAATCGATTCAACGAACGAGAATCGACTAATTGCAGACAGACAAATTAATCGAATTATGACCGGTGTACGAATGACAGAACAAAGGCAGGTTTAGAGAGTCCATGATGTTGTTTTGTTTCTGGTTGTGATTTTTTAAGTGAAAACTTCTTTGGACGCGGGACATACACAAGAGGCGGGGGGCTGAGGCGAGGTGGCGGTGCGGCGCGGGCGCTGCGCTGCTCCTTTCATATTTATACAAAATGTATAGGAGCGACGATACGCACCCCACCCGCGCCCCGCCCACCGCCTGTGTATATCTCACGTATTGTTGCCTCTTGTGTATGTACCACGCGAGCGATTTTTGGTAGGGGAAAATCTTATGGGTTCACGTCACCGACACACAACATGCTAATGTTAACAGTATCTGAAACCGAGTATGATTAATGTTGGTTGAGTTATAACCGCTGTTATTTCATAGTTTTAAGTTTTCGCTTCTGTTCGCAGTCCCCATGACAGGCAATTTTTTTTTAAATGTTTTTCTTTTGTGTTTTTATGTTTTCACTTCTGAGTTTCTGCAACAAAATTCTAATAGGTTAATTGATAACATACAATTGCCTAAAATATCGAGTGGAACCTAGTGATTTAATTTTACTGATGATGACACCACAAGAGGTAGTTGTTTTGTCAAACAACTAAAAATGAGCATCACATTTGTACGTATTTTTCTGTTACTTTGATTTTGTTTGTTTATATGTGTGTACATAAATGGTTAAATAAATATAAATAAATAAAATGACATTTGAAGATTGTAATATTCTAGTTCTGTTTCTATCTGGCATACATATTCTATCTATCTATATTATTATATCTATCTATTCTATAATTATGGAGAAATGAATCTTTGAGCTAGGCCTATTTATAAATAGCTGTTACCGACGGGATGGTGTTGTTAAAAAAATCTCGTAAGCTGAGACGATGAATATGTATTCAATTATAGGAATAGTTGTATATAATTTACCTATATTTACTGAATTTTAACCAAAACTACACGCCAATAACTTTTAGAAAGAAAAAGAAAAGAAAGAAAATACGTTTATTGCGTTAAGATATGGCGCAAAGAATAAACACAAACACATCAAAGTTGGGGGAAAATTTAATGTGTCACATCCACGCCTATTTTATAATATAAATAATTAAAATAGTACCAATAGAATTACTGATATTCTGTAGTTTCGATTTTCTTTCAATTCAAAAGCAAACAAAGGAAATTGATTAATTTAATTAGAAACAAACGTTTCTGCTGTTCTAAATTGTGTTTCCCGCGAAAAATTTGTGGCGGCCATTTAGAAGCGTACAAAAAACATGGCGGGAGATTCTTAAGTTGTAGTCCTACATTTAATTCGTAAAATAAAACGGAAGTTTTACTTAGTAGATATCTAGTAATTATTGAGATTGAGCAAATACAAGAATTTTTACGTCTCTAAGCACGTTACTTTTAATTGATTAAGAATTGTCGATAAAACTTCTGTTTATACAATGTTTTTCATCTCATTTTGATAACAAAGAAAATAAAAGGTTCCCTTAGTTTTCATTACTTGGTTACATAAGTAAAAAATGCGGCAACATTTCTGAAGACAAAGAGTCCACGAAAGCCAGCCAAACTAATTGGGAGACAAACAAAACTTCTGACCGAATTCCCGCCAAAACTTTGCAGCGGCCATTTTGTCACACAAAAACATGGCTGCCGTTTGGTTAGTAAAAGTTAAAGGAAAAAAAAATATTAAAGGGCGTATCGGTTGACCCTTATCAGAGAAGGCGTCTTTTTGTAGAGATTCTGCATTTTGTGGTAGTTTTTTGACTAACTTTCGACGGAAATTTCGCGAAAATATTTCTTGTAAATTCGCAATAATATCTCGGTATTTCTTTTAGTGATACGTAGGTATGTTGGAACGTGCGTTTCGTTATCCATAAATGTTGGAATTTTATGTGTTTGTTTTAAAGTCTCGTGTTTTATGTGCAGTTATGAAAGTTATTGTACATTCTTGATTATTTATAGTTCTAGTTTACGAAGTATGCGGTTTATAACTATGTCGTTTTTACCCAAACTATAAACACGCGTGGCCTTCAAGATTTGCAGTTTCAGAAACCAATGTATAAAATGACATAGAAATACCTATCTACATGATATTTCTTTAAAAGTCATATTAAATTAGAAGAATTTTAGTGACTTTCAGCTTGCCACCATAGCTATTGTGCCTTCTCTGTATGTGAAGAGGCTTTTGCCCTGCAGGCGTAGCATGACAGCCACAGATAGACAAAATGACAGATAAACAATCACAATCTGTCATTTTGTGTATTCTTCCGTCGACAAAACCCGTTTCTAATATGCTCATGCTAAGCGTGCTGGAGTGAGACAACAATAGGCTGGTATTATTATAAGGGTTATTATAAATATACTTTAAAAATACTTACGACTCCAAAATTTTTGCCTCGAGAAAATATTCATACAATGGAAACCACGAACACCATCAATAATATCATTTCGGTAACAATAAAATAAGAAAAAATAAAGGAACAAGAAATGAAGAAGAATTAAGGCACTCGCAGACAGGCGCGACGCGATGGTGCAACTCGATTCTGGTAGAACAAATTCCATGAAGTTTTCATAGAAATTGTTCTACTAGAGTCGCGTCACGCTGTCACATCGCGCCTGATTGCTGAACCCTTTACACAGTTTATCATGAGCAGTTTACCATATCTCCCGTCTTATACACCAAATTCATCTAAGGTCTATTTATAACCTTCTTACCTTCTTAAACAAACATCAAATTTATGACAGTGTAAATAAAGTTGATTTTAGACTGACTACTCCTGTTGAAAAAGTCATAAAAAATATGAAGTTGTAGCGCAAACTGAACCTTATGTGTAGGTATTACAGTTGTCCAAAAACTCCTGTTTGTTTACATTTTTGGCAAATTAATTGCGAACGCAGAATATGTACACAATTTACAAATATTTTTCCAACGAAAACAACATCCTACCTACAACTTCTACTTTATCCATTCCCATCTAATCAAAACTGACCACGGTAAGATCGGCAGCCGATTGATAATCTTAACAAAGGGGAATCTCCGGACGAGATAGATTGAATGATCAAAGAAACAAATTGCCCATCTCCAGAGTATGGGGCTATATTGAATACATTTTGCAAATTGCTCCGGGAAGGATCCTGGTCAAAGTGATTCTGTTGGCAGTTCGTTTTCGTGTTGTTTCTTTTTAAATAACGGGTGTTTTTCCACAGGTGTTTTTGTTATGATGCAGTTATGGAATTGTTTCTCTTTTTAGACGTTTTCTTTTTTACACAGTAATTATCCTATCCTATACTATTAAATAAGCAATATTTGTATATGTATTTAAATACAGGATTTTCTTTCCCTACATTTTGACGAGTTATGCGAACATAAATGTTGGAAACAGCAGATTTTTTTTTCGCGATTTCAGGTTTGGTCCTATAGTAAAAGTTGTTCATAATGATGAGTAAAGTCACGTGTTTAAGTTTGCACACTAGTTAAAAATGTACCCTGTATACATTTGTAATCACGTTCTCGAAAACGGCTCTAACGATTTCGATGAAAGTTGCAATATAGGGGTTTACGGGGACGAAAAATCGACCCAGCTAGGTCTCATGCCTGGGAAAATTCTGTTTCTCTATTTTCACCCGAGCAGAGCTCGGTCCCCCAGGTACTTCGTTAATAATTCTATAACTGAGGAAGAGTGCAAAGCTATGGAGAAGACTCTTGTCCAGCAGTGGGACAATACAGGTTGAATTATTAAAAAAAAAACTACAATGATCAAAATATTCTGGTTAAAGGCAATGGTTAAAGAAAATTTTGGGCTTATAACAACGATGTCGGAAATTATTCCACGGGAACGTATTACCGGGATAAAAAGTATCCTATGTGTTAATCCAAGTTATAAACTATCTGTGCGCCAAATTTCATCCAAATCCGTTCAGCCGTTTTAGCGTGAAAGCGTAACCAACAAACTTACAACATTTTCTAAGCCTGGTGATTATGGCGGTATACCAGTTATTGCTATCTAAATACATAAATTCACCCGTGTATTCCTTGAAGGATTAGGCAGAACAGAACAGTACACCCAGTAAATTAAAAATTAATTAAAAATTTGTTTATTTCTTAACCAAATCATGACAATAGGTTGGTTATTGGAGTCTCCTTTTAAACAAAAAATGCCTGTATTAGGAGACTTCACTCTTCCACAGCAAGATAATTTTACATAAAATCAATCTGCCTAGCCTTTTCCCAATTATGTTGGGGTCGGCTTCCAGTCTCACCGGATGCAGCTGAATACCAGTATTTTACATAGAGCGACTGCCTATCTGACCTCTACAACCCAGTAACTGGGTAATACGATACCCCTTGATACGACTGGTTGTCAGACTTTCGGGCTTCTGACGACCCGTAACGACTGTCAAAGATCCACGAATGACAGCCGGGACCAACAGCTTAACGTGCTTTCTGAGGCACGGAGGAGTCTCGGTATGTAAAGATGGTCACCCATCCACGGACCAACCCTGGCAAGCGTAGCTTAACCTGATGGATCGACCCGTGTGGCTGTTATTATTTAGCCACGAGCTCCTCCTTTACATAAAAGAACAGAAATAGGATTAGATTATTCATGTGATTGTATAGGTATATGTGTTTGGGGATGGGGATGGAGAGGTTTTGTGTGTGTGTGTGTGTGTACACACCCGTTTCTCACTGTTAGAGAGACACGGGTGATTTTAACCAACGTATTACCAGTAGTACCCATATTTCACCAGTTAGATATGTTTAAATCCCACACAAGGGGGCGAAATTAATTACTTACTGTCAGTAGCCTCCTTTTAAACAAAATATGCCTGTATTAGGAAATTCCACTTTTCCACAGCAAGATAATTTTACATAAAAGAACAGAAATAGGATTAGATTATTCACGTGATTGTATATATGGGGATGGGGATGGGGAGGGTTTATGTGTGTTTTGTGTGTGTGTGTACACATCCGTTTCTCACTGTTAGAGAGAAACGGGTGAGTTTAACCAACGTATTACCAGTAGTAGGTACCCATATTACGCCAGTTATGTTTAAATCCTTCACAAGGGGGCGAAATTAATTACTTACTATCAGACTTCTTCCAGTTATAACAACAATGAAATAAACCGTACCAAAGCCTCATAAATAAAGAAAATAAACTAACAAAGAGGGAAAGAAAACATTCATTACAAACAAAACGTAGGTATATATACACATATTAGCTGTGGAGATAACATCTACCAGGCACTATCTACAATCGCGTACACGACCAAATCCTTACAAAGGGGAATCCTTATAAATTGTGGGGCTAATTGTACCCAAAGGAATTAACTCATCTTTTGGAACCTTTTGTCAACTTCGTAGACACTGTAAAATTTCTGGTTATTGTAAAAACAAGCCAATTATTTTTCATTTATATTCTTATTTAAGTACCTGCTCGACTGAGCTCTGCTCGGGTGAAAATACGGAGAAAACGAATTTTCCCAGATATGAGACCTAGCTAGATCGATTTTTCGCCCCCGTAAACCAACCTATATTGCAACTTTTTGCTGAAATTCATCAAAATTCCTTGTGTTTTTAAACAGGTTGTGTTTTTAAATTCATCGCGAAAGACTAAAAAAAAAAAATAGTAAAAAAATTAGTTACCGTCATAGCCGCTTGAGGCATTGCCGCCAATATTTGTTAACCTCCACGAAATTTCAATTCAAAGCCTAATAAACATTTTACTTAGCTCGTAAAATCCGCACGTCAGCACTACCCAAATACACACCTCAATGCGTCCCATTCAAAACTGACCCGGCAGTCAACCCTGCAAATGCGGCCCCAAAAGTTGCACACAAAACCAACACTAGGAACTATAAATCCCACGTCTGGTATACGTATTGAAGGGCACTTACATTTCAATATGAAAGAGAACAGGAAATTGGTTTCCAAGCACACGACTCCCCATGAATGCTTCCCCACGATTTGTATCGATTTACCACGATAAACTTGCACACAACCAAAAAAACACCATTCAATATTGACATTTAACACAATAACAATAAAGGCGTGGCTGCAAAATAAATATGTTTTTGTTACGCAAAACTAAGTTGGTGGGCCGTGCAGGATGGGTTAGGCCCACTTCAATGAGATGTAATGACAGATTACTAATGTTTTATTGAAAAACCTATGATGCATGTAATACACGGAAATGATGGGATAGTTATGGACAGAGAAATGGAATTGATTTTGAAATAGAAATGTGTGCTCTGCAGAAATGTTAGCATTCAATCACATCATGCTTTTCAATATAAGTATTACGGGAAAGCGGTACTTTAAAATTACTTGCTTACCGAACTGAAAATAACTTCGACCATTTTCTGTCCGGTTCCAATTTCAAATTTAATGCTAAAAACTATGCTTTTTTAAACGACTTCAAAAAAAGGAGAACGTTCTCAGTTAGTTTATTTTTTATGTATGTGCCCCATTTAAAAGGTGATGAGCAGTTGACATAAGGCTATTGTAACTTAGATAAATTACACACCAAACCACTAAAAAGTGAAAAAAAAAAACATTTTTACAAAAAATACAACCAACTTCCAAACTATAAAATGAAAAATAACTTTAATTTCGGAAGCCAGCCCGTCCCATCTTTTGATGTCCTCCCTCCGGATAACGCCCTAAGCCGAGGCTCGAACCCCGCAGGGGGTGCCCTTAGTACGCGTTCATCCTAAGCTTTTTAGCTTAGTTGGAGGCTTTGAGTGTAGTAGCTTGAGGCAGCCACAGGATTGACCGGTTAAACAGCGAAGGTTTCTCTAAACCAGCTGTGAGATGCCATACCGAAAAAAAAAAAAAAAAAAAAAATTCGGAAGTCGGTGGCAAAAAATTAAAATACTGATCCAAAGACAACGACTTACGAAATTAAAGTTATTTTTCTGTTTATAGTTTGTAATTTTTGTAAAAAAGTTTTTTTTATGCTACATGCGATCTATATGTACAACATATTACAAATTAATTATTCATGTTTGTGTGACCGCGGTGTTCTCCAAAACTACGCAACGAATTTTGATGTAGTTTTCACCATCATTTAAGAGAATTTATTCCGAAAGGTTTATGTGCATAATTATTAATATTTAACTTACATAATAATTAAGAAATCTCGATGTTTTGTCAAGTCGTAAAAACCGTGTTAAGGAGGGGTGTTGAATATAAACCAACTTATGTTAAATTAAAGGAATATTAGTCATTAATAATTTGAAACAATTTTTAATTACACTAATTCAATTTCTAGTAAAACATCATTTAAAAAAAATGAGGTCCAGTTGGCACAAAGCAACTGACATTTATGAAACCATATTTTATTCCAGAATCCCAATATCAGTAAAAGGTATGAATTACAAGAATTACGAACCAAATGATAATAATAAATAATAACTCTTTGCCGAACCGATTTCAATAAATATCGTCGAATTCAGAAAGTTTGAACGTAATTATTGTATTAACTGTTCTTCTATAAATACAATTATTTGACTTTCCAATAAAGGTTTTTGTATTTATTCAATAAAATTATATGTACTTACTAAATTATTCATTGGTAAAGCTTCAATTTTCTAGAAGAGCGGTGGCCGCCACATAGCATCCGCCATTTACTGGCGAATAACGTCACTGAAACGTTATTTAAGAAAGCGAGTTGCTGTGTTTTCATAGAGAGCGCTTTTCGACACCGTGAAGTCAAACCCCGCTGTCATCATTTTCATGACAGCCGTCACTGCGGCCGTTATGTGGCGGCCACCGCTCTACTAAGAAACCGTTGCTTCACTGAAATGTTAGCTTTGTAGAAGTAATACGGATGATGACAAAAAAACCGTACCGTCCTTTCTCGAAGCCATTTAGGACATTTTTAATCCTCTTTAATTTCGGTGTGGATAAAGGAAAGAAAGAAAAAAAAACGTGTGGCACTCGGGAATTGCCGCGGTAAAACTATTGCATAGCATTTATAACCTCCATACTTCCTATTTGTCAACGCTACACTTGGGATGATGACATAAAACAAAAATTACGTACCCATGACAACATCACGTTGTCATGGGAACGTAATTTTGTTTTATGTCATCATGGTATAGTCATTACATGGTAGGCGGAGTGGGGGGTGTTAGGTTTTATTTTCGTTACGAAATTTCTTGATTCGGTCGCCGCGCTCAATCCCCGCGATAAAAGTTATGCAATAGAAAGAAAAAAAATTTTTTTTTTGTAAATCTAGAAGCCTGAATTTAATTAATTAAAAAATTGAATCTACATTCTACATACAACAAAATCTACCTAATATTAGGGCTGCGCTTTATTTAATTAGGACTATTTAAAATAGTAGATTATTCTTATGTGATTATGTTGCCGTACGATAGCCAAGTTATTCTATTTAGTAAAGAAATAAAGATGACAAATAGATAGGTACTGAATAGATTAACAGACTTGGTTTTACATTAGATTTCACATCATTTTACTTGCATTTTTTTACATGTTATGTTTTTGATAGGATTACCTTATTCCCACAGAGTTACGATATTTATAAAAGAAAAAGGTCACGGTCCATTTACTTACAAAAAACTGCATTGTTTTTACGGCATTTAGGACCAGAAACAAGAATTTATCACTCATCGCGCAACTTCCTTTTCGTCACAAAAAAATCATTATACTAACAATTCATCAAGAAAAAGACGAACAAAAAATCTAACAAATTAATAATGTACAACACGTAAAACAATCAGAAACCACGAATCGCATTTTCAATTCTAATTAAACATGGTTGTTTCAACGCAAATTAGGCTGTGTGTATCAATCGATTAACGATTACCGATTCACAATCGTTTTAGCACTCGATTCTCTCTTGTTAACCTGTCGCTCGCGTGGGAGCGAATGTGTTTCGAATTTTAAATAGCTGTCTATTTCGATTTTTTTAAATAATATCGCGTTAATTTGCTGAAAATGTTATAATATGTGGGTTAAATAGAAGATTATTCTGGTTTATTATTTACATTAATAGGTTTTCATTATGTATTTGGTTTACCGTATAATTCTGACCATTTTATTATATTTTGATTACAAACACTGCAAAGGATACTTGATATTTTAGCGATACAATTGTTTTCATAGGATATAACATCATACTTTCTACAGAGGTAGGTAGGTACATAATATACGTACAAAGTATTAACTCGTTTGTACAGTTAAACAAAAAAAAAAACTACTGTAACAGATCTGACAACCAGTTTTCAAGTTAGTTCAAGTCTGTCATCTTTGCAAAAAAATATAAGAAAATCACTGAAGCAATTAATAATCCACAGCCACACGCAATCGTAGTAGACGTCTAGAACATGTGCGATATAACCAATCTAGTATACATACTGGAATCAACATTCACGGTTACTCCAGAAAAATAAAAATAAAAGACCAAGTCTGCACCTACATCTTGCATAGAAATTTGATTCAAAATTCAAAATTCAAAAGTCATTTATTCAAACTAGGCTGAGAATCAGCATTTTTCGAACGTCAAAATTACATAAGACAGTCCCCCAAAAACGCCCACCCTTCACCAATTCCTAGTGCCTTGCCTGATCTTACTCACCGCGCATAAAAGGGTTAAATTAGAAAAATAATTGAGTGGACACTAAGAAGTTGTAATGTCGTTTAGGCTTGTAAAACGACAAGGGATTAACTATTTAAAATGTGCATTAATTTCTTGGTATTGTAATCTCATTATGCCATAATACAGGATTCCTTATAAATATTTTATAGGATCTTTTAAAGATAATTATTATGGGTACCTACCTATCTATCGTAACTAGAATAATAATTGTCTAACGATACAAATCCTATAGATACTATTTAAGATACGAACACGGTAGAATGTGGGGGTTGTATACCGCAAAAAAGTAAAAAAAACCGGCCAAGTACGAGTCGGACTTGCACAGGAAGGGTTCCGTGACGTATTAAGAACGAGCAAAAACAAAAACGCCGAAAAAATCACGTTTCTTGTGCTTATGGGGGTTTTTTTTAAATTGTTAACTTTATTTAATTTTTCTGTACTTCTCGCATCCTGCAGATTCCTGCGGTCTTTACAAGGCCATCGGTCCACCTTGTGGGAGGCCTTCTAACGCTTAGGCTGCGGGCACAAATTGTTCCGTCGCCACCACCCCGCTCGGCCATCACTCCTCGCCTCTAGTTTCGTTCCCGCATCTGTTCTGCGAGTAATGTGCCCTGCCCACTATTCTACGGGCTATGTCGGTTACTTTCGTTCTTCTGCAGACTTCTTAATTTCTAATTTAAAAGAAAGTTAGTTCGCCTCGCAATAGTAGTGGTCATGGCAAAAAAACCCCATTGTCCGGTCAGACAGAACCACAACAGTTTACAATAATGATTTTCGTTTAATCATATCTGCCTAGCCTTTTCTCAACTATGTTGGAGTCGGCTTCCAGTCTAACCGGATGGAACTGAATATCGTATTTCACATGGAGCGACTGCCTATCTGACCTCCACAACCCAGTAACTGGGTAATACGACGACTGCGTAAGACTGGTTGTCAGACTTTCGGGTTTCTGACGATCCGTAACGACTGTCAAAATCCACGAATGACAGCCGGGACCAACGGCTTAACGTGCTTTCCGAGGCACGGAGATGTTAAGATGGTCACCCATCTACAGAACAACCTCAGCAAATGTAGCTTAACCTACACTTGCTGAGGTTGGATGGATCGAACCGTGCTGCTGTTATTACTTAACCACGAGCTCGAGCCGATAATGATTTTCGTTTAATAAAAAATAAAAATAAAAACTTTTTTTTTTTTTTGCTTAATAACCCATTGTTCTTCTCAAGCGTAAAATACTCTTGGCAAAAGTTGTGAAGGGAAGTCTCTTGCGGATCTCTTCATTTATAATCCGAACTTGTTATCTACACAAAATCTGAAGTCATATACAAGAATATTAACACCCTTCGCGTCTGCAAAATTTATCGTACATCTACGTATAAACTACGCGCATCTAGGAACGGGTTCAGACGTAATTAGAATACTCTTATAATTACTTGCTTGCAAGTAATGGAGCTAGTGAGTCTAGTGAATACTCAGCTTTTAGCGAGCAGTTTAAATTACATGAACGTCTTTTATATTCTAAGTAAGGTGTCAACTGTCATTATTTGTTGTAAATAATGTAGAAATTATGTAAATATTAGCTGTTGCCCGCGACTTAGTCTGCGATCCAGGATGAAAAGTAAGCTATGTCCTAACCCAGGTCATGGGCCAAATTTCATCCAAATCCATTCAGCCGTTTTAGTGTGAAAGTGTTACAAATAAACAAACTCACTCTCGGAGTTATAATATTAGATAGGAAAATATGAAAAATAATTAAATATGGATAAGCGTAGTAAGTATCAATAGTGTTGCTTTTGATAAATACCTATAATAGTTTACGTCATTGCACTTAGCAGACTCACAAGAGTTGTTGGCGAGCTAATTTTCTTTTGGAATATTTTTTGAAGTGAAATTTCTTTAGGCGCGTTGGGAATTTTTGAGATGGGACTAATCCATTGATTTCCCGACAATGTGACGACACCAGCTTTTAGAGCATAGAAAAGACATCAACGCGTTGATTACCGCGGTGCCGATTTTTTTTCAAGTTTTCACTTCTGTCGGCACTCCCGGAGTGCCACTGTTTTCTTTTTCCTAGCATGAGTTGCAGATCTTTCTTTCAATTGAAAACTATCTTATCTGATAGGTAGTAATAATAACAGAACTTCGAAAGACTGAAACACTGTAAAGTTGTGATTGTTGTAAATCTGTCCTGTTTTGAAAGGTTAAGTGTTAGAATTTATTGCGGAAATGGTTAATTACTCGACTCGTCCAGTGGAGAGAGAGTTTGCGCAGGCAGTGTGAACAGTCAGCGATCAATATGTATCACTTTTACTTACACGGGACCTACAATCTTTTGTACGTTTCTTGAGCGAGAAAATCGTTGATCGCTTCCTCGTCTGCTGTGGGACAGGTGCCTAGCTATTAGGTAATTTCCAGAATAAGTTGACCTCAGATTACATAGTTTTTCCGTACAATGACAGGTCTGTTTAAACTAGAAATTATAGCTTGAAGTGTCGTCTTATGTGCTTGTGTAATGAATGATGGGGCTTCGATACAAGTATTTTAAATTCCCAGAGTTGATGCAGGGTACAGTTTCCGGCTTAAAGGCTCTTCGTCAGCAACTAAGTCTTTTCCCAGTTTGTGGTCAGCACATAATATCGATTAATTAGACTGAGATCGATAGCTATCCGGCTCAAGATAAGGTTAAATATGTTGGGGTCGGGTTCCAGTCTTACCGGATGCAGCTGGATACCAATATTTTACATGGAGCGACTGACTATCTGAACTCCATAACCCAGTAACTGGGTATTACGATACCCATCGGTAAGAGGTAAAAAAAAACTCTACCCGTTTGAACAAACTAGAATTCGATTTTCAAGTTTCCAAAGCATTTGGAAAGTTTTCAAATACATAACTTAACATCACGCCTTGTTTTCCCGAAGGATTGGGCAGAGGTGTCCCTGTAGCAGGTACACCCACATTTCGCCAGTTATGTTTCCCATGTAGGGGGCAAGCCTATTGCCATCAACCGGGCACAAATCCAGACTCCGAGCTGCTACTGAGAAATTTCAGATAGAAAAACCCAATAACACTTTGCCCGACTTTGCTTTGCTTTGGAGTTTCCAAATACTTTTTTTATATCTAAAACTAAATACTCGGTGTTACGATATTAATTATTGCATTTCATAATCAATATTTTAGTTCACTAGTTAGCTATATTTTCTAATTCCCATACAGTAATATTGCCAAATTAATCAAAACAGCTAAATATTTGACAGCTATTTGCGATATTCCCAACTTTAAGTATAAACGCTCTTAACATAATATCATTAAAGTTCAAGATACCGAAGAAAGGTGACATTGAAATGAGAAAAACCGATAGGTCGTAAAAGGTGAAGATACAAATTTCTTCGTTTAGCTGATACTTGATTTTTTTTTTAATTAATTCGAGTAAATAGAAATGAATAAAATCTAAATAATTCTACGAGTCACATTTTTATTTATTTTTGAAGTGAAAACATTTTTAGACGCGTTGGGCATTTTTGAAATGGGACTAAACCATTGATTTCGCGACACTGTTACGACACCAGCTTTTGACCATTAAAAAGACATCAACGCGTTGATTACCGCGGTGCCGATTTTTTTTTCAATTTTTCACTTATCTGTCGGCACTCCCGGAATGCCACTGTTTTTTTTTCTCAAAATAACTGTGTATTAGGTAAAGGTCATAAAGAAAATATAATTCTAACGCCTCATATCTTATTGAGGTACTATCGGAGAAACGCATATCTGTACCCTGTAAGGACTATTTTTACTTGCAGCGCTCGGCCGCTATAGTATCACTTACCTACGAAAAAAAAGGGTCGTGTGCACGGGACTTTGTTTTCAAATTGGTTAGATATGCATTACCGCGATGGTACATGACATAACATCCCCCGAAGGGTTAGGCAGAGGTGTACCAATAGTACACCCACATTTCGCCAGTTATGTTTAAGTCCCATGTAATATAAACAAATACAATAAACCACAAATCCAGACTCCGGGCTGCTACTGAGAAATTCCCAATAACAATTTGCCCGACCCTGGAAGCGAAACGAGGACCTCATGTTGAGCGGTAGTAGCTCTTGCGACTACTGGACCAAAGAGGCAGTCAAAGTAGCAGATAATAATACAATTTCTTGGTTAAGGTCTAGTCTTTTGTGTCATGTGGTTAGTGACTAACCTGGTGTCAGAGTTTTATGCCACCCATGGGCGACTTGGCTTTATATGCCGTCGAGAAATATCTCTCAGGCCGGTTTCCTCACGATGTTTTTCTTCACCGTTTTTGAAGCAAGTGATAATTATATAATACGCACATGAATCCGAAAAGTCAGAGGTGCGTGCCTTGGTTATAAGTCTAGTAAAATAAGGTAATATCCAGACGTAGGTAAGTATATTCCAATATACCTTACTTTACAGACATTTCCATATACAGTAAAACATACTGGTAATACTATTTTGGTCCCGTAATCGTTTTTGAAATCACAAGTAATGCGTCCGTCTGTGTGTTATCGTACAATAAATGTGGGCAATTTTTCTCATTTACATAATTGAACAACTTTGCTATCAAGCTGTGTACATTACTGAGAGTAAGCTGTAAGGCAGGAATATGGGCGACATTTATTTAGAGATATGCATTAAGAAGAACGTTTAAATTTTCTTAGGTTTTTTGCAATTTGCTGGTCAGTATCAGGTTTTATGTTGATCAAAGTATGATTCACGACCGTAACCAACAAAAAAAAAAACGATTGCCAGAAAACGAAAAGTAAAAATTAAGTTGTATTACTTAATTTGTATATACAAAGCGAAAGGTCACTCATTTACTCGCTGACTGTCGTTGTGTGGAACATTTTTTGAATATAAGAGGTGGACCTCGGTATAATGTAACGATTCTAACGATACCGCATACATCTAAATCTGTTCAGGCATTTAAAAGTTATGGTGGAACATAGAAACTCACAAAGAAACATACGCCTAAAACATTACACTCCTTTTTGGGCAGTAGTGTAAAAAGGTACTCGACTCAGAACTAGAGACGCGTAAACAAGTCTTTACGCTCGAGGTAAAATTTAAGCAGATTCTACACAGTATCTTTTCGGCCACACATTTAAAGTCACGCAAAAGGGCTTTAAAAATACCTTACCAACGATTTTTAATTACGACTTTGTAGAACATGCGTCGAGACAAATAAAACCGAAGGGCGAGCAAATTTAGATCAGCCTATTAACTTACATTGACTCGAGAACCAGATTTATTTTTAGGGTTCCGTACCCAAAAGGTACAAACGGGACCCTGTTCTATGATATGGGGTTTGGTTTCCGCACTTAGTCCGTCAGGTGGACCATTGTACGTGGGCCATGGCGGCCGTTTGGTGGTTTTTCCAACCAGCCCACCTCCCTCCAGAAGTTAATCAAAACTCCTGGTCTGTTCAGAACATCGGTGAAAGATTTGGGTGACCCGAGGGTTTCTGTCCTAATCTGGGTCCCGGGGACCCTGTTACTAAGCTTCCGCTGTCAGTCAGTCCATCCGTCTGTCACAGGGCTGTATTTTTTTAACTGTTGTAGGTAGACACTTGAAATTTTCACGAGTGTGTATAGGTACTACTATGGCCGCTATAAAAACAAATAATAAAAAAACTATGGCACTCCGGGAGTGCCGATAGAAGTGAAAAATTTAAAAATAATCGGCACCACGGTAATCAACGCGTTGATGTCTGTTACTCCACGGTGTCGGTAAATTGTGTTATAGTGTCGCGAAATCAATGGTTTAGTCCCATCTCAAAAATGCCCAACGCGCCTAAAGCAGTTTTCACTTCAAAAATAAATAAAGTAAAAAATATAAGGGGGTCTCGATACAAGAAATGTGTTTAAAAAAAAGTTGTCAAAAAAAGAAAATGGGTGAAATATTGTACGGTGGAACGGAACCCATCGTGTGCAAGTCCAACTTGCACTTGGCCGCTTTTTTTTGTCATTAAAACTGGTATATTTCTCGTAATTAGGTCTCGATATCGGGACAATTCATCTCACGATCATTGGGGACCTAATTAATACTGAGTTATTTTAAGAACGGGGCCCATGATACATGCCTATGCGGGTATCTGTGTTAGTGAGGAGGCTGTAATTAAAGAAATCGCAAATTGCGCACCATGACGACATTGGTTAATTAATTATTTATTAGAACTGGAATGAATACATCTTCATTCCAGTTTGATGTAGTTTCATGCTATTTACTCTGGTATATAAAAGTATCTACATCAATCATCAATTCTAATAACAGTAATTAGTAGCAGACGTTGCAGTAATTACCTAAGACTGAATAGTAACTAGGTCCTAACGTTCCAAGTATTTCTAAGCCTTTAGAAGAATGCATAAAATCAAAACCAAATGTGTAACAAAAATGGGTATAGTACATAGGTGTTTTTATAATAAAGTTTTCCATATTTTACCGTCACATAGGCATGCAAAGGTTTACAATTCCAAATAAATAAAAAAACCCATAGAAAAAAAAAAAATTGACAAAAAAATAAAAAATCAAAATCAAAGTCAAAATTCCTGATTCCAAAAGTCTGTAAGTTTCTCAACTCTAATTACTATACAGCATCCAATGTATAAACATTTACATTTATTAAATAAGTGTGTTAATTAATCATTTTATTGACTGGCCTTGCTAAGTAAGAACAGCCGCACGGGTCGATCGATCAGGTTAAGCTAGGTAGTATATGGGTGGCCATCTTTACATACCAAGACCCCTTCGGTCCTCGGAAAGCACGTTTATCCGTTGGTCCCGGCTGTCATTCGTGGATCTTTGACAGTCGTTACGGGTCGTGAGAAGCTCGAAAGTCTGACAACCAATCTTACCAAGGATATCGTATTACTCTATAACTGGGTTTTGTAGGTCAGATAGGCAGTCGCTCCATGTGAAATACTGGTATTCAGCTGCATCCAGTTAGACTGGAAGCCGACTCCAACATAGTTGGGAAAAGGCTTGGCAGACGATGAATAATTTTATTGACTCAGAGGTGAAATACTTTTAATTTTATTAAGCTCGAACCTGTCAGGTACACCTGGTGCAAAATAAATTGACTCATATTCCTAGCCGACTTTTCGCTCAATACCTTCACTAATAGTCGTTTTTTTTAAACGCTCTAGTGACGGTAATTGCAACAAAATTACTCGAAGTAATAGATGTGTAGCAGTGTTGAGATTAAATGGATTAATCTTTTAGATTATTAAGGGCGTGGCTTCATGAAAAAAATCGTTAATAACACGACGTGAAGCCAGCGTGGTGAAATATTAAGAATTTTTAACACACTCTACGGTTGCTTTTATTTTATTTGGTTTTACGTCCAGAGGCGTGCAATTTCATACTTTTATGCTGCGTAAAATTTTATAAGAGATATTGTATTTTTTATTTTATTTTAAATTAATATTTTAAGCCGCTGTTGCTTTTTTAATAAATGTTGGCTTAATATCTTCGTCTATGTTTTAATACTAATTTCTAAAGTTTAATATCACTCAGTGAATTTAAATAGATCTAACGACTAGATTATTATTTTTACACTCAAGCTATGAACAAAAAGTTTTTAATGGTCTATTATTTTTGAGCGATACAATTTATCTGCTCGGTATTGTACGATGCTGGACAAAATAACATCGAATAAATACTTTATTTGGTGGCTAGTTCAATATAATATTTACAGAAATGAAAAGATTCTTAGAAGAACCAAGGTAATCGACATAGCCCGAAGAGTTGCCAAACTTAAGTGGCAGTGATCAGGGCTCATAATATAGCTCGCAGAACAGATGGCCGATGGGGCCGAAAGGTTCTGGAGTGGCGACTGCGTACCGAAAGACGCAGCGTTGGACCACAAGGTGGACCGATGACCTTGAAATCCGCTGGACGCGACAAGTACAGAACCGATCGAAGTAACGATGCTTGTGGGAAGCCTATGTCCAGCAGTGGGCCTCTACTTATTGGTGGCCTTTACTTATTCCTTTATTTTTTACTTCTCTGAGGTATTACAACCCTCAAATTCTACCTTGTTCGTATCTTGAATAGAATCTCGATTTGTATTGTCAGACAATTATCATGCTAGTTTTTACAATAGTCAGATGGAATCCTATATAAGGCGTTTACTAGCGTACGCTGTCCCACTCCACTCCTTCCACCTTTCGTGACCCCGCACGTCCTCCATCCAGTTTTGACGGAACCTATCCAGCTCGTCCCGCCATTGTCCTACCCAGTCCTATTTAAACTGGACAATCTTTTGAGTTACGTCAGCAATTTTTGTTTTAGAGTAAAAAAGGAAATGTAAATGGGGAAGTTTGGAGGATGCCTATGTGCAGCAGTGGACGTCTTTCGGCTGAAATGATTATGACATATCATTTTAGACAGCAGTATCACTTTACATAGCAGACCCATAATAATAATGGTATCTTCGAAAATACCCATAACTCAATTTACCCCAATTGCTCTACTTACCCCATCCGTTTAAAAATGGTTGCCAACACGCCCAAAGAAAGCATCAGCCATTAATTCGCAAGTGAGTGGGGTAATGACCGTAGTACAGTCCCATGGGGGTAATTACCTCATGATTTACGATGTAAACACTGCTTTATTTTAGTGGATGCCAACTGAAATCCTTTAACATTTTAATTTTATAGCGAGGATTCTAAATGTTGCACTGTGTTTTGTATTTATGAAGTTGTAAAGAACTTAGAGTTTTGTTTCGAAAATTGGTCTTAGGCTGCCTGTCCACTGGAGCTGAGCGAGGCAGCTGAGAGGAGAAATGTGCCAATATTAAAACCAATAGGAGCGGAGCTCTAAAGCGAAGTTTAGATTCTATTGGTTAATATTGGCACATTATTCCGCTCCGCTCCAGTGGACATGCAGTCTTAATATGCCCGGGTTACAGGAGGTTAGTTTTTGTAACTAGAGCAAGATAGTGCTAGTAAGCTAGCAAGCTAGTCATTCTAGCCTCGGGTATAAATAAGTACAGAACTATCCTCATTTTTGGCTAGTAAGCTAGTCAGAAAGATAGTTAGCTAGTGTGATCATTTAATAGGATGGGGTTCTATGTTTGAGCTAGTAGTACCCCCACCGATTTTACTATCCTGGCTTGTACTAGCCTCATGTGGCCAGCGAAGATAATACTTAACCGAATCATTTTACTCTACAGACTAAGTCACCGCTGGCTTAAAATTTATTAGCATCGTTTAAACAGCACTAGCATGTGCCAAGCAAGGATAGTATACCGAGGTTATAGCTTGCTATCCTTGCTTTGAAAAAACTAACCTCGTGTAATGCGGATAAGACCAAGTTTTCAGTGATTTGGTGTCAAATCTCATTTTTTGATAAATTAAAGTCACTTTTTGTGTCCGTCTGTGTGACCGCGTTGTTCTTCTAAACTGAATCTGCCTAGCCTTTTTTCCCAACTATGTTGGGGTCGGCTTCCAGTCTAACCGGATGCAGCTGAATACCGTATTTTACATGGAGCGACTGCCAATCTGACCTCCACAACCCAGTAACTTGGTAATACGATGTTCTTCTAAACTGCGCAACGAATTTTGATGCGGTTTCAAACATCATTTAGAGAACTTATTCTGGAATTTGTAGAAGATTTGTGTATAATACATTAATAATAAATTTACATACCTACAATAAAGACTCGAATTTATGTCAAGTCGTAAAAATCGTGCGAAACAGGAGCGGGTCGCTAGTTACTAATAAAATTTGATTGATTAAATATGTATTTAAACTAATTAAATATTTAACGGCAGATTTACTGTTCAGACTTTTCGGAAATGAAGTGAAAGAACCGTCCAATAATTCAAGTCTGTCTGGTAGAAACCCATTTAAATTAAGGGTAACATAACTCAGGGTAATTCCCGAAGGGTTAAGGACGCAGTTAGTCGACGTTAACATTTGATTACGGAGTAAACGGGCGTGTCCTACGTCTGTTATTGAGCTTAATCCCAATTCTGTCCTACATTCTAAAAGGGACGGTAAAAAAACGAGCGAGCCTTACAGTCGTCGCATATGATGTGTGGGTCCACACTCTCCAGGAGGCAAAACGAGGTGAAGCGAGCACGATAGTGTGGATGGCGCCCTCGCCTCCTCTCGTCATCCGTCGCGCGATCTCCGCTCGATGTCGGTTTTTTGACCGGAGTCCAAAGGACGCGAGGCGCGAGTCGTGGCGGGCAACTGAATAAAACAAGAGTTTGGATGGGTAGCACTCGTGCCAGCCCGTCCCATCCTTGATGTCCTCCCTCCGGTAAACGCCCTAAGCCGAGGTTCGTACTCCACAGGGGGTGCCCTTAGCGAGCGTTCACCTAGTTTTAATTAGCTTAGTTGAATAACCCCATTGACCGGTTAAATAGTCATGGCCTCAGAGGTCAGCTATGAGATGAAAAAAGAAAAAAGATAGTACTCGTGTAGCCTCCGCTTGCCGCGGCTCGTGCAAGGGCCTCCACGAGGCGCACTCACGAGAGTGTGGACCCGGGGTAACATCTGACATCTCACCTTGGTAATAAGCAACATTAAAGAGGCCGGGGCCTCGTCGAGGTCATTTCTGACGCCCAACTCTAGCACTCATTGGTCAAATCAAATAGCGCGCGCTTCCCCGGCTTCAAGATACACACTACCGTCACTTTACACGAAATCAATCCCACATATTGCAGGGAAGACAGAGGCAGAGGAAAGGTGTTACACATGAAAAAAGTTATTTCTTTGCCTAAATTAAGATGTAAATGCTAAGTACCCACTCTGCTGAAATATACCCTAAAACTATCCATAAACCCTTATCACAACATTGTACCATACACAAAATATGTGCACAGTAGTGTAAACAGTCAAGTTCGCACACTCATCCTACGATAAGCGGAACCGAATTTATTCTGTCAACACTAACGCCATTAAAGGCTTCACAATAGAGTCTTGGCCGTATTAAGGGGTAGCCTATGTACTGTAAACGTAGTTAATCCGATGACATGATGCCCGGACTATTAAACGCCTTACATAGGCTAGACTAGAACCAATTACTTAGTGTGTGGTGTAATTTGTAAGGAAAAGCGGGTTTAAACTTGAATTATGAAGTAAGTGAGTGTAATTCTCACAATATGTCATGTGAGAACACACATGACACACGTCGTGTGTGTGTGTGTGAGGGGGTGTGTGTTTTGTTAATTTTCTCATTCTTGTTTTTTCTTTCTTTTCTTTCCTTATTTCTAATTATAATTATTATGGTAAATATTTTGAGTAATTCGTTAGAATTTTATGTGAAAGCATTTGCAGCAAGGTTCGAGGAATCAGTTTATTATTTTATTTTATTTTATAATTTTTGGAAAACTTACAGCGTGCATGTACAATAAAAAGTACATTTATTAATAACACGAATATTGCCAATTACAAGTTTTCACAAATAGGATAATTATGATAAGTTCAAATTCTATAATTATTTATTAAAATTCAGTTGAGAAACAGCATTTTTTGAGCGTCAAAAACGGTTCCACCAGTTCCTAGTGCGAGTATATTTGGACCGGTGTAAATGAACCATTAAAAACCTATAACATTATTTGTAATTGAAAACTCTCCACAAAATACTATTTAAAACTTTGACGCTCGTTACATGAACCACACTAATTTCTGTACAAGTTAAACTAGTCCCACAGATAATAATAGCAAACATGACACCATTGAAAGAGTGAGACGGAACATAAAAAGAAAGAGACGACACGCCTGTTATGGTGGCAGCAAGGGAGGACATTAGTCTGTGCACATCTTAGTGGATCTTTTTACTAAGATAAAAATAATACATTTCTAGTAAAAGACGGGCTGTTGGCTTCATTTTGACAGTTGACAGCACCTGGTTTTACTTAAGGCGAAAGCGTCAGGGTTGCCCGCCAAATCCAAATTTTCTTACGTTTTTTGCAATTTGCAGGTCAGTATCGGTTGTATATTGATCTTAATATGATTCGTGGCTGTATCAAATATTTATTTATTTAGAGTTATAATCATAAAAATTATCAATACAGCTCTCTAAGTTCATATAATCCTATTGAATGACTATTTCATGAAATCATGACATTTAGGATAATTCTAACTTAAGTAGTTGTATTGCTGATTCTAAGGATTATAATTCTGTAAAGCCATTTTGTTACGATCGCGAATCATATTTTAATCAACATACAACCGACCTGCAAATTGCAAAAAACGTAAGGAAATTTGAATTTCGCGGGCAACCTTTGGGCATCCCCCTTAAGTCTGAATAGAAAATGTGTTTGCATGAAATAAGTATAAAAGTTTTGCAGCTGCTTAGTTTTGCATAACATTGTCACTAGACGACTCGACGACGCGTGATTAAAAGTTGATTTTATTTAATGTTGATTCTGTAATGTAACGTGTGTAAAAAATATGGAAAAAAAATTGCCTAGCAGAACGAAGGGAATAAAAGTATTTTACGAGGGAACAGAAAATGAACACGTAATACATTTATTTTTTATTTTACTAAAAATATGACGTCATTCGTGATAACTGATAGAGCTTTTGCTAAGTTAATATTTTGTGGAAATAAAATAAAGGCTGGACAAATAATTTTGATCGATCAAATAAAAGTGAAAGACGCCGGATATCCTAAATATTTTTTTAAAACTCTTTAAGAATACAGAGGACGTTTCAGTAAATTTTATCTTCCTGAACTTTACAAATTATGAGTTTATGTAAAGTACTTACTCATTGGAACTTACTAAAACCAATACTTAAAAACATAGGTGATAAATTCAACACATAACAAAATATCACGCCCGTAATCCTCGGAGGGTTAGACAGAGTAATAGTGTCATAGGAGGTGAGCCTATTGCCATCAACTGGCTCCGGGCTGCTACTGAGAAATTCCTGATGGAAAAACCCAATAAAACTGCCTGACCTGAGAATCGAACCCAAGATCTCATGCTCAGCAGTAGAGCTTGCAACCACTATACCAACGAGGCAATCTGAATCTGGCAGTCAGATAATTAACTTCCTAAAAATTATCTTTAGTCACTGTTACACGATAATTACGATTTGCCTTACACATGCGTTACAAATTAATAATAACCTCTTCCGTGTAAAGTGCTCAAAGAAAAAAAAATTGTTTTCCGTAAACAAGAACCTACCTATTATCAAAGAACTTGGCGGTTATACAAAAAAATAATGACGCATCACCAAGAACAGGATTTCACCAAATACCTGTTTCGCTTAACTATTCCTAAAGAACAATAAAAACCCTGAAAGAAATCGACACGTGTTTCACCTCTCAACGAGGCATCCTCAGGATGACGATTGACTTGTCGCGAACCCGAACACGGCGTGTTGCCACACCAAGCGCTGGAGGCAGAGTGAGCCCGTCAAACCCACTTAAATACTACTCGGTCCATTTCGGCTCGGACCGTTATCAGCGCGATTAGGGGCGAACAATCGCAGTAAATGTGACCTTGGCATACTCGTATTTAATTCGTTCAACAGTGTAATGTTTCCTGTATTATTTATAACAATTTCTAAACTCTCTAGTACTGACATTCACATTGACATTCATTCTAGTTTTGACATTTGGAATAGCTAAGCGGTACAGGTTACTAAATAAATCCACGTCTATTGTATTTTGTAATGGAAATCAGCAAGGTCACGCTTGAAACAATTAACTATCTAACACCACCCTCGGTTAACAGGGTAACGGCAAACTCTTACAAAGTACACTTCATGAATGAAAAGTGCAAACAAAACTTTTTCCAAAAAAAAAAACAACCGACTTCCAAAAAAAAACACTACAAAGTGAAAAATAACTCTAATTTCGGAAGTCGGTGTCTTGGGTTTTGTGTTTTCGTTTTTTGCCACCGACTTCCGAAATTAAAGTTATTTTTTACTTTGTAGTGTTTTTTTTTTGGAAGTCGGTTGTTTTTTTTTTGTAAAAAGTTTTTATTTTTCACTTTTTAGTTGTGGTACCTACCCCACACACATTCGAATACCATTACCTGCTACCAGTGTCAAGAACTTATCATATCATCTACATACTAAGTGGGAAAAAAAATACGTATTTTGTAGCTAACTCAAAAACTACCCAAGCAAAGTTAATAAAATTTATATGGGACCAATTTGGGAGCCTACCCTTTCAAACAAAAAAAGAATTTTGAAAATCGGTCCACAAATGACGGAGAAATCGATGGACATACATAAAAAAATAAATAAAAAAAACAAACACGCGTCGAACATATAACCTCCTCCTTTTTAGAAGTCGGTTAAAAATACCTTAGATTTTCCTCAGCGATTGTAAAGGTGGCAGTAGTGTGGATAAGTGATATAAGGCTCGTAAATAGTTTAGTCCTGGATTATACCTTATACTTAACAATAGAGCTAGAGATACCGTTTAATGGAGACTATCTCATAATCTTATTATACTTTAGAGATATGAGGAACAGGGTGCAAAGTTCACTCATCCTCCACAGAAAAAAGAGGATCCTCCGACCAAGCTTGTGTTGTGTCTAGTCCGATTGATCCCGGGACGTTGTATATATGCTGCTGGGGAGTTTGTTGCGCCACTTCTTCTTCCCGGCTAAAGGCACTAGGAAGTGGTGAAGGGTGGGCGTTTTTGGGGGACTGTCTTATGTAATTTTGACATTCGAAAAGTGCTGATTCTCAGCCTAGTTTGAATAAATGACTTTTGAATTTTGAATTTTTATGCTAGTCACGCGGTAAACTCTGCTTGTGCGATAAAGGATTTTGCGTGACGTCGGTATGATTGATGCGTAGTTCACATGTGAACGATGTAGATGCCGCCACAATACCATCAGCTCGTAAAATTCCGTTTCTGTTACAATTTATAATGGTGATAACAATTTTGTCTAAATCGCCACGCTCGGTGATCTTATTGGTAATGAACTTAGCGAAGGTAGGGAGCTACAGAGACCGGTCGATAGCAATGATTTTGCTATAATCATCACGCTTCAAAAATAGGCTATTGATGACATTAAGACTGTTAAAATAGTGGTGATAGTAATTTTGTCTAAATCACCACGCGTGGTGATCTTATTGGTGATGAACTTAGTTAGGGTAGGGAGGTACAGAGAACGGTCTATAGCGATGTTGTTGCTATAATCATCACGATTTAAAAATAGTCTGCTGATGACAGTATGGTTGTCGTTAAGGGTTATCCAGCTTGCACACATTCGGCATTTGTACACTACATTCGGCTGGATCAATTATCCAGCCAAATGGAGTGTACGAGTGCCGAATGTGTGACCATTGTCTATCCAAATTAAGATATATGCATAGACTATAGTGACTCTCGCCCAAATGCTTAAGACAAAAAGAAATAAAGACAAAATTCTCGACCTCCTCCAAAATTTATCCCTTTATAAATTATCCATTGTCCGTCGAAGGTCCAATATTCCAGTCTGGGTAATCAAGACCTAAATTACCTTTAGTAATTGATACCAGACCCATGTCAGGACACGTATTTTTCTATTAGGCTTTCGTACAAAGACTCCAGACTGATAAAATTGTTACCGTCTTCGTATCTTTGTCGTCTTATAAAACGGATGATTCTGGATTTAGATGAGTTTTTGGATTCAAATCCGGGCAAGTACCAAGTGATTTTTTCAATTCATATTCTGTACTTTCTGAGTTTATATTATAGAAACCTGGACTTTAGTTCTGATGATCAATGCTCGTGCCTTCTCTGTATGAGAAGTCTTCTTTGTCCTGCAGTGGGAGAATAATATGCTGGTATTATACAACCAGTGTAGTAAGGATTGAAATAAATCTCTCACACAATTAAGGTTCCGATCAATACTATACTCAGCAGTCTGTGGAACGGTCGCTGGACAGTCGTAATTACTGTTCTGTGTGTAATTAATAAACCTGCGCTTGCTCCAAAAGTATATATCTAAAAGTGTCAAGGAAAAAAATGATCTGCACGATATGATTCAGCTAACATTTTTTTTTAGTTAATGTACACTGTTCTACTGCTGAACAAAGGCCTCCCACAAATCCTTCCAGGCATCTTGAGCCACCTCGATCCAACACAATTTTTATTGGATAAAGATTAATAGAACATACTCCACATAGGTAAAAATTGTAACTGAGCACCTATTTTTGGTATTCATTATATATTTTGAAGCAATTTTAACAGTGTCGCAAAAAAAAAAAGTGATGTAATAAAGGTTTAGTTTCTTGTAAGTTCAGTACCTTAAAATTTTTACATTTTACGACAGGCTGGTCCTCAATGCCAGTAATTTTGGCTTATATGGACAATACCAAAATAAAAACTCATCAAACAGATCTAACACCTACCATTGATTGCAAACAATTATCGGGCTCACTTATCCCAAATCAAAAGATCAACAAAGACGAAATTCTCTCGGTTCTCTCTTATATTGAAAATCTAGTCATGAATAAATAAAATGAAAGAGTGTCTGCTGAAGAGGGCAGGAATATCATTGTTAAATCTAGCAGACTTTACATAAGCTAGCAGAGGGATGAACAAGAAACTATTTCAATTCAAAATAGAATTCATTATGCGGCGATAGCTCAGCGGTTTAATCTTGAGACCTCGTGAACCTGTTCTTCTCATAACCATAATAAGTTTAGTTGGAGAAGTTAACGGGAAATATTGGTAATGTGCTCTAGGCATGCAGTATGAAGTCCAAGTAGACTCTTTCTGTCATTCACAGGGCCAAGACTGCTATTTTCAATGATTCGTCATTATGACAACTATACTAAAACAACGCTTATTATCATTGCACCAAAAGTTCGTCATCTCCTAGATTCATAATGGCGAGTCAGTGGTCAATTGTATGAGAAAATGATAATGACGCCTTTTAATTAAGGTTTTCATGAAAATTCACGCCCCAAGTTGGCGCCACTTCAACAAAAGATCTTCCATTTCGACAATGAATATAAAATATATGATGACGTTCATCATTCGTTTCATTCATGCGTTCATCATTCAGTCACGACTAAAAAAAATATAGACGCATTGACACTTTTGACAGGTGCCCGGACCTGACATCTCAGTGCTACCACCTAGTGATCGTCATTTCAAAAAAACCTTAATTGGTGATGAACAGATTCCCAAAACCGTCAAAATTACAGTGTCACTGATCGGCCATCCTGACATAATTGCTTTAGCAGATTTAGGAAAAATGAAAGCAGAACAGCAACCATGAAGACAGCTTAACTCAAAATGTTACTGTACAGTTTAGAACTCCAATAAAAGCGTAAAGAAAATAACGCTGAGCACTTGAGTAATGACAGCAATCATTTATCCCCAACTGCTAATACGTTTTCAACAAATCGCAAGTCACTAGATCGAATCAATCAGACCCAATGAGGGAATTTACGCCAACAAATTGATCGGCAGAAGGAGTCTGTTAGACTTGAGAAAAGCGATATCGTTGAAACGATGAAGTTAAGTATAAAGATGGTTAGATTGCAATTTGCTTAACATTAAATTTCTTAATGAGCTTAGGTAGCAGTATAAAAAATATTGTAAAACATTTTGGTAAAGTAACAATGGAGCTTCTTGCCCATTCTTTGGACCCTTGGACGTTTTTAGGGGTGCCTAGAATCAATTCTATTTGCTTGTAAATTTTGATGTTCAAAAGTGCCTTTTAATGGCCTACTTGAAATAATAAATGCTTTGACTTTGCAGCTATAATCCTGGTAGTAACCAAGATAAGACTTTTGACTTAATTTACTCCTTAAAGTAACGTCAGAGGTTAATATCGGAAGTCATCGTTCGACGTCCAAGCTATTAAATTTTTTGTTTCATCCATTATTATATTTGGCTAATTATTATTGTAATAACAACTATACAACATTGGTACATTGAAGTAGATTTCAACTTTGAAGGATGTTAAATAATCCTATAACCAACCCTAGTGGGAATGATGTTGGCAAAGGAAAACGGTTGATTAGAAATAGTTTGTTTTTAAGAAGAATTCTTCGGTATTAAATAGTGTCCCACTAGGATATACTGAGCCCAATAGAGACTCGTTAAACGTAGAACATATTATTTGTTTTTCTACTGAATTGTTGTTTCTGGAAATATACACTCTCTACAATTCTCTTATAAAAACCCGTACCTTTCTGCTAGGCTGCTGATGCTGCAACTGAGGCGGCGCTATCAGCCTCAGCGGAGGAGGGGCTTGGGGCATTGCAGCCAGGAGTGGTGGTACCAGTGGTACCACCCCACCCATGGGCAGGGCTACTGCAAACTTTTGCAGGCCCATGGTCCAGGGTAGGAACCACCCCCCTCCCGCCTGCATCGCGCCCCCGCCGGGCCCGTACCACGCCAGTGCGATCAGCTACTGACACGCCACATGAACACTAACACTGTTATCGTTGATAAGACTTTTTTGACATGTAGTTGTAACACTTCACTTGTACCTGGGGACAAAAGAAGGACATTGTTAGTTGTTTTAAATACACACATAAATAAATTAACCCACACCTTTTCCCTTGGTGGTAGATAGAAACTACATCTCTACCATTTTAACATACCGAGACTCCTCCGTGCTTCGGAAAGCACGTTGAGCCGTTGATCCCGGCTGTCATTTATGGGTCTTTGACAATCGTTACGGGTCGTCAGAAGCCCGAAAGCCTGACAATCAGTCTTACAAAGGGGTATCGTATTACCCAGCTATAGGGTTGTGGAGGTCAGATAGGTAGTCGCTCCATGTAAAATAAGGTATTCAGCTGCATCCGGTTAGACTGGAAGCCGACCCCAACATAGTTGGGAAAAGGCTAGGCAGATTGAATGGTAGACAGAAACTACAGAACGTCACCTGCTACGATCCTTACATACTCTTTTTCCTTCGTTTACGTTCATACATATGGTCATACACGCACGCCGGTTGCGAGTACTACGCACCTGACCTTTCTGAAGAACATCACCAATAAGGTCACTATAATTATGTATTTAGTTGAGTTAAGACGCATAATAATAATATATATGACAGTGACCTTGAGTGGTTCTGTACTGAGCTCACGCAACGCGTCGTACGTCCAGCCAGTAATAGGATTCGCCCATCAAGGAGCGCTGTTCCAAATTAGACGTATTATTAATTTATTATATATAAAACAAAAGGTATTTGAAAAAAAAAACGCATACTGAAAGATCAATAGTTAAATTGTCTTTAAGATGGTGAAGGTTTCAGAAAAATACATTTGATAGATTTTGTGTGATTCTCAGTTTTTTATCCGCGTTAGACATAATTTTACAAATTAATTTCACAATGTAATATAAACATAATCTAAAATATTCCTATATTAAGTTATTTAGAAAATGCTCTAATTTAACACAGATTTTTTCCAAAACATTAACACTACTCTTTTAGACGTGTCGCCTCAACGTAAGTTTAGGCGTGCGCACAGGGAGTGATATCAAACGTTATGTGAATTGATTTGATTGTAAGCTCATCGTAGACAGAAGCTTAATATTTTCAATAGGTTTATTAAGAATTGTTGCATAAGAAATATGGTTGGCTACATCTAGACTATCAAGTTTCTTCAACATAGAAACTTAAAGATGTAGTTCATTAGCTGCATCCTTAATTTTGTAGCTTCCTAAAGTCCTCTGTTTGGGATTCATTTATATCACACACTGATCATAATAATTATTATTTAGGTAGGTATTAAGACTACGAGATTTCCTATTAATCGTGTTCAATTTAGCCAAGTATTATTTCTGCTCTAAATCTATTACAAAATAAGATAAGTATCAAAATAATTGCAGCGACGCAGCTTGACATGTCAAGCTGTTTGCCTACATGACCATAATGCAGTAAACAGGTTCCAGTATTTGTATGAGTTACAAACATATGGTTCAGGAGCCAGTTTTTATAGAAATAACTTTTGCTCATCACTAAACTGTCACATAAGATGTGAATCTCAGAATTTATTGAGTTTCCGGATGCTCATCGACTTCTCACGGAAATGTGGTGTGGAATTCGATGTTGCGATAGTCGATATTGATAAAAGTATATCTAAGGATGTTTTTCAAAAAGAAAATATGAATTGTTAAAATATCGCAAGAGCTACTAGGTACTGAGCAAAATGTTTTTGGGTTTTTCCATCAGGAATTTCTCAGCAGCAGCTCGATTCGTGCCCGGTTGATGGCAATAGGCTCGCCCCCTATTAAATGGGACTTAAACATAGCTGGCGAAATGTGGGTGTACTACAGATACACCTCTGCTTTTTTTTTTGTTTGGTTTTATGATTCAAAACGGAAAGTAAAGGTTACTTTTTCTGGTTGCCCTTGTCCTAAGCTACTTGGAGTTATAGTATATATGTCACCGTAAGATTGTGAGAACCGTTAGTTTATAATCTGTCGGAATTATTTCCGTTAGATTATAAACTGTCGAAAAATTGTGAACTGGGTGAAATGGGTTAGGTTAGGTTAGAACTGTGAACAACCGCGCGCGAGCCGAGCGAGCGAAGCGAGCGGTGCCGCGGAAGCGGCCGGCGAGCGCTACTTCCAAGTTGCTCGCAGCCAGGCAGGCTATTTAATATTAGCGCAAGGTGCGCTACGTCGCAAGCAAGTTTGATACCAGTTCACAATTTGTCGGTTTCCCATGGACAGATTATAAACTAGCGAAAAATAATGCGTTAAATTGTAAATAGTTCGTTGCAGTTCACAATTTTTCCACAGTTTATAATTTAACGGAAATAATACTGATAGATTATAAACTAACGAAGTTCTTAATTATACGGTGACATATATATATATATTTGTAACCACGTCGTATTTGTCGTCACGTCGTGTGTGTTTGTATTTGTGTCGTGTGTATCACGTTGTGTACCTGCTACAGGACACCTCTGCCCAACCCTTCGGGAAAATAAGGCGTGATGTTATGTATGTATGTGTGTTGTAATCACGTTCTCTAAAAAGGCTCTAACGACTTCGATGAAAGTTGCAATATAGGGGTTTACGGGGGCGAAAAATCGATCTAAAATTTGTTTTCTCCGTATTTCACCCGAGCAGACCTCGGTCGCCCAAAGTTTAGAACAAGATGACTACCGTAGAATAATGACATGGCAGCATGGAATTAGTAATTACCTATTATTAAGTATATTAAACTGGTACCCTGCGTTCTATTTAAAAGCGTTCATTTGTCACTTTTTGTTCTGAAATGAAATGACGCGACCTTAAATTATATTATAAATGTAGGATAACTCACAATATTTATGAATAGGTAGAAAAATGCTAGATTCTACCAGTATATAATGGACCCGGAAAAATCCACCAACATAAATCTACTACACAATAAAAGTAACATCACCAACAAAACTGTTTACGCAAATTACACCTTCCTTCCACCAGACAGTAGGAAAGTTTCTAAAAAAAGCTCCACAACCTATTTCATTTGTTTAGCATAATATCGGAAACGTCTATTCGTATAGATCAAAGAGATTGCGACTCTCTGCGTGTGCGTTTACTGGAGCGGAAAACTGAAAGAAAACGCTCGAAATACGCGCGTCAGAGTAAAAGATGGATAGTAGTAGTTAGTCGTATCGTTTTGAAAGGATAGAAATAGACTGTTTGAGCTACCTATTCTGGTTTGACAGTTTGTATTTTCCTTCGTTTAAGGAAGTTAGAATGAAATTTATGACTGTTTTAATGTAGTTTGATGGTTTTTTGAGTTATTGAAAGCGCATGACAGTTACTGTTGTTGTGAACAGTGGTGACAATTAAAAAAAAAAACGTTCATTGCTTATTTTCTGCACATAAAACACCTTTAAATACTTCATAATTTGTCTTGTCCCTGAAGACTTGACATGGTTACATATTTGGTTAGTTAATCCAGCGTTAAAAATACAAACACCTTTCATGTTCTTTACAAAGTGAAACTTTTGTTTTACTATTTCATTATGATGTCGTTGGCATCACATGTCCCGCTTGGAGGAGTGAAATTGAAAGGGACTCCAATTAGCAGGGTAACTTTGCCGTGTTTTTAATTTGTTTGACACACACTTTTTGTCACGAATGTACTTTTTGAAGAACAGCAGCTCAAAGCTAATTGGTATGATTAGGGTAGATTATCACGGAAATGGTCGAGTATTTTATAAAATACATACATACCTAGACCTACATGACCATAAACACAAAGACTCCTGCAGCCAGGCGCGACGCGACTCTGGTGGAACAGCACTGCCGGTACCGCGTCGCGCCTGTCTGCAAGACCCTTTAATTCACGCTGTTCTCGAAAGGCTTTTTACTCGCAACCAGCGCGCGTATGTCCAGATGTACAATCATGAAAAAAATACCTTCCACTTACGCAAGATTCAAAAGCGGTTTTCTCCTAAAGTGTTGTTGGATATTTTATGGTATGTATTACGAACATAGTATGTATTATCAAAACCATACAATTTTGAAATAGGTCTTTTCACAAAGTTGCATTTTTTTTGTTACACGAGAAAAACGGTTTGGAATTTTGTGTAACCTTACAGTTACGAAAATTCCAAACCGTTTGTCCGTAAATATCTATTTATGCTCGTGACTGCACCTATAAAGTTGATCGTAGCAAAACAATATGTTCGGATCGTAGCACCTGGTCTTTTGTAGTTTTTGCCTACTCCAGCAGACAAAATGACAGGCCATAATGTATTGTGAGTGTGTGAGGACGCCATTACAACTGCCGATTTGTTTTTGGGCAAACGTGTACCATTTTATTTCCGTTTCTTACAATATTATGTAGTCCCATATTCGTCACAACTAATAAGTAACGAATTGAATGTTAGCATGCGTTTTTTTTTTTTTTGGGTGGGAAATTATCAAATAACTTCTCCCGCTCTGGGACGGGCGGGCGTGTCAGACTCTTACTAACTAAAACCCACCCGTGTTCCTTCGGTTGCCCTGTTGCCGGGGGCCATGATGTCCTTTTCGGCCCTTATTCGCAGCCCCGGCAGGCATTGGCCCTAGCGGACTCCGTCAATTCTGCTGACATCTCTTTGAGGCGCGCGTGGAACACAACGCGCCGTCGACCCGGGCCTGGTCCTTATCGGACGGTAAGCTACCCATTGCTCACCGTCCGCAAGCCCGCGCCTACGGTGGCCGGAAATCGGCTCGCGATTCCCGCCCCCGGCGTCTCTTCCTGCGGCGGTTAGGGGCGTGAGGGCGCGAAATTTGCCTCTCCCTCACGCGTTCCGCCTCCTCCTTCGCGAACATTACCGCTTCGCAGAAGGAGGTGACGGCCTGAGGAAATAACATTTCCTCTCGCTCAAGCCGGGCAGACCTCCACCGTATGCTCCACCGTGTCCTCCGGGTGATCCACACAATGGTGACACCCGGGCGTTTCCTCCCGCCTTATCCTGAACAGGAACCTCCCGAAACAGCCGTGTCCGGTGAGGACCTGCGTCAGGTGGAGAATGTCAGCGCGCCTTGGAATTCTTAATTCCAAAATCTTAGACCGAAGACATAAAAGGATTTGAAGATTAAAACAAAGATTCCTTCACAGAAAGTACATAAAGATAATTTTACTAATATTCCTACTTCATCGATTCTTATTGGGCATCATATTACCTAGTTACTGGGTTGTGGAGGTCAGATAGGCAGTTGCTCCATGTAAAATACTGGTATTCAGCTGCATCCGGTTAGACTGGAAGCCGACCCCATCATAGTTGGGAAAAGGCTAGGCAGATAGACCGATTCCTATTGAAAAGATTTGAAAGCATTTTATATAACAGTATTATTTTTAAATGGCGTCCAAATGAGATCGATGTTTTGAGCGCCGTCCAAGAATTTTAACAAAGAAAATAATACGATAGTGACTAATTCTATTGAGTCTAGTGTTTTATTTAAAATTGTAGTTGTACATATGTTACAGCTGTTGCGTAATTTAATAGCGATATTATTGCTTAAGATTTTCAATTTAAAGTTTATTGTTGAAGTGAAAACTTTTTTAGGCGCGTTGGGAATTTTTGAGAGGGACTAAACCATTGATTTCGCGACACTGTGACGACACCAGCTTTTGACCACTAAAAAAACATCAACGCGTTGATTACCGCGGTGCGTGGAGTAAAAGACATTTGACAAACTACAAGAGTTGCAAGATAAAGTGAAACAAAAAATGATTTAAAAAATACGAGTGAGCCTTATAGTAGTTGCATATTTATGATGTGTTACATTTGAAACCTTTGCCAATGTCTCGGAAAATAGGTTGGTACTATCTGACGGCCAACTCTAGCATCGCGCGCGCTCATTGGTTAAATCAAATAGCGCGCGCTACCCCAGCTTTCTGTTACACACTTCCGTCCCTTTTCACGAAATCACTCCCACAGATTGCAGGAAACCACGAGGAAACATGTCCCACATCAAAACACATGTAATTTCAGTAGGCAAAGTAAGATTTTTGTTTCAAATGAACGACAAGCTAAATAAAAACTAATTTTGTGATCAAGGTTAAAATAAAAAAAAATGCATAAAAACCAACAATTTAACTAAACAATTTTTAAACGTAAATCGTTAAACTTGCGTTAAACAAAAATCACAGATGCTTCTTTGATTACTTTTCAAAAAATAATTTATGTAGTTTACGTAACAAAATGTCTGACAGCACGCGCCATTTTGTCAAAATGGCAGCCGTAAAAGTCGTTCTTTGATTACTTTACGATGTTTCCAGAAACAATATGGTACGTATTTCTTGTTTGTGGCAACACTGCGCACGTTATTCAACAATTTAAATTAATTATGTGCTAAATATTTCTAGCTTGAGAACCGGATGCGAAGTATAAGAAACATTTTTAGGTATGCGTCAATTTCAATTTTAATCTGAAGTCAGTAGAAGTCCATAAATCTATTTCCGAATTATCTATCATTGCATGATCATGGAACTTGTTTTCCATCTTTAGATGAAAAACCAAAATTTTCAGATTAAAAAAAACTTGTATTAAAAAACAAGAACATGTTATAATCTCACAAAAACGTTTTTATTTTGACGTATATTGAAGATGAGAAGATACTAATCGGACCAATATTCATGGAGAACTTTGTATTACATTCAGAACTCAGGTTTAGCGCTTATACTGAAAATGGGCAACGTCGAAAATAGCTGTCAAATATTTCGCTGTTTTGATGAATTTGGCAATATTACTGTATGGAAATAAGAAATATGGCTAACCAGTGAACTAAAATATTGATTATGAAATGCAATAATTAATATCGTAACACCGAATATTTCGTTTTAGATGTAAAAAAAAGTATTTGGAAAATTTCCAAATCCTTTTTTTACACCGAAAATGGTTACAACATCAAATTCAGTGTTATAATTGCAATTCATTATTAATATTCTAGTTCATTAGTTAGCCATATTTCATATTTCCATACAGTAATATTGCCAAATTCATCAAAACAGCGGAATATTTGACAGCTATTTTCGACGTTGCCCACTTTCTGTATAAACACTCTTAACTATTGGCTCATAATGTCTTTGAAGAAGGCACTTAACGTGCTTGGGACTGCATCCTCATATGCTTGAGCGTAGTAATAGAGACTCAGATAGAGTATTTTGGGGTTAAATGCTGACATTGTGTTCTGTGCCATTTTGTTCTATCCCAAGCGTTGTCAGACCAGAATAATACGGTGCAGAATTTTATTCGAACGATCTTATCCCAGCGCCGAACTTACCCCAACATACCTTATTACTCTTTGCTTAAGCCTTTACCTTGCTACCCTTTCTCGATGGTGGTTTAAAGGGTAAAATCAGTAATGGTATTGGCTTGGCAGTACACCCCTTAAAGGAAGCATTTCTATAGGGAAGTTTTGTAAATTGGCTTAAGTGTCTTTTTGAATAAACATTACTGAGCTACTCCGGCTGGTTGAGTGTTGAGGTTGTGACATCAAAGCACTGTTAGTTGTTCGGTTAATACGAGAATGGATTTTTGTATTCTTACGGTTTTTCCCCCTTACTTTGAGGAAGTAAAGGAAGCTTGAACATGGAGCTTTTAGGTAAGCTTTGATGAAAGCAATTTATTTGATCTCTTGATCCAAATGTGGACTTGACCTAAGAATCAGACTGTAAGTGTAGTTGGATTATTTCAGTAAGAAATAGTTATGAGTTGAGTTATGTCGTATTTCTATGTCTATAATTGTGTGTACATAAATAATAAAATAAATAAACATAACTACTGACTGAATCCTCAATTCGTAACTTTAAAGTTTTGGGGTATTCCGCGAAACGCACCAACTTTGAAACGCACCAAAAGTAAAACAAGGGTGAAACAGAGAAGAGCATGAAGGTTTTGTAGTAATAGTTGATTTCCAGTGCGTATTTATTATTATTTAATTGATCAATTGGAAAAAAAGAAAGAAAATACGTTAGTGAAAGGCTTACAATAAATAATACGCTTTTGATACAGACGAAAAAAGAATTAAATCACAATCTTCTCTTGCAGATAACAAAGGGAAATCGGAAATGCCTGCGAGATATTTCTCGACGGCATATGAAACCAAGTCAGAGGCCCATGGGCGGCAATAGAAGTCAAAATTGGTTGAACGGACTGTAAAAAAGGTTTTTTTAAATGTCTAATCTTATTATGAGTATAAGTTTTCACGTTGAGATTAAGTAAGCAAGTATAAGTTTACAGTATACATCGACAGAACTTTAAGCTATATGAAAATATTGTGCAGTTTATCAGCACATTATTAATATGCTGGTGATTCCATAAATCAGATATAAATGCAGTTTATATTAACGCTAAATGGATACGCTTAAAACGTCAGCATAACAGATAAACAATGACATAAATCAACAAACAAAGCGAATAAACTCAATGACAATACAAAATAATGACACGCTTTATAACTTACAATATAAAATCAAAATGGTTCCACTCAGCTGGAACTGTGTTGGTCGGTGTAAATATCCACAAAGTCGGTCATACATAGTTGACTTAACAGATCGATGGGCTATTATCGGGACAATAGGAGTTTTGTTCGCTCGTTGGATGCGAGCGACGACGCGACGTCGAAACCAAGCGTAGGGATGAGACACGCAAATGTGATACCGATACTTGCGTTGTGTCATTAAACAGTTTAAAAAGTTTAATTTAATGATGGGAAAAGATGTTTTATTTCTATAATCTTTTCTAAGCCAGGCCAGGTGCGTAGTACTCGCAACCGGCGTGTATGTAATTGTATGTGTTTTTTCTAAAAAAAAAAAAAAAACTGATTTTACATATTTATGTAATTTTTCAAAATTAAAGAAATTTTCCCGCGTCTTGTTGATTAGATTAGCTTACCAGTTAGTTAGATTACCAGTCAATAATTAACTTCTTTGTGTTCGAAAATCAGACAACAAATTAAGAGAGTTTCTTTCAAGAAATAGATAACGAGGTATTTGAGTCTGAGGTATGGCTAGATTCTATAAAGAACATAAAATCTTTCAACTTAATTTCGTAAAGAATCTTTTCATAGCAAAGGAATATTTTGAATAGCGCCACTGACCTTCCCCTTTGTCCAAAAGATACCTTAAAAATTACTGTCTGATATAATTTTGGGAACCCGGATTCCATTCCGATATTATCGTCAATTTCCAGACGGAACAATAGTCTCAATATTGATGAAAACCAAAACCGGTACCCAATTACCTAGGATCATGCTTCCCATGCCTGATTGGGTCTTTTCATTACGGAATGCTAAATGCGCCCAAATGCCATCTGGGATCGGTACCGAGTATTGTTCGATGATCGAGATATTTGATTTGATATTCATTATTCGGTTTCAATTGTTTGGTACCGTATTGTTTGCATCCCTATTATTTAGGATGGTTTTGTTCGGGTATCAATATGATGCAGTTATTTGTGAATAAATGTGGTTTAATCAAGCATCGCTTTGTATTTGTTTGTTGATACTTTCATATAGCTTCTGAAAACGATAATTAGACTTTCATGTAAAATGATTAAGTACCTATATTAAGCTTCAAACATGTAATTAAAAATGTATAGATACAAAAAGATTTTTAAAATAAAATTAAACCAAATTAGCCCTTAATATTAAAGCAAATCACATAGTCTTACACGCCGAAACTATTTACATGGTAATTGAAAGGAATTTAGAAGCGATAAGTAAAAGCTGAGGTAGTAGACCTCTAAACTCCTCAATTGAAAATATAATTTTATTGAAGTACGCATAGGTTCAATCCCTTAGTCATACACAAGTCAATTGGGCATAAAACCATTACGTCTGGTTTCTGTATTTTAACTGTTAATTGAGGGAATTAGGTTAAACTATAACTGTCACGTTGGCACATTGTCAACAGAGTTGTAGAAAGAAAGTATCACAACCAGACTGGTTCGACAATGTGCGTGAAATAACATACGGAATCGTCAAAGTACTTCGTTGTTTATTTTTTTACGGCCCTGTTAATATTTGTGTGAATAAGGTTAGTGTTTGTTTAACAACACAAATAGGCACTCGTTCTAGGGACACGACTGTTAGTAGGCAATTATTTAACTCTTATGTTACCTAAAAACATAATTTTACTGAAATAGTAGAAAATTGAGGATAAAAGTAGATGTTTTTGGTGTTCGGTCGTATCTCCATCACATGAGTAACTAAAACATGATAATATTGAAAGAATATCCGGTACCTATTTGTTTACCCGGTACCCAAACAATACCAAAAGCACATCACTAGGATGTCAGTCAATGACAGTTCTATAAGCCAATATTTTGAAATTCAAATAAAGATCATTCCCCAATTCATTCCAATCATTCGGAATTCAAACGTCCACCACGCCTCAATGATTCGTATCACTAAATCGATACATCGATTTAGAAATTCGACTAATCGGTTACAAATAGGGATCGGTACAATTATCGGACCGGAATTTATGGGCAGTTCCTCCCACATAACAATGTGGACTAGTGTAACGTTCTTTTTTATAATTAAAAATCGTGGGAACGAATCCCATTTCGTTTATGGGTCAACTCGAATATTTTGTTCCATTCGATTCGAGTTTACGACGTATTCTTTTTAATATCGAAGGGCAAAGAACGGATTTAGAGGTGCCCTTGTTCCAACAATTTCGTTAAAGATTTTTATTGTTCGAACAATTTTGTTTAATATTTCATTGCTTGTTAGTGGGAAATTATTAAGATTAATAGGAAAATAATAGACGTTGTTCGATTTTTTTGTGCTTCAATACTTAATCGATATTTTTATAGGTCAAAACTGTTTCCTTTTTTATAGGCCGATTCTTTACGTATATACTATAATTCTAGTACAGGCCCATCATCATACAAGTTCCTTACTTACCAAATATAGCCAAAAGAAGTATGAAGAAACTGCATACAAACGAAAATACACGTATTAGTTATAATGACGGCCGTTCAGAGGTCATTATAATGGAGGTCTGTGCCCACTGATGCGTAAACCCTTGTTAAACCACCGGGAGAACCGGAAAACATCACTATAAGCACATATGTATGTATGTTTGTGTTGAAATACTAATAATATATAAGGTTTGTAGTCAGGGTTGTGTGTTTAGCCAAGAGGAACGGATACAACCCGGTAGTTATTAATAGTGCTGACTAGTAAGGTCACGTGGCCTAATCCTTGCTGCCAAAATAATAAGTTAAATGGTCGGCGTAATCTGCTGAAATGAGTGACGCCACACCGAGAGGCCGAACTCACGTTGCGATGTTTTCGCACGTCCGCATGTGGTTGAACGTCTTTTTGAAGTGAAAATTTATTTAGGCGCTCTTTGTCGCTGAATCGGGTATACTCGGTTCTAGTCGGTCGGTGACGCTGAATCGCGTACTTTCTCTTCTATATTGTGATTATAATTTTTATGTGGGGAATGGATTCCATCTGAGGAGTACGAAGGGTTATGTCGGACTTCTACCGACTAAAACCCCCACGGTTTTTTCCAGAGAAAAAAAAAATAACACTCGTATGCGGTTCCTTTTTATCTGCAACCACAAATACTACGGATAAACTCCATATCGCTGAACTATAAAACGTTAGCTAAAAACCTTTTAAGTGACCATAATTATGACCTTTCAGGTTTCATAATAGTTTAAAACGAGTTAGTCTATTGACCGGAGTTACCGATATAACTTGCACAGTAAGCAAACTAAAGTGACCGTGGGTTTGCCATGTTTGTCGAAGGACCGATGGCTGGTGGAGCAGACGATTCCGCGAGTGGAGACCGCGTATCGGTAAGCGTAGTGTGGGACGCCCCCCAGCTAGATGGACTGACGACCTTAAGAAGGTGGCTGCGACAGACTGGATGCGGAAGGCGGAGGACAGGGTGTTGTGGCGCAGCCTGGACAAGGAACTTTAGGCTGGTTTTCCTGTCACGCTGACCGCACGCTGACGGTCGGCGCTGATGTCAATATGTATGTTTGTAGTTAAAGCGCTGAGCAGTCAGCGGGACTCAAAAACGCTACATATAACTACATTCATATGGACCCATCAGCGCCGACCGTCAGCGTGCGGTCAACGTGACAGGAAAACCCGCCTTAGGTGCTCGAATGACGTTGACGGGGGGCGCTGGTAAACATTTATACAATTGTTTTGTGAAACGTCACTGAAAATGTATTGAAAAAAACAAAATGGCGGCGATAGTTTCGATTTTGACCGTGCGTAACAACCTTGTAGCGCTTTACATATTATGTAATGTAACCTAAGTAAAGTGCCCTAAAAAGCGTTCTGTCAAATTATGTCAAACGTTTTAGGTTTATAGGTAATAAAATAGGAAGGACCTAGAGAGCTAGTCCATTTACTTTATGAGCCTTCATACAATTTGGACAAGAATTGGATGGAGAGATGGACGGGTCGTATGTAGTCTTTATTTTCTGTAATGAGACCACTCTCACCAGTGAGAACTACTTACCACTGGTTTTATTCTTTTTGGTTGGTAGAATTGCGTGGTTTAGGTCATTGGGATAAGTTTTTGGAACGAAGATCTTTAACGCGACTTGGAAACTTTCAGAAATCGTCACGCCAAAAAGTGTTAATACTTGCGACCGTCTTCTTCAAATTCAAAGAGAAAGAAAGAGAGAGAGAGAGAGAACGCCGGCAGAAAAAAACAAATAAAAGAGTAAAATGATTAGTGTCGCGGGATAAAATTGTACACATCGGCCCGAGTACACTGTATGCCGGAGAAAGAGAGAGAAAGTATGAATTTGGTCAAAATGAAAATCCTAGATGGCGGCTATGAAAATTTTCAAATTTTTCATCATTGGTATCGTTTTCATGGTTTTTGAGGGTGTTAAAGCCGAAAGTGGGGTCGAAATGTAAATCCAAGGTGGCGGCTGCAAAAATGTTGTTTTTGTTTTAAATCATACGTGAGAAAAAACTTCGTTCCTGACGGAGGTCCCCACACTTTTTTTTTGGTCGACCGCACACTTTTTTTTTAATTTTTGAGCCTTTTTTGGCCTCGCACAGGTTGTTATTATTATAAAAAAAAAATATTTTATTCGAATTATTTTTTAGTTTTAGATGCTCCTTTTTAGTTTTAATTACTGTTTGTATTTCCTGTGCGTGTCTCAAATAAAATATTTTTCTTAAAAACGAGCTTGGTCTAATGACTAGAGTGGGAAAAGCGAGTGGACGGGTTATGAGTTTCCACCCGTTGTACATTTGTCTCAAAAAGATATATTTTTTGAATTGTTTACAATCATTGTACTGGCTGATTACTACTGACGTGTTATCATCATCATCATCCACAACCAGACTTCACCAACTGCTGGGCCTAAGCCTCTCTTTTCTTGTGCTACTGACGTGTAGCATAACATAACATAATCAGCCTACAATGTTCCCACTGCTGGGGACACACGCCTCCTCTCTTCGAGAGGGAGTCGGCCGTAATCCACCACGTGGGCCCAGTCAGTGCAGGTTGGTAGATGTCACATGTCTTCGAATTTTTTGTTCTAGAACATGCCGGTTTCCTCACGATGTTTTCCTTCACCGTTTTGAGAGTAGTGGTGATGAAATTATTTACACAAAGTAAAGCGCGTGCTTGAGTTCGAACTCATGACCTACAACTAGTAAGTCGGGGCTACTGACGTGTAACTCAATCCTATTACAAAGCGTTTTAGCTCAGTTGAAAGGGTTAAGTAAGCTTATTACAAACGACCAAGATGCGCGGCGTTAAAAAAGTTACAGAAGCCTCACACTTTGGACAAAAACTGCTAAAATCATCAAGTTGTGATTTGGAGAAAACGTGCTCCGGGAAGATAAGTCTATGATAGTTTTAGAATAAATAATTCGAAAACTTAAAAACGTTTCTTGTGAAGATTTTTATATACGTATATTTTTTTTTTTAAAGAACTTGAATAAATTCAATGTCTTCGGAAAAATATCATAAAGTGTAGTAAGTTCGTTTTTTCTAAATTAGTTTAGTGGTCGTAAATTGTTCATTTTCATTCTGCATAACTGTCAGTCTTTAAAACTAGGTATCTGTTGCGATTATTTATTTTAAGACTTTTACAATAAACAGGCATTTTTCTGAAAAAATCAGGCATTTTTATATCCTAGACAGGCATCCTCCCTTACATAGATGGTAACCCTAATCGCGGGCATAAAGATAAATTCTCTGTTTTCTTGTTGTAAAAAATTTCATCAAAGTTTTATGACGAAGCTTTGAACATAAGTAGGCGTTGGCCAGAGGTCTAAAGGGTTAAAACCAAGGCCAGCACCAAAGCCAAAATAATATATTTTTTAAGATTTCATTGTGCCAACTAAATGGGGACTTATTAATCCCTTCGCCCTTTATCCAGCTTATTAGGTAACACAATGGGTTGAAAAAACCAAACAGAATAAGATGGCGTTGCCTCGTAAATCGGTGCGGGCCGGGGTGATGCATAATGTTTGCAAATTGCGACCAGCCGCAACGACTTTTTGCCTCGAAACTTATTTCGCATTCAATAAATTACAATAAGGATACTTTTTCGAAACAAATTTTAGGTTTGACATTTACTTTTGGATGGCATTAAGGGGATTGCTTGATTGCTGAGAAAAGGCTGCGATTTTCAGTGATAACGAGACGGTAAATAAAGAAATCGTGACTAAGTAAAAACAGCCACACGGGTCGATCAATCAGGTTAAGCTACGCTTGCCGGTGTTGGTCCGTGGATGAATGACCATCTTTAAATACCGAGACTCCTCCGTGCCAGAAAGCACATTAAGCCGTTGGCCCCGGCTGTCATTCGTGGATTTTAGACTGTCATTACGGGTCGTCAGAAAACCGAATCTGACAACCAGTCTTACCAAGGGGTTTCGTATTACCCAGTTACTGGGTTGTAGAGGTCAGATAGGCGGTCGCTCCATGTAAAATACTGGTATTTAGCTACATCCGGTTAGACTGAAAGCTGACCCCATCATAGTTGGAAAAAGGCTGGGCAGATTGGACTAGACATTATTAAATGAATAAATAAAAAAAGTATTTACAAGGCAGATTTGAATGGAAACGCCGAGAGTGGACGCCCTAGGAGGACATATTTTAGACGTAGAGTTCTTCAGAAAGATCAGGTGCGTAGTACTTGCAACTGGCGTGCGTGTATGATCAGATGTGTGAACGTAAACGAGGCAAAAAGAGTATGTAAGGATGTATGTGGCGTTGTGTAGTTTTTGTCTACCCCCATGGGAAGAAGGCATGAGTTTATTTATGTATGTGTCGGATCCGGTCATTCGTACGGACACGAAACGAATCGCAAGCGCGCCATCGGCGACATCAAGTGATCTACCCACACCAAAAAGCGCGCTTCTACAGAGAAGTGATGTTTTAAGGCCACGGCGAGGAGGGCATCGGAGTTAAGACGTCGCGGAACTGTTCTCGATTCGTTGTGCTCAGTTATTGTGTTAATTGTAATTTGTGATCATTGTGTTAATTTGTGATTGTAATAAACGCCGTCGCACCCAGTGTGTGTATAATTTTGCTAGTGTGATTAATTTGATAGTAAATTATAATGTAATCTGAACTGCAAACGGTTTTTCTATTGCGCATTAACCAACACTACCCACACTACGCTCATAGTAGTTAAAATATCGCTGATAATTACGAACGAGTCACATACCCGTCTCCGACATTATGTATGTATCAATAAATCTCAGAACGTGTTAATTGGTTTAAAAACCAAATCAGTTTACTCCTCTGTGTAGGTAAAAATAAATAATAGAAGGGAGGTTAATACGAGTTGTGGTTGATAAAGTCGATTGAAACAAGTTAATAACTCAATTCAACAGGCAGTGAGCCTCGACAGGCGGTTTACAATAAACCGTTTTGTTTGAGCGATTCTTTTTGTCGAAAAATGTAGTATATAATAAATCCAATTATTATAATGTTATGTTTAATAATTTTTTTTATTAAAAACGACGTGAAATCTCAATGTATTTGGGGTCGGCAACATGTGTTCTTGAAATGAAAACTTCTTTAGGCGTGTTGGGTATTTTCGAGATGGGAGTTAACCATTTATTTCGCGACACTGTGACGACACCTCATTTTTATAAACGCGTTTGTGCTCTTTATTTATATTACGTTACGGATCAATGTTCTATGCGAGTATTTTTACTTTAAAGGTTTTGTATACGCAATTGTGCTCTTTATTTATAGTACGTTACGGATCAATGTTCTATGCAAGTATACTTACTTTAAAGGTTTTTTTTGTAAATGCGATTGTGCTGTTTATTTAGATAAGGTTACGGACCAATGTTTTATACATACAAGTATTTTCTTCCACCAAGGCGATCTTGTTCAAGTTTTCACTTCTGTCGGCACTCCCGGAGTGCCACAATTTTTTACTTTCATACTTCTCTTTTAGTCGTCATCTCGGTAGTCCCCCCCCTTTCTATCCATATCATCTCTCACACAGTCCATCCATCGTTTCTATGGTCTTCCCCAACTCTTATAGCCATCCACATTCATACTCAAAACTCTCCTCACGACATTTTCGTCATTTCTCCGCATTACATGACCATATGATGACAACCGATTTCCACACAAATTTTCTATCACCGGTGTCACTTTGATACTTCCTCTTATAAAGTCATTTTTATTCTATCCGATACGTAACTGTTACTTTCTAATATAATCCAGGAAAAACCTTCTTCCTCAAATGCAAAACGCAACTTACTGCAAACGAAAAATAACTTGCAAAAAACAACCGAAACCAAAAAAAAAAAACATCGAAAGTGAAAAATAACTTTATTTCGAAAGTCGGTGTCTTTGGTTTTGAATTTTTGTTTTTTGCTATCGACTTCCTAAATAAAGTTATTTTTTCACTTTGTAGTGTTTCTTTTGGAAGTCAGTTGATTTTTTTTTGTTAAAAAGTTTTTATTTTTCACTTTTTAGTTGTGGTACTAACCCCACAAAAAATGTAATAGCACTAACTGCTGTGTAAATAACTGTGACAGGAAGTTGTAACATCATCCATTTAGACTAAATGGGTAAAAAATACGTATTATTGAAGCTAACTCAAAAAGTACTCAAGCAAAGTTAATAAAATTTATAAGTGATCATCTCGAGAGCATACCCTTTCAAACAAAAAGAATTTTGTAAATTCGTCTATATATGACGGAATTATGCCCGAACATACATAAAAAAAACGTGTGGCACTCGAGGACTACCGCGGTAAAGCTATTGCATAGCATTTGTAACCTCCATACTTCCTATTTGTCAACGCTACACTTGGGATGATGACGTGATGACATAAAACAAAAATTACGTTCCCATGACAACATCACGTTGTCATGGGAACCGTCATTACATGGTAGGCGGAGTGGGGGGTGTTAGGTTTTATTTTCGTTACGTTACGGAATTTCTTGATTCGGTCGCCGCGCTCAAAGCCCGCGATAAAAGCTATGCAATAGCTTAAAATAATTTTGTAAATCCGTCTATATGTGAAGAAGTTATGCCCGAACATACATAAAAAAAACGTGTGGCACTCGGGGACTGCCGCGGTAAAGCTATTGCATAGCATTTGTAACCTCCATACTTCCTATTTGTCAACGCTACACTTGGGATGATGACGTGATGACATAAAACAAAAATTACGTTCCCATGACAACATCACGTTGTCATGGGAACCGTCATTACATGGTAGGCGGAGTGGGGGGTGTTAGGTTTTATTTTCGTTACGTTACGGAATTTCTTGATTCGGTCGCCGCGCTCAAAGCCCGCGATAAAAGCTATGCAATAGCTTAAAATAATTTTGTAAATCCGTCTATATGTGAAGAAGTTATGCCCGAACATACATAAAAAATATATTTACACATCCAAATTGATAAAATCTTCCTTTTTTTTAAAGTCTTTTTACACCCTTAATAAAGCAAATCAAATAATGGTCGAAGCACATCGCAGTGTTATCTCATCACATGTATCATCTCCCTAACAAGTCGAACTCTGGTACCTACAGTATTAAGGGATTCTGATTAGAGGAATATTTTCGAAGTCTGCTTTGATGAGAACATGTCGGTTCGCAAAATTTATTTTTTCGCTGCCAAAGGGTCCAGTCGTAAAAATATCGGAATACGAATTATAATGTAATGAATATGCAAAGGGTTTGCGGGGTTTGACGTCATAAGATAATTTATTTGTGGGGCAGAGGTTCTGCTCCTTTTTAAAAGTAAAAATATGTCCTGTAAACAGAGATTTTGGTAAAAATATTTTATATCATGGAGATTTATTTTGAACTAGCCGCGCCCCGCGGTTCCACCCGCGGGAATATCGGGATAAAAAGTATCCTATGTTATAGACTACCCATGTGCCAAATTTTATCCAAGTCTGTTCAGCCGTTTTAGCGTGAAAGTGTAACAAACAAACAAATTCACTTTCACAATTATAATATTAGTTAGTATTAGGATGACATTTTTTTAAATATTTTTAATTACGAAGAAATATTTGGTCAGTAGGGTTTTCAGAAAATTTTGCTTTATTTGTATATTGCACGCCTACCGATTACTATTGTGGTTTAGCCGAATTTCAGCAGTTTATCTGCGGTTCTCCAAAATGGTAGAGCGTGACGCGGTTTACCGAACAACAATTTACTGGGACTGATTTCAATGCAACTGCTAACAAAGCAAATTATCTATTACACGTACAGTACCGACCAAAAGTCCATAAGCAATCTCACAAAGCAATAGACTGACACTTCGGTTAGACTTACGACCTTCTTCTATAAATTGTTACAATACTATAGACACGCACAGTACACACACACACTCACTTTGTCTGCAACCAATGACTAGTTCGATAATCATTCCTTTTTTGTTTCATTCGTCTTGTTCACATAAATATTAAAGTTTAGCAGGTAGACCACAGAAAACTAAGTAAATTATTTCGATTTCTGTAGGGTAGACCGATACAGTTCGTTACGAGTATTCAATTAATAGAACTTTGTTGGCTCGTGGATAATATTGGTGACGAGTATTTAGCGCAGTGTTGTGGTTATTATTTTCAAAAAGCAGGTATAAAATATATTGAAGAGATCAGATCAGATCAGAGAATATTATTGCGCTGCGTAAAAGTGAATTAGTGAAGTGAATATCTAATGAAACGGACTAAGTGTGAGTGTTATCATTTATATATTTCATATTTTAGTAAACATAAATCTTAATCAAGGATATTGTTGATAGAACAGAGGTATTGTTGAGACAGAAGATGCCTTTAAAGTTTTAAATTCATTATGAGGTTTAATTCGATTAGTGAATAATAAATAATTAGGTATTATGTGTAATAAAAACAATGTTTTTCTTTGTTCTAGAGAAATACTGTGAGGGTTAAGAGATATGAGGAAGGGGCTTATTATCGAGGTGCAGCGACGTCAAATGGTGAATGAATATGAAACAAATGGTTTCATACCAACGAGATATTTTGCTGAATTATTAAAAACACGTCATTATGAACCGTTCGCCGTGCACTCTGAAGGCTTGCATCACTGAAGACCAGCTAGAAAACCGTTTTTGACCTTAAAATATTGACCGTACCAACTTAATAAACAACAGATTCATTATTGCATGAATTTATGGTAACGAATTTTTTAAGCACGTTTCAATGGGGTGTTTGTCGTATTTCTTGCAGATAGACCGAAATTGTTTAATTAATATTATTTTAGTAATATTATTATTTTAGGATTAAAATTTGAGGTTTAGTTTCAATCTTCTTTTCGTAAAGAAAATGAATACGTAAGCTATAACCTCAATACCAACCAATATTTACTAAAGCCAAATAAAATTCAAAATAATACTTAACCTTAAAATCAACAATATTGTCAGTAGATTTTTTTACATTTTAAGTAGACTAATATTCTTATTTATTGCTTAATTACTTCGAACATGATCAAAGCTTTATATATATAGTGAAAAAAATCCATTTAAAATTTAAAATATTTCAAAATTTAAATACCTATGTCAAAATAATACAAATTGCTTCTAAGTTTCTAGACATCTATTTCACATAGTATTCAGGTAAAGTAATGATAAATAATTGTAGCAGTTTATTAACTATACTTAAGTAAAATAAATATAACGAATAAATATTATTTATTTTTTATTATCACATATCACGCATTTTTATTCTAAACCCTTTATTGCAATAACAACATTAATAAATAGGCAGGAATATTTAAAAATATTATTATTGCAAACAAAAATAATAATATTTGCAAAAACAGCGCTGTGATTTACGAGATTAGAACCTTAGCCATCTTGAATCTAAGACCAACGCTTAACGCCTTCTGCTATCTGCACTTATAATTTACTTTCGAATTTTAGCAATGCCATACACTGGCCAAGGTCACGCGTATGATGCATGCTAACAAAAGTGATGGAAATATAAGTGCGGCGCCCGCGAACCGTGACGATACGACAGTGTGTAGTGCAAATATGCGTTCTCTGTTGTGTGTGTACGGCACTCACACCACAGACGTCTGACTGTTTACACATACAAATGTACGGACTATACCGCGTGTTCACAGCAATACGACTCTTAGCGTGCTTATGCACTTTTGAGCGCTTACTGTACATAAAACAGTCTCTTTTTGTGTCTATATGTGTGATCCCTTAGTTCTAAACTGCACAACGTATTTTGATGCCGTTTTCACGATGTTTTGACATGTCTCCACATCAGTAGGTATATACAGTGCGATTCTTCATAATGTGCACATATCGAAATGAGGGAATCTATTTTTAATTTTATCGTCGGAAAAAAAAAAAAAAAACGTTTTTTTTGACATTTTTATATAAAAAAAACTCTCAAACTTTGGCATCTTTTTTATAAATTTTACAATTATTATAAACATTGATGAAAAATTTTTGCTAAAAAAAAACATGTTTATTTTCAACTGAGGGTAGTTTTTTTCACAATTTTCATTTTATGTGGACGCCTAATTACTTCCAATCATAATGGAGTTTGTTTCATTGCGATAGATGATTTAGTTTAAAAGTTATACAGTTTTGTTAAAAAAAAAAATATTCCATATAAAATAAAAATAAATATTTAGATTTTATTAAAAAAAAATTTTGTCCTTAAAATTAAGCATTGATTCCCTCATTTCGATATGTGCGCATTATGAAGAATCTCATTGTAGAATGGCGGCAGAGGGTGAATGTGAAGCTGTGTCACAAACAATACTCCAATTCCCCTGTGTCCCAAAACGCCATATATACAGACGAGAGTACTGCGGCGATAATCACGCCGTGCCATCAAATTCGAAGCAATTTCCACACGGTGATATTATCGCGGCGAGAATTTGATGGTATGGCGAGACTATCGCCGCGATTCTCTCGCCCATGAAGGTGGTGCATAAGTGACGACCGACAACGCTGTGGAAGTGGCGAAGTCTTGGGTCATCAAAATTTTAATAACTGTCTTGCCAGCAACACGAAGAAGAAGAAAATCCGTGCGAAGCGAGTGTCACTAATTAAATAATAAACACCAATATTATGAACAAAACACATGCCTCTTACAATTTATTAAGGCACAAAATTATATTAACGTCTTCATAAGTGATATAGACCGTGTATTTTATAACAATTTACGAGCAAAACCGAGGCGAGGTGACCTACAACGTGCCATATGAATCTATATTAACGTAAGGCATTATTTGTGGCAAGCGCAAGAGCCTTATGTTTTCTGCCTTGAAATGGGTCATATATTCAGCCTAGCCCCTCTCAGAAGATGTCTTAGTTGGAAATGGACAATATTTCTTATATAATAGGGGGTGAGCCTGTTGCCATCAACTGTGCACAAATCCAGACTCCGGGCTGCTACTGATACTGAGAAATTCCTAACGGAAAAACCCAGTAACACTTTGCTCGATCGAATCGCAGGACCTCATGCTCAGTAGTACCGCATAACTCGCCTTCTGTTACACGAAATCTAGCTTGACTCGCCCTCTATTACATAAAACTTAAGGCGATACTAACCGACTTTTAATAATTTTATACTAAAGATCACGTCTAAACGAGTAAGTAGTGTTAATGATATGGAAAAAATATATGCTAAATTAGAGCATTTTCTTAATAACTTAATCTGTGAATATTTTAGATTATATATGTTTATATTACATAGTGTAATTAATTTGTAAAGTTTTGACTAACGCGGAAAAAACTGAGAATCACGCAAAAACCCTAAACCTTTTAACATAACCGACGAAATGTGGGCGTACTATCTGCCTAAGCCTTCGGGATTAAAAGCGTGATATTATGTTATGTGTCTATTAGGTAGTTATTATTGAGTATTGTAGTAGTAGGTAGCTTCTTGTTCGCAAGTACCTAACAGACAATAACAAACACAATAGCATAAGCTGGCCAACTATTACATTTGCATATGACCTGACATATTATTTGAACTGCGGGTAAACAATACACAGTGCGCCTTTGCGTAGCATTACAGGTCATTTTATTTATGTAAAGGTTTTGTTTTGTGTTAAGTAAATACTATTACAAAACCATCATAGGCCAAGTGAATGAGTCGATGACCCAGAATCGAAATATTTGGCGAAAACGAGGAGAGCCGGCCTCAAATGAAGATAAAGCTAGGCAAAGAGAGGAGAAATACTATTTCAAAAATTCAATATTACGTATTGAAAGGAACTTGGAAACTCTGTTCTCCTTTTCACATAATATCCAGAGATCTGAATTGCGAATTTTAAGAAGAGAACTTGGCAAATTCTACTTTAACGTTACTTAAGATGACTTAACATAGCTTGCAGAGTAAGCAAGTTGAAGTGGCTGTGGGCTGGCCATGTTTGTCGAAAGACCGATGGCCGGGGGAGCAGACGAGTCCTGGAGTGGAGACCTTATAAAAACTTTTTATTTCTCGCTTTTTAGTGGGTCAATTTGTAATTTATCTAAGTTACATTAGCCTAATGCCAACTGCTCATCACCTTTTACAAAATATTGCTTTTCCCGATGCAGGGACGTTCACCGTTTAGGAGTTCTCGTGGTACTTCATCATCAGCTCCACTTGTCCATATGCATTGTGACGAGCATAAATTGCATTGCAACCATATTAAAGTAATCGAATCGCAACCCGTGAAATACTTATTATTGAGTAGTTCCGGTGGCTATTTGTGGTCTTCATCATCAGTTCCACTTAACCAAATGGTACTTTCCAAGAGCAACTGCACGAGTTACTATAAAAATACCCAAATCGCTATAGGTTTGCCTATAATATTTAAAGAGTTCCCTCGATTACTCTGGGATTCCATTATCAGATCCTGGTTTCCTTATCATGGTACTACCTTTGGGATATCTCCTTTACAACAAAAAAAAGAAACATCAACATCGGTTAATAAACGACGAAGTTATCCGCGAACACAAATAAAAAATAATAAAAATGTATATACATATACGGTCGAATTGAAAAACCTCGTTTTTTTGAAGTCGGTTAAAAAGGTGGCTGGGACAGACTGGATGCAGAAGGCGGAGGACAGGGTGTTCAGCAGTGGACGGTGATAGGCTGAACTGAAGGAATTTCTTAGCATCTTTTTTTTTCTGGATTTCACCTAAAGTAAAGTTCAGACAAGACAAAGTAAAGACACCATTGGTGTCGATTCTCTTGTCACAAATGCCTCTAAACTAGACTAAAAATCACTAAAATTTAGTTTAATCCTGTCAAACGACGATTTCCCATTCTGAAATTAGACTAAAATGACATAACTTAACTATATTTTAGTTTGGCAGCACTAAGATGGTACTGAGATATTAGTTTAGTGAAAATGGCAATTTTGCTATTCAGAATTTGACGTTTTTCACCTAAAATTTACATTTTCTAACTAAATCTGACTATTTTTAATCGCGACTAAAAACGTGTGGAATAAAATTGGTTGTCATGAACTTTAAATTCACACCAACACCTCGACTTCAGATGCAAAAACAGTACTGAATCTTTTTTTTTCTTTTGCTTATATCTTGAAAACGGTGTGTCCAATCGCAAAAATAATGAAAATTTCGACCCCCTTTATAAAACCCTTAAACCCCTAACACTCTACATGTAGGTAATAATTTTTCCTATTTTCCATACAAAAAGTGAAAAATTCCATATAAAACACGTCGAGGCTGCCCCCCCTGCGCGCTTCCGGCTCTAAAAAGATTCACGTGGTTAGGTATCATGTGTGGAGTCGCGATTGTCAAATTCGATTTAGATGTGTCAAAATTATTTTTAAATTTAGAGAATTTATTTTGCAGAATAGCTTTGAGATTCTCATAGTCAAAAGTAAGGAATTTTAGTGATAGTTTAGTTAGTTTAGTTCGGTGTACAAGAGAATCGGCACCAATGTCAACTTGAAATTCTCAATTTAGAAAGCAGGTGATTTTTTTTACAACCTATTTCGTGATGCGCAGTTTTATATTTGCAAGGTATCGAGACAAAGATAATTATACCGTTTTAAACTGACTGCTACCGTTTAGGGGGTTCATTCCCCTTGTTAAAATAAGGCGAGTATGGTCCAAAAGCCTACCATAACACTGACCTGATTCGCCCTCCGTCGACTTTATGAGCTGGGGCAAAGATAAGTGGGCAATTTGTTAACCTACTTCAAGTAAGGAGGTTAATTTGACCCGTATATTTTACGCATAGATACATATTATTATGAGTTTTGTTTTATTTCTTTATGAAGGAATGGACAAAAAGTTTATCTTGGGTATGTGTATGCGGGACACATTCATGAATATGCATCAGGAAAGAGTCAGGTGCCAAAATTTGTTGAAAATTTTATCGTTCTGTTCAACAGAAGTCAATGAATCTGCTTAACTCTTTCCAGCTATATTCAGGGTCCACTTCCAGCTTAACCGGATGCAGCTAAATACTAGAATTATATCGAAATGGGATGGGATTTTACATGGAGCAACTGCCTATCTGACCTCCATAACATAGTTACTGGGTAACACGATACCTCTAGGTAAGACTGGTTGTCAGACTTTTAGGCAGAAGTATGAGGAGTATATGTTCAGTCGTGGATGTTAATGAGCTGACTTGAAAAGTAAAGACTGATTCACACGGCACGTTTTGACCATGAGCTGAAGCAACAATAAAAGTCACACCGTCTAAACAGTGTTCAGACGATTCAAGTCATTTGTTGCTTCAATTTTAAAATGAGGTTTAATAGATTGACAAGGAACACATTTGATAGGATGGATGAACCTTTGCTACCTTGTAGAGCAGGGATACTCAACCGGTGGGGTGGAGTGACCAATGGGCGGGCGTGGTAGCTCCAATAATAAAGTATCGATTGATTAAATTTTATGTTCTTGGTATTAAAAAAGGTTAAGATTAATTCCCAAAACCCAAACGTTTCATAATATTTACTTAGGTGTTGTAAAATGAGGTTCAGCTTTTCTGCGTAAGTCGACAAAATAAGTTTTTCTATATCTGTATGAATGGACAATTTTCGAGCTCGCTTCGTTTGCTCTTACATTCCATATGCTCTTGATTCTTCAATTTTTCTGCATAAGTCGACAAAGTAACCCCTTTTTCTGTATGAATGGTCAAAAGAAAAATGTAACGATTCTGAAGTTGTACAACATTTTTCGAGCTCGCTTTGCTCGCTCTTACATTATGCATTTTCAATATTCTTCAGTTTTTCTGCAAAACTCGACAAAGTAACTTTCTATCTGTTTGAATGATCAAAAGAAAATCTAACCCATCCAAGGGGGTGTAAACATTTTCAAACTCACTTTCACTCGCTTTACATTCTTATGCTTTTCTGCTTATGTCAACACAACACAAAGACACAACACAAAGTAACTTAGGGGCGGAGTGATTTTAAAAGAAAGTTTCGGGGGCGCATATGTTAAAAGGTTGGGAACCCCTGTTTTAGAGCAACTATTTTTGTAAATCAGTATACACTAGGGAATACATGTCAAACAAGTTAAGAAAAGCTCTCACATTTGCGTTCCTTTCTGTAAGGTTATTTATAAAGGCTTTAGATTTTTGTGTTTTTAGCCAACTTCAGAAACATTTTGACATTTGACTACGAACCTTAACATCTGGAGACAAAACTTTTGTTGAACTGAACGATGGTGAATGTTCAATATTTCGCCCGTATATCAACGAAAGAAAATTGCCAAAAGCTACCAGCACATAATTATACATCTGTGTCTTACCCGTTCATTTAAAAATTTAAATAAATAAATTTAGACCTAATCGCAGTGATCACTCTTAAGGGACAGGGTGAATGTTCATATTGTCGACCTCGTGTATTCAATTACAGACGACACGGGACACAGTAATGAGGTGCAATCAACACGTCTCGATGACGTCACGGACTCACGGAGACGTATAATAAGCGTTCGTCAGAGAATTATTCTTTTTGTGTTGTTGTAATCATGTTTCTGTCGTTAATGTTGTTTTGTGAGGGAGGTTTTGCTAATTGCGTGGTGTCCTATGTGATGTGGTATAAGTAATTGTGGTACTAACTCCGCATTTTGTGGTCCGGAGAGTGAAAGATGAAACAGAAAGATTATGGACATTAATGTTCTTAATGACTTTCATTCCAATGGTACATGTAATTTACATAATGCTCTACAAAAATACACACGTTCGGTGTCTTTGTTGTTTGTAAAGTATACAGGGTGTTTGGCAGAACATTGAACATACGAAAATGGTGGGTAGGTGGGGTCGTCTGCTACTTACTCAGCCCTAATTTATTTGGCCCTGGCCCCCTGGTTTTTTTTAAAATGCTATTTGAAATTTAGATTTAAGTATTTTTACATCTTTCTGTAAGTTTGAGGACTCGTAACTTTTTTCTAGCTATTATCTGAATAAAGCAATAATTTTATAAGAATCTGCCAACATTAAAGATTAAAAAAAAAATAATGTTGCCTGTTTTACCCATTTTTAATAAAAACTACACTTTAAAGTTAAAAGCAAAAAAAAATTTAATAAAATATCCAGTGGGCCAGGGCCAAATAAATTAGGGCTGAGTAAGTAGCAGATGACCCCACCTATCCACCATTTTCGTATGTTCAACGTTCTGCCATACACCCTGTATAATCACCTGTGTGAGATTTTTGTATTTAATGTACTTTATACCTACCTACTCTCTACTTTTCCAAGCTATAAAATAACAACGGCCAAAATAAAGTTTTTTGATTAATAATTTTTGTTGTTTCTTCGCTTACATGCCAATGGGTACCAGCACACTTAACATAGTCATAAAATGGAGAACCAGTATACTAATGAGATAATTATGATGTCAGCAAAAAGTAAGTTGACATTGTATGCAACGTGGGAAAAACTCATTTTGATAATAACGCGAATAAAACGACTGCGTAGCTAATTATAATTTTAAAATACCAAATTGTAATTGCGATCCCAAAGTGGTTTTAACTGCGGTTTCAAGAATTATCTTTAAAAATAATTGAAGTATTATTTTGTAAAACGTTTATTTTTGTAAATATCGTTAGACTGGATTAATGTTTTTAAGTCCAATCAAGCAGTTATTTATCTAAGATGAATCGTCATGTTGATTAAATAAAATTACTTCAAGCTAATTTCCGTGACGTCATTTTTATGGCGTGTTGCCTATTCTATTTTTAACATCCGCTTCCAGCTAATACTTAATCATCACGCCAACAATACTTAAGTACATGAACGCCACAGACTACACATAATGGCATCATCACTAACAGCTAAACTAAAAGTCGTGAGTGCTACACACGCTCGTCTCTTTTACAAGATGATGATTTGTAATGCTTGGTACTACAAGTACATGTCCTTTCCGTTTCGTGGCATCCTAGTTACGCTGTGACCAAAAAAAAAGATGGGACGTGTGTGACGGAAATTGGGACTTTCACCTTACTAATGATAGGGGTCATCCGAAGACGGAATGAAGTCAATTTGGAAATAATAAGGTTGTGTTAATAATTGAATAATTTTTTTCACATGCATGGGTACACATGGATGTGCAAGTACCAATGTGACTTTTCAATTCACAATATTATGTACTTTCTGAGTTTATCTTGGATATTACTAACATCGGTGAAGGGAAACATCGTGAACAAATCGGGAATTATAGTTAATATAAGTCTGAAATCGCCAACCCGTCTTGAGCAAGCGTGGTGATTAATGCTCGTGCCTTATCTGAATGAGAAGAGACTTTTATCCAGTAGAGGGACAATACTGCCCCCCATAGAAAAAAGACGCATCTAAAATTTTTTCCAGATTTGAATTATATATCAGACAGATGCACCTTTTTTTCTGATTCCGGCAATGTTTATAACTCAAATCTGGAATAAATGTTAGACTTACTTACGTAAATTACCCCTTGGGTGATACTTCACATAAGGGTAATTTACCATTTGAAATTAAGATATAGAAAGTAGCAATAAAAAGAGCAATATTTTTTTATCAATGTCGTTCGAGAAATTCTCTATTGAACTAATAAAACTAAATTAACATGTCGTTCCTAGCTCTGCTTACAAATATTTCTATAGAATGCAAGTGGATTAGCTTAATATGTGGCTCTATGGCATTTTTATGATAATACGTGTAATTTGCTAGTACTCGATATAAACTACTTAATATATGGTATGATTACTTTTTTCTTTTTGTTATTATTAAATGTGTAAACGCAAGTCGTTATCTTTTATTTATTATATCTATGTAATGTATTTGATTAAATAAAGCTGGTATTAATTATATTATTTTATTAATGTAGTATTGACTGCCTCGTTGGTCTAGTGGTCGCAAGCGCTACTGCTGAGCTAGAGGTCCTGGGTTCGATTCCCGGGTCGGACAAAGTGTTATTGGGTTTTTCTATCTGAAATTTCTCAGTAGCAGCTCGGAGTCTGGATTTGTGCCCGGTTGATGGCAATAGGCTCGCCCCCTATTACGTGGGAAATGTGGGTGTACCTGCAACAGGGACACCTCTGCCCAACCCTTCGGGGAAACAAGGCGTGATGTTATGTTTATGTAATGTAGTATTAATATTTTTATTAAAAGTTTAAAATATGCCAACACTCTATAAAGGGCGTACTTTTAGCAGATAATTTCAAAAAAAGGTTTTAATAGAGACCAGAAAATAAGGGACTTTTGTTCAAACTATTATGCTTTTCATCAGTTGAACACGTTGAATGCAAGGAATATTTCATTGCCGAACAGAATTTTCAACCATAAATTATAATTAAGCTAACTGAGAATAGATTACAAGCAGAAATACAGATGCGCAAAACTTACTTATTTACGAAAATTAAATTTTATCACCACAACTAAATCATCATAAAAATCTAATATACGCAATATAATTGAGCTCGTTCTAACTTTCTAGAGCTGCATACAAACCGCTGTTAATGCGATGACACTAAGATAATCTTGGCGAGGTAAACAGAAATACTAGTTTTCTGTAATTACAGCTTGTACTAGACGTTACAAGTGCACATTCTAGGGGTTTAGTTCAATGTCCAACGCGTTGGAACGGTCATATCTAGGCTCTTGATAGCCGTGGTCGCGTGTGTGGTCTGAAAGGGACATTTTTATCTCTTCCTATGTGTTAGAGAGGTATTTATATAGCATATATCGACTTCTTTATTAGTTATCTGTGTTCACTACAACGAGTCGATAGCAATAAAAAGGTTGTTCGTCCGAAACATCAGGAAATCTCTAATAAGTAAAAATATTACAAAAAGTCCCATAACAATATGTTCCAAAATTCATAGTTTCGAAGATAACATCAATCATAATTAAGATAAGTTTAATTGATAAGTACGAGTCATTTTCATTCAAACCAATCATTCGTATTTAAAGCTAAGAAATTGCGATGTTTTTATATTTCTCGTAAGGGTGTTTTACATAAATAATCGTGACTTTATTGAATTATTCTGTACGGAAAAAAAAAAAAAAGTTTGGCACTCGGGGACTGCCGCGGTAAAGCGATTGCATAGCATTTGTAACCTCCATACTTCCTATTTGTCAACGCTTCACTTGGGATGATGACGGATGATGACATAAAACAAAAATTACGTTCCCATGACAACGTGACGTTGTCATGTTATGTTTCCGACCTCCATGCGGACGAAGCTACGGGCAAAAGCTATTCAAATCTAAAAAAAAACTTGATTTGGAACCGACTTCAAAAAAAGGAGGAGGTTCTCAGTTCGTCGGAATGTATGTTTTCCGATTACTATAAGACGGCTGGACCGATTTGTAATATTTTTTTTGTTTGTAAGTGTATACTTTCAAGTTGGTCCCATTGTTATTTGGTCATGATCTGATGGTGGGATCTTAGAGAAATCAAGGGAACTCTTCAAATATTACAGGCACATCTATAGCGATTTGGGTATTTTTGATGAGCAGTTGATATTAGGCTATTGTAACTTAGATAAATTACAAACCAACCCACTAAAAAGTGAAAAAAAAAATTACAAGAATACAACCGACTTCCAAACTACAAAGTCAAAAATAACTTTAATTTCGGAAGTCGTGTCAAAAAACTAACTGTCGTTGGATGAGTATTTTAGTTTGGAAGTATTTTTTGTAAACAAGTTTTTTTTATATAAATGAATAATATAATCCTATAATGTACCAATCTACCTTGAAAACACCGGGAACCTAGAGATGATCACTGTATATAATGACTAATAAACCTAGAACCAACTACCTAGAACCGTGAAAAAGATAACTAACTGATTAACATTAAACGGTGGTAAATAATAACTCTTCATGATTACAATAATGATCAATTTTCTTGTTTTTTCTTACATAAAGCCTTAGTAAAATAATTATAGAAGCAATTACAATGATCTTGGTCTGAGTGACGGTATCCTGGGAACTTTAGCCATGAAGTCATCAGTAGCACGAAGTCTAATGTTCTTAGATTTATTTACTTGGATTTAATGCAAAAACAAATACGTGTTTTATTTCCTGTGCTATTAACTGGTGACTATACCTTAAAGTAAGGTTGGATGCACAGCGAGCTTTTTTTTTATTGCAGTAAGTTACTGTTGAGGTCGTTAAGTGTTTACTAAGTATAAAGTCTGGGTTGCGGGTTTAAAATTTAGGTTACGTTTAAATGTCATATAAACCTTCTTAGACAGGGTTATTGATAAAACACTAATAACCTCTTAAGGGGTCAGGTTGTAATCATCATTATGAACAGCTTTTACAATGGGACGAAACCTGGAATCATGAAAAAAATATCTGGTGTGCCCTACATTTTGACGAGTTAAGCGAATATAAATGTATGGAACAGCTGATTTTTTAATAACCCTGTATACAATGAAGAGATGACACTAGCAATACTAATGCATAGGAAAATTTAGGAACTATCAAATAAATCCTAACATTGTCATTAAAAAAGTGTTTTAACTGACTTCAAAAAAAGGAGGAGGTTCTCAGTTCGTCGGTTTTTTTAATGTATGTTCCCCAATTACTCGAAGACGGCTGGACCGATTTGAAAAAATCTTTTTTGTTTCAAATGGTATACTTTCAAGTTGGTCCCATTGTTATTTGGTCACGATCTGATGATGGGATCTTGGAGAAATCGAGGGAACTCTTCAAATATTTTAGGCACATCTATAGCGATTTGGATATTTTTTTGATGAGCAGTTGACACTTAGATAAATTACCTACAAACCAACCCACTAAAAAGAAAAAAAAAAAAAACTTTTTTAACAAATTGTATTTTTTGTAATAAAGTTTTTTTCTATCAAACTAAATAGAAGTGATGACCCGACTATGGTTTTACCAATATTTTCCTAGCTTTAGAAACTAAACTATTAGGTTTATTTGGTTGCATTTTTGCACGCAACTTTTTTTTTTATGACATCTCGTAGGTCAACCTAGGAGGTTGTCGGCTGCTTAACCGGACGTTCCTGTGGGTGCCTCAATAAATTAATGTCTCCAGCCAGGACATTCAACTTAGAAACTAAGTGAATACAGGCTAAGGGCACTTTTTGTGGGGTACGGACCTCGGCTTAGGGCGTCTCTGGGGGAGTACAGCAAGGGACAGTAATTAAATTTGTATGTAGACTGGGAACGTCCTTAGATATATGAAGTTTTTAATGTCTTACCTTGTGTAGGTAACTAAATTTCCGAATTTAATCGTGAGGAAACGTGTGGGTAATGGCCAGAAATTTCCAAAATAAAGTGATCATCATAAACTGAAGATCGTTTGCCGTGCAGAAAGACAATTATTTACAAGCGAAATTGTTCAAGTGCCAAATATGTTGATGTACTTTATTAAGTTTCAAGTTAAGATGTACATTTTCTTTATTCATTTAAGAACTAGTTTAAAGCTCGTGATATCACGGATGAGAAGTTACTGGCTCATCGCCAAAAAGGCAAAGTTTTCAGTACTCACTATAACAGTCTTTATCGGTAGTTGAGTCTTTTGTTAACTTGGTGCTTACCTGTAGAAGAAAAAGAATAATTATTAGATAAGTTACATTATATTTAAATTCAAACACTTATTAATAAACAGTCTGATGGGATTTTCTATCGGCAAAAATGATAATTGCATACAAACTTTCATCCTCTATTTAATGCCAATAGAGCCAATTATCGATACTATAACGACTAAGATTTCTTATGAGAGCCAATCCTTTCTGTGCGTCCAAAGTAGTCCAAACTGTCTCAATACACTTTAGAAAACCAGCGCTGGGGCTGTCTCGCATGGGGTCGCAGCTTTACGCTGAGTGATGGCCGTTTTGCGTGGATGTGACGCATATTTTCTCCCAATTTGTTATTTACGTGTTTTTTTTTTTAATCTTTCTTTGCGTCATGTTTACCGCAAATAAACGAATTTTCTTTCTTTCTTTTTAATCGTTAAAACTCCCATCCTCTTTCACTCCACAACGCTTCCTAAAATTAAATTGCTAAGAAGTAGGATGCCTTCATCATCATCATCAAATCGGCTGATAATAATATGATGAAGGCATCTTACTTATTAAAAAGTTAACCTTGGAAAACTTTGAAAGGTACAGTAAATTATTAATTTTGGATGTCGTGTTAATTTTAGGTGAAAGTACTTTGGAAATAAATCTTTGAAATAGTTTGAATTTTGAAAACAAATTGATATTGCTTAGTGACCGAAACCGCGTATCTACGCTCGCGGTCATTTGTACAGAGCCGAACTCTCTTGGCTAAAGAGCCGCATACGGCTCGCGAGCCGCGGTTTGCCGACCACTAGAGGTTGAAGTTTTAAAGTTCCATCCTTGTTGCTCACCTTCGTTTTATAAGGAACTCTTGTGCAAAATTTCATGTTTCAAGACCCAGAGGTTTAGCATGTGCGTTGTCTGTTAGTGAATGAATAAATTAATTTAACATTTTTATTAACACATACATACATAAACTCACGCCTTCTTCCCATGGGGGTAGGCAGAAACTATAGAACGCCACCTGCTACGATCCTTTTTTTGGGTGGGAAATTATCAAATAACTTCTCCCGCTCTGGGTGGAGCGGGAGGGCGTGTCAGACTCTTACTGACTAAAACCCACCCGTGTTCCTTCGGTTGCCCTGTTGCCGGGGGCCACGATGTCCCTATCGGTTTTCTTCGAACCCCCGGCAGGCATTGGCCCTAGCGGACCCCGTCAATTCTGCTGACATCTCTTTGAGGCGCGCGTGGAACACAACGCGCCGTCGACCCGGGCTTGGTCCTTATCGGACGGCGAGCTACCCATTGCTCACCGTCCGCAAGCCCGCGCCTTACATACTCTTTTTGCTTCGTTTACGTTCATACATCTGGTCATACACGCAAGTCGGTCGCGAGTAGGTACAAGTCACCCGACCTTTCTGAAGAACATCACCATCATTCAACATCATAATCTTTTTGACGTAAAAACTTCTTTAGGCGCGTTGGGCATTTTTGAGATGGGAAAAAACAATTGAACTCGCGACACCCTTACCGACACCTTATTTTTGTAAACGCGATTGTGCTCTTTATTTATTACATCACGGATCAAAATTTTATGCAAGTATTTTTACTTTAAAGGTTTTGGAAGTATTTTTTTTTGTAAACGCGATTGTGCTCTTTATTTAGATACGCTTACGGACCAATGTTCTATACAAGCATTTTTATTCCACCAAGGCGATCTTCTTCAAGTTTTCACTTCTGTCGGCACTCCCGGAGTGCCAATGTTTTTTTTTCATCATTAAGTAGACTGTTATTTAGTAGTTACAGTAGATATGGACATAAATGCCTAATGACTGAAGAACGGTAAACCTATTGTGACACTTGATCATGTACGAGTATATTCAATGACTGCCGAAATGACGTTGATGATGATAAATGAGCAAACCTAAACTGATCCTATGCACGTGCTTCTAATACTTGTGTTATTCGCAAAAGCCTTGATATTATACAATTACAGAACATTGCAAATAGGCACGTTCATTTCGTACTAGCTGTGACCCGCGGTTTCACCCGCAATAGTCTCGATTCCGTAGGAAAATCGGGATAAAAAGTATTCCATGTCTTAACCCAGGTCATGGTCTATTCATGTGTCAAATTTCATCGAAATCAGTTCAGCCGTTTTAGCGTGAAAGCGTAACAAACAAACTGACTTTCGCATTTAAAATATTACTAGCTGACCCGGCAAACGTTGTTTTGCCATGTAAATGTTTGGGCTGGACCACCCTTATCACTTAGGGGTATGAAAAATAGATTACGACCGATTCTCAGACCTACCGAATATACATATAAAATTTCATAAAAACTGATCAAGCCGTTTTGGAGGAGTATGGCAACTAACACTGTGACACGAGAATTTTATATATATATAGATAGATTATACACCGTGAAATTTTAATCACAGTTATGCTAGAACAAACGTTGTTCAGACCATGGTCTACTAACATTCCACAGCATCCAATAAAAAAAAAATGGTTTTTGAAAAAACACAAAAAAGACAAAGTTTAAAATGTCAAGATTATCGTTACTCCCTACAACACAGACAACACGCACGGAACACAGCATCGTCTACAGGGAAATGTACCTCCATAAACGAAATTTAGTAAGCAGTAGATAATCTTGACATTTTAAACTTAGTTTTTTTTGTGCTTTTTCAAAAACCAATTACGTTTTTTTTTTATTGGATGCTGTAGAATGGTAGTAGACCATGGTCTGAATAACGTTTGTTCTAGCAAAACTGTGATTCAAATTTCACGGTGTAGTTAAGATTAAAATTACCTTGAAGATGTCTGTCAAAGTCAAAGTCAAAGTCAAATAATTTATTTCATTTAGGCACAAAAAGGCACTTTTGAACTTGTGTCTGAAAATGTTTAGACCCAAGTTTCCCAAGTCTGTAATATTTTCACATCAAAACACTTAAAGCAAGATACCTAGTCTACATTATGCTAACATTGTGCAGCCGACCAAACAACGTAAGTACCGTGATCTTAAAATTCTAAACAAATGTTCTTACGGAAGAATTCTTAGGGTACGTACACATAGTTAATTAATTCAGGCGTGACCTTGCGGAAATCCATTATAAAATACAATAGAAGCTGATATAATATTTAGTAACCTGTTCCACTTAACTACGAGTATCTGTAAAGATCCATTAAGAACTCTCAAAGAAATCGACACATGTTTCACCTCTCAACGACGCATCCGCAGGATGACGATTGACTTGTCGCGAACTCGAACACGGCGTGTTACCACACCGAGCGCTGAACGCAGAGCTCTGCGTATGAGAAATAGTTTAGCGGAACAGGTTACTAAATATATCCACGTCTATTGTACGTACACATAGTAAACGAGCGTAATACGTACGCGGGTTTTAATTGGGCAGTCAGGCTAGGCATTACCCATGCGCGTGCGCCTTTACTTACATTAACTAACATGTGCATCACTACTAATTATTATACAGTATTTATACAGCAGTAGACGCAAATAAGCCAATTAAACTTGTACAGACCGCAGCCATGAGTTCATCGCATTAAAATTTTTAGCCTCACTTACATTTTGTTCCACGTTATGTTCTACTTCTAACATACTAAGTACTTTAGTATTCTTTAAGTTTCAAGACCTAGAAGTATTATAGTTTTTTTTCTTTTTTAACCGACTTCAAAAAAAGGAGGAGGTTCTCAATACGTCGGGAGATTTTTTTAAATTTTTTTTAATATTTGTTCCTCAATTACTCGAAGACGGCTGGACCGATTTGAAAAATTCTTTTTTTTTTGAAAGGGTATACTTTCAAGTTGGTTTTGGAGAAATCGAGGGAACTCTTCAAATATTAAAGGCACATCTATAGCGATTTGGGTATTTTTGATGAGCAGTTGACATAAGGCTATTGTAACTTAGATAAATTACAAATCAACCCACTAAAAAGAGAAAAAAAAACTTTTTTACAAAAAATACAACCGACTTCCAAACTACAGAGTGAAAAATAACTTTAATTTCGGAAGTCGGTGTCTTTGGATCAGTATTTTAGTTTTTTGACACCGACTCTTTGTTGTATTTTTTGTAAAAAGTTTTTTTTTTATTAAAAAACAATAAGTTAAAAATCTGAATATGAAAGTTCTGTTGAGAACTTACAACCAAACGTTATTTCACGATGAAAATAAAATAAAATTATGTAGGTCACACGAAATGTTACTTGAAACGGGAACTCATTTAAATAAATAAATTAGACAAAGGTTGTGTGTTACGGACTTTATGAAGGGTGAGAGACACTGTTGCCGGAAGGGCCGAAATATAAATAGACAGTTTTATCGATTGAAAAGGGTCGAATACCTGTGCCCCGTAAAATTGGCAGGATGTTCCTCCCTAAACTCAGATTTTTATGTTTTGTTTACATTGTTTTGTGTGTGCATTTTCAATTTCCAATGTTTTGGGGATCGTTAAGTTAGACTACTTGTTTTTTGTTGTACCTAGGTACATTAGATATTCAGAATACTCGTTAAGTAGGTACTCCATTTTGCTTTTAAGCTTCATATGAAACAAAAAAAACTGAATCACAAACTTCGAAAGACACTAACAAAGTCGTTTACTTACGTCACTAACGCAGCAAAAATACAGTGCAACTAACAAAGACAAACTTGTTTTATTAAACATTCCAGTTACCATCTTAATTAAACAGCGGCCTTTAAGATCCGAAGCTATTATATCGACACTTAATCTTGATAATTATAGCAACACTGTCGTAATTGAAATCATCAATAGCACAAAAAAGTGCGTTTATGGGCCGTTTTTAACGAAATTGGTTAAATTACGTTCACTAGGTATATACCTACATGATTCATCATCATCATCAGCCTATAATGTTCCCACTGCTGGGACACAGGCCTTCTCTCTGTGAGAGGGAACCTACATGATTAAGTAAATTACAATGATATAATAATTTAATTACAATGGAGGCACCTACATGATTAAGTAAATTTAAATTCATGAATAATTGGCAACTGCTGAATAATAACTAGATTTGAGTGACTCTTTTTAGAACGTCTTATACTTTAATTTTACATTATAATATTTAAATCCAAATAGCTATATCCGTAAATTTTAAACTGCATCTGCAAAATTAGATAAAGCTTCAACACTGTCTATACACAAATGATTCCGTTTTTCTCAATTACTAAATAATCAAGGAACTGACACCCTTTTACGAGGACAATTAAACAACCAATATTAATATTATCTTTGTATGCTACAAAATAATTACCCGCCACGTTAACATCAAGGTCATAGAAGCATGGTGGTGTTAATCACGCGATAATGAATCAAATGACGTCATCCATCGATTGGGCGTTAGGCCGATGACTGATGTTCTCACCCTATTTTAGGTCGCGGCACACAAAGTACATTGATTCGATGTTCCGTGATTACATTTGTAAGGTTTCTTGTCAAGCGTTGGTTTTGGTGGTAATAATGTCAAGCCAACTATGGCAGACCTCGGGTTAAATGATTCTGTGGTCGTAGCTGGATAAGTTATGAAATGAATAGTGTAGGAATTCCTTAGGAGGGGATGAAGTATTTTATTAAAAACTTTATTTCTTCTTTCTTTCTTTCTTTTCTTTCTTTCTTTTTTTTTTTTCTTTGTTTCTTTAACTTTCTTTCTTTCTTTTTTGCTTTGTTTAACTTTATTTAAACTTAATTTTTTTTAAAGTTCTGCAGCCGATGTCTCTTTTGAAGTGAAAACTTCTTTAGGCGCGTTGGGCATTTTTGAGATGGGAAAAAACAATTGAACTCGCGACACCGTTATCGACATCCTCATTTTTGTAAACGCGTGTTGCAATTGCGTTTACATAAAAAAAAACTTCCAAAACCTTTAAAGTAAAAATACTTGCATAGAACATTGATCCGTAACGTAAGTATTTTTACTTTAAAGGTTTCGGAAGTATTTTTTTTTTTGTAAACGCGATTGTGCTTTTTATTTAGAAAAAGTTACAAGTATTTTTCTTCCACCAAGGCGATCTTGTTCAAGTTTTCACTTCTGTCGGCTCTCCCGGAGTACCACCGTTTTTTTTTCTTTCAAACGTCAAACAAAGCAGGGCTGCTTTGTTTGACGAGGTCCGCTAGGGTCGATGCCTGCCGGGATCGCGGGACAGTCCGAAAGGGATACCGTGGCCCCTGGCCCCGTGAACTGAAGGAACACGGATGGGTTTTAATCAGTAAGAGTCTGACACGCCTTCCCGCTCCACCCAGAGCGGGAGAAGTTATTTGATAATTTCTCACCCCAAAAAAAAAAAGCCCTGCTTGGTTAATAATTCAGTAGTGTCCAACCCAGTACAGTTCAGTAGTGCCCGGGTCGGGCAAAGTGTTATTGGGTTTTTCTATCTGAAATTTCTCAGTAGCAGCCCGAAGTCTGGATTTGTGCCCGGTTGATGGCAATAGGCTCGCCCCCTATTACATGGGACTTAAACATAACTGGCGAAATGTGGGTGTACCTGCTACAGGGATACCTCTGCCCAACCCTTCAGGGAAACAAGGCGTGATGTTATGTTATGTAGTGTCCAACTTGTCCAGTTTTAACTCTGAAAGTAACCTCTAGGTAAAACAATACTTATTTTAATGATGAATTAATCTTTGACCACCCTCAGAGGAACATACTTTTGCTGTTTTTGCACTATTAATTCCCCATAACAATATATTTACTGTTCATTAATTGAATTAAGTAATTATAACTTTTTGCTGTCCGTATCGAACTCAAATACATAGATTGTACTATATTTTTTGTTAGCCATCGAATTACTTTAAATTCCGAATCAAAACACATAGTGCTATTTATTACAATGGTTTCAACACATACACACAAAATTGAATCTTATTATGGTAAAATAAGGAAGAGATTTGCTTTTACATTTCAAACGGATTCGTCAAACTTTTTTGTTCAATGTATCTACACATGGCCATTTTATTTGATCGTATCATACGTAATTAAATTTTCTGCAAGTGTGGGTATAAAAAGTTCATGCTTTTGTTACATAATTAGCCCAGACTGTGTGCTTCGTAATGTATTTGACAAAAAATACCACTTTTTCGAAGTATGGTCGGCAGCAAGAATCACATAACAACGCAAATATATTACTAACGTCTGAATTAATGGTTACCTCCTTCACTAATGTACCTAACCGTACGTTACTTTGTCAGTAAGGTTGCTTTCACAGCTTCTGGGAGACCCGTGCGGGCTGCCCGTACGGGCTCCCGGAATGGAGACACGAGAGGCGCTAGAACGTTGTTTCACAGCGACGCAGATTGGTCCGTACGTGACCCGCTCCGGGTAGAGCCCGTACAACGCTAGCAACTGTATCGTACTAACTTCCTCGTTTTACCTGTACGGGTCTCCCGTGTGCGAGCGGCCCGTACGGGTCTCCTGGACAGCTGTGAAACCAGCCTTAATACTAAGATACTTACTTATTGCAAGCGCTACTGCTGAGCATGAGGTCCTGGGTTCGATTCCCGAGTCGGGCAAAGTAAGTATTTGGTTTTTCCATCTTGAATTTCTCAGTAGCAGCCCTAAGTTTGGATTTGTGCCCGGTTGATGGCAACAGGCTCGCCCCTTGTTATGGGACTTAAACATAACTGGTGAAATGTTGGTGTACTATAGGTACACCTCTGTCTAACCCTTCGGGGAAGACAGGCGTGGTGTTATGTATGTCAACTGAGAAATATGTATTACATAATCTACCGACAAAAGTAATTCAGCCAATTTTAAAACCAGTTACGATAAGTTACACAAAGGAAACGGATGGTGGGTGTTTTACTGCCAAGATCTTTGCAAAGATTATCTTCCTACTGAGTCGGTTCTTTAATTTTACCAAATAATGTTGCTTATAATAATAATACCAGCCTATTAGTGTCCGACTGTTGGGTTAAGGCCTCTTTTTAACCCCCGACGCAAAAAGAGGGGCGTTATAGGCTGCAATGTGTGTGTGTGTGTCTGTGGCACCGTAGCTCTAAGAACCATCGCTAGAAAACCTGCTTTCAACTAAAACAAATCGCATTCGAATCGAGTAAACTGATTCGAATGCGATTTTTTTTAGTTGAAAGTTGGTTTTCTAGCGATGGTTCTTAGGATATGTTTTATAAAAATCGGTTCAGCTCTTTTCTAGTTGATGAATTGATGTATCTTCCACAGATCTGATGATGAAATAGGAAAGACAAATGAGGAAATGTTTGTGTCGGCTTTTTTGTAAAGGTTTTTTTTTTAATTTAAACTGTTAAAGTTGTACTTGTTTATCATATAGAGAAGTTGTTTATGCAACTCAAACTCATTGTTTTATTTAAACCAATTACATTACTTTTGAATTGTCAAGGAGTCGGTCAGTCAGAAAGATGAAGCGAGTTGCCCATTCCAAAGCGTAGTAGGTACCCTATGGAGAAGAACGGGCAAGAAACTCCATGGACACTCTTTTAAATCTAAATATATTTCCAAAAAAAATTATACATCATGCATCATGCAGGTCGCCCCATCCACCACACAAGAAAAAGGAGCTAAGAAAATCAAGAGGGAGGACGGCTCTGTCTAAAAACATTAATATTACAATAATGCAAAATACCTACCTGTACTTATTCTAAGTAATTAAGCGTGGTAATATATCTACAAAAAGCAGCCGAAGTCGTGGGCGTATCGCTAGCGAGATGACTACAAAGATTAACGTCGGCTCTTTAGTTTTTTGTTCCTTCCATTGTTCGATGATAAGATGCTAATAACTATAGCAGTCTAGGGATGTGCCCTGTATTAAAATCATTTATTATTTTGCTTTAAGTTTTGTAAAAATTAATATTTTTATAAGAGGAACCTTGCACCTCGCTCTGACGTTTCATAAATGCCCAATTGCCCATGAAGGTTTACGTGAAATGAAATAATTTGAATTTGTCTTTTATTAAATATGATCAAAATCCGTTGCGTAGTTTAGAAGAACAATGCGGTCATACAGACAGACACGAAAAGCGACTTTAATTTATAAAACGTATATAATTATATATGTATTAAAAGTTCAGTCAAACTTATTGAATTCCAGGTCAAATTTAAAAACTTTACAAAGGAATAATATTTTTCGTTTATTTTTCAAAAAAGACTAAAAATACTTATGTTCAAATATTCCAAATAGAAAAAAACATATTTCACATACCTACATAATAATATAAGTGTTGTAGGTACCCAAATTGAAAAGAAAAAAAGATAACATAGAATTCAGTTAGGGCGTTTGAGGAAAAGATGCAGGAAAACCGCAAACGAGGTCACTGTGATAGATTGCGTCAATGAGAACAGAATTGTTTCCATTCATGGCTTCAGCCAGCCTTAGGGGTAGGGTTGCAAAATTACGCAATTTTACGCTGGTGAAATACGGGTATTTTACGGTCATTTATATAAATTACAGTAAAATTACCGGCGACTTATGAAGTTTTAAATTTTAATTTGTGCTGTCCTCTGCTCTGCCTCCGCACATAGATGATATTATTATAATCCATGAAATGGTGTGATTATTTTAAATTCTTGCCTTGAGAATGAAGTTTTAAGGATTTTTAGTACGCATGAGTCGCACGAGTCTAGTTTTCTGGTTTTATTTAAAGTTCCAATACTGCTTATATGTCTGTAAAATTTAATTCAAATCCTTTTACCAGTTAAAAGTGAAGTAGTGACATACACATGATACACACAAACATACTCTCTTTCGTATTTGCAATGCAGTTTTCACTTCAAAAGAAATCTTGACCATTGAGTATTGATGTTGACAGCCCTAAAACGCCATAAAGAAATCCATTGCAACAACATAATACACATTAGGAGCACGTTAAAACTTCAGCACGCGTGTATCGTTCCGCCTTTTATCCGGAGATTAATTCGCAGAATTATTCACAATTATTATGATTGTTCATTTAATTAAGCATTAAATGCGCAGGTGCAGGTAGGTTGGATATTTATGTAATAATTGGTCTTTTTAATAGGTCGTAGGTATTGTACGTAGGTATATAATAATATAATTTTTAATCGTTGGTACCTGATAGTGTTAAATACTGTGGTTGTATACCTGTTTATAGACTTAGACCGAATTTCGTTTTCGTTTCTCGGCCGAAAATGCAAATCATGCCGAATTATATTATCATTTTTAGTCGAAAAAAAAAACCATTTACGGTGAAAGTTTACCCTTTCAAACAAAGAATAGAATTTTTCAAATCGGTCCAGCCGTCATGGAGAAATCAGTGAAAAAAAAAAAAAAAAATTGATTCCGACGAACTGAGAACCTCCTCCTTTTTTTGAAGTCGGTCAAAAAGAAAATTGCTACAACTTCAACACTTTTTTATGAGATTAGTACTTAATAGACTTTCTAAAATCAAGATTATATTATGTATATTCTACACTAGCCCAAAGTTAATAACCATTTGTTTAAGTAGAAATAAAATTAGTTGGAAACAAGGATTTAAAGTCCGAGTGTTCATTGAGTATTTTGTGACATCGCTAAATTGTTGGTCGACTCTTCACGTGACCAGAAGACTGGCGTATTTTTAGGCCAAAGAATCAGCGTTGCCATCCAACGTGGCAACGCTGCCAGCCTTTTGGGCACTTTTCCCATTGAGAGCGATGCGGACGAATTTTTTTATGCCCAATGAGCTCTTCCCCTCTTTTTTCTTTTATTACCTTTTGTACATAATATTATTTATACGTATATTTTAGTGCTATATAAGATTTAAGAATTTATATACACCTTAAGTACCTACCTACCTGAAAACCCATAAATGCTTTTATAATATTTTAAAAATAAAGACCAATAAATTAATGGAGCCATTACTTTTTATTGCGTTCGAATCAAAGATAATATTTCAAATGATTTTATAAACCGTAATCGGCTCTTTTAAGTTCGTATCGCCGTTTATAGGATATTTTAATATCTGTAATCACAATCAAAATAAAATATGGTTGTATTAATAATGGTACCTGGTTGACCGAGCTCTGGGTGAAAATAGAGAATGCTCATTAATAGTACAGGATAGTTCATACTATTTTCATCCTGCCAGTAGGTCCTTTCTAATTCCATGCTGCCATGATAGTAGGTACTTAGTTACTAATTCAATCATCATCATCATCATCATCAGCCTATAAATGTTCCCACTGCTGGGACTCAAACAGGCCTCCTCTCTTTGAGAGAGAGTGGGCCGTAATCCACCACGCGGGCCCAGTGCGGGTCGGTAGATGTCACATGTCTTCGAATTTTCAGTTCTAGGACATGCCGGTTTCCTCACGATGTTTTCCTTCGCCGTTTTGAAAACAGTGGTGACTAATTCAATGCTGTCATGTTATTCGAAGGTCAGCCATCTTGTTGTAAACTTTGGGGGACCCAGCTCTGCTCGGGTGAAAATACGGAGAAATCGATTTTTTTCAGATATGAGACTTAGCTAGATCGATTTTTCGACTCCGTGAACCTCTATACAGTGTGTCTTTATAATGTGTACATTTCGAAACGAGGGTTATTTTTTTTTTTATGTAACAGTACGGTGTAGCTTTTATTGAAAATAAACATGTTTTTAGCAAAAATCTGTTAATTTTTTATTTTTTTTTTAATATTTATAAAATTTCTCAATATGACGCCAAATAAAACAAAAACAAAATAAAACAAATTATTTAAAAAACAAAAAACCCGACTGCAAAAACTCATAACTGCAATACCAAAATCCTATAGATTATAATGCTTGTTTTTCTCTTTTGAGTAATGAGTTTTTGCAGTCGAGTTTTTTGTTTTTTTTAATAATTCGTTTTATTTCAAACTTTTAGTTTTATTAATATATAAATATGTATAATATATTTGGAATTGACTCATTACTAACTTTTATTTTTTAAACCTACCCCTCCCTTTTTTTTTATTTGCAGATGCAATATATAAATATTATATAACCTATGTCACTCCCACTATTAAGACGCACCTAACGACACCTCATATATTAAAATCCATCAAGCCATTTAGGCTACAGTGCGTGCCAAAGAAATAGACATACATACACACAAACATACATACTTACATACATACATACTCTCGAAAAACATTACCCTCCTTCTGGGGCAGTCGGGTAAAAACAAGTGAGGTTGTACTACGTTTTAACAACGTACTCATTAAAGTACAGAAATACATAAATACCAACTCACACCTTACATACATACATATAAATATAAACTCATGCCTTATTTCCATGGGGGTAGGCAGAAACTACAGAACGCCACCTGCTACGATCCTTACATACTCCTTTTGCCTCGTTCACGTTCATACATCTGGTCATACACGCACGCCGGTTGCGAGTACTACGCACCTAACCTTTCTGAAGAACATCATCATTAATGTCCTAGGGCGTCGTATCCTTCCCGTTGTTTCCAACCACCAGTACGATCCTTACAAAGTAATCATACTAACAAAATCTCTCAGAAGAAACAAACAAACCACCAAAAATAATGACATCACAGTGTTACTCTAAAGCAAAAACCGGTTTGCAATTTGAACAAAATCGGTAAAGAAATCATGACCTTCCAGAAACCGGTTACGAACCCAAATAAATCCGCCATTGATGCACTCGTACCTGTTTTAATTGCTTCAGTATCAATAACCTTGTTAACTAAGAAATTATACCAAGGCCAGTCGGTTCTCACACTTGAATGGGGCTTAGAAACGAGTAAGCTTTGAACTCAATAAGCCGTTTTGTAAGTCAAGTACTTCTAACAACCCGGGGTTACCATGCACTCTTAAAGCAGGCCAATTTTAGTCAAGAACAGTCAAAACAGCGGGCGTAATTTGGTGTCAAGCGATTTTGAACCATGTGCGGTGCGACTATTACTGTCATGTTGACTAGCCGATCTCATCTGCCTAGCCTTTTCCCAACTATGTTGGGGTCGGCTTCCAGTCTAACCGGATGCAGCTGAATACCAGTATTTTACAAGGAGCGACTGCCTCCCTGACCTCCACAACCTAGTCACTAGGTAACACGATACTCCTTTGTAAGACTGGCTGTCAGACTTTTGGGCATCTAACTAAAACGTGTGGCGCAAGAGTGAGCGTTTAAGTGCGGGTGCAAATATTAATAAAACGGCATACAATAATTACCTTGTACTTATATTATTCAAAATAAAAAAAATCGACTTAAAAGAAATATGAGTTTGTTTTTTTCTGGACTTCGTTAAAAAATTAAACAGTATCCGGACCCCTGCTATAGAGTATGGATTACATAACATTATTGCTGCGGCGATTAATTATTATTCCATCTATTACAAACAAAAACAGATAGGTTTATTTACTCTTCAATAAAGTTTATTAAATGGATTAAGGACTATCCATCTATACTATTAATATAATAAAGTAGAAAATTGTTTTTTTTTTTTTGAACGCGCTTGTCTTTAGAACTGCCAGTCGGATTTGAAAAATTCTTTTTGCATTTGATAGCCCAATTCTGGAGGAAGGTTATAGGCTAAAAATTTAACATCACGCTACGACCCTAAGGAGCCGAAAAAAGTTAGAAAGAACGCTAAGCGGAAACGGAGTAATCGCACGGGTGGGAAATGCGGGGAGTTTTATAAAAATGTAGCTGTTATTTTAGTATATTGTGTATCTTACTTCTTCCACGCAAACGAAGTCGCGGACGAAAGCTAGTGAAAGATAATATTTAATCTCCAAAACAAAACAAAAACAACCGACTTCCAAAAAACACTACAAAGTGAAAAATATCTTTAATTTCGGAAGTCGGTGTCTTTGGTTTTGAATTTTCGTTTTTTGTCACCGACTTCCGAAATTAAAGTTATTTTTCACTTTGTAGTGTTTTTTGGAAGTCGGGTGTTTTTTTTTGTAAAAAGTTTTTATTTTTCACTTTTTACATACCCCACACAAATTCGAAAACCACTGCCTGCTATATAAATAACAGTGACAGGAACTTATCATATCATCCACATACTAAGTGGGAAAAAAGTACGTATTATTGAAGCTAACTCAAAAACTATCGAAGCCAAGGTAATAAAATTTATATGGGACCATCTCGAGAAAAAAAAAAGAATTTTCAAAATCGGTCCACAATTGACGGAGAAATCGGTAACAAACAGGCGACGAACATAAAACCTCCTCCTTTTTGGAAGTCGGTTAAAAATACACTATCAATGAGCTAACCATAACAAACGAAATAAAAACAGTTAGCAAACAATGTTAACAAAAGAAAAATCCTTGAGCTGAACGAATACATAAATACATCACACTCAGATGCATATCGCAAAGGACATAATGTATTGTGTCGTAAGGAGGTGTACTGACGGTACGACAGTACGACAAGAACGTGTCTTTTTGTGCGACAAATCACAATATAACATTGACACTTGGCACGTAGAAAGCGTGCGACTAAATTGAAGAAGGCACTCGTTTGAAACTTATTGGAACCGGTATTCTGTTTGTTGAATAGCTTTTTAGATATTGAATATCTGTACATAATTTTTAAATTAAAATTGCTTTTTGTGTTTGTCGGTGACCGCGTTGTTCTTCTAAACTGCGCAACGGTTTTGAAGCGATTTTCACTATCAGTTTTTATCGGATGGTTTAAAAGTATAATATTTAGTATTTAACTTAGATATATCTCAGAAATCTCGATGTTTTGACATTTCGCCATTACACCTGTGCGAAGCAAAGGCAGATCACTAGTTATTGATAAAAAATACAAAAGATATAACTGTTGTAATAGGTATTCACATTTTAAATTAAAATTATCTGTAAATATCCAGGCTGTTGTTTCTGAAAATTGATAATATGAACAGTGTTTGCATCCACTTAATGGATTAAGCGGGGATTAAGCATTAATAAATTACTGTTTCATAATAAATTTCTCATAACAGACCGAGGGAGAAATACTTTTCATGTAGGGTTTATTTTTGTTCCATAACAATCATTACGAAAAAGGTTACGTACTATAATATCATGTGAACTTTCTTATTCGTTGTATTATTAGTGATTATATTTCATCTATTTATTTTTCTATCCCTATTTGTTACTAAAATGATTTCAATTTGATCATATCAAGCTTATCTTGGACAAGTTGGACTTCTAGTCAATATAAGTCTGAAATCGCCTTCCCGTCTTGAGCGCGCGTGGTGATCAATGCTCGTGCCTTCTCTGTATGAGAAGAGGCCTTTGCCCTGCAGTGGGACAATTAAAGACTGGTATTATTTTCAAAAATATCAAATCAGCTGCCGTCAACCGCGACTTTTTAGTCGTAAAATCGCAACATCTAAGCGGGTCTTAATCGATGCATGCGCCAGATGTAGACAAAAACACCGAATAACATCGCGATTCATTTTCATAATGCAAGGCTATGAACAAAGACATTTAAATTTATAATTTGGTTAAGATAAAACCGCAAACGTGAAGCTCGCCTTATATTTACGAATAATTAAAGTCGAATTCTTATTTAAATAAATTTTTTAATTTCTTTTTGGGTCGCTGGGAGCACATTTTATTTATAATTTTTTTGTAACGACAGTTTAAAAAGAATACAGAACATAATACTTAATGTTACACACAGAGAGTATTTTCACTTCAAGTAACTTCAACGTAATTTACTGAAGGAAACTGGGTAAAAAAAGCAAATATCAAATAAATAAATCAATTAATTATTTATAACTAGCAGCGCCCCGCGGTTTCACCCGCGTAAGTCTCGATCTTGTGGGAATATCGACATAAAAAGTATCCTATGTGTTAATCCAGGCTATAAACTACATGTGTGCCAAATTTCATCAAAATGCGTTCAGCCGTTTGAGCGTGAAGAAGAGACAAACATACACACACACTCGCAAACTTTCGCCTTTATAATATTAGTGTGATTAATAACTCTAATTAAGTAAATAAATACTTATTTAAACACAACAGTACGTAAGTAATAAATAATTATGCAACATCCTTCAAATCTAGAACAAGTTTAAATCAGTGTTAAGTTATGTAATAATCTAAATTGACATTGACTTTCGTTAAAGTATCCTTCACACATAATGTTGAATTAAATTAAACCTGTTTAACCTCTCTGCTCGACAAGATTTTGACATGTGACACATCAGTTGACTCGACGGGGTGTTGCGAATTCAGTCATGAAATTCAGGAATTTACATCAACTTTCAGCATTCGAATTTATTAAGAAAAATATGTTACCGCGCCTATTTTATACAATAAGTTTGTCGAAAATATCTTTAATTATATGTTGAGATCAGTCAAACCGCGTCAGTACACTGCGAAAGTTATATAGAATTGGTATTACTACACCTATCCAAAACGTAGGTAATTTAAATTTGCTGAAAATATGTACATAAACAACGCACTTTCTTGCTGAAAATATGCAAAAAGGAAAAATAAAGATATTATCATTCTCTCTGCATTCTTACTTTTACCATGTTTCATACATAAACTACATAAAAAACACGATCAAATCTTGATAAAAACGACAAAAAATTGTGTTACGACGTGACACTTCTTAGTGCTGACCGTCTACCCAATTTTCTTATATCGATTCAAAAGTAGTATTCAGCCTAATCGATACTCGCAATAAAATCAGTGTGAAAAAAGTATTAGAAACTGAATAAAAACTCTTTGATATGTTTTCCATGAATTATTTTATTTTTGATATTAATAATTTTATTAGTAAGTATACAAATACAGTGTGGATCGGGCAGTAACTTTTGAGGGTTCCGTACGTACCTACGAATGAAAAAACGGAACCCATAAAGGATTACTCGTGTTTCGGTCTGTCACAGCCAATTTGCTCCGAATCTACTGGACCGATTAAGTTGAAATTTGGTACCTGCACATATGAATTTCTGTGACCCAAATACAGAAGTGTAACGTAAATAAGTGAATTTTGAATATGGGGTCACTTTTGGGGGCCAAACTAGACAATAAAAAAGAAAGTTTTGCAAACTATACCGTGTGACATCAAATGAAAGGGCTTGTTGTGGAGGTCCCAAATATTTGTGTTAATTATATTATTATATTATTTTTGGAACTAAGTTCTTTAACGCGGTAGGAGTAAACTGGCATAAATCGTCACGCGAAAAAGTGTTCATACTTGTGACTGAGACTCTTCTAATTTGATAGAGAGAGAGAGTGTGAATTTGGTCAAAATGTAAATCCAAGATGGCGGCTGCGAAAATTTTCAAATTTTTCATCATGTGATTAGGTTTCATGGTTGTCGAAGGCGTTGAAGCCGATAGTGACGTTAAAATGTAAATTCAAGATGGCGGCTGCGAAAATTTTCAAATTTTTCATCATTGGTATAGTTTTCGTAGTTTTTGAGGGTGCTAAAGTCGATAATGAGGTCAAAAGGTAAATCCAAGATGGCGGCTGCGAAATTTTTATTTTGTTTTAAATTATACGTGAAAAAGAACTTGGTTCCCCCTGCCTTACACGTTCTATTTTTTAAATTTATTATAGAAAATAGACCATTATCTACGGAGCCATTGAATATATTTATTTTTAATACTGGAAATTGGGGAGGCCTATGTTCAGCAGTGGACGTCTTTCGGCTGAAATGATGATGATGATGATGATGACTGGAAATTGTTGGTTGATTATAGATTCCTGGAAAACATATAAAAAGTCTATGGTCGTAAAATAATATGAGTTTGTTCTTGAGATTAATTATTGGTATAAAACATGGATGCTATTACAATTTGATAATTTTTCATCATGACTACAATTTTCATGTTTTTCGGGGGATAGTGCTGATATCGAATAAGATGAACATTCTGGATTTTAAGATGGCGGCTATTCCAAATAATAATAATATTGTAGATAAATTCTCATAGACATCAGTTTAATGCCTATTGTAAACTCGATAGCCAAAATCCGTGAAAAATACGGCCCTCTTAATTTCGTCATGTCCGTCTGTCCGTTCGTCCGGATGTCATACAGCCATTTTACACGGAGACTATTTCCTCCATGGATGAAAATTTGGAAAAGGTGTATTCTTTGCACCGCTAAACAATGGTGTAGTGAAATTACGATAAACATAATATAAGGGGTGGCATACATATAACCGAGGGATAAAAAAATATCTATGCACATAAAGCGTGTATTGTTGGATCTCTTAATTAAAATCATAAATATGTTTCTAATTACTTTACTTTTTAAGTCAATAGTTTTTGAGATATGGGTTTGTTTCGGTTACAACCGCAGAATTAACTTTGTTTATTATATTTTTTTCGAGAAATACAACCTTATTTTTTTATTTTTTTATTCGTAAATAAGTATTCATCCCAACTACGGAATCCTTCACTGTGCGTAGTCCCACATACACTTGGCCAGCTTTTTTAATTTCGTTGGGAAACTACCACAAAAAAAAACATTTCTTTTACTCAAGTAAGAGTAACCTATTAAAAACAAAAACTACCAAACTCATACAACTAACAGAAAATATGGACGTCATTTAAAATCGTTTGCGAAATACCTACCCACTTTACAAAAATTAATTTATCGTCATTCCCAAACAAAATTTTGTTAAGCCTACTTAAAAAAATGTATACTGGGCATTCTGTAGCAAACTATCAGAAAGTATCAAAAATAAAATCCACATTAAATAATTGTCCAAAAAATTTTAATAGTTTTGAACAGCGAGCACATTCCGAATTTAAATTCAAATATAGAAACAATTAAGCGCGAAATTTAATAAATTAGGTAAGTATATATCCCCGTCCTGTCTGTTGACTCCTTCTATACATAATGTCCAAAAAATTATTAAAATTACATTAGAAAAGTGTAAATAATTATTATAAGCAATGCTTAATGTATTTAATGCTTAAAACAATTTTATTTCAATTATCAAGTATCGATTTCTTACATTCGACATATTAATTAATCGAATCGATCAAAATTGAAAAAAAAAATCGTTTGGCATAATCGTTTTCGCACATCATTACAATAAAAAAAACAATAATGGTCGGATATTTTTAACACAAATTGAGTAGTGGTAATGAATATTACGTGTTATTGGACCTGTGTTCGTATATTACGTTAAGATTTGGGCATTTTCTAGTTGTTTATAATATTTTTAATAATATTTGTCACATTTTAAATCGTATCTACATGTGTATGTGTGATATTAGTGAAAAGTTAAAATGTAAACACGCACGATTGGCGCGAAACTTCGACTTTGGATATCAAAAACTTCATTACCACTGCTTAATTAACTTGAACAATGGATGAATTTGTCAAATAATTAAATGATGTAGTATTCACTGCCCCTATGGTGGAGCTAAGATGTTCGAAATCCCCAATTTTTATGATTTTTAGCCTCGACCTCGACTGTCATCAAAATGGCGATTATCGCATTTACAGACTTGAATTTTATAAAGGTAAATTAATAATCTTGCACGCTAAATATGAAAGATTTAATGGTGTAAACATTTGAGTTTTTATTTAACTCTCTTAATTAATACACATTCATAAGATTTAATGGGTAGTATAATAAATATTTACATAATCAATTAAGGGTGTCGTATGTGGTAATTCTGGGGTCCAATTGGACCCACTACCGAGCCGGCGGAGGTTTGTGTGTTCGGGTCCAATCGGGGGCGCTTCCGAACTATACGGTTAAGTTTAACGTTGCATTCGTGGCTAAGTAATAACAGCCGCACGGGTCGATCGAACAGGTTAAGTTACGCTTGCCATGGTCAGTCTGTGGATGGGTGACCATCTTAACATACCGACACCCCTCCGTGCCTCGGAAAGCATGTTAAGCCGCTTGTCCCGGCTGTCATTCCTCGATCTTTGACAGGGGTCGTCAGAAGTCCGAGAGTTTGACAACCAGTCTTACCGGAGGGCATCGTGTTACCCAGTAACTGGGTTGTGGAGATCAGATAGGCAGTCGTTCCATGTAAAATTTGGTATTCAGCTGAATCCGGTTAGACTGGAAGCCGACCCCAACATATTTGGGAAAATGGTTAGACAGAATGATTGATTGTGTATGTTTAGCGTTGCAGAAACTGTTATCCGGACACCTAGTTTTATTTAATTAATAATTTTGCTCTTATTAACTTTCTATATTTTGGATAGCAGAGATGGAAACGTGATGTTTTTGAAGTAAAAACTTCTTTAGGCGCACTTTGCGCTCTTTCTGAACAGTGTACGAAACTGTTGATACGCTTGGGTCTGTGACGCTGAATCGCGTATACTCGCCTCCAGTCAATCGGTGACGCTGAATCGCGTATACTCGCCTCCAGTCAATCGGTGACGCTGAATCGCGTATACTCGCCTCCAGTCAATCGGTGACGCTGAATCGCGTATACTCGCCTCCAGTCAATCGGTGACGCTGAATCGCGTATACTCGCCTCCAGTCAATCGGTGACGCTGAATCGCGTATACTCGCCTCCAGTCAATCGGTGACGCTGAATCGCGTATACTCGCCTCCAGTCAATCGGTGACGCTGAATCGGGTATACTCGGCTCCATTCGTAAGTTTTCACTTCTATCGTGCGGTCATACACCATTTTTATTTTTTCTGATTTTTGAAAAAAAAAGAATAGAATTCAGTGAGTAGCACTTTAATACTCTTTTCCTTATAACATTTCCATGTTAGGGTAACCATTGCTAAGAACAAGTACTTAAACTTCAAGGCTTAAACATGTGCAATCCATTACCTATAAAATCTAGCGTTTGTTTGTGTGTCAGTCGTGGCCAGTCGTGATTAAAGTAAACATTTAGGATCCTAATGCACACGTTTTCAATTTATGGATTGGGTAGTTATTTTGAATGTAAGCAGTTTGTCGTTTTATTCGAGGTATTCCACGCAGGGCATTGTTTTTTGTTTCAATGGGGTTAGGGGTCGTCCATTAATCACGTGATGTTTTTAGCGACTTCTTAACCCCCTCAGGGGGTGAAGTTTTTGACTAACCTTCCCCCCTACCCAAAATTACGTGCATTTTTTTGGGACACTACAACTTACTTCTTACTTAAAAGTAAAACTTAAAAGTCTGCTGAAATGAAGCTGTTGAAATTAGTGCTCTGAATGGAATACCTCTTTTTCGTTAGTTCTATGACGTCGCTAGAAAAAAAAAAACAGTGGCACTCCGGGAGTGCCGACAGAAGTGAAAACTTGAACAATTAAAAAAAAAAAACTTCCAAAACCTTTAAAGTAAAAATACTTGCATAGAACATTGATCCGTAACGTAATATAAAAAAGAAAGAGCACAATCGCGTTTACAAAAATGAGGTGTCGGTAACGGTGTCGCGAGTTCAATTGTTTTTTCCCATCTCAAAAATGCCCAATGCGCTTAAATAAATTTTCACTTCAAAAAAAAAATTTTGCTCCGACATTCCCCAGCTGACCCTGGAAAAATGCCGAAGAAAAACTCAGTGGTTTCTAAAAATCCAAATATTATATTTTAAAGATATTATGTGAGTCTAACGATGCAGGGCCATGTCTAGAAGGGCCTTTTGGAGAAAGTTCTCTCTCAAAGCCTTACTCCATCGGTCGTTTCTGCGTCTAAGCAGATGTCCTGTCCAACTCTACTTGAGGAGTAACACCCTGTCATGGACGTCGTAGAGTTTCGTCCGACGTCACATTCAATGGGTAAAGAAATTAAACGACGATTGTATAAAAAATTTCAAGTAATATAAAAATGAACGAAAACTTGCAAATGATTATAAAATGTCATCATCATCATCATCATCATTTCAGCCGAAAGACGTCCACTGCTGAACATAGGCCTCCCCCAAGCACCTCCACTTCGACCGATTCTGTGCTTTCCGCATCCAGCGGATTCCTGCGGCCTTCACAAGGTCATCGGTCCATCTTAAAATATCATAAAATGTAGCAGAATATAATTATTACCTGCAAAATTATAATAATATGCTATAAATCAATTTTAAATATTCATTTAGTATCAGCATTTTAATAACGATTTAAATGCAGAATCAGAAATCTTTAATTAGAAATATAATAACTACTATTTTTATTTATCGGGTAGCAAAACCAACTAAATAAAAACCGTTAATCAAACCCCCTCATACTCCACAGCCTAGACTACGAGTTTGCAACCACTAAACCAATAAGACAGTTAATTAAAACCAGAATATTTAGTAACACAATAAACCAGAAATTTTGTACAACAACGTGTACCTATTATGCATAATAACAGATTATTAAGAGTAATGAGCAATCAAAACGGATAATTAGGACCGAAATGAATCGTCCATTAATTTTCATGTGTAGCTATTTATTATGGGTACAGTCGACCTCGTAATTAGTATATCACTTTTGACAATAATTCCCCGTAAATTAAACCGTCACTAAGGCACCTGTAGCACCGCCGCCGACGAGGAAGAGATTAGACTACTTTCTCGCACAAGAAACATATAATAAATGTTTGTCCCGTGTCATATGAGATACCTACATACTACATGTAATATATTATAATTATTGTGTATTGTTTTTGGTCCTTGGCTGGACTTGACATCAAGCAATGGACCAAATTGAAAAACTTTTATTGGTTGAATGAATACTTTGTAAATCTGTATTATACGTTTTTTTTTTTGTAATTTGCCTTTGTTTGTGCAGAATAAACAATTTGGCCAGCGTGGTGGATTATGGCCCACTCTCTAAGCTTATTATGCGTACGCTTTCTCTTCTTCTTTTACATATTTGTGGTTTATCGCTGACTGTTCACACTGTAGGCGAGAACTCTCAATATTGTACGTTGTCTTGAGCGAGAAAATAGTCGAAAGCTAGTCGATTCCTCGTCGGCGGTAGGAAAAGTGCCTAACGTTGAAACTATCTAACTGCCAAATAGACAAATAGACCTTGTTTTATGACGTACAAGCGACATTCAACCAGAGGGTGTGTTAAGTTTGTAGGAGGAACGCAAGTTATACCTATTGAAGTGGTTTACGCACTGGTTTACGCACGCTTTATTTTATACTCAAGTGAAAACATGGTGGGGCTTATGACATCCTGACAGTTGTGTCACATTTTAACCAACCGCAGCTATGGCTGCGTTCACACTTAAAAACTTCTTATACAACAAGGTGGTAACACAATTATGAGGTCGACTATTTCTACCGGTATTAATTTACCACGAATTTGAAAGCTGTTTTTTTATTAAATGAGACGAGACTTGATAATAATAAAGACTAGCTGATCTATTTTTCTAATAATAAGGTCAACTAGAAACCTTTCAATTGATTTATCGTTATAGGGATATATCAGGAAATAGATGAGCTTGGATTATTAGTAGTGCATGTGCACGTGCACGTGCATCTGTTGATAATAATCAAACGGGTTGGTTTGATGTAGTACAGTTTCTTGTTACAAGGGTCGTCCCAGTAAGTAATGCTAACACTCCAACATAACATAACATCACACCATAACACTATATAGTACACCCAAAATTTCCCATATAAAAGGGGGCGAGCCTATTGCCATCAACCGGGTACAAATCCAGACTCAGGGCTGCTACTGAGAAATTCCTGATGGAAATACCAAATAACACTTTTTCCGACCTGGGAATCGTACCAAGGAGCTCATGCTCAGCAGTAGCGCTTTGCAACCACTAGACGAACGAGGCACTCAAACAGTATTTGCAAATCTAGTGAAATTTCACTATATTATGAAGACAAATAACTTCTATCAGTCGCAAATAGGTACCATTGACAGATGTAAATCTGCAATAAGAAACCGTTTGTACAGTCATGGTATAAACGATTATCAGCTGCATTAAATTTTGTACACCTTTTTCATCTAATAGTATTACTTGAAACAAATCCAAAATAGGTACAATATTAAAAAAAAAAAATAAAACATTCCACACAAAGGTTAAATAGTAGTACTAGTAACATGTGACCTTTTCAGTCTCACCGAGATGAAACGTCCCCAAGAGAGAGATTATCTAAACTTTTACATATACTACAACAGAACATGGATGGCCCAATAAAAATAACTTCATTACAATGTAAATTAAATGGCTTGGTCTGGATTCTCAGGTGTTTCTCTAAATTAAGAGTTTTTTGGGATTGTTCTAGGAGCTCGAGGCTAAGTAATAACAGCCGTATTGTTCGATCCATCAGGTTAAGCTACGCTGGTCTGTGGATGGGTGACCATCTTAACATACCGAGACTCCTCCGTGTCTCGGAAAGCACGTTAAGCCGTTGGTCCCGGCTGTCATTCGTGGATCTTTGACAGTCGTTACGAGCCCGAATGACCAAGGGGTATCATATTACCCAGTTAATGTGTTGTGGAGGTCAGATAGGCAGTCGCTCCATGTAAAATACTGGTATTCAGCTGCATCCGGTTAAATTGGAAGTCGACCCCAACATAGTTGGGAAAAGGCTAGGCAGATTTATTGTACTAGAATTTTGTTCTCTAGATCTTCTGGGATAGCTTGGTTTTTTTCAGTATTGATTACATAACATCACGCCTGGATTTCCCGAAGGGTTAGGCAGAGGTGCACCTATGCCTGCCGGGGCTGCGAATTTGGGCCGAAAGGGACATCGTGGCCCCCGGCAACAGGGCAACCGAAGGAACACGGGTGGGTTTTAGTCTATAAGAGTCTGACATTCTCCCGCTCCACCCAGAGCGGGAGAAGTTATTTGATAATTTCCAAACCAAAAAAAAAAAAAAGTGTAGGTACCTATAGTACACCCACATTTCGCCAGTTATGTTAATCCCATGTAAAAGAGCCCATTGCCATGATCCGGGCACAAATCCAGACTCAGGGCTGCTACTGAACAATTTCAGATGGAAGGGTGCTCAGTAGTAGCAGTTGCGGCGCTTACACCAATGAAGCAGTTTTCATTATTTTTTTACAAATTCAGGTTCTGCGTTCTGCGAAATATGATTGCTCAGAGTTGTACAAAACACTTAAATACCTAAACATAGTTCCATAATCTAACTGGACACTGGCTAAAATACAATGGCTGAATCTTATGTAAGCTGATAACAGAGATAACAATATCATTCCTTGAAAATTATTGTATCAGAATTATCATCAGTCAATCCGTAAATTCGCCGGAACAATGGTGCAATGCAATTAATTTCCTTTTTCATTAAAAGCACGTTATGAAAGTTTCGTTGAAATTGATTAATTGGATTCTGATAAATCAGGCTGTTGGTAGGTATTTCATATTTGGAGAAATTAAATTACAATCACATCAAAAACATAACATGTACAAAAATGCAAGTCTCGCAACGCAGTTCTCTTACCGTAAAAAATTGTGAGATCGAACGTAAAACCAAGTCTGTTAATTTATTCAGTACCTATATATTTGTCATCTTTATTTCTTTACTAAATAGAATGACTTGGTCATTGCACGGCACATAATCACATAAGAATAATCTACTATTTTAAATAGTATTTTAAATAAAGCACAGCGCTAATATTAGGTAGATTTTGTTGTATGTAGAATGTAGATTCTATTGCCGTGTGCGATTGCCAAGTCATTCTATTAACTAAAGAAATAAATTCAGGGTTCTAAATGGGGGTCGAAACGTCCTGAATGGCTTCGAGAAAAGATGGTACGGCTGTGCCTTGGTGTTTGTTTTGTATATCTACTATAAAATACAACGCTTTAAAGAACCTGTATTGTTATGATTCTGGCGGTCCTTTTCAAAATACATACATAACATAACCTAACATCACGAAGGGTTAGGCAGAGGTATATCTAAAGTACACCCAAATTTCACCAGTTATGTTAAGTCCCACGTAATAGAGGGCGAGCCTATTGCCAGCAACCGGGTTTAAATCCAGACAGCAGGCCTCTACTGAGAAATTCGTGATAGAAAACCCAGTAACACTTTTCCCGACCTGGGAATCGAACTCAGGACCTCATATTTGGGAGCAGCGTTTGTGACCACTAGACCAACGAGGCAGTCAGTCGAGGCAGTCTACACATAAGTATACCAGTGACAATAATTATATTAAAAATGTGTCCATGCAATGTGATGATGACCATAAGCGGCAACCACATAATAATATCTGAATCTATATTAATAATCTATATTAATAAAATTCTAGACTTAAAGTCCCAAGTCAGAATAGAAGTAAAAATAGCACATGTACAAAACCACAAACGATCTACCATTAAATAACACTTTCGCTAAATGAAACATCCAGATTCATCCCAGCTGCAATCATAAACGACATACTCACTCGAGTCCATAAGGACTATTATTGTTCAATCCTCTGAATCTATTTATAGTATAAAATTGCTCATGACCCCAATAGAGACACCAAGACAATTTTATTGTTTGTAGCAAGTGCGAGGCTCACAATTGCTCAATAGGGCAATCAGTCTGATGATACCCCGGAGAGAAATGATTTACATTACATTGAATAACAGAGAACTGTGAATATTTAGAAATAAACTAGCTTAGTCTTGGTTGAAAAGGTGTTGTAATAGTGTGTATGGAAATTGATGTTCAAAGATGATTTGGCTGTTAATGACGCTGAATGTCTAATAAGTAGACAGAAAAAAAAACCAAGGTTCATTATAATAATGAGTTTGTGCGATGTAAAAATTTTAGTTAAAACAACAAACATTAAAATTTACGTAACGTACATCATAATTTCATATAATTATGATGAAAATATGTGTTAAATAAAAAAAGTTGACAAACGAATAATAAGAAATAATTAATAAGTATTACAATTGAAAAATAACCACTAACGGCAGTAATATTTAAAATAGACACAAAAAAACATGCATATATTAAAAATGACACGAGGACAAACGAACAGAATAATAATTTATTAATTACAATAGCGACCATGTTTCAAGTCTGGTATTTAGCTTTGGTATAGACGGACGACTTCGGGACCACACGTATGCCATTAAAAAGTCGCTGAATATTAATGGACAGGCCTCAAATGTGAAATCTTATACGGGATATTATTACGTCAGAATTTAACTGCATCCGTGTTATATGGCTAATTTTAGTAACTGTTATCTAATATCCAATGGTCTGTAACACTTTAATGCCTAATAAAAATATTACTGTACCACTTATTACGTTATTTTATGCGTTTCATAATTTTAGAATACGATCCTGACCTTTTTAGGAATTTGCATTTGAAATTCTAGATTCCTTAGACTAAGCTTATTATCAGTTTAATGATGTAGTAATTTTTGATGTAGTAAAGACAAAACTTTTGTTTTACCATTATTCTCATTCACAGGTAGTGCAACAACTCAGCCACAAACCATTGCTCAACAGTTGCTTGTCTACAAAACTATAAAATAAAAGAAAACATTAGTAATATTTCGCCCTACAGGACGTTGCTGTCTCTTCGATAACGAGTGTTATTAACATGATCTTCCAATTAATTATTATATATTCCTTGCTATATGTGGTCATGCCATAGCCTAAGGCACTATGGGGTACTACAGTATAGTATATCGAACGATAATAAAGCTTCGATCGGTTAATGTCCGGTATTGTCATAAATATTCCATACTGGTCACCCCCTGTGACTTTTTTTAAGAAGATGCCATGTAGGGATCTAGGAATGTATAAACTATTTAATTCTGAAGGTTTAATTTTAACCTGACCACGATGCATTCTGGAATAAGTATTGTTACTCATTCCAGAATGCATTGCGGTCATAGATTGAGGGTTAAATTGATAACCTATTTATTCTGATTTGAAATATTTCAAGACATGATTTGAATAAGATATATCACAAAATACCTTTCAAATCTTCCAAAGGTTGCAAGCTAAATCCATTCAATTTAGAGCTAAATCTAGAACCCTGGAAATAGAACGAAGTCTCGAAGCTCTGACACGAGTTTCAACAAAATGCTTCCTACTTTTCAATGAAGATTCTACTTCTCCCAAAATTCCAACAAAAATTAACTGATACCCCATAAAAAGTAATTCTTCCCCAAATGAACACAAATATTTAAACGCCGATATTTCAATCAGTTTATATTCATAGAGGTATTCATCCGTGAGGGAACGGTAAGGGAATACTAATCCCCTAGAGCGTCGGAAATAAATTCGTTAAGGTCGGGCCTTATCGATGTGAACCCGGTTTTATGCAAGTGCAAAACTCTGAGGTACGACATTTTTACATTTTGCTCTAGTTATGAAATGCAAGGTTTTATGAAGAAAATTCTACCGAGTTAGATTTCAATAAAGTAATAATTTTAGTTCGGAAAGCAACTTTGAGGCTGGAAATATTGAAATGTGTGCTCATTCCGAAGAAATTTTAGCGTTTGTGTGAGTGGGTGAAAATAAGATTCAAGTTGAGATAGGAAGACAGCTATGTCTTATATCCACTCAGTTCCAAAGCTAAAGCTCCGTTATTATGAAGATTAAAGAGATTTAGAGAGAATTAAAAAAAAATCACCTACCTACAAGTATTAATCTCTCTGCATGCGATCAATTTAAAAAAAAAATTGTCCAAAACAAGAATACAACAGTTCCGAAAGTACTTAACAATAGTCTCAAACGTAGTTAATCTGAATAACTAGATTCCAAAGTAGTTAAGTGCGACCAGACTGCTAAAGGCGAGATCAAGCGAAGTGAAAAAGATGCAATTGAAAAGGACACTGGCAACTGGCGGTAAGCCAAGAAGAAACTAGTTTAGTAAAAATGTGGTAAAAAATAACAGTTCTATTTGATAAAGTTCATAGCTACTCTTAAAGGTCAAAATACAGAGGTTCAAAATATTCAAAGCGCGGCTCAGTGTGTATCCCACGTACACACTTTATGTAATCTATCATCGGACCGCTTATATAAATAAAATGTTCAAGTCATTCCAATGAAGAGGTTTCTCAAAAATAGTCCTACTATATTGAGGAAGTAACATTGAAAGTGTGCATGGATATGGGCATTTTAAAGAGTTTGATTCGGGTCATGGTTTAGAACCGTCCTTGTTTGTAGCTGTGAAATTTCTTTCCAGTGAAAACTTGGATGATATACAATTAGCATCCATTGTTTTAGAAATGAATGAACGATTAATATGCATTATTAATATTCTCAGTTGGATCCAGTGCTTCTGAGGAAAATTGCCAAGATTTTGTGTTATCAAAGTACCTACTTATATACTCATCAGTTTCAAACGCTTTGTTTATGGTGTATCTAGTATCTACTACTTTAGGTACATACTCGTACATACAAATGGTTACTGCATCTTGGAATGTAGTCACCGTTAATGTCAATGAAAGGAGTTATGACAAATTAATGAGTTTTACTAAACATGGCAATCCTTAATTTCGCAACCTTATAAAACTCGTTGATTGCATACCTCTGCCATAGTTTATCGTAGCGATTTATTATGATGTAAGTACCTATTCTCAGTCTTGTCTAATGTACTTAAGTTTAAGCTTTTGAATTTTCCAACGTTATAAAAGGAAAAAGAAATTGTGGACAAAGATCTAATGATATATGTAAAACATTTGATCATGAATCATCTAATAGTCTTATTTTATCTTTTCATTGCATAGAAAATGAAGTCTTACCACAACAGGCTGAAAACGAAACTCGAGATGAAGCTAAAGGAAAACTTGGCAATATCGCTGAGAAAGAATCTCCAAGATATAGCGAAGAACTAAGATGTTTATGATAAACTAATAAGTCGATGAACGAACGATTATGTGACCGGAACTTGAGAATCTCCCAGCTGGTAAGAAATTAAGAAAGTTATGTGTAAATCTACGTTAAGATTTATTAAAATGGAGTACCATATGTTCGGTATGTGTGTGAAATTTCTACAAACTTTGAGTATCCATGTAAAAAACCTCATTTAAATACTAGTATTTCTATATTTTTGATTGTAATATTGATGACCAAAATCAATGTCTCAATGTTAATCAAATCAATGGTCCGATGATCAAAATAATCCTCCAAATTCATGGGCTATTAAATTTAACAAACGGAAGAAACAACAAGTGTGTAAAAAGATACAGCATCAATAACAAAGCCAAACAAATTGGCTGGTGAAAATAAATGGCGGACAGTTTCCCTCCGAAAATATAAGCAAGAAAAATATGTTCGTCCGGCACGCGATGGACATATTTTTTGGCGATTCTAAGATGTTCGCAGATATTATTTATGATATGGTGAGTTTGGAAGCATGCGATGATATTTTAGGATAGGAAAATGTATATAAAAAACTTGAGACAGGCTGAGACTTATGTAAAACAGAGACGTAAACGTGAGCAGTGGAAGAAGATAACAATAAAAAGTATAAACTTAACGTTTTGTTGAAAATACTCTCTGTACGGTAATGGATATGTAATTATAAACTGAGATCAGGTAGTAGGTATCAGTTTCTGAAACAAGTAGACCGTAATAGAAATAATGGCTAAGTTAAACAAAAAGAAACTTAGTAGAAATACGTAGTTTCAAGTAAATCAACTAATTAACTTATTATAAACTTAAAGTTTAACCTTGGGAATAACAGAATCATATCCTTTCTTACTTACAAACTCAGGTACAAAGAACACAATGAATTTAAGTACTAATGACGCAAAACAAAAAGTAACACACAAGAACAAAAGCACGTAAAAACACCGATTTTCTTAAGAACGTTAATAAAAACAAACAAGAAAACAACCACAGCAACAAGCTACAAAGTAATAAATCAAATGACGAGGAGCATGCAGTAAAAACTGATTGTAATGATACCAAATTGAATGTAACAGAAGCTAATTCATAGTCTAGTGGCCGTGACCTGACATTACAAAGAATAGCTTTACACTTTTGTGATTACATCATTTCTCTAGTTATCCGTACAAAGGGTGTAGCTACTTCATGCTCATTACGGGGCTGAGAAATATCATTACCAGTTGAGTAGTTTGTTGGAAAGGAATGACGCTCTGTAGAATTACGACTTGACACTGGCGTTGCTACGTTAGGCTGTACGTGTATGTTCTTTTTTATTTTGGATATATTTTTGGTATTTATTTTCAGATTTTGGATGTTTTCTTAGCTTTGACATAAGTAATAATAGTTTTAAATATTTCTACATCAGGAACTGTATGTAAGCTACTGGCAGTTTGGGATCTAGAGAAAAGAATAGAACAATTCAAACCGTGTCAATGAGTACCGCTTTCTGCATCAAGCCCTTGACTCAATTGCCTAAAGAGAGCCTCTTCAGGTTTATTCAAGCCTCCTTGTTGGTCGAGGTTCTTGACTATTCGTCCATTGGCCATAACATCTATCGGAACGATCATTGAGTTTACATAACTTTAGTCTACAATAATCATTATTTAGTATTTATGTCCAATACTTTTTCTAGACACACGCTTTAACTTTTTTCGGGGCGCATTTGTCAACCGCTAATTTTAACAAAATATTTAATGATATCAAAATGGTCGTTAAGTGGTCATGAATGACCGACTCTCGTGCATTATTATAGAGTACTTAGCCACTTATGGGTGCCTGACCAATTATATATTAAATACAATTGGTCAAGTACACTATAAGAACCTCATAATGGGTGAGACAAGGTTAAGACTTCAACATGATATTTTGTACGTTTTGTATTCTTAAATGATACTCATTAGAATGTGTATTGTATTGAAACAATATTGGTGTTTTCATATGTATTAAGAACAGTGACAATGAAGGCCTATTTTCAAACATCCTCTATAAAATGATCATTTAAATTTCTGATAGCTGAAATTGTTGTTATTTTGAAAACGTTGAACTACAGTACAACCACGCATACCTATGGGGAATAAAATGATAAATTAAATACAACTAGGGCTGTACAAGACCTTAACCCCCCATAAACAAATCCAGAGTAAAGTTTTTACCAAACATAAACGTCGAATAATGTATTTGGTTAAACTGAAGTTAATACTGATGTAACTTTACTCCAGGTTCATTTATAAAGGAGTAATTTCTGCACAATATTTCGTCATCTTAGAGGTATTTGAGCAGAACTTGTATTTTTTCAGAAATGTACGTGTTCCTATGAAAAATAAATAACAATGGCACTCCGGGAGTGCCGACAGAAGTGAAAACTTGAACAATTTAAAAAACCTTTACAGTAAAAATACTTGCATGGAACATTGATCCGTAACACAATATAAATAAAGAGCACAATCGCGTTTATAAAACCTTTAAAGTAAAAATACTTGCATAGAACATTCATCCGTAACGTAATATAAATAAAGAGCACAATCGCGTTTACAAAAATGAGGTGTCGGTACCGGTGTCGCGTGTTCAATTGTTTTTTCCCATCTCAAAAATGCCTAACACGCCTAAAGAAGTTTTCACTTCAACATTTTTTTTCTTCCTTTGAATAAAATGTCATCAACTTTCTTTACCACAAAGTTACGTTAAAACGAAACGCATTATTTTCCAAGGCTAATGTAATAATGCGTTCCTGCGTCCTAATAATTTCCAAACTACTCATTTCACATTCTACCTCGTAATCTCGATCCCTGTATTAGGTAGGTAATCGATTCACTGAATCGTACTAAAACATCGAATAACCCCTGCTTATCAATTTAACATGAAGTATGATGATTATTGGCCATTTGAGAGCGTAAGGGTCTCTAACCAAGGGTCGTTAGTTGCTATCACCCTAAGGCCTGAATGAGTGTATGTTGCGTATTATGGAAAATATGAAGAATCAGACTTTATTTTTTGGGAGATAATGGCAGTTTTATCGACCGGAAAATCATCGTGAATCAGAAAGGTATCGTGAATAGAACCTCCTCTTTTTGAAGTCGTTTTATGAGTGCTGGTATTGTATTATACTCATGCATACGATGGTCTATGGTGATTAAAGCTCAATGACCCCAACACTACTCAAGTGAGAGATCCTGTCATAAAAAAATATCATGTTATATTTAAAAGAATCGACAATAAATCCGTCGTAAAGTTGAAGTCAAATTCAACGAACTTATACGACATGTCCCGGAATTAACGCACACCAATTAAAATATTATTTTATAATCATAACACATACACTGAATTTTTTTTTACTATTATGTGTAAAACATTGTTTATTTATTAAATTAGTTATACCGATTGTGGGATACATTTGTGGTCACATTTCAAATCTACACACGCACACAGGAGCACACGTATAATAAGTGTCTAGTGTAGTAGGTAATAATTTTATTTTGGGGATAACAAATTACCTTTATCAAAAATGACAGAAACTAATTAAGTAAAAGATTCTGATCAAACTACTTTCATAATATCCATAAATTCAGTTACACATAGTGGTGCCCTATCTCACAAGGTAACATCTTGAAGAAAAGGCTATGACTGTTTTTGACCGTAGTTGATACTCAACATTGCACGTGTCATTTTTTGTATCCTTTTAATTATTACATTACTTTTTCTCTCTTTATCTTTATACTTTATTTAAATATTGACGTAGTAAACTAATTTTTTCTTTTTGACATGTATGTTTTTCTTATCATTTATTTTGAGAAAATCAATTAATATCGTTTGATTAATGTAATTATGTTATCAATTTTTAGTATCAATGACATCCATGAATATTTGTAAGGCTTCTGGTATAACATAGCGCGCTTGTAATTTATTTTAATTTTTTATAACAACTATTTTATTGTACCTATGTTAACAAATGATTTAAATGATAATGATTATAGTCTCCTACTACTTGGAAGACCTTCCTGTTAACAAAGTGTTGATAAATCTCAATTTACCTACAACAAAAAGTATAAGATGAAGATGAAAATAGAAGATCTCCCTACACTAACAAAATAAATACCTAAATGCATTATGTAAAAACTGCGTCAGTTCCTGTTGCAATTAAAAGTTTAATAGTCTAGTAAAATTAATTACGACCAGTACTAATCATTGCAGGGTTGTGCTACAATTTTATCGGAGCATATCAGGACGCGCGGCTTTCAATTAATTTCTTTATTTTATCTAAGGATTTCCTTTGCGGCTATTTTTTCTTGCAGTTTTATCTAGTAATCGGACATATGCCAAATGTAATTAAGGGTGATTTCTGAGTAATAGGAGCTGGTTTAATTAAAAATTGTTATCTTTAAGCTCTAAGTCTACGATAGGGAAATAGACCTACATCAGTCTGAGATTAATCTAGCATTGATTTTGATTTTCATCCTTGAGTTTCTCTCCTACTTAGAGTGATACATGCATAAACTCACGCCGAAAAAATAGAATGGAAATGGACAGTTCATAATCTTTTTACGATAACGATGCTGGTCTCGTGGAGAAACTTGTTCAGTTTGATGGTCTATACCACCCACACCTTTCTGATACAATGCTGTAGAAAAACACGAAAAACTAAAATTTTATCAAGTTGAAAGCTCTTGCCTAAGTCGATAGATAGATAGATCGTTCATTTGGTGCACACAAAATAAATAGCACAACATACAAAAACACGATTAAATAATAACTAAATACATGAATATAGCTACAAGGTGCAAATATACAAAAAAAATAAAAGAAGTAAACAAGACATTGTGATGACACTATTGACCATGACACACTTTAAAATAATTGAACATACAAAGTGCGGTGTGCGTCTCAAGGTTGCACCAAATGGGAGTCCAACTCAGCATGTGTCAGGCACCTGACGCTGATATTCTGCTGGTTCCCTGCAGGGACGTACGGACGTCGAGCAGATGAGATAATAAATGTGTGAATTATTGGTGTTGTGGAAAGTGGAACGTGCGGAGTGAATTTAAGTATTCTCGGACTCCGTGGTATTGCCAATATACAAGTTATATTTACAGTAATCTATCAATATTCTAAAATATTCCGGTGACTAATGATAGAAGAATATTGATACACGTTATTTTTACACGCAAAAATACTTTATCAACCCTTTCGCACCCTTTTTTAATCACAAATAAACAGAATACTCTTTACTGAAGGATGTCCGCAATAGCAACTTTTTAAATCATTTATTAATTTACATTACAGTATTCAAGTATAATTTCTCGCAGCCCTACCCATCAGTTAATGCGATTCGAGCACTAGCTTCGAGTATTTGCAACAAGTAGCTAGGAACATTAAATTAAGCCTCGGGAACAGTTAACTGTGATAAATCAATTTGGAACCGGTTCTAACGCATGTAATATAAACGCTAGTATGTGAGAACGTTATATTTTAAATGCTAGTTAAAGGGCAGACAATTACATGGGATAGAATTCTGAGGATTCTTGGAGATAAAGCGGTAAGCTGGCTTTCGTGTAAGGACTTAGTTTGCACAGAGTGAATAAAAGTGATGGCAGTTGGAGAAAAGATCTAGCTGAATGGCTGCCGAGAGGTGTTGGTAGACCAGCAGTCAGAAGGGTGGATGGATCTACCAAGGATAGCAGGTAAAACTTGGATGCGACTCGCACGGACCAGAGACGCATGGCACAAAAGGAAGGAGATATGTACTTAGCAGTGGTTGGAAAAGAGGCTGTCAAAGATGATGATAAAGTGCAGTGAATTAACATAATGGCAGTAAGATCAAAGACCTGACTGAATGGCTGCCAAGAGATGGTGGAAGAAGTGTTAGTAGATCAACAGTCAGAAGGATGGATGGACATACCAAAGATAGTCGGTAAAACTTGGATGCGACTCGTACAGATCAGGAACGCATGGTTTAAAAGGAAGGAGACCTGTATTTAGCAGAGGTTGATGGCAGTGATAGCCTAGTGGTGATACCGTCGGACTGCCAAGTCATAGGTCTCGGATTCGAACCAAAGGCACGCACCTCTGACTTTTCGGATTCATGTACAGTACCGACCAAAAGTCCATGAGCAATCTCACAAAGCAATAGACTGACGCTTCGGTTTGACTTACGACCTTCTTCTATAAGTTGTTACAATACTGTAGACACGCACATTACACACACACACTCACTTTCTCTGCAACCAATGACTAGTTCAATAATCATCATTCGTTTTTAGTTTCATTCGTCTTGTTCACATAAATATTAAAGTTTAGCAGGTAGACCACAAAAAACTAAGTAAATTATTTCGATTTCTGTGGGGTAGATGCAGTTTGTTACGAGTATTTAATTAATAGAACTTTGTTGGTTCGTGGATAATATTGGTGACGAGTATTTAGCGCAGTGTTGTGGTTATTATTATCAAAAAGCAGGCATTAAATATATTGAAGAGATCAGATCAGATCAGAGAATATTATTGCGCTGCGTAAAAGTGAAGTGAATATCTAATGAAACCGGACTAAGTGTGAGTGTTATCATTTATATATTTCATATTTTACTAAACATAAATCTTAATCAAGGGTATTGTTGATAGAACAGAGGTATTGTTGAGACAGAAGATGCCTTTAAAGTTTTAAATTCATTGTGAGGTTTAATTCGATTAGTGAATAATAAATAATAAGGTATTATGTGTAATAAAAACAATGTTTTTCTTTGTTCTAGAGAAATACTGTGAGGGTTAAGAGATATGAGGAAGGGGCTTATTATCGAGTAGCAGCAACGTCAAATGGTGAATGAAACAAATGGTTTCATACCAACGAGATATTTTGCTGAATTATTAAAAACACGTCATTATGAACCGTTCGCCGTGCACTCTGAAGGCTTGCATCACTGAAGACCAGCTAGAAAACCGTTTTTGACCTTAAAATATTGACCGTACCAACTTAATAAACAACAGATTCGTTATTGCATGAATTTATGGTAACGAATTTTTTAAGCACGTTTCAATAGGGTGTTTGTCGTATTTCTTGCAGATATACCGAAATTGTTTAATATTATTTTAGTAATAGTATTATTTTAGGATTAAAATTTGAGGTTTAGTTTCAATCTTCTTTTCGTAAAGAAAATGAATACTTAAGCTTTAACCTCAATAACAACCAATATTTACTAAAGTCAAATAAAATGTAAAATAATTAATACAAATAAAATATAAACAAACTGCCCATATTTAACCTTAAAATTACCTATTCTGTAAGTAGTTTTTTACATTTTAAGTAGTCTAATATTCTTATTTATTACTTAATTAGTTCGACCATGATCAAAGCTTAATTTTTATGGTGAAAAAATCCATTAAAAATTTAAAATATTTCATAATTTAAATATGTCAAAATAATACAAACTGCTTCTAGTTTCTTGACATCTATTTCACATCTTATTCAGCTGAAGTAATGATAAATAATTGTAGCAGTGTGTTAACTTATGTAAAATAAATATAACGAATTAACATATTTTTTTTATTTTGTTATCAGATATCACGCATTTTTTATTCTAAAACCTTTATTGCAATAACAACATAAAAAAGCAGCAATATTTAAAAATATTATTATCGAAAACAAAAATAATAATATTTGCAAAAAACCGCACTGTGTTTTACGAGATTAGAACCTGAGGCAGTTTGAATTCCATACCAACGCTTAACGCTTTCTGCTATCTGCACTTGTTAAGTTACTATCGAATTTTAGCAATGCCATTAACTGGTCAAGTTCACGCGCATAGTGCGTGTGTGCTAGCATGTTTAAAGCGACGGAAATATATTGTTGTTTCGTGTAGAACAAAACTGCGTTATCTGTGGTGTGTGTATCGTGTTGCTTACACATACAAATGTACGAGCTATACCGCGTGTTCACAGCAATATGACTCTTAGCGTGCTCATGCACTTTTGAGCGCTTACTGTACGTATTGTATACTTATCACTTGCTTCAAAAACGGTGAAGGAAAACATCGTGAGGAAACCGGCTTGCCTGAGAGATATTTCTCGACGGCATGTGAAGTCAAGTCTGAGGCCCATGGGCGGCTTTAAAACTCTGACACCAGGTTAGTCACTAACCACACGAAAAGAAGAAGAAGCAGTGGTTGGAAAAGAGATTGTCAAAGATGATGATGAAGTGCTTTTACAAGTGGAATGAAGGTGTTCTCTACTTACCCCTTAGCGAAATGCAGGCTAAATGTTATTTTAAACAAATTGCACACCTAGAAAACGAACTAGAAACAAAATACTCGTCTAATTAGCTGCGTTTTTGGGAATAAATTTGCTTTTTTTGACGTTGCAGCCAGCAAACTGGTGTTAGTTGCATCTGCTGCTAACATTATGCTAAGCGACTGACTATTAGCACAAGCTGTTTTATTTTCAAAGTTAACTACCTCGAAAATAAGCCAATTATTTATGTAAGTGTGAAGATTGTCAGAAAAAAACGCTTTCTAGCTTAAGTAAATATTGAAAATAATTTCAAAGTTACAAAAAAAATATTGTAACAAGATTGTTGTAATTCTTGATAACATTTTACTCCGTTTTACGGTAAAATTATCGCTTTTCCTACAATTATAAACAGTCGTAAAAAAGTGTTGAGTTTTAAGAAATATATTATTAAACCGTATTGTATGGTAGTGAGTGTGAAGATTACTATCGTTCTAAGTAACTACTGGCCACAAAGTACAGTGATGCCTACAGAAGTTTCACATCGCACATAGGTACTATCTTTTTTTTTTTCAACCTATTGTGGCTCACTGCTGGAAAAAGCTTCTATAGCTTTACAATTTTCCCTTCAGCCTTCTCGGGCCAATCTCGTATAAACGCGTCTAAGTCATCACGCCACCGTTTCCTAGGCCTCCCACGGCGACGACGCCCGTCTTCTGGCATCATCGTCAACTATCATAATAGACAATAGAAAAACATCTCTGAACTGCCTGCGTTTCTCTGAACACCTTCAATGGCACCTTTTACATAAGTTATAGCCTCTTACTCCCTAGAAGATCATTATCTGCTTTCAAAGCAAGAGTGAACAGGTATCTTCTAGGCATGCTCGTTACATCATAGACCTTATTCATCGCTTTTTATAAGGCAAGATGGAGGTCAAGAGCAGGCCCAGTAAGCAGTAAAAAAAATATCAAAATAAAAATGAGTGACCTAATTGGTGATGAGCTTCAGATAGATCTGTACCTTAATTGCGTAATACAACACAATCACAATCTGTTTCGATTTGAAACAGATTGCTAATCCATTGCTTCATAAGTTGTAAAAAAAAAAAATCTGCTTAACAACGTAAATAATGCAATGAATGTTGTTGAACTGTCAAAATGAAACAAATTAGGCATAATTGTTTACGAAAATAAGTTACGCAAAAGATGTATGAACGTAAACGAGCAAAGGGAGTATTTGTGTGTGTGTTTGTTGTACTAAGCTATTTTATGTATGTGTGTGTGTGTTATAGCATCTTGTTGTACTAAGCTAGTTTATTATATTGAATGCCGGTTGGTTTAGGGAAAGTTTCACTTTTGTGAATATTTTTTTTGGATCTAACCTTCTTCAAGTTACTCAGTGAAAAGAACCACGGTAGGTAGTAATAATTAATTACTATAAAGATTAGGATACACACGGCCGATTTTAAATTGAAAGTGAGACACACAAAACCTGGCTTGATAATCATTTAATGCACTTTTATGGCAAACCCTTTATGGAGTATGAATAAATATGTAGTTGTCATAAATTTTAAAGGTTCTTTGCACTTTTGCCACTGATTACCTTTAAAATAATAAAGTTCTCAGATATGTCTGTCCGTTTATTTCTGACATCGATCTGTAATTACTTGGTTAGTGTTGAATATTTCAAAATAATGTATCAAACGTTATTTAAATACTTAGGTATTAATTCCATGTGCTCAAACATAATGCTAAAAATATCTTCTATCTGTGAAATAATTTGGGAAATATTTTTTTCATAAAACTAAACGCTACAGTCACCCCAATTTATACTTAATATATTTTTTTTTCATGCAAACACAATGTGGCAACGCTGCCAGCCTTTTGGGCACTTTTCCTGTTAACAGCGATGCGGACAAATTTTTTGATGCCCTATGATTATTTCCCTGTCCTTTTTTATAGACTTGTACATGTTTAAGTCTGTAAGTTTTTAAATTATTTAAATAGTACGTGTGTAACTTATTTTTTTTTTCTCATTTAGTCAATCTTTCATAACTAGACCAAGGCATTAACATAAACAAGTTTCTTTAAAAAAAAAACTTATTAACATGTCATTTACCCGTTCAATTACGACGACACATTTATTAATGCAACTACCCAGGTACCCAGCACCCACACATCAAACAGCCAACTTATTAAAAGCTGAACCATCAGCAAAATAGAATTAATGGACATAAAATATTAAACGTACAATATTAGCATAAACGCGAGGAAACAGCTGCAGGTCCTCGCATAAACACGTCCCAGCCAGTTGATCGGGTTGATCAGGACTTACCTGAAAGGCAAGAAAAAACCATTGATAGATGAGACTAGTAGACATAACCATACATGGTGTGGCGATAAATGCAGGTAAAGGTAGTATGGAATGGCGAATAAACGCCGCGGTTTTTGTAAAAAAAGTTTAAGTGTTCCCGATTTCGATTAAAGAGATCTCGACTTTAACGATAATAATCGGTAACATTTCCGAAAAGTCCGCAGTTTTTATTTTTTATTTTATAAACCGTTACAGTTTTAATTAATAAAATATTTCGTCCCATTAAACTCTTAGTTAACATGTAAAAAAAAAAAAAACATAAAACAATAAACATAATAGCTGCACTATGTAGCGGTTTCTAATAATTCAAATTAAGTGTCAAATGCACATGCACACAGAAAAAACACACATCGTCTGACATTTCAAAAAGGAACAAAGAAAAAACGATCAACGCAAGTTGAAACCGATAGTGCAGTCTCGTCCTTAAAAGGAAAAACGTTTTATGACTCCAATGGACACTTCCCTTTAGTTCCATAGGCAGGGGCTGACGGAAAATTATTGGCTATCATGAGATTTATTCACCAATGAAAGATCAACATTTTTGCTGTCGTCCGAACTTGTTTAAATTCGTCTTAAAATGATGATACTATGTGGCGGAGAATTAATTATGGTAAGTCTTAGTGACTATAATTGTATAGAGGATGTTTTATTTTGGTGTGGTGCCGTGAGAAAACTAGTGAAAGTTAGGTATTATATTTTGTCGGTTTCTTAAAGTTTGTGTGTGTGTGTGAAAGGGGCAAATAGAGATAGTTATCATAATAAGTTCGCTAATAAATCACTCTCAGGCCGCAGTTACGATTTTATGTTTTTTTATGCGAGATTCTGATTTAACATGATCATTATGACATCAAATCTATGCTAATATCATAAAGAAGTAACATTTGTGATTTTGCATATAGGGTTTAGTCTTCGGAACTACTGATACAACTCTTAAAATTATTTGACTAATCGGAAAGCTACAGAATAAATTGCCGAGTGTCAAAGGATATATTTATATTATTATTTTTTTTACGCAGACGAATTCGCGGACTAGAGCTAGTAATTAAAAAAGTGAGACAATAACATGCCCCATAATATAAAGAAAACTTCAGATGATGTTTACAATTTGACAGTTCTTTTTGAAGTTCCACTCTGCAGCTGTATTCAATGTCATTTATTTTAAATATAGAGCCAAAAAATTATATTTTATTTGAACTTGTCTTTTATCCAAATCCCTATGTATACCTACCTACCTGGAAAAAAAACTATACAACTTTACACCTAACCACACATTTTCCCTTTTAAAAACTTTTACTTTCCCAGACACATTCCCTCTCAGAATCCCATATTCCTTTACCAAAGAATTCCACAATAAAACAGGGCCTTCATCGAATCAATTAAAAACTAGTTGCCGATAAATACTACGTGGTTGTGCAGGCGATATTACCAACGACGCGGTATTAAATGACCCGCGGAATAGTGTTGGGTTTACTTACAATGTTGGTTGAAAATGGTGGGATTTTTATAAGGATATCTAGTATTTATGGAGAACAGAAGAGAATAGAATATCTTTATTTTATTAAAATATGGTTCATATACATTTTAATGGTTCCACATGGTTGCTATTACTTCAGCATTCAAAAAATTCCTTAATATTAAATTGTAAAAACAGCACTTACTAGTGACATCATTAGATCTTTTTTTTTGTTTGTGTTTTTTCTTTTCGTCATGTTTTACCGAAAATAAAGGTATTTTCTTTCTTTATTTAATATAAATAATTACTTTGATTCTTGTTTGTATTTGTGTTTCTTCTAAAAACTCTTAAGGAACCTCGTATTTTTCCTCAATTAATTATTGTACGATTTTAAATAAGTACTGTAGATCTATCGGAATAATATTTTTTTAAGGTTATGTACTTTTAGTTAAACGTACACCATAGCTGACCGCAAAATTGACTATCACTATTTGGGATAGCGGTTTAAAGGGAGCGTACTCAATTTAAAAATCAGCCTGTATATAATTGATTAACCTATGATTACTAATTGTAATAGGATTGTCTCGTCTGTGTTAATTAGCCTTACGATTATTTCCGCGATGTGGGAATATTTGCTGCGGTTTGGACGAGTTTTAATATAAAGAGTGGATAATAGTAGATTGTTTACCAAGGGAGCAAAGAACTATTTTTAAGGCGAGAGTGTTTCTTTGAATCCCTCGCTGCGCTCTGGATTCAAAGACAAAAAATTTGAAAATTTTCTAAGCCGCCATCTTGGATGTTCATTTTGACCAAATTCACACTTTCTCTCTCTAGCCAGCCTGTTACTTGTTCATACAATCTTCGTGTTTGATCTCTTTGGTAATTGGAACTTTTACTAACAATATCCACATTCCAAATTCAAATCACTTTTAATCAGCTAAAAAGCTATTTTTAGCTGATTAAAAGCGATTAAAAAGCTATTTTAGTCCCTGTTTACGAAGAACGAATTAGCTCTTTTTGAATAGATGTGATAAAATAGTAGATTGTTTACCAAGGGAGCAAAGAACTATTTTTAAGGCGAGAGTGTTTTTTTGAATCCAGAGCGGAGCGAAGGATTCTAGAGTAGAATCCCGAGCGTAGCGAGGGATTCTAAAGTAGAATCCTGAGCGCAGCGAGGGATTCAAAGTACGCCACTCGAGCTTAAAATAGTGTTGCTCCCGAGGTGAACACTCTACTTTTTATCACCCTCTATGAGAAAAAAAAACGTGTATGATTCGACCCCCGTCAGGAACAAAGTTCCTTCACAAGTAAAATTAAAAAAAAATCACTGCCACCATCGTGGATTTACATGACCTCACATAGACTTAAGCACCTTCGAAAACTATGAAAACGATACCCATGATGAAAATTTTTAAATTATTCGCAGCTGCCATCTTGGATTTACATTTTGACCTCACTATCAGTTTTAGCACCCTCGAAAACTATGAAAACGACACCCATGACGAAAAACTTGAAAACTTTCTTAGCTGCCATCTTGGATTTTCATTTTGACCTCAGCATCGGCTTTAGCACCCTTAAAAACCATGAAAACGATACCCATGATGAAAAATTTGAATTTTTTTGCATCCGCCATCTTGGATATTTATTTTGACCTCACCATCGGCTTTAGCACCCTTAAAAACCATGAAAGCGATATCCATAACGAAAAATTTGAATTTTTTTGCCGCCGCCATCTTGGATTTTCATTTTGACCTCACCATCGGCTTTAGCACCCTTAAAAACCATGAAAACGATACCCATGACGAAAAATTTGAAAATCTTCAGAGCCGCCATCTTGGATTTACATTTTGACCTCACTATCGGCTTTAGCACCCTCGAAAACTATGAAAACGACACCAAAGACAAAAAATTTGAAAATTTTCTAAGCCGCCATCTTGGATTTTCATTTTGACCAAATTCACACTTTCTCTCTCTTGCCAGCCTGTTACTTGTTCATACAATGTTCGTGTTTGATCTCTTTGGTAATTGGAACTTTTACTAACAATATCCACATTCCAAATTCAAATCACTTTTAATCCCTAGGGATTAAAAAGCTATTTTAGTCCCTGTTTACGAAGAACGAATTAGCTCTTTTTGAATAGATGTGATAAAAACATATTTTTGTTGTTTAAATGTAAATGTAAGTACTGGATTATAAATTACTAGTTGATAGTCGCAAGATAAGTTTTTTTTAGTAATTTAATGTATCTTGCTACAGTTTAACTTACATTTTATTTTAATGGAAATTGACTACTTTAGACGTAGCAAATGGTAGTGACAATAAACGTAGCTTTTTTTAACCGATTTCCAAAAAGGAGGAGGTTCTATGTTCGTAGCGTATGTTTTTTTTTTAACCGACTTCCAAAAGGAGGAGGTTCTCAATTCGTCTGTATGTTTTTTTTTTTTTTTTTTGTATATTTGTTACGCGATTACTCCGCCAATTATGAATAGATTTTGATGATTCTTTTTTTGTTTGGTAGATCATACTTTAGAGGTGGTCCCATATAAATTTATAAACTTTGCTTGGGTAGTTTTTGAGTTAGCTTCAATTATACGTATTTTTTCCCCACTTAGTATGTAGATGATATGATAACTTCTTGTCACTGTTATTTACATAGCAGATAGTGGTATTCGAATTTGTGTGGGGTAGGTACCACAACTAAAAAGTGATAAAATAAAAACTTTTTACAAAAAAAAAACAACCGACTTCAAAAAAAAACACTACAAAGTGAAAAATAACTTTAATTTCGGAAGTCGGTGACAAAGAACGAAAATTCTAAACCAGACACCGACTTCCGAAATTAATGTTATTTTTCACTTTGTAGTGTTTTTTTTTGAAGTCGGTTGTTTTTTTTTGTAAAAAGTATTTTTAAAAATTGTAGAAGATAAAACTTCCTATAAATAGTTACAACAACATTAAAAGTACCTAAATAGGAATAACGAACCAAAACATTATTCCATAATACAACATAACATCACGCCTTGTTTCCCCGAAGGGTTGGGCAGAAGTGTCCCTGTAGCAGGTACACCCACATTTCGCCACTAATGTTACGTTCCATGTAATAGGGGGCGAGCCTATTGTCATCAACCGGGCTCAAATCCAGACTCCGAGCTGCTACTGAGAAATTTCAGATAGAAAAACCCAATAACACTTTGCCTGACCCGGGAATCGAACCCAGGACCTCATGCTCAGCAGTAGTGCTTGCGACCACTAGACCAACGAGGCAGTCCATAATAATGATTAACCATTTCTTGATCATCATTAAGTATCGTCTGCCTAGCTTTGTAAGGGTCGGCTTCCAGTCTAACCGGATGCAGCTGAATATCAGTGTTTTACATGAAGCGATTGCCTATCTGACTGTCATCAAGTATTAGCAATTATTTGTAAAAAGAGTAACCGTGGAGTTTCTTGCCGGCTCTTCTCCATAGGAAACGACCATTTGGAACCGTGCACCTAGCTTCTGACGTTTCATAAGTGCCCATGTGCATAATATGTGAAAAAAATAATTGATTTGATTGATTTGACCTCCACAACCCAGTTACTGGGTAATACGATACCCCATAGTAAGACTCCAACCACCAATCAACCAGTAATGATATACTTGATAATAAATCACAATAATAAGTAGTTGTTGTCTCCTAATAACAAAGTTTTCCTACAATAATAATTGGCTACTAGGCTATTAAGTTAACAAAGCGACCGATTAGTTACCTTCAGCCAGCCAGTTGCGTGTGAATTAACTAAATAGATCTAGTTATTTGTCTTTCAGTGTCCTTAGTGACCTAGACTTGGATCGATAAGTATCTAGTCATATACATTGTATATTTTATAGTACCGAGGACACTCGCAAATAAACTGTGTCAGGTGCTTTAAAAAGGGGATTTAAAAACTTTTTTACAAAAAATACAACCGACTTGCAAACTAAAAAGTGAAAAATAACTTTAATTTCGGAAGTCGGTGTCTTTGGATCAGTATTTTAGTTTTTTGACACCGACTTCCGAAATTAAAGTTATTTTTCACTTTGTAGTTTGGAAGTCGGTTGTATTTTTTGTAAAAAAGTTTTTCTTTCACTTTTTAGTGGTTTGGTTTGTAATTTATCTAAGTTACAATAGCCTTATGTCAACTGCTCATCAAAATTACCCAAATCGCTATAGATGTGCCTATAATATTTGAAGAGTTCCCTCGATTTCTTCAAGATCCCATCATCAGATCGTGACCAAATGACAATGGGACCAACTTGAAAGTATACCCTTTCAAACAAAAAAATAATTTTTCAAATCGGTCCAGCGGTCTTCGAGTGATCGGGGAACATACATAAAAAAAAATATCCCGACGAATTGAGAACCTCCTCCTTTTTTTTGAAGTCGGTTAAAAAGGGGAAAAGGTACCAACGCGTGCAGCAAGCCTTAGTAGTAGCAGTAGATCAATCTGCCTAGCCTTTTCCCAACTATTGGGGTCGGCTTCCAGTCTAACCGGATGCGGCTTTCACCAGTATTTTACATGGAGGGACTGCCTATCTGACCTCTACAACCCAGTAACTGGGTAATACGATACCCCTTGGTAAGACCGGTTGGCACTTTCGGGCTTCTAACGGCTCGTAACGACTGTCAAAGATCCACGAATGACAGCCGGGACCAACGATTTAACGTGCTTTTCGAGGTACGGAGGAGTCTCGGTATGTAAAGATGGTCACCCATCCACGGACCAACCTCGGCAAGCGTAGCTTAACCTGATGGTTCAACCTGTGCGGCTGTTATAACTTAGCCACGAGTTCCTCCTAGTATTAGCAGTAGATAATAGGATTTGATGCCTAGGGCACCTTAATAATGGCTATAATGATGGACCCGCACGTGTCTCATAAACAATGTACCACCTATTAAAATTATATGATCCGGTGCCAGTTAATTGGTTTATATAGAGGATATTGATCAAAACTTTAATTTTAATTAAATGTCTAACAATATGGAAGCACCTGTCATTTGAAGAAAGTTATTATAAAAACGTCAATTATTATACATATGCTCTAAATCCTGTATTATTAAACGAGCAATATTTGTATATCTAAGTATAAATATATATATATTTGTAATCACGTTCTCAAAAACGGCTCTAACGATCTCGATGAAAGTTGCAATATAGGGGAATGTCTGTGAAAATTCGTTTTCTCCGTTTTTTCACCCGAGCAGAGCTCGGTCGCCATAAGTTTAGAACAAGATGGCTACCTTAGAATAATGACATGGTAGCATGGAATTAGTAAGTGTCTACTATCATGGCAGCATGGAATTAGTAAGTGCCTACTATTATGGCATCATGGAATTGGTAAGTACCTACTATCATGGCAGCATGGAATTAGTAAGTACATACTATTATGGCAGCATGGAATTAGTAAGTTCCAATTATCATGGAAGCATGGAATTAGTATGTACTATACATGGAATTAGTATGAACTTTCCTATACTATTAAATGAGCATTCTCTATTTTCACCAGAGCAGAGCTTGGTCGCCCGGGTACTGATAATAAAAACCGCATCAAAATAAGTTTCGTAGTTTAGAAGAACAACGCAGTACATGATTTTGCCTTGAAAGAACTTTCTATTTATAGATTTATAGTTTTTGTGTAGGTAATACACAGATATTGGGTAATCATTTTAGTTTCTCATTAATCACAACACACATACAAAGATGTATGTCACAACATTTAATTTACCTTTACTTTATTCTCTTAATTTATTCAAACGGACACACACTTCCCTACGTGTTTATTATGGTGTACCTTGTAATGTCATCTGACATTATGCTGAGCTGAGGCCCTTTTGGCATTATAATAATTGTTTTCTGTTTTTTATAGTTTTAAGGTGTATTTTCTGCTGTAACAGCTTCTTTCAACATTAATATTATGTGCTTTAGGCAACATTAACAAGCTATCAATAAACACAAAATAAAATTATCTGCCACACGTCAAGTGAGCTGTGGGCTAAGAGAACCACTGATTGGTTGCCTTAAATGCTAGGCGACATCGTGGCTGACCAAGACGAAGATGGAGGACGAACTTGACTCCAACCGAAAGGACTGGCCCTTAATCTGTGTTTTTTTTTTAGATTAAAAATCATCAAATAAATTATTTGAAAACATTGTAAAAACCATTTATTTTTAAAAGGGTAACCGTGTAGTTTCTTGCTGGCTCTTCTCCATAAGAAGCGACTAATTGGAACCGAGCACCTAGCTTCTGACGTTTCATAAGTGCCCTTGTAGGTTTATGTGAAATAAAATATTTTGAATTTTGAAAAGGCGCGGAAATTAAAATTAAAGGCTTCATTCAATGCTCGCTTTTATCTGTATGATGTATCGAGTCAATTCGGCTTCTTCATACAAATTGAAAGACAAAATACAACCGTGTATCATGAGCATTATGAATAAGTTGTATAAAAAATCTCAAGAGGCATCCCTCGCGAAACAGAGTAGGTACTTCAGGCACAATTACGTATAATCTAGCGGTTGGTACTAAGAGTTAAACGACTCGCGGAAAAAAGCTGGACACGGATTTTTTTCTAGGAAATAAAAACGTTTTTCCTCATGCTATGTACCTAATGATTAATGATAAAGAAATAAACCTACTAGTGATTAAATGAAGACGGTTAGAAGTCGTGACTACTGCTACACTTGCGATGCTTGTAGTACCAAGGTCGATATCGTTATTTAGAAATCTTGAACACTAATGCAAGATTCTAGCTTTATTTAGATTTAATTGGTCTTGAAATATATCTAACGATAGGCGAGAAATCATCATTAACCTTAATAACTGCATCTGCCATTACTTTAACGATTAAAGGTCAGCATAGGCTACATTAAATGTAGTTCTATTGATTTTTTTACTTCAACTACTACAACTGCAGTTAAACAAAAATCTAGGTAACGTTCTAGCGTTTACTTTGTATTTGCTTTTGATGTCCTAATAGTTACAGTGAATACTTCAACGTACGCGGTGCGGGTGCAGCGTCTATGTTGCACATACTATTACGATGGGCAACACTAGGTCAAACGCAAGTGCAATGGCCGATGGCGATAAGGCTCCGTTCACAGCCTCAAGCGATGTGACTCGTGGCAGGCTCTAAACAATTTCTTTTGTTTGTGTTCTCCGCAGTCGCTGTCGACGCGAGTCCACAGCCTCGAGCGATGCGACTCGTGGCAGGCTCTAAACAACTTCTTTTATTTGTGTTCTCCGCAGTCGCTGTCGACGCGAGTCCACAGCCTCGAGTGATGCGACTTATGGCAGGTTCTAAACAACTTCTTTTGTTTGTGTTTTCCGCAGTTGCTGTCGACGCGAGTCTACAGCCTCGAGCGATGCGACTCGTGGCAGGCTCGAAACAACTTCTTTTATTTGTGTTCTCCGCAGTCGCTGTCGACGCGAGTCCACAGCCTCGAGCAATGCGACTCGTGGCACGCTCTAAACAACTTCTTTTATTTGTTTTCTCCGCAGACGCTGTCGACGCGAGTTCACAGCCTCGAGCGATGCGACTCGTGGCAGGCTCTAAACAACTTTTTTTATTTGTGTTCTCCGCAGTCGCTATCGAAGCGAGTCACTTGAGCGTGTGCTCGTGGCCACGGGGTAAGAGTTGGTAACAAGCGACGCGGGCGCAGTAGCAAGCTCTAGTCTTTTATCTAAGTAGGTACCTAAGTTTTATACGTGTCGGTTAATGACATTACACCTTACACCTCATTTGAAAGTTAATTATTGGCTAAGAACGAGTCATGGAGGTTCTCACTTCCACGTTGCAGGATTAGTAAAATAACGTAAAATTATGTTTTGTAAGTATATGTGATGTCAAAATCAATCATAAAGAAATGAACAGAGTACATACCTATGACAATTATTTAATATCCTTAAGCAAAACACAGACAACACCCAGACCAATACTTAGAAAACCAGCCATCGATAGAAGACATTTATTCTAGACACTGCAGTTTTAAACACACATCGAATGATATACAGGTTTGTCAAGGCCCCACTTAACTATGAAGATAAGTGTTCATGTAGTACTCAATATAATAGACCAGGGCATGTTCTAGTCTAGACGATGTTGATAGGAACCAGGTTAGTATTGTTTTTAGAAGTTTTTGGTATAACTAAATGTTTGTACCAGTTTATGGCCAAATACTCAAAACGATACTAGATTTTGAGACGTTTCTTACCCGACTGCGGCGAAGCAAAAAGGAGGGTTATGATTTTAACCGGTATGTATGTATGTTCATCTATTCCATCATAACTTCTAAACTATTTTTCATGACAAATGAGGTATCGTTGGAAGCGTCTTGATTGTCGAATGGTTATGGGCTATGTGACATCACATACATACAATACACTTAACGCTGAGTTAAAATAAGTAAACGGGATAGCAAAACGATTTCACGGCTGACATCAATTGACTTTATATTCAGCCGCAATGTAGGTAATAAGTCAACAACACATTATTTAACGAGAAAACCAAGATAACCGACACAGCCTGAAGAATTGCCAAACTTAAGTGGCAGTGGGCAGGGCATATTGCTCGCAGAACAGATGGCCGATGGGGCCGAAAGGTTCTGGAGTGGCGACCGCGTACCGGAAGACGTAGCGTTGGAAGGCCCACGAGGTGGACCGATGACCTGGTGAAGGAATTTGCTGGATGCGGGGAGCACAGAATCGGTCGAAGTAGCGGTGCTTGGGGAAGGCTTCGACTGAAATGATGATGATGACGTTATTTAAACAATAACAAAAGCAAAGCATTACTATTTGATTTTCGACAATGATTAAAATACATCTTCAATTCATGTATAGGATTCCTGGTATTTACTGGTGTCTTATAATATCTGTCTAAATCGATTCTTAGACCAAATGTCTACAAGGTTAATAAATATTTGAGTAAACTTGGTAGATCCTTTACTAGTGTGCCAATTGAAATGCAAATACCTATTAGTGTTTATCCGAAACAGACGAGACCCCAACAGACTCGTACTAAGCGAGTTTCCAAGACTAATTAAATGTAATAAAAGCTGCCTTGCAATGTGTGTACGTTTATATAATAAGTTACGAAATGATCTCAAAAATGTAAACACTAGATTATTTAAAAATAAAGTTTATGAATGGGTTATGTGTTAATAGTTTCTATAGTTTTAAAGATTTCATTGACAAAAAATGTTAATGTTCAAAAGTCAAACCTACTGAAAAATTTGCATGCTGATTATTATATTGGCAAAACATGTTTTGTTCTAAAATTGTTCTTTAACCATCTTTTTAACCGACTTCATAAAAAAGGAGGAGGTTCTCAATTCGTCGGGATATGTATTTTTTTTATGTTTGTTCCTCAATTACTCGAAGACGGCTGGACCGATTTGAAAAATTATTTTTTTGTTTTAAAGGGAATACTTTTAAGTTGGTCCCATTGTCATTTGGTCACGATCTGATGATGGGATCTTGGGGAAATCGAGGGAACTCTTCAAATATTAAAGGCACATCTATAGCGATTTGGGTATTTTTGATGAGCAGTTGACATAGGGCTATTGTAACTTAGATAAATTACAAACCAACCCACTAAAAAGTGAAAAACAAAAACTTTATACAAAAAATACAACCGACTTCCAAACTACAAAGTGAAAAATAACTTTAATTTCGGAAGACGATGTCAAAAAACTAAAATACTGATCCAAAGACACCGACTTCCGAAATTAAAGTTATTTTTCACTTTGTAGTTTGGAAGTCGGTTGTATTTTTTGTAAAAAAGTTTTTTTTATGCCATGTTTTATGCAAATATATATATTCTTATTCTTATTTCCAGTACAAGTCAGCATGGATAGAGTCTCAAATCAATCTACCTAGCCTTTTCTTAACTATATTGGGGTCGACTTCCAGTCTAACCGGATGCAGCTGAATATCAGTATTTTACATGGAGCGACTGCCTATTTGACCTCTACAATCCAGTATCTACTGGGTAACACGACACCCCTTGGTAAGGCTGGTTATCAGACTTTTGGGCTTCTGACTAACCGTAACGACCGTCAAAAATCTACGAATGACATTTGGGAACAACGGATTATAACGTGCTTTCCGAGGCACGGAGGGGTCTTGATATGTATAATAATCCATGCGTCATGTTCGTGAACAGGCGCCGTCAGTAGGGACTGGTCACCTCTTAGCTGTCACGGTTGATTTTAATTTTTGAATTGTTTTTATAATTTTATTACGGACGCTTTTAACGTGCACGTCTTTCTACATTGTTCTCACATGTATAATTTAAACATGAATGATGTAACCAATATTTTGTAACAATATTTTGATTTAAGAGAGTGTCCGTGGAGTTTCTTGCCCGTTCTTCTCCATAAAGTACCTACTACGCTTTGGAATAGGCAATTAGCTTCATCTTTCTGACTGACCGACCCCTTGACAATTCAAAAGTACCTGTAATTGGTTCATTTGAAATAAATGCTTTGAGTTTGAGTTTATTGGATGGTCACCCATCCACGCGCCGACTGCAGCAATCGTAGCTTAACCTTTGATCGACCCGTGCAGCTGTTGTTGTGTGTGGCTATGTATGATAGAGTTCCGCAATCATAAATTTGTCAACCAGTTTGAAAACAACACTAGCAAACAAAAGTCACCTTTAACGTAGTAAGACACGATTCAACCAATATTGTTGAAAGGCACAAAAATAAAAGATATCGCCAGATTTAGTTTTATGATACCTAGATAAAATTTTTTGTCATTAAAATTTGATGTCATAAACCGTGAATTATTACCATTACATCAAAACAAAAATAATATTTACCATTGCATTACTACATAGTACATACCTACCTATTTAATCCTAAAACAGTATTAAAAAAAAAACACCAAATATAAAGCTCTGTTCACACCGTTCCGTTATTCCGCATTTGTGTTAGATTCCGCTTGATTCCGCGCGAAATGCGATCACTCTGAATTATTCATCGCTCACCTACAAACATGGGTTCAAGGTTGAAACCTAATCTGTTATATGCAGAAGCATGGACTTTGTGATATTTTTGGTTTATGTAGTGTATTTTGCGATTACGATATTTTGCTGTATTTATAGATTAGGATATGTGGAAGGTTCTAGTCACCGTACTGACATTAATTAGACGACCTGATAACAAAACTTTAATAAGTATGTTTAACTTTTTATGAGGATAATAATAAGCTTATCATTTAAGAAAAGTTTACAGTCAATAAAATTACGACTATCTTTTCCATATAAGCATGAAACTCAAAATTAAAATTATACTTTCGCAATAAATGTTCCTAAAATGGCCAGAAAGCGACGTGATATACGTGCTAAAACCATGTTTTATTGCAAAAATTACTCATACACGCTCTTATCCTTAACTTACGTCACGGTTATAAACGATAAGTACTTACCAAGTAGGTAAGTACCTGAGAATCATCATGAAATAAACATTTGAAGTGTCATTACTTTTATAACCATATAAATTATCTGCAATAATACCTTCGCAGATATGAGATATCAATGGCAGTTAAAGATACTTGTGATAAATGAAACCTGTTTTCATTGTTTATTTTTATTTCATCGACAAATTTCCGCATTCGTATACCGCACGCAGAGATTTGAACTTTGCGCTAGTGCGAACGTACCTTTACGACCTTGGGTCGTATTTCAAATATAGATTTCTAGAGATTGTATGCTACTTAAATAAATGTATTTAATGTCAATATTATTATGCAATACGTAGAAGATTAAATTATAAAGATTAATTTTGAATTTACGTGATTTAAGAGTCCGCTGGTTGAGTAGAGGTTGTATAATAGCAACTTAACGTTTTATATAAATTAAAAATAATATTGTTGACTTTTAAGACTTAGTAGGCACCGGTTTTAATAAAGAATAATGTCGATTAGTATGAAAATGATAGCACATTTTAAATATTTCTATAAATAATGATTACTTGCTTATTTACACGCCTAAGATTTTAAATAAAGCCTGTCTTAATATTATTAAGTATGCTAATCAGGCAGACTGTGAATCTTTTAGTTCAAAAGACACATTTTCAATTTAAATTGAAATAAATCATGATCGTAATCAGCTCATTTCCCTTCAGGAGAAAACGAAAGTAAGGTTAAATTAAAAATATCAATGGTCATATCAAAAATTAATCAATCCGCACAAGTTAAAATAATTGAAGAAAATGGATTATGTACGCTATTAATCATTTAGCAAACGAACGGGCTAATCTAAACATACGATATGCCTTAACTGAACATATTTTTTAATTAGTTACTGATTTTTTTTGTACTTATAATATTGGTAGGTAAGCTGCTTGTTGTACACCAGCATAGAAATAGTACTAGGCGATAGCTATTATCGTATAAAAAATCACAACTATTTAAACATTGCAGTGAGCATTCTATTTTAAGCACTATAAATAAGTCCATACAGATAGGTTAACTTCATAAAAAACAATTAAGTAGGTACAAAAAAAGAGTTCTAGTTTTATAAAAACTTTAATAATAAATTTTCAACCCCACTTCATCAGCTTATCCGCTGTCCGAGTAAACAAAAACAACACATGTTTACCCCGCCATTTTAAGCTTCCATGTTTGTCCCAATTTCAATACATTATGAGGTAAATTTGAATACGTCAGGTGTGTCATATGACCCCGGACGGTGATTACTCAGTCACGGCTAATGCTATCCGGCGAACCGGCGATCCGGGCCGGATTCATTCCGACTTTTACGAGCGAACCGGCCGGATGTTTTGTGAGTTGATTTTAGCAAATCTTTTGTTTTTATTTGCTTCATGTAATACCAGCTTGTTTTGAAAACTTTGGATGCGGTTGATTAAGTTTATAGGCTGTTTTGAAATGGGCTCTGCAGGTAGTTTGCTAGATTTCAATAGCATCTCCGTATTATGTAACAAACAGGCTGGAACTGTAAGCAAAGATTTCCGTTCACTACTTCATTGGTTCATTTATTGGTTACAGTACCTGGGCGACCGAGCTCTGCTCTGGTGAAAATAGAGAATGCTCATTTAATAGAAAAGAAAGTACATACTAATTCCATGCTGCCATGTCATTATTTTTTATATGAGGTTATATGTTCGTAGCGTATGTTTATTTTCTTTTTGTGGACCGATTTTGAAAATTCTTTTTTTTTTGGAAGTGTATGCTCTCAAATTGGTCCCATATAAATTTTATTAACTTTGCTTGAGTAGTTTTTGAGTTGGCTACAAAATACGTATTTTTTCCCCACTTAGTATGTAGATGATATGATAAGTTCCTGTCACTGGTAGCAGGTAGTGGTATTCGAATGTGTGTGAGGTAGGTACCACAACTAAAAAGTGAAAAATAAAAACTTTTTACAAAAAAAAAACAACCGACTTTGTTCTTAACTTTGTGCGACCGAGCTCTGCTCGGGTGAAAATATGGAGAAAACGAATTTCCCCGGATATGAGACCTAGCTCAAATTCAAATTCAAAAGTCATTTATTCAAACTAGGTTGAGAATCAGCACTTTTCAAACGTCAAAATTACATAAGACAGTCCTCCAAAAACGCCCACCCTTCACCGCTCTCTAGTGCCTTTAGCTGGGAAGAAGAAGTGGCGCAACAAACTCCCCAACAGCACAGCTGTCTGTTCAAGTTAGAAAAAAATTATGAGCTAGATCGATTGTTCGCCCCCGTAAACCCCTATATTGCAATTTTCATCGAAGTCGTTAGAGCCATTTTCGTGAACGTGAGTATAAATAAATATATATAATACAAATATTGCTCGTTTAATAGTTATGATTCATCTACTAGCTGACAAATACGAATCGATCAGTGTAACTACAGTAAACACAATAGGTAACTTTCTGTCATCCACAACTGGGAAAATTATAATCTATAGCTAGATCTTTAAGCCTATTCAAAATAAATATAAGAGACAGAGGAGGATTGAGGAACTTTCCACCCTGTTCCTCATACCTCTCCCGAACATTAATATCACAGCAACCTTCGTGTCGTCATCTTCACTTCGTCAAGCTCTCGAGTAGCAGGAAAGGTCAAAGTCAAAGTCAAATAATTTATTTCAAACAGGTACTTAAAAGGCATATTTAACCGTCAACATTTACAAGAAAATAGAATTGGTTCTAGTCTTACAAAAGGTAGTTTCGTATGGAGAAGAATGGGCAAGAAACTCCACAGAACAGAAAACTACCACCAAACTCCTCAATATCTACAACGTATTAACTTTTTCATCGGTTCCCGAGCTTGTCCGAAGCAGCAGTACCGTACCACGTAACACTTACTTTACTTTTTCAATCCAGTTTACATACGATCCACTTTTTAAACAAAAAGAACGCACCTAACAAGAAAATTACGTCTCCATTTTTTTGTTATAACACCTGATTCTCTCTACCCAAACTAGTCAAACTACGTTCTTATTAAAAACAAGAAATTCAACGTCTATATATTTATAAAAACCAGCTGTTGTACTGGTCGAAACACTTGACCATTGACCGAAGATAATAAATGCGAGGTGCATCGTGCAATGCAATGTAGTCAATAGATGTTTGGTGGTGCAAAACTTGATCGTTCGATGTTGTAATAGAACTGTTTGGTGCAAGATGGGAGCGGGGAGCGGGGAAAGTGAGTTTCATTTTTATTGAGCAATATTTTAAATAGTTCTTCTTTTTTAACCGACTTCAAAAAAAGGAGGTTACTCAATTCGACCTTAAATATATGTATATTTTTTTATGTGTTTTCGCGGATAACTTCGTCGTTTATGGACCGATTTTGATGATTCTTTTTTTGTTGGAAAGGCAATATTCCAAGGGTTGTACCATGATAAGTAAATCAGGATCTGATGGTGGCATCCCAGAGAAATCGAGGAAACTCTTCAAATATTATAGGCAAACCTATAGCGATTTGGGTATTTTTTATAGTAACTCGTACAGTTGCTCTTGGAAAGCACCATTTAGTTAAGTGGAACTGATGATGAAAACCATAAATAGCCACCGGAAATACTCAATAATAAGTATTTCACGGGTTGCGATTCGATTACTTTAATATGGTTGCAATGCAATTTATGCTCGTTTCACTGCATTATGGAGAAGTGGAGCTGATGGTGAAGTACCAGGAGAACTCCTCAACGATAAACGTCCCTGCATCGGGAAAAGCAATATTTTATTTAGGTTATTAAAAATACAACCGACTTCCAAAAAACCACTACAAAGTGAAAATAACTTAAATTTCGGAAGTCGGTGGCAAATAACGAAAATACAAAACCAAAATCACCGACTTCCAAAATTTAAGTTATTTTTGTCTTTGTAGTGGTTTTTTGGAAGTCGGTTGTTTTTTTTTTTGTAAAAAGTTTTTATAGTTTTCACTGTTTGGGTGGCCATGAACATGGCCAGCAGGTGTCCATAAACGTTTATTGCGAGTGCGTTTAAATGATTGTAACTAACTTAATATATTTTGCATGTTATTTTAGGTAGATCGTATGTATTTTTAGTTGTTTTTGAGCTATTTGGAAATCTGCTTTGAATTCTTTTGTGTCTTTTGTATTTCTTTTTTATGATAGTCTTAATTTTTTTTGTGTTAGGTAGCTGAGTTCAAAAGTAAACAATCTGTAAAAACAGGTTGTAATAAAGTTTTAAAACTTGAGGATGGCAAGCACCGTAATATAGTTTTTCTACATAAAAATGTAGGTATGAGTTAAATTAAGCATAACAAATAAGTTATTTTATGTTTAACCGAGTTGATTACAAGTTTTTAGTATGATACGCAGTTAATGGAATGACACCCCAATTTGCATTTACGTCTCACACAGTAGAACAACTTCATAAATATTTTTACAAAAAAATTATAAAAAATACGACTAAGCCCACGTTCGCATGGAGAACGTAAAAATATCTCAATAAGACCCCCTATTGCGTACCTTTAAAAAACTAAAAACAAATATATAAAAACTATTTTTTTAAACAATTTTTCCGTCGATAAAATTAAGCATAGATTCCCTCATTTCGATATGTGCACATAATAAAGACTCACACTGTATACATTATATACTCCGGCAAAGGGTTCCACTCGTTACCGGTACGAACAATTAAAATTCTGATCCCGCGAGTGACATATTTTCTGCGACAAAGCACTCGACATAACATAAATATTAGGAATAGTTGCCTGTTGGCAATCTAGATCAGATTACGGCAGTACTTTAGTTGAACTAGTTAATTTCAAGAGCTTAAATGTGTGCCAACAAAACACTGAATTCTAAGAATGCACTAACTCATTAGTTTCAATTAGACACTTTAATTTATCACCTATTTTATTTAAGAGAGTGCTCTTCGTGGTTTGCTAATTGTTAAATTGTTTTTCTTATAGTTTGACCGAGATCGCTATACCGCGCCTTAGGAATGCGTGGCGAGGCGGGGGGTAGCGTTGACATTGCCCTCCGTCTTCGCTGCACACATACCTAAAGCGCAGTACTGCGGTTTCGGTCAAACTATAGCAGTTGTTACATACATTCCTTGACAGGTCCATTACGTCAATTTGCCGTATTATAGCTATATCATACAACTGTCAAAGGATGACAGTTGTGATTTGAATATACGAACAATTCAAGGTGGTACTTTCAATTAATTTTCCTTACTTTACGTGAACTTACGTTACATTATAGTAACGTATTTATATATATACCATTACGTCAAAACATGGTTTTTGCTATCAATTCTCATACATTCGTCAAGTTTACTTAACCTTGATGCCAATACTTGTTAAGTTATACAATGTTGTTACAATTTCCATTGAAAAAACACTTCAATATCGAAGCGTTAACGGTGCTAGATATTCCTGTTACTGTAATTATTCTAGTTTCAAGAAGACATTACTTACGGCAAATAATTTGTAGCCTAAAGGGTTTCTAGTAGTTCCAATTGAATAAGTAGCAACTAGGCTACTTACTTGCTAGCTACTTGCTTACTGGCTTGAAGACCCATCGCTTGAAGGCAAAACAAAAGCGAAACGAGTTTTGATAGCTGTCCACTTGACTATCGCTACTTATTAAGTGCTAGGTTGCGTCCACAACAAACATAACGCTCGCTTAAAAGATACGGTCTTTTAGAATAGCGATGGCCGCTACATAACGGCCGCAGTGACAGCTGCTGTCATAAATACACTCATGGACAAATTTAAAGGAACACAAAAAAAGAGTTTAATATCTCCTGTTGTAATTAACGTGTGTACTGGCCACAAACATTAATTAGTAAATGCTATTAAAAAAAACAAAGTTTTGGAATGTTTTTTTTTTCGAATTTCATTTGTTTTATGTAATTATTGCATAATATTGCGTTCTTGCATACTGCGAAAAAAATTTCGTACTTTTTTTTCTTTGAGTTTAAATTTAGGTTTTGTTTAAATTTTTGCTTTGACTGCCCTGTTTATCGTGTTAAGTGTGAATTGTTACTGCAAATAAACTGAGAATGCCAGATCTAAACACCACTCAAGTTGCGAAGGCTGTTACTTTAATTGAAACTGGGAACACCTACAAACATGTCGCCAAAACATTACGAGTATCAAAATCTGTGGTACACCGAGGTGTCAAGAGGTATCGGCAAACCAGACAGTATACGAGACGTTAACGGAAAACTGTGGCCAGATATGACCGGTTCATTGTTACACACTTTTTTTTGCGTTCCTCTAAATTTGTCCATGAGTGTATAATGGCAGCGGGGTTTGACTTTATGTTGTAAAAAAATGGTCTTTAGGAAAACACACCGACTTTCATAAATAACGTTTTGGTGACATTCGACGGTAAATGTGGCGGTCACCGCAGTCTTCGAAAACCGCCGTAACAATCAGTAATCAGCTGGCGGCGGCTGACTATATTACGTTCGATGAGAACGCGGGCTTATTAGTTGTTTATTATTACAGTCATTTCTACTGTTCTATTGATACGTCTGATATAAACGTACGTGTGATATTGCTATACTCCATTTGAAATAAGATTAGACATTAAAACAAACCTTTTTACAGTCCGTTCAACCGATTCTGACTTCTATACCGTAGGCATAAGGATGGCATTAAAAGCAAAAAAGTGGTTACAATACCAACTGTTTACTGCAGCTGCCATTTGTCGTACCACTTACGCAATAGAAGTTAAAATCGGTTGAACGGACTGTAAAAAAGGTTTAGTTAAATGTCTAATCTTATTTCAAATGGAGTATAGTAGCCTCAAGCTTAGCCGTTGGCTACCAATTGAGAGCCCAAACGCTTGTTATTGAGGAGCGTGAGATTAATTCACACGTTTGTTTTTTATTGCATTGTTGAATTGTTGAACCAGCCCAAAACCGCTATAAGTGGCTAGAGTATAACTGTTGGTGACTTTACGTGACTTTTAGTAATGAAAATGTTTTTTTGTCGTCAAGGTTTTTGATTGGAGGGATAACTTCCCCCAAGACGGGGCAAAAAGGGGGCTACTGGATATCTCCGCCTTATGAAATCCGGTTTAGATGGTTCTTTTTTATTTGAAAGGTAGTAACTTTAAGTTAGTCTCATAAAAATTTGGTGCAGATCTGATGAGGATCTTCGACGTAATGGACAGAATAGCTCCTCAAAATGCAGTATAATGCTCACTTTTAGATTTTTACCAGTGGAATCGGCCGTTTAATTACTAGGTAGGGATTGATTGCACCTGGGATAGTCACAAAACTAGAGAATACTGAAAATAATTTTCAGAATTCTCTAAAACGAAGCTTTAAAACCAATACTTTAATGGTATATTAATTGTTGCATAAAAGTTTTTGCTAGCGGGGTCTACTGTTCGCAGAACTACTAGTGTATGTCGTGATGTGTAAGTGCAATAGAAACAACTATTTTCACGACCAATAACAACAAATCTGTACCTTCAGTGAAAAGTGATATATCTTGACTTACATCAGTTTTAATATTCTTACACTAAGTTTAACAGTAAAAAAAACTTTTTAAAAAAAAAAAACAACCGACTTCCAAAAAACACTACAAAGTGAAAAATAACTTTAATTTCGGAAGTCGGTGTCTTTGGTTTTGGATTTTCGTTTTTTGTCACCGACTTCCGAAATTAAAGTTATTTTTCACTTTGTAGTGTTTTTTGGAAGTCGGTTGTTTTTTTTTGTAAAAAGTTTTTATTTTTCTCTTTTTAGTTGTGGTACCTACCCCACACAAATTCGAATACCACTACCTGCTATGTAAATACAAGTGACAGGAACTTATCATATCATCCACATACTAATGGGAAAAAGTACGTATTATTGAAGCTAACTCAAAAACTATCGAAGCAAAGATAATAAAAATTATATGGGACCACCTCGAGAGCATACCCTTTCAAACAAAAAAAGAATTTTCAAAATCGGTTCACAATTGACGGAGAAATCGGTGGACATACATAAAAAAAAAAGAAAAAAAAACAAACATACGCGACGAACATATAACCTCCTCCTTTTTGGAAGTCGGTTAAAAATGCAATTTTTTGGTCTAATTGGTACCCCTCTAAGATTAAAATTGAGCAAGCTTATTTTGGTGTAAAGTGCTCTAACTAAGCATTTTTTACATTTATTAAAGTGTAAAAAAATACATTTGAAATAATATCAATGTGAACTGAACAAATATTTCAAGTGCCTTAATGTATATTAATACAAATGTATGTGACTCTTATTACACGATCTATGTGAATTAGTACAAACTGATATATTTAGGTACACATAATCATCCAACACCAACCAATAAATAATGTGTAAAATGGTTCAAGTCATTTTAAATTAATTTACACATAAAACGACTTTAGGTGACGACGTGTTAGGTGATATAACTGGATTTCTTTTTAAATTATAAAAAACTATAAAAATTAATATGTTTCTTCTTACACTAAATCGTGCTCTAAGATATTGTTTACCAATGTCAGTAATCAGTACTCATTTTAGTGAAGTAGACAAAGAGCCAGATTTTTTTTAAACTTTAACATTAATTTTCTCAAAATCATGATTTTCCAGTTACATCACTTTTCACTGAAAGTACAGAAATATCTGCTACTAAGACACTGGTTTGAATCGCTCACGCTTACAGCGATTTTCACATCCCCGCTTGTAGTCTAACCTCGACCTTATCAGTAGCAGCAGAATTCTTTTACAAAATGAGACGAGCTCATTAATCCTCGTTTTTATGCAAAAAATATAAATACATTAGGTCTGTTTCTTTTTCTGTGTTCTTGACGTAATACTGTATGCATAGAAATGAGCGTGTGAGGAGTGAGATGCTTTTTTCTAATCATCTGGAGTTGAGAGATTGAGTAGGTATCATATACTATTAAATGAGCAATATTATTTGTACTCACGTTCTCGAAAACAGCTCTAACGATTTCAATGAAAGTTGCAATAGGTGTTTACGGAGGCGAAAAATCGATCTAGCTAGGTCTCTTACCTGGGAAAATTCGTTTTCTCTATTTTCACAGCTTTGGAAATGTGATACAACATTGGTATACCTGGACGATATGTTTATCTATTTTCACCCGAGCAGAGTTCGGTCGACCAGGTTCTTTTAAATTAATTAAGCTACTGCTATTCAATTTTGATTTCAATCTTGATGGTTGAGAAAAACTTAGATTGCCGAGTATTTTTGATGTATTACATCTTTCCTCTTGCTTTCCTGCAATCTGTGGGAGTGATTTCGTGAAAAGGGACGGAAGTGTGTAACAGGAAGCCGGGGAAGCGCGCGCTATTTGATTTGACTAATGAGCGCGCGCGGTGTTAGAGTTGGCCGTCAGGAACGACCTTGACGAGGCCCCACCCCTTTAATTGCTTATTACCAAGGTGAAATGTCAGATGTTACACATCATATGCGACTACTGTAAAGCTAGCTGGTTTTTAAAGTGAAAACTTCTTTAGGCGCGTTGGGCATTTTTGAGATGGGACTAAATCATTGATTTCACGACACTGTAACGACACCTCATTTTTGTAAACGCGATTGTGCTCTTTATTTATATTACGTTACGGATCAATGTTCTCACCCAAGGCGATCCAAGGCAATCTTGTTCAAGTTTTCACTTCTGTCGGCACTCCCGGAGTGCCACTTTTTTTTATAATTCCTCAAAGCCTATGACTTATTTATTTCGCTTGCAATTTCTAATACTGACAGTTTCCCTTTCTTTTTCATTTCTCACACACCAAACCATAATTTATTTATTTTAATACTTACGTTTTCACTTTCATTTTAGTTTGTTCGTCGTGTGCCGATAATAGAATAATTATGACGCAGTTAGCACGTGGCGACCAAAATTGGTGACGTGGTGACCATGTGATCAATACTTATTCAGTCTCTACATAAAAAATAGGCTTTTGTTCTCATTACTTTACCCTTAGGCCGCGTTCCGACAGACTATGCGTTTTATACGCGTGTACTCCCAAAAGTTGTTGCAATTTTGAGTTCTATGCTAATTACATAAAGCATAAAGCTTATTTTCGCTGATCGGTGGCTGCGCGGTTGCTGCTCGGTGGCTGCGCGCGTACGTGGTTTTTTAGGAGGATTCCAAAATAAGCTTTATGTAATTAGCATAGGACTCAAAATTGCAATAACCTTTGGGGGAGCACACGCGCATAAAACACGTATGTCGGAACGTGGCCTAACAAACCTGCAGCCAAATCAACATCATCATCATTCTCCTGCCCTAATCCCAATTTATTTGGGGTTGGCGCAACATTTAATTCCATACTTCTCTATTAAACTCGCAACAATCTAAGATGTCCAATTTGACAGCTATAAGAATACATTGTGTAGTATTTTATTCATCCTTTCAACTGTCATTAACGAGACACAATAGAATTTTAATTGTTATCCACCTCAATGAGGCGTCGTAACAGATGATGAGTTATGGAAAAAAAAAACAGTGGCACTCCGAGAGTGCCGACAGAAGTGAAAACTTGAACAAGGTCACCTTGGTGGAAGAAAAATACTTGTATAGAACATTGGTCCGTAACCTTATCTAAATAAAGAGCACAATCGCGTTTACAAAAAGAAATACTTTCAAAACCTTTAAAGTAAAAATACTTGCATAGAACATTGATCCGTAATGTAATTTTGATAAAGAGCACAATGTCGCGAAATCAATGGTTTAGTCTCATCTCAAAAATGCCCAACGCGCCTAAAGTTTTCTGATTCTCGAGGCATAACGTTTTACGACGAGCGGTGCCTTTGTGTCGCGTCGCGTGTCGCGCCTGTTTGTAAGAGCCTTTACGCTACGGTAACCTACCAAATGATTACCTACAACTTATAATACAAAAATAAATACTATGAAAAACAAGGGCTATTTAAACGTACAAGTACGAAACGTCAAATCGGATGTCTTAAATTGTCGCGAGTGTAGTGCCCACTTTCTTGCCATATCATCTTTTAGACAGTCCATTTAACGAAACGATTCTTTCGTCTTACCCAAACATACAACCATTCCGAAAAAATATTGTATTTTTCGCAATGACTAATTGTGTCGATCGTCTTGGTATCTAAACCGGTTTCGACATAACGAGTACCGATACCAACGATGAGTTTGCAAGACCTTGCTCCTTTTGTAAATATTAGCTTTTATTTATGTGTTTAGTCGAACACTGATAATGTCATTGTATGCCATTATTTCGCTGATTAGGTATTATGCTGGCTAGAAAGAATATTTGAGACATATTCAGACAACATGATCCATTTAATGAAAGTAAAAATGAAAGAAAGAAAGAAATTCTTTAAATGAAAACTTCTTTAGGCGCGTTGGGCATTTTTAAGATGGAAAAAACAATAGAGCTCGTGACACCGTTACCGACACCTCATTTTTGTAAATGCGATTGTGCTCTTTATTTATATTAAGTAGTTACGTTAAGAATCAATGTTCTATGCATGTATTTTTACTTTAAAGGCTTTGTAAACGCGATTGTGCTCTTTATTTAGATAAGGTTACGGACCAATGTTCTATATAAGAATTTTTCTTCCACCAAGGCGATCTTGTTCAAGTTTTCACTTCTGTCGACACTCCCGGAGTGACACTTTTTTTTTTGGGACACTCACTGGGAATACATCATTAAAACTAAGAAAATTATAAAAACAATAGCAGTTTCAGAAAAGAAAATTAAAGTTGAAAAACTAGTGAAAATAAAAAAGAAGACCTGTGCGAGGCCAAAAAGGCTCCTATCTCAGCATAATGCTATGATATTTGAAAAAACAAATACCGCAGCGCTGGTATTTTGATAGGGCCCGCTGTGATGCCACGGAGACACCTACAATAAACGTACCTATGTATATATTTTTTACTCATAAAACAGTGAGAAAGGTCTACTCAAATAGTACCTCTAAGTACCATACACCTGGTGCCTTATTCGATTGAGTTCAAGCTTCTTCGAATGTCAAACAACTTAGCAAGACAAGTTACCAGGCCACCGAAATGTATAAAATTGCTGGAAGCGACTTCAATTCAAGTGTCTATGTTTTTGAAGTGAAAACTTCTTTAGGCGCGTTAGGTATTTTCGAGATGAGAAAAAAACAATTGAACTCGCGACACCGTTACCGACACCTCATTTTTGTAAACGCGATTGTGCTCTTTATTTATATTACTTTACGGATCAATGTTCTATGTTTTATTTTTACTTTAAAAGTTTTGGAAGTATTTTTATTTTGCAAACGCGATTGTACTCTTTATTTAGATAAGGTTACGGACCAATGTTTTATACAGTATTTTTCTTCCACCAAGGCGATCTTGTTCAAGTTTTCACTTCTGTCAGCACTCCCGGAGTGCCACTGTTTTTTATCAGCAAACAACGCGATCCATCACGTCAAATAAATCAAATGCATTTTTTTTTTGTTACGATTGCACTACAGTGTACAGTCTTGTGGGTAACACACTAACACTTGTACCAATTAATTTACACTACACTGCTATTTCTTGTAAACGAAAAAAGTGTACGCAAGATAATAACAGCAATAAACTGCATTGCATCCTCTACTTCACACATAATTCTGCACCTAGGTGTGAGACAAACCTCCATTGTAAACATAGGTGCAGAATCATGTGTACAGTATCATCATATTACACATGCGTGCACTTAAACAGACCACTTCCAGTGTACACCGCAGATCGCTTCCAGCGAAAGTGCCGGCAGCTTCGAGGTCAGTAGAAATGCGAGGGGCTTGCGTACGCGCCGGTTTGCGTAACACCGCGTAATCGGTGACAGCTGACATTGGTCGTATGTGGGTTACGATCGGTGTTTTTATAGTCAGAGATATGTTTTTTTGAGATTTTATTTTCAAACTAGCTGTTACTCGCGACTTCATCCGCGTGGAAATCTATATATACATGTTATTTATTCTTATAGTAGCCTAAGTTACTCCTTATGATATCAGCTATCTGCCAGTGAAAGTCCCATCAAAATCGGTCCAGCCATTTCGGAGATTAGCCGGAACAAACAGACAGGCAGACAAAAAATAAAAAATAAATGTTTTTTTTCTATGTACCGTATATACTTTCATTTGCATTTAGTAAAAAGCTATTATTTTGACATTACAAACAGACTCTTCTATTTTATTTATTTCTATAGATAAGTTTTGCAAGTTTATAGGTTTTTTGAACTGGTTTAATTAGTAAGTTGACTTTTTTTGAAGGAGTTCCACGGGTATGAACGGTTTTCTGTGATCGAAATTACTAAGGGATATCATTATTTTACGTTAAGAGTACCTGGGCGACCGAGCTCTGCTCTGGTTAAAATAGAGAATGCTCATTTAATAGTATAGGATAGTACCTACTAATTCCATACTACCATGATAGTAGGTACTTACTGATACCATGCTACCATGATCATTATTCTAATGTCAATAATGTCATGTCATTATCTTGTTCTAAACTTTGAGCGATCGAGCTCTGCTCGGGTAAAAATACGGAGAAAATGAATTTTCCCAGATATGAGACCTGGCTAGAACGATTTTTCGCCCCCGTAAACAACTGCAACTTTCATCGAAATCGTTAGAGCCGATTTCGAGAACGTGAGTACAAATATATACAGGATAAGTTTTTATGCAGTGCGCAAACTTTAACACGTGACTTTACTCATCATTATGAACAACTTTTACTATAGGATAAAACTTACCCTGTATACAAAAAAATATACAAATATTGCTCGTTTAATAGTATAGGATAACTTCTCGGGCTACCCTTATCGAGTCATGGTAGATGTATTAGGCACATTCACTAAAGACTAACCACAGACACTAAAGACATAGACAAGTAACTGATGTTACGTCGGGTGCAGACACACGGACTACATATATTTTATTTTTTAATGTATTTCACACATCTATTTTATTTTATTTTATTTAGTATTTATTTCTTGTATCTATCTATCCGTGACATCACTGCGGACCCTATCAGAATACCATCGCTGCGACATTTTTTTTTTTAAATGTCGCAGCATCATGCTGAGATAGGAGCCTTTTGGCCTCGTACAGGACTTACTGCTTTTATTTTAATTTTACTCTGTTTTATTGTTTTTTATTTTTATTAATATTTTAATGAGTGTAACATAACATAACATCACGCCTTTTTTCCCCGGAGGGTTGGGCAGAGGTGTCCCTGTAGCAGGTACGAGGTGCATTCAATAAGTACCTAGCCTCATCGCCAGAGGGCGCTGTAGTTTCAAAAGAGTTTTACCACAGTGTAGCACATTCTTTTTTAATTCTTTTTTCAAATTTTCATTCCAATCCCTTCATTTGTTTTAATTTGACAACTTATGGAAGCGAACGTGTCGATCGGTTTTACAAAAATGGAAAAAGAGCAATATCGTTCGGTGATTCGATTCCTATTTTTGGAAGGGAAAACGCGCATCGAAATCAAAGAGCGCTTGGATGCTGTGTACGGTGACTCTTCTCCATCGATGGCCACCGTCAAGAATTGGTTCAACGAGTTTGCACGTGGCCGTACGTCGGTTTTTGATGAACCACGTCCAGGTGCACCGAAAACAGCTGCTACGGAGGAAAACATTAAAAAAATCCATGATCTCGTATTGGCAGATCGCCGATTGAAGGTTCGGGAGCTAGCTGAGACTGTAGGCATTTCAGAAGGAACAGTGCATCATATTCTTCACGAGGAACTCGGCATGAGAAAGCTGTCGGCGCGATGAGTGCCGCGTTTACTCACACCAGAAAACAAGCGCAAGCGTGAGACCACATCGGAGACGTGTTTGGCGCTGTTTAAGCGGAATCCAGCGGAGTTTTTGCGTCGTTTTGTGACCGTCGATGAAACCTGGATCCACTGGTACACACCAGAGACCAAGGAGCAATCAAAACAATGGATCCAGACCGGGGAACGTGCTCCAAAGAAGGCGAAAACTGTAAAATCGGCCGGAAAAGTTATGGCCACCGTTTTCTGGGATTCACAAGGTGTGATCTACATCGATTACCTCGAGAAGGGTAAAACAATTACAGGGCTTTACTATGCCGATTTATTGGGCCGATTCGACGCCGAATTAAAGAAAAAACGACCCCATCTGGCGAAGAAAAAAGTGCTGTTTCACCACGACAACGCACCGGTTCACACGTCTGCCGTTGCCATGGCCAAATTGGTCGAATTACGCTACGAATTGCTGCCCCATCCACCGTATTCTCCAGATTTGGCCCCTTGGGACTTTTTTCTGTTTCCTAATCTGAAAAAATCACTCGCCGGGAATAGATATGGATCGAATGAGGAGGTAATCGCCGCCACGGAGGCCTATTTTGCAGAGTTTGACAAAAACTATTTTTCAGACGGGTTAAAAAAGTTGGAGCATCGCTGGGCTAAGTGTATCGAACTAAAAGGAGACTATGTTGAAAAATAAATTGACGCTTTTCCAAAATTTTCTTTTACTTTTTGTAGGCTAAGTATTTATTGAATGACCCTCGTACACCCACATTTGGCCAGTTATGTTTAAGTCCCATGTAATGGGGGGCGAGCCTATTGCCATCAACCGGGCACAAATCCAGACTCCGAGCTGCTACTGAGAAATTTTAGATAGAAAAACCCAATAACACTTTGCACTTTGCTTTGTTTTAGTTTAATTTGTGATTTTCTGTGCGAGTCTCAATAAATCCTTTTTTTCTTTTTTTTTCACATTAATTAAACAGTTACGATTATTGCCTCCATAAGTAAATGATAGGGTTTCAATATGTAAAAGATTGGTAACCCACAAACTTAACCAAGGTAACCGTAAGTTAACCTTGCAGTCATAAATATGAAAGGAATCTAATCACGCATTCTATCAACATCATCCTATTAATATTGTAAAGACAGACGGCGCGGCGCGACTCTGGTGGAATCATTTCTATGAAAACTTCGCGGAAACATTTCTACCGGTGTCGCGTCGTTCCTATCTGCGGGAGCCTTAAATGTGAAAGTGTGTTTGTTTGGATGTTTTCATGTTTGTTACTCAATCACGCAAAAACGGCTGAACGGATTTTGATGAAATTTGGCACACAGATAGTTCATAACCTGGATTAACACATAAGATACCTTAATCCATATACAGATTCCAGTTGGCAATAGGCTCGCCCCCTATTACATGGGTCTTAAACATAACTGGCGAAATGTGGGTGTACCTGCTACAGGGACACCTCTGCCCAACCCTTCTGGGAAACAAGGCGAGATGTTATGATACCTTTATCCCAGTAAAGACATTCACGACGGCAAGGTCGCGGGCAAAAGCTAGTAGGTGTATAATAATTTTATCATTATGCTTCATTTACGTAACTTTACAAGACCATTAATCTATTGCATTGGGCCAAGGTCATGCTCTACTAGCTTCAAATGTCACAACGGCCATAAAACTAGATGAGGTGCATCAAAACATAATTTAAACAGGTTTAGAAATGAACACTGAACTCAGATTCTTAATTATCTAGACAAAAATGACAGCGGCAATCGACCTTTTTTTAAAATAACACGACAAATATTACAGAGACAACTCGACAACAATGAAGGTCCTCCTGCAGAGAATGATTCAGTGGTCCTTGGTGAGAGTCAGACCGCTTTCACATTAAGGCGACTTTAGCAGCGCGACAGTCGCGCGAAAGACGCGCGACCGTCGCGCAGTCAGAATTTCATATCATAAACAGAAGCGCGGCGGCAGCGCGCAGCCGGCGCGGCCATCGCTTTCGCTTAATCGGCGATGAGCCAGTGTTGCAAGTGTCGGAATACAAACTCAATTTGATTTGATTGTCTATGCGACTATTGTCTATTGACATTGTCGATGTTATTTTTATTAATACTTGTCATTTTTGGTTAATTAATTTAAACATGTCTATTTTTTTCCCTACGTCAATAAATAATTTGAGTTTGAAAATTGACCATCGTAATGTTAATTAGATTAAATTCGGGGCGAGAGCCTGGTGATCCGTGACACAGGGTTCCTAGTATAGACGCCAGCCTCTCACAAAGGATCATATTTTACGCATTTTTGTCAAAACACTATATTTCTTGTCTCTATGTGTACGAGTCATGTATCGTACATGGCACGCGCGCATTGCATTCATCAGCACTTTTCCGTCACCTTGCACAAATTATAGTGCAACGCGACAGTACACAATCAGCGTTCATAGTAAGCTGTACTCATTCACACAAATTCATATAGCATTAGTTACGTGGTAGTTAAATATATTCAATAAACCATCATCTTTGGCTATCCGTGACTTATCATTCAAGCTATCAACCAAGGTGTGTGCGACCCATTCAGCAGCGCATACATCTTTTTGGTCCTTCGAGCCGGAAGATTATAAGTGTTCCACGTTCTTTGTGCGGTGGCGATTCGGTTGGGCTGGCCGACCAGAAGCAGTATCTCACCAGCTCGACAGAGGAAGCATCTGGACAGAGGATACGGACCGCGGAGATCATTGCACCAGCAGCAGCAGATACAAGAGATCACCGAAGCACATCAGCAGTATCGTCAGAAACAGATTTGGTGACTAATTAATTGACTTATTTTTCCATCATGGAGGGAATTATTCAAACTCAATATCAAGTTATGGAGGCAATGCATAAACTTCTGATCAATTTCAAAAAAGACGGAGCAAGCCGTAAGACTCCCGACAGTGTGCAGAAGAAAATAGACTTTCTTGACAAGTATTGGGCAGAATTTCAAAATAACCACGAGATGATCCGCGAGCGCGAAGATCCTTCTCATCTGTACTTTGTGCAAGATTCCTATGAGCAGACAACACAATTTTACAGAAGCACTAGGGAATACTTTGTCAAGTATTTAAGTCAGGAACAAAAACCAGCTTCACCAATAATCAAGCCGTCAGCCTTTACATTCGAGCTGGCACCGTCGACCTCGCAGTCATCGGAGCCAAAACTCCTTCAAGATCAAGGTGCAGGTGGAGCTGAACGCGGTAACCAATCAACCCTTTCAATAAAGGTGCCGGAAATTGCTGACATCGCGAGCAACAGCAAAACCGAGGAGATGCTACGCAAACAAAGGAGCAATATCAAAGCGTTCCAAAGAACCGCATCAAACATCAACGTGGACCTCCTCAAAGAAAATTGGCAGTTTGAAGACGCGTTAAAGGTGTTAGAGTCAAGGTGGAAAGCAGTTGATTCACTTTATTGGGACCTTGACAGTTTGCCGAATGAAGCCGACGTGCAATATGAGATGTCTTACAATACGTGCGAACTCGTTTACAACCAAATGAAAGCAACCATGAACTCAAAAATGTGGTCAGTTACTCACCGAGAAAGGTCGACACCGAAGATCGAAATTCCGGCCTTTAGTGGTAGCTACGAACACTGGACAGCATTCAAAGATGTATTTGTTGAGACCATCCATTCTAGTCCATCTCTTTCTAACGCACAGAGAATGCAGTTTCTCAAAAGCAAAGTGAAAGGAGAAGCCGAGAAACTCATTCAGCATTTATCAATCAGCTCGGAAAATTATGAGACTGCATGGGAGATCCTCAACCGCAGATACAACAACAGTAAGCTGATCTTCACGTCGCATCTTAACTCATTGCTCGGTGTTCCTATCACTCAACATTTATCAGCAGCATCAGTTAAAAAACTCCACGATACGACGAAAGAATGTATCAATGCGATCAAGAACCTTGGTGTAAACACGTCATCGTGGGACCCAATATTGGTACACTTGCTTTCACAAAAGTTGGATACGGTGACTCATAACGACTACCTAGAGTCACTGGCAGAGCCGCGTGAGCTACCCAACATAGCAGATTTTCTGGATTTTCTAGAAGGAAAATTTACATCATGGGAATCGTCTCGTCGTAGGCCAGAAACAGCAAAAACATCTCAGTCGGAGCCTGCACAGACAAACAAGAAATTTCATTCATATAAGGCATTTAGCGCAAATCAGAACAAATATAATAAGTATAAATCAAATTCATTGACAAAAGACAATGAAAGTGCAATAAACTGTCCACATTGCAATCAAGAGCACAAGTTGTTTTCGTGCAAAACATTTCTCGAATTACAACCTGACGCAAAACGGAAGGCAGTTGCGAAATACAATTTATGTAAAAACTGCCTAAACGTACATACGAATAGCAAGGAATGTTCATCAAGAAAAACATGCCGCGTCTGCAACTCAGATCATAATACATTGCTTCATGACGCTTACGGCAAGGGGGGTGGACAGAAATCAAACAGCAATTCAGTTCAGCAAACAACAGCTGGCACTGATAGTAAGAAAACAGCAAGTGACAGCAGCAATCACGTGTCTCAAGAAGATTTATCAGAAACTCTGCTTACCACAGCATTGATCAAGGTGCAAGCATACGATGGGTCCCTGATAACTTTACGAGCGCTTCTTGATCAGGGTTCACAAACATCCCTGATAACAGAAAAAGCAGCACAAAAACTACGATTACCGCGTGGCCGCTGCAAAGGTGTCATATTTGGCGTCGGGGCGAAAGAAAATAATTGCAAAGGCGTCATTCGAATCACGTGCAGTGCCATTCACAGTGATTATACATTTGACACCGATGTTTTCATTATGCGTAACTTGATCAACAATTTGCCTAACAAATCATTCACAAAACCAAAATCATGGACATTTATAGAAAATATCACGATGGCTGATCCAGATTTTCATGAGAGTCGTCCTGTAGACATTTTACTCGGGGCTGAGATATACTCAAACATAATCCAAGAAGGCATCATCAGGCACGAAAAATCACAACCAGTCGCACAGCAAACACGTTTGGGCTGGATTTTATGTGGAAACGTGCAAACAACATTTCAATGTAACGTTGTGATGAATAACATTGAAGACATTCAACAATTTTGGACAGTAGAAGACATAGCAGAAAACGCGGGAATGTCGCAGGATGATCTGGAATGTTTGCAGCACTACAAGAACACAACAACTCGCGACGAAGAAGGTCGTTACATTGTTGAAATACCGTTCGAACCAAACTTTCAAGAAAAGCTAGGAGCAACGAAACCCATGGCTTTGGCACAATTCAGGCAACTTGAGAGAAAATTTAGCAAACAGCCACAATTAGCAGAAGCATACAGAGAGTTCATTCAGGAATATCAAGCACTGAATCATATGGTCGAGTGTACTAGTAACATGACACCGACTTGCTATTTACCTCATCATTGCGTTCAGCGCGCCGATTCCACAACTACGGCGTTAAGAGTAGTATTCAACGCATCGGCGAAAACATCCACGGGCCATACTTTGAACGACCTCATGAAGCGTGGCCCGAATTTACAGCAAGACCTCATGTCATTGATCTTGCGATGGAGGCAATATCAGTTTGCGTATACGGCAGATATAGAAAAAATGTATCGACAGATAACTTGCAACACTGAACATCAAACCTATCAGAAGATACTATGGAGGAACTGTCCTGACCAACGTTTACGTGAATATCAGCTCACGACAGTCACTTACGGCATGAAAGCAGCGCCATTCTTAGCTATGATGACTTTGAAACAGTTGGCAGCTGATGAAGGCCACAAGTATCAGCACAGCAGGGCAGCACAAGCGTTGCAAGAAGAATTTTATATGGATGACCTTGTAAGTGGAAGCTTCACATTATCGTCAGCCAAACAATTGCAAGGCGATTTGATCCAGTTACTACAGTCGGGAGGTTTCAACTTACGCAAATGGTCCGGTAACAACGAAGAATTGCTTCAAAACGTCAGCAGAGCGTCCCCAAATCAACCATCATTCGATTTCAAGCAAGCAGAATCAACAAAGACGCTCGGACTGAAATGGAACCCCAATGAAGATACATTCTCGTTCGAGCTAAAAATAAGCAAAACAAAACCAACAGAAAAACATACGAAACGTTCATTACTATCAGATATTTCAAAGATATTTGATCCACTCGGTTGGTTAGCTCCGGTTACAACAAAATTAAAACTTTTATTCAAGCAAGTTTGGCTGTCCAACATTCAATGGGACGACCAGCTGCCGGTTGAAATAAGCACCGAGTGGGAAAAAATTAAAGCAGAGCTACAAAACATCAGCCTGTTTAAAATTCAAAGATGGTATCAGATAGGAGAGCAAGACACAATTCAACTACACGGCTTCTGCGATGCATCAATAAAAGCATATGCATGTGTTGTGTATTGTAAATTTGACGCCAACATTACACTCGTCGCTGCAAAAACAAGACTTGTGCCAGAGAACAAAAAGCTCACTTTACCACGTCTAGAGCTGAGTGGGGCGCATTTACTTACGACACTGATGAGAAAAATACAGCAAGCCCTCAACGGACGCAAAATAAAAGTTTTTGGTTGGAGTGACTCCACTGCAGTTCTTGGTTGGATTCAAGGCAATATCAATCGCTGGACACCATTCGTAGCGAACAGAGTCAAACAAATCAAAGACGTCATACCATCAGATAATTGGCATTACATAAAATCAGCTGACAACCCAGCTGATTGTGCCAGCCGTGGCATCACAACAGAGCAATTGAAGCAACATAATCAGTGGTGGAGCGGCCCGCAATTTCTCCCTGGATTCGATGAGTCATCAGTAGCAGACACGTGCGTCTACGTCACGGATCAAGAGGAGCGAAAAACAAAACAAAGCAACGTCACAATTCGTCAACCTCAAAGCGATGATGTCATAGAATCCATACTACATAGAAACAGTAACTTGACACGCGCTGTGCGCGTGCTTACATGGGTGCTACGTATCACACGACGTCACATCGAGCGATCTGCTTACTTGAACGGAAATGAATTAGAAACCGCTAAACATATGATTATAAAATATGTACAAAAAACGCAATTTTCTGAAGAAATTAGCAAGCTGCGAAAACAGGAGCAAGTACATAACAAAAGTAAAATTTTGTGCCTCAACCCGTTTTTGGACAAGGATGGACTTTTGAGAGTGGGAGGCAGACTCAAGCATGCGGATATTGACGAAGATATGAAGCATCCACTGATCATACCACACAGCAGCCACGTTACTGACCTTATTATCGACCTAGCCCACCGCCGCACGTTTCATGCGGGGGCTCGGACGACGCTAGCGAGTATCAGACAAAACTACTGGATATTAGGCGGTAACAGAGCTGTAAAGAAGCGCTTACATGCATGCATCACGTGTAAGAAGCATAAAGCTGTCATACAAAAGCAAATGATGGGAGACTTACCTGAATCTCGAAGCAATCCTTCACGTCCCTTTCATCACACCGGCGTTGACTTCACTGGATACGTTGACGTAAAACTCAATAAAGGGAGAGGGGTCAAGACAAGTAAGGGATACATCGCAGTATTCGTGTGCATGGTGACCAAAGCTGTGCACCTCGAACTCGTATCAGACTTGAGCTCATCAGCATTTTTAGCTGCTCTAAAACGCATGTCTTCACGTCGGGGTAAACCACATCATATCTACAGCGACAATGGCACTAATTTTGTTGGGGCCAATAGAGCACTGCAGCAAGAACTGGCAGAACTGCGAAAGACATTCAGCGACGAGTTTTATACAGAGATCAATGAGTTGGGAATACAGTGGCATTTTAATGCCCCCGCCTGGCCAAGTGCAGGAGGTCTATGGGAAGCAGCGGTAAAAAGTCTGAAGCATCATCTTCGACGTGTTGTTGGCGAGCAAAAACTCACGTTCGAGGAATACAGTACTTTACTGGCTCAACTCGAAGCATGTCTCAACAGTCGGCCGCTGTGCGCACTTACAGAGGACCCAGATGATTTGAATTATCTGACTCCTTCACACTTTTTGAGCAGCGGTCCCATACTGACAATCGTAGACACCGAACAAGATGAAAGGACAAGGTGGAAACGAACACAGAAAATTTTCGAAGATATCTGGAAGAGATGGCAATCCGAGTATCTCGCGGTACTCTCAACAAGGAGTAAATGGGAGAGACCACACAAAAACGTTCGAGTAGATGACGTTGTCATCATTCATGAGCCTAACCTCCCCGCGGGAAGATGGGCTCTAGGCAGAGTCACTGAGCTACATCCCGGTACCGATGGATTGGTCAGGGTTGTCACCCTGAAAACAAAAAATGGGTACCTCAAGCGCCCAGTGATTAAACTGTCAGTGCTGGTATCTGACCCCAAATCAACTACAGTTACCGAGCAGACAGGGAAAATGTCAGACAGCCACAATTTCAAGACCAAGGACAACCAATCGAAACGACGACCTGGAACGGCGTCTAATCTGATAGCAACTCTCGTTACGCTATTTCTCTTTATGACATCCGTCTTTGGCCTCGAACAGTCAGCATCTCCATATACTTTGACAACAATACACAAAGCACTCTATTTTGACCGAATCTCAAACATGCAGTTCATTCGCGACGAATGGAAACTCATCGTGTATTACGACATGAACCCTTATTGGGACGGTTCGGCAACCTTCGACAAATATCTCAAACAAATAAACAGCGTATGTGACAGAGGAACAAACAAAGCACTATGTGACATCATCCTACTACAGCTACGTCACTCTCATGACGAACTGAAGTACTACAATGGAATGTTACTGAATCAGCATTTCGAAGAACGCACACGACGGCGGCGAGGCCTCATCGACGGTGTGGGTTACGTTGCCAACAGTTTATTTGGAGTTTTAGATCAACGTTTCGCCGATCAATACAAGCAAGATATTTCTCTGATTAAAGGAAATGAAAATCATTTGGCACTCTTATGGAAAAACCAGACCTCAGTAGTAGAAGCAGAATATAATTTACTCAAGAGAACTGAAGAGTCAATCAATCGACAACACAAGGCCATCAATCAACATTTAAACAATCTAACGAAGGCCACCAATATGTTGAATAAAAATTTGCAAGAACAAGAAGTGATGAACGAGCTAGCACTGTCCGCCATCATTGCTACAAATATGCTCACGAAGCTAAAATCCATACAAGACACAATAATCGACACAATAACAGATATCCATCATGGAATGTTCAACGTCCATTTACTAACGCCGAAGCAATTACGAAACCAACTCAGCATAATCTCAGGACAATTATCGCGTGAGTTATCCTTACCGATAGAAAACATACAGACTGAACTATCAAAAATTTACCACCTTCTGAAGGTCAAAACAAGGGTAACACAGCAGTACCTCATATTTGAAATTAGAATACCATTGGTCAACAGAGAGAGTTATCACCTATATCAACTCATATCAATACCACAACAACATGGAAACACTACAGTCGCCGTTGTGCCGATATCAGATTACATCGCGATTAATTTACGCAAAGACACCTATCTGGCAATGACGGCGAGAGACATACAACAATGTGTTCAGTACGATGAGTCTAATCGCCTCTGTCACTCCCGAAAACCCATTTTCCAGTTTAAGTCAGAAGACAGCATGTGTATTAAAGATAAGGGCACAAACAGATGTCTTACAAACATAGCAGCATGCCGCAATAATTGGATGGAATTGAACAAAATAAATACTTACCTTTATTATTGTTGCGGACAATGTGCACTTCGTGTCATATGCGAGCATCAGATTACCGCAATACAAATCGCTAAGGCCGGGGTCATAACACTGGATTCAGATTGCGTAATTAAAGGAGAAGACTTTACAGTTTTTTCACACAAACTGGGATACTCGGAAATTAAAACTGCGGCTGACTTGCAATCACCGCAAATCGCACCTATCAACCACATCATCAACGTCACCTTGCCACAATTCGAAATGAACATCACTGATCACGAAACCTCATTGCGGCACATCAAAGAACAGATCGAGCAGATGAAATCAGAAAACGCCTTGAACTCAGAAATTTCAAGCCACGATATCCATCAATATTCAATAATCTACGTGTTGTTGTCGGGCGCAGTACTAGCAGTCGCAGTTTATCTGTGTCGGTGTATTTGTCGTCGTCGGCAGAGGAGCGCCAACTTACAGTCGCACTCCGAGACGCAGCCTCCGGCGCCCGTCGTCAATCCGACGCCACGCACTAGAGACTCGAAACCAAGAGAAGAGGCGGTTGAATTAAGAAACTTTTCTAGCTTACTCAACAGCATCAAACGCCACAAAAAGACACCTCCTGCATTCGTCACACCGGTGTCTTGTGACAGTGACTAATTCAAGTTATAGCTAAGAATAGATTTAATTCATGTATTGTAATTTGGGTGAAATTTATAAGTTTAACATTTAAGCACTCTGTAAACTCATTCTCATCATCCACTCGCATCTCTCTCGCCCGGGAATATGTACGAGTCATGTATCGTACATGGCACGCGCGCATTGCATTCATCAGCACTTTTCCGTCACCTTGCACAAATTATAGTGCAACGCGACAGTACACAATCAGCGTTCATAGTAAGCTGTACTCATTCACACAAATTCATATAGCATTAGTTACGTGGTAGTTAAATATATTCAATAAACCATCATCTTTGGCTATCCGTGACTTATCATTCAAGCTATCAACCAAGGTGTGTGCGACCCATTCAGCAGCGCATACACTATGTTTACAACTATATGAACCTTTGTGGACAGAGAAATAAAGATTATTACTATTAATTGAAGAAAAAAATATGAATGTTGAAATATAAATATAGCTATACAAGTAAACCAAGTTATTATTATTACCTGCCCCGACAGCAAGCGCACGTGATTAGGTATAGTCCATTTTTTAAATGAAGTGCGCCACACTGATCTAAACTGCGGCGCGGCAGCCGCGCTGCTAACGCGCGGCTGTTCTTAGAATGTGAAGGCATGTGCTTCTGCCGCGCTACTGTCGCGCTGCTAACGTCCTAATGTGAAAGCGGCCTCACTCGGTAACTAGATTATTTAGTCGTAAATCCTGTATACCAAGTTTCACCCAGATCGGTTGTAAAATACGGCCTGTAGAAGAGCGTGTACAAATTGACACACGAAAGCAAATTTTGCCAGACTTGAAGCAGAGACGCTACGCTCGCGCGGTCAACTAGGCTATTTTTATGTCGACACCAAATATCATTTTAGTCCACAAAATTAAAAATCAGAGTAAGTATAAGATTTTGTAATGTATACTGCATACAAAGAGCACGAAGTCGACATTGACCTCTTTCATACATCAGTATCTGCTCTAAAAAAAGCCTCTCTTGCCATTTAACGGGTGTCTATGTAGAATAAATTCAAATATTAACCTAATCTTATATAAAAATTATCCTATTATAATATTATAAAGGCGAAAGTTTGCGAGTGTGTGTGTATGTTTGTCTCTTCTTCACGCTCAAACGGCTGAACGGATTTGGATGACATTTGGCACACATATAGTTTATAACCTGGAATAACACATAGGATACTTTTTATCTCAATATTCCCACGGGATCGAGACTTTTGCGGGTGAAACCGTGGGGCGCAGCTAGTCAAACATAAAATCTAATTTAATTTAATTTATTTATTGTAATCAATTGAGCTTTTAATAATTTATTGTCATCTAAACTATGTATTAATTAATTGATTATGTTATTGTCCGCATAGTGAAGTGCATGCTGTGCTTTTCTATAAGTAATAAGGCGCTTAGACTTAAGTGTGCAATGTACTAATTATAAAGTAATAGTGTACTCATTGTTGAAGAGCCTAATAATAAATAAATAAATTTTATTGGTTACTAGCTTCTCCCCGCGACTTCTTCCGCGTGAAATTATCCCCCGCCCGCGCTAATGTTTCGTTTTCGCTTAGCGTCCTTTCTGACTTGCTCGTCTCCTAGGTCGTAATGTGATGTTAAATAGCCTATAACCTTCCTCAAGAGTTGGGCTATCAAATGCAAAAATATTTTTTTGAAATCCAACTGGTAGTCCAGAGAATAGCATGGCACGTTCAAACAAAAAAAAAAACGTCAACGAAACATCTGACATCTCACCTTGGTAATAAACAACATTAAGGTAATAAGCAATACAAAAGGGGCGGGGCCTCATCAAGGTCGTTTCTGACGGCCAACTCTGCCACTGCGCGCGCTCATTGGTCAAATCAAATAGAGCGCTTCCCCGGCTTTCTGTGACACACTTCCGTCCTTTTTCACGAAATCACAGATTTGATTACTTTTATTTTTTAGATTTTGATTGCGGGAACGCGAGAGGAAAGATTTTACACATCAAAAACAAAAAAACTAACTCTTCAGCTATATTGTATAAATGATGCTATAAAGCATATTCATTGATAAACTGACAGTACATTCAATTACCTACACTTTTCAGTCCGCGATAATTGCAGTTACAGCCCGTTGAAATGTCAATTTTCAGGATGTGGTTACAATTTATTTTAATAGACAGATAATTCTCGTCTGATGCATACGAAAACTGGCATCGCACTGCATAATAATAACACATCGTAAAATTAATTAAGCGGAAAGTTACAATCATTTAAACAAGATTTTAATGTAATCGTTTTGTGGTCTGTGAAACGGTCTCTAAAGATCAAGGAGAAGACAATGAGCTCTTTCAAATTAACTTCATACAAGTCAGTACATCTGAAAGAAACATTTATTCAGCCGAAAGACGTCCAGATCTGGACATAGGCCTGGAACCAAGCATCCCCACTTCAACCGGTTCTGTGCTTCCCGCATCCAGCGGATTCAAGCGGCCTTCACAAGATCATCGGTCCACTTTGTGGGAGGCCTTCCAACGCTACGTCTTCCAGTACGCGGTTGCCACTCCAGAACCTTTCAGTCCCATTGGCAATCTGTTGTGCGAGCAATATGCCCTGCACATTGCCACTTAAGTTTGGCAATTCGTAAAAAGAAAGAAAATATACACGCGAATTTACCCTCAAAAGAGTTACACTATGAGGTAAGTACTAAGTATCTACATAAAGTTCGTTTTTGAATCCTAGATAATAATTTGACAGACCGGTGCAAATGTCAAACTCCAAATTGAAAAAATAAACAACAAAGTTTTGAAATGTCAAATTACTGTCTGTGATTAAAAAACGAACTTTAGGTGTAGAACATATCCTTCAGATGACCTCCAAAAACTACGAGGGATGCTTGCATGGCCAACATTCCATCACGCACATGCTGCTTTCTAAAAACCGACCATAATTATGACAATAATAAAATATAACATCATTCTGTATTCCCCTCTAAAGGGTAGTAAACAAAGGTGTACATCTCACATTTTGCCAGCTATGTTGTTTAAATTCCATTTAATAGGGGGCGAGCCAATTGTAAATTACAGTGAACTGGGCACAAATCCAGACTTTGCACTGTTCATGAGAAATTCACACACACATTACATCATACCTGTATTCTTCAAAGGGTTAAGCAGAGGTACACCAACATTTCACCAGTTATGTTTAAGTTCCATGTAATAGGCAACCCATTGTCAATAACTGGGCAAAAATCCAGACTTCGGCCTGCACTCAGAAATTCCTGATGGAAAAAACCTATTGGATTTTTCACTGCCCGACCTGGGAATCGTACCTCATGCTCAGCAATAGGTAACCCCGACCACTACACCAACAAGGCAGGAAAAAAATTCAAATTTAAACACCGAGTCACATTTTGCCCCATCCGAAGAGCGAATCCAAGACCCCAAGTTCAACAGTCGCTTGCTACCAGTAAACCATTAAAATAATATATTACGGAAAATTACTGTTCCTAAACTACCAATACGTTTGCCACAAAACGGTTCTATTCCCGTCGATCGTAAAACATCTGATCGGCCACTTGTTCCATGCACTTCAAAAAGATCCAGGCCAGTAATTGTAAGATGGAAATTTTATTGCACGTATATTTGGACTTCAAAAGCTTGGTGATCAATGGGATTGAATGGGTAATCTCCCATTCTATCTCGTCATTCTACGTCTGGTTTTGTCTGAGTATTGTGCAGATGTGGTTTGAAATTTCTGTGTTTTTGCATCGTTTGAACCGTTTAGGAAGAATAATAAAAACAATTAAGGTGAATCCGCAGTTGCAGCCCGCGAAATTAAAATTTTCTTACGTTTTTTTGCAATTTGCAGGTTAGTGTCAGGTTGTATCTTGATCAAAATATGATTCGCGACTTATAATCATTGGAATCATTAACGCATTAGATCTGTTCCATGAGAACTTTTCCACGAGAAATGTGTTCTTATGGAACAAATCTGACCTGCAAATTGCAAAACAACGTAAAAATATTTGAATTTTCCGGGCTACTACTGCGGATCCACCTTAAATTCTTTGTTAACTACAGCGGTTAATAATAGCTCGGAATCTGTATACAAAAGCATTTGTAGTATTCTTCAATATTCTTTGGAATACATCAGTTAATTTTAAAATGACATAGTCATACAAACGCGTGATCCCACGAGGTTCAGTCACAAAGTCAACTCAAAATTAACCTTCCATAACGAAATGAATTTACGCAATACATTACCGAAAATTAAAGCCAAACAAAAACTGAAGGTGAACAAAAACATCAATGAATACAAAACAAAGCTACTTAATTCCTGTTATTGACACGTCTCTTAATAGCTGGATCGCGTGTCACAATACACAAAGGAAATGCTATACAAAGTATGGGGAATGTCAAAATTTAAAAGGTCAGACGGACCAGTTTTAAGCAACAGTGTGGCAACAAAAAGTTGCTCGTAAATAGAGTACATTTTTTATGAAAAGGCCGTGCGTAAAATTTGAAGCTTTGAAGATCACGCAAGAATAGTTAGAAATATGCAAAAAAAAAACTGAAAGTGACAAGTTGCTTGTTATTCTGCTAAATTGTAGTTATTAACTCAGTTATGAGCATTAGTAGCCTACATAAAGTTCTTATAGGCATTTTTTTTTTTTTTTGGTCCCACATACAAACTAAATAAGTCAACAAGTACTAACTCGGATTTAATAATACTAAGGAAAGAATATATTTTATTTAGACTTCAAACTGCAACAATTAGACATACAGACTGGCAACTGAAAAGTCATTCGCACAACTAATCTGCAACAATATTAACACAATGCTTGATTTACATAAACCGAATTCTCTCACATCTATTGTTAGATACGTATATAATTTATTATAGGCACTTGAATATAAAGTAAGACGGCAAACACGAAGAAAGGCGAAATTATACTTGGTTATGAGTTCTAACCGTATTCGGGTTATATTCCATAAAAATCTACCCGAAATCTGACACCTGGGAAGTTTTTACACGAGCAGCCTTGACGAATTTGAGTGCCTATGGTCTTGGATGACGAAGATGAACGAACTTTTCCGAAGACGGATACTACTCGACATTGTTCATAATTTATTGCTCATTCTTTGTGCACAAACGTTTTTCTTGCCGGACACGGTCGTCATTGTTGTATAGATAACTATGGAAGTTTGTTGACTACACGGCGACGGCATAACGGCACGGTGACGTAGCCGTATACCATAGAATCGGGTCATATACGAGGTCACATGATTTTTATAAGGCGCGGTTAACACACCGTACCGTATAGAAAGAAACCATGCCGAGTACAAAAGCCCTTACGACCCCTATCGCCCAATGAAAATGAGCCTCACTTGGCTGCCAGCATTCCATCTGCCCCCGAATGCGGGCGAATTACCAAGTGTGACTACGCTATTACTTCGAATGCTATGAACGTTTGTCATCAACTCATTAATGGTCGTTAGAAACTTCTGACAAGTTTGATATACGAAGACGTTCTGACATATTTGAATAGGAACAGATTTGTGCGCCGTGTGCGAACTAGCTCGGAATAGACTACCGCATTGCTTTTCGAAAGAGATTAGGTAGGTAGACCAATACCCTAACTACGTAACAGGTTTTTCAAAGGATATTCCTAAACCATTGCTTCATAGGTTTGAAAAAATCGTCTGTTCAGCAACGTAAATAACGCAATGGACTTGGCTAAACTGTCAAAATTAAAAATATTGCGGTCACTTGCCATTTTATGTGCGTTACAAAATTACCATCATCATCTGCGTAACCTTTTCCTAACTATGTTGGGGTCAGCTTCCAGTCTAACCGGATGCAGCTGGATATCAGTATTTTACATGGAGCGACTGCCTATCTGACCTCCACAACCCAGTAACTGGGTAATACGATACCACTTGGTAAGACTGGTTGTCAGATTTTGTATGATCCCACAAAGACCGGCTATTAGTCTATTCTGACAGTTAAATTTAAGATAGAAGACAAAAAGTAAGTTTTTGTCAGTCTGAGAATATAGAACAGTCTGTCATGTTATTATGCAATTGGCTATCAATTAATATTGAAAAAATACCCATCATAATTTGAGCAGGTTCTAGTAATCAATTAAACGAAGAGGTTCAGTCCGGCTTTGCAATTCTTCGTATAGGTTGTAGATAATTAACTCCTTTTGTAACATTTTTTACAAACAGTCGATAAGTAAAAACTTGTTTTGCATAGTTAACTACCAACAAACAAATTGGTATTTTTTTTCTGCCTTAATAGAATAACGAATTGATATCGATACAAGTCTCGAGTTGTTTCCTATTTGTGGGTTTATTGTTGTGTAAGTACCTCGTTCCTTCACCGAAGTACAAACACGTGTATTAGTCTCTATACTTCTGAGTTTGTTTCGGCCTCTCTTCTCAAAGTAGTCAGATAGGAAACGCCGACCTCATCTAGTATTTAAAATATGATTGACGTGTAAAGATTTGTACAAATCTACTTACAGAAATAAAATCATTTATCATTTATCTAAAACCCATAAAAAGTTGATCCTACTTTTCTATTTTTTTTTAAATAAAATTTTAGCTTTTGCCGGAAACTTTGATTTTGTAGATTTTGAGTACATATCACTCAATGCCCTTCGTGTACAATATAATAATGCTTTTAGGATGTTGTTGGGGCTGCCGAGATACTGTAGTGCGTCCGGCATGTTTATGGAGGCTCAGATTGATGGCTCTGATACCATCATGAGAGAGGGGCCTCCATATTGCACCGTATCCGAGCAAGCTCCAACAGCATTCTGAAAGTAATAGCGGACCGGTTAGACGGTCCTTTTCTTAGACACTAGATCGCACTCCATGTGTCAATTTGATGTCGTTTGTTTTATTTTTGTGGTTTACTAACATAGTTTCTTGCCCATTATTTTCCATAGGTACCTACTACCCTTTGCAATGGGCAACTAGCTTCATCTTTCTAACTGACCGACCCCTTGACAATTCAAAAGTACATGTAATTGGTTTATTTGAAATAAATGCTTTGAGTTTGAGTTAGTTCCTAAGTACCTACTCACTAACACAAATATGGATGATTCTGTAATGGATAGTCTGAAATAAAGTTATTATATAATATTACCTTTGTTTGGTTTTAAACTAAGTTTTATTTAGAAATCTTTCATTTCGGCCCAGTAGACTGTAGGGATCAATTCTTTACAAATGTCATCATACTCTATGGATTTTAAATTCCTCACTATTTTCATGTGACGCTATTTATATTATTACACGTATTTCTACTAATTGTGTCCATGAATAATTTAGTACAATATAACACACATTTTGTTGCCGATTAATATGAAGTTCTTTAGCAGTTAACTGCAATACGTTCGAGTAGATATTACATAAGTTTCAGACATAATTACATATCACGCGACTGAAACGGCTAGAAAATAGGGCTGCCTTCTTTATAATTTTTACGAAAGAAGACCGGTAATTTGAAATATTTTGTAGTATACCTAGAAAATAATAGTGTCTTACACTTTTCATTTTGAATACTCGTTGTTCGGTTTTAGCACGACAAAACTTATTGACAACCCTGGATACACGCGTTATAATTTCCCATAAAATTTGAATGACATAATGTATACAACTCGTAATTATCTACAATGCTATAATTACTTAAATTATAAGGACAGTCAGTATCGTGTGAGCCTTGGAAACATAAAAACATAACACAATCGTGTATTGATTGGCGCTCAGCCAGTACGATCTACGGTCTAATAATATATATGTACAGCATTGCCACGCTAATCTAGGATTGTAAGAAATATACAGTGTTTTGGCTGCTTCATCACACCAGCCAATCGTCTACATGCTCAGTCAATTGAATATGAACTTCCTAGAAATATTGTGAGCTTTGAGAAATTGGGTTCTTCTCTCGTCATAGCTCGTCGAGACGTTGAGCTCCTTAAGTTCTGAGTTGAGCTACACGATTCCTGACAAATGCGTGCACTGACTGGACAGGTCCACTCAAATCTGTGTGGTTCTTCCAAAAGACCATTTCAGACACTAATCTTCATGGTCCTTTTATGATCTGGCCAAGATTATGTCTGACTTTAAAAAAGACTGTGACATCTGAGTTTGTTGCGGTATTTCTTCGGGTAGCGAGTAGTTGGATAGATAACACCAACCTCAGCAATTTTTTTTATTTTTATTGACGTGTAAAAGTGTTTACAAACCTAATTACAGAAATAACAAGTACAATTTTAACAGTTAAAATTAAAAAAAGCCTCCACACTAACATTTCCTCATTTCTCTTTCCCACTCCATCACCAGACCCTATTCACCATCTATCTACAACCTATTCATTGAGACCATTCCAATGAGCCCAAACACGATACTTGTGCTGTAAGTTGGTAAGGAAGTTGGGTAAAAAACAAACCTGCTTTCAAATATAAAAAAAAACAATGGCACTCCGGGAGTGCTGACAGAAATGAAAACTTGAACAAGATCGCCTTGGTGGAAGAAAAATACTTGTATAGAACATTGGTCCGTAACCTTATCTAAATAAAAATCACAATCGCGATTACAAAAAAAAAAATACTTTCAAAACCTTTAAAAGTAAAAATACTTGCATGGAACATTGATCCGTAACGCCCAATCGCGTTTACAAAAATGCGGTGTCAGTAACGATGTCGCGAATTCAATTGTTTTTCCCATCTCAAAAATGCCCAACGCGCCTAAAGAAGTTTTCACTTTAAAAAACCGCATTCAAATCGGTTCACCCGTTTAAGAGCTACGGTGCCACAGACACACACTTAGTGGTCAAACTTATAACACCCCTCTTTTTGCGTCGGGGGTTAAAAATCATTTATCGTTCAAATCGGTGCGAACTATGAGAATAGCTCAAGTCGTAGGGGTCAGGTGATAGGTAGCGAAGCTGACTGGTCAGGGCACGCTAGAAGTTTTAAGAATGGCCACACGTGGAAGCTATTTTAAAGGGGATGCGCTAAGGTGGTGGTGTTTTGCAATTTGCAGGTCAGCGTCAGGTTGTACAGTGATTAAAATATGATTCACAATCGTAACAAATATGACTTCACAGATTTTTTATTTTTATCTTTATTATTAATAACAGGGGGTTTTTGTCTATCGTCGGATATGCTAACCCCATCGTACCTTCTCAACTATTTAACATAAATTAAAATATAACACAACAACTATAAACTGTAACAGTATAATCATTCAATAATTCAATAACTAGGCACTATTTTCACCAGACGACATAACCTCTTTGCAATCGCTGATCTAGGGTTTGCTAAAATGTTTTGAATCAGCAAAACAACTCCATGACTTAGAATTGGCCTCAAATATCATGATTTCATAAAATAGTCATTCATTAGAGTAATATGAACTTGGAAAGTTGTATTTTACACACAAAAGTCTGACAACCATTCTTACTAAGGGGTATCGTGTTACCCAGTAACTGGGTTGTGGAGGTCAGATAGGCAGTCGCTCCATGTAAAATACTGGTATTCAGCTGAATCCGGTTAGACTGGAAGTCGACCCCAATATACAGTTGGGAAAAGGCTAGGCAGATTGTTTGATTTACCGACGTATCTACTCACAACAGGCAGTTCTAGGCATTGCCAGTCTATCGTATTCAAATGCAGGAAATAGAATTCTAGATTCACAATTCGGAAGAGTCACATTAAGTCACTAACACACGGTTCTACCAAATTAATCACCTTGAAAGGCAAAATTGATTCAATTTGGTTGATTCATCCAAATTGAAAGGTTTAGGTGAACCGTTTATTAATGCCTTTATATTGGCTCTTGGATAAATCACCAAACAATTCCAAAGACAGCATAGCAACTGTATACTTATGTACATGTTGTTGTTTTGTTTGAGCCCGAACAAACTTGAACAATCCTCTTGACCCTGGTCGATGGATCGTCGAGTGTGTCGGACACGCTTGAGATACATTGGGAGCCGTGTGATCGTCTCTCATCCTTTAATGTTAAGCATGTACGCAATAAACTACTTATTACGAATCTTCTTCTTTTTCGTGTGGTTAGTGATTACGAATAGAACGTTAATAACTAAAATTTGTTATTTTAAATCTAATGCGTGCCGAGACAATGTTTACAGGACCCAAATAAAAGCACTTGTTTGCACACGTTAATTGAAATGGACGAAACTAATAGAAAACTGCGAAGTGCTCAAATTAATTTCAACTAATTTGCTGAAAGTAGGTTTAGATTTTTTTTTTCGAAATGTTAAATGAGAAAACCTACATAATCTTTACAGGTTAATAATTTTAGGAAAATGTAAAAAAGAAGCATGGGTTTGATCAATCTAAGGATAAACAAAAAAAAAAAAAAACAATCAGAATCACACCCAAAGAAAATTATACACATATTAAATAGATTATCCGATTTTTAACAACTGGAAATAGAGACACAGATGATCGAATTCATAATAATTAAAAAGTCATGAAATCAGTTGTGTAAATAAATTACGACAATAGGTAAGTTATATTAAAGAAATATTCATATTTGATATTTACGCTTAGCTTAAACTAGGTCTTCAATTTAGAACATCTGTTTTGAGCACCAAAGACATTTAGAAATCAGTAATTTTTTTCTCATACACGTAAGTGCAGACTGGCTATCTCGGACAACTAAGTTCAAGGTTTCTCACCAAGATTCAGTCCTTTAACATGATTTATTAGACACATAAATAATAATACCAGCCTTTTACAATCCCACTGCAGGTCAAACGCCTCTTCTCATACAGAGAAGGCACGAGCATTGATCACCACGGAGTTGGTGATTTCAGACTTATATTAACTACTAGCGGACGTCACGCGGTTTCACCCGCGTAGTTCCCGTTCCCGTAAGAGTACGGGGATAAAATATAGCCTATGTTACTCGCTGATAATGTAGCTATCCATTGCTGAAAGAATTTTTCAAATCGGTCCAGTAGTTTTTAGGTTTTATCGTTACATACAAAAATTCAAATCTTTCCTCTTTGTAATATTATTACTTTAAGGATAAGTATAGAGTATAGATACATAAATAATAATACCAGCCTATTACAATCCCATTGCAGGGCAAACGCCTCTTCTCATACAGAGAAGGCACGAGCATTGATTACCACACTTGCTCAAGAAGGGTTGGCGGTTTCGTCACGGTGTTTTCCTTCACCGCTGTTAGTAAAGTCCAATATATTCTCAGAAAGTATATATGAATTGAAAAACGTCACATTGGTACTTGCCCGTATTTGAACCCACAACCTCGTGCATGAGAGGCAAGACTTTTAACCACTGGGCCATCATGACCCAGACACATCAATCTGCCTAGCCTTTTCCCAACTATGTAGGGGTTGGCTTTCAATTTAACCGGATGCAGCTGAATACCAGTATTTTACATGGAGCGACTGCCTACCCAACCCAGTAACTGGGTAATACGATACGTTTGCCGAGGCATGGAGGAGTCTCGGTATATAAAGATCACCATCCACAGACCAACCCCGGCAAGCGTAGCTTAACCTGACGGATCGACCCGTGTGGCTGTTATTACTTAGCCACGAGCTCCTCGACGATGACCCAGACACATAGTAAGTATAAAATAATTTGACGTTGAAAAAGATGCAACGGGAAATCACGAAAAACCATAAGGTACCTTACCAGTATTGCCTTACGCTTTGGGGAAAACATGTTAATGTTAATATGTTAGCTTCTACAGAAAGAGAAAAACCAGTAAACCGTCAGTTAACCTGCACTTGAACCCAAAGTAATAAGCCCTTAAGACCAGAGCTGGGCTATAGATCACCAAATGGGTTCCCATTGCCCGAAGCAAGTGATAAATTGTAGATCGTTAATAGGGATCAAAACAACCTGTATTTGACTTTAATAATAAAGAAGATTTATGTTCATCATATATCACGATATGAGGTACAAGCGTAAAGAGATATTTATTTAGTTTTAATACTGAAACATTGCGAAAGGGCTTCTCATAAAATAAACGTAAACCTACCGAGATTGTTCTGACGTAATATGAAATCTGTCTGAGGTACTCGTACCATCAGTTTTCTCCAATCTAAATCGACGTCTAAAAGAAACTCCATCCTATATTTACAAACATGCCAATCACAATAAAAACTAAAACCCGCAACCGATTTATTCCCTCCATAACCTGTAAAAAGGTCAGCGCTCATAAAAGTTCTAACAAAAAAACTTGACCCACATATCGTCCATTAGTAAAGTTCGGTGGACGAAAAAAAGAAAATATCACAAAATGTAGCAAAGGTACATAATGTAGGGTAGCTGAACAATGAAGCGCACCCTGTGTCATCGCAGACTGCGCCGGTGACCCAAATAGTGGCATAATGTCACGAAATGGCCACTACACTGAGTTAGTAGAACTGAAAGAGACTTGAATTCGTGATGTCGTTTGTATGAAACGGACGAAAAAATTATTGTGACCGAGTAAACGCAAAAACGTGGAAAAATTGTGTACCTACTTACTTTAGTTGTTAATACCGTCGTTAAATAAGAAATGCAAACAAATACAAAATACCTAGAATGTTGGCGTATAACGAAACGCAGTTCGATAAAAATATATAAAAAAGAACTCGTGGTCAGTCATGTGAATTCAAAACTGCTATTATAATTATTATAGTTCAGACACTGTACTCTTTTATATAATAATTGACCAACTAGGCATCCATGAAGTTTTTGAAAATGCAATAAAATGAAGTCACGGTGTTAACGAAAACAATAAAATAGTATCAGATTGTAAATACATGACCTGCAAGCAATATAATAATTCGATTCGCTCAATTGAATTTTACAACACACTTATCGCTTTAGCCATATATTATTATTTTATCATGTTTTATGTAACCATATCATACGAATAATAAAAAAAAAAAATGTACCAATAAAGTGGAAAATATAATTTTTTGATAAGAAATGAATAAAATGTTGTACCTCATATTTGCATATGGATGGTTTCAATATTATTAACATTAGATGGAAGTCTTATGATAAATATGCAAGGATGCGATTATTGCATTTTGATCAGATCTACATATTATTAACAAGTTTAAATGCAGCAGGCTTTGACTTTTAAAATGTTTTGCGTCAATATATTGATTGTTGCAGATCTTTGAATAACCTCATATTAAGATAAAACGCACGATTCCTAACACGTCTTTAAATACGAAATACCAATAAGATGGTTGCAATGCTCATTTATTGCTTGTACAAGTAAACTTACTATTCGTCGGTCAGCCAAAGCAAATGAATTGTATCCATTGCTGCTTTACAACGAACTTAGTTTAATCGTTTGCAAACGCGTAGAGCATTGTATACAAATATACACAAAATTCGTGTTTGCTAACATTGAATGACATTTAGAAATATAATACTATATATTTATGTCAGTTTCCAAGTCTATTCATGTATGAATAAGGATTATCCATTCAAAAGACACAGAAAGGTCAAAATGCAATCTTTTGAAGAAAAACCCATGACCTTTGTCCCTTTGAAATAATGATGTCGTTAAAAAGATAAGCGAAGGTCGAAATGTCGTTTTTGTAGTTTCATGTGTGAATGGCTATTACGATATTTTGTCATGTCATAATTGGCAGACTAATGGCCTTTTTTCTACAAAAAAAAAACAAAGTTGCGTCGAGTCTGAATTACTTTTTGAAATGAAATTATAGTTTCTTAATGTTAAAATGAAAATATTTCTTCAAACTGCACTGCCTCAGTAATGTACTAAATCGCCGGAACATACCACAGGTTACGTAGAAAATAGCTCCTAAAGTAAGTAGAAACTCGTAAATCTACACGTCATTACTAACAAATTTAGTAAGAACAACAAAAATAAACTGCACTTTTCAAAAGAACCACTTAGCGTGCTAATCAGCTGTGTTCTAGGCAAAATCTATGACAGTGAAATTGTAGGCCTTTGCACGTTTTCATTTCGTTGTACCCGTACGTCGAAAAATGCATCACGTGGGAAACAAAAACATGAACTGAGAAAATGTTTATTTTCAACGATCCTTGTTCTGACTTCTGTCCGACAAATCAGGCCTTTGATAAAAAAAAATAGCAGTCGTTATCGAAACTAGAAGTATTTATTCGTTACAAAAAGGGAAGCCCTTTCCAGGCATTTTGTTTCCGTAAAGTGGCGCCCGACGAAATATCACGCAAGGTACAAAACAAGGGAACTAAGTGGAACAAAGTCTTTAGTCGTTTTTTCTGGGAATATTTTTTATTCGTGTAATTAGGTATAACCTAATTATGCTAGAGTAACAATATGAAAGTTTATTTACAGAACTTGATGAAACAGGCATTTACAAAATAGGCGTGTAACCCCCTGCCACGATATTAATTAGATAAAATTTTGCAGTATTTTGGCACTACAGAAGACTAAAAGTTCATGTTATAGAATTTAGCAAAATATCTCAACTTCCTCTACCTATTTATTTATACATTTCAATTCTAATTACGCTAAAACAAATACATTAGCACCATCATACCAAACAAATCGACATCTGGTTCATTTGGTTTATAGATGGACGCGTGCGCATCTGACGTCAGAAAGTAATTTAACGTCAATTACTACGTCACAGAGTCATGATCGTATGGCTGATGAGTTTCCGATTTGTTTGTATTCCTTTGATAATATATTGAGCTTCCTAATTTATTTTGACTGTTTGTCTTGAAGATGATTTTAAAGTGATTGGCATAGATTTTTAATGTGTCATAAAAATAAAGTTGCGTGGAATGATTTATTTTAAATTGGTATTCAATTAAGATGTCTCCAGGCGGAATAATGACTCCATAGAGCATCTAGTGGTGCAGGGCAGAGTGGAAGGTAATAAATAGGCCACGCGGGAGGACCGATCAAATTAAATTCGCGGTTGGAGGCCCAGTTAATGAATGCGCCAGACTATCATATAACAGAACCAGATGGAGGGAGATCGTGAGGCGGGCAACGACTACACTTGCGATTGGACACATTTCATTGTGACCACGATCGCTCTGTCAAAAGCGATACGAAGAAGAAGAAGATTCAATTAAGAAGTTTACTATATTCACTGAAAAAATGGTATATTAAAATAAAATCAATTTGTATTCATTAAAGTTCCTCGTAAAGTTGTAAAATTTAAACAGTCTGGCTTTACTACAGTTGTTAAAGCCACTAAGCCGAAGTTATTAATTACTACTAGAACGACCATACTTTTTCTGTAATTTTTAAACCAAAATTTTAGGTAGGCCACCTTGTTTTTAAAATAATGAACCACTTTTTCCTACACTATTGAACGCACATCGGAATTCTGAAGATAAGCAAAGAAATCGCCCACATTATCATTAGTACACGTCTTCTTTACACAATATACTAGTATATTATTTTAACGAGTAAACTTCAATCACTATAATCCCTTTGTGAATCGAAATGTGTGTTTTGGAAGCTTTTACATTCTTTTTGTAAGATTAGATTAAACAAATAGCGGTCCGTGGATGGGCGACCATTACAAATCGAGACTCCTCCGTGCCTCGGAAAGCACGTTAAGCCGTTCCTGCTGTCATTCGTAGATCTTTGACACTTGTTACGGGTAGTCAGAAGCCCGAAAGTCTGACAACCAGTCTTACTAAGGGGTGTAGACGTGCAGTGTTACCCAGTAACTGGGTTGTAGAGGTCAGATAGGCAGTCACTCCATGTTAAATATTGGTTGGGAAAGGGCTAGGCAGATTGATTGAGGTAGAAAAAATGGCGATAGATAGATAAGAACATTTGATAAATCTAATTGATGATAAAGAGATAATGGGTAATATCATTATATGCTTTCCAATTTGGATGAAGCAACTAAATTGATTCGTGTAAACGTGTAAGTAAAGGAGAATTTAATTCTATGTCGGCCACAACTTTGATTTCTGCAACTCTCTTTCTCTGTTTTCTTTCTACTCTCTCTTTTCGATACCTAGATTACTTTATATTTATTTTGTAATGTTTAACGTGCGTCTTTTTTTTTTTTCTTTTTTCAACTTTTAACCAAATTTAATCATATTGGTTGAACCGTGTATCAGGGCCTTAACAGCTCCACCAATAAGACGTCAGGTTGTCTATCGAGAAGTCAGTTGAATGTTAAATGTTAGTTGAATGTTCTAATACAGAAAGACAATATTTCCTCAAACCTTCCAATCCCAAGCTTTTAATACCTAAACGCACCCTTTTCGTTTTGGTTTTATTTTAAAAACAAAAGGCAAACAAATGGATCATCTTTATTTGCTGTTTCACTGTGCGTTTGTCAACAGGGTCTGACGGTCTGACAAACGTATATGTTTGACAAGCGACTCGTTAAACAAGTCCAGCGACGTGTTTGTCAAACAGGACGGCGCGTGTTTGACCACTTTCATTTTCCTTTTTTAAGTTTTGTTATTAAGTGACGTAATTTATTGAGGGCGTATTTCGAGAACTGTGGTTATAGTGTGTTGTGGTAATAAATGCAGTATTCTAGTATAAGTCCAGAGTTACATACATTCCCTTCCCAGTAGGTCCTCATCTAGTTTTTATAAATTAACGTGCGTGCGTGTATGACCAGATGTATGAACGTAAACGAGGCAAAAGGAGTTTGCAAGGATCGTAGCAGGTGGCGTTATGAAGTTTCTGCCTACCCCCATGGGAAGAATTATGACCATTCTTCTTTTCTCTTCTATGTTCTACTTACCTTGAAGTTTAGAATAGGGAAGATGCCTAAGTAAAAAAAAGTAATTCAATTTAGTCCGTCAGTCAGATAGTAAAAAAATATGACACGTATTTTTTACCTTATCATATTAATAAAAAATGACTTAGATAGAACGCATTAAAGTTGGGGAGTGGAGTTCGCTACGTCACAACTAAGTATAAAATCTACATACTAGTGACGTCATTGCACATTTTAACTCAATGCATCGTTGTAATCTTTTGATAATGTAAAAAAAGAAAAAAATACGTGTCGAATATTTTTTAACAACCGACGGACAAAAAACAATTGTTTTTTGTCCTATTGTGTTGAGTTTAATAAAAATTAGCCTGTATTGTCCCACTGTAGGGTAAAGGCCTCCCTTTCCTATTTCCACTCAACTCGATCCTGAGCCAATATGGACCAATCCCTCCAAAAGTATTAAGTTCGTCCCGCCATCTACGCCTGGGTCTTCCACGACGCCGCTGGACGTTTTCCGGAACCCATGTTGTAGTGGTCTTAGCCCACAATGCATCCGACATGCGGCAAACGTGTCCGGCCCAGTCCCACTTGAGCTTGGCTGCTTTTTGGGTGACGGTAGCGATTTGTGTCTTAGAGCGCAGTATCGTGTTCCGAATCCGGTCGGTAAGTCGAACTCCAAGGATACTGCGCTCCATCGCTCGCTGACAAACCTCGAGCTCGGTCCTCTGTTGAATTGTCAAAGACCAGGTTTGGGCGCCGTATGTAAGAATAGGAATAATGCACATGCAATTTAGAAACAGTTATTTTAAATACCGGTGAAAATTGGTTCTACAACAACTTATATCTATTCCAATCCACGAATACATCGAAAGTATGTTAATTGCTTAAATAAAAGACAATTGCACTTAAAAATTAACATATTTGTGTTGTTATCATTATTAATTGTCACACCTTTTCGATTGGAGAATGTAAAGTGGGTTTCAAAAACCAACAAGACGTTTTAATTGCTATAACAATTAGCGAGGTGTTTAAAATGAAACCGCATAAGTACTATTGAATTAATTACTTGAATATTATAATACAATTAGGAAAATAATTGTGAATGCATTAAAATACCTGTCGATCGCGTGCGGGGCAATGTAGGACGTGAGGCAATTAGAGGCACGTTAAAATATAATTACAAATTGTAACGAAAAATCTAGAAAGATGTTTTTAATTTGTATTGAAATAGCTTCTAGCGGGCTGTCTATAGTACGCCGGCCGTATACAACATGTATCAGAAAGATGTGGTCATATTTAAGGGTGTTATACAGGCCATCAAACTGAATCATCAATCACATCCATAAAACCGACATGTAATCCCGAAAAAATTGTCAACTACATATCTCATTCAAAAATTTAATACCTACTCGACCCAAATGTATGGGACGGCTGATTGTTTTTTCGCGATTACAATGTTGGTAAACATGGAGAAAGTTGTTTAGTTGGATGATCTGTACCATACCCTTAAATATGACGACACCTTTCTGATACGCGCTGTATACGGCCGGCGTACTATAGACAGCTCGCTACCACATTTCTGACAAGCTAACATTTTATCGTGACATGGGCTTTTCTCATACATAACATCACGCCTGTATTCTCCGAAGGGTTCGGCAGAGGTGCACCTATAGTACACCCACATTTCGCCAGTTATGTTTAAGTCCCATGTAATAGGGGGCGAGCCTATTGCCATCAACCGGGCACAAATCCAGACTCCGGGCTGCTACTGAGAAATTCTAGATGGAAAACCCAATTACACTTTGCCCGACCCGGGACCCGAACCATGGTCAGCAGAAGCGCTTGCAACCACTAGACTAACGAGGCAGATCTCATACAAAAAAAAAAAAACAAATAAGAGTTGAAAAATATTGGAGACAGTATATTTTATGTAAAACTTTTAAAAACTTTTAAAATAAATATAAGTGAGCGATGAGAGAGAAACCAATAAATCTGTTGACTCTTTTTAGATTAAGATGAATTTATTGTATGTTGTGAAGGAAGATATGAAGTTTTTTCATTAAATGCAGGCGGGGCACGAGTAGGTATTAATAAAATTGTGTGTCTTTTTTTCGGGGATAGCCTTCCGTTTGTCAAGACTACAAGAAACGATGACGTGGTCAAGGTTAAATTAGAATTTACGTAGGCACATGAAGGTGTCTAAAAATAATTGCTCATAGTTCCCGAAATCCGGAAAAGAACCGGAGTTACCGACATAGTTTGCAGAATAAGAGCAGACGAGTTCTCGAGTGGATACCGCGTAGTGTGGGAAGGTCTTAAAAAGGTGGCTGGGACAGACTTGATACGGAAGGCGGAGACCAGGGTGTTGTGGGAGGATAGGCCTGGGAGGGGCCTATGTCTAACAGTGGACTGAAATAGGCTGAATTGATGGAATTCCCGAAGGGACCCGATTTAATTCCAGTTTTATTCTATATTCAAATAAAATCTTGAGTTATAGGACTATACTACTATATGTAATAGATTAGAAAAGACTAAAAGTTTAATTTATAAATCGAGTTAATTTATTAGAAATGCAAATTCTCCACACATTGGAAAGAAAACATAAAAATATGTTGTTGATTTTTGAAAAGTGACTTTATGCTGTGGCATAAAATTCACTTTTCAGAAACCAGAATTACCTGTAGCACTCATATACTCGTATTATGACGTGCAAAGTTTTAAATCACACAAGATCCACAGTTTGTATACAAAGCAACAAACGTTAGGTTATAAATTCAGAGACCATGCGCGATGGCTCGCTAAATATAGCTATGTGAAATATTTTGGTTGGTTTGAGGAAGTGTGACCGTTTGTAGGGTAATAATAGTATTAAAATAGTTTATTGTCACAAGAATTATACATTAGTATACACTGTTTAACATGAAGCTAATTAACGCTGCAGTAGTTTGTGTACTGATATTGTGAGCCCTGCCTCTCAAACTAGGATAACCTGTATCTTAAGAGACAGTGTTCAGCTGTGAGGTTACTTAAAAATAGGCATCAAACAACTGCGAACTGTGCCAACTTATAGTAGATCTAGGGTAGATAGAGATTTGTGAGTTTTTAAAAGAAGCTACAGAGCATGAGGTCCTGGGTTCTTTTCCCAGGTCAGGCAAAGTGCTATTGGGTTTTCCGTCGAGAATTTCTCAGTAGCAGCCCGGAGTCTGGATTTGTGCCCGGTTGATGGTAATACGCTCGCTTCCTTATTACATGGGACCTCGGACCAAATAAAAAACCAAGACAGCGCTGTCAACAGTGACGTGAGACCGGTTCCGTAAACATGTGTGCACTTAGTGAGGTGTAGTTTGATTATAAATGTGTGCTTGTGAGCGTGTAGGTACAGAACGGAGGTGTAGTTTTAGCATGCTTCACTATATTGTTTGCAGCGCTTTCTTTATATTTGGTCTGAGCATCATCATCATCTGCCTAGCCTGTTCCATGTTGGGGTCGGCTTCCAGTCTAACCGGATACAGCTGAATATCAGTATTTTACATGGAGCGACTGCCTATCTGAACTCCACAACCTAGTTACTAGGTAACACGATACCCCTTGGTAAGACTGGTTGTCAGACTTTTGGGCTTGTAACCCGTAACGACTGTCAAAAGATCTACAAATGACAGCCGGGACCAACGGCTTAACGTGCTTTCCGAGGCACGGATGAGTCTTGGTATGTAAAGATGGTCACCCATTCCCGCGGCAAGCGTAGCTTAACCTGATCGATCGGCCCGTGCGGCTCTTATTACTTATCCACAAGCCCCTATATTTGGTCTGAGCATGGGACTAAAAAATAACTGGCGAAATGTGTGTGTTCTTACTGGGATAACTCTGCCTAACCCTTCGGGCATTACAGGCATGATGTTATGTGTGTAAAGTGTTTGAAATTAAACGAAATTATGTTTTTTCTGCAAATAGACCTTTTATAAAGACACTTTTACACGCAATTTTTTGTTTGTGGATTTTGTCTTATTATTTTGAGTAGCCAATAGAAATGACACTGAATGGTGGGATGTGGTCCACTGTCCAATGATGAACGTTTAATTTTAAACGAATCTCATACATGAAATTCCATTTTACGCAAACGCACGTGATAATTTCTATCTGTGAGAATGTAAATATTTTTTTTAAGAGTATATCCTATACTATTAAATGAGCAATATTTGTAATCACGTTCTCGAAAACGGCTCTAACGATTTCGATGAAGGTTGCATATCTGGGAAAATTCTTTTTCTCTATTTTCACAGCCTCGGGAATGTGATACAACGCTGCTATACCTGGATGATATGTTTATCGATTTTCACCCGAGCAGAGCTCAGTCGACCAGGTACTTGAGTTTAAGCGACATTTAAACAGATTATTATTTTAACATAACATCACGCCTTGTTTCCCCGAAGGGTTGGGCAGAGGTGTCCCTGTAGCAGGTACACCCACATTTCGCCAGTTATGTTTAAGTCCCATGTAATAGGGGGCGAGCCTATTGCCATCAACCGGGCACAAATCCAGACTCCGAGCTGCTACTGAGAAATTTCAGATAGTAAAACCCAATAACACTTTGCCCGACCCGGGAATCGAACCCAGGACCTCATGCTCATTATTTTAATTTTAGAAATTAAAGAAAAATAATTTATCTCATTATAATAATTGTCACTTAAACATAATAAAAATGATAATAATTATATAAAAAATAATATATATTAAAATAAACATTTACCTGCTCAAAATTAACAAAAAGCTGTTATTAAAATAAATACTGTGACCAATCTCTTAGAATATACAATTATAAATGTTTAAATAAAATTACGGTCAGTTAGTTTGTAACAAATGCTCGATGGCAAGCGATTAATTTTATTTATCGCCTATTTTATTTCTTAACAACTGTTTTCGATTTGTCTGTCTGTCTACAGTAGTTTAGAACAGAGAGAAGTATCATGAATTAGTTTAAAGTGCTCATTTAATACTAGCAGGTATTTTATAAAACTATACAGAATTTATAGAATAGAATAGACAACACACAAATTACAGATATAAATGTAGAAATTTTACATAGGGTGACACAATGGGCGGTGTAATCGCTAAAAGTGATCTTTTAAAGACAACCTTTGAATGGATTTAAAAGGAGAAGGAGAGATAATACTGCAGATAATCTATGGTGTACCACTTACATTTACAATAAATACATACAGCATAATTATAGCATAGTTATGCTGGCGCGTAGGATTGTGAGAACCGTTAGTTTATAATCTATAGGTAATATTTCCATTCGATTATAAACTGACGAAAAAACTGGGTGAAATGGGTTAGGTTAGAACCGAGACAAATCGCGCGCGAGCCGAGCGAGCGAAGCGAGCGGTGCCGCGGTAGCTGCCGGCGAGCGCTACTTCCAAGTTGCTCGCAGCTAGGCAGGCTATTTAGTATTAAATCAAGGTGCGTTACGTCGCCAGCAAGTTTGATACCAGTTCACAATTTGTCAGTTTCCCATAGAATTATTATAAACTAGGTATCGAAAAATAATGTGTTAAATTGTAAACGATTTGTTGCAGGTCACAATTTTTGGACAGTTTATAATCTAACGGAAATAATACCGATAGATTATAAACTAACCAACCTTTTTTTCTTTCTTTCGTTTCAATAAAGATGCATGAATTAAAATTATTAAAGGTTATGGAAATATTATATAAACTCAGTAGCATTTTAATATAATTGAATTTGACTTTACGCGCAGATGCTAAACACTTAAACTAAGATTAAATTAATGTTAAGTAGTTTATGATTTACTTTATTGTGTTTTTACAGCGTGAGTGAATGCTAATTTTACATTTATGATTCAAATTATTGTGAGATTATACGTCGAGATGAACTAGTGGTTAAGGCCTCGCCTCTCATGCACGAGTTTGCGGGTTCAAATCCGGGCAAGTCAATGTGACTTTTTAAATTCAGTACCTGGGCGACCGAGCTCTGCTTTGGTGAAAATAGAGAATGCTCATTTAATAGTATAGGAAAATTCATACTAATTCCATGTATAATACTTACTAATTCCATGCTGCCATGCTCATTATTCTAATGTCATTATTCATTATATTGTTCTAAACTTTGGACGACCGAGCTCTGCTCGAGTCAAAATACGGTGAAAACTAATTTTCCCAGATATGAGACCTAGCAAGATCGATTTTTCGCCCCCGTAAACCTTTATATTGCAACTTTCATCGAAATCGTTAGAACCGTTTTCGAGAACGTGATTACAATATATTATATATAGGTATATAAATATAAAAATATATACACACATATTGCTCGTTTAATTGTTTAGGATAGGATTTACTACTGGCGATATAAATGGAAAGGTGCTGTTTCTGTTTCTTTGGTACCTGTTTAAAAACACAAGGAATTTTGATGAATTTCAGCAAAAAGTTGCAATATAAGGGATTACGGGGGCGAAAAATCGATCTAGCTGTGTCTCATATCTGGGAAAATTCGTTTTGTCCGTATTTTCACCCGAACAGAGCTCGGTCGCCCAAAGTTTAGAACAAGATGGCTACCTTAGAATAATGACATGGCAGCATGGAATTAGTAAGTACCCACTATCATGGCAGTATGGAATCAGTATGTATCATCCTATACTATTAAATGGGCATTCTCTATTTTCACTAGAGCAGAGCTCGGCCGCCCAGGTACTTAGTAGTAAACGGGTTCTTACCCCACATAAAAGTACTCGTAAACATACAATTAACACTAGATCAATTACCGATGTTACCCACATCATCAAACCGTGACTCGTCTTTTTAACTTTTTGAACGAGTCAGTTAAATGAATTGAAACCGGTTAAATTTGAATGGCGGCACTTTTGATAAATCGTATAAAACAGTAACAGTCACGGTTTTAACCCATGTTTTGGTGATAATTATGGGTAATTTTTACGAGGTATCGTATTGCCTTTATGTTATTTTTATAGTAATCGGAGGCAATAAAGTTAAATAAGAATCAAAAACATCGCGTGTGGTCGTTATAATAAAGACGTAAAAAAAACATAACATAGACAATGAGTTTAGTTTAATAATAGAGTAGGTATAAAAATAAATTCTATTTACTCCGTCTTTCAGATTATAAAAAAATATTAGACACGTATTTTTTGCTTTATCGTATTAATCAAAAATAACTTAGAAAACACCCATTAAAGTTGGGGAGTGGGGGCTCGCTACGTCACAACGCAGTACCTATTAAATCTAGCAAGGCGTGACGTCATGCCACATTTTAACTCAATGTATCGGCGTCATCTTTTGATCACGTCAAAAAAGAAAAAATACGTGTTCAATATTTTTTTTAAATCTACAAGACGGACAAAAAATAATATTTTTGGACACAGGCCTATCGTCTTTAAAATTAACCATTTTAAAACTGAGGGTTTTCTGAAATGACGTTCACCAGGTGGCAGCACTGAGACGTCAGGTCACCTGTCAAGTGTCAAAGCGCCTATAGTATTTTCTTTAGTCGTCACTGAATGAAGAACGAATGATGAACGTCAGCATATATTTTATATTCATTGTCGAAATGGAAGACCTCTTGTCAAAGTGGCGCCAACTGATGGCGTGAATTTTTTTCGCTACCCTCAATAATACAAATTATTGGTGGTGTTCTTGAGAAAGGTCAGGTGCGTAGTATTTGCAGCCTGCGTGCGTGTATGACCAGATGTATGAACGTAAACGAAGCAACCTGCTACGATCCTTACATACTCCTTGTATGTAAGGATCGTAGTAGGTGGCGTTCTGTAGTCTTTGCCTACCCCCATGGGAACAAGGCGTGAGTTTATATAAGTGTATATAATTTAATAAGTGCAATGCATAATAATTTAATTCTTGTAAAAATAGTCAATGTAAACAAATTCCTCTGAAAAACGCAGTTTTTTAAATTAACCTTTAAATATTTACGCAGCTGCTGTTGAAGTCACCTATTTTTACTTAACTGCGGTGAAGGGTTATTTTATAATTACTTATAACAAACATTGGTAACACACGATTTAGTTACTATGCCTTTAAATTCGGATGGGTCATGGTGGTTGGTGGTTGAATTCTTGTTTATAGTTTGGGCGTCAATGTCCCCTACATTGAGTATAATAGGGATGATGGATGGGTCAAAAAAAAAAAAAATTTAGTCTGTTAATCAGATAATAAAAAAATATTAGACACTTATTTTTTGCTTCATCCTAATAATAAAAAAAATACTTAGATAAAACGCATTAAAGTTGGGGAGTGGGGGTCGCTACGTCACAAGTAAGTATAAAATCTACATACTCGTGACGTCATGGCACATTTTATATCAATGTATCGCCGTAATCTTTGGATAACGTAAAAATATAAAAATATGTGTTTAATATTTTTTTATAATCTACAAGGCGGACAAAAAATATTTTTCTATTCTGTTATTTACAAAGGATATTATAAACAATAAATGACGTCTGTGTATCATTATTTAAATAAATAACACATGGTTGCAATATCATATGTTCTAACCGCTATGCAATATGTAAACTTTATTGCAACAGCTGGAAACAATAAAAGAACAAAATTGTTTAACAAATAATGTACGTATAGTTAGTTATAATATTCTTTGTTTAGTAAATTGAATTTACTTAATAATAATGGTATTGGTTTACATTATTATGACACGTATGGATCATGTGCAGTAAAACATGAAGACCTACCACTGTTTGGAAAACAGTAAGAAATGTTTAATAAAATACAGGGTCAAATAAAATTAGTTAGTGAAACCCCGGAGAGGTGACGGGTGTCGATACCTATGGGACTTGTAAAAAAAGCAAGAAAAAACGTTTATTTGCGTTAAACATGACGCAAAAAAGAGCTTAAACACAAAATTGAGAAAAAGTTGGGGGAAGCATGCATCACATCTACGCAAATCGGCTATCGCTCAGCATTATGCTGCGACCCTGTGCAAGACAGAGCCCCAGCGCTTGTTTTCAGCGACAGCCGGTGCTGACGTAATGACATCGACCGGTGCAGCAAACAAATATTAAGACGCTATACCAGTACAGCGTACTTGTCACACAGGATGCGTTCTGGGTCCTACCGGTCCGGTCAACACGAACGTTTGTGTTATGTTATTTTCGATTTGACCGGACTGTAGGACGCAGAACGCATCCAGTGTGACAAGTCATAAACTGACTGAGTTAAAGCTGATATGACTAGAAGGGGTTCTAGCTAACCAATATATACTTAAATGTTGATTTAAATAAAACCACCTATAATTAATCAGGATTAGCAGTGATAGCCTAGTGGTGTGACCGTCAGACTCCCAAGTTATAGGTCTCAAGTTCGAATCTAAGGCACACCTCTGACTTTTCGGATTCATGTGCGTATTGTATAATTATCACTTGCTTCAAAAACGATGAAGGAAAACATCGTGAGGAAACCGGCATGCCTGAGAGAACACTTTAAATTGTTAACTTTGTGTAGTGTTTGGGTCACCAAGAAACAGGCTATGCCAGTTTGGGACCGGCTGTCTAATATTCTAAGTCTTCTGTTAGTGAGAATTTTATATCACGCTAAGTATTTAAGAACTTTGAATTTGAATTTCTCAACGGCATTTAAAGCCAAGTCAGAGGCCCATGGGCGGCTTTAAAACTCTGACACCAGTACCCTAATTGCGTAACTAATTTGTTTCATTTTGACAGTTCAACAACATTACGTTGTTGAGCAGATTTTTTTCCAACTTATTAAGCAATGGATGGCAATATGTTTCAAATCGAAACAGATTGTGATTGATCGTGTATTACGCAATTAGGGTACTGGTTAGTCACTAACCACACGAAAAAAGAATCAGCATTTAATTCTACCATTTATATTTTTAAGGCTAGAAAAAAATGCCATCTCAAGCTAAACTGCGTGCGCAAACAGATAAGCGATGCTAATTAGTCAAGAGACATCAACGCCATAATTAATGATCTGATCTTCAGACATACGATTCAACTTAGAAGGGTATTTATTGCTTTGCTACACTACAAACTATTATCAGAATAGGGATGGGAGATTGTCCGAGTCGATATTCTGCTTTACAAATGGGTGTCGACTTTTTTTCAAGATTTTATAAATAAGGAATTCATCACTCTTGCGGTCACTAATGTTTGGAATTTAGTAGCAGATTGGTCACTCAATTAATTTATTAAAGTGAAAACTTCTTTGGGCGCGTTGGGCATTTTTGAAATGGGAAAAAACAATTGAACTCGCGCCACCGTTACCGACACCTCATTTTTGTAAACGCGATTGTGCTCTTTATTTATATTACGTTACGGATCAATGTTCTATGCAAGTATTTTTACTTTAAAGGTTTTGTAAGTATTTTTTTTTTGTAAACGCGATTGTGCGCTTTATTTAGGTAAGGTTACGGACCAAAGTCCTATACAAGTATTTTTCTTCCACCAAGGCGATCTTGTTCAAGTTTTCACTTCTGTCGGCACTCCCGAGACATTCGCTTAAACTTAGGCTTTTGCCTTTTTAGTTATAGAGCAAGAAAAAGTTTAGAGATAGGTGAAGTCTTCGCCTGTCTCTAAACACTTAGACTTTTTGCAAATTGATATACAGGAAGTAGACTTTTTAATTTATTTCCAAACGAGCTGCTGCTCGCGTAGACCCTAATTCTTTTTCTTAAATAAAAGTACCTTAGATACTCCTTATAACATCAGCTATCTGTTAGTCAAAAGCCCGTCGAAATCGCTTTAGCCGTTTCGGAGAATAGCCGGAACAACCAGCCAGACAGACAAAAAAAAAAATGTTTTTTATGTTAAAAGTACCGTATATACTTTCTCCCTCCTCCTCTGTCTTCCTTCCTTTCTTATTTAGCAAAAAGCTGACATTTTAACATTACAAACAGACAATTCAATTTAATCTATTTGTATGCATGAAATAAACAATTATGAAAATATAGCACGAGTAGTCATTTTTACTGATCAAGTTGTATCTGCAACAGATGTTTCACTGAACTTTTGAGCATGAAACAAAAAATTCATTTAGATGTGACAGTATGACTCATTGAAAAATCTGCCCTTATTTATAAAGAACACGACATAAAATGCCATGGACGAAAATACACGTAATATTTACTGTTAATTAATTGACGTAAAATGTCTGGCACCATTCGTGATCATTCACAACATAATATTATTTCTTCAAAAGCTTTGAAAAACTATAAGGAAGTGAAATGACAATCTCCACAAATTAAGAAAAGTATATAGACAGAAATCAATTAATGTTTTTGGCTGAATAAACAGCCTAGATCAATATACAAAATCTATTAGACCGAGAACACACTCAAACAGAGCGACGGAAAAAAAAATCTATTCTAAAATTATAAATAAAATATCAGTGAGAATATTGGTTCGTGGAACTGTTAAACCAAACGTTACCGACGTTGGCTTAGACGAATTTAGTCGAGATTTGTCGAACCGTTCCGTCTCTGTATATTTTATTTATAAAAATTCCACCCGCTTCTGTCGATCTCCGATTTGACACCTAACAATACCAACCGTATGATTTAATAATCAGGTTCTTTCTACGCCATTGCGTTTGGACACGAAAACAATTTTGAATCCACATTTAATTCAAATCGATTTATTTATTTGTCATGTTCTAATATAATCGATACGAATTGAATTTAAATCACTAGTTTATCACCTTGACATTCGCATAAATCGAATTAGAAGTCGAGTCGAATCGTTTATAATAAGCTTTAGTTTTTCGTTGACTCCCATCTCTATCGTCAACGGTATGCGACTAAGACCAATTAACCGAAGGAAATGCCCTTTAAGGTATTCCACCACGAAGGATAAAATATTTCAGAATGTCCGTATAATATATAGAATAGTTCTTTTAAGTCCTTATAGGTATTTTATTAATAGACGTTAAGCTTAGTGCATGCGTGCGAACGCGGCTAACATACAGTTTAGCCGATCACCTGCTTATAAACATAACTGGCTTTCGAGACCGCCCTTTTTCATGCGAGAATTTATGCGGTACAAAAATAGCCGATAATATACTATTTCTAAACCAGTTTCTTAGTAGTTATGCATCGAGATTCTTGAATGAAAATTAGAAAAAATAAACACAAGCGGGAAAAAATTGCTACGATGTTAAACAGTTGTTGATTAAAGCTGGTTTGACGATCTCAAAGTTGAATAAAACCATACAGTGTTTTTACATTTTGTAATCTCGCTGTCGTCACAAATTGTCAAAGTTGTTTGAGAAAGGAAAAGTAAGCCTATTTTTCCTAATTGTATAAATTCTTTGCCCTAAATATTTACGTTTGTCTTCTAGGATTTCAAAGAAAACTTTTTTCCACTAATTGTGGCCCTGTTTATTTCGTCGTACGCAATGTATTTTTATATGGAAGACACGGGATTACAGTAACTGGATATTTTGAAATAAAGCTCGCTATGAAATAAAACTCAACTTTATGAGCGATGTTCAGTGGTATGAAATCATGTTTATTGTTAATTTGTTTTAATTTATCAACGTGGCGAGCCCTTTAACACGCTCGTTGTCACGTAGGCAGACAGTTAAATCTTCTATTTTGCATTAATTTTAACAGAAGCACATACCCACATTTTATAAAAACCGAAATTAAATTCATTCCAAAAACACTCACATTACACATTATTCACATTTATAAGGTTGTATTTCATTTTTATTTTCACATAAATAAGAAAGTTTTTCGTACAGCAAAATATTATTAGTAGTAGTAATTTAAAATTCAACTAAACAAAGTTTTTACGACTCCCTGCCCGTTTACTGACAAGCACGTAACTTTTTAATCGCCTAAACTATTTAACGGCGAAAACTAATATTACAAACCATATTTTAAATAGTTTTTTCCATGACGAGGTAAATAAAGTTTCAGACGAATTTAGTTTTAGGTGCGAACTATATCTGAAGCCATTAGCAGCAGTTTATTTTTGGTTTAAATAAACTATAAATAGAGATAAGCTATGGAGAAATGTACAACATGTTTTAGATGTCAACGGCTTGAGCATTGACCTCGTTTTTCCTATACCTTTTAGTCATCTTTCTGAAATAATTCTATAGGTATAATATTTTAGCCGAATCCGGTATAATACGGAATAGACACCATTATATTTTAGCTCTAAATTAAATCACGAATATTAAAAGCATCTAAATCCACATCCCCACAGTGAACACCGATCTTAACAATTCCAAACGCTTTAAATTATAATGAAATAGTCGTCGCCGTTGTTATACTAGATAATGGTAATAATTGAGCTATAAATAAAGATGTTAAATGTAAACTGTGAGCAAAAGTGTCCGCCATAGTCTCAGAGATATTTATGGAAAATTGTATGTCTATTGTAAAGTATTTCAGTAAGAAAGTGTAGAGTTTCTCTGGTGGAGTTATTTTAAAGGATGCTAGTGGATTGGTCGTATTTTTTGCGCCGTGGTCTAGGCAGGTGGATGGATTTTTCTCTGAATATATCGTCATTAGAGGTGTGGAGTATGTAGTGAATGCAATTATCGAGATGAAAGTAAGCGCAAATCACAAAAATATGAAAAAAATAGTGTGCAGCAGTTTATTATGGAATATAGATCTATGATTATTTAGCAGTGTAAGAGCGGTTTCGCACTACGTACGATCCGAATCCGAATTCAAGATCCGAATTCCATCCGAATTTGCCATGTTCTAAATTCGGACGGACAAAGATCAGATCTAGTGCACAACCCCTCATACAAATAGTACTATGGCTACTTCGGACCGACATTTCTCGGATTCGGATCGGACGTAGTATAAAACCGCTCTAACACGAATTGTCGTGAATAACTAAATTGCAAGTGATATTGGATTTTTCTATATGGAATGTTTCAGTAGAAGCCCTGAGTCTGGATTTGTGCCCGGTTGATGGCAAAAGGTTCCCTATTTATACATGGGACTTGGCGAAATGTGGGTGTATTAAAGGTATACTTCTACCTAACCCATCAGGGAATACAGGCGTAATGTTATGTATTCTATACTATTAAATGAGCAATATTTATATATGTTTGTAATCACGTTCTCGAAAACGTCTGTAGCGATTTCGATTAAAGTTGCAATATAGGGGTTTACGGGGCGAAAAATCAATTTAGCTAGGTCCTGATAAAAATCACTAGAATGTTTATTAATTACACATACTTACGTACATACGAAATTTGTTTTATCGATATCTTTTATTTAATAACGTCCTGTAAAACAAATACATCCCAGCAGTAGGCCACTGAGTTACAGGTGCTATTTGGACTACTTCATTCCATACGCCATTCATTCACAAAATAATTCACCTGTTCATACAATAGCATAGTCTATAGATCCTAAATGGGTTACTATGGCAACCGTGGGCGTCTCGTAACCTGTTACAGCGTCGTGCACTACAGAAACACAAGTGCCTGAACCTTGCCCTGCACATGTAACATGTACTATGTATTTTGTATAGGCACGTGCATCTTACGATTTTATTTAGGGCGACTTCAAAGACGGTTTGTGAAAATGAATCTTTGTGAGAATATTTATTTATTTATGGGTAACACCAACTAAATAATATACAGCATTTACGCATAATTTTTATCATCATTATAGATCTCGCATATAGGAAAGCACGGCACTTTTTTAAAGTGTACTTACTTGTACAATATACAAAATAAATCTTATAAATATCTTATCTTATTAAAATTACCTATATTTTTTTTACGCTGTTAGATGTTCTTTTGTTAAATATTATAAAAAGTACCAATCATTTTTATTTGTGTCGTGTTTGTTGTTGTGGAGTTTTTCAGGCATGACCAGGATCTTTCTTTATTAATTACACTAATTAGACCTTTGATCAGCAGTGGGATACTAGTAGGCTGATAAAATATAATATCTAGATGACCGAGCTTCAATGGTTTTTTTTTTTGAACGACATTTTCTAAAAATGAAACCTAGCTAGATCGATTTATCGCCCCCGAAACCCCTTGGATACTTAATTTCATGAAAATCGTTGGAGCCGTTTCCGAGATTCAGATTATATATTTATATACATATAAATACAAGAATTACTCGTTTAAAGGTATCCAATCACCATCCGCCGGAGTTTCTTGCCCGTTCTTCTCCATAGGAACCTACTACGCTTTGGAATGGGCAACTAGCTTCATCTTTCTGACTGATCGACCCGTTTCTTTGAAATAAATGCTTTGAGTTTGAGTTTGAATAGTCTCGACTCTCTTTACAAGACTAGTTAAGTATTATTACAAAGTGTTGATTCTCTCTGTTATGTTTATATATTCGTTGGCACTATTTTACTTTATGGTTATACCTCCATGAACTGTAAAATATAGGTACACAGCCTAAACACTACATGCAGTTAACCAACGAATAGGTTAAAAAGCATCAACACACTCGAACCCATAAAAACGTTCAATACTGTCATCGTTAAACCACTGCATGAACTAAATTGCTACTCTGTGGCATAGCTATACTTCGTTGATATTATGTTAATCGTTTTTATCAACATTTTCGTTACATAAATAATTACTTTTTTGTTTGGATTAAGTGCTAATCTATACTATACAAGGCCTTGATAAGTTGGATTATGTGAGGATGACTGATTTCGTGATGTTCGTTCAAGGTTATCTCAAACCAGTAGGTAGCATCTACATTGTATTTACCTACGCTTGTGCTTCCTTATCTGCCGATGAGCATTTAATTAAAATATTGGTTTTGATACTGAGAGTAAATTATTCTTCATAGGCATCATCATTATCATCATTCTCTTGACCATATTCAATTTTTTTTTGGGGTCGGCGCAACTACTACTACAACTAAATAACAAAAACAAAATCGTTTCAGATTTTAGCTGGAGAGATAAAAGAAAATAAGAAAAGTGAAAAAATAATGTTAATAAAAATTAAATGATCGAGACGTTCACAGATAGGCGTGCAACTTGATATTTTTGCGCCCAAGAAGGCAGTTAGTTACTTTTTTATTTTTTCAAAGATAATCTGGACAAATTATTCCTAAATATCCTGTTACAACTACAAGGTAAACCACACGACCACATTTTTAAATATAACAATATAATTAATTAAAATATTAAACTAAATTTATCCTTTTATCTAAAAACTTAACTATTTTATATCACAACAAACATAAACCACAGAGACAGGTAAAATATATAAAAATATCTAAACAAAACTACTATTTTATAAACATTTCAACTTTAAATGCGTGCGCGCACAGTAGGCGCACGTTTATGGGATGTGATAGATCGTTGAAATAAACATGAAACGTTTAAAGTACACAATATCGTGTTAGAATAACAATCATCGGCTGGATTTTAAACGTATAACCAAATGAATTTTAATGGATTCATTTCTTCAATATTTTGACGTAAAAATTGATGGGATATTGAAGATAATATAAATTGACTAATTAATAAAAGTAAAAACAATGAAGTAGAAGAGGAAGAAACTGATTCTTAAGTAGTAAATGATGCTGTCATTATGTTTTTTTATGTTGATGATCTTGATTAAATAATCGAAGTTCTGTTTGACGTAAACGAGTAGACTAACTACTGGAAAGAAGTGTCTTTTAATAACTTAATGTATACAAAAACAAATAAACCTAGACTATAAGAACTAAATGGGATAACCAGTTTATAGCATGCCAAATGTGCGTGAGAATATTAATTGAAAAATGAAGTTATTAAAGCTAGAATTCATGTTTATACCGCTGTACATCAATAAAGTAATTACATCGATGGTCATAATGAAGTAGTTAAAACGATAGAAACGATAACATTTAATGAAATGAAATATTTTGAAAGACAAGTAAATTATTTTGTTTTGAAGTGATCTCATCTACCATAAGTAGGTGTTTTTGTTGTTAACAGGAAAATTTAGGTTTATCCTCAAAATCTCGTTTTATTCTAATATTTATTCAGGCAACCAGTAAGTTGTTGACAAAAATATTTTAAATGTTTGTTTAGTATCATTTGAGGAATGAAAATTATTAGTGGGTACCTAACACTTAAAGGTGCTAAAGCCTCGGCTGCAGCGTACTTTTGTCTGCTGATCACAAAATACCTACTACGATATATGATTCCTGCCTGACGTCATAATAGCAATTTTCCTATCTATTGTTGCACCGGTCATTGGGATGTCCCAGTAGAGAATATTTGCCGGTTGATGTCATTTATTCTATTCGAACATATAAAACGAGATTTTATTTCCAACTTTAACGGAAACTGGTAAACTAGAAAACTCGGATAACTAAATGTAAAAATCTAGGAACGATATTTATAAATCTGTTTCAGAGCAAACTGAAAAAAAAATGTTCAATGAAAAAGCATTGACCTGAACAAATTCCAACTCGCTACTAGTACTAGTAGTAAAAATAATTTGAATTTTTGACATATGACAAGCAAACAAACGTTTTTCATGATCCTTTATTTCTATTTTGTCGTACATGAAGGGTAGTCAAACATTGAAGCTGAAGACAAAAGTGCTATCATCTTTGACAGACGTTTCTTTAGAACGGTTATCAAAAGTGCCTATTTCTTTATTCTCTTTTACAAACGCAATGAGGTCGCGAAGTATTCTTTAAATTCCAAGATTGCCTCAGGCAATTTCATTTTGGGGGTTATTTTTATTGAGGTTAAATGGCGCATTAACAATATTGTTTGTTACCTTTTTTGTTACTGCTGTGCCTACATATTTTTGTTCTTTATTGCGATGTTTATTTAATTATTTGATGGGATATTTTTGTATGTATCGTTACAGATTAAAATAACAGATTTTGATGGATCTAAAAAACTGGAGTTCTATTTCAGGCGCGTACCTAAATCCCGTTTTTGCATTGTGATCACACATGTTAGCTTATATAACTAAAACAGTTTAATTTTCCTCGAACTGCAAGCCGTTCGAACCACCAGCTGATACATTTGTATATTTTTGTTCCAGATCAGATTATCACTCATCATCCAACCAATCCATCATATCAATATTTGGCTTACATTTCCAACTAATAACATTACGACATCAAAGTTAAATATTTTCAGTTTTGAGCTTTAATTTCCAGTTTGTTTATATAATAAAAGTAACTTCTAAAACGGTTTGGAACATTTTCAATGATACATCAGTCTCGCAAATAGAAACAGTCCAAATCGAAGGAATCTTTGTGAAAGCAAGTAATTGCGTAAGACACGTAATAATGGCAATCGATTACAATGCCTTTCATTTTGACAGGTCAGCCACGTTCATTGCGTTATTTACGTTGTTGAGCCGACGAATTTTTCAAACCTATGACGCAATGGATTAGAAATTTCCTTCAAAACTCGCGGATTGTGATTGAAAGTGTGTTACGCAATTAGGGTGGAGTTTAACGCCAATACTGCAGTTTTGGTTAAACTCTAATGATTACCGTGTTTACGTCGGGATTCCTAACCTAACCTAACCTAACTTTTACTGCGTGAATTAGATCATGGAATTCGTATCATGGATGGAATGGTATCGATATGAAAGTTTTCCGGACTTTTCAAATAATCGTTTCAACAAATACAAAAGCCAGTAGGCGAATTTTTGTATTCATATTATCTAGTTAGAACGAAATAAATCTTAGATAAAAATGCAGGCGGATTACACTTCGAAAATTCGTAAGACTAATGTTTTGGTTTCATAATCTTGATGAACCTAAATATATCAATCTCTTGCAAACAATCAGATAAGATGAAGAATACTAAGAAAACAGTGGCAAAATAGCTATGCAATAATGAGATTACGTTTTGTCAACTGTAATTTGTTTAAACGATCATAGGATTCAGTTATGTCAGCAATTAATTAGTACACAATTAAACTTACACATTTTACTTGTAACATTTTGCGTTTTCTCTTGAATTCATCAGTAATACAGTTAATTTTCAGAATAACGTGCTCTTATAAATATATATATCAATTATCACAACAAAAGCGTTGAGCATTCCAGACCATTAGTGTTTCAAGATAATAATGGGGATAGCAGCTGTATACCTCACAAATTATATTAGAAATCTCTTCAACAATTCCTATATAACTATAGCTTGGCAACGTGGACAGATTTAAAAAAATAATATAAAGACCGATGCTGTAACAAAAGGTTTGTGGAGAGAAGAATGTATTTTTTCTAAACGAAAATAAAATCCGGAAAGTTTGGCGACAGCCAACTATCTGTCGTGGTGTAGTCAGTCGGATGTGTGTCCAAAATAGCCCGGAGTTTCTAGTTCGAGTTTGCAAGTCAAAGCGACAATCGTTAGGCATGCATTAGTATTATTTAGTTCGTCTTTTTGTCCGTCTGCTGGTCGTGTAGTGATTGTTATTTATAGCATAATGAATTTGACGGTGCCTACACTACCAACATGTGGCTCGTTCAATGTTGCGCTTGCGTTTCCGTAATCAAATTTTTTGTTGTATCGTTTTCGAGACGCTAACGATCTCATTTGAACTGCTACTGGATAATAACTGTCTTATTTTCTATGTGACTGGTTTGCAAAATAAATAATTGAATTGTTCAAGGTTGGAGATCGTCTGCATGTATTAGTTTGAATAGAAACTCAAAACATTGCATCTCGATAAACGTATGAATTCAAGGTATATGAAGTTGCACAATGTGTCGAAGTTATAAATATATAAAACATTGTATTACTAACTATTAGGCGCTGAGTAGACGATGGACAATATGGCCGCGGACAATTTGAAATCGTATGGAAATCTAACGCGCACATGGACAAAATGCCGGGACATCCATGCGATTACAAACTGTCCATAGTCTGCTCAGCGCCTTAAAGTAACCTAGTCGGACGAGTTAATGAAAAAAGTCACAAATGATAGTACGTTTTCATTTTTCTAATAACAAAAAGTGAATAAACTGTAGACGAAAATAGAAATGAAGTGAATACTGAGAAAAATTTGCTTCGTCGGGTTTTCGTAATAAGGCGAGAAACCCAGAGTATAATGTATGATGATTAAACTAATGAATTTAGACGAGATGAAATAGGGATTCTTTGCTGCATATTTTATACGCTAAGATGTTATTGTAAAGACTTTAATTATTATATACTACTAGTGAACCGCCCCTTCTTCGCACGCTTGATAAAACATCGTACCTACATAAAACCTTTAATGATTTTTACACCTAAAACTTTCTCATGAATCCCTCCGTCCATTGGTGAAACCCGTATGTAAATCCGTTCAGTTGTTTTTAAGTTTATCGCGTTCAGACAGACAAGACGTATATATGTAGTGATTATATAGTTTCGTTTGAACATAGCTCTTTGTTACTATTAGACAGTCTAATTCGATTATCTGCTGGACACATGCACCTGCTACCATCATTCAGGACTCACTACGTCTTTTTAGCTACACTTTCATGGATTATTACTTTAATTTTATAGTTCTCATGCGTCGGAAGTAATCGGGCGTGTTATTTACGAGAATTTTTGTCAACACAGACACGGTTTTCTAGCAAAAATAAATGATTGCAATAAACTATACGATGTGTCATAACTTTCTTTTGTTTTAACAATAAAATATCTCGAATTAATTGCTGTAAGTTGTGGTTTCGTTAATCTGCTCCAATTACACAAATTCGATGTAAATTGCAGAGTATTGTAAACAATTGAAGGCAATAACACAATTCTAATGCTTTGGAAAAAAGAATAAAAACAATTTGGCATTAAGCCCGTCACAAAGATTACAGACGGAATTAAAATAAATAGGTAATTTATAACATCGAGGACAAAGACCATAGAGTAAAAAAAAAAACACAAAACGTATCTTTTTTAATTTTATTTTCCGATTACTGGACTACTTTCTAAATTTAATTTTATGAAAATTAAATAAAGAACATTGAATATGAAATTATCCGTCTGTTGTAGTAGACACGTTTGAGTTTGGAGTCAAAATTATTCAAATAAGAATGGCGCGCAATGAGACTTCAAAGTTCGAAGTTTGGTATCGTCGTTAATTTGATTATTTATTGGAACATAGCATTTGTAAACTTGGATTTTCTACGATCCTTATTAAGTCCGAGACGCAAATTTGAACCGACCCCGTGGAGATATAGCGTTAATATTTTATGAACTAAACTTTCGGGTCCGCAAATGAATATTCTATTGCTGTCATTATACATTGATGTTTTTGGGTTTGAAAAAATAAACATTTGGGAATTCGTGTTATCGCTGGCGAGTTTGCGGCGAATTTTAAAATTCGAGATCATTTTGTTGAATTGTAAACAAAGGAATTATCATTGGAATTATTAAAATGCTAATTATAGCATTGAATAATTCCAATGATAATTCCTCAATTTATTAATATTGGGTCGGTATTACTGAGCATTATATGAAATTGGGTTATTTAAGTTCGAACAGAATTTTCATATAAGTATTTTGTTCTTATCAGGTTTTCATTTGATGTTTACATTAAGGTAGCATAGGAAATATTTTTTATTCACCGCGATCATTTCATTATCCTAGACTAATCCTACAAAAATACAAAAACATGTACTCACTTTTAGATAAATGGACACAAAAAAAAATTAATCCGTACTGCCGCTCCTGGCGGTGGAAGCACACAATTCTCTTAACCACAGTACAATTTTAAACAAATTAATCAACGCCACACATCAACTGAACATTAACAATAGCAGAACGCGATATCAACGTCTTTTCTTAGAAAATTGCGATTTTAAATCGTACGTAAAATTTTCGCGGGAAACGGAGAGCGCGCGACAGCGTTCCACCCACGCGACGTTCAGAACACGACTGAACGAAAATCATCAGTTCACCTGCAATGCGTGCGCTGATCGGCGGCGCTGGAAAGAGAGGGCGAGATTACAGATAGTACAAGCTAGAGCAGGATATACGATACACGTGCTTCCGTACCTACCAAAGGGGGGTGAAGCAGTTTTGAGGAAAGGGGCGAGTCTGTACAAAGCTGCGAATGAATAGGGATGTATTTTGCATTATGAAGACTGGGACAATAACTTGAATTATAACTTTTGTTCGTGAGGAAACTCGATGTGACATTTTCGTTGCTACTCTCTCGTTAAGTTAATGAAGTTAAGGCCTTTTAATGTAAATGGGGACGATCGCTTGTGATTAGTTCAGGAGGAAAAGTTTTAAACATTTTTAAGCTTTTTTTAAACTTTTATCGACGTCTTAGAAAACCTTGAAGGCTTTAATGTGTATGAAAATTTGTTCTTAACAATAAGTAATTTTTCTTGCAGGAAAATTCAAGTTCAGAATAAAAGGCTTTATTTTACCACTGAAGTAAAAACTGAATCGAAGAAATACTATTACTGCATTTTAAATTAAAAAAGACCGCACTGATATCAAATCCAATACCTCTCCTTCAGAAATGAATATTACTATGGAAAATAAAATTCTCGTGTCACAATGTTAGTTGCCATACTCCTCCAAAACGGCTTGATCGATTTGTGTGAAATTTTGTGATAAGGGTGGTCCACCCCAAACATTTATATGGCAAAACAACGTTTGCCGGGTCAGCTAGTTACTATGGAAAATTAAATGAAAGAAAACAAAAGAATGGTGCAAAAACAAAGTAGATCCAATACTAATAATTTGGACAGTCGAGGGCTAACATATGTATTCGCTTTCTATTAGTATCAATACAGTAAATCTGTTTAGCCTTTTTTCAACTAAGAATGTTGGGGTCGGCTTCCAGCCTAACAGGATGCAATTGAATATCAGTATTTTACATGGAGCGATTGCCTATCTAACCTCCACAACCCACAGTTACTGGTTAATACAATACCCCTTAATAAGACTGGTTGTCAGACTTTTGGGCTTCTGACTACTTGTAACGACTGTCAAAGATCTATGAATCTCAGCCGCGACCAACGGCTTAACGTGCTTTCCGAAGCACGGAGGGGTCTCGATGTGTATCCACGAATCAACCGCGGCAAGCATAGCTTAACTTTTTGATCGACCCCGGCGGCAGTTATTATTTAGCTACGAATTTTTTCAATTTTACAAGCTTTTATTTAGTTTCACCTGTCCCGGTGTGTCTGTATCTGATAAAATTTTGTAAGTTAAATTTGACCTACTTTCCGGTTTTCGTTTGAGCTGAAATTTTGTTCTTTTTAACCCCCGACGCAAAAAGGGGGGTGTTATAAGTTTGACCACTATGTGTGTCTGTCTGTAGCACTGTAGTTCTTCAACGAGTGCACCGATTTGAATGCGGTTTTTTTTATTTGAAAGCAAGTTTTCTAGCGATGGTTCTTAGATATGTTTTATAAAAATCGGTTCAGCCGTTTGAAGATTATCAGCACTTATCTAGTTGATGAATGGATGTGAGTATCTTCCACAGGTCTGATCGATTTGACATTGGGTATTCTGTTACTTCAATGATATTAGAAGAACATAGTAACCTTGAACTGATACTGCAGCATCACCTGGAATTTGCAGGATACCCAACTCCCTTACCAATTTACAGCACAGGTATCGTGTTTGGGCTCATTGGAATGGGCAATGAATAGGTTATAGATAGATGGTGAACAGTGTCTGGTGATGGAGTAGGAAAGAGAAATGACGAAATGTTTGCGCCGGAGTTTTTTTTAATTTTAACTGTTAAAATTGTACTTGTTTTGTAATGTATTTTAATATAGTATCGATTGAATTATAACTAAGGTTTTGTGCATTTATTATGTAAATTGTATCATATACCTAGCTCATTTTAACATTTGAACCGAAACTCACTTTTGTATTTCATAAAGTGTAGCTACAAATATTTTTGTCCTTGACTGTATCCACACTGTCTAGGGCGCTGCTCTAATCTAATTCTGGCCACAACAATAGTTTAATGTGTCATTTGAACTAATCTATAAAACAAAGTCGGGTTAGTTACACCATTTATAACTCAAGAACGGCTGAACCGATTTTGATGATATTTTAGATAAGTACTTAGTGCTACCCATGCGAAGCCGGGCCGGGTAAAAGGCCAGCTAGTATTAGGTAATTAAAATACAAACATGACAACTATTTATTGCCAACGCGGAAAACTGACTCGATAGACATTTTCATTTGTAGATTGTGTAACGGGTTTGTGATTGTGTGTTTTATAGTAATTATGCAACAAAATGCAGAATAGTTACATAGTTTCCATTCTTTGGTGACGGTGCTTACGCCATTTTGGATTGCAGTTTTAGTTTACTGCAGTTTCTGCTTGGGTAAATCCAGCAGTCGACATCTTTCGGCTGAAATGATGATGATGACTGCAGTTTGCGGAATGATATGAAAGAGAAGGAAGTGAATAACGGTTATCAGGGGAGAATAGGAGAAGAAAACGTGGTGCGCCAACCCCACGTAACATGGGACAAGGGCAGGAAGATGATGACTAAAGTTTGCGAAATGATATGAAAGAGAAGGAAGTGAATGACGGTTGTCAGGGGAGAATGGGAGAAGAAAAAGTAGTGCGCCAACCCCACGTAACATGAGACAAGGGCAGGAAGATGATGACTAAAGTTTGCGAAATGAAAGCTTATTGAGGTCTAAGGTACTTTATCAAGATTATCTTTTTCAAATAAGGTTCCCAATATTCCCACTTACTCGATAAGATCAGTCGAGAGGTGTCGTGGGGCACCGTGTTGGAACGAAGTTCCTTTCGCTTTTGCAAATTTGGCGAATGAGAGCTAAACCGAAAAAGTGAAACATTTTGACCGTCACGTCACTTTTGTTACGTAACAAAAGCGGCGTACGGTGTTTGCCAAGATGTGCAGAGAATAAAATGCGATATGGAACTTCGTTCCAAAAAACACCAAAGTCCTTTCATAAGCTGGCAAACGTGGTTGTTGTCTGAAGATATCTTTGCAGCTTCTTAAAATATTATTTCTCTGTGTAAAATCCCTGCCAAGTCACACTTCGGAATGTTACATTTTTCCTTCACGTTAATGAATTAAAGGGAAACACATAGTGCATTATGTGAACATAGAATAGGTATAGGTATAATAACAAGTAAGTGGTCATTTAAATACACGCAAATGAAACGGCACATCACACAAAAAGGCCCAGTATACGTACGCCGAGCGACAGCTCGCCCAACGTGTACGGGGGGCTTAACCGGGCTATCCTGTGGATGCCTTAATAATTAAGGCCTCCAGTCAGGGCATAAAAATCCTCTGCTTATCATCTAAGGAACCAAATAGACGGCTTATTGGTTGCACATTTTGAATTTTTATGCAGTAAAGTGTAACTTTATTGCATAAAATTCAAAATATGCCAATTGCCTAATACGTATTTCTGGAGTTGTCGATTCGCTGACAAATAAATTTAGTTCCTGCGAATCGCATATAGAAAAAAAAAAATATTTAAAAGTTTCGATTCGTCCGTTTCGGGTGAGTAAATCCGTGCGAATCATTAACTAATGTTGCTAAAACATGGCAAAAATATTATATTTTTTTTACTTCTTTCTGTGTTCAGCTTCAGAATATTTCTATGGCAAAAACATTAGTATTCTGGAACATATTACTCGAACTAGGTTGAACCTAATTATACGCACGCTCGTTAATTAGCGAACTCTTCAAATACTATGCGAAACTTTAGTACCTACCATTTTAAGTTCTACAAGTACCCACTAAAACGACGAACTAACAAAAAGGTTTCGTAGAACCGTGAAGTGTCAACTAACTATAATGGACAGGTCGTCAGGTCAGCCTCGTTTCGACAAGGTGAATAGTTTTGTGTAACATGTCACCTGGGTTCAACTGGCTTTAACTTATTGCCAAATAAACAACAAACGTAACTTAGGCGTCATAAGATTGTATCTCCATTAACTTCAAAGGTTTCAGTGATTTGGATACGACATGTTACAGTAGTCAAACTTCACAGCCTGACACAAATCAATCTGCCTAGCCTTTTCCCAACTATGTTGTGATCGGCTTCCAGTCTAACCGGATGCAGCTAAGAAAAAAAGCAAATTAAAAGCCCTCTTCCTCTCTCCTACTTTTGCTGTGCCCGACAACCCCCACAATGATCATATTATTTTGTTAAACCTACCACCTAAGTTCACATGTGGAAGCAATAAATATATTGAGTATTGAGCTGAATACCAGTATTTTACATGGTGCAACTGCGTATCTGATCTCCACAACTCAGTTACTGGGTAACACGATACCTCTTTGTAAGACTGGTTGTCAGACTTTTGGGCTTCTGACTACCCGTAACGACTGTCAAAGATCTACGAATGACAGCCGGGACCAACGGCTTAACGTGTTTACCGAAGCACGGAGGGGTCTCGATATTATGTAATCGTCGGTCACCCATCTACGAACCGACCCTGGGAAGCGTAGACACGATGATGAATTAAATCTATACCTTTATCTTTAAACATCGTCATCGTAAGGCTGCCTGTCCACTGGAGCGGAGCGAGGCAGCGGAGCGGAGAAATGTGCCAATATTAACCAATAGAACTCCACATCAGAGCTCCGCTCCTATTAGTTAATATTGGCACATTTCTCCGCTCCGCTGCCTCACTCCGCTCCAGTGGACAGGCAGCCTTAATCCACTAGTTACTACCTCTACTAAAATGAACCAACACACTTATGGCTGATTCCTTTAATTATCAATATCTGGATGACCGAGCATTGCTCGGTTTTTTTATGGTAGTTTTCTAAAAATGAAACCTAGCTAGATCAATTTATCGCCCCCGAAACCCCCAGCGTACTAAATTTCATGAAAATCGTTTGAGCCGTTTCCGAGATTCAGATTGTTTTCATGTTTATTTAACCTTTAAATCCCTACACTATAATAAAAATTGTTATATTTTATAAGTACCTATTCAAATATTTGAACATAATAATTTATATGTTATAACAAAATTAATAACGTAAAAAACTAATTAAAAATCCTATTAGAACCATTTTCGACTTCTACGCGGACGAAGTCGCGGGCAAAAGCTAGTCTACATATTTATATATAAAAACGAAAGGTCACTCACTCACTCATCACGAAATATCGAAAACCGCTTGACGTTTAAAGATCAAATTTGGCAGGGAGGTAGTCTATAGTTAGTAGACGTCCGCTAAGAACGAAATTCGAGCTTTAAGGGGGTGAAAAGGGGGGATTTTGTTTGTATGAAAAATCTTATTCCTTGAGTTAATAAACTGAAACTTGGCACGAATACTTATTGACCAAGCGAGCGTAGCGAGCGAAGCGTTTCTAGATCAGGTCTGGCAAAATTTGCTTTCGTGTGTCAGTTTGTACGTACTCCTCTACAGGTTGGATTTTACAACCGATCTGGACGAAATTTGGTGTACAGGTTTGACGACTTTTTTGTAATTTTAAGTCATCGGGGATTTTTGATTGGAGGGCTACTTCCTCCAAAATGGGGCTACTAGATATCTCCGCCATACGAGATCTGATTTCGATGGATCTTTTTTTATTTGAAAGGTAATAAACCTATGTTGGTCTCAAAAAAAATTGGTGAAGATCTGATGAAAATTTTCGGCACGATGAGCAGAATAGCTTCTCAAAATACAGTAAATTGCTCACTATTTATTAAAACCTATTAGTTAATTTTTCTATCTGGCCTACAAATTTTTACTCACAATTTTTTCTTGTTTTTAGGGTTCTGTAGTCAACAAGGAAACGATATAGTTTCGCCAAGTCTACTAACTGTCTGCGTCTATCCGCGGCTTAGCTCAGAGAATCTGAATACTAGAAAGCTGTGATTTGGCATAGGTACAGTACCGACCAAAAGTCCATAAGCAATCTCACAAAGCAATAGACTGACACTTCGGTTTGACTTACGACCTTCTTCTATAAATTACAATACTATAGACACGCACAGTACACACACACACACTCACTTTGTCTGCAACCAATGACTAGTTCGATAATCATTCCTTTTTTGTTTCATTCGTCTTGTTCACATAAATATTAAAGTTTAGCAGGTAGACCACAGAAAACTAAGTAAATTATTTCGATTTCTGTAGGGTAGACAGATACAGTTCGTTACGAGTATTCAATTAATAGAACTTTGTTGGCTCGTGGATAATATTGGTGACGAGTATTTAGCGCAGTGTTGTGGTTATTATTTTCAAAAAGCAGGCATAAAATATATTGAAGAGATCAGATCAGATCAGAGAATATTATTGCGCTGCGTAAAAGTGAAGTGAATATCTAATGAAACCGGACTAAGTGTGAGTGTTATCATTTATATATTTCATATTTTAGTAAACATAAATCTTAATCAAGGATATTGTTGATAGAACAGAGGTATTGTTGAGACAGAAGATGCCTTTAAAGTTTTAAATTCATTATGAGGTTTAATTCGATTAGTGAATAATAAATAATTAGGTATTATGTGTAATAAAAACAATGTTTTTCTTTGTTCTAGAGAAATACTGTGAGGGTTAAGAGATATGAGGAAGGGGCTTATTATCGAGGTGCAGCGACGTCAAATGATGAATGAATATGAAACAAATGGTTTCATACCAACGAGATATTTTGCTGAATTATTAAAAACACGTCATTATGAACCGTTCGCCGTGCACTCTGAAGGCTTGCATCACTGAAGACCAGCTAGAAAACCGTTTTTGACCTTAAAATATTGACCGTACCAACTTAATAAACAACAGATTCGTTATTGCATGAATTTATGGTAACGAATTTTTTAAGCACGTTTCAATAGGGTGTTTGTCGTATTTCTTGCAGATAGACCGAAATTGTTTAACTAATATTATTTTAGTAATATTATTATTTTAGGATTAAAATTTGAGGTTTAGTTTCAATCTTCTTTTCGTAAAGAAAATGAATACTTAAGCTATAACCTCAATACCAACCAATATTTACTAAAGCCAAATAAAATTTAAAATAATACTTAACCTTAAAATCAACAATATTGTCAGTAGATTTTTTTACATTTTAAGTAGACTAATATTCTTATTTATTGCTTAATTACTTCGAACATGATCAAAGCTTTATATATAATTATGGTGAAAAAAATCCATTTAAAATATTTCAAAATTTAAATATGTCAAAATAATACAAATTGCTTCTAAGTTTCTAGACATCTATTTCACATAGTATTCAGGTGAAGTAATGATAAATAATTGTAGCAGTTTATTAACTATACTTAAGTAAAATAAATATAACGAATAAATATTATTTATTTTTTACTATCACATATCACGCATTTTTATTCTAAACCCTTTATTGCAATAACAACATTAATAAATAGGCAGGAATATTTAAAAATATTATTATTGCAAACAAAAATAATAATATTTGCAAAAACAGCGCTGTGATTTACGAGATTAGAACCTTAGCCATCTTGAATCTAAGACCAACGCTTAACGCCTTCTGCTATCTGCACTTATAATTTACTTTCGAATTTTAGCAATGCCATACACTGGCCAAGGTCACGCGTATGATGCATGCTAACAAAAGTGATGGAAATATAAGTGCGGCCCCCGCGAACCGTGACGATACGACAGTGTGTAGTGCAAATATGCGTTCTCTGTTGTGTGTGTACGGCACTCACACCACAGACGTCTGACTGTTTACACATACAAATGTACGGACTATACCGCGTGTTCACAGCAATACGACTCTTAGCGTGCTTATGCACTTTTGAGCGCTTACTGTACATTAAACACGCCAGCCGACAAAGTGGTAAAATAAAATCATGATAAATATTTGTTTTTAGGGTACCTCCCCTTCCTACACGTAAAGTGGGATGATTTCCTATATTATGGGGTGTTGTGTGGGTGTGTGAAAAAAAAACAAAATACGTGGTACATATCCCGTTTTAAATAACTTTAGTGGTATATTCATTGTTGTAAAACAGTTTATGCTCGCGAGGTCTATTGTTCGCAGAACTACTAGTCTATGTAAATTATAAAGTTTGCCATTTTTAGTTTTTCTGAACTACCCCCTAAAGGAGGATTGGGGGGTGTCAAAGTTTATATGGCAGAATTTTAACGAGCGGTCTGATTAACTCGAAACTCAGTATTTATAATTAAAGCTGAAAAAAATAAAAACTTATATCAGGGTTTTTTGAAAGTGTACCCCTAATGGAGTGAAACGGGGTATTCATTTTTACAGTGGAGGATTTTACTTTATGGCTTGATTATCCTGAAAATTGGTATAAATAATCTATAAGTCAAATAATGGAAATGTCACAATATATTTTTCAAAAATCATATCACGCTATTTGCTATGGGGGACGAGCAATATTGCATTATGTTCGTATTCTTCTACAGTTTATCGCAAATTGTAAAAAGACTAGCCAAAAGGTTAGAATATTGCAGATAGTTACGGATTTAACCTTTTAAAAGATTATCATCACGCTATACCTTTATGGAGCTATGCAGTCAATCATAACATATACAGGGTGGATTTTGAGATGGGGCAATAAGGGCAGGTACCTTAACCGTTGTCGCTACAAGAAAACGGTCTTAGGAGACTGTCCGTTAAGGACAAAATATGTGAATGCAGATCAAAATGTTTAAAAAAGTTAATTTTTTAAACATTTTGATCTGCATTCACATATTTTGAAAAAAAAAAATATACATTTGGCAAGAAAATGGCCAATTTTCACAAAAACTTTTTTGATGCCAGTCGATCCTATTTCTTATTACTAGGGTCAAAAAACTATATTGGGCCAACTGAGGTTTGAGTACAAGAATACCTGTCTGTACCTTTTCACGCCTAAACCACTGAACTGATTAAAAACGATAAAATTTGGCAAAGAGATAAATGGCATTCTAGGGTAGGACATAGGCTGCTTTATTTTATTAGCGAGTGTCAACATAAATATGCGATATAATTAAATGGCCGTATTTTTTCATTGCGTTGACTTGGAAGTTTGATTTTCTTTAGGTACAGCTCCAAGGGACCGTAAATTTAAGTTTTTGATATCTATTTCAACTTGATGCCTCCACGCGTTTCTGATAAAAAGGGTCTTAAATACAACGAAGTCATCCATTAACGGTTTCAATTTTTCATTTTGAGTACGGAACCCTAAAACACATTTATCATCTGCCTGTTACCTTTTCATGCCGTAACGGCTGAACGTATTTAGATGAAAGGCATACGGATAGGCCATAAGCTGGGTTAGGACATAGGATACTCTGAATTCCGGTAGCATGTTCCTGTGGAATATTTTCCGACATCCACGCGGGCGAAGCCGCGGGTAAAAGCTAGTATGCATATGTACAAAAATTGCTCGTTTAAAGGTATTATTATTAGATATAATTACGGACTGTTATTGGTTAAATTTAAGTTTCTTGTATCTTGCAAAGACCTTATTATAGCTTTGCATAGTAGACCCTTCCATATATAGTCCGCGCAATCCACGAAGATGCGCCCCACTCCGCTCCGCGCCGTACTAGAGTTCAGCTTACAGTACAGTAATCGCGGAGTGGGGCGCGTCGTCGTGGATTGCACGGACTATAGCAGTGGTTTATTTGCCTGACTCATGCTGAGTTGGTCTCCAATTTGACGCAACCTTGAGACGCACACCGCACTTTGTATGTTTAATTATTTTTTAAAGTGTGTCATAGCCAAATAGTGTCATCAGAATGTCTTGTTTACTTCTTCAATATTTTTTTTTTGTATATTGGCACCTTGTTGCTATATTCATGTATTTGTGTGCACCAAATAATCTATCTATCACAGGTAAAATTAGCTTACGAATCTATTTATATGCTCAGTTCGGCAATAATAAAGCTACCATTGGTAAAGAAAACGATTCGTTTTTGTTTATAGGAACCGAGCATTCGATGTCAGCCGTAATTTTCTGTTTTAAACGTGAAAACAGCAAACAATGAATGTAGATTTTCCTGATTAAATCTAATTTGGAACAGAAGCTTCCTAAAGTTTAAGTATCTTATTTCTTCTATTCAATCTGGGCATCCATTGTTTGAATTAAAAGCTTATGAAAACACAAAAAGGCTGGATAACCTAATGTTACGCGAACCTATTTCGAACCACTCGCGCTCCCGCCACAATCCGCTCGCAGCTTCTAAAATGTTCTAGAAGCCGTGTGAGAAACAGACCCTTCTTTTGACAACAACAGTCTGACGTCTGTCAACTGAGCTGTGCAAAGAAAAAAACTTTTTTTTAAAAAAACAACCGACTTCCAAACTACAAAGTGAAAAATAACTTTAATTTCGTCAGTATTTTAGTTTTTTGACACCGACTTCCGAAATTAAAGTTATTTTTCACTTTGTAGTTTGGAAGTCGGTTGTATTTTTTGTGAAAAAGTTTTTTTTTTCAGTTTTTAGTGGGTTGATTTGTAATTTATCTAAGTTACAATATCCTTATGTCAACTGCTCATCAAAAATACCCTAATCGCTATAGATGTGCCTTTAATATTTGAAGAGTTCCCTCGATTTCTCCAAGATCCCATGATCAGATCGTGATCAAATGACAATGGGACCAACTTGAAAGTATACCCTTTCAAACAAAAAAAGAATTTTTCAAATCGGTCCAACCGTCTTCGAGTAATCGGGGAACAAACAAAAAAAAAAATATCCCGACGAATTGAGAACCTCCTCCTTTTTTTTAAGTCGGTTAAAAAAGGGATTATTTGTTATACAATTTACGAAACCTCGATCTTCACCCTGAACCCTATTGTTTTGATATAGTTAACTACTGAAAATAAAGCACTTACAGTACATATATGTAGGAATGGTAAGGCAAATAAAACCATTTCTCGATAGAAGTAACTTATGTATGTTATTTAAAATATATAAAGATAAAAATTTTAAGCAAAAAAAAACATCTTTCTTCGCAATTGACTCGACTGACAACCTAAAAAAAACAAAAAACAAATCCTCTTCTCCAAAATCAAATATGCAGTGAAAAGCAAATTAGTATCCTACATAGAGGATTTACTCTCCCACATATATGTGTGTATGATAAAGTTTTATAGCAATCTATTTAGTCTTAAAAATATTTCATTCATGTCCATGTTTTTTTTTTTGTGCTTTGCATCGCTAACCACCTTGTTGACTGGGATATTCTCCTATACGCTTGCCGGGACTAGTCCATGGATGGGTGATCATTTTTACATATCAATACACCGCCGTGGCTCGCAAAATACGATAAGCCGTTGGTTCCGGCTGTCATTTGTGGATCTTTGACAGTCGTTACGTGTCCTCAGAAGCCCGAAAGTCTGACTACCAGTCTTACCAAGGGATATCCTATTACCCAGTTACTGGGTTGTACAGAAAGGCAGTTGCTCTATATAAAATACTGGTATTCAACTGCATCCGGTTAGACTGGACACCAACCTCAACATAGTTGGGAAAAACTAGGCAGATGTATTGAGATATTCTCCTATAGTTTGTGTCGATGCGAAATACAAAGCAAACGGTTCATAAATAAGTTTCCAACATTTTTCTGTTTCAGGCTCCGGGCAAATTACATGCTTACCTACATTTATATTACTTGTAATTGAATTGTAGGTAATACTCTGATTAAAATACTAGTGCAGAAATGCATTAAGTTATTATAAGCTATGCATAATTAATGAAAGAACATTACGTGCTCGTATTAATTGGAAACATCGAATCGTCTGTTGGGAATTCCCAGTGACTACGCTGCGCTGTTTCAATGAGTAACACATAGAATTATGTTCTTGTTCATTCATAATTTTATCATTTAGGTAGCTATGAACTAACTATAATTATTTTAATACTGAATGATGTGTCAGATTCAGAAACGCCTATGTCCACCGCTGAACTCTGTCACTGCGTTCAGCGCTTGGTGCGGCAACACTCCGTGTTCGAGTTCGCGACAAGTCAATCGTCATCCTGAGGATGCCTCGTTGAGAGGTGAAACACGGGTCGATTTCTTTCAGGGTTTTTTATGGCTCTTTAGAAAAAGCTAAGCGGAACAGGTTACTAAATATTTCCACGTCTATTGTATTTTTTTCACACGATTGTCAAAGAATGAAAGTTGTGATTTGAATTTACGGACAATTTCATTTGCAATACCGAAGTCAATTTTCTAAGCAATCATTTTTCCTGATATGCAAAAGCAAGTATCTCTGTCATTTGCCAGCCCAAACTACCAAATAGATTTCGATGATATTTGGCAGAGGTAACTTGGCACTTGAAAGATATTGGATTCAAACTTTTCACGAAAGTCGTTGAGCACAGCTTTTAGGTAAATAAAATGAAAACAAAAGAAGGCTGATTGTTTTCGATAAGCAGGGGGCCCTATAGTGACCTCTTATAGCAGTATTGTTTTAATATTATCCATATCCAGAAACAATAAAATATGCAGGAAATTACTTAGTATTCAAGAATTAATTGGATCTGGATCTAAACAAGATTGACATATTAAGATTTTTATAATACTAATAAAAATACAAATTCATTATGAGTAATGATGTGCACGACCCTGGCATTATTAAGTAATAAATCATTCATAAAACCAATTACTGAATCATTCACTTTTATTAAATGTAGGTTAAAAACCTATAAACAAAGAGCCACGACCTCGAATTGAAACTGAATGGTTTGAAAAATAATGTGCTTGAGTACTTGCCTAAGAAAAATAATACAAAAGAAAATTAAATTCAAGGAAATTATTCCTAATAATTAACAAAAATGTAGGTACGACCATAATTTCATGTTATAACCATCTGCTGTACCTAATTATTTTCAGATTTACAAAGGCTTTGATTAGTCTATTGAAACTTAAGCCGTGTTTCCACTGACAGCTATTTCAAAAAGCGCGCTACTTGAATAAAAGGTTAAAAACTTTTTACAAAAACAAAAACAACCGACTTCAAAAAAAAAACACTACAAAGTGAAAAATAACTTTAATTTCGGAAGTCGGTGTCTTGGTTTTGAATTTTCGTTCTTTGTCACCGACTTCCGAAATTAAAGTTATTTTTCACTTTGTAGTGTTTTTTTTTTGAAGTCAGTTGTTTTTTTTTTTGTAAAAAGTTTTTAACCTTTTATTCAAGTAGCGGTCGTCGGTGTCTTGGTTTTGAATTTTCGTTCTTTGTCACCGACTTCCGAAATTAAAGTTATTTTTCACTTTGTAGTGTTTTTTTTTTGAAGTCGGTTGTTTTTTTTTTTGTAAAAAGTTTTTATTTTTCACTTTTTAGTGTTGTGGTACCTACCCCACACAAATTCGAATACCACTACCTGCTATGTAAATAACAGTGTCAGGAAGTTATCATATCATCCACATACTAAGTGGGAAAAAATACGTATTATTGAAGCTAACTCAAAAACTACCCAAGCAAAGTTAATAAAATTTATATGGGACCACCTCTGAAGTACGATCTACCAAACAAAAAAAGAATCATCAAAATCTATTCATAATTGGCGGAGTAATCGCGTAACAAACATACAAAAAAAAAAAAAAAAACAACAATTACAGACGAATTGAGAACCTCCTCCTTTTGGAAGTCGGTTAAAAATCCGTGTTACACCTTCTTTTTTTTATAAATCACGGGGCACTAGTTTATTTTTATCGGTGGATTTTCATTATAATACTTGTTTTTCTCTTTTCAGTTATGTGTTTTTGCAGTCGGGTTTTTGTTTTTTTTTTTTTCATTCTAAAATGTTTTCCAAGGGACTTTCTATTCACTAGGTATGCAGTGTTTGGCATAGAGGAACTCGAATAACGCTGCGTCACTTGATTCCCGTCATGGGCTAACCAACAATGCAATGGCAGTACAACACGGATCATTTGTGCCTTTTAATTTGGATGAATCAACCAAATTGAATCCAGTAAATGTAAAATAATTTCTAGGCCATTATATCTTTGATATCGTTGTCTTTATTGGTATGTGTAGTTAGAAGCTAGAAAGTCTGATAACCAGTCTTGCCAAAGGCAGTAACTGGGTTGTGAAGATGGGCAGTCGGTTCATGTAAAATACTTGTGGGTATTCAGCTGCATCCAACATCAATAAAGTTGAAGACCTTTCGTGTTTATGTCTTTCAATCAAAATAAACCAATTTGAACCATATTAATGGCCTTATGTCACTGCCATTTACTTTTAAAAGGATAATGAAATAATGAAGCCTTAAACTTTTAAGTATAATCCTTAAACATTTATGAAAACAACATGTTGTTTAAGCAGCCCCAAAGTTGAAAGTTAGGTACATCAAGTTAACCTGTTTTACGAGGCGACGTGGCGGCAGCATACTACAAACTGTTACGTCGTATTATTATTGGATTAAAGTATTAAAACTATTTTGTATTACACTCTGCTCGTTTCGAGCTGTTTCTTTGTAGTTTTTACTACGCTAAGACAGCGAATACTTTACGAAGATCGATGAGGCGATCAAGCGATTATCTTAAGTTTGTAATAAGATAAAACTGTCAGTAGGTATCGTCTATTTTATTCATTTCAAACTTAAACCAATGGCTGTAAGCTCTTTGAATATCAAGCGGAACCGTTCTTGGTGGATGGTGGTCACGAAGTGAAAATCTTCGTGATGGTGAGTGATAGTGTAACAAAGAAAATAGAGGAAAATGACTTTCAGGTTGTACTCTATAATTTTAAAGTAGTTACAATAATATATATTAGGCATAATAAGTTTTCAAATAGTCTGCTAAACTGATCATGGTAAATCCTTTTATTAACCGACTTCAAAAAAAGGAGGAGGTTCTCAATTCGTCGGGTTTTTTTTTTTTTTATGTATGTTTCCCGATTACTCGAAGACGGCTGGACCGATACGAAAAATTATTTTTTTGTTTGAAAGGGTATACTTTCAAGTTGGTCCCATTGTCATTTGGTCACGATCTGATCATGGGATCTTGGAGAAATCGAGGGAACTCTTCAAATATTAAAGGCACATCTATAGCGATTTGGGTATTTTTGTTGAGCAGTTGACATAAGGATATTGTAACTTAGATAAATTACAAATCAACCCACTAAAAACTGAAAAAAAAAAAACTTTTTAACAAAATATACAATTTTTTGACACCGACTTCCGAAATTAAAGTTATTTTTCACTTTATAGTTTGGATGTCGGTTGTATTATTTGTAAAAAAGTTTTTTTTTATATTAAAGTGTTTAATGGAGGAGATTAGGCATTGTTTACAATCTTTTTTGAGGACAGAGCATTTAAGCTACTACGATTGGTAACCAGAACGATACGTGCATAAAAAGAAAAACCTAGCATTAGTCCATTATACAATATTCTACATAAGAAGTTCAGAATACACACATTCTGACATCAATGATGGATGATACGACCATATCGCATCGTTACTGGACGATATACTTTATGTGAGAACATTTTAAAACAATGGAACTTATTTTACAGACCGCTGCGCTTAAACAATTAACTTCGCTTTTGATTGACGTCAGGGTAAAATTAAAAGTAATGTAATTATAGCAACAGAGTTCAACTATGAATTATGATTTGATTTGATCATGTTTTAATGAAAGGGAAATAAGTTTAAGTAACGGATGGATAAACAGAAGGAAATGTTGTTATTGTCTTCAGACGGACCCTTTTTTAGGGTTCCGTAGTAAACAAGGAACCCTTATAGCTTTGTCATGTTCGTCTGTCTGTCCGCGGTCTAGCTCCAAGACCCTTAGTACTAGAAAGCTGTAATTTGGCATAGATATACATTTTAATTACGCCGACAAAGTTGTAAAACAAAATTATGAAAAACACTTTTTTTTAGGGTACTTCTCCTACACGTAAAGTGGTGATGTTTTTTTTAGAGTCAAGTGTCCCCCTCCCTGCCAGCTAAATGGTTGGTTTTGGGTGTGTGAAAAAAATCACAGCAGTAGTTTATATTATAACGAAATTAAAAGTAAAACTTTCACAGCTAAGTAGGCTCTACAAGTTAACAATAATCGACCAACTTAACTTTGCAGTTGCAAAAACATGTTTTCCCATACATTTCGTATGGGAGAACATATTTTTCAACTACCGAGTTAAGTTTGTTTTTGGGATAAATTCATCCCAACTACTGAACCCTTCATTGTGCGTGGTCCGACACGCACTTGGCCGGTTTTTTTCTTCTTAATACTAAGGCTGTGCTACAAATAACAGGATAGCAATTCTCGTATTTTGAAAAGCGTTCGTATTAGAAGATTCTAATACGAACGCTTTTCAAAATACGAGAGTTAAAAGGAAAATAAGACTTATTTTTGACCGACTGAGATCAGTCGGTCAAAAATAAGTCTTATTTTCCTTTATTTTTGACATTGATTGTCACTGCGATGAGATTGATTATGAACGTTTTTTAAATACGGGAATTTTATTTGCCTGCAGGGATGCTATGTCAAACATTGGCGTATTATTAATTAATATTATTATTGAGGAAGGCTTTGTAAAACGTCCTGTCTTGACCTTTCAGTTTTTAAGAGCTTGAATAAACTCTGTAAGTTAAATGGTGCCGCAGTTACGTTACAAAACGAAAATAACAGTTTTCATTAGCATTTCGTTTTGTTCCGGAGTTCAAACGTCAAAGGTGTGCGCTTAGACGTATAGGTAGTTTACCTTAGCATTATTACATAACAATCAAATGCCAACTCTTTTACCACTAATAACCACTATTCAAACCACCAGAAATCACAAAAGCCACTTCCATGTGCCCATTTATATCCATAGTTACAATTATTTTTGCCCACTCAACCGTGACTAATACAGGAGCCACCCTGCTGTTAATCCATCACAATTTCTGACATACTGCGATACGATCGCTACTTGTTAAAATCGAAGTGTAAATACAGGGAGGTTTTGAGGTGAGCAGACATTCAGATATGACTATCAATTTCGGGAAGTGCAGTTCCTAAATAAAGTGTGGTTCAATTGGTTGTATATATACTTTGGTAGTCGCCCTTTTTTTTTTTGGGTGGGAAATTATCAAATAGCTTCTCAGCTCTGGGTGGAGCGGGAGGGCGTGTCAGACTCTTACTGACTAAATCCCACCCGTGTTCCTTCGGTTGCCCTGTCGCCGTGCTCTCCCTCACGCGTTCCGCCTCCTCCTTCGCGAGCATTACCGCTTCGCAGAAGGAGGTGACGGCCTGCCATTTCCTCTCGCTCCGTACCATGGCCTGAACCAGGGCCGGACGCAAGAGATCACCGCCGCCGATCGCCTCTATGAGAACACGGCGTTGCTCCGCCCAAGCCGGGCAGATTGGCAGTCGCCCTTGAATGCTTTCTTGATTATTGGCAAAGTTCTCATCACAGCTTATTATAGGTAAGTGTTTAACCTCATTTTTATGAGGTTAGTCCCGGGTGTCAAAATTTAGGAATATGAAGAGGGCGGGAAAAGAGTTGCTGCGATGGAACACAAAAATGGAAAGATTTTTGTTTATGAAGCAAATAATGGTACAGTTATAATTTTTTGAAAATTTAACCAGCCGCCCTGAGCAAGATAATAAAGCTCCCAAAACTTGGAATAATGATAATAATCATCGCACTTAAAAATCCACCAAAATCACAAGAGCAGAAACCGTGATGATTTTAACAGTTAGTACAAGAATAGTGCCGTTAAAATAATTACGTGTTTGAAACGGGCCAAGGTCGTCCATTGTTGCTCGTAGTAGATTTTTTCCCATTAATTTTGACCAGCCAAGGCTCTTCAGCTTAATGAATATTTAAGAAATTATATTACCATGTTTTTGAGTGTTTTGTATAGTAGATGTCTATTTGTGTAATCTTACGTCAGTTTTTGAATACAATATTATAATAATAAATTCATTTATTTCAGGTAAATAAAACAAATTGCCAAACATAAATTAATATAAATTTTGCAAATAAAATCAAATAATGTCAAATAAAACAAAATAAAATAAAATTAAATTAAATCATATAAGTGGCGACAAAGTGGCGTATTATTGAAAGGTGTTTACTTATATGTCAGATTATCTATGGTTAAGGTAGTATCGAATTCACTTGGTAAAAGCTGACGGCCTTAAGTTTCATATGCAGCCTGTATATCAAACTTAGGGCCGTCAATTAAAAAAAAAACTAAAAATGTTTACCTACAGTTTCTTGTTTTCACCTTTGCCTAATCCTTCGTGCAAACGGCGTAATATTATGGTAATTAGTTTTCTTGTTTTCGAGGATTATTTCATTACCTACAGTTTTCTCTTTTAGTTTTTAACTACTAGGAAATACAATAATTAACGGTAATTACGGGTTTAATTTGTAAATGTTTATTTCTTGTTTTATTCCTAATCTATATACCTAATTACCTACCTAGCACGTGAAGACATCAAAACTCGTAACAACGTAATGAAACGTATTTTTTGTGAATAGTGTTTTTAAGTATTTTTATTATCAGTCATTAAAAGTTCGCCTTGTAAAATTATTACTTCAATTAAATATAAATTACCCCTTCTTTGGAGGTTGATTGATAAAAAATAATGAGCACTTAGAACACAAAATAAAAATTAAGATTACAGAACAGCATGGTAGGTAGTTGGTGACATTTATAAATCTACACTAATAATATAAAAACTTTTTACAAAAAAAAAACAACCGACTTCCAAAAAAAAAACACTACAAAGTGAAAAATAACTTTAATTTCGGAAGTTTTCACTTTTTTGTTGTGGTATTTACCCCACACAAATTCGAATACCACTACCTGATATGTAAATAACAATGAGAGGAACTTAATATATCATCCACATACTAAGTGGGAAAAAATTCGTATTATCGAAGCTAACTCAAAAACTACCCAAGCAAAGTTATTAAAATTTATATGGGACCACCTCTGAAGTATTATCTACCAAACAAAAAAGAATCATTAAAATCAATTCATAATTGGCCGAGTTATCGCGTAACAAATATACAAAAAAAAACTTACTTTTGAATTGAGAACCTCCTCCTTTTGGAAGTCGGTTAAAAAGTTAAACTTCGTAAATTTGGATGTAGGAGGTAAGTAATCTGTGGCAGTACTGATCCAATATTGAAAATTCTTTCACTGGCAGAAACCTACACTATTGCAAAGTGCCATACGGTATGCTTTAGGTATAGAAAATAGTTGACTACAACGCGGGCAGAAGCTAGTAGCAAATAATGAGCTAGTGCAACATTATGGTTATATTTTGATGTTAACCTTGCAAACAGTAAGAAAAACAAAACATAAAATTTTATTATTGTTATATTGTAAGTTTAAAACTTGTTTATTTTCGAGGAAGCAAATTGTGTGCAATAATTATAATTTTTCTAACATTTGTGGCAATACGAGTTAAATGATAAATGAATTATCCACCCATAATAAAAATAAACGTCGGAAAACGTACATCATGCTAATCCGAGGGATAATTTGATTAAAGATAGAAAGATAAAACCAACACGTCATATTATCACTTATCATGGGTTAAGAGTCCCGATACGCTGAATCAATTATTATTCCTCACACACACGCAAAGCTTTTGTACTATTCACTCAATAGTTATTTTTTGAAGATACAAAACCTTTATTTTATTTACTGCTTTCACCTACTTTTCTACGCAACTATTTAGCTTCATCACCTAGTAAGTTTTCTATTATTTCTACGCAAATTTTTAAATAAATACGCAATAATCCCTTTATAATATCAAATTCACAATCAGCGTAAAATAATAAACTGTCAATCATTCTAATTTTAATGCCATCAAATCTCGACCTAGATCGTTCGGATTACGAAACTTACATCACTCAACGCAAGTAAAACCTGGCACGTATTAATGTGCCTATTATGCTAATGTTGACCCACCGTGACAGGTCGGAAACGTGTCGTATAAAAATGTAAAAAATATCGACCCCTGCTTTATAATATTACAGTTATACTATACAGGCACGTGCAAAAGTGTGAGATAAATATTCTGCATAAGTTTACAACAGACTTACGATTGAAAATTGTTTTAATGGACAATTACAGCAACTTAACGGTATTTTACCATCAATACCATTCCATCTAATAGTACAATAAACTACAATTCACATAAAAGTATTTTTGTTCATAATTCAAATTCAAGTTCCAATGAAAAACACAAGGGATAAGGGCAGAAGGATTCTCATGGTGGAAAATACAACCAAAATCAACTAACTAAAATATAAAGGGTTGCCAAATACTTTTGCCCATGGCTGTATCACAAAGCTGGCGTATTACGTCCAGGCGTATTATTATAATAGTAATTTGCGTAGCGTGCGTAGTGAATGGGAAAATTTGTAATGACGGACATTACATAATACGTTTGAGTGATTTAAAATTTAGTGCAGCATTAGGGATATAGGGCGGATTAGCTACTAAATAGACATGCAAATCGGGGTAGTGATTAATTAGACTGGAGGGACGACAAAAATCCGATTAATTCTCCAAAATTGACAAAGATTTTGACGGAAAAATTAAACATGAAAGAAATCCTCGTTAGCAGAAAAGACAGAACAGATATGCGAGCAAAAATAGGGGCCATCGTAATTGGCTTAGATTCATCTACAATCGCAGTCAGTCAGTAAAATTTATCTTTTTATTAAGATTAAAATCAATTTATTCCTTTAATAACGTCTAAACTGATAAAGGGTACATTGTCTGGCTGAATTATATCCTATACTATTATACGAGCAATATTTGTATATATTTATAATATTATATGTAGGAGACGGGTATGTGACTCACGTTATTATCAGCGATATTTTAATTACTGTGGGCGTAGTGTGCGTAGTGTTGGTTAATGCGCAATAGAAAAACAGTTTGCAGTTCAGATCACATTATAATTTACTATCAAATGAATCACACTAGATAAATTATACACACACTGGGTGCGACGGCGTTTATTAAAATCACCAATTAACACAATGATCACAAATTACAACTAACACAATAATTGAGCACCACGAGATCGAGAACAGTTCCACGACGTTTTAACTCCGATGCGATCAGAGGCTGAATCCCCTCCTCGCCGTGGCCTTAAAACATCACGACTCTGTAGAAGCGCACGCTTTAGGTGTGGGTAGATCACGTCCTGTCGCCAGCGGCGCGCTTTAGGTGTGGGTAGATCACGTCCTGTCGCCAGCGGCGCGCTTGCGATTCGTTTCGTGTCCGTACTAATGACCGGATCCGACAAATATATTTATAATTTATATATTTGTAATTACGTATCAAAAACGGCTTTAACGATTTCGATGAAAGTTGCAATAAAGGGTTTACGGGGGCGAAAAATCGATCTAGCTAGGTCTCATATCTGGGAAAATTCGTTTTCTCCGTATTTTCACCCGAGCAGAGCTCGGTCGCCCAAACTTTAGAACAAGATAGCTACCATAGAATAAAGACACGGCAGCATGGAATTAGTAAGTACTATCCTATACTATTATATGAGCATTCTCTATTTTCACCCGAGCAGTGCTCGGTCGCCCAGGTACTGCCTTTTATAATACCAATTTGTTATAATCGTAAAAGACCTAGAAAATGTTATCGCCATAATAAAGATTGGCTGTCTAGACACATTCGAAGGCTAAATAATAACATTACCTACATAAAAGTCATAGAGGGGCTCGTGGCAAAATAATAATAGCCGCAAAAGTTAATCGAGGGTTAAGTTACGCTTGATGCGGTCAGTTCGTGAATGGGTGACCATCCATTACATATCAAGACACCCCCGTGCCTCGGAAAGCACGTTAAGCCGTTGGTCCCGGCTGTCATTCGTAGATCTTTGACAGTCGTTACGGGTAATCAGAAGTCCTAAAGTCTGACAACCAGTCTTACCAAGGTATCGTGTTACCTAGTTACTGGTTGTGGAGGTCAGATAGTCAGTCGCTCCATGAAAAAATCTAGTATTCAGCTGCATCCGGTTATACTGGAAGCTGACCCCAAAATAGTTGGGAAAAGGCTTGACAGATTGATTGACCTACATAAAAGCCATCCTTGCCATATATCTCAAGTTTTTCACACAATAACAAAAAATCTGCAACAAAGATCGTTAATAAACAAAACTTAATTGCTTTAATAATTGTTTCCTTTGCAAATGCAATTCTTATTTAGCACTGATTCAAATCTGTGTTTAGAACAATGCAAGGACGTGCTAAGGTTTTTATAATCGCAGGAAAACGGACTGATATTAAAATGTTCAGTTACTATGAAGATCTCAGAAATTAATTTTTATGGAAAAGATATATTAAAACCAGGGACCAATATCCTTTATAAATTACGGTACAGGTATCGAAGAATTTTGGGTACTTCTACAACTAAGGTTACCGCTATCTGGGTAACTAAGAAGAAGAAACAAGTCACAACTATTTAGGTTACCGTTTTAAGACCGGTTACACACACGCAGGCGATGCGCGCCCAATGACTAATGCCGACGGCACGTGTAAGATAGAGGAAATTTATATTTCGGTAACCAGTATTACTATTGGTTGTATTTAATTAAACATAACCTTTAAAAAAAACTGTAATGGGTATAAATTTATTGTAACTGAAAAAATACCCGTATTGATCATCCCTGATTAAGGCTGCCTATCCACTGGAGCGGAGCTCTGAAGCGGAGTTTAGATTCTATTGGTTAATATTGGCACATTTCTCCGCTCCGCTGCCTCGCTCCGCTCCAGTGGACAGGCAGCCTAAAACTGTACATAGTTATAGTCATTGTGACTTATTAATATGGAATATAGTGACGCAATTGAACCTATTCATGCATGAATCCTTACAGTGATCTAAGTTATTAGCTCATCTAGGTAAGTTGAGTCTTATTAATTTAAATAATGTAAATTACCTACCTAAGGGTGGACGGTGAGCAATGGGTAGCTCGCCGTCCGATAAGGACCAAGCCCGGGTCGACGGCGCGTTGTGTTCCACGCGCGTCTCAAAGAGATGTCAGCAGAATTGACGGGGTCCGTTAGGGCCAATGCCTGCCGGGGGTTCGAAGAAAACTGATAGGGAAATCGTGGCCCTCGGCAACAGGGCAACCGAAGGAACACGGGTGGGTTTTAGTCAGTAAGAGTCCGCCCTCCCACTCCACCCAGAGCGGGAGAAGTTATTTGAGAATTTCACAACCAAAAAAAAAAAAAAATGGTTAAGCTAACGCACCCAATAATTATTTTTAGGTATTAGAATTCAGTGTTTATTTCGGCAAAGCTTAATATGATGTTGATATAGTAATTGGATAGTCACAGAAAGATATTCCTTAATACAAATAACTTGCCTAACTTACCTGATGCCTCGTTTAGATTTGGCCCGATGCTTCGTTTAGAATTATTGGCCAGATTCTGTACGAGTAACTACCCTAGGCCCCTAACCCAACTATGTAACGAGGAATGCTCTAATGGAGGCAAAATCAATATTATTAATGCTTCGTTGTTTTGCAAACTTCTTACAGACCTACTTGCAACTAACTTCACACATAATCTATACAAATCATATACTATTAAACGAGCAATATTATAATAATATGCATTTTTTTTTTTTTTATCACGTTCTCGAAAACATCTTTAACGATTTCGATGAAAGTTACAATATAGAGGTTTACGGGGGCGAAAAATCGAGCTAGCTAGGTCATATCTGGGAAAATTCGTTATCTTCGTATTTTCACCCGATCAGATCTCGGTCGCCCAAAATTTTGAACAAGATAATGAGAATAATGACATGGCAGCATGGAATTAGTATGTACTATACATGGAATTGGTATGAACTATCCTACGAATATACTATTAAATGAGCATTTTCTATTTTCACCAGAGCAGAGCTCGGTCACCCAGGTACGAAAAATGAAATGCATTCGGCTATAAACCGATTTTACTTTTTGTTTGTTTTTAAATGTTCTAGTCCGAATTAGGTTTATTGGAAAGAAAAATTTTCAAATGTTCAAATTTGGGAAAAACTGAAAGTCCTTTTTTCTATAAATTATTGAAAGAACAGGACTACGTCTGTTGGGTCAGCTAGTCACTACATCACTACATATTACATAAAACAAAGTCCCCCCGCCGCCGCCGCCAAGTCTGTCTGTCTGAACGCGAAAAACTCAAAAATACCGAACGGATTTTCATGCAGTTTTCAACAATGGACGGAGTGATAAATGAAGAAGGTTTTTTGTGTAAATTGACTGAAATATGACGGTGTAAAATATTCCAAGTACGATGAACATCAGTTACATTTTAATCTAACCCACATGCTTGACTCAATAGGCAGATAGATATGCCACAACGACAGAAAAAAAAAATGTAGGCATATATGTTTTGACCCGTACTTAGCCGGGGCGCGTTGCTAGTAGATCATAAAAAGGCGTATCATATCACTGAAACTGTCGCCAGTAGGCACTTCAAAGTAAAATTAAAGGCATCAAACTGAACGCAAATAGTGTTTTAATCATTTACGACAGTTGTAAAACTGATATTATGTTGTAAAAACGTCTCTTGCGCCGATAAAATTTACTTGCACTGTAAATCTTTTCGTATCAAAGGTTCCGTATTCGTTATTTGTTGTGCAAAAAAATGAGGCCATTCCAGTTTGGTATATGGGAAAACCTTGAAGTATTTTTCCCTAGAAAGAAATAAAGAAAAATTGTTTTATTGTCACATGAGACACACGTGCATAATTATAGAAAGATAAGTTATCTCGAATTGTGATAGTATAGGACCGTGGGGGAGCTCGTCACTAAGTAATAACAGCCGCACGGTTCGATCCATCAGGTTAAGCTACGCTTGCCGGGGTTGGTCCGTGGACGGGTGACCATCTTTACATACCGAGACGCCTCCGTGTCTCGGAAAGTACGTTAAGCCGTTGGTCCCGACTGTCATTCGTGGATCTTTGACAGTCGTTACGGTCGTCAGAAGCCCGAAAGTCTGACAACCAGTCTTACCACGGGGTATTGTATAATCCACTTACTGGGCTGTGGAAGTCAGATAGGCAGTCACCCCATATAAAATACTGGTATACAGCTGCATCTGGTTGGGAGCCGACCCGAACATAGCTGGGAAAAGGCTGGGCAGATTGATTGAGGATCGTGGAGCAGTCACCCCATGTAAAATACTGGTATACAGCTGCATCTGGTTGGGAGCCGACCCGAACATAGCTGGGAAAAGGCTGGGCAGATTGATTGAGGATCGTGGAGCAGTCACCCCATGTAAAATACTGGTATACAGCTGCATCTGGTTGGGAGCCGACCCCAACATAGCTGGGAAAAGGCTGGGCAGATTGATTGAGGATCGTGGAGCAGTCACCCCATGTAAAATGCTGGTATACAGCTGCATCTGGTTGGGAGCCGACCCGAACATAGCTGGGAAAAGGCTGGGCAGATTGATTGAGGATCGTGGAGCAGTCACCCCATGTAAAATACTGGTATACAGCTGCATCTGGTTGGGAGCCGACCCCAACATAGTTGGGAAAAGTCTGGGCAGATTGATTGAGGATCGTGGAGCAGTAACCCCATGTAAAATGCTGGTATACAGCTGCATCTGGTTGGGAGCCGACCCCAACATAGCTGGGAAAAGGCTGGGCAGATTGATTGAGGATCGTGGAGCAGTCACCCCATGTAAAATGCTGGTATACAGCTGCATCTAGTTGGGAGCCGACCCGAACATAGCTGGGAAAAGGCTGGGCAGATTGATTGAGGATCGTGGAGCAGTCACCCCATGTAAAATACTGGTATACAGCTGCATCTGGTTGGGAGCCGACCCCAACATAGCTGGGAAAAGGCTGGGCAGATTGATTGAGGATCGTGGAGAAAAAATACAAAATATTGTAAAACATTTTAAAAGAGTAACGGTGGAGTTTTTTGCCCATTCTTCTCCATACGAAAACTACCTTTTGGGAGGGGCGACTAGAATCAATTCTATTTTTTGTAAATTTTTACGTTCAAAAGTGCCTGACGTTCAAAAGTGCCTTTGTGTGCCTAATTGAAATAAATTATTTGACTTTGACTTTAAAAAGAGGGTATGTGCTTATGATCTCAAGATAGAAGTGAAAACTTACGATTGGAGCCGAGTATACCCGATTCAGCGTCACCGATTGACTGGAGCCGAGTATACCCGATTCAGCGTCACCGACCGACTGGAGCCGAGTATACGCAATACAGCTTTACCAACCGACTGGAGCCGAGTATACGAAATACAGCTTTACCAACCGACTGGAGCCGAGTATACGCAATACAGCTTTACCAACCGACTGGAGCCGAGTATACGTGATTCAGCTTTACCGACCGACTGGAACCGAGTATACGCGATTCAGCGTCACTGATTGATTGGAGCCGAGTATACCCGATTCAGCGTCAACGACCCGAGCGCGGCGGTTCAGTTTTGTTCACTGTTCAGAAAGAGCGCAGTGTGCCTAAAGAAAATGTCACTTCAACAAGGAAATAATTTTGGAACAGTTTTGGTGAATTATTTAATATCCTATGCTACGAATGGGTTTTATTGTTTTATCTCACATTAATTTAAACGATTTATGGCTGCATAATCTCTACTGAAATTCAGAGGGTACAAAATATCATCGCCACATAACTGACTCACAAACGATGAGGAGTGTATCAGATATCACCTTTAATAAAACTTCAATGATATTCTTTTTTTGCAGATAAGATAACACAAAATTGGATAGGTGATATAATGGTTGAAAATATATAGTGTACTTTTAATACAGCAGTACCTGGTCGACCGAGCTCTGCTCGGGTGAAAATAAAGAAAATGAATTTTCTCACATATGAGATCTAGCTAGATCGATTTTTCGCCCCCGTAAACGCCTTTTGGCCTCGTACAGAATTTCCTGCTTTTATTTTAATTTGTTTTTATTTTGTATTGTTTTTTATTAATGTTTTAATGAGTGTGTTTTAGTTTAATTTGCGATTTCCTGTCCGAGTCTCAATAAATACTTTTTCTTTCTTTCTTTCCATATTGCAACTTTCATCAAAATCGTCAAAGCCATTTTCGAGAACATGATTACAAATATGTATACATACAAATATTTCTCATTTAATAGTATAGGATATATTTTAGCTAAATTATTATAGATGGCTAAAAATAACACTGCAAGTATTTACTTTTGGGCAAAAGTTAAGAATTTATTTCACGGTAAATTAAGCAGAATAATACACATAGCAATACCCTTAAGCGATCCCCAAACAAAAAGGAATTTACTCAAAACTTTATAAACTGAAGCATACGTTTCCACACATAAACCCTATTTTCTACACAGTAAAGTACAAAATGCAATCGTTATTTCTCGTATTGGTTTTGTATTAGGCGCCAGATTTCATCTGATCACAAAACTATAATAAACTCTGTTTACTACATAATAAAGTTCAAACTCCCGTGTATGTAAAGTCGAATTGGCTTTGTAGGCGCCAGTTTTCATCTATCGTAGTTAATTATAGAAGTTTAGGGTTCAGTCAAAACATTTTTAGTTCCGTACACGTCTCAGTTCCCTTTTAATTAAGATAAATGATTCGCGAACGAGTAATGAACTGGACTTCTCGACTGTGTCATTCAGAATCCATTATTAGAAGTACACTGTAGGCCAGAAAAAGGAGTTGTTGAATTTTGCTATTATTTTGTACAAGCTTCTGACCGCGACTTCGTCCGTGAAATTTCTTGTTCCTCCGACCCATTGCGTCGCATCGTATCTCCCGTCTGCGCTATTACTTCGATTTAGTTTAGCGTTCTTTCAGATTTTTTTAAGTGAAAATTTCTTTAGGCGTGTTGGGCATTTTTGAGATGAGAATAAACGATTGAACTCGCGACACCGTTACCAAAACCTCATTTTTGTAAACGCGATTGTACTCTTTATTTAGATAAAGTCACGGTCTAATGTTCTATACAAGTATTTTGCTTCCACCAAGGCGATCTTTTTCAAGTTTTCACTTCTGTCAGCACTCCCGGAGTGCCACTGTTTTTACTTTTGCTCGGCCCCTAAGAGTCGTATCGTGATGTTAAATAGCCTTATAACCTTCCTCGGGAATTGGGCAATCAAATGCACAAAGAATTTTTCAAATCCGACTGTTAGTTTCAGAGATTAGCGCGTTCAAACAAACAAACTCTTCAGCTTTATTATATTTAGTATTTTCTTTGATAACTAGTTTCCTTTGCCATTATGACTAAGGTAATTACCGTAAGTTTTACCACAGATTACTAACATTACTTGCTAATATTACATTTTCTTTAACACTAATGTTTTTCCGGCTTTTAGTCAGGTAATGCCAGATTTTAACAGATTTTATCATTTTTAAGGTTTTACGTCTCATCATCAAACACGAAATGTCTATTATAAGGAACGTGTTTTAATTAGTAAAATTATAGTACATTTTGTGAATGGAATGGCCTGTCCTATTTTGTAAGTTCCTGACCAAAGAACTTCAGCGTTCAGTGGTAGACATTAAATTAATAGGAAAACCTGGCTGCGTGATCATTACACCCAAATGTGAGTTGGACACGCTCGTCTTTTGTATACGTATAATTTGTATGGAACGGAGGGAAATAAAAACTTTTACAGGCTTTTGTTTAAATTTAGATGGTAAAAATGAAGCTTTTCTAGTAAAGTTTTTCTATTTAGAACTGTTATTTTATTACTTTCGACTTTTGACGTTAGTCAAAAAGTCATATTTTATCACACAAAAGTTACATATTTTTTTAAACACATCAGTGTCTAAAAAAATATAAAATAACAGTAAATAAGTTTAAAATAGTTTTCAAAGCGTCCGTCAATTGAATCTTTAAATTAAATCGTACGCTAATTTAATGCACGCGGATTAAATTATTTATAATCTCTTAAAATTTAATAAAAACGCATCGAAAAAATTACAAAGAAGTGCAAAATTAGTGGCACACTGCCAGCTCTGTATCAACGAGTGTCGTAGTTACACATTTCCTCTGCATCACCATAAAACTTTGAAAGAACTTTTTATATTTTAAATAAACATAAAAAGTCGGCTAGTACTAGTATGCACACGCGCGCTGTTTTATTAAATCTACTGTGTGTCATTTTCTCGTAAAACAACAATACGTGTCGACAGTTGACATTTTCGCCTTGTATATTTTTAAAGAATTTTTACAGCTTGCACAGGAAGCGGGGCATCAAAAAGAACATGCGTTTTATTACTTCTTCATCGCTAGATGAGAGTGAAAATGTGTTCTTCAATATTATTATTTTGATATTTTACATTTTATGCTGATATTCGGGGCATTGACACCATAGAAACTAAATTATGTGAATTAAGGTAGGTATAAGCAGTGTTCGTAAAACGAACACGAAAATAAAACCTTGATTTAACGATTTAAAATCAAATTCCACACATAAGTCGTAAACATTCACAGGTAAAAGTAGGATTACTAGTCATTAATAAAACGAGAAAATTATATATTCATGCTTCACGATGTCCGCCACTGTAACTACAAAACTACTTTTATGAAAACCCTCGTCACGTTATATGGAACATATTTCATTGTTAAATAAGGAAATAAATAATAGCCTATGAAACCTACAATTGGGTTATGAACTGAACAAGTGTATGGTTTTGTATTTGATTCGGTTTTAATTATTTGAGTTTTTGTTCGAGTAAAATTACATTTTAGATTTGCCCTGTAGCAGTTTTTTATTTTTTATTACAAAAACGATTTTTTTTTGTATAAATAGGACATGTCATGCTTCTGTCACTTCACGACATGTTTTTAATTTTTCGCCACTACACAAACTGTCAACTTTACATGTAACGCCAGCATTTCAGGGTTAAATCTGATGCTATATCCCAATATAAGTGACAATCTTATTATCATGTATCGGGCACAGTTCCAATACTGGCTATAAAATGATTTTCCGATAGAAAACGAGGAGTGTCTAACATAACACTGCAATTACACTTAGAGCTAGGGGATTTGCCGGTTGCAGGCCGCAATAATGTTCATTACTAAGACTCGATTCGACTCTCGGAAAATTCACGAGTTTCGAGGACCTTGAGGTAAATGGTAGTACCCAGATGTCTTAGAATAGAATAGAATTATCTTTATTTAAGTATCGTATGATGTAAATGATTAATAACACTTACAACTATATTAGTAAAAACTGACACAAATAGTAGAGGATCTGCGCTGTGACAACCCCTGTGAGATGGCACAACAGCGACCCACGAAAGCACAGTCTAGGAGACTTGAAATCATGCTTAGGATACTGTTGGAGCTGCTCCACACCCTGCGCATGGTTGTGTAGAAACAATCTATATGCGCATCCGCGAACATCCCCGATGCACTACATTAGCGGGGCAGCCCCACCAGCATCCTAAACGCGTTATTATACTGAACGCGGAGAGCGTTGTACGATCTCTGCATATGTCTAGCCCACAGGCTGCTCGTGTAAAAAGATGTACAGTAGGCTTGAAAAAGTGTTATCTTAACAGGAAGTGAGCATCGTGCAAACCTGCGACATAGAGCCAGCATGTTCGCTCTAACCGAGCGTCTTAGCAAGTGCTCTTTGTTTATCTACAATAATAATAATTAGATATTATGAAGAGGTAAAATGTGTAAGTTTGTATGTAGTATGTGTAATATCTTAGGCATTTCTGGTCCGATACTGTCATATGCGGACTATCATGTAAATGCATATGGGTTAGGCAAAGCATTGTTGGTTATACCGGTTTTTTTTAATAAAAATGGTGACGGTAAACTGTTGCATTCAAGGAAAACCTTCGATCCTTTATATCTGGCACGCTAATCAGTGTTTATTTTGTAGTTTCTAATAACAAATTAAGTTCTTAGAATGTTTCAAAGTAAACAGTGTTATTATTTTAAACACGTAACAATTTGTTAGCTGGTAAAATTGGTTACCTTTTACATGCACTGAAGTGTACCGTTTGTAAAAATTTTAGTGTTACTTACGTTACATAAAAATGCCGGAAAATACGAAAATATCTGTTCAATTGTTGAATGTGTGCACATACCTGAAACAAATAAAAAATAAATTGGTTAGAAATTACAGTTACAAAATGCCAATATAAAATAATTACAGTGTCCGTCTAGAATTTCTGTAATATCTAAAAATAAATGGGTTTACTTTATTGAGTAGGTATGTAGGTATCAATTTAGGCCACTATTGTCAGTGGCATAAGTGCTTAAAAAGTTATCAAAATAACTATTAAGTATCTTTTATCAATTCTATTATTGACTTGGGATTATATTACTATGATACTTACATATAAATAAGTATTAACATTTATCGAGTTCGAGTAGGTATAGATAAATGTAGAAGATTATATGTTATTTCGCAAAAATTTCAACATAATAATGTTTTATAATAATATTATTACACAATATTTTCCTTGCATAGCGGCAGGAAAATTACAATCGAAGTTTTCCCCGATCTAGTTCAGTCAGATTTTTATTGAGTCAGGGTTTTTTTTGCTAATATTGCACGTAAAAACCAAAAAATTCATCATCAGACCTTGAAACCTGATCGTGGTCTAAGTTCATTACAAGGCTTTTATGAAATCCAAAACAGCTATGATACGATTTTCCATCATGAAGTTCCAGTTCATATCTTCCGGCTCCATCATCAGATCAGTTCGACAGTACCATATTATTGTATTGTCCTCAGAACAACATACAGCTGCCAATTTTCATTACGCTACGACCCTTGGAAGATGGTTAAATTATTTACCTTAGATTCCATTACATAGTTACATACAGGTCGACCTAATAAAAGCGTGTTAGTAAACATTTCCTTTCTTTCTTTGTTATTTGAAATTTTCTTTGCCTTTTACTTAAATATTTATTTAATAAAACACAGTTTAATCAAATAAAATTACTTTCTAACTTATTCTAGAGACGAAAGTACGTTGACTTCAACATTATCATAAATCAAGCAAATTCCTAACTTAAAAACGTATCATTAGGCTTCATTTTCTTACAAACGACTCCCTTTAATTTGTCTCAGGCGACATAATGAGAGATTGTATTAAGGCAAATTGAACCTTAACAAAACAGGATAAAGGCTATGTTAAAGTTCATTGAGAGAAATGTTTGAATAGGACATGATTAGATTATGACAGGCATCGTTGTAATGGGCTGAGAATGAATGTAAACCTTCTTGAAGAGAAAATTCTGCAATATTCTTGAAATGGAAATTAGGGGTCGATAAATTGTAAGTAAGACTGTCTTTTTGGTCTTTGGTCGCAAACGTTACTGCTGAGCATGAGGTCCTGGGTTCGATTCCCGGGTTGGACAAAGTGTTATTGGGTTTTTCCATCTGGAATTTCTCAGTAGCAGCCCGGAGTCTGGATTTATGCCCGGTTGATGGCAATAGACTCGCCCCCGGCGAAATGTGGGTGAACTATAGATAGGTACAGTATTTATATTCTCTTAATGTCCCTCGGGTATCATCGGATTTCCGAATACAAACGAATGCTAATTTCCATGTCCATCAATTATTATTATATTTATCGTGTGTAATAATTTGAATTCAGAACTAAGTACTTTATTATTGTTTTGTTTTGATTTCCGTGTGAACTATATAGAGCTGTAAAACTATTTTCCTATCTGTCGTGCGACTTCAGAGGCTTTACTCCCATTTTTTAAATAAATTACATTAAGTTAAAATAGTATTAAAACTCTATATATTTCCAAGTCGATTGAGAGCGTCCGGTCTGCACCAAGTGCAAAGGGCAATTGATAGAAATCCGACAACTGACAAAACACGAAGTTTGCTGAGGGACATTAAGAAAATAGAAATACAGTACACTTCTGCCCAACCCTTCGGGGAAGCGTGAATGAAGGAAGGGACGTGATGTTATGTTATGTTATAAATCATTGTTAGTCACTTTTTGGCATAAAGTCAGGGTTTTCTATTACCAGCCTTTTAATTTGCTCGTTCCTGGAACATTACTTAAAATTGCTTATGAACAGCCCTCGACCTTCATTAGCGAGGAGAACGTAATCAATAAACTTGAAGAGCTTTTTCTCTATAAATGAGCAAAATTCTCAACGTAGACATCGTTGTATAAGTAATTAAATGGACGTCGTAATTATACTAATATCTATAGGTACCTACACATTTTATTTGATTTTTACTATAGGTATCCATGCTGATCTATTGAAAGCTTTAGGCTCAATTTATTATTTATTTATTTATTCAAACTAATGCAGAAGTAAAATAAAAATAAACTTTTGTACAAAGGCGGACTTAATGCCTGAGGCATTTTTTACCAGTCAACCTTAGGGTGATACAGAGACAAAACATGGCAGGTGCATAAGGGATTGATAACACTAAAATAATACCTATAAAAATACAAGCAATTTACATTGCGACGGAACGGAAGCGAATTTCTGTAACAAAATTGTGTAAAGCATAATAAACTTTGTGTCAATTGTGTAACGTATAAAACTTTTTACAAAAAAAAAAAAAAACAACCGACTTCCAAAAAACACTACAAAGTGAAAAATAACTTTAATTTCGGAAGTCGGTGTCTTTGGTTTTGAATTTTCGTTTTTTGTCACCGACTTCCGAATTAAAGTTATTTTTCACTTTGTAGTGTTTTTTGGAAGTCGGTCGTTTTTTTTTGTAAAAAGTTTTTATTTTTCACTTTTTAGTTGAGGTACCTACCCCACACAAATTCGAAAACCACTACCTGCTATATAGACAACAGTGACAGGAACTTATCATATCATCCACATACTAAGTGGGAAAAAAAGTACGTATTATTGAAGCTAACTCAAAAAATATCGAAGCCAAGGTAATAAAATTTATATGGGACCACCTCGAGAGCATACCCTTTCAAACAAAAAAAGAATTTTCAAAATCGGTCCACAATTGACGGAGAAATCGGTGGACATACATAAAAAAAAAAGAAAAAAAAAATAAACAAACATACGCGACGAACATAGGTAATAGGTAATAGGTAATACGGGCTGGTATCCGCAACTCCACGTCAAAGCGCGTATTTTGCGTATGGGTGGGAAAATCTGTTATTCGATCCACCCCAGCTCCTCAAAGAAGGCCAGCAACGCCTTGGTGTCACTGACAATCTCACGTAGGGTACCTGGGTTACCGAAGTACTTTGCCCTGTATGTGGCGACCGCCGGGCAGTTTAACAGCACATGGGCTGCTGTCTCGTCGTCCTCCATGCAAGCTCTGCACAGCGGACTGTCTGTGACTCCTATGACAAAGAGGTGTTTATTAAATGACCCATGGCCAGTTAGGGCAGCTGTAACTGTGCGCAGCTGCTGTTTTGTTAATCGGAGAACCTGTTTCGTGAGGCGGCCGTCGATTGTAGGGAGAGCCTCCTTGGCCTGCCTGCACTCACCGTGGTCCACCCATAGTTTGTGATGTTGTTCCCTGGTTCGTTTCCTTACCAGAGTGCGTAGGTACCCGAAGGGGAGTGGGGTGATGGGTTCAGGCCCCACTGGTGCCATGCTCAACCCCCTTCTGGCAAGTTCGTCGGCTGCGTCATTGCCCCGCGAACCGCTGTGTCCCTTAATCCATTGAATGGTTATATTATTGAGGTCACCCACCTGGTTGAGGCGCTGGTGGCACTCGTATATTAGCCCAGAATCAACAGTGTGACTGTTTAGCGCTTGCAGAACAGCCATGCTGTCTGAGAGTATTCGTATCGAGTGGTCCTTAACCTCCCTGGCCATGATGGCTGAAGCGGCAAGAGATATACCCATGCATTCGGCCTGGAACACTGTGTTATGGACACCCAATGGTGTGGCTATGTGTATGTTGAAGTCCTCCGAGAAGATTCCAGCACCTGTGCCACTACCTGTTTTGGATCCGTCGGTGAAGATTCGCAGCTCTGCGGGGCGCAAACCCTCGCATCTGCGGTCCTCGTGTAGTTGGATCCTGTATTTTTTATCGAAGATAAATTGTTTGGGCACCCGGTCGTTTACGGCTTTCGTAATAGGGAACTCATTGTTAAGTCCCTCAAGTAGCGCGGTGTGTTGTGTGACTCTCTTACCCCAGAGATCAATTGCATTAAGACGCACCGCCGCCATTGTCGCTTCCTGCTGTATGAACAGGTGGAGTGGGGGCAGTCCCAGCATGGCTTCGATTGCTGCAGTCGGAGTAGTCCTCATGCAGCCCGTGGTTGCCACGCAGGCTAGTCTTTGCATGCGCTGTAGTTTGTTGGAAGCTGTAACCAGCTGAGTGCGGGGCCACCAAACCACGGCCCCGTACGCGATCATAGGGCGGATCACTGCTGTGTACAGCCACAGTATGATTTTGGGGGATAGGCCCCATTTCTTACCTATCATTCTCCTGCACTGCCAGAAGGTGATGCAGGCCCTGTTTAGCTTGTTGTCTACATGACTACTCCAGTTTAACTTACTGTCTAGAATGACCCCGAGGTACTTGACTTCGTTGGCCAACTGAAGTTCAGTATCGAACAGTTTGGGTAGGCGGAAAGGGCCTAATGCACGTTTTTGGGTAAACATGACTAGTTCAGTTTTAGTGGGGTTCACTGACAGTTCAAATTCCCTGCACCAACTTTCTACGATACGTAGTGCTTGCTGAGTGAGGTTACAGATCGTACCCGTCACTTTCCCCGATACAAGGATTGCGAGGTCATCTGCATACCCTATTGTATAATAGCGGTTGGCATTGAGTTTGGTAATGAGGTCATTAATTACCAGATTCCATAGAAGGGGGGACAGAACCCCTCCCTGGGGGCAGCCTCTGGCTATCATGGCCAACTGCCGCTCACCCTCAAGGCGAACCACCCGTTTGCTTAACATGTTTGTAATCCAGTCCGTAAGTACCTGTTCTACTCCATGCCTGGAGAGGGCGCTGCTGATGCTGGAGAAGTTGGTTTTGTCGAAGGCTCCTTCGATGTCTATGAAAGTACCCAGGCAGGTGCCTTTTTGATGAATCGCGTCCTCTATCTGACTGACCACTAGATGGAGAGCAGATTCGGTCGACTTACCTGAGCTGTATGCGTGTTGATTACCATGTAGCGGTATGTTTTTCAGAGCGCCATCCCTCAGCTCTCTATCACATAGCCTTTCCAGAGTTTTTAGGAGAAAGGAGGTCAGGCTGATTGGTCGGTGGGATTTGGCGTTTGTGTAGTCACCCTTACCTGGCTTGGGGATGAATATTACTTTCACTTCCCTCCATCCTTTAGGAACGTATCTAAAGGCCAGGCACGCCCTCATTAAAGGCACCAGTCTTATTGCGACAGAAGCACCCCCCCACTGTAGTAAAGCGGGGAACACTCCATCAGGACCAGCTGCCTTAAAAGGATGGAAGCTCCGGATGGCCCATTGGAGTTTCTCCAGCGTGATCACCCTGCGTGCGCAAGTCCAATCAGTGTCAGCTGGTGTTTGGGTTTCATGTTGCCAGTCGATTACCTGCGCGAAGACGCAACCAGGGAAGTGAGTTTCAACTAGGATGCGACTTGTTTCCTCAGGTGACGACGTGAGTGTGTTATCAGGTTTGCGAAGGGTGGCGGGCCCAGATGTATTCTGTTGCGCCAGTACTTTCCTTACCCTGTTTGCTTGCTGACAGGATTCAATGCTACCACAGAATTTGCGCCATCCCGAGGTGCTCCTGAATCTGATGCATTTTTTGTAGCTAGATTTGGCCGCGTAGTAGTTATCCCAGTCCTCATCTGCACATGTGTTCATGGCTCTATTCAGAGCTGTTCTTACCTTGCTGCGCTTGCGCTCCAGATCAGCGCCCCACCAGGGTTGTTTGCCCGGTATGTTGCGCGGCGTGGTCTCTGGACAGGCAGTTTTGTAGCTGTCTATGATTGATTCTGTAAGATGGCTTACTTGTGCCTCAATCTGTGTCGTGTCCGCATATGTCACCGGATCGCTTAGTATCGCTAGCTTGGCATCAAGGCTGCGTGTGTAGGTGGCACGATCCGTTTTACGCGGATAACGCCGTGGTGGTAACGATGGAACATAGACTTGGATGTCGAAACGGATCCACCTGTGATCGGAGCAGGAGGCCTCCTTGGAGACCTGCCACCCAGTGGTGATTTCCGCCACGCCCTCTGATGCCAGAGTAAGATCTATGATTGTGCGGCTTCGCCTGGTTACGAATGTTGGTTCGGAGCCAGTGTTTAGTAGGGATAGGTTAGTCGAGAATAAGTAGTCAACCAAAGCCTTACCCCTCTCGTTTTGCGTGTCCATACCCCACAGTTGGTGGTGAGCATTGGCATCGGCCCCGACAACGACCTCAGACCCGCAGCTCTCGCAATGGTTCACGAGGCGGGCGAGTCCGTTGGGAGGCGGCGCCTCCGCTTCGGGCATATAGACCGAGGCGAAAACGATCACCATCTCTGTGGCATCGTCGCGCTGTATAAGCAGCCTAGCTGCAGAGATATCTCTGCAACAGAAGTCAGTTAAGAGCTGTGTTTTAAGGTTACCTGAGACATAGATGCACGATCTGGGATGATCATGATCCGAGGTGACTAGGAGCTTACCGCCAAGATTGGAGAGTCCTTGTATACGACCCGCCCTAATCCACGGCTCCTGGATTAAGGCAATGGCCGTGTGTTGTACCTCCAGCCACTTGCGTAGCTGAGCCGTCGCGGTTTGACTGTGGTGGAGGTTTGCTTGGAGGACTCTACAGGCTGACGAAAGGGACGCCATCGCTGGTCGAACCCTCGTCTTCCCCCCCAAGTCTGAGCCCGGCAAACAGGTCGCCCTCGTCGAAGCCGTCCTCCCCCGGGCCCGAAGCCGGAGACAGGATCATGTCGTCCAGCTCCCCGCCCGATGAAGGAACTACTCCCACGGTGGCGGCGGCAGAGGCGGCTGACTCTGCAGCAGCAGGTTCAGCCGCAGATGCTTCCGGGTTGTGTGAAGGGGGAGTGGACTCCCCTGCTGGTGCTTGCGGCAGCTGTTCCAGCGCCTCGCAGACGGTTCCCGTGGCGGGGTCCCATCCCTGTGGAACGTCGGTGAACCTACCGTTCCGACCCTGGAACTTCACGTAGACCGCCCCTAATCCAATTGAGAGGCGGCGTCCGGCCTCCATCAGGGTCGGGATTTGGTCCACAGGGACACCAACCACCACGAACCACGCCGCGGCTTGTTTATCAGCGTGCAGCAGTACCCACCTCTTGATGTCTACCCAAGAGTTTTGGTAGCTGAGAGTACGCCCAATCATCGTCGACTCTCCGTAGACCCCCTGCTCGTCCGGGATCACGATGCCACACCGTGCACGCTTCTGGATCTCCGACTGACTCACGACGACTAACGAGGTGCTAGTTGAAAGAGTCAAGCCGGAGACTGTCTTCCTTAGCCAGGCTAAGGTGTGGTCATTACCGCACCACAGTTTAAGGATGCCCCCGGCAAACAGCGGCTTGGCGTTGAAGGTCGGCCCTGGGGTATCCTGTTTGGGGGAGCAGGCCTCGAGGATGATCTGCTTCTGGATAGCAGCGAGTACCTGGTCCGATGCGTCCTTGCTGAGGATCCCCGTGCGGTCGCAGGTGATAGCGACGTCTAGGGTTGCGCTGGCAGCTTGGGCGTAGCTTCGTTTGTCGACCCTATTGGATTGATCAAGACGCGGCCGCTTGTGCTCTCCTCGAGGTGTCAAGGATTCGTTGAGAGCTCGCTTGGCCGCGGCCTGATCCTTCCAATCGGGTCGCTGTGTAGTGTCGCCTTTGGGTTTCACCGGAGCGCTGGTTGGCGGTTGACTGGGCGCTGGTCGGCTTGTGCCGGCCTCTGCCTGTGACCGCTTACCGGCGGAGAAGTTTAGCTGGCCGACTGTCGGTTTAACTGAGCCAGCGACAGTGGCCTGTTTGTTGCGGGAGCCTTTGCCCGACTTCTTTAAAGCTTGCCGGCGCTCCTTCCTCGTCAATCTGTCCCTCTTTCTGCCCTGTTCCGGGGCAGCAATTGGACCTGAAGGGTCAGTGCAAGAGCAATGGGCTTGTTGAGTATGTTTACCCTTGCCCTTGCGTTTCTGCACAGATTGCCAGGCGCGTGAGAACACGTCCTCGCTGCAACTAGCCGTCTCCGCTTGACCGGTGACGACCGTCTGGTGAGGGGAGGCTAGAGGAGCCACAGGAGGAGGAGGAGGGTGTTTGGCTGGAAGCCCGGTACCAGTGTTACCTGGCGCCGGGGCCTGTGTAGAGAGGGTCAGACCGGCAGTGGTATTAGTCGTCGCCTTGGTCTTCGCCTGTGCGTCAGAAGGGTCGGTACTGGTCCCAATCAGCGCCGACGTCCTTTGTTTACACTGGGACTTTTTATTTTTGGTCTTGGCTGTGGTTCTCGCCACAGCCGGACCAGTGCCCGCGCTGGTACCCGCAGTGTTAGCTGCATGGCCACCAGGGGCAAGGGAAGTGCAAGCACCTCCCTTGGGAGTCTCATCGGCTTTCGCCTCCACTCCGGTGCTGTTTTTGTTAAATGGCCTTGTTAAATCCATATTATGTTGCTATAAAATTTCATCTCTCTGGCTCCCACCCACCATGGAGCCCGCAACTGGGAACGTCTCACTATAAAAAAGTTTGATCGTTAGGACTACCAGAGAGATATAGGGGCGCGAGGCTGGTTTACAGTGCGACATCAGGTGCTCGATCGGGTTGGCGTTGGCCAACGAACTGATCAACCCTCACTTACACCGTCAGCATGACCTTTACCTACCGCTTTGGCCGTCCAAGGACGACCTCAGCGGACCTCACGCACCTCGCCTGTGGCCCTCTGACGGGACACTGTGGCCATTTCCCTACCCCTGGCTACTGGGTAGGGCCACCGTTTCGCTTGAAATTCGGACCAAAGGGGGCGTGTTGCCTTACGGGCACATTACAGCCAGAGCCGCTCGGCTCAACCCCCCAGGACTCCTTCATCCCCGCTCACGGCGCTCAACTGCGCAGGTCCTAGCGCAGGTGACTGCTTACTCCTACTCGACAATCAGCTGGTTTTAGTGACAGTCGAGCCCGCCACCACCCAGTCACAGGGGGTCACGGTTAGGAGTGGAAGTTGGAAAGCGGAATAGGGAGGAGTAGGGATACGGATAGGATAGAGTGGGGAGGATTTGTGAGATTTGGGACAGGAAGTCAAAAGACGGGACAGAATGAGGTTAAGGGAATTGAGGAAGGGATGCAAAGGCGCCTGGTGGTTTTAGTTACGTCTATTTCTTATGGAACTAGACCAAGAACGGGGTGGCAACCTCGGGAAGGTGCATCCGCCAGACTTGTCTTGAGGATCTACACGACTGTAGCGCTCACCCTCAAGACCCCGCCAACCCTACCCCCTCTGAAGGAGGCGGTAGGGTAGGCCTGCATCTATACTACCAAGCAAAGCAAAGCAAAGCATGTCGTTGTGCAACCGCGAAAGCATAAATCCAGACCCCCCTACGCGACGAACATATAACCTCCTCCTTTTTGGAAGTCGGAAAATAGATTCGAGCTGCTAGCTGCGGGAATTCAAGAGAATGTGCGAGAATTCTCAGGAAGATGCGCGACCTGTTTTTCTGCTCATATCTATCTAGTTTGTACGTCACACAATTGACATAAAGTTAATTATGCTTTGACCCAATTTCGTGACAAATTTCGGTTCCATTCCATTCCGAGACAATGTAAATTGAGCCGTATAGTCTCATGTGCAAGGATCTATTGGCGCGTGGCCAAAATTGGAACTAACTCCGCCATTTTGTTTTTTACAACACAATGTAAGTGACGATTTCACAAATGTTTACCAACAGCGCCCCCTTGTCAATGTCACTCAGGTGCCAAAAGATCCTAATCAAACTCTAGCATGCATTTCACCAGTACCCCTTCAAACAGCATTACAGGAATGGTATTTATGACAGAAATAGTTGGTAATCGGTAGCTATTATTCCAAGAACCAATGAATTCACAAAAAGTTACCACAGAAAAATATGTATTTTATTCTGCAGTTAGTAAAGGTGAACTTTAAATGTAATGAAACACCTTGCCACGATATCTCGAGGCCATCAAAAGATTGACAATTAACATAACATAACATCACGCATTATTTCCCAAAGGGATGAGCAGAGGTCTACTTATAGTACACCCACATTTCGCCAGTTACGTTAAAGTCCCATGTAATAGGGGGTGAGCCTATTGCCATCAACCGGGCACAAATCCAGACTGCTACGGAAAATTTACTCTTACTTCAAAAATTTACTTACTCTGGAGCGGAGAGAAGAGGAGCGGAGCGGAGCTGTGCCAATATTAACCAATAGAATTGCATAAAATCTCTGCTCCACTTCAGTGGACAAGGATTTTCGAACTAGTTAAAAAAATCCTACAAAACCGGGAAGCGGAGCGAGGAAGCGGAGCGGGGAAGCGGAGCGGGGAAGTGGAGCGGGGAAGCGGAGCGGGGAAGCGGAGTGGGGAACTACCACCCGCTAAAATTACTCGTCGCGTTTACTCAGTCTAGCTCCGCAAAGGCCACAACTCCGCTCCGCACTACCTCACACCGCATCAATGGGCAGACACAGTCCGCAACTCGCTCCGCTCCGCTACCTCGCTCATTATCAATGCACAGGCAGCTTAATGCTTTTACTAAGAATTTCCATTTTATTCACAATTTGCCATTTGTTTCCGCCACATCGAATGACAACAAAACAAAACCTAAAACTTTTCTCCGAAGAACTAAGAGCCTTTGTTTTATTTTATGTCTTGTTTAAAAGACAAAAGAAACAAATTAATATGGTTTCTAAAAGTTTAAATGAACTTCAGAAGATGGCGCTGAACAGGACATTGATAGGTACGGAATTTAATTGCTGTTCCCGATGGGATATCAGCTTACTCCAGTCGCTGGGTTGTGGTTTAAGACATAAGCAGAAGTGAGCAAGGAAGCGACAAAGGAGAAATAGGGAATCTTACCAAAAATCAAATTTTAATCTACGTAAATGGCGTTTTCCTTGTTTTACTTAAGACTAGCAACGCCCCGCGGTTTCACCCGTATAAGTTTCGATCCCGTAGGCATATTGGGATAAAAATTATCCTATGTATTAATCCAGGTTATAATCTATTTGTGTGTCAAATTTCATCCAAATCCGTTCAGTCGTTTTTACTAAGTAACAAACATCCATCCATCCCTCTTCACAAACTTTCGCGTTTATAATATTGGTAGGATTCCCAAAAACTCCAAAAAGGAATTGTTAACAAAAATATTTTCAAAAGCATTACCCCGCTGACCTATCTACAAAGATAGGTCAGCGGGGTAATTGCTTAACACACTTTCAATGGCAATGCATTATGGCATAGCATTTTGACAATTTAACAACATTTATTGCGTTATTTACGTTGTTGAGCAGACGAATTTTTCAAACCTTTGATGGATTAGAAATTTTCTTCAAAATCCTTCGGATTGAGATAGAAATTGTGTTACGCAATTGTGGTGCTGGTGTGGACATTATAGACATAGTTGTAACAAGTCAAACACCTGAACATGGAAAAGACTCTTAGCATGTTACTGGTGAATGTGAGTGTTTAAAAGCAGGTTTAACTAAAGTCTGGTTTATTACTCTGCAAAGGAAAGATGATGGAAGATGCACAGACAAAGTGCAACCTTGTTCTAATAAATTAGTGAAACAAACTCCTCAAGGCATAAACCTTATTAAAATCAATTCAGCCAGCTAGATAGACAGAGGCCCGTTTATCTAAACACTAGTTCAAGATAAAACGGCTGTAGTAAATAAATGTCGGACTGAAATCGGTTTTTGTGTTTACGGAGATCATAAATGTATGATGCTGGAGTCTAAATAGGGAACAGTGAATTCAAATATTAGTATTATACAAGACTAGAGTACTGGGAAGTCAATGGAGGGAGGAATAAACATTGTTGATTTAATAAGACTGTAGTATTGAATTTTAACAGCTGGAGAAAGATGGAGAAAGAAGGTAATGAAACGATAAGAAAAGTCTAGCAATGTTACCAAGGTTAAAATAAGAAGTAATTTTACTTATAACACTAAAAACAGTTGTAAAATTATACTAAAGTTTTGAACTTAAATAGCTAGAAAAGATGGAGACAGAAGACAATGACACAATGCTGACAAGAAGAAGAAGAAAAAATTAAATAAAAGAGAAGTGTAGAAGTAAATGGCTACATGTTAAAAATGGATTAATTCTAAGTACCTAATCAATACAGGCTAAGATTTAAAACAAAGATCTCCATAACAGCATAATTACACTGAAGGTGTTATAAAATAAAGACAACGTTTATTCAAACAAATGAAGGCAAAGGAATGTTATCGCTTACTATAAACGACGTCACTGCATCAGCGTCATCCATACCACATGAAGTAAACTATTCAGTGTTAGTGCAAAGTCCATCGCCTAGATATATTGCGGTGATCTGTCCATCCGTCATCGGCTTTAAATTCAACGAATTATGCGCAAACAAACGTATTTCCATAGGATTTGCTTACAATTAGTATTGTATCGTTTTGGCAGCACGTAAGATTTTTTATGACGTAGGCTTCTTTTTGCCAAAGTTAAACTGCTAAGTATAATTACGAGTATTTCTCACTGGTGACACTGTTAACTGCATTTCTTTGACAAAATGACGGGGATCGTCAAAAAGATTTGCTGACCACGTTTAAACATATGCCTCGATCTACGAGATAAAGCAATGTGCCCGACTTCCTATCGGCAAAATGACGAATTTCCATACAAAATTTCATACCCTATTTAATCCCTTTAGGGACAGAATTTTCAAGAATCCTTCCTACTCACTTTCGTTGTATAAGGAACATGTGCAAAACTTCATGCCTCTAGAACCAGCGGTTTCACTTGGACCTTATCTGTCAGTGAATAAATGAATGAATTTAAGATTTTGGTTAAATCGATTTTCTGCATTTTCTTCAAAACTTAAGTGGCAGTGGGCAAGGCACATTGCTCGCAGAACAGATGGCCGATGGGGCCGAAAGGTTCTGGAGTGGCAACCGCGTACCGGAAGACGTAGCGTTGGAAGGCCTCCCACAAGGTGAACTGATGACCTTATGAAGGCGATAGGAAGTACAGAACCAGATGAATTGGCGGTGCTTGGGGGAGGCCTATGTCCAGCAGTGGACGTCTTTTGGCTGAAATTATGATGATGATGATTTTCTGTAGCTCCTTTGAGAGTTGCACGGTTTGTCTCGTAAGATTTCATCTTGCCGAATGTTTCAATAGTTACGGATGTTTTTGCCGACTACATTTGGTAGTTTTTTTTGCTGACAATCGCTCTCTTTTACCTTTTAGACCAAATCTGAACCCGCAGACAGTAATTATTAAAGAAGTTCGCGTATAGACGCGGAAGGTAGCCGTCTTCAATTAAAAGTTCATCTTCGTCTGATGCTGAGGTTTTGTTTAATATGATGAAATTGTAAACATGTCCCTAGAGTTAAATTGTGATGATTTCCTGTTAGTCTAAAACCTACTCGGCTTTCAGGTTAAATGGGCACAAAGCATCGCAAAAGAGAAACATAAGTAGTTGAAACTAATAGTATTAACAGTTTCTACATAATAAAAACGTGTGCGGTCGGGGGACCCTCAATCAATCAAATCAGCCTATTACTGTCCACTGCTGGACATAGGCCTCTCCCAGGCTGTGCCACAATACCCTGTCCTCCACCGTCCGCATCCAGTCTGTCCCAGCTACTTTCATAAGGTCATCGGTCCATCTAGCTGGGGGGCGTCCCATACTACGCTTACCGATACGCGGTCTCCACTCCAGGACTCGTCTGCTCCACCAGCCATCGGTCCTTCGACAAACCTGGCCAGCCCACTGCCACTTCTGTTTGCTTACTCTGCAAGCTATGTTGGTAACTCCGGTTCTTTTCCGGATAGTTTCATTTCTGATTTTATCCTTCAAAGAAACTCCGATCATAACCCGCTCCATAGCGGGGGAACCCCATCAGGAACGAAGTTCTTTCTCACGTATGATTTAAAACAAAAACAAAATTTTCGCAGACGTCATCTTGGATTTTTATTTTGGCCTAATTCACACATAACATAACATCACGCCGGTATACCCCGAAGGTTTGCACAGGAGTGCACCTATAGTACACCCACATTTCGTCAGTTATGTTTAAGTCCCATATAATAGGGGGCGAGCCTATTGCCATCAACCGGGCTCAAATCCAGACTCTGGGTTGCTACTGAGCAAAACCCAATAACAATTTGCCTGACCCGGGCATCGAACCTAGGACCTCATGCTCAGCAATAGCTCTTGCGACCACTAGACGAACGCGACAGCAAATTATAACCAATTCTCAGAATTCCTGCTTTTCTTTCACATTAATTACTAACCGTTAAAAAACGGCAGCTCAAACATCAAACCTGAAATCCATCAAAACTTCCAATAACAAAACGTAATAACCATTTTTCATTTCGACGAAAAAACTCAATATTGACGCGAAAATCTGTAACACAACTCTCTGACGTCACCACTCAGTTAGTGACGTCATGAATAATGAGACGCGCACGTGTGACGTATTATGTGAGAACACAAAGGGGTTTTTGAACGAAGGATTTATTATATGTGAAATTAATTAATTTGTTTTACCTACGGAATATTTTAGGGGTGACATTGAAAAGTGAAAATTTAAAGATATTTTTTTATTTTGCCTTTTAATTTGTTTAGTCGTGTTATTAGCGTGGCTCGGCGGAAGAATTTTACAGATTCTTTGTCCATCTACAAAAGTAACAGATGATTTTTGTCGATTTTTGCACGCCAAAATTTGTGGTTTTAAACCCATAGCATTTAAGGGATTTTCTCCAGAACCTGCATAAAAAGCAATCAGCCTATTATGTTCCCACTGCTGGGACACAGGCCTCCTCTCTGTGAGAGGGAGCGGGCCGTAATCCACCACGCAGGCCCTGTGCGGGTTGGTAGATGACACATGTCTTCGAATTTTTGGTTCTAGGACATGCCGGTTTCTTCACGATGTTTTCCTTCGTGGTTGTTACCACTTGGCCACCACTGCTTTCAGAACTTGTATGGATCCTCTGAACAGGCGACTACAAAGGTCTGAATCTTTTGGAAAACTGTGAAGGTATTTCTACACAGTCAAAAAAAACTGTCTCCTTGGTCTAGTGATCGCAAAAACTACTGCTGAGAATAAGGTCCTGCGTTGGATTTCCGGGTCAAAGTGTTATTGGATTTTTCCGTCTGGAATTTCTCAGTAGCAGCTCGGAGTTTAGATTTATGCCCGGTTGATGGCAATAGGCTCGCTCCCTATTACATGGGACTTAAACATAACTGGCGAAATGTGGGTGTACTTATTACACCTCTGCCTATGTTATGTTTTTCAAAAAAAAAGAAAATCAGAGAACATTAGAAAACAAAACATCATAAAATTTGTTCCTCTGAGAAAACTATTCAAATAATCCAAGTTTTATCAGTACAAAGCAAGCTGTTTCATACTCAAGTAATAAAAACTAACTTCTGCTCTTAATTATATTCGTTTAGATAACAGTTTCATTTGCAGTAGCTTAGGTTGGCTAATTTAAATTGTATTGTGTGTTTTACAGAACAAGAGGTGGGTAGAGTCGAGATTTTATACGCGGGTTTAATTATCCGGGAGAAATGGAAACCTTTTTGAGAAATATTAAAAATAAAAATCATCCTATGCAAAGTTGGAAGAGCTTCAACATAGGTGAGAAATTCTAGGTGAATAGGGATAATCTCAGATATCTAAAGGTGCTGTGTGGTCTCTCGATCAAGAATTAGTATATGAGAATAACGAATGCTACATAATATTGAAAATATTAGCCAGTCAGCAAGATGGATCATCCTTGAACTAAGCGAATTAATCCGGCTCGAAGGACCGTGTAGAAGGTTGAAAGATAGTCAATGATACTATTGCGTTTAAGGTAAAATAAATGCATTTAACGGATCAAAGGTTATAATATAAAGGAGCGAGGGAGCACACGCGATGATTGCTAATCATGTACTAATTGCTCAATTGATATTAATTATTGAAGTTACGTAAAAATGCTTAGTCGTCAGTACTGTATGGTTTAACCGCACATGCTCCCCCCAGGCCAAACCGACTTGTTTTAGAAATAGGTGACGTAGATATGAATCAGGATGCACTGGACTTAAGAACTACGTGGAAGCCATTTAAACGCTATTTACATACCATGACATCACGCATGTAATTTCAGAAGGATTGGGCAGGGGTGTACATACAGGGTGTAACGAAACCGTCATCTACGCATTCTGTATATCAAATTAAGAAACTTTTTATTTTTGGAGACGACGTTTATTTCTGGTGTGAAAAATCGGTAGGACGCAAAGCAACGCAAGCAAAAAATTGTGCTTTTGGGTGCATACATAAGTGCGGAACGTTGGAGTATTTAAAGTTAACATTTAAACCTTGTTTTCGTAAAAAAAGTTGGAACTTCGACCTTCAATATCTCAATAAGGTTCCCGAAGGTTCCAGGTATGGTCCAGTACAAAAAAATCATCTCACTTATGTTTTAATACCATGTAATAGGGGACGAGCCCATTGACATCAACCGGCACAAATGCAGACTCCGGGCGACTACTGAGAATTTCCTAATGGAAAACCCCTATATCACTTTGCCCGACCTGGGATTCGAACCCAGGCCCTCATGCTCAACAGTATTACTTGTAGGTCTAGACCTATGAGGCTGTTGGCAATCGAACCCAACACAACACCTTGCACGCGGTCTGCACGCGCAGGCATCGTGATCAGCGCGTCATCAATAAGCTCAGGTGCGGCGCGGTGGCGACACAGCTCGGCCCGATGACCACTCGCCTCCACGAACTCCACCGCGACGGACGATATTCCTCTCTCATTTAATTGCTTGTCCGGGAAGGTTATAATTTGTAAAGATTATATAAACCATTACCAAAAACTTTTATCTTGCTCCCGCGCTAGTAGAGGCAGTGACGCTGTTTATGATGCTCATTGTGGGCACCCGCATTTTCCTATAGCAATGTCGTGTTCATGAGCTGTCAATAATACTGGCTTATAATACCAGGAGAAACCTAATGCCTACGGGCCACGATAAGCTTCAGTGTAGACAACAGTTTCTAATTATATGCACTGATATGGCCAATCCAACTGTCATAACGTGCCAGGCACAGGCCTCGTCAATGGATTGAATGAAATTCAATACTCTGCAATGGACGTACGTCTGTTATCTCAAGATGGGTCCCATAATAACCATTGTTCAGCAAGACTTCGTTTTCCAAAACAGACAATTATAAACACATTGATTGTTTAGAACTGGATATCTGTACATTCAATTATGAAAAGAATAACAATTGAAAGGAGATAACGAGTTAAAAAAAAACAGTAGCTCTCCAGGAGTGCCGACAGAAGTGAAAACTTGAACAATTTCAGTGTGCAGGAAATAATTTTAATGAGGTGTCGGTAACGGTAACAGTGTCGCGAGTTCACTTGTTTTTTCCCATCTCAAAAATGCCCAACGCGCCTAAGAAGTTTTCACTTCAAAAAAAAAAAAAACTTTCATTCGGATAAGCAACATCCATATGGTTTTGCATGAATGTGAATGTGACACATATTTTCCCCCAACTTGTTCTTTTCACTGAAAGAATACACAGTCCTTTCAAAACAGTTGCGTCCATCGCTGACAAAAAACTATTTTATTATGTTTGCAACTGTTTGGTTGTTGTCCATCATTGTTTTTACAGAGCTGAAGTCTGAATTAATATCTGGTTTATATGATGGCAGTGACTGGACCCGGTGACTTGGAATTTCGGGCCTAGTCAGTGGGTGCATGTAAACGAGATCGAGAGTAAGTCAGGTGGGAGAAGCTACTGGGCCAGAAAATAGACGGGTAGGTTAGTCAACTGAACTGACTTCAGGGCGCGCAGTCAGCACTCGACTAGGTTGAAACTAGTGTTTACACGAGCCCAGTTGCAAGTCAGCGCTGGACTGACTTATGTGTGACTGTCACATTATTTGGCTCGTATAAGTTTCGTTAAAACTAAATGGGTCACCACCTTTTTTTTTTGTTGTGGTTTTATCAAATAACTTCTCCCGCTCTGGGTTCAGTGGGAGGGCGTGTCAGACTCTTACTGACTAATCCACCCGTGTTCCTTCGGTAGCCCTGTTGCCGGGGGCCACGATCTCCCTTTCGGTTTTCTTCGCAACCCCGGCAGGCATCGGCTCTAGCGGACCCCGTCAATTCTGCTGACATCTCTTTGAGGCGCGTGGAACACAACGCGCCGTCGACCCGAGCCTGGTCCTTATCGGACGGCGAGCTACCCATTGCTCACCGTCCACAAATGGGTCACCACCTCAACATTGCTGAAGGCAAATACCGATCAAATAACATACATTTCCTTATCTCCACAATAAGAAACCATGAAAATAATACCTATCATCATTCATACAATAGCATAATCATTTAGACGATATACTAAGGGAGGTGGTGCTATCACAATCGTAAACATAACACTTTAGAGGAAGACAGAACGCTACAAGTTTCTGGAAAGGCATAAGAACAAAAGAGACAGAAAACCCCATGGATTTTATTACACGAAACGAAGTTATGGTAATAAGGCCGATTTACAACGTGGATGCACGTTTTTATGGTGTTCAGTCTATTGTTTTGAAAACGAAATTATTTTTGTCGAGCCAAGGAGGTCCAGTTTCTATTGAATTTCTCATTTCTCATGTCTCATATTTTTTTTGACTGTAAAAACTCTGACATTTTATAAAAATGGCAGCTTAGAGTGAAAACAAAGCTAGGATTCCGCATTCTGGAATTGATTTAGATAAGATTTTAATAATAATTGATAGTGCTATTACTCTTTTCATCCAAGTTCCCACATTGTAAAAATGTTGCCTTCTGTTAATTCTGGACCAAAATCAATAAATCAATCTGCCTAGCCTTTTGGCAATGTTGGGTTCGGCTTCTAGTCTAACCAAATGCAGCTGAATACCAGTATTTTACATGAAGCGACTGCCTATCTGACCTCCACAACTCAGTTACTGGGTAACACGATACCCCTTGGTAAGATGGTTCATTCTGGATACTAAACCTTAAAATAGTTGGTATTTCGGGTGAAAAATAAAAATATTTGTTAAAATGGTAATACAAGTATCAAGGTGCTGGTCGCTATTCGTTTTATGTAAGTGCACAACGTTGTAGGTGCTTAAAATAGCCTGTGAGCCCGAAACCTATTCATGGCTAAATATAGCCTACCATCTGACCTTTCCTCTACCTGATAGATGGATTTTTAAAGGAAAATACACATGGCGCTAGAATTCGCCAAAAGGGTTAACACAGGTATTAAGTATTGGTTATTCTTATATCGCCATTTGCGATGTAATTATCGACTGCGGTACTGCACTGAGAATATTCTGATAAAAAAACTTTTTTACGAATTTGTATGGGGTAGGTACCACAACTAAAAAGTGAAAAATAAAAACTTTTTACAAAAAAAAAAACAACCGACTTCAAAAAAAAAACACTACAAAGTGAAAAATAACGTTAATTTCGGAAGTCGGTGACAAACGAAAATTCAAAACCAAAGACACCGACTTCCGAAATTAAAGTTATTTTTCACTTTGTAGTGTTTTTTTTTGAAGTCGGTTGTTTTTTTTTTTGTAAAAAGTTTTTATTTTTCACTTTTTAGTTGTGGTACCTACCCCATACAAATTCGAATACCACTACCTGCTATGTAAATAACAGTGACAAGAAGTTATCATATCATCTACATACTAAGTGGGAAAAAATACGTATAATTGAAGCTAACTCCAGAACTACCCAAGCAAAGTTAATAAAACTTATATGGGACCACCTCTGAAGTATGATCTACCAAAAAAAAAAAGAATCATCAAAATCTATTCATAATTGGCGAAGTAATCGCGTAACAAACATACAAAAAAAAAAAACATACAGACGAATTGAGAACCTCCTCCTTTTGGAAGCCGGTTAAAAACAAATATGAAGGGGCGACTGATATTTTGCTCGGTAGTAGTGATTGACATCAACAGTTAGGGCGCTTGTCCTTCGCAGCCGTCCCCGGAACGTCACCGAGAAATGAGATTATTCGAACCGAACGTGACATTCCGGTGACGGCGATAGTTTGTCTACCGCGACCGAACTCGACGGTTCAGTGTGTTATGAATTTATGATGGCAATGTGTGGACAATATTAAACTTGTTTTGGATTGTCTGCACATCGGTCCATAACAATCTCAGGCTGAGTTCTAGCAGTCGCGTAGAACTGCTCAAAATTTCTGCGGTCGGGATGACGGCGCTTAGGTGATGGACGTGCAGTGGACATGTGACCATAGTAAATATATGTATCGCTACTTCGGCGCCATCATCTCGTTCTCGGTGACGTCGTGGTGACGGTGGCGGTGGAAAACGCCCTGAAGGAGGTAGAATTTGGAGATAATAAATCCCATTTGAGCTACACAGGATTAAGGAAAAGTTTGCATAATTATTTTCCTGCAACCAGAACATATAGACAGGTAGGTAAATATAGTCTATTTTCGAGCTCCAATGTCCGCAACATAGTAAATCATTGTTTGTTATTACTCGTCTAACTCATAAATAGCTGTAAAAGCTATATAACGTACATATTTGTTCGTTCGCTCGTAAAGTAATGGCTTACGTTGTTTTGATGTGGTGAGGTGAAAAATTGTATCTAGGTCAGTGAGGTGTCAGCTTTTCTTTTGAAGAAGAAGATGGTAAAAGACTGATGTTTAATGCAGTATTTACTTTTTTATCGCAACAGTCACTGATAATAGAAAACAAGTTAACGCTGAGCCGACGCTCTAGATGGACCTTAGTGCGTGTTGACGCGGTTTCTGTGTTCGTACTAGCCCGTCACGGACGCAGGCCAAACTGCGTGATATTAGCGCTGGTCCAGAGCGTTCCTTACCTCACTGCAGTCCCCTCATTCACCCACAGTGTTTGTATTGTTAACATCCTCCACCCCCTTAAAAGCAGTTAGTGGTGATGTTCTTCAGAAAGGTTAGGTGCGGAGTACTCGCAGCCGGTGTGCGTATGAAAGTAAAAAAAGCAAAAGGAGTAAGTAAAGATCGTAGTGGATGGCGTTATGTAGTTTCTGCCTACCCCCGTAGGGAGAAGGTGTTAGTTTATGTAAGTGTGTGTAAGTCAGTCCCACATCACGATCACACTGGAAGACAAAGATTATGACGGCAAAATCAATCTGCGTAGCCTTTTCCCAACTATGTTGGGGTCGGCTTCCAGTCTAACCGGATGCAGCTGAATACCAGTATTTTACATGGAGCGACTGCCTATCTAACCTCCACAACCCAGTAACTGGGTAATACGATACCCCTTGGTAAGACTTGTCAGACTTTCGGGCTTCTGACTACCCGTAACGACTGTCAAATATCTACAAATAAGAGAACGGCTTAACGTGCTTTCCGAGGCACGGAGGAGTCTCGGTATGTAAAGATGGCCAACCCCGGCGAGCGTAGTTTAACCTGATAGATCGACCCGTGCAGCTATTATTACTTAGCCACGAGCTCCTCACAAAGATTATGACGTATTGTGCACAATTTGGATAACATTGTATTTGTGACTGCCAAAACGTTATAACTTTGCTTCATTGCTTCACTAATTGTGTAAAGTTTTTAATTTTCAAAGCTACTGCTTACTTTTCTAAAGACCCAATTAGTTCTGTGCCAATTTTCATCGTGATCGGTCCTAGTTTAGCTGTGAAAATGGAATAGGTTTCTGAAAGTTTTTTAATTCCATCTGATGTCAAATCTCTTGTCAAATGATTTGATTAGCTTTTGTTTATTCTGTCAATCTATCACAACAGGAGCTTACTTAAGATTTGACAGGTTAGTTTACATAATATGATCAGGATTTCAGAAACCGAAGCGATTCGCATTTGCGAAGTTGATGCGGTTTATCCTTCACTTTCAAAACCACAGATATATATAGACCTAGATAACGCAAGTATCACGATCTGTATGAAAACCAAGCGTGCCATTTTTTGACTACCTACTATGACGTCACAAGCACTAAGAAACATTTCTTTTATTTTTTTCTCCTCGCATTTGCACAGTTTTTACAATGTATAACAGCGTAATTAACCATTTTCAATTTTTTTACTGACTTCCGACAAGCGTGGCACCGATGCAGACTGAGCGCGAAAGTGGCAGCTTACGATTATTGTACGTAAGCTAGGCACGAAAATGGCACGCGAAGTAGTTGCTCTTGCGTTTTCTAGGTATATCTATATCTGTGTTCAAAACGCTTGAAACTTTTTCAGGTTCAAAAGTAAAGTACTCTTTAACAGCATAAACAACTTCAGCTATGCTTGTTATACTTTTTATTTTTGGTCGCATGCTTCATTACTGAAAGTCGTGTCCCTGAAAGACCTTTCTGGCTTTATGTAAGATGTTCTTCCACTTCGTTTGGTTCTCGGCTTCTCTCAGGGCGATCGTAATAGAGACTCCAGTGAGGATGCATGAGGTCACGAGGTCATTTCCTTTCTACTTTGCCCATCACCACCAATGTTTCGAGGTTACCTGGTTTCCGACGGGAAATGTGACCAAAGTAACTGAGAATCCTTTGGTCAGTTTTAACAGATCGTGGATAGTCTATCTCTCATGCATAGTTGTTCAAGGACAGATTTGTTCGTGCTCTTGGCGCTCCATGGTATGCGAAGCCTTCTTGGCCAACACCTCATCTCGAAAGCTTCTATCATTTTCCGGTCTATTGCCCGAATCGTCCACGACTCTGAACTTGTAGTACATGAAACTGTAAAACAATTAATTAATAATAGAAGGGAGGGCTTAAAAACAACGTAGTGCTGTTATAAATCTTAAATAATGTTTGCAATATCGAGAACGGCAGCTAATGAAAATATTTTGACAGATAGAATAGTTGTTTTGACGCCTGACTGTGTGAGTTACTGCCTTGGCTTATTATGTGAACAAGGAGGCAAGATTTTATTTTGTTAGATGCCTTTCATTCTAAGTAGTTGTTATGAGAACTGCAACATGTTTATCAGAACATACACGTACAGCCAAACGTAGCAACGCCGGTGTCAAGTCGTAATTCTACAGAACGTCATTCCTTTCCAACAAACTACTCAACTGGTAATGATATTTCTCAGCCCCGTAATGAGCATGAAGTAGCTACACCCTTTGTACGGATAACTAGAGAAATGATGTAATCACAAACGTATAATGCTATTCTTTGTAATGTCAGGTCACGGCCACTAGACTATGAATTAGCTTCTGTGACATTCAATTTGGTATCATTACAATCAGTTTTTACTGCATGCTCCTCGTCATTTGATTCATTACTTTGTAGTTCGTTACTGTGGTTTCTTGTTTGTTTTTATTAAAACATCTTTTAATATAATATGTTCAATCGTTGGGACTGCCTCGTTCGTCTAGTGGTCGCAAGCGGTTCTGCTGCGCGTGAGGTCCTGGGTTCGATGCCCAGGTGGGCGAATTGTCGTTGGGTTTTTACATCAGGAATTTCTCAGTAATAGTTTTGAGTCTGGTTGACGGCAAAAAGCTGTTTAAGTGGCATGATAACTGGCAAAATGTTGGTGTACGATATGTATGTACCTGTGTCTGACCCTCCTGGGAATAAAGGCGTGATATTATATTAAAAAGTTCATTCAATAAAGGCTGTATTCGATGAAAGAGTACTAGGGTGACAGAAGCACGAACAGAACATGCATCTTTTTACCGTCATAGTGTAGCGTTGTGAGCGGTCTCAACCGTAATTAGTCGAGTGATACAATTAGTAAGTAACTAACCACATCACTAAAAACGTGGCACAACACTAATTTTCTAAGGACACTCTGTCATTTCGACTGCCGCTCGCTTTCCTGATGGAAGTGATTCTCAGGACTCTTGTGTGCCCCAACCTAGGGGCTCTCTGTACGGGCTCAAGGCTGCACGCTGACGAAGGCCTGCCCACCTGCGGCCTCCCGCCACGAGCTTGTGCTGACAGGCGACCTACCACGTGCTCCCAATGCCTACCTGCGGCCTACCGCCGAGAGCACGTCCTGCGACGCTGATTACCAGCAGCCTAAGAGCGCCCGACCTACCATGTGCTACCAAGGACGGTACCTTTCCTTCTTAATCTAATTGTGCGAGTGCTCAGAACTATTTCAGTGACCTTACCCACGACCTAGCCGTGTTACTACTATCTAAATTATATATGTTAACCTATTCAGCTGTTTTTATTAACTACTTCTACTTTCTACCTAACCGTAAACGGCCTACGCAGCCTATCCTGCGCAGCCCTAGCCGTTACAACAGTTATAGTATGTCTTGTATGCTACAATGCGCATATGCTCACATTACAATGCTTTTGGCATTGGTTCACGATAAATGTGAATATATTTCTTGGTAACTATCAGCATATAGGCACAACGTGTAATAGTATACAAGCAAAACCTCAAACACCCCCAATTAGAATATTAAAGTATACAGGGTGGCAGGGACATCGACGCGAAAACTGAAACCATGGATTCAGTACATATGATTCTGAACCCCGCTGCTTTGAAATTTATCGTTGGTTATTTTAAATAATCAGCTGTTTCATAGAAAAATGCAATACCTACGCAATCAAAATGTAAGGAAATGCTGATTTAAAAAGAAAATACCGACGAAATATCGCACATCACAAACAAAAGGGGATTAACTGCAAAAACAGTGTTTTGAGATATAGCGTTTTGAAAGTTTGAAAATTCATAGCTCCTGAAGTAATGGTTGTAATGTCTTAATTTATATACAGATTTGATGGCACATTATCCCTCTTTATTTTTAGTAAGTTTTACGCGTGTATCAGTGGTAGTTTTAATTTTATTAGCACTTTTATATGGTCGGGTGAAGATAATACTGTATAAGCAGTTCATATTGCTAAAACTTTTGAGTTACGACTGTCTAACCCGGACGAAATTGACTTTAATCTGATATTATCAAGTACTAATTTAAAATAATACATTTAATTAATACAAAATTTGATGTTTACTCTAGAAGTAAGGGATTAACTAAACAAACAAAAAAGTTGTTAATACTAAAAACAAGTTTATTAGAATGTACATAAAGTAAGTATCACAATACTTAAAAAACAAAAACAGTTACAAAAACAGTTACATTTAAAAGAAGATTAAACTTTATAGCTCAATAATGTAATACCGTATAAAATTCAAAGTTTGGTAACATTTTACAAAAAGAAAAAGAATTGAATTCTTAATCGAACATTAATAATTAGCTTAACAATTAAAAATAATCAGTCTTTAATATCTAGTTGAGCTTAATAGTTAAATAATAATCTCAGTAAAGCAGGAACCAAATTATAAAAATATAGTCATTCTCATTTTCTCATAATTATAAAAAAAACTATAAAAATGATTAAATTATTCATAATAATGAGTTACAAAAATCGTAGGTATTTTTTAACAATCTCATTTTTAACAAAATCATATAAAATTTGTTAAATTATCTTACGCTAAATGTAGATTGGTTATTAAATATTGTTATCAATGGTTTTCCAACAGTCTCATAATTTTATAATCATAATCAAGTAATAATTTATTGAATACATGTGCTAAAAATGTCTGCAATACAATTTTTATACTCGCAATGCTGTTGACTGGTATGATTGGTTACGTCACACAAAACTTTATCGTTGTTTGTTGCTGTTAGAGTTTCGTCTGCTAAGAAATTATTGGTTTCACCAGTCAACGTACTATCAAGTATTTCTGTACTAATTTCTTGAGCAGTACTGTTATGGAATTCGCAATTATTGAAGGACTGTGCATTATCAAAGTGATCCCAGCAAAGAAAACTGTTGCATTTACTACATGCTGAGAAGACTTCAGAACAACAAGATACATACTCGCATGTTTGATGACTGCCCGATGATTCTGACACACAGGATCGAGACCGACAATTTTCATGGGGAAAATACGTCGGATCATTAATATCATCATTATCTGCAAAAGGATCCCCATTTTCATCATTTGAGTTGCTCTCATGTGTCATTTGGCGATCATAAACTGCCCTCAGCATTTTTTCTGTCCTATTATTTCTCTTCATAATTTTGAATTAATCTAAAATACAAAATAAAAGTAAAAGGAAACATCAGACAAAAAAGTAACATTTCATTTAACACTCAGTCACCGCGCAACAATTAACGTGTAATACAGTATTATCTCAAACAAAACGATGACTATAAGGTATCATTTAGGGATAATTTTGGCGAAAATCACAAATCTATCAAAACAAAATAATCATTACGGAATTAATTCAAAATAAAAATAAAAATTGCGTTATTCTAACGGGCAATAGGATATTAAGTCAAAATAATACTACGATTTATATTATATCTAACAGGCAATAAGGTATTAAGTCAAAATAATACTATAAAGAATACTCACATTTTATATTTTCGCTCCGCAAAGTCGTCGTAACTTGAAAATAATACGTGTGACGCCGACGATCGCTGAGCGGCAACTGACTCAACTAGAATGCGACCATATTGATTGATGCGTGAATGACATGATTGAACGGTCAATAAAGAAATGTATTGCCATATCTCGAAAACTATTTGCGCTAAAAATACCATTGTCTTGCCAGTTTGTAGAAAAAAAAATCTATATTCCAAAACGCAAAAAATAAAAAAATGGCATTCTTCGACTTGATACCCTATTGTTTGTGACGTGCGATATTTTAACGCAGGGGGGTTCAGAATCATGTACTGAATCCATGGTTTAAGTTTTCGCGTCGATGTCCCTGCCAGCCTGTACGACTAAAGTAACAGTTGTAGGTAATTTAATTTCGTTATATCAAACCGTGTATTTTTTTAAATTGTTGTCCTGAAAAATAAACGTAAAGTCGGTCGTGCATTTAAGTACGCTTTATTGCTCTGAGATAAAGCTTAAATTTCCCTAAATGAAAGATTTTACTAACTTGCTATGACGCGGTGCGGTGGTTTTACGAAAAATTTACATATATTTATGAAATAATTACGAAAATCGATACAAAAGCCGATTCTGAACGAATTTTAGGTCTTGCGTATACCTATGTGGTGGCATCTACATGCGAACTATGGATCACACTGACGTCACACAAAATCCTGCATTGCGCAAGCGGAGTTTACCGCGCGACTGGCATATATAAAACGTCCCAACAATTGTGTCGGGCATTAGCCCACCAGACACAACACCTGGTCGAAGGATCCTCCCTTTTCTACAGGGTGGCATCGACGCGAAAACTTTTACCATGGATTCAGTACACGATTCTGAACGCCCATGCGCTGAAATTATTCGTCAGTTATTAAAAAAAATCTGCTGTTTCATAGGAAAGTGCAATACCTACGCGGTCAAAATGTATGGAACAGCTGTTTTTTTTTAAATAAGCGACTAAGAATTTCAACGCAGGGGTTCGGAATCATGTGGAGGCAATCGGCGGCAGTGATCTCTCGCGTCCGGTCCTGGTCCAGGCCATGATATGGAGCGAGAGGGCATGGGAGGCCGTCACCTCCTTCTGCGAAGCAGTAAAGCTCGCGAAGGAGGAGGCGGAACGCGTGAGGAAGAGGCAAATTTCGCACGCTCACGCCCATAACCACCGCAGGAGACGCCCTGGGTGTCGGGAGTCGCAGGCCGACTCCCGGCCACCGCAGGCGCGGGCTTGCGGACGGTGAGCAATGAGTAGCTCGCCGTCCGATAAGGACCGGGCCCGGGTCGACGGCGCGTTGTGTTCCACGCGCACCTCAAAGAAATGTCAGCAGAACTGACAGGGCCGATGCCTGTCGGGGTTGTGGGGATGTCCGAAAGGGTTGACATGGCCCCTGGCAATATAGGCAACTGAAAGAACACGGGTGGGTAAAACCCAGACTCTTACTGACTAAAAGTCAGTAAGAGTCTGACACGCCCTCCCGCTCCATCCAGAGCGGGAGAAGATATTTGATAATTTCACACCCAAAAAAAAGGGTTTCGGAATCATCTACTGAATCCATGGTAACAGTTTTCGCGTCGATGTCCCTGTCACCCTGTATAGAAGATGAGTGAACTTTACACCCTATTCCTCATACCTCTATACCTATACTGTTACACCATGTATATCTTTGATCAAACACACCCATCTTGATACCTACTCTTTATTATACCACATTTCTTAATAAACTAGTGCACTAGGGAACTACGTTCACATTCAGCTATAAAAGCATTTGCATTAAGGAGATTAGCTACAAAGCGTGTTTGTGGGATTCCATCTTTTGTTTCACTGTTTGTATTTTGACTCGCTTTTTCAGTTACCTTAATGTGGTGTTTTAGTGTTTCTTTAACTTTGTTTAATCTGGGTTGCAGGGAACTGAGATGTTGGAATGGGCTTTGTTTTTGTGCGAGAGATTTTTGTTTGAAGATTAAGATAAACAAGGAGTTCATTTTTTAGGGGTGGGGCAGGAATAAATAAACTCCATAATAAGTAGTAGGAATTTCTCTCAATAAAACTATATCTACGCATTCACGCTCGATTCATCGATACTGCATTGTTTCGCGCGGTAATTTTGAATTTTTCCATATGAATAATTGATTATGTTACGTACTAAACCTAAATTAGCTTCAAGCCATGGACCAGGGTGGGACAGATGCCCCATCTTGCCCCACCGTGGGTTGAGATTGTCAGTTATTCAGTCATATGTGATAATACTGGAAGACGATGTCAGTATGCATGAGATGGCAATTTTCAGACGCAGACACGGAATTAAAAGTAATGTTCTCCTAAAAGTATTACGACCATGATATTCTAGAAACCATCCTATTTTGAAATCCATAATATACTATTTGCCATTTTTATTTCACGAGAAAAACGCTTTTGAATGTTGCGTAACTGTAAGGTAAATGCTGTTGCCTGTACTAAACAAACAACCGCTAAAGAGCCTGCTAAAATTTGTGATCATCTGTAATCGGGTGGTTTCCTGAGATAATGTAGGCACACCTGTTAAGAGCGCACTAGACGATGAAACACTTCCTCGTTACAAAAAGTCTCAGGCGTCATCTCCACGGATGAGAGAATCGCGGCGATTGTCACGCAGTGCCTTCAAATTATGGCCGCGATGATATCGCCGTGTGGAGATTGATTCATAGAGGTTCTATTAAATTTTCTTAGTATTTTTGACGTCTACTAAAAAGGAGTAGCACTTGATCAGTAAACGATAAGTCACTCTCACTCACGACGAAGACGCGACTAGCTATTGACTATTTTCTCTCTCAATAAACGTACAATAGATGTAGGTCCCGTGTCAGTTGAGAGATAAAGAGAGAAGAGCAAAAGAGATGCATATTATATTAACAGTTGATCGCTGACAGTTCACACTGCCGCACACTGTAAGAAAATCGCAATCTGACGGGATTTTATTCTTATGATACGGAACGAATTAATTTGATTGATATAAGTTATAATTAAATGTTTTTTTAGTTTTATAAAATAATTTTGTATTGTTTCGTGTATTTTTGAAATTTAAAAAACTGAAAAATACAGCAAATAAACATATTACTCATTCGTTGTGGGCAGGGAAAGCAATGACAAAACTTCTGGCTCCAATATACTTCTATTTTTTCGTGGTATGCTCCTTAATCCTGCTAAATAGGGGTCAGATGAGATTAAAAGTCTATTTAGGAGATCTGTATTTGTATCTACACGCGAAGTTTTTCGTGTAAAGAATTCTCTATAGTAACGATTGTCTTTGTTTCGTGCCTCTTGGGCTTCTTCCGATAACTGGCCAATTGGTAGTATACATGATGATATCACGTCTTTACCATGAAAAAGAACTTTGTGAACACTGACAGGCATATTGTACCAAAAATATTCCATAAGATACAGTTCCCTGGTATCTTTAACAAACAAATCAAAGGCATTTACGTCAATCGAAAACCCGCATCCGAGAGATTCTAAAATTATATGAAATCGATGAACCAGTTCTGAATTCACGCCAGTTATCTGAGCTGTTCTTGAGGAATCTCGAAAAAAGCGTCTGGCAGTGTTGCCGTCATTGGTATTTCCCGACTGTTGATTAGGCATGTCCACCAATAAACCCATTTCATTTCTGAATCTTCTTTGAATCTGCTCCTTCTTGTTTTTGACTAGATTTTTATTTTGATCACCTCTAACTTGCCAGACTTTTATATCGAGTCTATATGCAATGTGCAGTATACATTCCATGAATCTTATCCACGAATGTAATGGAGAAAGTCCAAAAGTCATTGCAGCTGTATCGAGTGGTTTCTTTGAAATAACATCAGGTTTATTCATTTCGGATGGCTTTGCTCCACATATATAGCAAGTTTGAGAGGAACCGGACACTGTCGACAAGGCAGTGCAAATTTTGCCATCAATCATAGTAAGCATGAATACCGGTTTTACAAAAATAAGAACGTCATCCATATGAACTTCTACAGGTGATAATGTATCTATTTGATGTTGCATCGCGCTGACCTCTTGTTTTATTAATTCTGTAGTTTCCCTAGAGAAATGAAGTTTAATAGGTCTACAGAAACGTGTAGACGAGGGAGCAGGGTTATGCCATACGACCATATTCTCCTTTTCAGTATTCAAAGCCATTTGAATGGGCACCATCGAAATGCTGAAGAGATTTTCGTCAAACTGACTTTCTGATGTGAACTTCTGTTTATACCTTTGTTGTTGAGCTCCATCACAACCCCACTTAATCAGGCAGGTTAGTTCCTTTGATCCAACTTTTAAAATTTCAATAGAATCTAACACATTTCTTTGGGTTAAACATATACGATTGATAGTATGATTCACCAAAGATTGAAGATTGCATTCTGCAGTTGTTTCCGTGACAGTCTTTTCTAACGGATAACACTGTTTTTTTACTTCCAGTATTTGGTCATAAGAAGGTAACAAGTTTTTAGCCAGGTTATTAACCTTTTCTCGAATTATATTGTACTGGTGAGTAGATAATTTAGCATCTATCATCATGCCAAGAGCTTCATCTGCAGATAGAGATACAGGATCATTAATTTGACGTTTACGGGCCTGTTTGATTACTGTCCCACTATTACCGGACTCAGACGATAATTCTCTTACTATGGCTGCAGAATCTCGTTTGCCAGCATTGCGTAAATTGCATTCATTAGCCACAGCAATTTCTTCTGGACTGGTCGTCTCTATAAGTGTTTGGATTTTTCGTTTTTGTGTTCTATCACAACAGTCTTGAAAACGTTTTGCTGGTCTTCCTGGAGTAATTGAGGAGGAGGATGATGGAATTTCTTGTAAAACACTTTCAGGTAAAGTAATAGTTGTTTTTAACCAATTCATATTATTTTCTAAAAAACGATCCCGATGACGATGGCATTTAGTCCATTTTATTTCAATTTGTTGGCATAATGCTCTCAGCAAACCCTTGATTTTATTTTTAGAATATTCAGAATAAGTTACACGAGGATATCTATTCATAAAAAATGAAAAAACTTCGTCAAAACGATCACTCCCTCTGTTAGAAGTCCAAATTTCGAAAATTTGCAATTTCGTTATTTCGGTAGCCATGCTGAAAAAAAAAAAATGTATGGGTGCCGCAAAAAAGCGCAAAATTTATGAGTTGCATCTGTTAGTTAAAACTATCAGCTGTACTGTGATGGTATATACTTTACTATATAATGCTATATAATATGTTTTCGGGACTAATGAATTTAAAATGTAAAAAAATCGAAGTATGTTTCGTGTCCTAACAGAAATGGTTGATTTTAGTATATAATTACTATTATAAATCGAACAAAATATGTATGTACTTACATATGAAATACCAACACTACGACAAATAAAGTAAATAACACTATTGACCCAATAATCACTTCGTAATCGTAAGCGTAATTGGCACAAATTAACACTGCAAAACACGTAGTGAGTGTGACTCAGTTTTGTTTCTGATATGAACATTTCTAATATTTATGTTGACATACCCACATTAAAAAAAATATGGTGTCGTTTTTATTAGAGGGTAAGGAATAAAAAGACACCAATAATTGGTAGATAAAACATTGTTCGGATTTTGAATTAAATACCGCTAGATTGCGATTTTCTTACAGTGTGTGCCGGCGAGAAATCTCTCTCCACTAATTTGTCATAGCGACCAGAGCTATCGAAGAAAATACTCGCTCAGCGACGCCGCTCGTTTTGCGGGTAGAACATTTGCTGAGAGACACTAGCTTGGTACATACGGACACCAGCAAGTGACTGGGCAGTCATTCTACTCACCGCACTCACGGACTCGCTTATAATCCAGCGACAAAACTATCCAAACAAGTGCTAAGATTTGAGCTTTAAAACCAAGAAAATATCTTTAAAGTCTTATAAAAATATCAATTTTCTCACCAGAAAATAACAAAGTATACCTTTAATTCTGATCAAAGCAGAAAAACATCACGCCTTAAAGAATTAAAGGCTTTACCGGAACAGTATATTGACATCGGGAGACCACAAAGGCTTTGGGTACAGGCTTCGACTTCAAAAAAATGTATCCCCTGGGATATCGGGAAATGTCGGCTTTGGCAAAACCCGAAGAAAGTTAGTAACATTCGAATTATTTTCAATAGGATTTCTTATACTTGTAGATATATTTTTATCTTCTACGTTGATTCGGGAGTTTCTTCAAGTTAATATATTTACCTATACATATATAAAGAAAAGAAAGAAAAATATTTTATTTGGGAATATACAAATCTCAGCATAGGCTGCGATATTTTAAAAAATAAATACTGCAGCGCTGGTATTCTGATAGGGTCCGCTGTGATGCTACCCACGGACACACCTACGGTCACATAAATCCCACTATGGGATTACAAAATAAATAAACAATAATTAATAATATAAACAAAAGTTTATATGAAAACCGTAAACATGCATCGAAACGAATCGCAAGCACGCCACTGTCGCCACACGGCGACATTACGTGATCTATCCACATCAAGCGCGCTTCTACAGAGTCGTGATGTTTTAAGGCCACGGCAAGGAGGGATTCAGCCTCTGATCGCATCGAAGTGAAGACGTCACGGAACTGTTCTCGATTCGTGGTGCTCAGTTATTGTGTTAATTGTAATTTGTGGTCATTGTGTTAATTTGTGATTTTAATAAACGCCGTCGCACCCGGTGTGTGTATAATTTAGCTAGTGTGATTAATTTGATAGTAAATTACAATGTGATCTGAACTGCAAACTGTTTTTCTATTGCGCATTAACCAACACTACCCACACTACGCCTACAATAGTTAAAATATCGCTGATAATAACGAAAGAGTCACATACCCGTCTCCGACATGTACATAAATATTGCAATCGACTCATACGCCCGACGACGCTCCAACATCACTTGCATATAATTACGCGCACTTATCTTTCAACGAGGAAAGACAAGGGCGACAAGTGCGCGTGAACAGAGTGTTTCTTCTACGTATCAATAATTTGTTTTTGTTTTTAAGCTATTGCATAGCTTTTATCGTGGGCTTTGAGCGCAGCGACCGAATCAAGAAATTCCGTAACGAAAAAAACCTAACACCCCCGCTAACACTCCGCTTACTATGTAATGACGGATGATGAGATAAAACAAAAATTACATCACGTTGTCATGGGAACGTCATCATCCCAAGTGTAGTGTTCACAAATAGGAAGTATGGAGGTTACAAATGCTATGCAATAGCTTTACCGCGGCAGTCCCCGAGTGCCATACTTTTTTTTTTTTTTTCATTAAAAAAACAAATTTAATTACATTTTTTTTGCGTTTATTGACGCTATACTATTGCGGGTTAGCGGGAATGCGTTTCGTTAAATAACATACTGTAAATCTAAAAGTATTGCTTTATAGTGATTTTCTTTATCACCTCACGTCGAAAATTTTGCCCTATTATTGTGCATGTCTCCACGGAATTTGTACATTTCTAGTCTAGGTATTTTCCGTCATATCGTTGATAGCTTCTGCCCGCGACTTCATCAGCGTGAAAGTTCTTGTTTTTGAAAAATATCTAGACACCGAAATTTTTATGGTAGTTTTTTAAAAATGAAACCTAGCTAGATCGATTTATCGCCCCCGAAACCCAGTGTTTACTAAATTTCTTGAAAATCGTTGGAGCCATTTCCGAGATTCAGATTATATTTATACAGGAATTGTTCGTTTAAAGGTATTAGATTTATCTTATGACACTCGGCAATACTGTACCTTTCCATTAGTGAAAGAATTTTCTGAATCAGATCAGTAATTCAGGAGATTGCCCCCTACATACAAACTCACTTTACCTCTTCATAGATTAGTATATGTAGATGTGTCTCATACAACGCGTCTTTCAACAAGTAAATAAATATAATTTTGAATATAAGTAATTCGAATAAAAGACGATTTTATTGCTTTCTGGAATTTTAATAGACAACCCACAGCATTGAATACTAATAGGTTTCCTGATTCTTTGCCAAATTAACCACATACCCATGTTAAACGAGCCGTGAAACATGTCCCAAAAGTTGTTTCCAACAGCGTTCTACTACAGAGATCATGAGCATAATTTAATAAAAATACTTTTTGTACCTTCGTGAAGCACTTTCAGAGTTTATTTTCAAAGTTTTTACTGTGGGCTGTAAATAGAAGTACCTTACAGGTGGAAAACAAAGGCTTTTCCCAGGAAAAACTCTTGGAAAAATCACTGGAAACTCTTGGAGAGATGGATATAAAAAAAGGGCAAGGTGTACTTCAACTAACTTTTAAAGGTAGGTACGATTTCTGTTAGTTATCTTTTCTGAGTTGTTATAGCAGATACTTAGTTGTATAGAATAAGCAGTAGTAGCAGTGATAGCCTAGTGGTGTGACCGTCGGACTGCCAAGTCATAGGTCTCGAGTTCGAACCCAAGGAACGCACCTCTGACTTTTCAGATTCAGGTGCGTAATTTGTATAATTATCACTTGCTTCAAAAACGGTGACGGAAAACATCGTGAGGAAACCGGCATGTCCGAGAGATATTTCTCGACGGCATGAGAAGCCAAGTCAGAGGCCCATCGGCGGCTTTAAAACTCTGACACCAGGTTAGTCACTAACCACACGAAAAGAAGAAGAGGCAGTACATCAGTTGTCAAAAACCTTCAGGCATATACCAGATAAGTTAGATCATGTTTGACTACCGCTGAAGAAAGGGATGGAAAAAGTTACAGACATATACTAGGCAGGTATATACGTTAGTTTTTGTTTAAAAAGTACCTTCGAAAGCACAGCTGCTAAATGCGAAATATACGGATTTAATTCAGAATAGAGACCGACCGAAAACGGATTATTAAGGCCGAAAGTTGCCGAAACTCGAAGACGACACTCGGTCGGACTCTGATTTAGGATTCAGCCAACATGACTCTCCATTTTCTTCAGAGGGAGAGTATGAAGTCCAAACAAAAAACACAAAATAACTTGTAAGTTTCAATGGAACCGGATCTTACAAACTGAAATACTTCAGTCTAGACTTCCAACAAACTACATCACTCCGCAAAGCATTCAATTATTAATACTTTTTACAACATCAAAGCTTAGAAAGCAGACGAATTTTTATATAGTATTCTCTTTGTCATTTGTCAGACTACAGTGCCACACGCCATTAGGCACACCCTCAGTATTGAGCTCAACAAAAATATTCTTAACCGTACCGTTTCTAATTATAAACACGTGTAGAAATCGTTGTTTTCGTCATTCTAGTAAAAAGAAAACGTTTTTATGTACAGCTACCTACATCTGCATTTTCTGAAAGGAGGAATTATTGCTGGTACATTTATTAAAATATAAAGCACTAGTAGCACCCCGCAGTTTCACCCGCATAAGTTTCAATTCCGTGGGAATATCAGGATAAAAAGTGTATTCTATGTGTTAATCCAGGTTATAAACTATCTGTGTGCCAAATTTCATGCAAATCCGTTCAGTAGTTTCTGCGTTAAAGAGTAACAAACATCTATCCATCCATCCTTACAAACTTTCGCGTTTATAATATTATTAGGAATTCGTAGGATATAAAAACGTATAAAACGCAGGTATTGCAGTGAACCAAATACTTTTTGCGCTCCAAAATCCAGGCTATGTCTGAAAATTTTAACGCAATCATATTCGGACATCGCTTTTTGAAGACCAATTAAACTTCAATCACTGCTTGTTCCAGCAATATAGCTATACATAACTTAACCATAAAACAAATCCTATCCATCCACTCTTGATCACACACAACACTGAAATCATTACTATGTACAGTGCCGACCAAAAGTCCATGAGCAATCTCACAAAGCAATAGACTGACGCTTCGGTTTGACTTACGACCTTCTTCTATAAGTTGTTACAATACTGTAGACACGCACATTACACACACACACTCACTTTGTCTGCAACCAATGACTAGTTCAATAATTATCATTCGTTTTTAGTTTCATTCGTCTTGTTCACATAAATATTAAAGTTTAGCAGGTAGACCACAAAAAACTAAGTAAATTATTTCGATTTCTGTGGGGTAGATGCAGTTTGTTACGAGTATTCAATTAATAGAACTTTTTTGGTTCGTGGATAATATTGGTGACGAGTATTTAGCGCAGTGTTGTGGTTATTATTATCAAAAAGCAGGCATAAAATATATTGAAGAGATCAGATCAGATCAGAGAATATTATTGCGCTGCGTAAAAGTGAAGTGAATATCTAATGAAACCGGACTAAGTGTGAGTGTTATCATTAATATATTTCATATTTTACTAAACATAAATCTTAATCAAGGGTATTGTTGATAGAACAGAGGTATTGTTGAGACAGAAGATGCCTTTAAAGTTTTAAATTCATTGTGAGGTTTAATTCGATTAGTGAATAATAAATAATAAGGTATTATGTGTAATAAAAACAATGTTTTTCTTTGTTCTAGAGAAATACTGTGAGGGTTAAGAGATATGAGGAAGGGGCTTATTATCGAGTAGCAGCGACATCAAATGGTGAATGAAACAAATGGTTTCATACCAACGAGACATTTTGCTGAATTATTAAAAACACGTCATTATGAACCGTTCGCCGTGCACTCTGAAGGCTTGCATCACTGAAGACCAGCTAGAAAACCGTTTTTGACCTTAAAATATTGACCGTACCAACTTAATAAACAACAGATTCGTTATTGCATGAATTTATGGTAACGAATTTTTTAAGCACGTTTCAATAGGGTGTTTGTCGTATTTCTTGCAGATATACCGAAATTGTTTAATATTATTTTAGTAATAAGTAGTATAATTTTAGGATTAAAATTTGAGGTTTAGTTTCAATCTTCTTTTCGTAAAGAAAATGAATACTTAAGCTTTAACCTCAATAACAACCAATATTTACTAAAGTCAAATAAAATGTAAAATAATTAATACAAATAAAATATAAACTAACTGCCCATATTTAACCTTAAAATTACCTATTCTGTAAGTAGTTTTTTACATTTTAAGTAGTCTAATATTCTTATTTATTACTTAATTACTTCGACCATGATCAAAGCTTAATATTTATGGTGAAAAAATCCATTAAAAATTTAAAATATTTCATAATTTAAATATGTCTAAATAATACAAACTGCTTCTAAGTTTCTTGACATCTATTTCACATCTTATTCAGCTGAAGTAATGATAAATAATTGTAGCAGTTTATTAACTTATGTAAAATAAATATAACAAATAAACATATATTTTTTAATTTTGTTATCATATATCACGCATTTTTTATTCTAAAACCTTTATTGCAATAACAACATAAAAAAGCAGCAATATTTAAAAAATATTATTATCGAAAACAAAAATAATAATATTTGCAAAAAACCGCACTGTGTTTCACAAGATTAGAACCTGAGGCAGATTGAATTCCATACCAACGCTTAACGCTTTCTGCTATCTGCGCTTGTTAAGTAACTATCGAATTTTAGCAATGCCATTAACTGGTCAAGTTCACGCGCATAGTGCGTGTGTGCTAGCATGTTTAAAGCGACGGAAATATATTGTTGTTTCGTGTAACTGCGTTATCTGTGGTGTGTGTATCGTGTTGCTTACACATACAAATGTACGAGCTATACCGCGTGTTCACAGCAATACGACTCTTAGCGTGCTCATGCACTTTTGAGCGCTTACTGTACATGTGACGTCACACGCGAAACATCTCAAGTCTTCCAACACGGTTTTCCAATCAACATACCGTACAGACTCCCGGCTTCGAGGCAACTACGTCATCTCACACGGTTATGTCATGATGTGCTCGCGTGTTGCGAACGTGTACGTTGGAAGCGGTCCATGGGCGTAGAGAGAAAAAAAAGTTTTTAAAATATCATAAATCAAGATCGTTGGCCGTGACGTCAGAATTCCATTCAGGCGCTCCGCTCTTGCAGTTATACTTTTGAAACTCGAATGAATGAATTGGAATATAGTTTCTGTTCGAGTTTTGAAATTGGAGTTTTTATTTTTAGTTGTTAAGAGGTCGTTGAAAATTGTTTTATGTTATTGAATAAACTTTTAAATGGGTATATCCGCCTGTTATACAAGATAGTTTTAAACTGAAAAACATATTATAAATTAAAGTTTATTTTCGTGTCTATCAGTGTGACAGCGTTGTTCTTCTAAACTACGCAATGGATTTGGATGCGGTTTTTACCATCGCGATCGTTAAATAAACGAATAAACATTTAAATGGGTATTTCCTGGATATACTTAATGGATTTAAAAAACCTTTCTTCAAGTCGATATCGATACGATTCTATTCATTCTATTTTGACTTGGCTCCATAACTTTGATGTAACTTTGTCAATCTATGTGATTTTTTCAGCATTGCAAAATATATTACTGCAAAATTCAGAGAATATCTTAGTTACATCTACACTTAGCATTAATATTATTACTCCTATATAGGCACTTTAAGTCGCGGGAACTGGTAAGTACTCACTTTGAAACACTGGTACGATAATTAGTGAGTGAAGCTAATTGATTTACGCTCATATTACTATACATTTTCAATATAATGCCGATTCCTGGATTTAATTACATGTTATCTGTACACACGGCTACACATCAAGCAATTCATTTCCAGTATAAGCTGACCTCGTATTGTACGGAAATCCTAAACAATGCGAGATCAGCATAAACTGGATATGTAAAGCTTGATGTGTAGCCGTGTGTACCCATACTGTTTTACTGTTATATATGTTTAATTAATTATTGAATCAAAATGAATGAGGTTATTGGCAACTGCAAATGAAGAGCTTTTTAAATTAATAACAGTTGGATAATACAAGTGAAAATCAATATTACTACTAGTCATTGTTATCTGTATTTAGTTTTAATTGAAATTGAAATCATTTATTGAAATAACTGAAAAAAAAATAAAACAGCCCATTGTTTGTCCCACTGCAGGGCAAAAGCCTCTTCGCATACAGTGAAGGCACGAGCATTAATCACCACGCTTGCTCAAGACGGGTTGGCGATTTCAGACTTAACTTTACGTCCAAGTTTCCTCATAATGTTTTTCCTTCACCGATGTCAGTAATGTCCAAGATAAACTTAGAAAGTACATATGAATTGAAATGTGAGATTGGTAACTGCCCAGATTTGAGCTCGCAACCTTGTTCAATAGAGGCGAGGCCTTACACATTAGGCTATCAAGATATTACCTCAAAAGAAAATGCTGAAAAATAAACAATGTGAAACAATATCTGATCGAGAAACAGTAGTAGGTACCTACTTACGAGGGGTACATTGAAACGGTTCATACTAGATTTTTTTATGTACGAATATTGTTTACGACTTTTTTATCTACCTATTGCTTCAGTGTGGAAATGTTGTTATTGGTGCAACACATGCCAATGTGCTCGTAGTACAACTTTATCGGATAGTGTTCATGAATATCTGAAAATATAGTGTGGACGTTTTTGATATCTTTGTTTCACTGAGAATTGGATACTATGATAAGTCAAGAAAGTTTTGAG